>OX336391.1:88965096-91365096 GCA_946902985.2 Meconema thalassinum | reverse complement strand
ATTCTTCAGTAGTCAGGGAAGTAACTTATAGCATAATTTGCATTCGTGAGCACTGCATATTGTTTATTTTGTCATTAATAAACTAAATTATAATGAAATATTTTTACTTTTTTGTCACATATTTCAGGTATTTTTAATACATAAAAAAATAAATATTTTCCTGATTTTTAGCACCTAAAAATCCGATCCCTAATAATAATAATGAACCCCCAGCCAAAAGAAAAAACCGTGGCGTGAACTGTATTGGAATATACAGCAATACCAGATAACACAGCCTCCTCGCGATGAATCAGCAAGCTATTCTCACATCTGGCATTGCGGTGTCATAAGTACCTATACAGATTGTACAATTGGGCTACTGTGGAATTTAAGGGTTCCTGTTAAGTCCCTCACCCGTTTGTGTTACATCAATAATTTGTAGCCAGAAACCTTCCCAGGAGTGCACACAACAACTCACCCAAATTTCATCGCAATCGTATGGATGGTATATGACCGCATAGAGGACAGTCAGACAAACTATCACGTAACATTGAATTATATATATAGAGAGAGAGATAGATTAATACTTTTTGTGCAACAGACGGGGAGGGCAACTGAAGGCAAACTCTGAACTGTGCCAAACGGCTAAAACTAGCATGCGATGTAGGCGGCTGAAGATTTACGGGCATCTTCTGAGAATGGACAACGGCAGGCTTACAAAGAAGCTACAAGACTGGAAGTTTGTGGCTCAATGAAGTAAGAAAAGAATTAGCTTGTGCTGATATTTATGATACTGATGTCTATGACCGCCCATGTTTTGTCACAAGGTTAATTCGCGGTCGTCCCTACCAACGGTTGTTAAATCTCGTAAACCTCTTTCACAGGAAAGGAAGGAAAAACTATTGGCGGGGCTGAAGAGATATTGGGAACGGAAGCGATAGTGATAAGCGCTCCTTAGTGGGCTTAAAGCAATAACAATAATAATTCCATGTTAGGGTGTTTAAATATTTGTCGCCACCCCTCATCTTAGCTCCTATTGTATTGTACCTTATGTTTTATTTTCTTCGGCTTTTCGCAATTAATTGGGGTCGCCGGAGCCAACCAGGCTCATTTTGGTTTTGGCCAGGGATTTAAGACCGGATGCCCTTCCTGACACCACGTGATTTTTCAGGTAAAAAGTCCACCCCGCTGTCGAACCCCGGCCGTCTGGGTGAAAGACGAGCAGCTAAGTCACTGCGCCAACACGCTCCTCAATGTCTACTCCCTATTATTCCCGTTCTAAACGGGGCCGGGGAAGAGATGCGATGAAAGTCTATGTGGCGAATGGTTTTTACGGCTGGATGCCCATCCTGACGCCAACCTCATGGAGAGGAGTTGATGAGAGAGGAAATGAATGAATGAATGAATGAAGGTGAATGAAACTGGGCAAGGATGTGGAAGGAAGTAGCCGTGGCCTATTACAAGGTACCACCACAGCATTTGCCTGGAGTTGAAAATGAGGAAACCACAGAAATCCATTTCAAGGACGGCTGACGGTGGGTCTCGAACCCACCTCTACCGAGTTAGCAGAGAGCTTGGCCCCATGGCCTAGCGCTGCGCGTAGCTACCACTGTCGGTGCATTTTAGCTCCTATGAAATCCATATAATTATCCCCAGGAAGTGTGAAGCAAATCCTGAAATTCGTTCATTAACTGACAAGGTAGAGAATCCGGGCCCTGTCATTATAACTAACACGTGGAATTTCTTTCAGACATGTTAATGAGAGATGAGATGAACTCTGGTTTGAGTGTAATAGAGAAAAATGTCTCTGAAACAGACATTTCTTTATTATTATTAATTCTCAAAAATTGTTATGTTATAATTATGTAAAGATTTTTAATTAACAATTTTGAGGGTGGCTTCTGTGGCAAAGTTGATAGCAGCATGCTGAGTTCCTATGCCCAAGATCGCGGGTTCAAACCCGGCCGAAGTCATCGGATTTTTTAAGAGCGTAAATTCCCCTCCGTATGTCTTCATTCGGAGGGGAAGTAAAGCATGCGGGCCCATGTCATAGATTTATGGCATGTAAAAGAACATTCCGATAACTACAATTGTGTGAAGCTAATATTTGTAGGTTAGGTTAGGTGTCGTGGACGGTAGCAAAAGTAGGAACTACTTAAAATTGATCGTCTGAAGTCCTTACCTGAATTAGAGATAACACACACTAATACACCCAATCACAATTAACACCGGATATCAGACCCACACCAAAGTACAAGGGGCTACATGACCGCGTTGTCGCAGCCCCTAAACTGAGGAACCAACCAACCAACTTGAGAACAATCAATACAGATATCGCAAATACTTTGCATTCTATTTTATTACAGTATTTTTATATTATATACATTGCACCCTCTATGAAGCAAATTCGCGTCGACCGACTGAAGAGTCACAACTAACAGTTTGTATTGGCAACACTGGAAAGAGACCTTCAATACTTTACAGTTAATTCCTGAAGCAAAATCACACAAGTATTATTTTTTCTTCGAATTCTGATTTGAGTGTAATAGAGGAAAGTGTCCCTGAGGCAGACATTTCTTCTGCATAAATGAATTGATTATGGATAGTATCGATATTAGCATGCCTCATTCTAACCACGTTGTTATTTTTACATTTGAGGGGCTTTGTCATCGTAGTCGTTTAGCCCAGTGTACTAGTACTCAAAAATCTGGAGTAAATTGGAATGACAGAAACCTTATTAAAGATCTTTACTTAAACCAATAAGTAAGAGTTAAAATTGGAGAAGAAATGACGGAAGAAATAGGACGGGGGAAAGGAGTGAGTCAATTATTTTGTTTATCATCTATTCTGTTTAGTAATATTTAGAAGAAATTATTAAAGAATATTTTGATGGAAAAAGAGGTGTTTGCTTAGGAGGTAAGAGACTTGAGTGTATTCGTTTTGCAGATGATATGGTGGTTATGGGTGCGAGTAAAAGACAAGCAACACAAATGTTGAAAAATCTAGATAAAATTTGTAGGGATGGAAATAAATGAGAAAAAAAAAGGTACTGTCATACAGTAGGTGAAATAATTACAATACAATTAGAGGATGAAATTGAACAGGTAGATAGTTTTAAAAACCTAGGAAGTTGGGTTATACAAGAAATGATAAGCACTAAATAAATAAAAACAAGGTTTGCAATAGCATTCAGTAAGAAAAGAAAATTATTATGTGGAGCAATGAAAGTAAACCTAATGAATAGATTAATGAAATGATAAACTGATGTACAGTACTAGTAGGTATGTGTGGGAAAATTATTGTCTGATATTAATCTTGGTTGTTGTGGTGGATGGTACACGTAAATCAGCTTCACTGCTCGGCAATCTTCAGGCTCAATACTACTTCCGATATGTGCCGTGGCTTCAAACACGCACTACAACGAGGACACTACTCGAGTTATCGCCAGGCTGTAGCAAGTCACCGACCAATTATGACACCACTTTCCAGTTACATATTAGTTTCCCTAAAAATCCTTTCCTCATTCGCTCGAGTAATGAGACCATCTTTTGAGAACTTATTAACGTAACCGCCTCGCCTGTTTGAGGAAGAGCGTGTTAATTGTGCTAATTTACTCTCGCTAATTATGAACGAGTGAAAGTGCTCTATTGTCAATATCCACATACGTTAGCTCCTGCCAAACTCGAGTTCTTGTTGCTTTGTTTCATTTCGGGACTTTAGACATCAGAATATCTTGTTGTCCCTCTGGATCCAGAGGTCCTCTGCCTGTCAGGTCTGAGGATGATGATGATGATAATTGTTGTTTTAAGGGGCCTAACATCTAGGTTATCGGCCCCTAAGGGTTTGGGTGATAGCAAAAATGACAATGAAATGGAAGCAATAAAGAAAATTAAGCTGGACGAAAAATACTTACAAAATGGATCTCAGATTGAAATGACTCACAAAATGTAGAGTGGAAATACTTACAAAAGGTAGCCTAATTTAGAAGGAAAATACTCACACATGGAATTTAGATTGAAAAATACGAACAAAATGTAGTTTAGGTTCAAAATACGTACCAAATGCAATGCAGATTCGAAAATACTCAACAAAATGCAATTGATATTCAAAATACTTACAAAATGCAATTTAAATTCAAAATACTTACAAAATGCAATTGAAATTCAAAATACTTACAACATGTATGATAGATTCAAAATACTCACAATATGTGGAAGCTCACGATTCAAAATACTGTACTTACAAAATTCAATCCACATTTAAAATACTTCCAAAAGGGAGTTTAGATCGAAAATACTTACAAAATGCAATGTATATTGAAAAGATTTACAAAATGTGGCTGAGGCAAAAAAAAACTCATGTAATTTAGAGACGCCAGGAGCCAATCCATAATCTTAAAGAGAAAAGGAACTATAATGAAAAGATAAAGAAGGCTGCACCCTAGAAGAACGAGGGATCAGGAAAGATGAGGGAAGGGCCAATGAAGGCGGGAAAAGAAGAGACTCCCGAGGCCTCGGATACCCTAATACCGTGGGGTCGGAAGAGAACAAGAGTTGACCAAGAGAGGTCGACAGGAAAGAAGACTGAGAGGAGCCTGGCACAAGTAAGTGGAAGCAATGCCGGACTCAGCTGGGGTCCCGTGGTTGCCAACCCATGTCCCACTAGATGTGAGCCCCTGGGGGACCAGGTCTAAGAATTGGAACAGATTGAGAAGAGACGGATCCTATCTCCACCTCAGCTGTCCTCGAAGTGATTTTCCTTGATTTGTCACTTCTACGCCGGGATGGTTCCTGAGTTAAATCATGCACCACGATCGCGGGGACAGCTGCAGCAAGCCCGGAGATCGTAGGTTCGAATCCTGGGCGGACAGCGGCTATCCTGAGTTTTCCACACTCCCTTACCTTATTATGGTGTTGAAAGCCATTTTCAGTGTTGCCTTAGTAAACGAAAGTTTGATGCTCTTCAGTCGTTCAACACGATTGTACCCAGATGAGATGGGTTATTCCCTAATCCTGAAAACAAAATTACATGAGATTATTTATTTATTTATCTCATATAATTTGGGTACAATCGTGTTGACGCATCAAACTTCCGTTACTTTACTTCAAGTCCTGGGGCGCCTGCCTCCATAGTACAGTTACAGTTCCACACGCCCAAGCTACTTGATTACGGTGTCCAAAAAAAAACTAAAGGAATCTACAACAACAATCTGTCTGACAAGCTTAGTTATAAGGGGATTTATACAGTATTAATGTGAATATTGGAATCGGACAGGAGGTTGCTGTGGCCAAACCACTTCCTGTATAGCTGAAGTGGAACTGACCCGAAGTAGTTATCTAAAAGCTTATATCTATTAGTGTGCGATAAAATTCAAGTGAGTGTTAGATGAGTTGAACTAAATATATCCGTATAAAACATGTCAGAGCACGTTTCTCAAATTGAAACACATCATTTATAATACAAATGTTGTTATTATTACTATTATTATAATTTATTTATTTATTTTATTTTAAGCAAATTCTCCCAATAAATGGAACACGTTAAGCAAATAGCTCATTCAACTTTTTTTTGTGTGTTCTTCTTGTTGTTCCAATAACTTTCCGAGAAGGCTTGTTTACGACCACTTTGATCTGTACTGTTTTTGTTTTGGTTGCTCTAATGTTTGTGTCTGAAGGTGTCCCTTTCTGAAATGTCTCTTGAACTTATGTTTGCGTTTTTTAGGTCCTTTCGAAGTTCTTGTAGCCAAGGTGTTGAGTTCTTGAGTGAAGTTACGTGATCTATTATCCTTTACGTCAATCCATTTTCTGGTAGTCTAGTGAGATGACCAAAGAATGTATTATTATTATTATTATTATTATTATTATTATTATTATTATAGTTATAGCTTATTAATATTAAGTTTACCACCTAATGAGAAGAAGTCGTGCAATACATTGTTTATGGAATGCCTTATGCCACCAGGTTTCAGTAGGCACAAATTAAGATTTTAACATTAAATTCTCCACAACATTCTTTTCTGATCCCAAATTCGTGTATTAGTTCGTGCTTATTAACCGACAACACCACCCACTAGTAATTACAAGTTAGTTGAGGGAGAAAGTGTATAAACTGGTTTCTCCACTTACTGCATGTAATCATCTTCGAACATACTTGTTACTTGTGGATAACGTAGTAATTTAACAGTATTTCTGTAGGGTCAAGGGTCATGAAGGAAGATATCCATCACCACGATGATGTATAAGGTCTCGGTAAACTGGGTCCGCGATGCTGGATTATTAAGTCCTGGGTTTGTCAGGTAATGAGACTCCCACAGCTGACGTCACGGAAGGTACAACATAATTACACAGGGTGTAACTAAATACAGTAAACTCTCGATTATCCGCGGGCGGTTTATCCGCTTTGTGGATTATCCGCGGTGCCTGTAGGAGAACACTTTTATAAAAAAGGAAGGTTTTGACACCGAAAATTATTCCTCAAAAATTGAAATAAAGTTACTAAATACTTAAACGTAATAAAAATCGTAAATCGCAAATACAGGTGTTGATGTAAATGAGGAAAATATCGTTGAGTGGATCGAATGTGATGCCAATGAACCGGACATTGAGCACCTCACAGATGAAAACATCATTAATCAAGTACGAGGGATTGAATCGGTTGAATTGGAAGACAATGAGGAAACGCAAATGCAGAGGACCGTTACTCATGACGCAGCATTAGGACACATTGACAGGATTCTTCAATACCTTGAAGAGCAAGACGACGCATCACTTAGTGACAAGATGGTGTTGAGAAAACTCAAATCACAAACACAGAAAAAGTGTTTCACTACGAAAAAGCAAAAGCAAATGACCGATTTTTTGTTAAACAGTAAACCAGACTTTTTAATAACACACATAACATCGACTGAGTTTTGTTACATGTACGTCCTTCTATTGTGTAAGGCTTATTTAAAGCACTTGTGTGTTGTTTTTTAGTGCCTTCGACCTTTGTTTAACCATTACCAGCAATTTTGCGGCTTATCCGCGAAATTCGACTATCCACGGCATCCGCGCCAGTCAATACCGCGGATAATCGGGAGTTTACTGTATGTGGGAAAGCTCCGAGGACCTCACAACAAGCAAAACATGTCCTGTAAACATTTGGTGTAGGCAGCTTCGGTGGCGTAGTCGGTAGCATGCTGAGCTTCTCTGCCCAAGATAGCGGGTTCAAACCCGGCCGAAGCCTTCGGATTTTTTAAGAGCGTTAAAGATCCCTCAGTATGCCTTCATTCGGAGGGGAAGTAAAGCCGGCGGTCCCATGTCATAGATTTATGGCATGTTATACTCTGAGAGCTGCCAGTATGGTATTGACATTTGGCCGGAAATTCCACATCAATCATCACCCTTCTGCCTCTTGACCAATCCGTGTTCGCATAGTTGATGTCATACTACTCTGCGTTGCAATATTACAGCCCACGTGCGTCAGTGCCTGGTCAGCTGTATCTCTCGCTTGTACAGTTTGGCAACCTCGTTCTCAGACAACATGACGAGGTGAGAACTGTCAATCCCATTCTGGCAGCTCACAGAGAATAAAGAACCTTCCACTAATTGCACCTGTGTGAAGCTAAATTGGATAGGTTAAGAATGTAAACAACGCTCTTAAGTTTCTACGTTCGTTGCCAAGAGCCGACTGCGGTGGCGTCTAGTAGCTAAGTTCTGAGCTTGGCCTAGTAGTCGTTGACGGTGGCGCTTGGTGGCAAATGTAGGAACTATTAAAACAAATTCTAAGTTGCAGTACTTAAATTTAAAAACAGATACCACACACTAATACAGTCATCACAATTAACACCGGTTATCAGACAGATTCTACACACACCCAAAGTACACGGGGCTACATGACCGCGTTGTCACAGCCCCTAAACTTAACAACCAACCAACCAACCAACCAACCAGTGTACATAACACTATGCAGGTTGGTTATTTGTGTTGATAAAGTGTACCTTACTACTTATTTATTTATTTATTTATTTATTTACTTATCGTATGGCTTTTAGTGCCGGGAGTGTCCGAGGACATGTTCGGATCGCCTGAGTCTGTAGCTCCTTCCAGCGGACACTCTTCAGGTGAGCTACAAGTTCCGTTAAATTTCAAGTAGTTCCAACTTTCGCCACCAGATATGAATGATACCTAGTGGTGATCGTTGGAACTTGATAGAGCGTTCTGACGAAATCTAACCCAACAATTTAGCTTCACGCAAGTTTAGTCTGTGGAAGGATCTTTTACATGCCATAAATCTATGACATGGGACCGCCGGCTTTACTTCCCCTCCGAAGGAAGCCATAATGAAGGATTTTCAACGCTCTTAAAATATCCGACGACTTCGGCCGGGTTTGAACCCGCTATCTTGGGCACAGCAGTTCAGCATGCTACCGACTACGCCACCGAAGCCGCCTTACTACTTACAGTTCTCTACAGAAGGTGCTCAAAGTGGCTACCACGAGCTGTAATGCAGGCGTCTAAGCGCCGCATCATTGACAGTCTCGCACGCTCCCATATTCCCGGCGTCTGTCATACCTGCTGACATCCTTGCTCTATTCGCTGACGCAGCATGTTCATGTTATGAATAGGTGTGGTATACACAATGGCCTTTAAATGACCCCATAAGTAGAAGTCTAATGGGTTGAGATCGGGAGAACGAGCAGGCCACGGTGTCGGTCCTTGACGCCCTATCCATTTGTTTGGACTTGAATAGTGACGAAACGTACAAGTGGCCTGTGTCTCTCGCTCTCTGTGGTTAACAGCCGTGAGGCTGGTTGGCAGCAGCTCGCCATTCTTCCCGTCTCTTAGTCTTCCTCTTCAGTTCACAGCATGAGCCACAACCCATATCTTGCAGTATTTGACTCATGTACTCCAGTCTGGGTCTTCCTCGACAATTCTTGCCGTCTACTGTTCCCTCCATTATAAGCTTAATCAGTACATTGTGTCGCAATATGTGGCCCACGAGGTGATTCCTTCTTCTTTTTAAATATTTAAGGAAGCATCTTCTCTCTCCCACTCTTCTAAAGACTTCCTCATTTGTGACCATTTCTTTCCAGCTGATTTTCATAATCCTTCTATAGCACCAGGTTTCAAATCCTGGTAGTCTTTTCCTCTCTCTCTCTCCTATTGTCCAAGATTCGCTGCCATATAGCGCGACGCTCCATACATAGGTCTTCAACATTTGTTTCCTCACAGCAAGACTTATGTTCCTTGCAGTAAATAGGTTCCTCTTTTTATAGAAAGCGTTCTTGGCTTGGGCAATCCTACTTAATATCTCTCTGCTGCTTCTTCCATCATTCGTTATTTTACTTCCCAGATAATTAAACTCATTCACTACTTGTATCTTTTCATTTCTGTGTGCCCTCCACAAATGACCAACTAGCGTCGTGCCGCAGGCTGTGTTATGCACACCACAGACAATGCTTATAACTAGGGCCCGGATGTTGAAGATATGTCATCTTTTCACTGAGTGGCCTAAAACAATGCTGAAGTATATAGAAACTCCAGACGGGCCACCCCGTCTTCAAATATGTCATATTTATTTTGCAACTTTTTGCATTTTTTTGCTTTTTTCATTTTAAGAGCATTTTTTAAAATTTGGTAGGTTTTTTGGTCTTATTTTAGAGAAATCGGCCTTTTAAGGTCATTTTTTCCCCCAATGTAGTCATGTCACAGCTTTATATGAGGGAGTTACGTCTCTCAGAGTTAAGAAGAAGCTAGTAGCTGATACAAGATAATTTAAAATATTGAAATATTGATTTCATTTCCTTAATCAAGCGGGTAAAAACTAGTCCTAGCAACAATCGTGGTGAAATTGCTGCGGGTACTGCATCAAAACTGAAAAAAGTGCTGGACAAAAACACCGGGTATAAAACTTTATGCAAAATCTCAGACATTCTTTCTGGTGAAAACTAGTGCATGGATGGGATTGAGGAGGATTCAGCAGCAAACGACCTTCCTCACTTCAAGTACGCCCCGATCACATCAGTTGATGTTGAGCGCAGCTTTTCGAGATATAAAAAATTGTTGGTTTATAACCGCAGATCATTTACAACATCAGAATGACATTCGTAGTCCAGTGCAACTCAGACTAAAGTGACATAAACCTTTTGTTAAGTGCTAGAAATCTATTTTGTTTGACTTTTCAGTTTGAGGTTAAGATGTCATTTTTGAAATATTGGTGATTTTTTTTATTAAAAGATCATTTTCTCCATTTTATAGTGCATTTTTCGAATTTTTAGGTCATTTGTTACAGTCATTTTTGAAAATTTTAAGTGCATTTTTTTAACTTTTTTACGGCATTAACATCCGGGCCCTACTTATAACACAGCAACGAACGCACATACACCGTATTACAGGACATGTTTTGCTGGATGTCAGGTCCTCTAACGAATCCCACATATTTAGTGACACCCTGTATATGTGAATCTTTCTGTCCTCCACTCAATTCGTGCTTTTATAACCCAAATACATTTCATCGTTTCCAATCAAAAGTCTATAGGACCGCAAGAAAAGTACGAGGCTATGAACAGCGGTGTTCCCTGGGTGAAGCTAATACACAGGCCTCATTTTACTGAAGGGGATGGGATCCAATGTAGCACATTCCACATGCTGGAACCCAGTTTACCACCACGTGATTTAGAACTGAATCCTTCACGAGTGAGATGTGAAGGAAACAATCCCCACGGGTATTTGATTTGAATTTCACGTCCTGTAACCTATAGTACTTTTCATGTGTCAAATAACCAATCCTGCCATTTTACAATATTGTGTTTTATGCGCTGACGCGTGTATTTGCTCCGCCAAGAAAGGCTTTTTCCACAACTTGTTACAAGTAAGATAGCATGTGACAGTCTCTCTACAGATCCACTGAGATTTGCGTTGTATTCAGCTATTTAATAAATAACTAAATGGTGTCGTATCACGCCCAGAATGTATTGTGCCCTGCTTCTCGTTGTGTTATCACATAGTCGTAGCCCAGTACCCATGTGACATTCCACTCCAGTTCCGTCTTTGTTGTTCAGTGAAAGTCCTTCATATGTTAGACAATCTTGTTTTGGTATAACAATGGTATGTTTGGTATGACCCCTCAGGTACAACGCTGGACAGAAAGGAAGCGTGGAGAGATCTGGCCCAACTTCTGACTAAACATGAGTGTTACCTCGAGAAGATGGTGAAGGTATATTCCCAACAATGCTTCTATTGCTCTGAAGCTATCCATGTTGCCCAACACACCATTTCTTCTGCAAGAGGTGGATGGATAAAAGGGAATTACTTCAAAAGGACATTGGACAACAGATAGGCCTAACATCGCGGAAATGATGCTTCAAGATGAGTTCGCACTGGAACAATGCAACTCATTTCACAGAAGAAATTCTTCCAAAGAAGAAAAAAGATCTGGATAGTCACGGATGAGAAAATAAATAGTTGAGGACAAGTGTCCTAGTACTTGCCTCGGTGGGTGAGTGGTTAACGTGTCGGACTACCAACCCCAAGCTTGCAGGTTCGCCCCTGGCCATGGTAAGTGATTTTTGAAAGGCGACAAAAATCACGACATGCATGTCATACGTTGTTGGCATGTTAAAGAACACATTTGAATTCAGTAGGCCGTGTTCATAATGGCAAAATTAATCTCGGGATTCTCCGCCAATACAATGTTCCTCCATTCTCTACTAGAAAGCGCTATAGTGTCAATGAGCTTAAATATCTAACCACCTTGGCTTTCATAGCGCTCCAAAGAACGACAAAATTGACGTGCAAGCTGCCCTGTGAGCGTCAAATAACAAAGCTTGCACCCGGCATCCGAGGCCATACGATACTATTATTATTATTAGTGTCCTAGTATATGCCCCTAGCCTGAAGTAATGTGTTAAACGGTTCCACAAATCACGGGGGGAGTTTCAGTCGATAGTCCGACAATATCTGCGTAAATGCATTTCTCCTCCTCCATATATAAACAAACAAGAAGTTCCGTAACGAACTAAAGAGCCTACTTTTCTTAAAATTAAGATCCATGCCAATGATTAATCTACATCTACAGTATATGAACCTATCTAGAATAATGACGAAATTAAGTTGGAAATATCGAAATGTTTCATTAGTTAGAAATATACCTGGTATAATGTAGCCTAATAGAGCACTACAGATGGCAGCCCTGGTGACTGAATATATTCTTAGTTCCATCTCTTAAGGTACAGAATACAGAATTTGGTTGAAGTCCAATGGACGTTACATGCAGTTAGACATTGGATCTATGAGCACACGTAAAAGCATTTTGGCAACAATGTCATGCGTGTGATTGTCAGAAATAATCTGAAATATTATGATATCTTGTTGTGCCAATTTTGGAAGAAATTCATTTGTTAGTATAGAAGTTACATGTATTTTAAAATTGAACCTATCAGCAGGCATAGAATCATGTTGGCAGCACTGACTTATATGAATTACTCCAAATTAATCTAAAATGTCAGGTACTATATGTGTGCATAGTTTAAAGCTGTCGGCTTGCATACTTTCTGATATATTGGTATTTGGATAAAAAAATGAAAGAGCAATTATTAACAGTTGGCAGCCCTGGTGGCTCTTAAGAATACGCTCAGTCATATGTGTGTATGTACACATATTACATACGAAATTTGGTTGAAATCCAATTGATAGTGTAGAAGTTATATGCAATTAAAAATTGGACCTATCAGAAGGCTTAAAATTATTTTGGCAACACTGTCATGTATGGCCTCCTGGAAATTAAACTGAAATAGTATTATCTACATGTGTGCCAATTTTAGAATAGCTCCCATGCATACCTTCCAAGATATCCAACATGGAGCTCAAATTTCTAGTGCGTTTTTTCAGCAGTTGGTAGCACTGACATCATTTTCAAATATGGGCTTGAGATATTCCGGTATACATCTTTACTCATACTAAATTTGGTTCCGATTGCTGCAGCCGTTAAGAGTTGATAGGGGACACACACACACACACACACACACACAGCCAGCCAGACAGACAGACAGACAGACAGACAGACAGACAGACAGAAAGAAGGACAGACAGACACACATTTTCCCGGATCGATCTCATAAGTCTACTTTTTCCTCATGTTTGCAAAATGTGAAAAGTAGGCTAAAAATACTATCATCATAGTCCTTAGATAATTGGTAGCATTATCGTTAGCACACAGTCAGACAACAGCTCTTCAAACCTAAGTGGGCAAAATTCAATTACAATATTGGCAAAAACGGAATGCAACAATGCAAGGCACAGAGCACAGGATTAGCCGCACGCTTTATAATGCGTATGTTGTGTTATAATCCTGATTCACGCTTCTCCGAGAATTGACACACCATATTTCTGTTGAAAAAGAGCTGTCTTATTATTGGGTGTAAAGAGCGCATCAAGACATGAACTCCAGGAATCGTGTTCCGCGATGATCAGCTGTTGACATTCTCCGTGTAATTATCATTACTGCACAAGAAACAGGCTTTGAAAGCCGTCACATGGCTCGTTATGTTATTACCAGCAGCACTTTCACTGCCTGCACATTGGCAACACTGCCTCAACGGTATAATCCAGCCCAGTTGTTCCTGCAAAACATCATGTAACTGCTCCGGAACTCGTACGTATGTTCATTGATCTTAGTTTGATTCTAGACGATTGTCCGTGAAGTTGTGACGTTCGCGAGTTTTATAACTTCCATACGAGTGTCTTAATTACCATTATAGGGGAGTTGCATACGACTGTAAATGTTCGAGGATAATGTTTATGTTCTAACATAAATATTCATAAATATCTGTTGAGATTCTGTCGGTTGAATTCTTCTTCTTGGGAATTGTGTGGGCTCAGCATTTGCTCTCTACCCAATAACGAATCCCAAAGCTTTGAAACAATGTTTATCCTTAAGTAGCACCAATAGATAGCGCACAGGTACTATGTTGGATCATTTTGTTATTTTGGTCAAATAACACAAAATAGGCTGTTACAAACGCTTTAAAATTAAAATGTATCGTATTATCAACTAGTTATTCTTCAAATTCGATGCGTATAGAAAGTCAACGGAAGGTAAATTAATTGAGTTCCAAATAGAAAAGTTATGACATCTGGCGGAAAAGTTCCCTTTACTGAACAGAGAGCTGGAATATAATTTCCGTGGAACTAATGTTATATGCCTGCTTCCTCCATGAAGTTCTGGTGTGTTTATGTCGACAATAGCATTCACTAAAATTGTCGGCGATATGTTACGAATCTAAGGCAATATGTGTAGAAATTGGAGTTGCGGATATTTCAATATTGCCCAGTTTGTTAATGCATTGTAACTACAATGGTTGGTCCAATATGAGCTACATTGTCAACTTTCAAATCATGTAATTCATGTCCGACATGTTGGATTTTGAGTGCATGTGAAAAGCTATCTTTACCTTTTTTTTCGTGTGACCTCCTGAGAGGCCGAGTGCAGGTCTTTCTAGTTGACGCCCGTGGGTGACCTGCGCGTCGGGATGAGAGATGGAATGGATGAAGATGAATGAATCTGGACAAGGATGTGGAAGGAAGCGGCCGTGGCCTGTCGCAAGGTACTGTGCCCAACTCTAGGAATGGGTATTCCAAGTTTCAGACACCTAGATATCAAGGGAAAGGCTGTAGCCGCTTTTGAAAGTTCAGATATTTGAATATCGCGCTACATTGCTTCGAGAAGCATTTAGAAGAATTTTACCGATAGTTGGATGTCAAGTGACGTAGCGAGTAATAGCAGAGGTGGAGGCTATTTATTGATTAAATAGTTAACTATGGAGTAGAGACTTGAGACTGGGATCAGATTACTGGCACGGCCAAATGAAAGAGAATGCAATTAGTATCAAGTAAATCGGACCAGGGATTCAATAGATATGAGGATTTCTAGATATCAGGCGATGACGCGTGACCCTGACCGTTTTGAATAAAAGCCAGCTGGAGGAGGCATGGTTAGCTCATTCTAACACAAGCACTTGGCAAGCAAGTTGCGTCTACGCTGAGCCAAGGCACATGGTTGCCGAATCTACGCAGAAGTTCTTTTCAAATCGTGATAGTCACGAGAAGTGCTGCGCAAACGAGTTGGAACTTAGTAAGTTTCTGGTGAGGAGAATCACTGAGGTGATTGATTTCTACAGACATTGGTGGAAATATTTATATTTCCAAAAGGACATATGCTAGACTTTGTCTAGAAAATAGTATTTTGTCACAGTCCAGTAGTAACTTAATACTTGGATGTTTAAATCCAATTTCAAGTCAGTTTTCATTTTTGTAACTAGTTAACCACTTCGATCTGTCAGTACACTGAAGACTAGTCTATAACGGTGGCGTTCATTAGTCTACGCAAGGGAAACTGCAGGTTGCTTAGCGCATGGCAGATGGTGATATTAATAAACCATGCCCAGGGAACGATCTTCAGAACAGCCGTTAATTGCTTAGACTGGCAATGTTTTTCTTGTACTGATGAGATTACAGTGAGTTATGTTACAACTGACATATCTAAGAAGAGATCACTTAGATCTGACCCTATTTCAACAAACTGTTATGGCTTTGAGAGAAGCCCATATTAAAATGGAACCACAGTTTATTCAAACGTCGAAAGATACTACCACTATGTCTGACTAGACGAATTGTGGGTCTACAATGGCGGCCGATACAAGGATTATACGTGCTTGTCCGATAGGGCATGTCTACGGATAAATCTGGTACAGACCAGGTTTACTACACTTCAAGACCATCAAGAAATGTAAGCCACATTTGAATTATATTATGCCTAGCTAATTGGAACAAACTATTTTTTCTGCAGATGACCAACACATTTTTTTCGTCGTATTTAAATCTTGCAATGATTTACGCAAGACTTGTTAGAGTTATTCTGAGCATTTTCAGCACTCAGAACAGTTTAGGATCGATGACCGAACATTTCGAGCATTTATTTGAATTTTTCATATTTTAAGGAAACCACGGAAAACCCCCGATGTAACTGTAAAAGTTAAATTTATTTTTGTTGAGGAATGGATATTTTTTCCATATTCGAAGGTTCGAACATGTGGATTCTCACATAATGAGATGATAATTAAAACATATTTGAAATAATACAAATAATAATAATAATAATAATAATAATAATAATAATCCACTAATAATAATAATAATAATTTTCATAATTTTTCTAAATAATTCTTGGATATTATATTTTCTAATAATCATATGTATTGAGAAAGAGCCTATGAAGTAGTTTAATCATTTCTAGTTTGGAACAGGAGATTTTCCGAAGGAGAGTGGTTAGCGCAAGCCCGCATTCAACCAACATTTCAGTTCTGGTTGAACAGTTGATATTTGCTATGAGCGAAGTACATTTTTCAGATAACACGGAGAGGCATGAAACGGGAAGCAATTGATATTTGTATCAAATAGGATATTTTTGTATTTATATAAAATCATGACGTAAATACACTCGAAAGTGAAATAAAGATTTTCATAAGTATGGTAAATTCACGGGTTGAACTGAATGGTAAAATAAAATAAACTTGTAAGTTTATTAATCTTCCAGTGTTGATAACAAGCAGAGGCTTGATTTATTGTATAAATTTTGGGAAGATAATTTATGTGTGTGGAGTAGTTGAAATGCCATTCCCAGGTGCGCATGTTAAGTCGCAGGAATGAAGAGGTTTTTTCGAGCATCAATCAAATAGCAGGTTCGATGGCTCAGGTTTATAGTAGGAGTATTGGAGCCACACATTTCGTCGTATGAATAACCCGAAGGTTATTTCTTGAAACCATCAGTTCTTATTTCAACCTTGTTTACGAATTCCATTTAGACTTTGATTTTGCTAGAACCCGGATTTGTCATGATAGTAGTTTATTCTTCTTCAGAGGAAGACCTTTGCCGTTGTTGTTGTTGTAATATTGTGTTCTTACACAAATAATAGAATGGGCCACTGCCAATTTAAAAATAATTCTTTAACCACGAATAATTTGAAGGATATTTTCAATCCTAGTGCCATGAACTAAATGAATTCATTATGAAACTACAATTCTAATTTCCGCATTCTGTCGAAGAATTGCAAGTTGTGAAAGTTACTAGAAATGGCCATGAATATAAATATTTTTTTCATAATGATTCCAAGTGGAAAATTGAATAGTTGAATGGTTCAACCATTTATTGATCAAGTTGATGATTCAGAAATCATATATTTTGTTTGGAACTTGAAGTTCATAATCGAGTCACTTCTCGAATGTTTAATGTCAGAAGAACAATTAATTGTTGTTGTGCTTCGCACAGTTCTTCGATGCTATGCTCAATGGTCAAATACTTTTCAGATATTATTAATATGTGTTAATGATTTGTGTTGCTTCTATGATGATGATAATAATATTTTCGACGATATATTTTTGAAACTGGAAAAACAAATGAAAGTTTAAGAATTCTATAAACATTTATTCTACGAGTGTTAATATCATGTAAATAGTCAAACAGTGATCTACGTTTAGACAATTAATTTTGAACTGGAATTAAATATTAATAATCTTGGAACACAGTCCACAGGACTATTAATCGGACTTGTGTTTCCAAAAAGATTGTCAAATGTGTTTGGAAGATTTCTGTATATTGTGTGTAAATAAGAGTGTGGATCGCCACACGTGGATGATGCTGCTTTGAGCATCTTTGCAGTCAGATTTTAACTTTAAAATAAACTGAGATAATTTTACCAGATGTGTTTCTCCCAATTAAATCTCCTTCTATCCTTATTGTTGCATTGAGCCAAAAATCAGTAAAGCATTTTTTTAATTTGATGTCGTTTTTGCGATTTGCTTTAACCCATCTGGCGCTCCGGGATATTTTGACTCTCGTGCTGACTGATTATTGGTAAAATGCATATGTGGTCGTGCGGACTCCGGTCTAAACGGGCACAGTACCGCCCCAGCATTTGCCCGGTGTTGAAAGTGGGGACACCTCGGGAAACCATTTCAAGGACGGCCGACGGTGGGTCTCGAACCCACGCGTTTACCGAAGCAGCAGATAGCTTGGCCCCTTGACCTAACGCTGAGCTTTAGCGTGCGTAGCCACTACTGTCTTTACCTAATTGGTCAATGAATGAAAATATTGAGCTCTGATTGGTTGGAGAAACTGTGTTATAATGAAAAGTAGTACTTTAAGGACTCCCATTATGATACAGTTTTCTGACATATAATATTTACATATCGACATCGTCGAACATTAAGCAACGAGCCTATAATGGCAATAATTAAGACACGAGTATGTTTATAAAACGAGCGTATGCGAGTTTTATAATTTCCATACGAGTGTCTTAATTACCATTATAGGCGAGTTGCATACGACTGTTTATGTTCGACGATAATTATAACTTAATTATAACTTTATTATATGTTTTAACATAAATATTCATAAATATCTGTTTGGTCACTAGAATGTTGTGATCGGGTGCTGCGGTGGGTAGTATATCTCTGTTTACCAAGCTCTCTGGACAACCGACGAATGCGCTTTGTGTGCTTCAATGCCATATGTTCAGATTGTGCACCAGTAGTCAGTAAAACTGTCACCGAAGTCGTTTCAAAACAAAGCGCTGTGTAGAAATTGGATTTGGGGATATTAAGGTACAGTGCTATTTCTTGTCTCATATTCACCAGTTTATTTACGCGAACATATGGACGGTGCACTTTCGGTAATTTATATAGACATGTTGGATTTTGAGCGCATGCGCGAAGGTATCCTTATCTAATTGGTCACACAACTGTTTCTTGAGCTCTGATTGGTGGGAGAAACTGTTTCATAATGAAAAATAGTGTTATAATGAGCTTCATTATGATACAGTTTTCTGACACATAATAGCCAGGGTCGAACATAAACGTACATAATCCAATCGTTTCACAACAATCCGAAAATTGGATTTAAAAAAAAATGTCAACAAATTACGATTTTCTTTTAAATTATTTCGCTCTGGGGGATTGGTCATCCTAATCAATCCCTGTATTACGCCACTGTCGCTCACCCACTCCAGTCTCGATCCCGCGATACAACTTCAATTATCTTACGCTGGAAAGCAAATATCAAACACAGGTCTGTGTTATCCACTCCTCTGGAAACTCCAGTATTCTTCCACGAGGAAAGTTTTGTGAACAACATGTTTTCAACTTTATGGTAATGAGCTGTAAATGAAGAGGCTTTTATAAATCCTTCTCCCACACCACAAACACATTCACCCGAGTTTATAACTCATCTTCCTTTACACCCGTGTTGCTCGGTAATGGAGGCCTTGTCTCGGAAGCAATAAAACTACAAAGGAACTCTGGTTGAGCATGTTTTCACTTTACCTAATGGCTGCCCTTCCTGTTCGTATTCACTTGCTGAACAGCTGTTCATTCTCACCCTGGGACCTCGTGTTCTTGGCCTTCTTGTAGCCGTTCCGACTAATTACCAACAGCAATTAACTCAGCTAATAAAGAAAAAGAATGTTTAAACCCCAGAAAATTGCTAAGTTGACCACATTTTGTTGGAAACTGACCGGTGGAGCTACTCAACACAGCGTAGACGAGGGGTTGGAATGCATACTGCATGTTGGAGTCTTGCCGCAATTAATCATTTAAAGCTGTATCTTGCGTACAAGATCAAGCTACTGTCGCCAGCCTAGAGTGAAAGTCGAATTTCTTTGGTGACATAGCGTACCTGGACACGTTATCACCACTCTTATTTCAACATCTTGACTCAAGTTCTTTCCTCCGACATTGATAATAATACATAGGCAGTTCTTCATATGGTATCGATTCTCCAAATGCCTTTGTCTTTCGCCGGCCCGTTCTTGAATACATAACTTTTTTCCATTTAACTTATTTGATAATCTGTTCTTCTGTTCCCTGTCACCATTACATTTGTTCTCAACCAGTTGTCCTTCCTATCGGCTGAAGCCTAATATTTTCAACTTTCACTAACTTCCTTTAGTACGGCATTAGAATCGTTTTGAATATTCCCAAAGGGAATATGATGTAGTTTCTATTTGAGCGGATGAATTATCAATAAATGATATAAATGGTCCGGTTAGCTTAAACAATGCCCCAGTGTGCTGTTGTGCTCGTCAGTTGGTACAGACACACCTACCAATATCCGTGGCTAGCACATACTGAGAAGGCCATGCAAGACACAAAATACAAGCAGTATTGACGTCACGAGCATGCCAATGTGCTACGGGAGTCAAACCCCCTTTCATAAAAACAAAAGCCTTACCTTGGCAAACCAATCATTTATTGATAATTAGAATCGTTGTTGGGGATGCTAGATGGCAACACACGACATAATAGTGCACAGCAACTGTTCTACAGAGATCTTGCTCCCAGCGATTTCCATGTGTTCTTGCACCTCAAAGAATGCCTGTCCTCCGGTCAGCATTTTCACACTGACGAAGAGCTGCTCACCCGCTGGTTCCATTCCCAGGCGCAGACTTCAACAGCACAAGAACAGAAACGTTGATCCCACGATATGACAGGACAGGTATCTCAATTCTGGTGGTGATTATGACGAAAGATAGCTCAAACTTTGTTGTGTCTGGTGCCACTAAAGTTTTTCATGAAGCTATGTTTTCTCTTTATTTAAAGAAAATAATTGGGAAACTTAATTTCTAGATGAGCCTCATATATCTAGAATGGTGGGCAGCGGTCGCTTGGTAGACCAAGGCCTTTCATGGGCTGGGATGCCACGAGGGGGGGGGGGATAGGTTAGTTACATCAATGTGACTCAATGCATATCGCTATGGTTGTATTGCAGTGACCTGGGTAATGATGGTTCTAAACTGTGATAATAATTTTTAATGGTTTATGTTCGACGATATCGAAATGTAAATATTATACAGTACGTCAGAAAACTGTATCATAATGATGGTCATTATAGTACTGTTTTTCATTATGAGACAGTTTCTCCAGCCAATCTGAGCTCATTCATTGACCAATTAGGTAAGGATACCTTCGCGCATGCGCTCAAAATCCAACATGTTGGACATGCATTACATGATTTGAAAGTTCAAATTGGATATCGGATCAACCATTGCAATTACAATCCCAAACACAAAGACAAAATCAGCACAAACCTTTACGGTAACAAGAAAATACTATGACGTATGCAAAAAAATTATAAATCTACGTCCAGAAGTTAGCAACACAGCATCCTTCTATATAAATTAACGACATGGAAATTGTACCGTCCATATGTTCGCGTAAATAAACTGGCGAATATGAGACAAGAAATAGCACTGTACCTTAATATCCCCAACTCCAATATCTACACAGCGCATTGCTTTCAAACGACTTCGGTGACAATATTAGTGAATGCTAGAGCTGGACGGCACTTGTCATCATGCAGGCTGTAAACAATAGCACTGCGAGCAAAGTAAATGGTCTCTGCTTTCGAAGTGCTTTGACCCACGCATGAGCACTGTTCAGTCAGCAAAGCCACGCGCCCTGTTCACTAACTGAAGTAACTGAATCCCACAGATATTTATGAATATTTATGTTAAAACATATAATAAAGTTATAATTATCGTCGAACATAAACAGTCGTATATAACTCGCCTATAATGGTAATTAAGACACTCGTATGAAAAATTATTGTTACTATAGGCTCGTTACATAATGTACTATTAAATAACAACAGGCCTATTTAACATTCTTTTCTGGCTTTGAATTCCACTGGTTTCCATTCGGTATGTGATCTCAGACAAGTTTCTAGATAAGATTGAGAAATCAAAATTGAGTAGTCTGAACTTGAGCAGTCGCCATGAATATGGGCTTCTCTCTCACTGGGGGTAAATTTTGAAACAATTTCTAGCTCTTTCCAATATTACAACCAAATACAGTTACCCCACGTTAGACAGCATGTTAACACAGGCTATTAACACACGCAAGTACACGCTGTATCTGGACAACAATCTCATTCACCAACCTCATGTTGGTTGGTTGGTTCCTTAGTTTAGGGGCAGTAACAACGCGGTCATGTAGCCCCGTATATTTTGGGTGTGTGTACAATCTGTCTGATAACCGGTGTTAATTGTGATGGCTGTATTAGTGTGTGTTATATATTTTTAATTCAAGTAATGATTACATACATTCAATTTTCAAGTAGTTCCTACTTTTGCTACTAAACGCCACCGTCAACGACAACTACTAGTTGTGAACTTGGTTACTAGATGCCACCGCAGTCGGCTCCTGGTGACGATCGTTGGAACCTTAGAGCGTTAGTCAAATCTAACTTATAATTTAGCTTCACAAAAGTGTAATTAGTGGAAGGTTCTTTTACATGGCATAAATCTATGACAGGACCGCTGGCTTTACTTCTCCGCCGAAGAAAGGCATACTGAGGGATTTTAAATGCTCTTAAAAGAATTCGACGACTTCGGACGGGTTTAAACCCGCGACTTTGGGCATAGAAGCTCAGCATGCTACCCACTACGCCACCGGAGCCGTCCAACCTCATGTTACAGCTGGAGAAAGGGGGGTTTTACAATTAATTGTGAACATAATACCGATTTTTAATCGCAGCAGATTTGGAGCTACAGTTAAATCTCCGATAATGTTTTGGTACGTTTGCATTAAAAACTGTATTTACGTAGCACGGTGGCAACCTTACTGCAGCGTGGTGCGTCAAAGCATTACTGAAGTCCGCGTTGGGTAGCGCGTTGAAGTCTCTCCAGCGCACGGTCCTGGGAATGCGCGTCGTCTCCGTGAGGTGTTCTTGGCATTGCACTTGCCAGTCTGAAAAGCATTATCGACACAAAAGAAGTTTCAGTGAAACCAGTGTGTGCCAAGTGATGCGTTACACTGCTGTCTCCTCTGAGGTCCAGATTCGTTTCCTGGCTCTGAGAGCTGGAATGGTCACACTCAACATTGCGAGGCAGAACTAAGCAGTGATGGGTTCAATTCCCAACTCAGCGATCCGAGAAGTTGTTTTTCGCAGTTTCCCCACTTATTAAATCCGACATATTTTACTATAAATTATAATTCAGTTATTCATTTTAGTTTTTGTTCTCTGCAGGTTTCAACACCTCTCACATTCATGGAGTTTTACCGGGGATGAGCCGAAGTCAGGACATTTCGCACTACCCAGGCCATAATAATAATAATAATAATAATAATAATAATAATAATAATAATAATAATAATAATAATCGTGTGGCCTCCGGAGAGGCTGAGGACAGGTCTTTCAATTTAACGCCCGTGGGCGACCTGCGCATCTTAATGAGGATAAAGTGGTGATGATGACGTCACATACACCCAGTCCCCGAGCCACGAGAATTAACCCCAGGTGATTAAAATGCCTGATGGCTCAGCCGGGATTCGAACCCTGGGCAATTCGGGCCAAAGCCTAGCACGCTAACCCTTAAGCCACGGAGCCGGACACCCAGGCCGTAAACTATCTGGGAAGAGTGTTCTCGTGATTCCCAAATATTTACTTCAGGACAATCCTTACCACTTGTCAGATTTCCTATCTGATTCAGCCAACGGTTTGCCTCAGGAACAGTTTCTAAGTCACAAGCCTGTAGAGCATGCGTTGGGAATCAGAGTTTATATTGTCTCCGTATTTATTACCAGGTGAAACATACTTGCTATAGAGGAGTTAATTACTTTAAGCCATGTTCAGCTATTGGCGCCTCATACAGATATTTCTCAACTAGTAAACTGTTCAACTTAATCGACATGGACCATCTAAGTTATCAATGTTTCTGCGAGCAAAAGATTATAAGAATCACCAGATATAGCAGTATTTCTGTCAGTCTCTGGCAACGGTAATCATAATTGAACTCGGTATACCCCAATGTGCACAGAACTTATCGTATAATTCACTAAATATTCCGTAAGTGGATACTTAACACTTAAACACGGCCATAATGAACTAATGAGAGTTTGCAGATAGTTCGGATATAAGCCTGGCTCGAACATTCTCTGTCATTTCTTAGAAGGGAAGTTTGAAGGGCTGTGATGCCGAGCGAATAGCATGGTTACAAGGAAATGATGTTGCTGTTGTTGATTATTTTAGGGGCTTTGTGATATCATGGTTATGTAGCCCCGTGTACTTGGATGTGTAGAAACTGTCTGATAACCCGTGCCACTGTAATGTCTATGCTAGTGTGTGCATTTGTAATTGAGCTAGGATTTAGGTAGGAAACGGCCGTGGCCTTAAGTTAGGTATCATCCCGGCGTTCGCATGGAGTAGAAGTGCCAAACCACGGAAAATCACTTCCTGGATGAATGACGTGGGAATCGAACCCACCTTTTTGCTGTTTTGTCTCACGAGGCTGAGTTTATCACGTTCCAGCCCTCAGACCGGAATTAAAATTCTTGGCAGAGCCGGGAATCCAACCCGGGACTCCGTGGTAACACCAAGAATGCTAGCCGAGGCGGACGGAAGGAAATGAAAGGTACTGATAAATTTCCGAGTAATTGATTTTCTTGTTTCGTGGATCTCAGGCACGGCTCCTTGCAGCGTGCCATTGGTCGTCATGCGAGTGAAGGAGGAAGTACATAGTGGCCGTCAGCCCTTCTCAACAAATACAGGCTCATCGAAAAAGGTGGCCTTAATTTCGATTTGTAATAGCTAAGGCTGTAATAAAAATAATGTAATTATTTTTACACCAAAAGATAGAGGAAATCATAAAGTTATGTTTTCCTATTCAGTAGGTTTTGATGTGAGCTCCAGCTGTGGCACGACACACATCCAAACGATAATCCACCTCCGTCCAGGTTGTCTTCCTGATTGCGGTCTTTCCAGATTGCGTTCACCTCATTAGTCGTCCAGATTGCGGTCACTTTCATTTTAGGGAAGAACTATGAACATTCCAGCGTCCAGATTGCGATCACTTTTCTTGGGAGACCGGGTTGGTTGTGACTCCCCCTGAGAATTTCCTCACCTTTCATCCACCCCTCTCGCCAATGTCATTTACTTTTACGAGATCAATTTTTCGAGGTAATGAAAAGAATGTTTTTCACGATATACAGTATCTATTATGAAAATAGATATCTCGTGCCTCAAATGGGAGAGGAGGGGCAGAAATTAAAAATTATACCCTGTTAAGTATAAAATTTTCCGTTACAACAATTTTGTTGAAAGTGAAGGTCGTTGATTCCGATCCTAGAATGTTCCTATTCTTAAGACTGAAAATGTTATAATCATTGCTTTACGAGGTGCCGTTAGATTGGGAGGGGACTTGATTTTTTTAAGCGAAGTTTTATGGGGTGTGCACAGCTGAACACTGAACTGTATTCTTTGGTTAGATAGTGAAATATCAGTTTCCCCTTGTTATCCACAAAACTTACGGAAGGTATGAGTCAGTCAGGAAGAACCAAGAACCAGTCTCTCAAGAAAAGTGATCGTAATCTGGACGCTGGAATGTTTATAGTTCTTCCCTAAAATGAAAGTGACCGCAATCTGGACTGCTGTGAGGTGAACGCAATCTGGAATGACCGCAATCAGGACACAACCCCGTCCCGGTCCGCCGAATCATGTCAGGAGTCACATTTGCTATCGCATCGGTGATTCGTGCCACAGCCAGAGCTCACATCGAAACCTACTGAATGGGTAAACAATCTTTATGATTTTCTCTATCTTTTGGTGTAAAAATAATGAAATTATTTTTATTACAGTCTGACCTATTACAAATCAAAATTAAGGCCACCTTTTTCGATGCCCTGTATTATATCACCGATACCGTCCCGCAACACGTATAGGCTAGGCTGGTCCACAATCTCCGGGAACGAGAAGCTAAAAGTAGCCCGGGAAGGCCTTCGGGAAGCATGGTTAAGTTTCATGTTTGACGTTCTCGGAGCTTCCCGGAGCCAATCAGAAACGTTGTACCTGCCCCCAGTACGGAAGGAGTAGCCGAAGTACGCTATCGCAATGGGTTCCGTCCCACGAGTTCTATTCCCGTGAGTTCCGAAAACAAATTTCTTAGGAAAAACGCCCCATGAGTTCCGACCACGTATTCACGCCGGAGTAAATAATCTACTGAGTCCCATTAGTTCCGAATGTCTCTGGAAAACCCAGCTGTCAGTTCTGAGGTTTGGAATGAGGTAAACCACATCCCCGTGTTTGAAGACGAGGGCTCAAAATTCAGACGAAAAAATTATGCGGGCAGAGTTGAATTTGCAAGCCGCGAAAAGGAAAAGAAAGTGTGTTGCAGTGGGTGACAGAATCTAAAGAGCAACTCAACAGTTTGAAGACACCGGTGATTTAACAGTATTTTTAAGAAATGTTTCTTGAAGATAAATGTGGAGAAGAGTAAAACAGTGGTGATGAGTAGAGATAAGAAAGAAGGAAAAGGAGTAATCAAAGTAGGAGATAAGGAATTGGAAGTAATGAAACACTTCAAATACTTGGGAAGTGAACTGACTGAAGATGGAAGACTAGATTTGGAAATTAGCAGAAGAATACAACTCGGGATTGCTTTCTACCAACAGGTACGGGGACTAGTATGGAACAAGGATATACCAATTAAGGCTTAAGGAGTTATGTACAAAGCATATTATGTTCCTATAATGACATATGCAGCAGAAACTTGGACAATGACTAAGAGGGATGAGAGCAGAGTACAGGCAGCTGAGATGAGATTCCTGAGAAGTATGGTTCAGAAAACGAGGAGGGACAGAGTGAAAAATGAAGATATACGGAAAGAACTGGGAGTACAGAAACTAAATGACAAACTGGAGCAAAACAGATTGAGATGGTTAGGACATGTTAAACGGATGAATGAAGTAAGGCTACCAAGACGAGCACTGGAACGACGGATGACATGGAAGAGAGGACGAGGAAGACCAAGAATGCGTTGGATGGATTCGGTGGAGAATAGTATTAGAAAACGGAACCTGGATTGGAACACTGTGTCGGAAGAGGAATGGTGGAACGACAGAACAAAGTGGAGAGGAACCATATTTTCCCCTACCCAGTGTCAGCTGGAAAAGGGGAAATTATGATGATGATTGATTCGAGTATAAAGAGAAGAATAATTCAGTTACAATATCAATTTGACGAAGCTACGAGCTGATTACTAAGTGACTTGTAAATAAGATAAAAACAGTTCAAAGCGACATGCTGATACTATTTTAAGAACTTTGTAAATATAACTCAAACGGATTATTTTGACGAAGGCACAGGTTGATACAGATACTGACAAGGCGAAAGCTGCTTATGGGAGCTACCGGTCCATATCGTCCGCCCCCAAGGGCACGCACTCCGGCTGGCGCTAACAATGGACCTTATTTGTTTCAGTAAAAAAAACAAATTAATACATTTTTTTTGTGGAAAACTAAGCTGAAACTAGTTCAGGTAGTGTTCGGAACTGACGGGACTCGCTCAGGTAGTGTAATTGGCAGATAGCTAATCCGCTAAAGAATTTGGATCTGGCGGGAATCGGATCTCATGGGAATCGGAACTCATGGGACGACACGATCGCAATGTCGTCGTCCTCGATTACTATCATGAAATTATTTTAAAGCACATACACTGTAAACAGACAAGTGATAGCCAATTAAGCGAGCATGTACAAGTTCTCGTTCCCGGGCCAATTGTGAACCAGCCTTAACTCTCCAAACTGGCGCACATTTGAACAAAAGAGCACCTCGTAATGTAGTGTCCTCCTGAGTTCCAGAGTTGCTATTCTTGGCTGTGACCGCGGAGACCTGGGTTCGATTCCCGGCTCTGGCGAGAAATTTAATTCTACAACGGGGTACACAAAGCAACATGAGCTTGAATTGAGAAGAGATGGGTTTGAT
The DNA here is from genome assembly GCA_946902985.2 of Meconema thalassinum. Classification (NCBI taxonomy): domain Eukaryota; kingdom Metazoa; phylum Arthropoda; class Insecta; order Orthoptera; family Tettigoniidae; genus Meconema; species Meconema thalassinum. Next base: position 91,337,329 of record OX336391.1, on the reverse strand, counting down.
CCCTACTTCGGCCATCCTAAAAGAAGTTTTCCTCGGTTTCCTGCTTGTTCTCCAGGGAAATGTTGGCATGGTGCCGAAGGTATGGCCAAGGCCGTCTCCTGCTCAATCCTTGCCCCAATCACAAAGGTGCACGCTAATACAGCCATTGCTATGACACACACACCCAAGTACACGGAGATACACATCAACAACTACTTTTTGATTTATATATTGTGTGTTAACTCCCTCGTCTTGTGCTGATCGCATATCCAGATCAGTCTGCAGGTGTGGTCGCCCATTTCAACGAAGGGTTCCCGTTATTATTATTATTATTATTATTATTATTACTCATAGGAAGAATTGAGATGGAGATAAGGAAATTGTTTGTTGAACTTGAGGAGATAGCTTCAAAATTAGGCATTAGAATTAATGACCAAATAACTCAGTACATGGTAATGAAGAGGAATTTGACGTGTTTGGGAATCGGTTACCTCTTCTTATTGGCAAGACTAGATTTCAGCGGGTTGAACATTTCAAATTCTTAGGAGTCATGATTTATGAACAGAATCATAGAGAAGTGGAAATTAAAGTTAGAATACAGAATGCTAACAAAGTGTACTACTCTCTGCAGTTTTTATTGGGATCCAAATTTTTTGACGAGAAATACAAAATTGAAAATATACAATACCAGTTCTAACTTAAGGTGCAGAATCATGGAGTTTATCAAAACAGGAAGAACACCAGTTGCAGGTTTTCGAAAATAAAGAGTATAGGAAAATGTTTGGACCATTTTTTTGACCCCGCATCGCAAAGCTGGAAAGAAAGATCAAATAAAGACATACACTCACTATCACGGCAGGCACCACTACTCAACATCATTAACTCCAGAAGACTTCAATGGGCTGGTCATGTGCTAAGGATGGGAGATATAGGATGGTCTTACAAATCTTTAAAGAGGAACCAAGAGGAAAATGGCCAGTAGGAAGACCACAAAGTTCCTGGCAAAATGAAATCTCCAAACTTTGCAGACAACTGGCAAGAACTCGCCCAAATCAGAGTTCAGTGGAGGCATTTTGTGAGATCGGCGCGGGATCTTCCTGTCCCATGGGAGCCTTCTGAGTGAGTGAGTGAGTGAGTGAGTGTGAAGAGGGTATCTTCAATGTTGATTACACAAACTAATGTAATTCAGTTAGGAAATGATTCCAAACTGGAACTAAGAACACGCAACGCCCGTGGAAGTCTAGAATGGATCTGTCACATCCGAACAAGCTTGCGCCCAGCAACCTTCTCCGCTAATTGAAGAACAAACGCCAAGAGGAAGCGCGCACCGAAAGGTCGCCTCGACTACATGCTTCTGCCAAGGGCACAGCTTTTGAAAGAGCAGGAAATTGAAGAAAATCTCTCCCCGGCTAGTCACTTTCCTCCTGATAGTCTACTGTATCTTGAATAAACGGATGTGATCCAAGGTTATAGCCTTGATGCTGTAAAGTTATTGTGCTTTATAATTGGCAACAGACTCAAATAGCAGAGGATAATGGCTTATTGGTGATTACTTCTTTGTGAACCAGCAAACAAGGTGTCTGTAATGACTTCTCGGTTATCTGAAATCAGTTCGCAAATCATTAAAACAGAATACCGCTCTTCTACCTAACAGAGAGACTGACCTCCATTAGATGACCTGTGGCTCACATCTTGTCATCACCGAATCTGCTGTGAGACATATTTTAAGAGCCGGCCTCCCGCCCTGCAAAAATCAGACTTATTCGAGCAAGAATCGAACCCACAATCTTGAGATCGTGATGCGGACACTAGACTATACCACCGGAGGCGGGATTTGTGTTTCATGCACCTCGCCATTTTTAAATTACGTCTGACAAGAATTCGTTGCACATGCATCTCCATGATAGTATAATTATTGTCCAGTCAGTGATTTTAACCCATGATGCCGACACGTAAATCGGATATACAGTAGGTCGTAGTTCATTGCATTCATAACTGTTCCCGGGCGAAACCAGGGCGGGTTGCTAGTTTATTAATATTTTGTAAAAAATATCAGGATTTGTGATCGTGTCGACCGACTGAAGAGCATTACATTTCGTTTCCTAAAGCAACACTGAAAACTGTGCCCCAACACCATAATTTCATTAATGCAGCCAGTGGCCATTTACTTTATTTTCAGGGAAGGGACGGTCCCCGCATTCGCCTGGTGGCGAAAATGGGGAAACCTCGAAAACAATTTTCAGGACGGCCGAGGTGGGATACGACAATAATATCTCGTGGTATTTGAGGCACGGGAAGTAATCTTCACACGAACTAGAGCTTTCTAAGCATCACAGAGATCAACCAACTGACACTTACTGTGCCAGTGCTAATATGTTAGGGGTTTGGGATAATGTTGGTCATTAGCCCCGTATGGTACTGTCAGTGGCGTACACAGGATTTCCTTCTGGGGGGAGGGTGGGGATCATTAATATAATAAGGTAATTGTGTACATTATTATAGGGGCAGATGAGCTTGCTGTTCCGCCCCTTAAAACAACAGTCATCATCATAATTAAAATGATATTTCGATTAATATTCATAAAAAATAACAGTTCTCCTTGCATGAAAACTATTTTAGGCAGAATAAAAAAGTGAAAAATAACTAAAAAAATATGGAAAACAATAACTAAATATTAAAACTGAAACGATGCAGTGGTTGATACAGGGCGCCCGAGAATGTTCTCCGCAATGGGTACGTGCAGCTGTGAGTGGTTGAGTCATGAGTTTAGTTGGCTGCACTGTGTCCTTGAAAGCGGGCCTCCCCCGTGTGAGCTGTCAGTGTGTATCGCGATAAGCACGCGAGCCTGCATGTCTTCAGAGTGTATTACAGTCAGAGAGCGTTCAGATAGATTATTGGAAGAGTGCAACAGTATACAGGCGGTAATATTTACTACTGAAGAGAGAGTTTTTTTTTGGTGGAATACATTTTTCGCGAAGGCGATCGGTTTGCAGAAAATGTAAAATTAAGATTTCAGGCGCGGTTTTCTAATTCAAAGTGTCCAAACCGTGATACCGTACGGGATTTGGTAAGTAAATTTCGTGTGACTGGCTCAGTTCACGATGTACCGGGAACAGGCAGGCCTACGCTTTTAATGGACGAAAAACTTGATGAAATCTTCGATATAATGCTGCGTAGTCCAAGTAAATCAACACGAAAATTAGATCAACAAACAGGAATCTCTGAGTCGACAGCACATAAAGCTGTAAGAGACAAGCTGGCTAGCTGAAGGAGTCTCGCTGCGAGTAGAGAGCAGGTCATTTGCCAAGTGAAGAAAATGATCACTTTTAAAACATATACAGGAGTTAATAATAATAATAATAATCATAATAATAATAATAATAATATCGTATGGCCTCGGGTGCCGGGTGCAAGTTTTATTATTTGACACCCAAAGGGTAGCTTGCATGTCGAATTTCGTTGTTCCTTGAAGCACTATGGAAGTCAAGGAGGTTAGATATCTAAGCTCCTTGAACACTATAGCACTTTCTAGTAGAGAAATAAGGAACTTTGTGCTGGCGGAAACTCTCGAGATTAATTTTTCCATTATGAACTCGGCCTACTGAATTCAAATGGGTCATTTAACATGCCAACGTCGTATGACATGCGTATCGTACTTTTGCCACCATTAAAAAATATATCAGTTACCACGGCCAGGAACGAACCTGCAAGCTTGGGGTTAGTAGACCGACACGTTGACCACTCACCCACCGTTAAGACGCCTCACTAGTGGTAGCGTAAAAAAGGTGATAGATGGGCCAATATAAAGATTTAAGTAAAGAAATGTATCTGGCAGGGGGGTAAAACCCTAACCCCCCTCCCCCCTCCCGTCGGTACGTCACTGGGTACTGTAGGCCTATGTATGTGACAACCTGACTGGGAAAGGTGCCCTGCCAGGACTTCCTATCATTTTCCTGGAGTGAGTGTGGAAAATTCCAGTCACATGTGTTTAGTCAGCTGACCTTTGCCATCGAAAACAAGACTTCATGACTTCAGGTAACACAAAGCGCATCGCAGCACTCGGGTCGTTGACGCAGCTTGTGCTATTTGCTGACTGTCAATAGAGCCGCTAGGACTTGAACACGCTCGTTACGCAAGAGTGGGCGATATGAGAGCGAAAGCGATGGGAAGCTGAGATCAGAGCGTGTGATCGTGACTACTTTCCACTACCATTGACTTAACGTATTAACCCTTTCAGTGTTACTGACATAATGTTGTCCTATTATTTGAGTGATCTATTTTTAAAGAATTTTCATTCATGATGATGATGATGATAATTGTTGTTTTAAGGGGCCTAACATCTAGGTTGTTAGCCCCTAATGGTCTGGGTGATAGCGAAAATGACAATGAAGTGGAAACCATAACGGAAATTAAGTGACACTGAAAATACTCACAAAATGGAACTCAGATTGAAACGACTCACAGAATTTAGAGTGGAAATACTTACAAAAGGTAATTTAGAAGGACAATACACACAAATGGAATAGATTGAAACATACGCACAAAATGTAGTTTAGGTTAAAATACTTACAAAATACAATTGAAATTGAAAATGCTTACAAAATGTATGGTAGATTCAAGATACTCACAATATGTGGAAGCCCGCTATTCAAAATACTGTACTTTCAAAATGCAATTTAGATAAAACAAGATGTTCAGTAAAGAACATATAGCCTACTTTCTCCTAAATGCATGGGTATTGTTACAACTCTTTGTCCTTTTCAAGGAGTATAATTGAATGTTGGTTGTAGTAGCTTGTTAAAATACAACGTGCTACAGGGATATTAAACATGAATATGAGGTGCCCTTTGTTAGTGCTACCTCTGTAAAAAAATTCATTCAATTCGGTTTCACCGTGTTTGAATTGATCCGGGGAATGGATTTGCACACATACATGGCCGCTATTTGCAAACTATTGGGCTGATGACCTTGTAGTCAGTCATAAGATGCTTTCCACAAAAAGGCATGTTGTTGCAAAATCCGGTAGAGATCAAATTATTAGGATGGTCGAAATTTGATTTAAGCTTTTAACATTTGGGTGGCCGTCATTCCGTTTCCGTCAAGATGGCGGCGATATAAAACATGACACTGAGGTGCCTTTTGCTAGTGCTACCTCTGTACCAAATGTCGTTCAATTCGGTTTCACCGTGTTTGAATTGATAGGGGGAATCGATTTGCACACATACTTGGCCACCATCTGCAAACTATTGGGCTAATGATCTAGCAGTTTGGTCAGAATATGCTTCCCACATAAAGATTTGTTGTTGCAAAATTTGGTAGAGACTAGATTATTAGGTTGGTCGTAATTGCATTTTAGCCTTTAACATTTGGGTGGCCGCGATTACGTTTCCGTCAAGATGGCGGTGATATAAAACATGACACTGAGGTGGCCTTTTCTAGTGCTACCTCTGTACCAAATTTCGTTCCATTCGGTTTCACCGTGTTCGAATTAATAGGGAGAATCGATTTTCACACAAAGATGGCCGACATCCGCAAAATATTAGGCTAATGACCTATTAGTTTGGTCAAATGATGCTCCCTCCATAATGGTATGTTGATGCAAAATTTGGTAGAGATCGGATGATTAGGTTAGTCGTAATTTGATTTTGCTAGTGCTACCTCTGTACCAAATTTCATTCCATTCGGTTTCACCGTGTTCGAATTAATAGGGGTAATCGATTTTGACACAAAGATGGCCGCCATCCGCAAACTATTAGGCTAATGACCTATTAGATTTGTCAAAGGATGCTCCCTCCATAAAGGTATGTTGTTGCAAAATTTGGTAGAGATCGGATGATTAGGTTAGTCGTAATTTGATTTAAGCTTTGAACATTTGTGTGGCCACCATTACGTTTCCGTCTAGATGGCGGCGATATAAAACATGACACTGGGGTGCCCTTTGCTAGTACTACCTCTGTACTGTACCCGATACCTATTTGAGGCTATCGGCTACGCCAGCAGACATTAAGCCGTAGTTGAGGTTTTGAGAAGAGTTAAGGAAAGATAGTGCTCAGATCGAGTCAAGAGGAATGTCAGGATGACGTAGGAGGTCTAGGATCAAGAAGGCACTGACATCTGTAAGCGGATGGAATTATGGATGGAAATGTGAAGCTTTATTAAGATCTATATGGAACATGGTATTTAAACATCTCAGTAGAGAAGATATAACATGCATTATATGTGGTAATAATTTGAAGGAAGTCAGATAACCCTTAAGTTATTTTATAACTTAATAGCCGAGATGATGGGGGTTCGAGATTATATCTGTGACGCAAGACCATGGTGGTGGGGAGGACGTCACGTGACCGCATCAGGCAGGTAAGGGTCGAGGCGGTGCAGACACTGTCAGTCTAGCTCTGTGAGCCAAGCAAGGAAGTCAAGCTGAGTAACACACGCCAGGCGCATGGTATAGATCGCGCAGCGAACAGAAACTGTCACGGAAAGTGCAGGCGACAGTTTCAGCTTCACCGAGCAGCGAACAGAAACTGTCACGGAAAGTGCAGGGGACAGTTTCGGCTTCTCCGAGCGGCGAGCGACAAGTAGGTCAGTGGGCCGGGCGAACAGCCGCAGCAAGCAAGCATAGACGGCCGGGATATTTTAAAACAGCATTGCGAGTAGTTGGAGAACTTTATTCCAAGCTGCATTTCAACGTAGAACGACATGGCGAGGCTAGCTTTATGCGGAGATTATTATGGCATAGCAGTAGGGCCGTGCGGGTTAATTCCCATTATTATACGCAAGCATTATAACAGAAGCTGAACTTCATTACTACGTTGAGTTGGAACGTTTATTCAGCACTTGAATTATAAAGACAAATAGTTACGTGATACTGCAACTTTGAACTTCGAAAGAACATAGTTTTTCTCAATGACATTACGACTATGCATTTCATAGCGCATTCCAAGTAACATTAACAATTTTAAGCAAACGGAATGTTGTAGGCATGTGCACTTAGGAACATTAACTCGTGCATTAATGCAAGTCAGTCTTAAGAAGTGTTATGAATTACCGAGTATGAACACAGCTACAGGGTGTTTCATAAACTTAGACACTCTGATAAAATAATTTTATTTTCTACAAGTAAAACTAAACCGCTGTGGAAATTGAACTTTCAACACTCAAACTGAACATTGTATAGAACAGTGGCGTAACGTAGAAGAGGAATAGGGGGTCCGCTGTTTCTATGAACTTTTTCGTGAGGATTTGGACAATATCCGCTATGGATAACCAGAAGTTTATCATGTCGGAGTAAACGCAGACAGAGACGCGATGGCACCACGGAGCGATGGATTCGATTCCTGACGAGGAGGAGGTCTACCAGCTGATTCACTTGGGATTTTGAAGGCAATCGTCATTGCATGGATGGAATGATATTCACGCCGATCTTTCGAGAAATTCATTACATAGGGAAAATCGACGATCTTTGAAATTTAATGACAGCTGATTATGAGAAGGTACTGTAAGAGTTATAACTACCTGATACGATTATTTTCATGAATACTGGGCACACATGTATATTTTTCTAATAGGAGTGATACGATTGTTTAAGACATGGCTTTGACTTTATATGCTTCGAAATTTTGCTAGAATATGGCGTGACCATATGATATGGCAGGCATCATTATACGAAATTCTCACCATTGGTTGGCTTTATTAAGCAGATATTTGGTCTTTTAGACATTTTTCCAGCAAGGATAGTTTTCATGAATAGTTTTTTTTTGTGTAACGAGTATTTCGAACTCGTGATCTGCAATTGATTATCTAAATTACTTCGTCAGTTCATTGCATACTAGCGAGTGTGTATTATTCATCAGTAGGGATTTTTTCCATTGGATTGTTTGGAGATATTAAGATGTTATTCACTTTAGTGAATGAATATCGCTTTTATATGACAACTAGAGACTTGTTGATTCCTATCTGGTACATTCACTCATATAGTCTTCGAGATGGGGTCTTTCGTATTTATACGATTGTATGATGGTTACTCATCTTACCCATCGCTTAGGGCACTATCATTATTAGTCGACGGGGCGAGGTCTTTCGTATTTATACGATTGTACGGTGGTTACTCATCTTACTTGCCATTGAGGGACTCATTTTTATCATCCGAGTGTACATGAGATTGTAAGTGAATCAAACAAGGAACTACTAGTCACATATCAGTCGAACTTTTGTTAAATAAAGTAACGATAAATGTCAACAGGGTTACATTTGTAATTCTTGTTTGCCAATCCAATATTTTGTTGCTATACTCTTTTGAGAGTAATTTCAGTTTAACAGCTGTTACAGCTGATGCTTTTGATGATTTTTTATAATTGTGTTCGATACCTTTGAAAAGGATTTAAAGTAATTGAATCTTGTAAGATGAATCATTAATGGTCAGATTTATTTTAAGGCAGATCAGTATTGCAGATTTTGATATGAGAGATTATAGCACATTGGTGTTTTTCTGTGATGTGAATTATGAGAATTGTAAGAGAATTTATGCTATTTGAAAGCAAATCTTGAATTACTAAGGTAATATTTTTTCCAATTGTTTAAGAAGTTGTCTAGATGTGATCAGATTAATTACAGTTATTGGAGATTGTGTGCGTTGATAATTTGAAGCCAGTTATATATTTTTTGTAGATCATGCAACATGGTTAAGTGAAGTTTGTGATAGGCATTTTGTGGAAGTTGCCAAGTGATAGTTGCAATGTTGCTAATGCATTTTGAAGCAGACATGAGGTTGTTGAACCCAGTCTAGCGTAATTGTTGAGATTCATGCTGTATGTGCTGAATATTTATGGAGTTTTGTGGAATAATTGTTGTATTCAAATGTGATATTTGAAGAATTGAGGATATATAATGTAGTTGTGGATAGTCAGATCCAACGTGATGTCGTGAAGGCAATAATATTTTTTGGCATGAAAATTAAATACGAGATATAACTTGGAAGTAATAAAACTGTAAGACAACGTTCTATAACCCATATTAAACAATTTGTTAGGAAATTAAACAAATAAATAAAGTTGATAATACAAGATTTTCTGAGAATAATAATTAATGAAATAATAATCTGAAAATTAAGCATATTAATGATCTGACCTAATGAAATAAAAATCAGAATGACTAGATGAAATAATAAAAATCTAAATAACCAGAAGAATAAAATTTAAATAAGTTAATAAATTAAATTTTGGAATAAATCAATGAATTAAATAAATGGATGAATTAAAGATTGGATGAATAAACTGATTTAAATAAATTAATAGATGATTGGATAGATGATGAATAACTGAATTAGAAGGTGATAATTAATTAAAGAAGCTGATGATTAATGAATTTATATGGAATTAAAATAAATTTAATTGAGATATAATGTGAGAAATTGCAACTTGAGTTGAGGATTTAAATGATTTAATGGTGATGAGTTGATGATTCTGACAGGAATATGTTGAATTTTGAGATGAGAATTAATGTGAGAAATATTTAATTTTGATGATGATGATAATGATGACCAATGAGAAGTGAATTTTCTGTAATTCACAAACACGTAATTTGTAATGACAATGTAAATAGTGTAAATTGATTATTCGATGTTTAGGAGCATTTGACTAACATGTTCAACATTTAAATTATGCCATGCAAGCCATAAAATACGTGATATTTAAAATATGTAATTATAATATGTGTATGTTTAGACAGATTAATAAATTTTTCAAATCCACATTTATGATGTTAAATTAAAGAGAAATTAGGTCTCAGGTTTCACAAATGTCAGTGACGAAAGACATAGTGCTACAGTGATCCTGAGAACCCAAGAGAACTTTAGAGATTTTTCTGTTTTATGTGGATAGAATATTTTTGATTAGAAAAGAGATGGTTCGATTTTTGGACAATGACAATTTAACGTTGGCATTCGACCATACTCTCAGGTAGGAGGTATATTTAAAATGTCTGTCTGACTATCAAAGTGAAATAAATTTGTTTTTATCTTAGTTGTGATCTGATGATGGTGTGATTTTCCTTTTTCTTTCCTTGTCTTGAGTAAGGCTTAACCGGAAAGGAGGTGGTTTGCTAGGAATTCAGTTGATGGCGCCCATTTATATTTGCATTATTTTTATTAAACTTAAGCCCGTAACGACCCTAGAGATACTTTGTCTCGTGTTACCCACTGCTTTTTCGATAACTCAGCTGAATTTCCGACACATTCCTTATTTGACTAGAGGTTCATTTAACTCCGCTCTGTCCTGGAACTCCAGGAATGCGATGTAATAGCAGATGGGTCATCGCATCCCCAGGACGAACGGGTACAGTACCAAATTTCGTTCCATTCGGTTTCACCGTGTTCGAATTAATAGGGGCAATCGATTTTCACACAAAGATGGCCGCCATCCGCAAACTATTAGGCTGATGACCTATTAGTTTGGTCAAAGGATGCTGCCCCCATAAAGGTATGTTGTTGCAAAATTTGGTAGAGATCGGATGATTAGGTTAGTCGTAATTTGATTTAAGCTTTGAACATTTGTGTGGCCGCCATTACGTTTCCGTCAAGATGGCGGCGATATAAAACATGACACTGAGGTGTCCTTTGCTAGTGCTACCTTTGTACCAAATTTCGTTCAATTTGCGCTCACCGTGTTCGAATTGATAGGGGGGGGGGGACAGACATTCAGAGTACACACACTCACACACACACACACACACACACACACACACACACAGACTCACACACATACACACACAGAGACAGACACACTTTTTTTCGCCCTGTAGTGATCTCATAAGTCTACTTTCATTTTTTGCAAAAATCGAAAGTAGGCTAAAAATACTAACAAAATGGAGTTTAGATCGAAAATACTTACAAAATGCAATGTAGATTGAAAATACTTACAAAATGTGGTTGAGATTCAAAATACTCACAAAATGTAATTTAGAGACGCGGGGAGCACATTCATAAAAACAGTGCGGGAAGCTTAAAGAGAGAAGGAACTATAATGAAAAGAAAAAGAAGGCTGATGCCCAGAAGAATGAGCGATCAGGAAAGATGAGAGAAGAGCCAATTAAGGCGGGAAAGTGAAATACTCCCTAGGCCTCGGATACCCTAATACCGTCGGGGTCGGAAAAGAACAAGAGTTGACCAAGGGAGGTCGACAGGAAAGAAGACGGAGAGAATTCTGGCATCAGTAAGTGGAAGCAATGCCGGACTCAGCTAGGGTCCGTGGTCGCCATCCCACCTCCCACTAGATGTGAGCCCCTGGGGGCAATTCATTTGTACTGAACTTGGAAAGAATAATAATAATGTTATTGGTTTCACGTCACTTTTAACAACAAATGAGCTAACTACTGCACGGTCAGATCAAAACACCCATCAGCAGTGCTTCCTCTCGTACCACGCAATCACCCTCAAGAGATCGGGAAAGCCCGTAAATTATGAGTGGCCTGGAATTCAACCCCGGACCACGAGGTAGATATCGCACAAGACGAAGGGTGCACATCACTGTCTTGCGCAAGAAGGGGAATGTACTGTTATGAAGAAAGTAAGAGTAATGGCCAGAGTCTGAGCACATCAACTCTCAGTGCTAAGTAGGGAGATCCCCGCGGCTGCACTCGCAGCAGGCTAATGGCACCTCAATCCAAGGCCCTCGTATAACTAAGTTTTCGCCATGCGGATATTGTTTCCATGGCTGTGCGGATAGCGAATAAACTGCGGATAATGTTTCGAGTAAATTTGCGGATAGTTTTTAGAATATAATTTTGAACTGTTTTTTTAAATAAGTTTAGGTTTTGCTACAATCTGCGTCTTTCATGTTTCCTGTTGTTTCCCTATTTGCTTTCAATAGTACCCCCCCCCCCTCCCTCCCAGGGGCTCACATCTAGTGGGACGTGGGTTGGCAACCACGGGGCCCCAGCTGAGTCCGGCATTGCTTCCACTTACTTGTGCCGGGCTCCTCTCCATCTTCTTTCCTGTCGACCTCCCTTGGTCAACTCTTGTTCTCTTCCAACCCCGACGGTATTAGGGTATCCGAGGCCTAGGGAGTCTTTTCCTTTCCCGCCTTAATTGGCCCTTGTCTCATCTTTTCTGATTCCCTCCTTCTGCGAGGGGTCAGCCTTCTTTTTCTTTTCATGGTATCTCCTGCCTTCTGCTCAAGGCCCTCAAGGAGGCCGGGTGTATGTAGCCCCACCACTTCTGGTGCACCTTTGATAAGGCTACACCCTCAGGGGCTCACGGCTGGTGAGTTCGGGAGTTGGCGACCCCGAGGGATTCCTGAGCTGGGTCCGTTTTCCCTTCTTGTCCCTTACCTGTGGGAAGGACCCTCTCCTCTTTCACTTTCCTATCTGCCTTTCATGGCTCTCCTTCCTTCCAAGTCCCTCAATCCGCATTCTTCGAGGGTTGAGGGCATTTCTTTTCCTCCTGTCCTTTTTTTGCATTATTCTCCTTTATTTTTCCATTTCTTCTTCTAGTATGTAGGTTAGTAGTTAGTTTTAGTTTTATGTGTGCATTTTTTTTTTCATTTTCACGATCATCCAAACCATCAGGGGCCGATAACCTAGATGTTAGGCCCCTTAAAACAACAATCGCTTTCGCTTGGATTGTACGAGAATAATAGAGGAGTGAGGGAAGCCAATACCCTCAATTAGTGTTGATGACTTATGCCAAAATAACATCCTTTATTCCTGTGCTGGCCTCACTGGTTATATCTGACGACTAAGTAAGTAGCCACCCGCTGTCTCACTTGCCGTTAATCAGAGGGACAACACTCAGTCAACATTGTCTTGCGATTCACACACAGCCTAGGGGAACGAATTTCGCCTTAAATGTCTACATGTGTTGGTTCAATACTTCATGCTTTGATGTACTATACGTGTGCAAAGCTTAGAGCTGTTGGCTTGCATACTTTCTGATATATTGATATTAGGGTTAAAACATAGAGAGAGCATTTATTAACAGTTGGCAGCCCTGATGGCTCTTTAGAATACGTACAGTCATATCGGTTGTAGTACACATAGTGCATACGAAATTTCGTTGAAAGCCAATCGATATTATACAAGTTACATGCATTTAGAAATGGGACCTATCGGTAGGCTTAGAATCACATTGGCAACTCTGGCATTTATGGACTTCTGAAAATTAATCTGGAATGTTATTATCTATAATTATGTGTGCCTATTTTGGAATACTTCGCATGCATAACTTCAATTGCGATTTTTTTTTACCAGTTGGTAGCACTGACGTCAATTTCAAATATGGCCGTGAGATATTCAGGTGTAGAATTTTACTCTTACCACATCTGGTTTCGATAGCTGCAGCCGTTTAGGAGTTGATAGGTGGGGGGGGGGGGGGGGACACACAGACAGACAGACAGACAGACAGACAGACAGGCAGAAGGACAGACAGACACCCATTTTTCCGGATCGATCTCATAAGTCTACTTTTTCCTCATTTTTGCAAAATGAGAAAAGCAGGCTAAACGTATTATTGTAATGTCAGCGAGTTCGGATAAAAGTCGTGCGGATGCGGATAACATTTTGTTTACCAGCGCAGGACTCTAGATATAACTCCACACACTACTCGAGTCATTGGGCTGATATTAGGCCCCTTAAAACAACAACTATCATCAGGGCCGTATTTCTAAATAGGCTAAGTAGGCTGCAGCCTAGACCGCCAAGTTTCAGGGGTGGCATTTTGGCAATTCATTCAAAAGCTAAAATGAAGTATTTCAAACGTTAATAATATTTTCCGAACGAATTTAAGAATAGAAGTTACTTAAAAATATGTTTTAGTCCTTCTACAGTTCTTCGAGCCTTAGAAGAATTAACAACTATCTGCGAACTAGTATTTCTGAAATACGGTTAAACTCACTTTCATTACTTTGTATTGAGGCAAATACAACAAAAACACTTTTATATGAGGACATTATTAACGAGTTTGCCATTAAGAAATCTTGTAAGAAAGCTATGTAAATTTGAACACGAAGATTACGTGGGATGAGTTGTTTTAGAGAAGTTTGTATATTTTTCAAAAAATAAACCAGTAATTAACTACATTTTGTGTAATTTCATTTCACCATGTAGGACAACTTAATTCAAATTGAACACAATTCTTCAAATACGCAAAAGCATTAAAATATAAAAAGATGTATAAAATAGTGATCACTGATCTCCAAGAACAAATTAATTAATTAAGTTCGAAACCCATTTCATTTTTAACGAATCTTAAAAGAAGTAGCTAAGTTTAAAAAAACCAAGTAGATAACTAATTTCAATATAACATTTATTATGTTAGCCATTAAATGTGTAGTTTTGTCTATGAACTTTATGTTTAAAAAAGATGAAAACGCCAATGAACTTTATCCTTTTGTTGTATAAAACACATGTATTAAGCAAATATGAACTAAAGAGGGGTGGCAAATGGACTTTAGCCTATGTGCGGCATACTCTTAAATCCGGCCCTGACTATCATCATCATTACAGTAACACAGTTTACCAGCCAAAGAGCACAACACCCCACTCCATGGGCCACACTAAGCATTGTATGCACAGGATCACTTCGAGGATTAGCCTCGAACTAAGGGCCACGAATAAACAATATTTCTAAACATCTATTTTCCCCGCGGACGTGATGGCACAGCCGCCAAGCTGGTTGCCTCTCACCAGGGTGGACTGGGTTCGATTCCCGGCTACTGCATGTGAGATTTGCGAGATGAATGTCACACCAGGTGGTTGGGATTCCACAAAATGAAGGGTCACATAAAACTACAAGCCTCCTTCCTTTCATTCTCCACAGGAACTCCTCCTCCCATGGCTGACGTCATCACCCCGTGACGTAAATTCCATTCATAACGTAAGCATCCACTAAGAACGGAATTAAGATATTCTGTTTTTAAGAGATTCTAACAGTACATTATGCAACGAGCCTATAATGGCTATAATTAAGACACGAGTATGTTTATAAAACGAGCGTACGCGAGTTTTATAATTTCCATACGAGTGTCTTAATTACCATTATAGGCGAGTTGCATACGACTGTTAATGTTCGACGATAATTATAATTTTATTATATGTTTTAACATAAATATTCATAAATATCTGTTGAGTCACTAGAATGTTGTGATCGGGTGCTGCGGTGGGTAGTATATCTCGGTTTTCCAAACTCTCTGGCCAACCGACGCATGCGCTCTGTGTGCTTCAATGCCATATGTTCAGATTGTGCACCAGTATTCAGTAAACTGTCACCGAAGTCGTTTCAAAACAACGCGCTGTGTAGAAATTGGATTTGGGGATATTAAGGTACAGTGCTATTTCTTGTCTCATATTCACCAGTTTATTTACGCGAACATATGGACGGTGCACTTTCGGTAATTTATATAGACATGTTGGATTTTGAGCGCATGCGCGAAGGTATCCTTATCTAATTGGTCACACAACTGTTTCTTGAGCTCTTATTGGTGGGAGAAACTGTTTCATAATGAAAAATAGTGTTATAATGAGCCTCATTATGATACAGGTTTCTGACACATAATAGTCAGGGTCGAACATAAAGTCAATTAACGTATTCTTTTGTACAAACACCCACAGGAAATCTGAAACTTGATAAATGGAGTCTCCTTCAAAATAAAGATGCATGCTTTAGTTTTGTGCGTGTAGTTTGACCATTTTAAGGGAGAAGAGGGGCCACTACACATCATCTAAAGAAACAATTGCCTTTCACTGTCAACATGTTATTGTGACCAATTAATTCAGGCGGGGAGCACACCCTACTGTAGTACTCACACCTGCTAACCTGGAACATATCACACGGATTAAATATGCACCTTTTACGAACTTCTCCAAAGGGGGTTAATGTACTGGCATGTTTCGTTTGCAAGGCGAGCATCTTCAGGTTGTGTTAACTTAGGATATCCATAGGGTGGTGAACATTTCTTTAGAAATGATGTCTATGTTTACCGTCATTGTTACTCCTGGGAATATCGCGTATACTCGTGCATAGTTAAAATACCGTACTAACTATGATATCAACTATGAAAACACCTTGATTCTGTAACACACTGGAAACAGTTCTTATCTGATTACTGGCAAACTCCAGTTGTGACCCACAGCTGTCCACAATAAAGGGACATTGGTGCTAAGTTTTTGTCGAGCATCTGTCAAAAATCATAATTCTGTTTTGTTTCTTCTTTGGCATAAGTTATTTCTTGAACGTTAAGAAAGGAGGTACCAGACGAAATTGTCGGATCCCCCCACTGTTTCCAATTTGCATGGAGTAGAGGTGGGAAACCACGAATAACCACTGAGGTGTGAATAGAAACCAATCTCAATTTCCCCTCAAAAACTGAGTGTACCCCGTTTCAGCCCACAGATTAGAATTAAATTTCTCGTTAGCGCCTGGAATCCAATCCGGACCTCCTGGGTGACAGCTAGCCGTTACACCACGAGGTGCATTCAATAGCAAAAGCTAAATGTGATCGAAGGAGGATTATGGTAATAATAGTAATGGTGTGTGGCCTACGGAGAGGTCTGGTGTACATATCTTGAGTTAACGTCCGTAGACAGCCTGCGCCTCGTCAATGAAATGAATGATAAACACCCAGTTCCCGAGCCAGCCGGGACCAGAACCCGGAACCCTTCGGACCAAAGACAAACACTTAGTCATGGATCCACATTATGTACACAGGCTGTTTGCCAGAAGCCACGAAATGTGCTAAAATAACATCGTTCTCATACGGCCAACTCGCCCTATCTACTATTTTTGGGAGTGTCAGATCAGATTAAAACTTCATTTGCGCGTTAACAATAAGTTCCTTTGAGACGTATTAAAGTTTCGTTACGATCAGATCAATACTTTTAATGTACCCAATGACCTTTCTAAATGAGCGCTCCGTGAACCGGCACTTTTTTTTTTGTTCAATCTGCTATAAAATATTAACGAGATACAATCCAAATGTTTACTCTATATCCTTAAACGACAAATAAAATAAGGAGAACTTTGGTGTAGGTTGTTTTTATGTAAGACTACGGGTAAAGGTTCTATTGACCTCCAATCTCGAGTACCTATACTTCTTTCCCCGAGAGTAGGATCCATAGAGCATCAAAGTGATGACTGATGCCTACACTGCTGTAAGAAGATATAAAACGCCCCTCGATCACAGGTGTCGCTCTACCACTGCTAGACGATATAGAGACAATATATTTTGTAATTAATTTAGACATGTTGAAATCGTTTGGTTTTATCTATAGTCGTGACGGTAAACGGATACCCAGTCGGAAACCTTTCATTCCCATAATCCTGCGGCTATGCTACACCCAAGTAATTATGAAGGTCCCGTGTCTCTCGACATCAGACGTCCTGACCGTTCCCTCGCGATTTAAAGGGACTGTGGCTACTTGGAGAATTACTCCTGTTTGAAGCCTTATTACCCTGAGGGGTGAGACACACTTTTGACAAAGTGGCTCCGGGATCAAACTCAAGCTGAAATCTTTGTTCGCCGTTGGTTACGCGGTAAACGTCGTGACTATAACATGGATTGCTTTGCAGTCGGTCAACACGATTGAGCCCAATCATATTACTTTGGTTGGTTGGTTGGTTCCTCAGTTTAGGGGCTGCGACAACGCGGTCATGTAGCCCCGTGTACTTTGGATGTGTGTAGAATCTGTCTGATAACCGGTGTTAATTGTGATGGCTGTATAAGTGTGTGTATCTGTTTTATTTAATTTAAGTATAGACTGCAACTTAGAATTTTTCAAATAGTTCCTACTTTTGCCACCAAACGCCACCGTCAACGACTACTAGGCCTAGTTCAAAACTTAGCTACTAGACGCCACCGCAGTCGGCTCTTGGCAACGAACGTAGAAACCTAAGAGCGTTGTTTACATTCTTACCCTATCCAATTTAGCTTCACACAGATGTAATTAGTGGAAGGTTCTTTAACATACATAAATCTATACCATGGGACTGCCGGCTTTACTTCCCATCCGAAGGAAGGCATACTGAGGGATTTTTAACGCTCTTAAAAAATCCGACGGCTTCGGCCGGGTTTGAACCCGCTATCTTGGGTATAGAAGCTCAGCATGCTACCGACTACGCCACCGAAGCCGCCCATATTACTTTACAGGGGAGTACAAATAGTTAAACCTGAAATAAATATTACGATACATGAATTTTTTATCACATAACCCTTTATAGGGGAAAAAATTATAAAATAAAATGTTTTGTTATTTTTATGTGTGTTTACATTTTAATTTATTTGATTAATAATGTTATCTTTGTTTCTCAAATTTTAATGTTTAAATATTTATTTATTTTTAATTTTCAACTTACAGTAAGCTTATGTTCTTATAGATTTAATTTTGATATTTCTTTTTTAATCACTTAATTAACTAATTTCGAATAGATTCTCAGAATTATTTTCATAATTGTTTTATGGTTATGTTTATTATTTTAATATTTATATTTCTTTTTTTCTATATTTATATTTTATTTTTACACTCTAATTGCTAATGTGTTTAGTTTCATTATTTTTATTTTATCCAACACATTACGTCAAGTAGATACCGACCTCCATAACATTGTGGGGGTTTGAAGCCATTCGAGCAATCGAGATACACCTAGCCAAACGAAACAAACCCAACAATCTAAATGAACACACGTTCATGGAGAGCTCACCCCTCTTCGCGCTACTAAAAACACACCCTGTCGGAAATAAGAGACAACTTAGCGATACAGCCAAGCTAGATTTAAAAAATAGTGTAGGGGGGGGATATTAGGGGGGTTTTAATAGGTAAATGTTATCTGGATCAGGTGTACGATGTACTTTTCTTCTGCAATAAACCAAGGCCCGTATTCGCGGCAGTATTAAAGGTGCCGGGACGTCCTCATAAGACCGGGCAGCGCTTAGTTTGAATGGCTTATGGTCCACGCGTGGCGAGGAATGTTCCACGGTCTTTGATAGTTGTAGACCCACCTCATTCAACACCCCACATAAATACATCTCGCTGACTCCGCACAGCACATATGAACAGGGGTGAGAAAAAGGGGAAAAACCAGTGTCGTTGAGATAGCAGCCCATCTCAGTCGACCACACCTGGAGTAACAGTGAACACGAAAACTGCGCGTAGCTTCAGCAAGGAAGACAACCAGATAAGTAGTAGCCTGTAATATTACAGTTTAACCCTAGTTGATTTTTACAACCATATAATCACTCCAAATTACAAACTCCGGACATCTATCAACATTTAGCATTTCACCTAACATCATATATACTGCATTTAGCATACACCGACAGTTGCATTACCAATACTGCAACTAAATAATTGTACATATTGTAAATATTTTCACCTGTATTTTCAAACATAGATTTTTTTAGCTTAAGTGTAATAGATCTGATGATTATCGCTTGACGATCGAAACTGGTCATCCTAGTGTATTTATTAAGCTCATGTAATTTATATCAAGATTAGGGCATAACCCAACTCTTTTGGGTACATTCGTGTTGACCGACTGAAAAGCACTAAACTCTTGGACCTACATAATATTTGATTTTTAGAAATACTAGCACTTCGGCAGGAAAATTCTCTGAAATTTGGCTTAATGATTCAACTATCAGCATCTTTGAAAGCATAAACTGTCCTTATGGCAGGTGGTTACTATAGAGACCAATATCCCATACAGGGTTAAGGGACATACATTTTGTCAAATAAAAAAGTAGTGGGTTACGTCGTGTGAATAGCAGATCCGTGCTGCACCTCGGCATCATATCTGCTTTGATTGAAACAGTAAACAATTGGTACTCCACAAGCCTAGATAATTCCAATATGCTTGGTATTGTGGACCATCAAAGTCTCAATAAAGCTAGTCATTTAAGTTACTTATTTTATTCAATGCAGCATAAATGGCTCAATGATTTCCCTTTATTAGATCTATAGTCTTGTCTAATGAAATGTCAAATTTAAGTCGAACCAGTCATCATCAATTTGATGCTTTGTAGATTCTAGAAGACGTGGACACAGCCGCTAAAACTTTGTCCTATTAACACATTTTGGTCTTTACAATGAAGGGTGTCTGATTTCTGCACAAACATATTCAAAGTGCGTGGTCTTGAAAACGAGCAACACGCAGTTTTCGCTCGCACACAACAAACACAGCTTCATCGAGTTAGTATTGAACATTCGCACACACTTTGTTTGGCACCAAGTTCAACGCTGACAAGAAAGTTCGCTCTCATCTTGGCAAGCTACCAATGTGACACAGCAGTAGCATTCTTTGCCACACTGACGACTATGTGCGATCTTCACAAGGATTCCTACAAACACATATGAAGATAAATACGAGTAAATGTAGTCTCATGAGATTAGGGATTTTCAATATAATATCGGCTCGGAAATACTTTTAGAAGAAGACTCGTGCAAATACTTGGGTATCCATGTAAGGAATGATATGAAATGGAGTAGCCTACTCATGTGGTTGTGTCGTCTCTAAAGCGTACAAATTACTTCATTTTGTAATGCGGGTATTAAAGGCAGTAGAATTAGGGTATTTGACCCTGGTGGGGCCAATCTTGGAATATGGCTCAGCGGTTTGGGACCTGTATCAGGTAGGGCTCATCAATGAGCTGGAGATGGTACAAAGGAAGGCTGCTGGGTTTGTGTTAATCCAGCTAGGGTGGGAATCTCTGGAGGATAGAAGGACGCTATGTTTAACACTTACACTAATCGGCCAGCATGGGGAGAACTAAGCAAACGTCTGGAAAATCCCACCAACCTGAGCAGGGCCGATCACATCGTACAAATTATGGGAAATATTATTTCATTAATCGTGGTATTGATAATTGTAACTCATTACCTTAGAGCCTTTCCCCAAACATATTGATGTGTTTAAGGACACCACGTACTCTTGCATGATGAAAAAAAACACGATTTTTTGATTTTGGCGCCATAAAATTCTTCATTCTTTTCTGAATCCAAATATATATAGTTTGTTGGTGTTTTGATGTCTACAACTACCTTAAATTCGTTTTTTAAAATTAGCGTCCCATGCTCTGAGTAATAAACTTCTAACTTTTCCAGCTGTTTTCCGTTAATACTCATTTTTCATGTTTAGGTACCAATAACTAGGAAACCATTTAAGATACAGGGCTAAATTTGTTTACATTAACTTGCCTAATGGAGTACTTGAATGTTAACCTATTTTCACTTCCAAAACATAGTAGGCATGGATTGGGAAGAGAAAAATTGATACATATTTTTGAATAAATTTAAAAAGAAAGAGTTCGGATGTTTTTTCTTGCATTCTGTCCCAATAATAATGAAACAAAGTGGTTACCCATCTGCCATGATCCATTCCAAGTATGTGAACACAATTTGAGAATATTTGATTGAAAAACAACTGAGAAATGTGTACCTGAAGCAACTTAAACAATATTTTTTTGAAAATGTGTCTGTCCAAATTTGTATTCATTTCACACATACTATAAAAGCAAAGTAGCACTACATGGTCAAAAACAGCTCAGAATATACCACTTCTTATATGTGACAAGAATCATAGCTGTACCTTTAGCATAAACCCAAAAAATACTTAGTAAAGTGATGTCACAAAAATAGACTTTTTCATCGTGTAAGAGTACGTGGTGACCAGAGAAGACTGAAATGTTGTACTACGATGTAATTACTGTAGTTCCTAAATTGCGAATTGTATATATTGTTGGTGATTTTCTGTATTTGTACAATTTGTCACCGGGGAATTGCCCCCATTAGCAAAATAATATTATATATAATAATAATAATAGTTCAGGTTAACAGAGAGGCAGAATGATATATATTACAGTCGTACATCACGAAACAGAAATATCGTCTTGTTTTAATAACGGCGGATGGTATCTCTAAATGCATTTCCAGATCTCAGTTATTTCAGTTAGTCACTAAAAATGTTGTTTTTTTAAATAAAAAAGCAAGTTTTATGTCAGAATATTGTTTCTTAAATAATAAGCTTAACATAGGAAACTTCCTGTGGTTGGCGAATACGCCGTGCCACTTTATAGCGAGCGAACGTAAAAGTGAAACTCAAACCTTACCTTGGCTGCCGGCCACTTTCAATTCACAGCTGTGACGCAACAACAAGTTTCACACTTTGCACTAACTTTGTCCACTTCTTCACCGTCAGTCAACTGGCGAAATTGAATTTGACTTGGAAACTAGAAGTACCCATCATTTGACTTCCTATATTTGTATTAATTCGATGGATACTAATTAAAAATTGACTTTCAATTTCTGATATAAGCAACATTTTGAACGTCGCGGCATTTTTTGTTGAGAACACAAATCTTTCGTTGAAAATTGCTATATTACAGAAAAGAGTGAATTTTGGCACATTGACTGGCATACAGTAGACGAACGCTTTCTACTCGCAGTGATTGGATACTGAACTTTCTCCCGTGTCGTGTGCTGCCGCCCCGGCACTGCGCAAGCTACTGAGCCAAGGACTCGCACGGCAGCGCACTACAGGCGAGCAGGTCCGCAGGTAGGGGCACCCCCTTCCCTTCCTCTCTTCAGCTCTAGCAATTGTTACGTCCCTCCATGGTCATCCTCATATTGTCTCTTCATCCCATCGGACGTGTGCTAGTTATGAAGGTTACATAACCTACGTTGCATGTTGATTAATACATGTGAGGATATGGATCGGCTGTAACTGCGTTCAGATTTGCACTTTCGTGCGTATTTTCGTCCACTAATACAACGTACAGTACCGATCAAAAATTTAGTACCTCATAAGGAAATCATGATATGTCACCTAACACCTAAACTTGTGGTACTAGAGCACTGCGATTATTTTTACTGAGCTCTTACATCTGATAGAATATATACGTTCAGATTTCGTTCAATTGGTCCAAGTATTGTAGAAGTTATGTTCTTTTAACTGTTGGAAGGTCACACCAAACAATCACCATTTTCAGAGGTATAATGTATTGTATATTTCAACTGGTTGCAGGTATTGCCCTCAATTTTCCTTTTTAGACTTAGCAATAGTTGGGGTTCATTTTGGTATAAACATACACATTCCGAAGAAATGCAGGACTTTCTTTTTTCTTTCAGGTTTATACTTTTCTAAGCCAGCGCTAAAATGGTGGATGTACTGATGACAACAAAATAATCTCAGGGTGAAATCCCACAAGCCAAAAATCTGTGCTTGGATGCCATCTGTTGATTGAAGGTGGAACTACTAGACGCGATAAGTTAGAAGCGGGTAGGTAGCAAGGAAGCCTTACGACAAGAGTGATAAGAACAAGGAAAAATCGACCATTTTAGCGCTGGTTTGAAAAAGTATAAATCGCAAAAAAAAAAAGAGGCCCTGCATTTTTTCGGAATTTGTATATTTATACAAAAATGATCCCCAACTATTGCTGAGTCTAGAATAGAAAATTGAGGACAATACCTGCAACCAATTGGAAAATACAATGCATTATACCTCTGAAAATGGTGGTTTTTTGGTGTGACCTTCCAAGAGTTATAAATCATAACCTCTACAATACTTGGTCCACAAGTTTAGGTTTTAGGTGACATATCATGATTTCCTTATGTGGTCCTAAACTTTCGACCGGTACTGTATATTCTATTGATTGCTTCATAGACCCCTCACATTGTTTATAATCGCGGCTTCGGCGGCATAGTTGGGTTCAAACCCGGCCGAAGTCGTCGGATTTTTAAGAGCGTTAAATATCCCTCAGTATGCCTTCCTTCGAAGGGGAAGTAAAGCCGGCGAGCCCATGTCATAGATTTATGGCATGTAAAAGAAACTTCCACTAACTACAATTGTACGAAGCAAAATTTATAGGTTATATTTGATTAATGCTCTATTAGTTCCAACGTTCGTGGCCAGGTGCTGGTTGTGGGGGCATCTAGTAGCCAAGTTCACAGCTACGGTAGGTATCGTTGACGGTAGCATTTGGTAGCAACAGTAAGAACCACTTCAAAAACTGATCGTCAAAAACTGACGAACGTCGGAACCTAAGAGCGTTTGTGAAATGTTTAACCTAACCTAATCTAGCTTCACACAGGTGTAATTAGTGGAAGGTTCTTTAACATGCCATAAATCTATGACATGGGACCGCCGGCTTTACTTCCCCTCCGAAGGAAGGCATACTGAGGGATTTTTAACGCTCTTAAAAATCTGACGACTTCGTCCGGGTTGGAACCCGCGATCTTGGGCATTGAAGCTCAGCATGCTACGAACTACGCCACCGAAGGCGCCCATCAATAACCCAATTATGGTGCACCATAAGATACATTAAAAAATGAAAGATAAAAGTGTCTGAATAGAAAGAAAGAAAGAAAGAAAGAAAGAGAAAGAAAGGAAGAAAGAAGGAGAAAGAAAGAAAGAAAGAAAGAAAGAGAGAGAAAGTAAGAAAGAAAGAAAGAAAAAGAAAGTAAGAAATGAAGAAAGGAAGAAAGGAAGGGAAAGAAAGAAAGAAAGAAGAGAAAGAAAGAAAGAGAAAGAAAGAAAGAGAAAGAAAGAAATAGTTGTAATTTGAAAACCAAAACACAATATGAACAAACTCTAAAATGTCACCCTTTCCTGCAGCTCACTGCATTGTGCACTCTTCATTTTGGGAAACAGTCGTCATGTGATCTAATTCTTCCAAACACATGTGGCGACAATAACAAATTTGAAGACAAACACACGTTGTATTGTGGTTTGCAGACGCCAACGAAATGGTAATGGTTCAGATCTGTAGCAGTTCTATCTCACTGCGGTCTGCAGACGTTAACCATGGCAGCACTCGAGATGATATCAACTATATGGAACCTTTCAACTACTAAAACTCACAGGTTATTCGATATTTATGAAATTATACGATTTGAGTACCCATTCCTTTGATTTACTGTTTCTGAAAACCATGCAAATGATAAAGGAAATACCTCAGAATGTTAAAATGACATGAAACAGGCATCACAGCGGCCAAAATGCGAATTGGACAGCAATTATGGAGCGTATTTTCCTACAGCAACTGCATCTACAAATCGCACACTTCGTACATTCTTTTAAAAGTCACTTTTTAAAGAAATTATAGATATTTACAAAATTAGAGTGCAATTCGTACTGCTAATGTCTATTCTCTTTTATTTGAATGCTCATTTGTCATGATCGGTCGCTTGTGAGCGCCACAGGGGTGATCTATACTGCTGAAATAATATAGCCTATATAATGATTTATCGAATAATTCGAAATTAATCGAAAACGGCATCAGTTAATCGACTGGCCGTTCATTCGATTAGTTGATCGAGATAAGAACAGAGTTTAAATGAGAGCTCATCGCTTAAGTAGAGTTACGCTTATTTTCGGAATGTTGTATAGAAATGTATAAAAGTTACTTTTAGCCTAAATATACAAAGTGTGCTTCCTTGTTTATGTTAACAATAACCAGTGACAGTGGAAGGACAAACTGCAATCAAATTGGGAAGGGTTTCGAAACAAGAAAACGAAGAGTTTTCAGCAAAGATTTTGAATTAGCCTACTGTTTAGGACATGAACATCATTGTTTAAGACTAGTTGTACAAAGAACGTACATTATTTGAAAACTTATGATGCAATATATTTAAATTAATTAAATGACTGTTTTTCTTTCTGCGAGAGCGTAGTGAAAAGAGCGAAGTACATAGACTAATCGATTAAACGCACAATCGATTAGTCGATTAAACGCACAATCGATTAATCGTTATTTGTAGCAATTATTCGAATTTTCTGCATCGATTAATCAATTATTCAATTACTGAAATTAAACGATTAAAAAGAGACTGATAGTCATTCTGAAAGACTGGACTTATATCATTTTAAATGCTAGCAGCCGAGTACCAAGAAGGCAGTGCGAGAACAGAGTTTCAAGATTCTATTTTGTTTCTTCACTGCCTACTTGATTGTTCTCGCACTGCCTTCTTGGCACTCGGCTGCTACATCGTACTATGACGTCACACACGTCAGTGCATTCTCGGTACATTTCGTCCCGTCACCGTAACGTAACGCCACACCTCAGCGTAACGACGAAGTCGACAAGATCATTTTAAAAATGATAAAACACCACCCCTAGTACGAATAGCTTATTTACTGTAAGGAGGGAGTCACAGCGCGATCCTAGAGGCAGAGTGCGGAACTCGGCACCTCCCGGCCTTAACATATAATACGCTGCCGAAGTCGACGTCATTTCCGCTCCGTTGCTAAGCAACTGGAGCAATACATCATGGCTCCCTTGTAGCTTGCTTCAGTCTTTGAGCCGTCATTATTTCCTATTTGTATCGTATAAAACTGTACATGCATGGATGTTCAGAGGCAAGAAAGCATAGACAAGTATATTTTCCACAGTAATTTAACATAGTTGTTCAATAAAGTTGTAAAATATTGCGTACGAGATGCACATTAAATCTTAGAGCATAGTTTGTAGAGATGTGGTCTACGATATTTAACTAAATTAAGTGAAAACATGAAAATATAACATTTCTGGATATTGTGAATCACATCCCGTATGAATGATCAATACTAGGGAAAATAAAGTACCGTTGGCCCTACCAGTAAGTGACGAATTAACTTAAATGAACTTTAAAAGAAGGTCTATCAATGCATAAGGGAACAGTTTAAAATATTTTGCACGAGAGTTTAGGCCAAATCTCATCAACGGCTTTAGGAGAAACGAATACTGCATCTCAATACAATTTGTGTGTTTACCACAACGCCGCGTTTGTTTGAAAACTAATCAAATTAACGAAGCCTAACCTGTGTGCTTACTAACAGATTAGAGAAGTCTACAATTAAGGCCTATCGTCCTACCTCATTCTAAATAATGGGGCAACCACCAACACCACCTACCTGCCATTTGGTACCGTATTACATAATTCACCACAACCTGTGATAAAATGACCTGTTACAACTCCAATTAAACTCAGTTGCTCAATAACAAAAAGGACTATGGTGAGGGGTAAAAAACACATCCATACTTCCTCAGGAGCTTGTAAGTTGAATCGCAGGGGAGTAGCCTACTTCCCAATAATATACCAGTACTTCCTGATATCCATTAAAGATGTTTGATATAAACATTGCAGTTAAGTATTAATCCTCGATATTTTGAATAGCAATATAGTTTTATTATAACTCATAATAAATGTACAATACTGTAGCATGCCATAACTTCATTGAACTAGCCCAATTTTACTGTCCAATGTTTGAAAAATTGTCCAGATAAGTAAGTTAGTGCACAAGAAACTGACTAAGTACACATATTTCCACGTTTATTCATGACTTTATAGCACCACTGACGTTTTCACTAATACTTCATGGTGAAACGATTAAAACATTTTCTAACAATCTTGACTTAATGCCATGGTAGCCTGGTTCGCCACTGTCCTCATCACCTCATTTCTTGACACCACTGACTCTTTTCACTGAAACTTTCCTGACAATCACGACAAGACTTGCCACTCCATCACTTCAGAAATAAGCAGTATTCATTGGCTTGAATAATGTCACTGTACGGTACAGTACATACTGTATCGTCGTTGCAGGGTGTAGGCCTAGGCTACTGGTGCATGATAGACCTAATTGTTTTCTGAAAGTGCAAAAAATAAAATATTTAGGCAGACATTTTCAGTCTGGGATAGACCTAATTGTTATTTGGAAACACGATTCACTGCTTAAATAAATTAAGTAAAAAATCACCACTCAGAAAAGTTGTAGGAGAAAATTTATTGCCGTTAGTGAATAAGCTGTAAGGTTATGTACGTAGGTTGTCGTTTATAATACTTATAGTACAAACCATATTTAATTACAACTACACTCCCCACATGAACCAAAAACCCCCTTATGTGACAGATATGTCCTAAATATCTCTCTATATTAGATATACTGTATCCACTAAATGATGTTATAAATAAATATTTATAATTTGTAGTACCCGCCATGCAATTCTTGCCTCAGGAGTGAGGTCAACTTTATTGATACTATCTCGCAAAATTCTCGTACTTTATCCATAAAATTTCACTTCTATTTTGTAGACGATCTTCACGGGCGGCGTTTGCCTTATTTCACGCATATTACACCTTTTTATCCACAAAATTCAAGACACTGCGCAGCGTTAATGCAGCTTCCTATGTATAAAAACCCTAGCAACCAGTTGTTTGGGTCCAATGTGGCTGTGCCCATGCGGTTGCTAGGCGCGTCACTTTGGCAGCATATTAGCCCATTTTTAAGAGGGGACGAAAGGGAGGGGGGGGTGAAGGGGGGGGGGGGGTGGCAAAGAGATGCTAAAAACACAAATGATACACTAATATTAACGACCATAGATACCCGCCATGGTGATGTGTGAAGCTTCTAAGCGATGGCAGTCTCTCACTGTCACCTGTAACACCTCGTGGAGTTGCGGGTAGCATTCTTGGCTGTCACCTCTGAGGTCCGAGTTCGATTCCTGGCACTGCTATGAATTTACATCTGGTCTGAGAGCTGGAACCGGGTACACTTAGCCTCCTCGTGAGGTCGTAAAGATCAGAGTGCCATTAATATTTTCCGCACTACAAGAATCCGGCTTCCTCGGCTGGAAATCCAACCCGCGGTCTTGTTATCAGGCGGCACCCACCTGCTGTACTGCATCACAGTTGGTGCCACGCACCGTCTCCGGTACCAAACTAACGTAATGTGCTATGGCACAGTGGAGTAGCATATCGCGCTAAGTCACGCAATGGGGAGCTGACAGTGTCCATGCTCACTCGAAGCTAATGCTGGGATGGAAACTCATTGGAAGTTCCGAGGTACGTATCCCCATCCAAATAAAAACAAATCACAATTAAACAGACAATAGCAAATACACGGGGCTGGTGACCAAGCCCCTCATTCAAGCAACAACACCAGCAGCTGGCAATACACAAAGTGCACTACGTTGTTCGCATAATTATCCTGCAAAATGTCGCATTAGGTTTCCGAATCTGTGAATGTGTCTAAAGATGGTATTTTTGACGCGTAGGATCCACAATTTGATCCCAGTCGGGTCATTGGGTAGTGGATGTTAGTGATGTCTTCATCATCATTGTACCCTTGTCGACGAGAGAGACCTGCACCAGATCTCCCAGGAGGCCACACGTCATTTCATTTGCCTGCATCGCATTACATCATTCGCCATTCATTCTCGCTTGCTGCAAGTGAAAGTGCGTTGGAAGCTTGCTGTGCATCATGCACCTTGCTAACCTTTGCTGTGTACAAGGAAGATAGCATTCAAACTTCAATCGCATGATAAGGACACAAGAAGTAACAAGGAGATTTTAAAATTTCGCACAGCTGCCATCTTGTGGTTATGGAAACAATTGAAATAAATTATATGCCAGTGGATTAACATTCGTATAAGGAGTAACTGTACCACGTTTCACTGCACTAGGATGGTTAAATTGCGAGAAACATCCATGTGAATATTTATACTTCGCGTCGCCGCCATGTAGGATTTTTGATCACAAGGTTATTTAAAGTCCTATAGGTGACCTTATGTTCATAGCCTCTATGAACAAAAAGAAATTCAGTTTGATTGCTATAAAAGATTCGTAGATATTCAGAGCCGCCCAAATATTTTGGATGGTCGCCATGTAGGATTGTTAAATATATAGGCCATAGAGTCATGTACCATTAAAGGAAAATTATTGCGTAGGTTCATTATTCAAACTTTCACTTCAATCGCATGATTACGACACAATAAATAAAAACTTAATTTTAAAATTCGCACCGAAGCCATTTTGAGGTTATGCAAGCAATTGAACTAAATTAGATACCAGTGCATTACAATGTGTATAAACATTTCCTGTACCAGATTTCATTGCGTTTGGAACATTAAATCGCAAGAAAGGTCTATTAAAAATTTTAATTCGCTTGGCCGCCATGTTCGTTTTGTAGTTAACCGGTTTTTGAAAGTCTTATAGATGAACTTCCAGTAGTGCCTTTTATCTCCGTACAAAATTTCAGAGTGATACTGCTAATAGTTTCAGAGATATAGAATGCCCGTGAAATATTTCGCACATCCGCCATCTTGTGGTTATGTAAACAATTGAACGAAGTTTGATGTCAGTGCATTACAATGTGTATAAACATATACTGTACCAAGTTTTCTTGCGTTTGGTTGGTTAAATCGCAAGAAACGTCTATTTAAAAGTCGCAAATTCGCGTGGCCACCATGTTGGTTTTGTAGTTACCAGTTTTTCATTAGTCACATAGGTGAACTTCTAATAGTTCCCTTTATCACCGTAAAATATTCCAGGGTGATATCGGTAATAGTTTCGGAGATATTGAATGCTGGTGAAATATTTCGCACAGCCGCCATGTTGGTTTGGTGAGACGTAACAAAATTTGAAGGGCACGGTCGGGGTCGCCCGCGTAGTGCTATGAACTTACCGAGTTTGATTGAAATCGCTCCAGCCGTATAGAAGTTATTAGGGGACACACACACACACACTTCACACACACACACACACACGCGCGCGCACGCGCACACACAGACACACGGACAAAAGGTGATCTCATAAGCCTATTTTTTCAAAATTGAAAATAGGCTAAAAATGAAAAATTAAATAAAAAATTAAAATTAAAAAATTAAAAATTATAAAATTATAACATCAATTAAAATTAAAAATTAAATAAAAATAAAAAAATATTACAAATTATAAAATTAAATTTAAAGTTAAAAATTTAAAAAATCCAAAATATAATTAAAAGTTAAAAATATAATAAATTACAAAAAAAAATTGAAAATTGTAAAATGTTAAAGTCAAAAATTAAAAAATATAATTAAATTAAAATTTAAAAATTGATAGTTGAAAAAATTATTATAGAGTACAAAAGAATTAAAAGTTAAACATTAAAACTCAGCAATTTGTCTAGGTTTGTGTCGTGTCTTGTGAGGGGTTTCGCCTAGGACACCAACCTGGCTCATCGGCGGGCTCTTGGTGACCCCGCCCGGACCCCCACTGGAGTAGCGAACTGCGCGCTACCTCCCCATGAAGGCTTCCAAAAAGATGGTATATTGGCTTTCACGGCCAGTGAATTAAAAATTAAATTGCCGGGGATTTAAATCTTCCAAGTGTGAACTGGTCCGGTGAATCAACTAGCGGTAGCCAAACTCAACTTGCAGCAAACAAGCTAGTTAGGGAGGGGGGTTTCTCCCATGTGGTTGATTTCCCCACGAGAGGGAATAATACTTTAGATGTTTATTTAGTACAACCTGTGGCGCTGTATATTAGTTGTATGAAAGTTCTTGGATTTAGTGACCACTCCGGTTGGTTGGTTCCTTAGTTTAGGGGCTGCGACAACGCGGTCATGTAGCCCCATGTACTTTGGGTGTGTGTAGAATCTGTCTGATAACCGGTGTTAATTGTGATGGCTGCATTAGTGTGTGTTATCTGTTTTATTAATTCAAGTAAGGACTGCAACTTTGAATTTTTCAAATAGTTCCTACTTTTGCCGCCAAACGCCACCGTCAACGAATACTAGGCCAAGTTCAGAACTTAGCTACTAGACGCCACCGCAGTCGGCTCTTGGCAACGAACGTAGCAACCTAAGAGCGCTGTTTACATTCTTAACCCATACAATTTAGTTTCACACAGGTGTAATTAGTGGAAAGTTCTTTAACATGCCATCAATCTATGACATGGGACCGCCGGCTTTACTTCCCCTCAGAAGGAAGGCATACTGAGGAATTTTTAACGCTCTTAAAAATCCGACGACTTCGGCCGGGTTGCCCACTCCGGTGTTGAACTAAACATTAGTCACAGTGATACTCCAATACCTGACTCCGCCAAAGCAGTTAAAATATTTCAGTACAATAGAGCAGATCAGAGCAAATTTCAGGATTACATGAATAAGTCATTTGTAAGATGGGCGTCGGAGGGGTGTCATATAAATATATTGTGGGAAAATTTACTAAATATCTTAGATCGTGCTACTCAGAAATTCATGCCGTTTAAATTACTGAAGCAAAACCCGGATCCGGAATGTTAAACAAGGGAAATCAGGCGACTCAAAAGGAAATTAAGGAAAGCTTATAAAAAAACGACACGATAGTTACGAGCATATGCTAAAGTTTAAATTATTATCGAAAGAGCTAGTCCTCAAAAAGAAGGCTGCTCACGATAATTACATGCAAAAATTAATTGAGGGAGGGGGTGATGGGTGGAAAAAAATATAGTTGCGTTAGATGGCGGAAGGGAAATTCCAATGATTTGTCTATGATAATGTCAGGAGATGGTGAATTAATTACTGAGAAACAGGCAATTGCTAATGAATTAAATGTATGGTATGGTAGTGTGTTTAATGGACCTTAACTATGATTCTGATAGTCCACCTTTCCAATCGTTGGTTCTAGCTAGAATCAAAAAGCTACGTAGAAGTATATCGAAAGGCTCAGACAATATTTGTGGAGATGTGCTAAAACTGGGAGGTACAGCCATTGGGCGATAATTGGGGGTGCTGTTTAATGTATCAATTAATAACACACAAATACCCGAAGACTGGAAATGAGCTACAATAGTTCCAATATTCAAGGGAGGGAACAGATTGGTAATGGGAAACTATAGGCCTGTTAGCCTCACAGCCATCATATGTAAACTGATGGAGCACTTTATTTCTGATTACTTAAGGGAACAGTGGGGAAAGTTATCATGCCTTAATGGGAGGCAACACGGATTTAGACAAGGGTACTCATGTGAGAGCCAAATGGTATCACTCTTTCAGGATATTAATGACTCGCTTGACAGGGGGGGGGGGGGGGGTGCAAGTTGACGCTGTAATTACAGATTTTTGAAGGCATTTGATGTCGTCCCACATGACATACTACTGCGTAAATTAGCGGCAACGAAGTTTGATAAAAGAGTAATTTTATGGATTTAAGAGTTCTTGCCTGGTCACTCGCGAAAGGTTAAAATGGGTAATGTATTCTTGGAGGACATTTTGATAACGTCAGGTGTCCCTCAGGGTAGTGTGATTGGGCCCCTGTTATTTCTAGCACTTATTAATGACCTACCGAATGGGATCCGAAGTGACTGCCGATTGTTTCCGGATGATTGTATGATATACCGAAAAATGCAAACATCACAAGACAACGCTCAGTTGCAAACTGACCTCAACCTGGTTCATAAATGGGCGGTTGACAACGAAATGAAGATAAATAGTCTCATGAGTAGGGCTCGGATCGATTTGCTCGATAAAATCTCCAGATATGCTCGAAAACCATGTGTTTTATGCTCGATAGATATGCTCTAAAACCCATTATATGCTCGAAAAAACCATTATATGCGGTTAAATATGCAGAATATGCTCAATGAACAACTATAGAAAGGAAAGTGAAACGAAAAAAAACAATAACATACCTTTATATACGAGCTTTATTTTCTAATTGTATGTATGATACACTGCAATATACCCGTATTAAAGTTTTTCAAGTATATATATGAGAAGTTTACAGTTTAAAAGTTCATTTACAAAATGTTCAGAATTAGGCGAGTCAATGAAGTAGATCTGCATTGGTCTGTACAACAAGAATTTTTTCTATGTTTTCAGTTTTGAATGATTTTCTTAAGTCAATCAATAAAAGTTTCAATGACGAGAACGACCTCACTAAAGGTTAAAAACCTGCTGTTCTATTATTCGCACCAGATAGGCTTTTCAATAATTATTTCTGTTTTCGAAACTTAAGAATGGTCAGGGCCCGAATTCCAGGGGGGGGGGGGATAACAAACTATTTAGACGAAAACCAAAAGAATATGCATTTATATGCTTCTATTCTGAAAACCGCGGTTTTATGCATTTATATGCTCGAGAAATTTCATTTCTGTTGGTCCCAGAGAGGTGAAAATACCACTGAAAGGCTTCTTTCAATGTGTACTATTCAGGGAAAAATATGTACATATGCTTGAATCCGAGCCCTACTCATGAGAATAGGGAGAGGGCGAAGGCATGATTTTCAATATAACATCAATTCGGAAATACTTGAAGACTCGTACAAATACTTGGGCTTCCATGTAAGGAATCATATGAAATAGAGTACGCATGTGGGCTGTGTCGTCTCCAAAGCGTGGAAATCACTTCATTTTGTATTGCGGGTATTAAACGGCAGTAGCTCTACCGTAAATTAATTAGGATATTTGACCCTGGTGAGGCCAATCTTGGAATATGGCTCAGTGGTTTGGGACCCATATCAGGTAGGGCTCATCAATGGACTGGAGGTGGTAAAAAGGAAGGTTTCTAGGTTTGTACTCAACGATTTTAATCCTAGAAGTAGTGTAACTCGAATGATACAAAACAAGGAAAGATGGATGAAATCCAGACTATACGCTATGTTTAACACTTACACTAATCGGCCAACATGGGGAGAACTAAGCAATCCCACCTTCCTGAGCAGGGCGGATCATCCACATAAAGTCAACCCTTTGTAGGGCAAAACTATTATTTACCTTTTGTGTTCCTGGATTTTAATTTATTTCAATTATTATAATTATAAATAATGTTATTTTTTATTTCTCCATTTATAATATTGATATATTTACTTTTAATTTTCAATTTATATTTTTATAAATTTCATTTTGGTATTTTTATTGAATTAATTAATTAACTAATTTCGAATTGAACTTTACAATTGTTTTCATGATATATTTATAGTTATGTTTATTTTCTAATTGTTATATTTCTTTTATTATTTGATTTTTATTTTTCTAATTTTATATCTATACTTATATTTTATTTTTACACTTTAATTGTTAATGTTTTTAGTTTTAAAAGTTTTAAATTTTATCCATCAGATCACGTCAAAAAAAATACTAGCACTTCGGTATGAAAATTCTCCGAAATTTGACTGATAGATTCAACTATCAGCTTCTTTCAAAGCATAAACTATCCTTATGACAGGTGGTTAATATAGATACCACTATCCCATAAAGGGTTAAGGTCCGATCACAGCGTACAAATTATTTTGAGAAATATTCTCTCATTAATCGTGATATTGATAATTGGAACTCATTACCTGCCTCAGTCTTATAGCCTTTCCCAAAACATAATTTATTGATGTAAATAGGCTACTACGAAGTAATTACTCTAGTTCCTAAATTGCGAATTGTATATATTGTGTTTGATGTTATTGGTGGTGATTTTCTGTATTCGTACAATTTGTCACCGGGGAATTACCACCATTTCTAAAATAAATGAATGAATGAAAAAAGGTGGGTTCTAATAGACCACGGTTGATTCTTTCCAACTCATTGGCCAGTTTGATCTTCATTCATTTCATCTCTTATTAACTTCTCTCAGAGGTTGGCGTCATGAAGAGCTTCCAGCCGTAAAAATCATCCACCACATTCATCAGATCGCATCCTGGACCCCGTGGAAATGGGAAGAATGGGGGTTGAGTGCAGACGGACCTTGACCGGGAATTACTCACGAACCAATCGATACGTTTAATTGTCAGTTTCCGGCCACTGTTTTCGCCTTGTATTTATTCAGTCTCAGTCCGTTGGATACGTCAAGGCCGCCTGTACACATGACTGCCTGCAGAGGGACAGGCTCCTGGCGGCGGAAGGAACTCAGGACCTCAAGGATGTGACGTAAGGACCGCACTGCCTTCACGATCTATTGCTGCTGTCCGCCAAACCTTCATTATCCGATTATTAGCGGCTTCGGTGGGGTAGTTGGTAGCATGGTGAACTGCTGTGCCCAAGATCTCGGTCTCAAACCCGGCCGAAGTCGTCAGATTTTTTTAAGTGCGTTAAAATCCTTCAGTATGCCTTCCTTCGGAGGGGAAGTAAAGCCAGCGGTCCCATGTCATAGATTTATGGCATGTAAAAGATCCTTCCACAAACTAAACTTGTGTTAAGCTAAATTTCTAGGTTAGATTTCGTTGAAACGCTCTAATATAGTTCCAACGTTTACCTCTAGATGTCAGTGACATCTGGTAGCGAAAGTTGGAACTACCTGAAATTGAACGGAACTTGTAGCTCACCCCATGGGTGTCCGCTAGAAGCAGCTACAGCCTCTGGCGAACCGAACATGTCCTCGGACACACCCGGCACTAAAAGCCATAAGAATGATAAAACGCCTGGCACTATACAGCCCATGAAGGGCCTAGGCCTACCAAGCGACCGCTGCCCAGCCATTTGGCCTGCATATATTGGGGCGACGCGTGGTCAGCGCATCGGGTCCCCTCGGGCTGTAATCTTGGTTTTTGTGACCGGGACTAAACGCCATTCGCTAAAGAATAAGAATAATAATAATATCCGATTATTCCATGTTGTTTAAAATATTCCATATTTATTTTGTTCAGTACTTCAGAAATAATGAGTTGTTGTTATTTCGTTTGATAGGAGTTGGTCATCATGTATTTGGGTGTGTTTTAAATATGTCTGGTGACCTGTGTTATTGTGGTGTCTGTAGTAGTGTGTGTATTTGTAATTCAGATGAGGATTGCGAATGAGGCGGCCGTGGTCACAAGTTAGGAGTCATCTCAGCATTTTCCTGGAGTGAAAGTGGGAAACCACGGAAAACCACTTACGAGATGGCTGAGGTGGGATTCGAACCCATGTCTACCGAATCCACAGTTCTAATCCCTTGGACTTGTGTCTAGGCGGCCAACTACGATATGGAAGGGATATTGACAAACTCTGTATTGCAATGTTTAAATTAGTTTTGCTACTTCCAAAGCATTAGGCGTATGCTGAGATGGTACCGCCTTCCTCTAGTACGTAAGATAGATTCCTTCACCAAACCATTCATGTTAATGCAATCACCGTTCTGGGTAACGAAGACAAGAAAGTGTCACGAGTGTGACAGTGAATAAGACGATTTAATTTTTGCACGTAAAAGTGATGAGCTCAAAATAGAAAACAAGTAGTTCCATGAAGAACTAAAGCCTATTTTCATATATCCAACTTTTGTTAATTGCCTCTCTCAACACACAAAAATTTCAGTTTGATTGCTGTAATAGATTCGTAGATATTGAGAACTATCTTAATATTTTGGATGGTCACCATGTTGAATTTTTAGCCTACTTTTCACATTTTACAAAAATGAGGAAAAAGTAGACTTATGAGATCAATCCGGGCAAATGTGTGTCTGTCTGTCTGTCCTTCTGTCTCTCTGGCTGGATGTGTGTGTGTCCACCCCCCTCCCCCACCCCACTATCAACTCCTAAACGGCTGCAGCAATCGAAACAAAATTTGGTAGGAGTTAAGATCTATAACTAAATATCTCAATGCCGTATTTGAAAATGATGTCAGTGCTACCAACTACTGACTAATCGCAATTGAAATTTGAGCTCCATGTTGGATATCTTGGAAGGTATAAATGGGAGCTGTTTCAAAATTGGCACACGTATAGATAATAATATTTCAATTTAATTTCCAGGAGGCCATACATGGCAGTGTTGCCAAAATGATTCAAAGCCTGCTGATAGGTCCAATTTTTAAATGCATATAACTTTTACATTATCAATTGGATGTCAACCAAATTTCGTATGTACAATGTGTACATAAACAGATATGACTATGCGTATTCTTAGGAGCAACCAGGGCTGCCAACTGTCAATAAATACTGTTTCTATTTTTGATACCCTAATATCAATATATCAGAAAGTATGCCAGTCAATAGCTCTAATCTTTGCACACGTATAGTACCTGACATTCTAGATTAATTTGGAGTAACTAATATACATCAGTGCTGCCAACATGATTCTAAGCCTGCTGATAAGTCCAATTTTAAAATGCATGTAACTTCTAAACTAACAAATGGATTTCATTCAAAATTGGCACAACAATAGATCACATTATTTCAGATTATTTCTGATCAATACATGCATGACATTGTTGCCAACATGATTTTCCACGCGCTGTTAGATCCAATGTTTAATTGCATGTAACCTCCATGATATCCATTGGACTTCAACCAAATGTTGTATTCTGTACCTTAAGGGATGGAACTAAGAATATAAATTCAGTCGCCAGGGCTGCCAACTGTAGTGCTCTATTAGGCTACATTATGCCAGGTATAATGTATTTCGAACTAATTAGAAATTTCGATATTACCAACTTAATTTCGTTACTATTCTTGATAGATCCATTTAGATTAATCATTGGCATGAATCTTAAATTTTAAGAAAAGCAGGCTGTTTAGTTCGTCACGGAACTTCTTGTTATATATGTAGGCCATATAGTTATGCATTATCAGATCAAGAATATTGTATAGGTTTATTTAATCGCATGATTAGGATACAAGAAATAAAAACGAGATTTTTAAATTTCGCACAGCCTCTATCTTGAGTTTATGAAAACAATTGAAATAAATTAGATGTCAGTGGATTACAATTTGTATAAACATTTAGCGCCCCAAGTTCCACTGCGCTCGGATGGTTACATCGCGAGAAACCTCCATTGAAATGTTTAAATTTCGCGTCGCTGCCATGTGCCAGTGCAGACAGTGACCAAGTGAACTGCTCTCACCAGGACACGCAAGACTCAATCAGATAAGTAGCCTGTACAATACAACTTGAATTGACAATCACATATTCACTCCAAACAAGCAAATTCCGGAGGCAAATCACCACTTCCAGTATCTTAACAAATCATCACATTGACAACAACTAACAAATACTGACGAGTTGCATGATCTCAACTAAATAAGCCGGCGGTCCCATGTCATATTTATGGCATGTTGAAGAACCTTCCACTAATTACACCTTGCTGAAGCTAAATTGTATAGGTTAAGAATGTAAACAACGCTCTTAGGTTCCTACGTTCGTTGCCAAGAGTCGACGTCCGGTAGCTAGGTTCTGAACTAGTAGTCGTTGACGGTGGCGTTTGGTGGCAAAAGTAGGAACTATTTGAAAAATTCAAAAGTCTGCAGTCCCTACTTGAATTAAAAACAGATAACACACACTAATACAGCCATCACAATTAACACCGGTTATCAGACAGATTCTACACACACCCAGAGTACATAGGGCTACATGACCCTGAACTGAGGAAGCAACCAACCAAAACTAAATAAGTGTGCATATTATAAATATTTTCTCCCATACTAACAAACATAGATTTTACAGCCTAAGTGCAATGGATCTGATGATGATCGCTTGACGATTGAAACTGGTCATCCAAGTGTATTTATTAATCTCATTTTTTTCTTCAGGATTAGGGCATAACCCATCTCATTTGGGTACAATCGTGTTGACCGACTGAAAAGCATAAAACTTTTGTTTAGATGAAGCATAAATTACTAAAGCAACATATTTAGACATTTGAGGGGAAAAGTCGTTCTCCTAGCCTGTGTATATCATGTGCTATGTTACACAGCCAGAATTGCAACCCTTTACTGTTCGGAGTGTTAATTGTGCTTAATGACATAATTTGAATGATGGTTGGTTGGTTCCTTAGTTTAGGGGCTGCGACAACGCGGTCATGTAGCCCCGTGTACTTTGGGTGTGTGTAGAATCTGTCTGCTAACCGGTGTTAATTGTGATGACTGTATTAGTGTGTGTTATCTGTTTTTAATTCAAGTAGGGACTGCAGACTTTTCAATAGTTATCCAAATAGTTCCTTCTTTTGCCGCCAAACGCCACCGTCAACGACTACTAGTTCAGAACCTAGCTACCGCAGTCGGCTCTTGACAACGAACGTAGGAACCTAAGGGCATTGTTCACATTCTTAACCTATACAATTTAGCTTCACTCAGGTGTAATTAGTGGAAGGTTCTTTAACATGCGATAAATCTATGACATGGGACCGCCGGCTTTACTTCTCCTCCGAAGGAAGGCATACTGAGGGATTTTTACCGCTCTTAAAAATCCGACGGCTTTGGCCGGATTTGAACCCGCGATCTTGGGCATAGAAGCTCAGCATGCTACCGACTACGACACCTAAGCCGCTGCTATTATGTTTAATGACATCATTTGAATGAGATTAGCTTAAATCATCATCTTATATTTTTCATAAAATACGATATGTCATAAACATCCTGGTCCTAGTAATGATATTCAATAAGTTCGGATTGTTCTCTAAAAAATATCCGCAAATTTACACCAAGCATTATCCGCACAGCCTTGCAAACTATCGGCGTGATCAAAAATTTTGCGGATATCCGCGGGTTTATCCGCATCCGCGCACGGATTTAGCTATAGCTTAGAGGTCAGATCACCAGCATATAGGCTATAGTCAGAGGATATAGGTTCCAGTTCCGCTGGGGTCAGACAGTATAATTCCAATCACATGACCTATGAGCATAATAGCTTCTTTTCTCATTATTTTTGGTGTTCGCTTGCCCATTCCTAACGTAACCATGAAGATATATTTGAAACTCTTTTGTAGAGGGTGTGGAATCTTGGTGGAGCAGCAGTTCATTCGTTCAATCGTGGAGACAACAGGGGCGTCCTTGAATGTGTCACTTGGGAAGCATAAAACACCTTTCTCCGCCCTCTGACACATGGCAGTAGGATGTTACAGTAGATAATTGGTAATAATAATCGGAATAGGACAGCACTTGCCTTCACCTGGACTCAAAGGGATGACCGTGATCCCGAACGGAAAGTGCGCCAAAGTAGCTAGGTAGTGACACTCGCCCGTTGTCAACCTACTTGCACGCTTATTTACATATTGGTCTCGAGACTGCTCAAGGTCAGCACTCAGCTTTGTCTACCTTAAAAGTATTGAAATAGATATTATATTTTGAACATGCCAGCACGGACACTGTGGCTTTACCTGAATGAACCAAACTCGAATCGTATAAAAGGTAGGTTGGCTCAGGCAAGGAGAGCAGAAAAGGAATCTGTTGACATCGAATATAGATTTAGGTATTAGGAAGTCATTTTTGAAAGCCTTTGTCTGGAGCGCGGTGCTCTATGGATGTGTAACGTGGACTATTGGTGCAGCAGAAAAGAGGAGAATTGGTGCATTTGAAATGTGGTGTTACAGGAGAATGATGAAGGTCAGATGGGTAGATAGGGTTACAAATGGAGAGGTATTAAGACGAGTGGAAGAGGAGAGATGTTTCTGGCGACTGCTAATGAAGAGAAGGGATAGGTTGGTAGGACACATACTAAGACACACAGGAATAGCAAGCTTAGTTATGGAAGGAAGGGTCGAGGACAAGAAGTGTAGGGGTAGACCAATGTTAGAATATGTTAAACAGATTGCCTCGGATGTAGGGTGTGGTAGCTACGTAGAGATGAAACGATTAGCTGAGGACAGGGAGGCATTAAACCAGTGAAAAGACTGAAGACTCGAACATCAACAACTCGATACGGAAGAAGGGTATGGTCAGCTCGGAAACGAGTACAGTCGTATGTTTTCAGTCGGTCAACACACACATTGGCCC
Source organism: Meconema thalassinum (assembly GCA_946902985.2). Classification (NCBI taxonomy): domain Eukaryota; kingdom Metazoa; phylum Arthropoda; class Insecta; order Orthoptera; family Tettigoniidae; genus Meconema; species Meconema thalassinum. Next base: position 91,295,982 of record OX336391.1, on the reverse strand, counting down.
AATATGGCGGTGCGGGGATACACTGTACGCGTTGCAATGCCAATCAAAGAAAGAAGGTGATTGTGTTTTAATAATTGTTGTATTGTTTATTGAAGTAGGTTCTTTTTCCGTCTGGTGCATGCATGAATAAATCAAAAGGCCTTCCAATGTGTGAGCAGACCACAAACAGCTGTCCATGTAAGAAGCATGGATTTTCCAAATTTAGTCCACACACTTGTAGGAATTGCCCCTGTGATTTGTTGCTAGTCATCGCAAATGAGAGTCACACTGACGCTACGCTGTATGTAATAGTTATAATTACCATTAACCTGGACTTGGGGTGCTCACCCCACCATTCTCAGAACTTCAGCCCTTGGACTGAGCTTCTCAGCTGCTGAATATGCAGCACCAGTTTGGCTTTCATCTCCACATTCCAAAGAGGTGGATATAGCTCTGAATGAGACATCCAGGATTGTGTCTGGATGTCTTACACCAACACCACTTCAGAAGATCTACCCTCTTATTGGAATTTCTCCACCTCATGTCTGAAGAATTGTAGCTGCAGCATCTAAGAAGAAACGGCAAGGAACCGATTCAAGGTATCCACTTTTCGGCCAACAACCATCCCTCGAAGGCTCAAAAGATGCTGCCTGTGTGAAGATATGGACGACAGAAATCAAAGACACAATTATTACTCTACCAGAAAGAATGGCATCTGGTCACAACTTGCCATATGGGATTTGGAAATCATTGAAGAGGCTGATGACGGGGGTTCACTCTGCAAGAACAATCTCAAGTAATGGAACATGCTCGTCATCAATAAAGAGTTCTGTGACTGCAGCATGTTACAAGATCCAGAACACCCGCTGATCTGCCCCTTGATGGAGGACATACATCCAAAGACGATCTTATGGCTGCAAATACTAATGCTGTAACTGTTGCTACTTACTGGCAAAATGTAATTTGATTCGGACACGGAAAATAAGTACCATTAATCTTCAGTTTGCTAAGCACGCAACGGCTTCGGTGGCATAGTCGGTAGCATGCTGAACTGCTATGCACAAGATCGCGGGTTCAAACCCGGCCGAAGTCGTCGGATTTTTAAGAGCGTTAAAATCCCTCAATATGCCTTCCTTCGGAGGGTAAGTAGAGCCGGCGGGCCATGTCATAGATTTATGGCATGAAAAGAACCTACCACTACAATTGGCAGTGTGTAGCAAAATTTGTAGGTTATTTGGCTAGAAACGCTCTATCAAGTACCAACGTCCGCCGCTGGGTGTCAGTGACGTCTGGTAGCCAAAGTGGGAACTACTTGAAATTGAACTAGCTCATTGAACTCATCCACACACGACGATACTTGTAGCTCACCCCATGGGTACCCTCGGACTCTCCCGGCACTAAAAGCCATGCGCTAAATAAATAAATAAATAAATAAATAAATAAATAAATAAATAAATAAATAAATAAATAAATACTATCGTATGGCCTCGGGTGCCAGGTGCAAGCTTTGTTATTGACGCCCAGAGGGCAGCTTGCATGTCGAATTTTGTTGTTCCTTGGAGCACTATGACAGTTAAGGAGGTTAGATATCTAAACTCCGTGACACTATAGCGCTTTCTAGTAGAGAAAGGAGGAACTTTTGTGTTGGCGGAAAATCCCGAGATTAATTTTGCCATTATGAACACGGCCCACTGAATTCAAATGGGTTCTTTAACATGCCAAGAACGTATGACATGCATGTCGTGATTTTTGTCGCCTTTCAAAATTCACATGCCATGGCCTGGAGCTAACCTACAAGCTTAGGGTTGGTAGTCCGACACGATAACCACTCACCCGTCGTTGCAAGCTAATCAATAAATTATAAACTACGCACGCGCCCTTTTAGTTTCACACTCTAGCTGTTTGAGGCGATAGTAGACATAGCCTACCTGCTGTTTTCTCATAGTCCAAAGAACCATTTACTTCGTATTTTTTAATCTCTATGGTGATGAGAATTACGCTGGCAATGTTTTATTTATCTGACATGGCTGACAACACTGACCACGTTCGAGTAGTGGTGTGCCGTACTGAACCCGAGGGGGTCAAGCTGACTGGTATCGAACGTGGATCTCGGAGATAAGTTGAGCTCTGAATGAAGGTTCCACCAGGGAACGAACCCGAGATCTGTTGAGGGAGTTTCGTTGTAAAAAAACCTAGATGAAATTATATATTTAATCACTGATGTGATATCAGTTGATACTGACATTATTTATTGAGATAATGCAGGGAGATGAGTGGAATATAGCATCATTGGACTACATGGAGTAGGCTATGCTGGACTTGGAACACAGAACTTGCAGAGTTTACATCTTACTAATGGCCCCAGAATTGTAGGAGGAGACTCATGGAGCCACGTCAATCTCGTTGACCTAGTTAAGTCGTCTGCAAGGGGTCGGGGGGTTGAATAATGACCCTGTTCTTCCCCGTTTGAGAATAAAACCGAGAAGGGAGGGGAGAGATTCCAAGGAAAATCATTGATTACTCGTGATTGAAGCAATGCAATGACATGAGAGTTGCGCACAGGTGAATCTTTAGCCAGGAGGCTAATTTTAGAGCCATTAAACTGAGAAATCAAGGCATATTTAATGGAGTGCGCAAGAACACAGGACTATTGGTGTTCGCGGTGTGACCTGACTATGTCACCGGGGATTTCCACTGGAAACCGCGTCCCCACGCTATGGCAAAGGCAATTAATATTAATTAATTGGCCGATCGATCCTTCAGCACGCAGATAGTTCTGGGACCAGTGAAGAAAAAGGAACCCTATGAGCATTGTTTCGAGACCAGAATCATCCTGGGAGAGGAGATGATATAGCGCGGGAATTCTAGGTCTACTTTTTCGTGTGAAACGGATATAAGGGTGTGGACCCAGTCAGAAGGGGTCAGTTGGAACAGACTCGAGCGCGGAACGTATGTCGTTTTGGCTCAGGAAAGGACGCTCACACAAAGACTTGAACATTTTAGTGTTAATCATTATATTCGTCGTGCAGTGTAATGCACCAAGTGATAATATAATAATGCATAGTCATGAAGTAACAAGAAGTACGGTAATCAACGAACTTTATTGTGTGAAATGTGCGTTATCAAAGTCAAGGAAGGAGGCTCGGACTTCAGCTTGGGAAGCCGTGCAGTAAAACTTTTAGAAGGCTTTTATTGAGGACAGTCGTGCTGCATGTGTATAGGCGGCAGTACGAGCAATTGTTAAGGTTCACATAGGAAGTACCGTACTTGCAGTACTTGCAGAACTATTGAAAGTAATAATCTGTGTAAATACTATGTACAATGTTGAGCGCAGTGTATAATATATTGATTGGTTATACATGTCTTATTACGCCGGAATGCGCTGGGAGAAGCTTTATGATGCATTTGGTGAAATGTCTTAAGAATACCAAATGGTAATGTTCGTGACGATAAGTAAGCATCTGTATGCACAGCAGGAAGTTTATCGTAGGATAATTGATCGACTGTTGATAAATCCGTAGGCAGATGATCGAGAGTGTCAGTCAGGAGTTGGTAGGAGCATGGAGGATGCCGTCAATACCTGCAATTCTGATATCTTGCCAGGGAATTTCAACCAATGAAGAGTGTAAAACGTGACGTGTGTTATGTAGAAATCATATGTGAAATATCTTTTAAATTAATGGTATAACAAGTGTTATAAAGTGTCATGTGTTTTGGAAGCAATAGCTTCATCATAGAAATGGAAAGTGCCGTGTGCTTGGTGAAAGAAATGTATTATAAAATGTGTATATTCAGTATGCAAATGTCGCGCTAACTCTGCAAATGGCAGGCGACACTGGAATATATGAGTGGTTGGAGCCACCTGGATAAGCCTACGTAAGTACCCCACAAATCATGTTGTTATAGAAATTATAGCCACTGCAGGTAATGTGATTTCGGAATTATAAAAAATGCCAGTAAGAATCAGTATTAGGAGTTAGACTCCCCAGTGTTTATTGTTGTGTTGATTTTAGTAGAGTTGAGATGTTGTTATTCATCAGTGAGTGGATTAATCGTTACCACTATTAATAAAATGGCAAATCAGTTATGTAAAACTTAACGTAACGAACACGGATGTTCGATTATTAAAATGGTTATGTTTTGTCGGATTATGGTAATTTATGTCAGTAAGAATAATAATAATAATAAATAATAAAAGGTATGAATGTATACATCAGGTAAAATGTTGTAAGCAAGAAATATTTACGCTAATTGGAATATTTATCGATCCAAGCAGTAAGATCACATTAAGGGATGAGAAAAGAGTTTAATATCAGAATATATTGTATTAATGGGAATATAATTATACAAGGAAATGGAAGAGCTTTCTAGTGAATTGAATTTGCAGCTTGTGTAAAAGCTTATAGAGTAACTGATAGATTTCTCTTAATAATTAAAGGACGAAGATCATAGCATCAGGTCATGGAGCCAGGTAATCTATTCGACGTATGAAATCTCGTATAGCCGTGGGTATACTGAGATATGTACTTTGTGCCAGAGTGTATTTAGTGATTGGACCCTAACTCTGATGATGGATATGGAATGTTCCGGGTTCGAATCCTGTGGTAGGTGAGGGGAGAACATTGGACACCTCTGCACCATACCTGATCGCCCGAGAACTTATTATTGAGTGATTCGGCTCTTGTGAAGCGAATCTTATTGACGGCAGCATGACTGACCGCAGCATTTATTAAGATACCGGTTATCCAGATCGACCAATGTTTTTATGAATCTCGTGCCTTCATGTTGAAATGGACCTATTGAGGCCAGTTATTATTATATCCTCAGGGTAGGAATAAATGTTAAGCTCATCCAGTACCTATTTGCATACCCTGCAGTTTAAATCCATTGGGATATGTGCATCATTGTGACCACGGTATTGTTTTTAGAAACTTACTACTGCTTGGGGGGTAAAAGCCATGAGGCAGGAAGTGAGGGACGGTACTGTTAGGACCGCACCACTCCACTCCATTGTATACAAGCCGCTCTAAAGGGGGCTGAGCTGTCAAACGAACCGTGTAGGCTAGCGTTTAGAAAAGGGCAGATTTAAGACCCTATTAGTAATATGAAAGGAAGCATTGTTATATTGTGTAATGAATGTATGTGGTTTAAGAACACATTGGTAATTATAGATCACCCTGATGGTTTAAGATTTTAGCAATCTAACGAATGGTTGGAAGTTGCATTTTTACTGTCACTGACACGAATTTCAGGAGTTGGTTACTTGACGCCACAGGCTACGCTCGCAAGGGTAGCTTAATAATACCATCCGACACAGCAATAACGAAAGTTTTGAAGATGAAATCACAACGGCATGCAGTGGAACTATAAATAGAGAGAAGTGTAGGGGTAGAGTTACATAATTCTGGAGTTGCACGTAGACTTGTTGTGCAACACCTGAATAGGCTAATGCATGTAAGGCATTTGGTGGGAAGAGAGAGACCAAACACACACGGTACACATAATTGTCAAAGTAAGACGAGGTTTAAGAAACAAGTAATTTTGTGAAATTAAAGAAGTCACACTAGCTGACAGAAGAGTAAAAGTACAGTTTTGTTTATGAAAGTTGTATGTGCATCAGCGCACTAGAGAGAATTGTGAAGTCAATATAAGGGTAAAGGTTTGAGTAATAATATGAGTTTATTATGATAATATTATGTGAATATTAGTGGATTGTGGAAGTAATTTTGTTTGATTTTGTTTTAGGTTTGTTGGGATTGTTTTTATATGTTTGAAGCCATGATTTTAGTACTGAATTAAAGTCTTAGAATAGAGTTGTGCCTTATCATTGTAGAGTTGATACCTTTTAGTCTCAAATCCAAAATATGCAACTGCTCAATGGGGGAACGGTACACGCCTGAGACCTGACGCTAGCTGGAGGCGGAAGCATATTTTCCATGGAGATTACTCAGATGGGTACATGGAAATTGATGTCCTGTACAGTGATTTGAGCTGTAGGTACAACTAAAGTCGGTCTAGATTTAGTGCACACAACTCTATTAAAGTAACAATTAACATGAATTAGGGTATGACCGCGCCTAACCTTTGCTAAGCTCCGATACAAACAATATACATTTTGATAAACACCTTAATTACCATGATCCAGGTAACATGGGGCGGTATTATTCTATCGTGGAATCGCCTCAGTAGTGCAATATGTATATCTTTGCATTGCAAGACCTGATTTTTATTTTATTTATCATGGCAAACCTCTCCTATTTTATTATCATGGCGCTGGTATGTGGGCCAGTTTTAAATACAGGTCACCATAGGCGCAGAGGTGTATTCATTTATCATGGAGGCCCAAGTGGGGCATTCGACAGTACAACCGAGTCCTTGGATGGTTGCTGCGATGTCTTAACGAGGACACCCTCCTATTCATTTATCATGGCGCCCAGGTTTGAGGAGCTTATGGGATTTAGGGAAACCCCATAGATTTTTTATGGTATTTCATGGGGAAAACCATAGTAATTATTTTTTTGCCACAAACTGTGTTTGAGTGATTTTTGAGTTCAGTAGGCTTTTGACGTAACGCAGAATCTCTCTATTGAGAAGAGGATTACCCAAGGGTATGAACGTTGCGCACCCAATCCACAGTTAATCCATAAATTCAAAGTTTTAATGCAAGCTTACAATATGTGTACAGTGTTTTGTGTCTCTCTTCAAAACGTATCCACACATGTTTCCAGGAAGCCTGCCTGCATCTCAAAGTGTATTATTGTGAGAATGTCTGGTACAGAGGAGATCGTGCAGTTGATTGCAGGGTTGAGACAGCATTTTGATGCTGTGAACGAACAGAATAAGCTGGAAGCCAAGGCTTTCCAGGATGGAATAAACACTCGGTTAGATGCCAGTCAGCTGGCAATTAAGGCAAATCAGGTTGCAATGAACGAAAACCAGAGTGAATTGAGTAACCGTTTAGATGCTAACCAGGTTGAATTGAGTAATCGGTTAGAGGCTAATCAGATTGCAATGAATGCAAATAACGTTGAATTAAATGATAAGCTAGGTCAAATGCAGGAAACGATTAAGACCGAAGTAACAGAAACTGTTGTAAGCATTATATCAGAAATGCAGGTTAAGACAGATAAACGTTTCGAGGCTATAGAAGCCAAACTTGAAAGTAATTTACAAGCGTGTAAACATGCGCAGGATGAAACCAACAGTAGGTTAGACGCGTTATCTAATGACATTAAGGATATTCAAATCCAAAATGGGGCGAATCTCGAACGCCAAGCGAAACAGTTCTCAGAATTCTCTAGAACGGTAGATCAAAGGTTGGAAGAGAATGACCGTAAATGGGACGAGAAATTGAAAAGCTATGCTAGAGCAATTAACGGTGATCTAAAGAAACAGGATCAGAACATATTAGTTCAATGTCAGGAAATAGGTGAAATCAAGGCCGTCGTTAACGAGAGTAAAGAACTGGTAGGAAATATGAAGGTTCAGATGAGCAAAGTTCATCAAGAACTGGACCGAATCCAAAGCGACGTTATTATTGTTAATAAAAGGCAAGAGGAAAACAGAGGAGAAATCATTAAGGTCCAGAATGAAATGTCAAAGGTCAATGGACACATTCGAGAGGAAATTAAAGGGTTGAGAGAAGAACTCGAAGTGAGAGAAGGCCAAAAGACAGAGGCAAGCGACAAGACCCTTGCTCAGATAAAGGAAGATGTAGAGGATGAAATATCCCATATTAAGCAAAGCCTGAAGGAAGATAAGCAGAAAATATTTCAAGTAGCCGAGGAAAATAGAGATAGGCTTACCAGAATCGAGAAAGAGGTAATTACTCGACTGGAAAGAGCAGAGATGCGCCACAATCAAATGGAGACTAGGATAATCGCGCAAGAGGAAACCCTTATGAAAGATCCTAAGTCTAGTGAAGGCAGCATGGACGATATGAGGAGAACTAGGTGGGCAGATTTGGAAACCCAGCCTATAATAAGGAGTGCTACAGGCCCAGTCGAAAGTGCTTATATGACGCCAGGTGCACCAGTTGCAGCCTCGACGCCGCATGAAAATGTTATGCACACACAGGTGATAAATGTTATCAGAGCAAGTGAAGAGAAACCAAGGAAATTTTCAGGTAGCCACTGTAATATGACACCGAATTATTGGCTGAAAGAAGTGTCTGAATATTTGAATGATGCGCGGATACCACAAGAGCGCAGGCTACGAGCCATAGAAAAACTAACAGAGGGAGAATGTGCGTTATGGTTTCGCAGTTTCCGCTACACTTTCGATACTGTTGAGGAGTTTCGGGAGGCATTTTTGAAACGGTACTGGGATCCAGCAACCCAACAGAATTTACGATTGGATTTGTATTCAAAAAGATACAGCACCAACAATCCAACTAAGTATGCAGAATTCTTCATCTCACAAATGTGTCGGTTCAAAGAACTTGATCAGAAACCTAGCGAGCTGGAGCTATGTATTGCTATCGCCAAGCAGCTTCCATACGAGATTCAAAGGCTAATCTCGGCAAATGCAAAAACTGCTATGGAAATGGAGACAGTTCTTAGACAACTGGACCTCACAACAGCCAATACAATGCGTCAGAATCGAACCGTGGAACAGGTACACGTGACCAACACGCAGACTGACCAGCATCAAGCTCCAAAGAACAACAAAGCTACTAGCACTGAAACGTTAGATTCCAACGGACGTCAATGGGAACAGGAACCCAGAAGATGGCAGCCGAAGTACAAAGGGAATGCTGGTAGAGGAGGAAGAGGCCGAAATTCGTGGAATAAGCAGAATACCAGGGGTAGACCGTACCAAAACAATGGAGGTAACAATGGCCAAGAAGGCAACAATAGGAATTGGAGACCCCAGGAAAGAAGAAGTAACTTCGATGACGAGGTAGAGGAACGATATCACGCTTCATTGCAATACCTCAATGAAAGGGGAGATGAGCCCCAGAAGCAACAAGTTCACTGGCAAGAAATTATGCAGAACAGGACGTCGCCAGACAGATATCGGGACGGAGCTAAGAGTTTGGAGTTACAGCGCAGCGAACAGGAGAGAAGAAACTCTCAGGGGACTGGGCCTATGGAAAAAAAACTCCAAAATTAGAAGAATTTGGGAATGATGGATGGAAGTCGGTCAACATCATTAATTGGATAGCCAAACCAGAAGAGTTAATTGAGGATACGGGAGGATCACAGGTCATGATCAAACGAGAATTGCCCATTATTTTAATAAGAGTGGCAGGGTTAAAAATAAGAAGTCTGTTAGACACGGGTTCAACAGTATGTCTTATGACACAAGCTTTGTATAATGAGATAGCGCAGAGAGAAAATGTTTTGAAAATACCAATCTCAAGTGTCAAAATAAAAGGTGTAATTCCAGACAGAACGATGGTATGCAAATATCAAGTATTCCTAGAGTTACAGATAGGAGGCTCTATGTTTTCACAGAGTTTTCTATTAGTAAACAAACTGCCTTTTAACCTGATTATTGGGGCACAGTTTATAAGGGAATACAGAGTGATAATAGACCTAGCACAGGACAGGGTTATGTTCCGTGTGAACGAGGAAGCCGAAAGCTTAGAGGTCGCATTCAATCAGAATGAACCAGGGTCAGATGAACAAGTATGGCATACATACAGAGACGTGGCGGAGGAAGAAGTGTTATCTATTGAGCAGTTAGAAGAAGAACTGAAAACACTAGCCACAGACATGGAGAAAGATCTGGAACCCGAACTGGAAGAACATATTTCGGAAAAACTTGAAGAAGCAAAAATTGGGCCAAAAGAGAAAGAAAATTTAAAGCAATTATTATTGGAACAGAAGGAAGTCTTTGACTCGAGACCCGGTCGTATAAAGAACTTCACTTTTCAAGTCAGTGATTGGACACCATTTAGGCAGAAACCCTACCCTATAGCCGAAAAGCACTATGCTAAGGTTAAAGAGGCAATTCAGGAGATGTTGGAGGCCGGTGTTATTGAGAAAACACCTACGCCATATGTAAGCCCATTGGTAATCGTACCTAAGACAGACGGGACTGTCAGAATATGCCTGGACCTGAGACATATAAATCGGAAGGTAATTCCGGAATTCGACCAAGTGCCACCTATTAAAGAAATCCTCAGGAAATTCAAAGGGAAGATCGTATTCATAAACTTAGATATTACGTCAAGTTTCCACCATCTTGAATTGGAGAAGAAAACTAGTCTGTTGACAGGATTCGTGTTTGATCAACATACATATACCTTTTTAAGGCTACCTTTTGGTTTGAAAACATCTGGTTCAGCCCTGATAAGAGCGTTAGATCGTAATCTATCCGATGATGTGAAGGAGAGTACCATCAGATATGTAGATGACATTCTACTCACATCAGAATCTCTGGAGGAGCACATGAGAGACCTGAAGAAGTTGCTAGATAACCTTCGAGAAGCTAACGTTAAGGTTAATATCAAGAAATCGCACTTCCGTCAGAGGGAAGTTAAATTCCTAGGGCATGTTATTGATGCAAATGGAGTTAAGCCAAACCCAGATAAATTGGACGTAATTCGAAATTTTCCTCGACCCACGAATGTAAAGCACGTCCGACAGTATTTGGGAGTAATTGGAATCTTTTCGAACCACTGCCCAAATTATACTACGACTGTAGCACCCCTGCAGGATTTATTGAAGAAAGGCGGCAGGTGGAATTGGACGGAGCAATGTCAAGAAGCATTCGTGAGGTAAAAACAAATGCTTTTGGAATATGTGAAGCTGGGATACCCTGATTATACCCAGAAATTCATCATACAGACGGATGCATCACTTGTTGGGATAGGAGCGATGCTATTCCAAGAAAATGTTGATAAGCCCGAAAAGAAAGTTTTCATTGCCTTTATAAGTAGGAGGTTGAAAGCCCATGAGAAAAATTACAAGATTACAGAGATAGAGTTACTTGCAATTTTGTACGCGTTGAAATACTGGCATAAACTCGTGTATGGCTTTCAAATAGTCCTCAGAACAGACCATAAAGCTTTAACATTTTTGTTAAAGACGGACTTGTCCAGCCAGCGGTTGACAAGATGGTCCCTGTATATTCAACAATTCAATGTGGAAATAGAATACTGTCCAGGGAAAGAGAATGTAATACCGGACATATTAAGCCGTTACCCAAGAGAAGAGGAAACTCTAGCTGTCCAGATTGAGAATCGAGATCAGAAGACATTGGATGACTTGAGGAAACTTACCAACCTACAACGTGAAGACCCGTGGTTGAAGATGATGATCGATTACTTCGAGGGACGCTTAGCAAGGGGAACTGCAATATACAGAGAGGCAGAGGCATTATCAACAGATTATGTATGGTATAATCAGATACTACACAAGTGGGATGATGTGGACCATACCCGCCAAAGGATTGTTATTCCTGCATCTTTGCAGAGGAGATTGGTGTGGCTAGCACACAGAGCATTTGGGCACCCCGGGATAGACAAGATTACTGCTCTATTGAAAGAAGCATTCACTTGGCCAAAGTTGAGAGAAACTGTGAGAAATGCTATTAGGACATGCGATTTGTGCCAAAGGGTAAAGCCAAATTCATTTTTAATGAGACAACGACCTATTCCGTTGTTACCAGAGAAGCCAAGGCAGCTAATGAGCATAGACAATTTTGGGCCACTGCCTAGAGCACGTAGAGGCAATGGACACATTTTTGTAGCCATGGATGTATTTTCAAAAATGGTAGTATTATGCCCCATACAGAAGACAAGTTCAAAGCAGGTTTTGAAACGCCTGAAAGAGAGAGTTATTCCGATTCTTGGGAAACCGGATAACTTACTCTCAGACCATGGAAGTTGCTTCACTAGTGCAGAATTTCGTCGGGAACTGGAGACTCTAGGAATTAGGCAGATTTTATCTACCATTCGCCATCCTGAGGCAAGTCCAGTTGAGAGAGTAATGAGAGAGATCCAGAAGTACATGAAGATCTACTGCTCTGAAAAGAATTGGAGATGGATTGAGTTCCTGGAAGTAATAGAATACTGCATAAATAATACTGTGCATGAGGCGACAGGTCAAGTGCCCGTGACTCTACATTTGGATCAGAGACCGGAGAGACCGTGAACTGGTGTCATTCCATTACCAGTAGACGCACAGCCAGGACGAGAATTGAGGATCCAACGAACCTTCGAATATCTCCAAGCACAGGCAGAGAGACGCCAGAGGAGGAATCGTGCGAAGAGATATCACAGACCGCTTCTCGTCGGAGAAAAATTGTTAGTGCGGAAGCCCGCCAGTTCAGATCCAGAAGCACGGAAGTATAAGAAGTTCATTTTTGGATATCACGGCCCGTTCGAGGTGATCAGAGACCTACAGAACAATGCATATAGAATAAGGCATTTAGAAACAGGAAACGAGGTCGTTATGAATGCAGCCAATTTAAAAAATTATTATTCGCCGGAAGAATTTGATGAACAAGAAGAAGTATTAGCAGCGCACACCCAACTAGACGTGGACGGCAAAGTCAGCCAGGCAGTCAGACCTGAAAGTTCGCGCAGCGAGACGGAACGAGAAGCAGACAGCTTGCCCAGTGAAAGGAACATTCAGCTACAATGCCAGTGCCTGCAAGAACTTTACAAAGAAATGGTTGAAGCAGCGCGAGAAGTGGAGGCCATAAATAAGACCCTCCGCTTAGAGAATGACCAGCTTAGGACTGAGCGCAGAGTGGAAAGGGGGAGCCAGACTAACCTACTCATAGCCAGACGAGGTGAAGGACCCCTAATGTAAATACAGACAGTCGGATAGTCAGCTGATTACTTAAAGAAGGTCACTTGTAATTGACTTCTATAATTTTTCAAGGGGAATATGAACCCAAGGGGGTCAAGCTGACTGGTATCGAACGTGGATCTCGGAGATAAGTTGAGCTCTGAATGAAGGTTCCACCAGGGAACGAACCCGAGATCTGTTGAGGGAGTTTCGTTGTAAAAAACCCTAGATGAAATTATATATTTAATCACTGGTGTGATATCAGTTGATACTGACATTATTTATTGAGATAATGCAGGGAGATGAGTGGAATATAGCATCATTGGACTACATGGAGTAGGCTATGCTGGACTTGGAACACAGAACTTGCAGAGTTTACATCTTACTAATGGCCCCAGAATTGTAGGAGGAGACTCATGGAGCCACGTCAATCTCGTTGACCTAGTTAAGTCGTCTGCAAGGGGTCGGGGGGTTGAATAATGACCCTGTTCTTCCCCGTTTGAGAATAAAACCGAGAAGGGAGGGGAGAGATTCCAAGGAAAATCATTGATTACTCGTGATTGGAGCAATGCAATGACATGAGAGTTGCGCACAGGTGAATCTTTAGCCAGGAGGCTAATTTTAGAGCCATTAAACTGCGAAATCAAGGCATATTTAATGGAGTGCGCAAGAACACAGGACTATTGGTGTTCGCGGTGTGACCTGACTATGTCACCGGGGATTTCCACTGGAAACCGCGTCCCCACGCTATGGCAAAGGCAATTAATATTAATTAATTGGCCGATCGATCCTTCAGCACGCAGATAGTTCTGGGACCAGTGAAGAAAAAGGAACCCTGTGAGCATTATTTCGAGACCAGAATCATCCTGGGAGAGGAGATGATATAGCGCGGGAATTCTAGGTCTACTTTTTCGTGTGAAACGGATATAAGGGTGTGGACCCAGTCAGAAGGGGTCAGTTGGAACAGACTCGAGCGCGGAACGTATGTCGTTTTCGCTCAGGAAAGGACGCTCACACAAAGACTTGAACATTTTAGTGTTAATCATTATATTCGTCGTGCAGTGTAATGCACCAAGTGATAATATAATAATGCATAGTCATGAAGTAACAAGAAGTACGGTAATCAACGAACTTTATTGTGTGAAATGTGCGTTATCAAAGTCAAGGAAGGAGGCTCGGACTTCAGCTTGGGAAGCCGTGCAGTAAAACTTTTAGAAGGCTTTTATTGAGGACAGTCGTGCTGCATGTGTATAGGCGGCAGTACGAGCAATTGTTAAGGTTCACATAGGAAGTACCGTGTGATATAACTTGCAGAACTATTAAAAGTAATAATCTGTGTAAATACTATGTACAATGTTGAGCGCAGTGTATAATATATTGATTAATTATACATGTCTTATTACGCCGGAATGCGCTGGGAGAAACTTTATGATGCATTTGGTGAAATGTCTTAAGAATACCAAATGGTAATGTTCGTGACGATAAGTAAGCATCTGTATGCACAGCAGGAAGTTTATCGTAGGATAATTGATCGACTGTTGGTAAATCCGTAGGCAGATGTTCGAGACTGTCAGTCAGGAGTTGGTAGGAGCATGGAGAATTCCGTCATTACCTGCAATTCTGATATCTTGCCAGGGAATTTCAACCAATGAAGAGTGTAAAACGTGACGTGTGTTATGTAGAAATCATATGTGAAATATCTTTTAAATTAATGGTATAACAAGTGTTATAAAGTGTCATGTGTTTTGGAAGCAATAGCTTCATCATAGAAATGGAAAGTGCCGTGTGCTTGGTGAAAGAAATGTATTATAAAATGTGTATATTCAGTATGCAAATGTCGCGCTAACTCTGCAAATGGCAGGCGACACTGGAATATATGAGTGGTTGGAGCCACCTGGATAAGCCTACGTAAGTACCCCACAAATCATGTTGTTATAGAAATTATAGCCACTGCATGTAATGTGATTTCGGAATTATAAAAAAATGCCAGTAAGAATCAGTATTAGGAGTTAGACTCTCCAGTGTTTATTGTTGTGTTGATTTTAGTAGTGTTGAGATGTTGTTATACATCAGTGAGTGGATTAATCGTTACCACTATTAATAAAATGGCAAATCAGTTATGTAAAACTTAACGTAACGAACACAGATGTTCGATTATTAAAATGGTTATGTTGTGTCGGATTATGGTAATTTATGTCAGTAAGAATAATAATAATAATAAATAATAAAAGGTATGAATGTATACATCAGGTAAAATGTTGTAAGCAAGAAATATTTACGCTAATTGGAATATTTATCGATCCAAGCAGTAAGATCACATTAAGGGATGAGAAAAGAGTTTAATATCAGAATATATTGTATTAATGGGAATATAATTATACAAGGAAATGGAAGAGCTTTCTAGTGAATTGAATTTGCAGCTTGTGTAAAAGCTTATAGAGTAACTGATAGATTTCTCTTAATAATTAAAGGACGAAGATCATAGCATCTGGTCATGGAGCCAGGTAATCTATTCGACGTATGAAATCTCGTATAGCCGTGGGCATACTGAGATATGGACTTTGTGCCAGAGTGTATTTAGTGATTGGACCCTAACTCTGATGATGGATATGGAATGTTCCGGGTTCGAATCCTGTGGTAGGTGAGGGGAGAACATTGGACACCTCTGCACCATACCTGATCGCCCGAGAACTTATTATTGAGTGATTCGGCTCTTGTGAAGCGAATCTTATTGACGGCAGCATGACTGACCGCAGCATTTATTAAGATACCGGTTATCCAGATCGACCAATGTTTTTATGAATCTCGTGCCTTCATGTTGAAATGGACCTATTGAGGCCAGTTATTATTATATCCTCAGGGTAGGAATAAATGTTAAGCTCATCCAGTACCTATTTGCATACCCTGCAGTTTAAATCCATTGGGATATGTGCATCATTGTGACCACGGTATTGTTTTTAGAAACTTACTACTGCTTGGGGGGTAAAAGCCATGAGGCAGGAAGTGAGGGACGGTACTGTTAGGACCGCACCACTCCACTCCATTGTATACAAGCCGCTCTAAAGGGGGCTGAGCTGTCAAACGAACCGTGTAGGCTAGCGTTTAGAAAAGGGCAGATTTAAGACCCTATTAGTAATATGAAAGGAAGCATTATTATATTGTGTAATGAATGTATGTGGTTTAAGAACACATTGGTAATTATAGATCACCCTGATGGTTTAAGATTTTAGCAATCTAACGAATGGTTGGAAGTTGCATTTTTACTGTCACTGACACGAATTTCAGAAGTTGGTTACTTGACGCCACAGGCTACGCTCGCAAGGGTAGCTTAATAATACCATCCGACACAGCAATAACGAAAGTTTTGAAGATGAAATCACAACGGCATGCAGTGGAACTATAAATAGAGAGAAGTGTAGGGGTAGAGTTACATAATTCTGGAGTTGCACGTAGACTTGTTGTGCAACACCTGAATAGGCTAATGCATGTAAAGCATTTGGTGGGAAGAGAGAGACCAAACACACACGGTACACATAATTGTCAAAGTAAGACGAGGTTTAAGAAACGAGTAATTTTGTGAAATTAAAGAAGTCACAGTAGCTGACAGAAGAGTAAAAGTACAGTTTTGTTTATGAAAGTTGTATGTGCATCAGCGCACTAGAGAGAATTGTGAAGTCAATATAAGGGTAAAGGTTTGAGTAATGATATGAGTTTATTATGATAATATTATGTGAATATTAGTGGATTGTGGAAGTAATTTTGTTTGATTTTGTTTTAGGTTTGTTGGGATTGTTTTTATATGTTTGAAGCCATGATTTTAGTACTGAATTAAAGTCTTAGAATAGAGTTGTGCCTTATCATTGTAGAGTTGATACCTTTTAGTCTCAAATCCAAAATATGCAACTGCTCAATGGGGGAGCGGTACACGCCTGAGACCTGACGCTAGCTGGAGGCGGAAGCATATTTTCCATGGAGATTACTCACATGGGTACAGTACCCAGGGGATATATCCCCCCTTAAAGTCTGATTAGTCACCCCTTGTGAAGGGCAGTTTAGGCAGGCTTTACCTACATCCAGACCCACTATCCTCCTCCCCTCCAAAATGATTTTCATGTACGCCCCTGTAGGAGACATATTTCAGTACATGTGTGTAAAATGTAACCCAATGTATTATATGGAACCAATAGTAGGGGGAATATGATAAATTGATTTAGGACTTTAATGTATAAAGGGTCTAGGATGCATGTTTATTCACAGCAGTTAGGGGTAAATGACCTCGCTGTTCCTCCCCTTAATGCAACAATAACTAACAGCAGCTAAAAGGTTAAATAATGAACACTAGTTATTATTTATTTATCGTATGTCTTTTAGTGCCGGAAGTGTCCGAGGACATGTTCGGCTCGCCAGAGTCCGTGGCTGCTTCAAGTGGACACCCTTAGGGTGAGCTACAAGTCCCGTTCAATTCCAAGTAGTTCCAACTTTCGCTACCAGATATCACTGGCACCAAGTGATAAACGTTGGAACTTTGATAGAGCGTTACAACGACATCTAACCTAGAAATTTAGCTTAACACAAGCTTAGTTAGTGGAAGGTTCTTTTACATGCCATAAATCTATGACATGGGACCGCCGGCTTTACTTCCCCTCCGAAGGAAGGCATACTGAAGGATTTTAAAGCTCTTAAAAATCCGACGACTTCGCCGGGTTTGAGACTGCGATCTTGGGAACAGCAGTTCAGCATGCTACCCACTACGCCACCGAAGCCGCTACTTAGTAGTGATTATAACTAATAATACATTGTACTCCCACCAAGTCATATCGGAAAGCGTTAAAAATCCCTCAGTATGTCTTCCTTCGGAGGGGAAGTAAAGTCGGTGGGCCCATGTCATAGATTTATGGCATGTAAATGAACCTTCCACTAACTACACTTGTGTGAAGCAAAATTTGTAGGTTAGGTTTAATTAATGCTCTTAAGTTCCAACGTTCGTCACCAGGTACTGGTTGCAATGGCATCTAGTAGCAGCCAAGTTCACTGCTAAGTGTCGTGGACGGTAGGAACTAACTTGAAATTATCGTCTGCAGTCCTTACTTGAATTAAAAGCAGATAACACACACTAATATAGTCATCACAATTAACACCGGTTAACAGACAGATTCTACACACACCCCAAGTACACGGGGCTACATGACCGCGTTGTCGCAGCCCCTAAACTAAGGAACCAACCAACCCTCATATCGGGAAGAGTTAAAACGGTATGCAGCAAGGATTTGTGTTGAAAGTTATCAGCTGTGTCGCTTTTCGGGCTCGCAAACGCTGCCTCGAGTTTAATGAAGTTACTCGCTCCCAGGTGATCAATGGTTTCGGCGCCCAGCAAACCTGACCTTGGTTCACCAATTAGCCTATTCAATACTCGGCTCACGCATAGGCCTACGCGTTGGTCAGCCTTTACGATCGCAAGCCATTTTGAGTAGACACTGACGCCTCGCTGGAATTCCTTCTGCCATTCGTCCTGACTTGAGATGCAGACTTCCGTGTAGCCTATCAGTTTCTCTGGTTCACTTCTGTTTATCATTTTAAATGATCTTGTCGACTTCATCGTTATGCTTGAGTCTAACGTTATGCGTTACGGAGACGGCGACCACGTGACGTCATGCAGCCGCGCGGGAAGCCTAAGTTAATGGGTAATGGACGGCAAGTGCGTGACGTCATGCAGCCATGCGGGAAGCTTGAGTCTAACGTTATGCGTTACGGAGACGGTGACCGCGTGACGTCATGCAGCCGCGCGGGAAGCCTAAGTTAATGGGTAATGGACGGCGAGTGCGTGACGTCATGCAGCCACGCGGGAAGCATGAGTCTAACGTTATGCGTTACGGAGACGGCGACCGCGTGACGTCATGCAGCCACGCGGGAAGCCTAAGTTAATGGGTAATGGACGGCGAGTGCGTGACGTCATGCAGCCACGCGGGAAGCATGAGTTTAACGTTATGCGTTACGGAGATGGCAACCGCGTGACGTCATGCAGCCACGCGGGAAGCCTAAGTTAATGGGTAATGGACGGCGAGTGCGTGACGTCATGCAGCCACGCGGGAAGCATGAGTTTAACGTTATGCGTTACGGAGATGGCAACCGCGTGACGTCATGCAGCCACGCGGGAAGCTTAAGTTAATGGGTAAAGGACGGCGAGTGCGTGACGTCATGCAGCCGCGCGGGAAGCCTAAGTTAATCGGTAATGGACGGCGAGTGCGTGACGTCATGCAGCCACGCGGGAAGCGTATTTTAATGGGTGATGGAGTCTGTTGAAAGAGTCCTGGGGCGTCGAGCGACCTGGGCTTCAAGCGAAGCGAGAAGGCAGTTGTAGCATGCGTCATTTGAAATGATATAAAGTCTAGTCTTTCAGACTGACTGTAACTTTTTTCTTTACTTTATTGTGAAGATTTGAAGCCATTCTTTCAGTGTTGCCAATACAAACTGTCATTTGTAGCTCTTCAGTCGGTCAACGCGATGGTGACCAATGAATGGGCGGGGTACAAAATATAACACTCCTGAAAGAATTTACATGTTTTAGTTAGTTATCACAATTAAATGGGACAATTTAGGATTACACGTTTCGACCCCCCAAGTGGCTCATCAGATCCTGATCACTGTGTTCAAGTTTACACTAATATTATTGCCCTACTAATGTAGTTAGTCTTTGGTGTTTTTAAATAAGATTCGTAATTTGAATCTCGTTATACGTTATGTCGTCAGGTTCGGATGTTAAGGAAATGTAATATTTTTTCCCCGAGCTCATTTTACCCGAAATCTGCAAAATAAGTTTGAATGACGGGTCCCTGACCACGTTTAAAGCAATTTGATGTTGCCTATAAAAGCATATGTCGGCCATTTTTATTGTTTTGGTCATATTTGGTCATATTTTAGTGATATAAGGTCATATTTGGTTATAATTTCAGCATTGTTGTACAAGGTACGTGCTACCAGCGTCCGAATAGTGTGGACGACCCGTAATACTATTTTCTTTGGCCCGCCGCTCCGCGCACGCGCCCTGTCTCCAAAGCTTTGAAACAACTACATAAAGTCAACTGGACAAAGCAGTTCCAGTCGTCGCACTAAACTACATTATCATGAACTTTATTTTATAATTTGATCAATAATTGTGTCAAATGAACATAAACACTCACTCTTTTGTCATTCATGCTGTATGTGTATTGAATATCATCCTACTTCTATTTTAAAGGGATTTATTAGAAATACGTAAATTTATTTTTATTTTTTTATTTTTTATCCACAACAAATAGATATAGAAAACTGCAACAATACTAAGAAAACTAAGGTCAGACAGCCACAAATCTCACCATATTGCACCTATATTGTAAGAAAAAAAATCCATAACCACCCAATCCCCCCCCGAGTGTTATTGGCCCGCAAGGTCCCACAACTAATTACAATGTGGCCCTTAGATTTAGAAAATGGTTGGGTACCCCTGGTGTAGTGGATATATTTTTCTTTCTATTCCCGGAACAAGCAGATAGCAGGTTTAGAAGACCTGATTCCAAGAAGGCGCTCCTCTACGGACGTCATTTAGCATTTACTGTTTGTTAGTGATATTCTACTAATCCCAAAAATTCATGTCATATTTCATTGTTTTAGGTCATATTTTATAGTTTTTAGGTCATATTTAGCTAGTTTTAGGGCATATTTGCTTGCATATTTTGTACTTCTTTAGGTCTTAAACTTCCGAACCCTAATGATGTGTAATGTTTGTCTTAATGGTGTTCATGAATTACGTGAGTAATGGTGAATATGCACGTGTATACAAATTAGAATAACACAATGCAATTATAAATCAATTAACAAATTTAGCATGCACACCAAAGACTAACTGCATTAGTAGCAAAGCAAACCCAACTCCGTACAGGCCATGGAGGACCTGGGAGTAGTGGAATACCTTGCAAAATTCCATCCGTGCCAGCCATTCGTACTACAATTCACTTTGAGATATAGGCAGGCTTCATGGATACATGTATGGATTCGTTTTGAAGAGAAATTCAAGACACTGTACACATATTGTAAGATTGTACTTAAACTTTGGATTTTGGATAAATTGTGAATTGGGTGTGTAGCGCTCGTACCCTTGGGCACTTCTCTTCTCAATAGAGAGACTCTGCGTCACTTCAAAAGCCTACTGAACTCAAAAATCACTCAAACACAGTTTGAGGCAAAAAAATAAATATTATGGTTTTCCCCATGAAATACCATATAAAATCTATGGGGTTTCCCTAAATCCCATAAGCTTCACAAACTTGGGCGCCATGATAAATAGATGAGGGATCTGCCATGCGCCTACGGTAACCTGTATTTACAACTGGCTCCACATACCGGCGACATGTTAAATATATGGAGATCCCATGATAAGTATATGGTGTTTATCAAAATTTATTTTGTTTGTATCGGAGCTTAGCTAAGGTTAGGTGCGGTCGTTCCCCTAATTCGTTTTATTAGTTATGTTAATAGAGTTGTTTACATCAGATCTTGACCGACTTAAGTTGTACCTTCAGCTCAAATCACTGTACAGGGCACCAAATCCCATGTACCCATGTGAATAATTTCCATGGAGAACATGCTTCTGCCTCCAGCTAGCATCAGTCCTCAGGCGTGTACCGTTCACCCACTGAGCAGTTGCATATTTTTGATCTGAGACTAAAAGGTATCAACTCTACAATAATAAGGCACAACTCTATTCCAAAGACCTTAATTGAGCTCTAAATCATGGCTTCACACAAGCAAAAACACAATCCCAACAATAAAACACAAAACAATGCAAAACTTATTCCTTCAATCCACTATTATTCGCATTTTATCCCCGCAAATCCAAATGATTATTTATTCATTTACCATGAGATTAACATAAAATTCATTCTCAAGTGCGCTGATGCACTGGTAAAATACACATACAACTGTACTTACAATCTTACGTCACCTATTGTGACCACTTTAATTTCACAATCTAGTTGTTCATTCTCAAAACATCCTACTTTACATTATGCGTACAATTATGTTCTGTATTTCTCTTCCCACCAAAATGCTCTACCATGCATTAACCAATTTATGGGTTGCACATCATATTTACTTGCAACTCCATTGTTACTTGTAATTCTACCCCTTTATGCAGTTCCACCGTATGCCGTCATGAGTTCAATTTCAATGATTCCGTTACCGCCGTGTCGGGTGGGATTTTATGCTACCCTTGCGTAGGCATAGCATATGGCATCTGGTGTCCACCTTCGGAAATAAGTGACAATGTCAGTATAAAAATGCAACTTTCAACATCTCATAAGTTTGCCAAGTATTAAGTTATCAGAATGATCCTTAATTATCAATGTGTTTCAAACCACACAAATTCATTATACAATACAACAATGATTCTTTTATTACAAACAGGGTTTCAGAGTCTTTCCACTCTAAACGTCACCCTCCAAGGGTAGTTTAAAATCTCTTCCCCCTGGCCCTTCCTGTATAAAATGGGTCTGCGCCGGGCTGAAAAAAAACACTTACTACCTCCCTCGCTCTGTTCCTTTTCTTTTATTTCCAAGCAGTAGCACGTGGCTTCAAATACAATAGTGCCGTCTCACTGACCTGCACAACACAGATGATCTAACTGAACTGTATGCAAGACTGGATATGGAATTGTTTAAGCATTTATTCCTATCCTTAGGATATTAATAGCTGGCCTCAACAGGTCCATTTACATTCATATGAAGGAACGAGATTCATCAAACACATGTCGGATTGGGATAACCGGCATCTTTTTGTTAAAGAACACGGTCAGGTACACTTCCAGCCGTCTACATTCACTCCCAGGAGCAGAATTTATTCAATAGCTAGTTCTCGGTCGATATCAGGTGTCATGCTGAGGTGTCCATTGTTATCCTCCCATGCACCACTGGATTCGAACCCGGAACATTTCATAGCAATACTCAGAGCTAGGGTTTCCTACACTAAATACGCTCTGGCAAATAATAATATCTCTGTATGCCCTTGGCTATACGAGATTTCACACGTCGATTAGATTACCTGGCTCCCATGACCATTGTGATATGATCCCGTCCTTTAATTAATAAGATAATCCCTATCAATTACTCTTATAAGTTTATTCATCAAGCTGCGATTCAATTCACTATTAAACCCTTCCAGTTCCTATATTCTTGCATATTTATTTCCAATATAATAATATACTCTGATATTAAATTCCCTTGCTTAGCCCATCACGTATAATACTACTGCTTGGATACACAAGTATTCCAATTAGCATATATATATTGCTTACAAACATTCTCCCTGATGTGTATTCATTTATTCTCATTATTATTATTATTATTATTATTATTATTACTGACATAAATTTTTCCCAATACCGACACAACGTAACCGTATCTATATAATCAATAACCGAACATCCGTGTTTGTTACGTTAACTTTCTATTTAACTCAATTGCCATTTTACATTAGTGGTAACGATTTATCCACTCAATGATGTACAAAGACATCTCAACTTGACTAAAATCGACACAACATTAATATCTCGAGGTTCTACCTCCCAAATTTGACTCTTATTGGCATATTCTATAATATTTGAAATCACTCAACATACAGTGGACTATATTTACTACAAAATCATGGTTTTGGGTACTCACATTGGTTAATCTGGTGGCTCCGACCAAACATTTTCTCCAGTAATGCCCGCCATCATTTGAAAATTAGCAAGGCATTATCACACTTTTCACACACATTTTACATAACTTTTGCATTACAACACACACTGCACTTTGCTTCTCCATGTCGAAGCTGTCGCTTCCTTTTTCACAAAACACGTTATATCAATTATTACACTGTTAATTTTACATATATTTAAATGACCATCACTAAAATCACACGATCACTCTGTACATTTCTTAATGGTTGACCCTTCCTTGCAGAATTTCATAAATGCAGGCGTTGAAGATCTTCCTTCACGACTATCCCGCATCTCGTTCGAAAGTCTCGATTCTCTGCCTAATGATTCCTAGCGGTCCCCAATCTGTCTATCAATTTCTATCCTTAGATAAATTTCCCGATATCGCATAAATATGCTTCCACATCGTCCTGAGCATTAATTACAGTGGTGTCCCTGCGAAATTTCATCACTCGCTTAACGAAGTTTATACCTGCGCAGTTCGACATCCTATTATATGTCTAACCAATAGCTTATATCTTGCGCTCGTCCATTGTACATTGTACTTGTACAATTGCCACTTTCAATTGTCCTTCGGCCGAACTTACAGTCCTCCTTAATTGCGAGGGAGCCGTGTCAGTACATTTACTGGCACGTTAAAGATCCCCTTCTGGGCAAAATTCCGGCACCCCGGCGTCTCTAAAAGCCAGGGTAGTTGAAAGGGACGTAAAACCAATAACATTATTATTAGTCCTCCTTAATGATCTGCTTATAACAAAACATTGCACAGTTCCACGTACATTATTATGATACCACATAATATCTCCTCGTCATGAGGTACGATTTGCCTAATCTGACATTGTCTTAACTTGTACATCACACGGTACATTATCTGCGTACTCAATAGTAATCACTTGTACTGCCGACTATAAAAGTATGGCACGAGTGTCCTTATTAATTGTTCTTAATTAGTGCCTTACTGCATGGTTAATATGTTGATGCACTTAAACTAAAGTCCGCGCGCCGCTCCTGGCTTCGGGCGGCGTGCGCTCTGCACTAGTGTCTGGTTCAACTGACCCCGACTGTTCGCTCCACTGACCTTATATCTGTTTGGAGACAAAAAGTAGGTCTAAAATTTCCTTGGAGCTTCAGCTCCTCTCTCCGTACATTTCTGGTCTTGAAAAAACGTTTTCCTGGTCCATTTTGCCTCGCTGATCACGTATCCGTCTGTGTGCTCGAGGATCGATCGGCCAATTAATTAATATTAATTGCCTTTGCCAGCGCGTCCCCACGCCGCGTCCCTGGTTTTTCCCCGAAGACATGGTCAGATTCTGGCGCTGGCCTCTACGGTGTCAATGCGCGTTACATTAAATCTGCCTCGATTTCAATGTTTGACGGCTTGATAATTAGCCTCCTGGCCATTCATTCACATAGGTGCAATCCTCATGTCTCTGAGTTACTCCATTCACGAGTAATCATTAAATTACTCTTGCATCTTCTCACCCCGCTGGACTTTTCCTTATGTAACGGGGAATCACTTGCCCATATATTACCGTCCTGCCTTGTCTCAGACAGCATAAATAGGTCATAGTGACTGGCATGGCTCCACGAAACCACGCCTCTATTCCAGGCCCATTTACAATCTGTCAAGAGTTCTAACTCTCTGCGCTAAGTCCAGAATTGTATGCATCTTACAGCCCAATACTGCCGTATTCTGCTAATATTTCCTACATTATATTAACAAATAATGTCAGAATTTGTTTATATCACAACAGTGATTTAATGTGTACTTTCTCTAGGGGTTTTTATAACTTAAACTCCCTCAAAAGATCTTGTGTTCGTTTCATGCTGGTATCTCTAGTCTGTTCTCATTTACATCAGAGATCCAGGTTCGACACCAGTCAGCCTAACCCCGTTGGGTTCATTAGGAAGCAAAATAACCAGTGATGGACGAAGCAAAGAGGATATAAAAAGTAGGTTAGCTCAGGCAAGGAAAGCATTTCTACAGAAAAGGAATCTGTTGACATCGAATATAGATTTAGGTATTAGGAAGTCATTTTTGAAGGCCTTTGTCTGGAGCGTGGCGCTCTATGGGAGTGAAACTTGAACTATTGGTGCAGCAGAAAAGAGGAGAATTCAAGCATTTGAAACGTGGTGTTACAGGAGAATGATGAAGATCAGATGGGTAGATAGCGTTACAAACGAAGAGGTATTAAGACGAGTGGGAGAGGAGAGAAGTTTCTGGCAACTGCTAATGAAGAGAAGAGATAGGTTGGTAGGACACATATTTAGACACCCAGGAATAGCAAGCTTAGTTATGGAAGGAAGGGTCGAGGGCAAGAACTGTAGGGGTAGACCAAGGTTAGAATATGTTAAACAGATTGCCTCAGATGTAGGGTGTGGTAGCTATGTAGAGATGAAGTGATTATCTGAGGACAGGGAGGTATGGAGTGCTGCATTAAACCAGTCAAAAGACTGAAGACTCAAACAACAACAACACATGTAATGTTTTCCACGATTGTGTTTACATATTTATATTTTGTACCGCGTCCATTCATTGGGCACAATCATATTGACCGACAGAAGAGCTACAAATGACAGTTTTCTTAGCAAAGGATTGGAAAAAGCAAATATAAATGACCCGTATTTGCTGGTTAGCTATTCATTACAATATCAACGTTCACACAGATCATCATCAGATGATGATAGTTGTTCTAACATCTAGGTTATCGACCCCAAATGGTTTGGCTGATCGTGACGATGATGCTCATATAAAACCTACAACTATGTTGTACAAAAAAAAACCGAAAAAAGTAAAATAAACGACAAGGAGAAAGAAATGCCCTCATCCCTTGAAGATTGAGCACTGAATGACTTGGAGAGAAGTGGAGCCATGAAAGGTCCACCCCAAAGTCGATGGAAAGAGTAAAAATCGGATCCAGTTCAGAATACCCTCGGGATCGCCAACTCCCGAAAACCCATCCGTAGGTCGTTGATCCAAGGTGCACTATAAGTGGTGGTGTCACAATACACACCCTGCCTCCTTTAGGGTCTTGAGCAGAAGGCAGAAGACACTGTGAGCCCTTGAGAGTGTAGCACTATCCATGGTGAAGCTACACACCCTGCCTCCTTTAGGGTCTTGAGCAGAAGGAAGAAGACACTGTGAGCCCTTGAGGGTGTAGCACTATCCATGGTGGGACTACACACACCCTGCTTCCTTTAGGGTCTTGAGCAGAAGACAGGAGATACTGTGAGCCCTTGAAGGTGCAGCACTATCCATGGTGGGGCTACACACACCCTGCCTCCTTTAGGGTCTTGAGCAGAAGGCAGAATACACTGTGAGCGCTTGAGGGTGTAGTACTATCCATGGTGGGGCTACACACACCCTGCCTCCTTTAGAGTCCTGAAGAAGGTAGAAGATATGAAGAGAATAGAAGAGGTCTGACCCCTCAAAGAATGAGGGTATCAGGAAGGATGAGACAAGCACCATGCGGGAAAAAAAGAGACTCCCTAGGCCTCGGATACCCTAATACCGTCGGGGTCGGATGGAGAAAAGAGTTGACCAAGGAAACTCGACAGGAAAGATGACAGAGAGGAGCCCGGTAGAATTAAGTGTGAGCAATGCCGGACTCGGCTGGTGTCCCGTGGTCGCCAACCTACGTCCCTAAGGAGACATAAATTACTATAGTATCCAATCCAGTTCCAATACGAACTGAAGGTATCGTACATGGCATATTCCACAGTGAACCTATTACTTTAGCGTCAACGCGACAGTACTGCGGACATCAGCTCTTGCCTTGGTCACCCCAGTTGCGGAATACTGCTGCCCTGTGTGGCTTAATAGTGCACATACCCAACTGCGTGGCAGCTTGCTACTGTGCGTAAACCAGACGTGACAAACTGGTTTTGTGTGTTAACATCAACAATTCCGAGCAACGTGAGCAAGAAAAAGACGTGTAGCCAGGGTGAATGTCATACAGACAGACTCTCAGAAATCCAGTTATGCGGAGCATACAACCACATTACCATCACTCACATTTAACTACTGCGGCTTTTTGAGACACCGGGGTGTCAGAATTTCGCCCCGACGGGGATCTTTAACCTACCAGTAAATCTGCTGGCATGGCTCCCTCACATTTAATCACCCTCAAATGCCAACTGACTGCACCGGGATTCCATCCCGCTATCTTGGGATCAGCAGGCGAGAACGTTACCACTTAGCCACGCAGCCAGTCACTGATTACAGAGTACGGCATCCCACAAAGTGATGGCTTTTTACTGAGATCCAATCACCGTACGTGGGCATCATTCCTTTCGCTGCACAAAGTGACTAAACCACGCACGGCTAGTGACTGTGGATGCTGTATAAGGTTTTATTCACAAGGATGGTAGTGCTGTTCTGAATCAGTAAGGAAAGCAATAACAAACTCCCTCACTCCTCACCTTGCCGTGGGTTCCTACCCACAATGCTTTCCGAGGATCCAAACAGCCACCAAGCTGACTATCTAACAGCCAATCCCTGACGTGAGGAATCATATGCTCACGGTTGTAAAGTAGAGCTGCCAGGACCGAGCATTCTCTGCACTAAAACAATAAAGGAGGAGAGTTAGTGTTCCAAGGAGCATAATATTGAGGTCATCTGTCTTGAAGGGATGGTGAGCTTGTGAGCTGCGAGCAGAATAGCTCACCTCAAGAACTGACTTGGTCAACAGAGTTTGGAACTGACATCCCATTCACAGCGACCATGTTCAGGGGATGTTTCATTATGAGCTCCTGAGAGCGGAATACTTACCTACAAGACTTGACATGGTCAACACAGTTTGGAACTGGAACCCGATCCACAGCGTTGTTCGGGGAATGAATGGTTCATTATCCCTCAGAACTGGGGTGAAAATATATAACACGAGTACTCGCGCCGGGTCATTTGGACCCATAGTGTGTCACTCCCTTTTTGTCGTAGTCGTACGGATTTTAATGAAGTAATTTTACACCTGGTGTCTTCCTATGAACTATTCCCAATATAAAATGAGAGTTATTTATATTTTTCAAATTTAACATGCAGAACAATGCCAATAATTTCCGTAACAGTAGCATTGGCCTTGATAGTAGCGGTAAAGCAGTCTTCGAACAAACGAGCTGATGACCAAAGTGTCCCTAGATCCAAAACATAGATCAACAAGAACGTGAGCTATATTATTGTGCTGCACCAAAATGGTTGGGTTTCCCCCTTATATTTTACAGATTGTTCCGACTAACGTAGGCCGAAAATTGTCACTCGAGGACTGGCGCCATGGGTAAATCTGACCCGACCGTTCAAAAAGCTATGGACATGTTTCTTCTGCAGGGTGAAGTTCAAGGCTAGAAAGTGACTGGAAATAAGGGCTGACCAAAACGAAAATATAGAGGATTATTTAACCCTTTATAGGTCCTTGGGATACTATCTTCCCACAATGTAGCCTATTTATAGAACGGTGTTAGGGAGAGAATCTTCCCACCCCTTTCATTTCAAGCAGTTCCACATGCATCCACAAGCTAGATTCAGAGAAATATTGAAAACCCATTAATTTGATGTATACTGTCATCAGAAACCAAAGGTGGGAAGCATATCCCAGTGGTCTCCCCAGTGCACTTGCTCGCCGATTCAGTTGTATTGAATGAATGAAATGCATTCTTTTACAGAAGAAGGTGTTTTTTTTATTGAAGATTAGAGATTTTTAAATGTTGGTATATAACAGAAATGCAATGTTATTGATGGTTTAGGTCACTTGAGTAAATATATTTCAGCTAGAATGGAAATAATTATCCTGCTCAGGGTGTTTGCCATAGAATAGAAGATTTTTAAAATTAATTTTCTTTGTTTTTAGTAAATTCTATTTTGAAACTATTGAATTATATTCGAATATACGAACTTTTAACATTCCAAAATCACTTTTATATTTTTTGTGCAGTTTTCGGCAAAGATGATATAGGTCACTGACCTTGTTTTGCATGGGAGTTATGTTTTTTAAATTATAAAGCGTGATGGGTGGTTTTATATATTATATCCTGTTAAATAAACCTCATTATTGAGTGATAAACACAGTATCATCATAATTTGGAGGTGGGAAATTATTACCCCATTGCTCACTTAACAAAACATACTGTCAGGTATGGGCAGTGGGATAATAATTTCCCACCCCATATTTCATATAATAGAATCCACACCCATAAAATTCTTGCAGATTCCTACTCATCTATAACCCCCAATTACAAATGTGCAAAAGAAAAGAAAATATACCCCCAGTCTTTTGCCCTATAAAGGGTTAAGCCTCAGGTAAAAAATACCCTCGTGAGTTAAGAGCTCCTGAGAGCAGAATACTTACATACAAGACCTGACTTGTTCAACAGAGTTTGGAACTGGAACCCGTTGTTCGGGGGATGGTTCACCTTGACCGGTGGTCACACTGCCTATGGATGTGTTGACAATATATGTCAAGAGTAACGGTGAGTCAGTTAGAGGGCAAAGGTGGCGGGCGACAAGGCCCATCGCGGCCAAGGAGCGACTACAGTAGAGTCCAGGAGAGCCCGTGCCTTGAAACACTTAAGGTGCTGAGTAACTCTCGGCCTTACTGTGACAATGATATTGTGTTCGGGACCGGTTTACGTAGTGACACGCTCGAACACCGCCAAGCTTGTCTCTTTTCAGGAAAGCAAAGATACAATTTGTAAAGTAGGCCTACCTATTTTGTAGCACATCCTGTGTTTCTCGAGGATCTGAAAATAATTTCTTCAAAAATATCACTTGTTTTAGTTTAAAACAATATCTTTCGTTTTTAAATAACTACAGCCGAACTTCTATATCTCGAACCTCTATATCTTGTACTTCTATATCTCGAATTATTGTCGTTATCTCGGACTTCAGTTAGTTATTGTTTGGTTTAAGAGGCGGAACTACGAGGTCATCTGCCCCTATCTCGAACTTCTATATCTCGAAATTCTATATCTCGAATTTTCGGTACCTCGAACTCCTATATCTCGAACTTCTATGTCTCAAACTTCTATAAATCAAACTTTTATATCTCAAATTTTCGATAACTCGAACTTCTATACCTCGAACTTCTATATCTCGAATTTTCGATACCTCGAACTCCTATATCTGTTCTATATGGCGAACTTCTACATCTCGAATCTCGTTATCTCGAAGTAATTTTAATTTCTACACAATTTATATGTCATGTTTTTCCTATAACTCGAATATTTCGATAAGTATAATGATATTTTTTTCGCCAGATATAAAATATGTGTCTATTCCTAAGTTGTGAAAATGCAGTTAAATTACGTTCTTTAGGTGTAACATGGGAATTACAATACGGATTGAGCTGTGTAGGGCCAGTAGGTTATTATGCTGGTGGCTTCGATGGCGTAGTTGGTCGCATGATGAGCATCCAAGCCCAAGATCGCAGGATAAAACCCAGCCGAAGTCGTCCGATATTTTAAGAGAGTTAAAAGTCCCCCAGTATGACTTCCTTTGGAGGGGAAGTAAAGCCGGCGGGCCCATGTCATAGATTTATGGCATGAAAAAGAACCTTCCACTAACTACAATTGTGTGAAGCTAAAATATTAAGGTTAGGTTTGATTAATGCTCTTAAGTTCCAACGTTTATCACCAGGCACTGGTTGCGATGGCATCTAGTAGTAGCCAAGTTCACAGCTAGGTGTCGTGGACGGTAGCATTTGGTAGCGAAAGTAGGAACTACTTGAAATTATCGTCTGCAGTCCTTACTTGAATTAAAACAGATAACACACACTAATACAGTCATCACAATTAACACCGGTTATCAGACAGTTTCTACACACACCCAAAGTACACGGGGCTACATGACCAAGTTGTCGCAGCCCCTAAACTGAGGAACCAACCAACATCAATTTCAACAATAATAATAATAATAATAATAATAATAATGTTATTGGTTTTACGTCCCTTTTAACTACCCTGGCTTTTAGAGACGCCGGGGTGCCGGAATTTTGCCCAGAAGGGGATCTTCAACGTGCCAGTAAATGTACTGACACGGCTCCCTCGCATTTGCGCACCCTCAAATGTCAGCTGACTGCGTCAGGTTTCGAACCTGCAACCTTGAGCTCAGCAAGCGAGAACGTTACCCCTGAGCCACGCAGCCAGACAACTTCAATTTTAAAGACTTGCATTATGCCAGAGGGCTACAAGAGTTTTGTCATTATTATTATTACTAGGCAGCCTCGTGGTTTAGGGGTAACATGCTTGCCTCTTACCTAGGAGGCTCTGGCTTCGATTCGCGACTCCACCAGTAATGTGAAATCTGACTTGAGGGCTGGTTCCGGGTCTACTCAACATCGCGAGGACAATTCAATAGCTGCTTAAGTAGCACACCACGGGCTAAAACTAAAGTATTGCATCTGAGGGGTTCGTCGCGCCAGCCAAGCGTCCCTCTTAGGCTATGAGCTGGGCGGCAGGCGCCATTATGTGCGGCCCTCTGTTTTCAATCACGCGTTAAGGATTATTATTATTATTACAGTAACGTTATTGAAGTAGCAAAGGTTTAATAATCCTTGAGCCAAATGACGCGCTACGCGTGAAGACTTGATTTACCTGACTTTGAAGATGTCCTTTCATTCTCGCGAGGCTCTAATCAGCGTGTCACCAGATTGCACCTCCTTGGTGTTCACCTAGCTAGGAAGGAAGATTGTAGTTTTCCGTGACCGTTAATCTCGAGATCATGGGCCACGGGACCTTCTTTTTACGTTGAATCCGAACCACAGGACATGACATTTCACTTTGAAAATCTCACATGAATTGACCGTGAATCGAACCCGGTCCACCGTGGTAAGAGGACAACAGCTTGGCCACTGCGCCACCAAGCTCCCCTTCCTAGCTAGGAACAACGGAATGGGACGTTGAATCTCCAAATGTAGTAACAAGAGAAATATTATATGTGTGGCGAAATATTTATCTGTCAATTGTCTTTGACAGTGGCAAGTACTTTTCTCGCTCTTAACCACATAATAGGCTTCACTGAAGAACAATGATATAATCCCGCATTCATCTTCCTTGTAAGAATCTCTCGTGAAAGCGATATCAAAGCGAAAACTAACATTTAAATCACTTAAAGTAAAACATGATATTATTATCATTTTAAATGATCTTGTCGACTTCGTCGTTACGCTGGAGTCTGGCGTTACGTTACGGTGACGGGACGAAATGTACCCAGATGCACTGAGGTGTGTGACGTCATAGTACCGCTTGGTGCATGTGTACCCCGACAATCTCTAGTATAAGACAAAAATCCCCGACTCTTGGATATCACGGGTAATCTCGAAAACCACTGGATGGATTTTGATGCGGTTTTCACCATTCTGTAAAGGATATCTCGAGAAAAGATTCTGTACAAAATAATTTATGTATGATCAAAGGTAGCCAAGCAGTAACGATTTCAGTGATAAAGTCGAAAACAAACTTGGCGTCCGTGCGCTTCTTAAGCTTACGCTGGGCAAACCGTTAAAAATATCAATCTCTTATATAAAAACAAGTGTCCTGACTGACTGACTGACTGACTGACTGACTCATCATCGCCCAGCCAAAACTATTAAAGTTAGAAACATGAAATTTTGGGGATATGTTCGTGGTAAGTCGAAAATGCGCACTAAGAAAGGATTTTTGGATATTCAGGTTCTAAAGGTGTCTTAAGGGGGTACACATGCATTTCATTGATTAGCAATATCTCCGGCTTGGTTTCATTGAGGGACGTGATACTCGGCATATAAACGTATCATTAAAAATAAGAAGACACATGTCTGAGGGTTTTTCGATGTGGTGTATATTATGAGGTGAAAGGGGTGAAAAGTGGGGGTTGAAGGGTTCCTAACGGAGCGTGTATCTCTTAAACGACATAGGCGAGGAGTTTGAAACTCAGCGGAAAAAAATCAGCTTAAAAAAATAAGTAAATAGGTGTTTGACCGTTTTTTCATAAATCGAATTTAAGGGGCCCATGGGGAGGGGTGAAATTCTGAAAAAAGAAAATTGAAAGATACAAAGTCCTGACACACTCATCATCGCCCAGCCTAAATTATTGAAGTTAGAAACAAGACATTTTGGGGATATGATCATTATATGTTCAAACCGTCCACTAAGGGAGGTTTTTCGGATATTCAGGTTCTAAAGGGGTGTTAAGGGGGGTAAAACCTGCATTTCATTGAATAACAATAACTCCGGATTGGTTTCATTTGTGGATGTGATACTCGGCATATAAACTGATCATTAAAAATAAGAAGACACGTGTCTGACGGTTTTTCGATGTGGTGTATATTATGAGGTGAAAGGGGTGAAAAGTGGGAGTTGAAGAATTCCTAACGGAGCGTGTATCTCCTAAACGACATAGGCGAGGAGTTTGAACTCAGCGGAAAAACATCAGCCTAAAAGATAAGTAAATAGGTGTTGACCGTTATTTTTTTCATCAATCCAATTTAAGGGGCCCATGGGAAGGGGTGAAATTCGGTGGGGGGGACAGGAAAGAAAGTGTCCTAACTGATTGACTGACTGACTCACTCTTCAATCTCAGGAAGTGAAAACTGCTTAAAAATAAGTAAATAAGTGTTCGACAGTTTCTTTTTCATAAATCAAATTTAAGGGGTTCATGGGGAGGGGTGAAATTCTGGAGAAAATGAAATGAAAGAAAATGTCCTGACTCACTCACTCACTCATCATCGCCCAGCCAAAATTAATGAAGTTAGAAACATGACATTTTGGGGATATGTTCGTTGTATGTCAAAACCGTACACTAAGCGAGGATTTTCGGATATTCAGGTTCTAGAGGGGTCTTAAGGGGGTTGAACCTGCATTGTATTGAATAACAATATATCACGAGTGGTTTCATTTGTGGATGTGATACTCGGCACATAAACTAATCATTAAAAATAAGCAGACATGTGTCTAAGGGTTTTTCGATGTGGTGTATATTATAAGGTGAAAGGGGTGAAAAGTGGGGGTTGAAGGTTTCCTAACGGAGCGTGTATCTCTTAAAAGACATAGGTGAGAAGTTTGAAACTCAGCGGAAAAAATCAGCTTAAAAATTAAGTAAATCGGTGTTCGAACGTTTTTTCATAAATTCAACTTAAGGGGCCGATGGTGTGGGGTGAAATTCTGCGAAAAAAGGAGAGA
This sequence comes from Meconema thalassinum, assembly GCA_946902985.2. Classification (NCBI taxonomy): domain Eukaryota; kingdom Metazoa; phylum Arthropoda; class Insecta; order Orthoptera; family Tettigoniidae; genus Meconema; species Meconema thalassinum. Next base: position 91,261,380 of record OX336391.1, on the reverse strand, counting down.
AAGTGTCCTAACTGACTGACTAACTCACTCACTCATCAAACTCAGGGGAAAAAGACAGCTTAAAAAATAAGTTAATAGGTGTTCGAGCGTTTCTTCATAAATTCAATTTAAGGGGCCCATGGGGAGGGGTAAAATTCTGGTAAAAATAATTGAAAGAAAATGACCTGATTGACTCACTCACTCATCATCGCCCAGCCAAAATTATAGAAGTTAGAAACATGAAATTTTGGGGATATGTTCATTGTATGTCGAAAACGTCCACTAAGGAAAGATTTTTGGATATTCAGCTTCTAAATGGGTGTTAAGGGGGTAAACCTGCATTTAATTGAATAACAATATCTCACGAGTGGTTTCATTTGGGGATGTGATACTTGGCATATAAACCAATCATTAAAAATAAGATGACACATGTCTAATGATTTTTCGATGTAATGTACACACATCAAAAAAAGTTTTGCATCACCTCGGTTCCCAGATCTCCGGCATATAGACGTTGACTGTGTATATTGTATCAAAGATACAGTCCCTTTGACTGTTCATAGATGTCACTAAAACTGCTCAAAGATGTAAACAACCATGCATGAGCAGGGCCTATTAGACGGAGGGGGTACGACAGCCGATCAGTTCCAGTCATTCCACCAGGACGAAGGTACGCTGCTCATGTTGTCTGTAGTTCTACCATGCCTAGAAGGTCAATACCGCAGTTCGATCGCGTCCGCATTGTTACTTTGTGTCAAGAAGGGCTCTCAACAAGGGAAGTTTCCAGGCGTCTCAGAGTGAACCAAAGCGATGTTGTTCGGACATGGAGGAGGTACAGAGATACAGGAACTGTCGATGACAGGCCTCGCTCAGGCCGCCCAAGGGCTACTACTGTAGTGGATGACCGCTACTTACGGATTGCCGCTCGGAGGAACCCTGACAGCAATGCCACCATGTTGAATAATGCGTTTCGTTCAGCCACAGGACGTCGTGTTTCAACTCAAACTGTGCGCAATAGGCTGCATGATGCGCAACTTCACTCCCGACGTCCATGGCGAGGTCCAGCTTTGCAACCCCGACACCATGCAGCGCGGTACAGATGGGCCCAACAACATGCTGAATGGACCCCACAGAATTGGCATCACGTTCTCTTCACCGATGAGTGTCGCATATGCCTTCAACCAGACAATCGTCGGAGACGTGTTTGGAGGCACCCTGGTCAGGCTGAACGTCTTAGACACACTGTCCAGCGAGTGCAGCAAGGTGGTGGTTCCCTGATGTTTTGGGGTGGCATTATGTGGGGCCGACGTACGCCACTGGTGGTCATGGAAGGCTCCGAAACGGCTTTACGATACCTGAATGACATCCTCCGACCCATAGTGCACCCATATCGGCAGAATATTGGAGAGGCATTTGTCTTCGTGGACGACAATTCTCGACCTCATCGTGCACATCTTGTGAATGCGTTCCTTCAAGATAACGAGATCGCTCGACTACAGTGGCCAGCATGTTCGCCAGACATGAACCCTATCGAACATGCCTGGGATATGTTGAAAAGGGCTGTTTATGGACGTCTTGACCCACCAACCACTCTGAGAGATTTACGCCGAATTGTCGTTGAGGAGTGGGACAATTTGGACCAACAGTGTCTTGATGAACTTGTAAATAGTATGCCATGACGAATACAGGCATGCATCAATGCAAGAGGACGTGCTACTGGGTATTAGAGGTAGTGGTGTGTACTGCAATCTGGACCACAAATGCTGAAAGTCTAGCTGTATGATGGTACAACATGCAATGTGTGGGTCTCATGAGCAATAAAACGAGCTGAAATGTTGTTTGTGTTGATCTCTATTCCCTTTGTATTTAACGGTTCCGGAACTCTTGGAACCGAGGTGATGCAAAACTTTTTTTGATGTGTGTATATTAAGAGTAAAGGGGTGAAAAGTGGGGGTTGAAGGATTCCTAACGGAGCATGCATCTCCTAAACGACATAGGCGAGGAGTTTGAAACTCAGAGGAAAACAATCAGCTTAATAATAATAAATAAATAAATACATAAATAAATAATTTAATAAATAGGTGTTCGACCGTATTTTCATAAATCCAATTTAAGGGGCTCATGGGGAGGGGTGAAATTCTGGAAGAAAAACGTCCACTAAGGAAGGAATTTTGGATATTCACTCTCATCGACCAACCAAAACTATTAAAGTTAGAAGAATGATATTTTGGGATTATGTTTGTTGTGCGTCGAAAACGTCTACTAAGGAGGGTTTTTTGGATATTCAAGTTCTAAAGGGGTGTGAACGGGGTTAAACCTGCATTTCATTGAAGAACAATATGACACGACTATGACGCGAGCGAAGCCGCGGGTACCTGCTAGTATACTATGAGCGTAAGAATTGGTCAGCATGAAAAGTTCTACAAAAAAGTCCTGGAGAGCATATCTCTATCTTCAATACATCTCCCACTATAAGTGTTTTTAGACTGGATGGAAGGGGCAAGTCGCAGCGCGCTCTGGTGAGCGTGCGGCATCCCGCGCGCTAGACCTTGATTTGCCCTTGGTTTGCACTTGTCGTTCGCGAGTAATTTGAAACAAGATAAGCAAGGTAAGTATTATGCAGATAATTTTATAACATGTTAAGAGTCTTTGGCTTCGAGCGAAGCGAGCCTTTCTAGCATTTTTCAGCATTTGTAGCATTTAAAATGATACAAAGTCTAGTCTTTCAGACTGACCGTCACTTTTTTTCAAGATATTCGAGACATCGGAATTATGTTCTGCTGGATTTCTTTAATGTTCAGTGTCATAAGATTTCATCACCAATTTTTTGAAACTAAGCCGAGATGTGACCTGCGTGCTGACTCGTGGAAAGCCGTCTACGCCACCCGGCTTCCTATTGGCACCGTCCGTACGCATTGCAGTATTTATAAGCTATTTAATGCAGAACGACAGGAAGCGATTCAGGTCTCGAGTTACGCAATAACGTCAGTAGAAATTGAAGTGGTCGCTTAAATTACCCTCGCTTGTTAGCGATCTAAACCTGGACCGGAACCAGCTCCAGAGAGACCGCGAGGCTGTTACAACGGAAGTGATTTTTCTCGTTAAATATCCTCGCTAAATCGATTAAAAGTAGTTGTGATATATCTCGTCTCGCCACTTGAGGTGTTACAAGCGCAGCGAATATCATTAACAAGTTAGCGACTTAGAAAGTAAGTGAGCAATCAACCAATGAAACGTAACACAATATAGGCTACTGTAGCCTAGCAATGAAAGTAAATCTTGTCCTACCGTGCGCTTCACTCGAGCCAGTGCGAAGGGACGAAGTGGCCAGTCTTCATACCGGAGTAGCCGCAATCCAACACCTAGAACAAAGAGGATAGCTTCTAATATTCCAACATTGTGGTAAAGGCACGTGCAGTTATAATGAGGCGTACTAAGGAATAGGAAGCGTGAGGTAGTTTGTTATTGCCAGGACTCGGGTCATTATCTACTTAACTTTTCAGAAATATGTATTTATTATGTGCCTAAAAGTGGAAAATATGTGATTAAGTTTCCAAAATATATTCTTAAAATTGTTTCATTTCATATTTATGTCCCAAAGTCACTCGAAATATACGTACGTAGTTGAAATGTCTAGCTGCTTGAATAATCCACAATCTTGTCTAGAGTACAAAATGTTCCCGCTTAACAGGCCGGGGTTTGCCTCAGTTTCCGAATCCTTAAATACTTACTGCAGATGCGCGATACGAAATCATGAACAGGGGAGTGCAAATTATTGGACTCAAATAAATAACTCAAATCAGTCATATTTTGTTATTCAAAATCATTTTATTTTATTTTTGGTTGGTTGGTTCCTCAGTTTAGGGGCTGCGACAACGCGGTCATGTAGCCCCGTGTACTTTGGGTGTGTGTAAAATCTGTCTGATAACCGGTGTTAAGTGTGTTGACTGTATTAGTGTGTGTATCTGGTTTTAAATACAAGTAAGGACTGCAACTTTGAATTTTTCAAATAGTTCCTACTTTTGCCGCCAAACGCCACCGTCAACGACTACTAGGCCTAGCTACTAGACTCCACCGCAGTCGGCTCTTGGCAACGAACGTAGAAACCTAAGAGCGTCGTTTACATTCATAACCTATACAATTTAACTTCACACAGGTGTAATTAGTGGAAGGTTCTTTAAAATGCCATAAATCTATGACATGGGACCGCCGGCTTTACTTCCCCTCCGAAGGAAGGCATACTGAGGGATTTTAACGCTCTTAAAAAATCCGACGGCTTCGGCCGGGTTTGAACCCGCTATCTTGGGCATAAACGCTCAGCATGCTACCGACTACGCCACCGAAGCCGCAATTTTTTACTTTTTATTTTTATTCTTTATCTTTTATTTTATTACCATCTTTACTAATGTTTTCTCCCGTGTGGACTCACAACGTTTCCCATAAAAAATAGCATCTGGAAATTCTCGAAATTGGAGTTTCTGAGGATCCCCTGAGCTCGGTCCGGTTTTTTTTTCATTGATTTTGGAATGTACGGTATCCTCTAAATCAGGTGATTTCAATCCATTGTTCATGAATCTTTGAATAGTTCAAGAGTGGATCATCGGTAATTAAAGACTTCCAAACTCTCTGGTTTAAATTCACATTAAAACTAGAATGATCGAAACAAAACATGTGGCTTTCTGCATTAACAAGGTTCCTTCTACAGTGGAAACTGTTAAAGAAATAGTTTACTGTCAGATTCTTTAAAAACAATTACAGTATTAAGACCATTGATTAAACATTTGAAATAATTGCAGCGCCTTGAAAAACATTGCTACTGTATTAAGTCACAAAACATACGATGTAAATGTTGTAAAACTGCCATCAAGTCTAATAATTTGCACACCTCGGTATGAGCTGTTTCCGAATTTCATTCTAAAGAACAGGAGAAAAGGTCACTTCAAAGACTTTCATAGAACTCTGTCAATACTCACAAGATTCGCAGACCACTGTAATTTCAAATAAAATTTCCTGTCAAGGTAAGGAGTATTGTTGGCTTAATGTGACTGTTGACTCAAGCCCCCTGCTATACTTAATGACCGGGGAATTTCTGTCTTGTAATACTACTTCAATACAGAGACAAGGGCGCTTTCACGAAACAGAGAAGCAAATTACTGGAATTGCCAAGGGTCGAAAATGTGGTCAGCAGTCATCTAAGTAGTGCAACATACCACCAAATATAGGAAATATGTGCTTGTGAATAAATATGCCAGAATATGTATTTATTTATAAAATCGACAAAAATATGTAAATAAATAGAAAATATTTATTTAAATAAAAATATAATTAGTTATTACTTTCCTCGTTGACCCAATACAGCAGGATCACATCCACCTCAGTAATCACGTCCGTGAATGAGACTGGACATTTTACTCTAACGTAGCAAGAGACAAATGGAATATCACAGTACCGTATTTATCAAGAGATGGTATCATAGTCCAGTTCTGCTACAATTTTTGAAAACTTAACTCAATTATAGTTTGATTTCGGGCTAATTTTGATTATGATTTTAAACAAATTATTGTTCTTTTGACATTAAATCAGTTGGGGTTAAATAAAGTCCTCAATATGTTATAACCCCCAAAGCAATTCCCCTATGCCCAACGCCAATTCGTCTAGTCTCGAGCGTATCTGGTCACCCAGCGCGCACACGGTCTGGTCTGGTTTAGCAAGACGAACAAGAGGAATGTCTAACGACACTCAAGGAACGTTCCTAGAGTTTGGTGGGAACGATATAAGTTGGTTATATACAATAGGTTCTTTGTTTTCAAAAAATAATCTGTTGCAATGTTAAATCTGTCTGTTGTTTTATCATGATCATACTAACAGATTTTGAAGCTCATTTTAAACTAATTTAATATCAATTGTTTATAAAAATTGAATTGATACTATTTACACTAGGGTACCTTAAATCGTCTATTTCCCACATTTGTTAACCAAAGCTCATGAATATTTTACAAAAACAATATACATAGTATGGGGAATGTTCCCCACCACTTTTGTTTAAATTGGTCACAAGTTACGGGTTTAACAATATATTATGAACATGTAAGTATCTTCAAATAATATTTAACAAACTTGTTTAAAATGTTATTAAAATTACATTTAGTGATACCCTTTTCTTAGTGCTGGGAGACATAGATACTTGTATTAGCTGTCATTTAAAACAACAATCATGTGACCAAAGTAAAATCACCTTAAATGACTTCAAATGTTTGAAAATTCACTTGAAAGAAAATCCACAGCCTGCTTCCAGTCCCCATCTAGCGGCGAGGGTATGAACTGTGCCGGCTGCCGAGGCCTGACGCACTCCTCTGGGGCAATGATTAAATGAATGACAGATGAAATGAAATGATAGTGGAGAGTGTTGCTGGAATGAAATTTTGACAGGGAAAACCGGAGTAAAACCTGTCTGCCTCCGTTTTGTCCAGCACAGATCTCACATGGAGTGACCGGGATTTGAACCACGGACCCAGCGGTGAGAGGCCGGCGTGCTGCCGCCTAAGCCACGGAGGCTCGGAAAATTCACTTATAGTAGGCTATATGTTGTTCACTCACATGCTGTTCGTATCACATCAGAACCCTCTGGTGGGCTGCACATGCACTAACAAGAAACAAGGGAAGAACAAAATGCTACTTGTTCGAAACCAGCGAGAATTAAAAAGTAGGTGTGTTTCGACTGGATAGGAATTTTATAGATCTACAGATAAGCCGGACATAACAGCTGTCAGTCAGAACAGTCACGCACTCTCGCAGTAAATAATTAATTAGGCATGAAATGTTATTGGTATTATTGTTATTATTAATCTTGATTGATCACATTGGATCACTTGAGTCGCTCCACAATCACTTCTTCTTTAAAGGTAGTACTGCTTGGTTCTTGCGCTCTTTCCAGTACTTTTTCATTCTTTCAGATCGGGATTTTCTCCATAGGCTTTCTATGTGTCATTTCTGCTGAAAATTTGTGAGTTTTAAGAATGGTCTTAATTTTATTTTTCTCCTCGGCATCTGTTATCTTGAGTCCAACTGCTTTGAGATCTTGTTTGATTTCTTGGATCCACTTTCTTCCATATTTATAAACCAGAGATTTTTTTCAAACTAGAAGAAATTTCCTACAAAATTGAATAAAAATGTAAAAATGTGAAATTTGAGAAAATAATATTTCAATAACAATATTTGAAAAGGAGCAAGCAGGATTGTTCCATACCATACAATACGATATCATACCCCTGACTTAATCACTCTAGCAATCCTGACAAACCCGTGGGCATATCTCATATGGAGAGTCTTGGAGTAGCTCCCTCTTCAAACCGTGCGCGGTCATCTACTGTGTAACATTCAAGTTGAAATTGAAAATCCACAACCTGCTTCCAGTCTCCGACCGGGTCAGGAATGGAATGAATGAAGCCCCCATCTAGCGGCGAGGATAGGAACTGTGCCGGCTGCCGAGGCCTGACGCACTCCTCTGGGGCAATGATTAAATGAATGACAGATGAAATGAAATGATAGTGGAGAGTGTTGCTGGAATGAAATGTTGACAGGGAACACCGGAGTACCCGGAGAAAAACCTGTCTGCCTCAGTTTTGTCCAGCACAGATCTCACATGGAGTGACCGGGATTTGAACCACGGACCCAGCGGTGAGAGGCAAGCTTACCAAAAGGAAATCGTTATAGATTAAGCCATTCTTGAGTTATTTACTTTGGAACAACATGTGTGAATAGTAAACATGATCTCAAAAACAAATATTGATGTAGGTACTGCTTCGCCTCGTTCATGAACAAGTCGGTAACTCATGTATTTCAAATGACATCAGGTCACAAATAGTAAATGACCACGAGGATCCTGAATGTTCAGTTTGTAGTGACAGAAACTTTGCGCCCATGTTCGGTAGTTGACCCACGTCCTTCAGCACCAGAGGTAATCAGCAAAAACGTCATTGAGAAATGTGCTTAGTTAATACAGTGTTTAGTCTGTTTGAATAAATAATATTCTATCTTAGGGCGAATTCTTCAGTTCAGGGACTTGTCCCACAGGAAAAAACTTGACCAGACTTCTGCGAAACATGAATTAGGAAACGGAACGACAAAGCAGGATGTTAAATAGTACCTACAGATTTTTAATTGGTTTGTCCACGGAACAACGGGGGCCTTGAAGTAATGGGCGTATCCGTAGAATTAAAGATATTGCCGTTTGTGAATGAAGTCACGCACAGTCTCTCTCTTGGTCAAGGACTTCACATTTACTTGTCACTTATCAAATTAATGTTTCGCTAAATCTAAGAGAGAAAAAGAATTACATAATCACTCAAGGATCAAATTGTATGTAACTTTTAAAGGCTCCAATAACAGAACAGTATTTGTACTCGGAGTTTCCGAGGTAGTGTTTTATTCTGAGCCTGTTATGAAAATCCACAGCCTGCTTCCAGTCTCCGACCGGGTCAGGAATGGAATGAATGAAGCCCCCATCTAGCGGCGAGGATATGAACTGTGCCGGCTGCCGAAGCCTGACGCACTCCTCTGGGGCAATGATTAAATGAATGACAGATGAAATGAAATGATAGTGGAGAGTGTTGCTGGAATGAAATAGTTATTGTGACAGGGAAAACCGGAGTACCCAGAGAAAAACCTGTCTGCCTCCGTTTTGTCCAGCACAGATCTCACATGGAGTGATCGGGATTTGAACCAAGGACCCAGCGGTGAGAGGCCGGCGTGCTGCCGCCTAAGCCACGGAGTGAGCCTGTTATAAGAGATATAATTCACCAGAGGATTTGAATGAGCTTCTAAATGGAATGCACTCCATCTTGAGGAAAGAATTCAAGATGAAAATCAATAAATGTTGGTTGGTTGGCTCCTCGGTTTAGAGGGGTTGCTGGGCCCAAGGTTGCAGGTTCGTATCATGGCGCAGTCAGCTGGCATTTGAGGGTGCGCAAAAGTGAGGGAGCCGTGTCCGTAGATTTACTGGCACGTTAAAGATCCCCTTCGGGGCAAAATTCCGGCACCCCGGCGTCTCTAAAAGCCAGTGTAGTTAAAAGGGACGTAAAACCAATAACATTATTATATTATTATTAGGTTTAGGGGCTGCGACAGCGCGGTCATGTAGCCTCGTGTACTTTGGGTGTGTGTAGAATCTGTCTGATAACCGGTGTTCATTGTGATGACTGTATTAGTGTGTGTTATCTGTTTATAATTCAAGTAAGGAATGCGGACGATAATTTCAAGTAGTTCTTACTTTTGCTACCAAATGATACCGTCCACGGCACCTAGCTTGCGGACTTGGCTACTAGATGCCATCGCAGTCAGCACCTGGCGGTGAACGTTGGAAATAATATAGCGTTATCAATTCTAACCTACACATTTTGACTTCACACAAGTGTAGGCTAGTTAGTGAAAGGTTTTGTTCATGCCGTAGATCTATGACAATGGACCGCCGGCTTTACTTCCCCTCCGAAAGAAGGCATACTGAGGGATTTTTAACGCTCTTATAAAATACGACGACTTCAGCCGGGTTTGATCCCGCGACCTTCGGCATAGAAGCTCAGCAAGCTACCAACTACGCCACCGAAGCCGCCTCAATAAATGTAAAACATAATAATAATAATAATAATAATAATAATAATAATAATAATACTAATAATAATAATAATAATAATATCGTATGGCCTCGGTGCCGGGTGCAAGCTTTGTAATTTGACACCGAGAGGGTAGCTAGTATGTCGAATTTCGTTGTTCCTTGAATCATTATGAAAGTCAAGGAGGTTAGATAGCCTATCTAAAACCCTTGAACACTATGGCGCTTTCTAGTAGAGAAATGAGGAACTTTGTGTTGGCGGAAACTCCCGAGATTAATTATGCCATTATGAAGACGGCCTACTGAATTCAAATGGGTTCTTTGACATGCCAACATATATGACATGCGTGTCGTATTTTTGCCACCTTTTAAAAAAATCACTTACCACGGCCAGGAGCGAACCTGCAATCTTGGGGTTAGAAGACCGACACGCTATCCACTCACCCACCGTGGCAAGCTAATGTAAAACAAAAAGAATGGAAAGCAGCCGAATCAGAATCAGAAACAGCTATGGATGTCAAATTGGCAGGTGAAACGCTGAAGGAAGTAGGGGACTTCTGTTACCTAGGAAGCAAAATAACCAGTGATGGAAGAAGCAAAGAGGATATAAAAGTAGGTTGCCTCCGGCAAGGAAAGCATTTCTACAGAAAATAAATCTGTTGACCTCAAAATAGATTTAGGTATTAGGAAGTTATTTTTGAAAGCCTTTGTCTGGAGCGTTGGGCTCTATGGAAGTGAAACTTGGACTATTGGAACAGCAGAAAAGAGGAGCGTAGAAACTTTTTAAATGTGGTGTTACAGGAGAATGATGGAGATCAGATGGGTAGATAGCGTAACAAGTGAAGAGGTATTAAGACTAGTGGGAGAGGAGAGAAGTTTCTGGCGACTGCTAATGGAGAGAAGAGATAGTGATAGGACACATACTAAGACACCCTGGAATAGCAAACGTAGTTATAGAAGGAAGGGTTGAGGACAAGTTTAGAATTTGTTGAACAGATTGCCTCGGATGGTGAGCTAGCTATGTGGAGAAGAGACGATTAGCTCTGGACAGGGTGGTATGGAGGGAAGTATAAAACCAGTCAAAAAACTGAAGACTCTAATAACAACAGCAATTCACCAATCTCTTGACGCAGAGTCTATTCAAGATAATGAATAAAGTTCCTAAATAAACACTTGGGTACGTTAATAAGGAACAAATTTAATCCCCACGCTGTGTCATGACTACCCATGAAGGGTTAAACAAAAGCTCATTAAAATGGTTAAAAGACGTAAATATTTTTCGCAAAAAGAAAAAATCAAACAATTTATCGATATTTTAATTAGCAATTAAAGATACTGTATTTTACAATACGGAAATAGAACATTAATAACAATCACGGTTACAATAGCACTACCTTTACTTAACTGCCGTACATTCGGCCCCCAGGCTACAACAAAATTACTGACGTTGGTTTCAATCATTAACAAATGAGTTAATTTATTAACAGAAAAGCACACGAATGTGCATTACATAGATTGACACTAGTTTATTCCTTGCCATAATCGAGATAACCGGCCAGGACAGGTCGGATTCAGGTAATTGCGCACGTGAATCGCGAAATGTGCTGGTGCTCCATCCTGTTGTAAGACAACAGTGTCTTCGATACATTTTTCTTGCAACCACTCATTAAGCATCTCCTGATAAGAATGTCAATTAACATTGCCTTCGAAGAAGAAAGATCGGCCGGTGGATTGGAAGAAGTTCTGTCTCTTTACCAGCTCCCTTTGCCTGGCCTCCAAGAAGTCCTGATCTGACGATACCAGACAATGCTCTCTGGGGTTTCATAAAGCAACAAGTGAGAAACACTCGATATAACACAACCCAGGAATTACGAGCACCTGTGGAACACACCTTCACCCTCGTGACTCTGGTGTATCTCCGCAAAACATGGCGCAGAATTCAGCTGTGTTTCGACAAGGATGGTGCTCATACCGAAGTTTATGGCTCAAGGTAACTTATAACAAACATTCAACCATAACAATCATAATGTTCAAAATAAAGTAGGGAGGTGTGTGGGGGGTGGGGGGGGGGACGCCCACTTCCGGAACACCCTGTAGAAGTGTTGATATTTCTGAAAAGCAAATAATATTTCTGTGTATCCTTGAATTATGGCACTAGATAAAATTTTAACTAATATATATATATATTGAAAAATATGAAAAATATACAAAATCAAACAGAAATTACAGTCAAACATGACACTAACATTAAATTGCAATGAAAAATAATAAGAAATAATAATTCAGAAAATTAGGATTACAGAATAATAAAATTAAAATTATAAAATTATAAAGTTAAAAATTATAGAAATAAATAAAAATATTGAAAAATAATATATTAATAATATTGCAGAATAATTAAAATTATAATAACTCAAATCAAAACTAGGTGTAAGAATAAAAATTTAAATAAATAGAAATAATATATTTAAAAAAAATACTAATAGTCTGGATCTAAGCCTCCGTGGCTTAGGCGGCAGCACGCCGGCCTCTCACCGCTGGGTCCGTGGTTCAAATCCCGGTCACTCCATGTGAGATCAGTGCTGGACAAAACGGAGGCAGACAGGTTTTTCTCCGGGTACTCCGGTTTTCCCTGTCAAAATTTCATTCCAGCAACACTCTCCAATATCATTTAATTTCATCTGTCATTCATTTAATCATTGCCCCAGAGGAGTGCGTCAGGCCTCGGCAGCCGGCACAGTTCATATCCTCGCCGCTAGATGGGGGCTTCATTCATTCCATTCCTGACCCGGTCGGAGACTGGAAGCAGGCTGTGGATTTTCATTTCACTAATAGTCTGGATTTCAAGGGGCAACAACAACCATCGAGAGAAAGCAAACCAACACTTCGTTCTTCACAAGTAATACACTTTAATTTCGGCATGCGAGGATGCATTTGGCTCTTCCAACCCCGCTTGAGAGGTCTCCAAGTTGTTTACGCCACCTCATGGCCAGGTGGGAGATTTTCAGATAGTTGATGCCGGTTTGGTTTGATAGTGACATTTCAGCCCTTGCCTTGGCTTGAGTAGAGCTGTTCAATATTTGGCAAGTGCTACTTGTGGATGAGCGGTTATTGACCTGGTTCCTTTCTAATTAAGCTACTATCTCATGGCGGATATCAGGTGGTATAGGCTTCAAACATCCAGTAATGAACCTGCATGTCTTACTCAGTGCCTTGAGTAGACCTGCACCGAACCGGGCATGGATTAAGACTCCCAAACACCGGAGCGATCGCGGTGGCGGTGGCGATCACGTCTTTTCATACCCAGACGCGCTGTGGTAGCGATCAGCTTGGAAAATCGTGTACGTCAATGATGCATCGGTTATCTCAACTGGAGGAAGAAGTGTTACTGTTGGCAACGATAGTTGATGATGAGGAGCAACAGTGGGCAAGGTAATCATTCCTTTCATTGTGTGCAATTATTAGAGAAATGTGACAAGTAACATATTTACTAATAAAACACATCACAAATAATATGTATATTAATTAAATAATGAGAAAAGCAAGACCATGGTGATGACAAGAGGGGAAAGACAAGGAAAGGGCACTGTGAAAATTGGAAGTCAGAGTTTGGAAATTGTGGACACGTTCAAATACCTAGGAAGTGAATTGATGCAAACTGGTAGGTTGGACATGGAGATTGGCAGGAGGGTACAGCAGAGCAATGCATTCTATCAAAGTGTAAGAAAACTTGTTTGGGATAAGGAAGTACCAAGGAAAAGCAAGGAGGTAATGTATAAAGTGTACTATGTTCCCATATTAACTTATGCAGCTGAGACTTGGACCCTCACAAGCAGGCAAGAGAGTAGAATCCAAGCCAGTGAAATGAAATTCCTAAGAAGTATGATAGGAAAGACAAGGAAAGACAGAGTGAGGAATGAAGATGTTAGGAAGGAAGTTGGGATGGGAAAACTAAATGAGAGAATTGAGAAGATTAAACTAAGGTGGTTTGGACATGTAAAGAGGATGGAGGAAAACAGAATACCAAGACAGATGCTGGAGGCGAAGTGCAAGGGTAAGAGAGCAAGAGGAAGACCTAGAACAAGGTGGATTGATTCAGTGAAGAACAGCGTAAGAAAAAGAAATCTGGGCTGGGACAAGATCGTGGAAGAAGAATGGTGGAAGGAAAGAGGAAAGTGGAGAAGGGCCATAAATACCCCGACCCGGCAGGAGCTGGATAAGGGGAAATGATGATGATTAATTAAATAATATATTTTTCAGAAAGAAAACAGCAAGAGAACGTGGATTCACGACCTAAATCTGCTTCGTGAGCATCAAGGAGAAATTCACACTTTATATCGGCAACTGCGACAGCATGAAGAACGATTCTACATTTACAGTACTTTCGGACTCCAATGGAATGCTTTGATGATCTACTGGACCATATGTTTATAGTCAGGATGCGACAAATCAAATTATATGTTATGCAATTTCGGTTTGGTTGGCTGGTTTCTTACTTTAGGGGCTGCGACAACGCGGTCATGTAGCCCCGTGTACTTAGGGTGTGTGTAGAATCTGTCTGATAACCGGTGTTAATTGTGATGACTGTATTAGTGTGTGTTATCTGTTTTAGGTACATTTCATTAGAAAGCTAACTATTGCAATGGGTACCATGTTTCGACTTCCGGAAAATTTCGACATATCTTCGCGTTTCACATCCCCCAGACCCCAAAACCACCGTCAGTTCAAAAGTTTATATATAATTTATGTATATATGTATCTATATATATATATATATATATATATATATATATATCAGTTTCTTGTGGACACGATAACTGCCGTAATTTTGCACCAATCACTTTGAATATTTTACATAATATTTATCCCTATAAAATCTCGGTCGAGTTCTTTAATGGGCAAAATCGGTTGAAGGGGGTGAAAATGGGGGGCTTTTTTCGAAAAAGTGAAATTTCGCTATAACTCTCTTAATACGTGAAATATCGAATCCATTCAAAGTTCATAATATGTGTCGGATAAGTGCCAAAAATTTATGTCAAATAAGTTTTTTGATAGCACCAACCATTGACCAAAGGGGTGGAAAAAAGTGGGTGTTTCGGGAAACATTAATCATATCTCTCTTAATAGGCACAATATCAAAACCGTACAAAATGGAAAATATTCCCCTAATAATTACCTAAAACTTTTGTCTGAAAGAATTTTTGATATGACCCACCATAACGCCAAGGGACGAGAAAAATGATTTCGGAATTTAAAACAAGTAGTTCCGTGAAGAACTATACAGCCTATTTTCATATATCCTACTTATGTTAATTGCCACTATCAACATACACAATTTCTGTTTGATTGCTGTAATAGATTCGTAGATATTAAGAACCGACTAAATATTTCGGATGGTCGCCATGTTGGATTGTTAAATGTATAGGCCATAGAGTCATGTACCATTAAAGGAAAATTATTGCGTAGGTTCATTATTCAAACTTTCACTTCGATCGCATGACTACATCACAAGAAATAAAAACTTAATTTTAAAATTCGCACTGCCGTCATCTTGAGGTTATCTAAACAATTGAACTAAATTAGATACCAGAGGATTACAATGTGTATAAATATTTCCTGTACCTGGTTTCAGTGCGCTTGGAACATTAAATCGCGAGAAAGGTCTATTTAAAATTTTCAAATTCGCTTGGCTGCCATGTTCGTTTTGTAGTCAACCGGTTTTTGAAAGTCTTATAGATGGACTTCCAGTAGTGCCCTTTATCTCCGTACAAAATTTTAGGGAGATACCGCTAATAGTTTCAGAGATATAGAATGCCGGTAAAATATTTCGCACATCCGCCATCTTGTGATTATGTAAACAATTGAACGAAGTTAGATGTCGGTGCATTACAATGTATATAAACATATACTGTACCAAGTTTCATTGTGTTTGGTTGGTCAAATCACGAGAAACGTCTATTTAAAAGTCGCAAATTCGCTTGGCCTCCATGTTGGTTTTGTAGTTACCAGGTTTTCAAGGGTCACATAAGTGAACTTACAGTAGTTCCCTCTATCACCATAGAAAATGTCAGGGTAATATCGGTAATAGTTTCGGAGATATTGAATGCTGGTGAAATATTTCGCACAGCCGCCATGTTGGATTGGTGAGTCGTAACAAAATTTGAAGGGCACGGTTGAGGTCGCCGGGAATAGTGCTATGAACTTTCCGAGTTTCATTGAAATCGCTCCTGCCGTTTAGATTTTATTAGGGGGGGACACACACACGAATCACACACACACACACACACACGCACACACACACGGACAAAAGGTGATCTCATAAGCCTATTTTTTCAAAATTGAAAATAGGCTAAAAATGTCAAGTGCCATCAGAGGTTACCATAACAACGCTTTTAAATTGATGAGGGATGGTCTATCAGAGGTTGCCAAGACAACGCCATTGACGAGATCACATTCATTTTTAGCCTACTTTTCACACTTTTCAAAAATGAGGAAAAAGTAGACTTATGAGATATATCCGGGAAAATGTGTCTGTCCTTCTGTCTGTCTGTCTGTCTGTCCTTCTGTCTGTCTGGCTGTGTGTGTGTGTGTCCCCCCATATCAACTCCTAAACGGCTGCAGCAATCGAAACCAAATTTAGTATGAGTAAAGATGTATACCGGAATATCTCAGGCCCATATTTGAAAAAGATGCCAGTGCTACCAACTTCTAAAAAACGCACTAGAAATTTGAGCTCCATGTTGGATATCTTGGAAGGTATACATGGGAGCTATTCTAAAATTGGCACACATGTAGATAATACTATTTCAGTTTAATTTCCAGGTGGCCATACATGACAGCGTTGCCAAAATAATTTTAAGCCTTCTGATAAGTTCAATTTTTAAATGCATATAACTTCTACACTATCAATTGGATTTCAACCAAATTTTGTATGTAATATGTATACATAAACAGATATGACTGAGCGTATTCTTAAGAGCCACCAGTGCTACCAATTGTTGATAATTGCTCTCTCTCTCTCTTATTTTTATCCAAATACCAATATATCAGAAAGTATGCAAGCCGACCGCCTTAAACTATGCACACATAAATTACCTGACATTTTACATTAATTTTGAGTAACTTATATGCGTCAGTTCTACCAACATGATTCTAAGCCTGCTGATAGGACCAATTTTTAAATACATGTAACTTCTATACCAACAAATGGATTTCATCCAAAATTGGCACAAAAAGATATAATATTTCAGATTATTTCTGACCAGCACTCGCATGACATTGTTGCCAACATGCTTTTACGTGTACTAATAGATCTAATGTCTAAATCCATGTAACGTCCTTTGGACTTCAACCACATTTTGTATTCTGTACCTTAGTAGATGGAAGTAAGAATATATTCAGTCACCAGAGCTGCCAACTGTATTGCTCTATTAGGCTACATTATGCCTAGTATACCTTATTTCGAACTAATTAAGACATTTCGATGTTACCCACTTAATTTCGTCATTATTCTAGATAGGTTCATATACTGTAGATTAATCTATGGCATGAATCTTAATTTTAAGAAAAGTAGGCTCTTTAGTTCGTCACGGAACTTCTTGTTCCATCTGACTATGAGGGAAGCGGCTAACTGGTAGCATGCTGAACTTCTATGCCCAAGGTCGCTGTTTCAAAGCCGGCCAAAGTCGACGGATTTTCTAAGAGCGCTAAAAATCCGTCAGCATGCTTTCCTTTGGAGGGGAAGTTGCTGGTTGCGGTGGCATCTAGCAGCCAAGTTCACAGCTAGGTGTCGTTGACGTTAGTATTTGGTACAAAATTAGGTACTACTACTTAAAATTGACCTTCTGCAGACCTTACCTGAATTACAGACTAATACAGTCATTACAAATAACACCGTTTATCAGACAGATTCTACACACACCCAATGTACACGGGGTTACATGACCACCTTGTCGCAGCCCCTAAACTGAGGAAGCAACCAACATCTCTGCGGGAGATAAAATTTTGCGTGAAGAAGTAACAGACTGTTAGATAGTTACACATTAGTTCCAAACCTTGCATAAGGACAGTGTGATCACAAGTATAAAAGTGAACCCCAAATGACAAGAAGGTTACCATCCCCATAAGACAGTAAAATGTTAAAAATATGCATAGAAAGACGAAAAAATGTTAACTAACCTCCAATTGTAAAATACTTTCTCGCAATAAATTAGGTCTGATCCTCCTACGAAAACCTGCATATTTTGCCTATTATAGCCTATCCCCTAGTTTGCCCGGTGAAATCTACCTCCGTCTTCCGGCCTGCCGAGAGGAATTTTTTAATTCAAGTAAGGACTGCAGACTTTTGAATTTTTCAAATAGTTCGTACTTTTGCTGCCAAACGCCACCGTCAACGACTACTAGTTCAGAACTTAGCTACCAGACGCCACCGCAGTCGGCTCTTGGCAACGAACGTAGGAACCTAAGAGCGTTGTTTACATTCTTAACCTATACAATTTAGCTTCACACAGATATAATTAGTGGAAGGTTCTTTAACATGCCATAAATCTATGACATGGGCCTGCCGGCTTTACTTCCCCTCCGAAGGAAGGCATACTGATAGATTTTTAACGCTCTTAAAAATCCGACGTCTTCGGCCGGATTTGAACCCGCGATCTTGGGCATAGAAGCTCAGCATGCTACCGACTACGCCACCGAAGCCGCCTTTGTGCAATTTCACTTCTTCAATGAGTTGCTCTGTTGTCATGCCAACATACAGTGACACGGGCAGCAGTCTAACTCAACAAGCTGGATCTGATCGCCACCGCGTGCTAGAACGCTGCACTGTCCTGAACGCTGCACTGTCCTGATCGCTGCCTCTGAAAGCTTCTATTTAATTCTGCAGGAAGTATTTGTCCGCCACCGCCATCGCGATCGCTCCGGTGTGTGGGAGTCTTTATAGGGTAGCAAGTCGCCAGTGCAGTGGTTCTCACAGTTTAGTGTTGATTCTATATCATTGTGAGCTGTTTTACCCGGCGTCTTAATGTCTAGGAGAATAATACATGTGACTTCTTTATTACGTAATGTGTGGCCATTTTTGACTTGCGATCGTCTCTGATGCAACTGACGGGATATTTCTAGTACAGTACACCTTGCATGAGACAGCTTCTTTCCCTATTTGGTAGCATGCTGAGCTTGTATGCCCAAAATCACGGGTTCAAACCCGGCCGAAGTCGTCGGATTTTTAAGAGCGTTAAAAATTCCTCAGTATGCCTTCCTTAGGAGGGAAAGTAAAGCCAGAGGGCTCATGTAATAGATTTATGGCATGGGAAAGAACCCTTAACTAACTCCAATTGTGTAAAGCCAAATTTGTAGGCTAGATTTGATTAATGCTCTATTAAGATCCAACGTTCGCCGCCAGGTGCCAGTTGCGGTGGCATCTAGTAGCCAAGTTCACATCTAGGTGTCCTGGCGGTAGCATTTGGTAGGACAAGTAGGAACTACTTGAAATTGATCGTCTGCAGTCCTTACCTGAATCACAGATAACACACACTAATACAATTAACACCGGATATCAGATAGATTCTACACACACCCAAAGTACACGGGGTATATTACCGCGTTGTCGCAGCCCCTAAACTGACGAACCAACCAACTCTTACATGACCCAATGTGGGGAATTGAGACCAATATAATTATATTCCCGATTGTCTTTGATGTGTGGCGTCAATTATCACGCTATATTCCAACACTAACGTGGTCTTGCTTCCCCTCTGAGTAGAGATTTATATTGATTAACTAGCAACCTACCCTGGCTTCGCCCGGGAACGGTTATGAATGCATTACGTGATAAGCGCTTTTCTTTCGATGCCAATGAACTACGACCTATATCCGTTTTACGTCTCGGCATGATGGGTTAAAATCACTGACTGGACTATTAATTATATTATCATGGAGATGCATGTGCAACGAATTCTTGTCAGAGGTAATTTAAGAATGGCGAGGTGCATGAAACACAAATCCCCCTCCGTCCAATCTAAAAACACTTATAGTGGGCGATGTATTGAAGTTAGAGATTTGCTCTCGCGGAAGTTTTTGTTAAACTATTCATGCTGAACAATTCTTACACTTATAGTATTGTTACGGCTGTGAGTTTGTGTCATCACTCGCCGCATGAGTCACAACTGCCCCAGGGCTGGGCTGTGGCCTGCCTCCTGTATTGCGCGCGCCTTATGCAACAGGGCTACTACAGACAAAGGGATAGTCCAGAAGATTCGTGACTGGACCCTGGATGGATCTAGAACTATTTATTGAGTCACCGGCCTGCTATATAAGAGTGACCCGTGAAGCAGTTGTTGTCGTTGTGTTTTACGAGCTAGTGTGAGCGATTATCGTGAGCGACAGAAGTGTGGTGACTTGCGAAACCCCTAGTGGAGCGGGGAAGTGAGACTCCTACAGAGGAACTGTGTTTTGAGCGAGTGAAGCTGATTCTCTTGACACCGAGGAAGTGATTGTGGTGCTTGTGAAACAGTGAGTGACAGAGCTAGTGCAGCTATTTCGAGCTAGCGTACGGGGCCACCTCATTACGAGGGATTAACTGTGGTCTGTTGACAAGTGAAAGGGGAAGTATTCTCGACTTGAGGAAACTGGAGTAAGCAAATAATTGCTATTTGCTGTTGAGTAGTGTATATTTCTGGCCACAATAAAGTTAATTATTTCTTTAAGCAGTAAATGGTGTTGTGCTTCCTACCCACCGTAATCCAGTTAACAAAAGTGCCACTAGGGGGTGGCACGTAACGGTATATTGATATTTTTAACGGTTTGCCCAGCGTACGATTAAAAAGCGCACGCACGTCAGGTTTTTTCTTTTCGACCTTTTCACTGAAATCGTTACTGCTTGGCTTCCTTTGATCATAAATAAATTATTTTCTACAGAAACCTCTCTCAATATATCCTTTACAGAAAGGTGAAAACCGTATCAAATTCCATCGAGTGGTTCTCGAGGTTACCCGTGACATCCAAGTATCGGGGACTTTGGTTTATACTAAGTAGAGAGTCGAGATATACTATACCCTTGGAAAATAGCATGTAGACAAGATTCAAAATTTCGGGGTCGTAATGGATTCTTGTAAATGTGATTTAGAGGTTTTGCTATCAACATAACTTCCAGGGTTCATAAGGTTAACTTATTATTACAAAGCCAAGAAAACAACAGGATCTACTAACAAATGAAATTTAATAACTGAATCAAACATAAAACACTTAACGATAAACCACCCTTATATTGTTCACTCGCACGTGAACAGATCTGACACTGACCAGCCTGACGTACCATGATAACACGGCATGACAGCTGTCAAACAAGCATTGTGACTGCAATGTCACTTAATTCAATGTAACAAAAGAAAACGGATCACCAGATCCAAATAACAAACAAATCAAAAAGTACAAGAATTTAATATTTATGAGCGACACGCGTTTTAAGACTAGTTTAAGTAATGAGCACTTTGACGGGCGCTCGTTTCCGACCAAAACAGTTGGTTCGAGAACGAACTCCGTACTGCGAAGGACAAATTACGGAAATGTGGGAACAACAATTACATATTTATATACACTACTGACATGCTCTAACCTTAGATTACCACAACCAAATACACGTGTGTATTATTTAAAATAAGGGCTGCGGAATTACCGTCTTATACCATAAACACTAGGAAAGCATAACATGACATGAACAAGTTTGCCCGGTTGCCAAATTATATTTATAATGAATGCAATGGCCTTGAAAATAAGAGCCAACAACAACAAAATACAAATTTTAATTTTCACGCCAGAAAATTTGGCGTTTTAAAACAATGAACAAATAAGTCGTAGTCATGATAAAAGAAACTTGGATCGACAACATGACAACTCCCCAAATTAAACCAAATAAAATAACCTTAACTCATTAGGCTTTAAAGCAAACATAACGTGTCATAACCGAGCTGGAGACAGCCGGGCTTGTTATCGCATCTCCGAGTGAGTGGCTGATTTCTTCCCCCACGTAGTAATTAGTGCCACGCTAAATATAGATTCTGGCCCGTAGCCAGCGTCCAGCACCTTTGCTAATCGCCACCTGTTAAACGCGTACAAACAAAATATCACATTATCTCAAACATCCTCTCAGGGATTTTTAAGAACACATCTCCAGGTCAAACTTACCCCCAAGGGTAACTAATTTGCCGGAATGATGTCGCAGTCAGGACAGGCTTTACCTCTCCTCATCATCACTTACACCCAAACACACGTGGCACTTTTCTCGAAGATCTCGTCGTAGCATGAATCAGCACACCCCTCAGATAAATGACACACCACATGTCCAAATGACAATAAAGAATTAATAACTGGAATCAGACTTAGCCCGAGTTATCAAAGCAACAAAACACTAATTTTCCCCCCACGTAGTAATTAGTTTAACATATCATTAATTCAGTCCATTTATCATTGTCGTTCCCAGGTTCTCATTCATGGCTACACTTTTTATTGATACGTTAATCATATGCGGCCATTTCGCTATAAGAATTACGTATACATAAGGACAACATTTAAGTTACAAAATTTACTGTACAACATAATTGTCACGCAATGCCAAAATTTACTACACGCATGTCAGTTAAGAAATCAAACCCTAAAAATTAAATTAAACCACACAAATAAAATCTGTACAAAGTTCCACACATCTCTCGCGATTCCCCACGTCCAAAATCAATAAATCAATTTTTTAATACTCATCACTTAAACTGCTTTCCAGAGGCCTTCCGCCTCGTCATCTCCCATCATTAGGCCTTTTAGCCCATAAAACTCATGGTAATGGAGGATGAAACTTGTTGTCTTCTCTCCATGGTCGTCATCTTGCTGCTGTTAAAACACAATTAAATTAAAGTTTTAAAACTGTTCTATCTGCGTTATGAGTATTTTATTTCCTCATATAGTCCTATGCAGAATCGTAGACTTTCCCTATTCTATGGCTAATTGCCATCTCACAATTTATGAAATTTATAACTTCGTTGTCGACACACAACTAGAATTTTAAAACCATACCGTCTTAAGGACGTCTTAAAATGACTGTCGAAGAATAATTAGGAGTGCCCCGGTTCATCTCAGACATTTGTATATATACAGAAAGCCTAAAGTTTCAATGGTGGGAGAAAATAGCTCCTCAATATTTTAAATAATGGGCCTATAATTATGTGTGACCTCTCAAAAATCTTGTATTTTCTCACAGGTCGCGAATCTGCCGCCGAACATGCAAACCGATCGCTAGATCATTTTATAACCGATTGGCGCGCAAAACACACTGACGCTATGTTCTGGCGTCATGTTTTCTTATTGGTCAGATAAGTTGGCGTCGGAGTTCTGACCTTACAAATCCCGCCCTTATTTTCACGTCACGACACTTGTCCTCTCTCTCATTCCTTGCCTTGTACCCAGCATTTTGGCCTGTCGATGGTCACGTACGCCACAGCGTCATATCTGATTTTCTCAGAAATATAAGAATAGCATTGGTTGTGAAACTGTCGGTAGTTTCCAGCCAGCACGTAGCCCGTCTTACCAAGTCCAGATTTCTTGCTACATCAATTTTACTCAAATATCCAGCATATCATGTATTTAGTATTTCCATCGTTTTTAATAATATGAAACATTATTATTGGACACAATGATAAGGGTTCAATACCACCCACGTTCACAAAAATGTGTGTTCCTAAAAAATAAAAAATAAAACTCTTGTTAAAGTAGAGCGGAAGAAAGTTGTGTAGTTGGGAGTAAAATTCATTTACATTATATTCTCTTACTTACTCTGAGTCCAGACACCACCCTCTTTGGAATACGCCAAGCGTATAATACAGGGTGATTCCCTATGTAGTTTACAACTTCAATAATGTGTAATTAGTTATTGGAACCACTTACAGACTTGGCTTATATGTCATTACTAGGGCTCGGATTCGAGCATATTTGCATATTTTTTTCCTGAATAGTACACATTGAAAGAAGCCTTTCGGTGGTATTTTCACCTGTCAGGGACCAACAGAAGTGAAATTTATCGAGCATGTAAATGCATAAAACCGCGGTTTTCAGAATAGAAGCATATAAATGCATATTCTTGTGGGTTTCGTCTAAATAGTTTGTTTTTCTTCAAATTCTCCCCCGAATTCGGGCCCTGACCATCCTTAAGGTTCGAAAACAGAAATAATTTTTGAAAAGCCTATCTGGTGCGAATAACAGAACCGCAGGTTTTTAACCTTTAATGAGGTCGTTCTCGTCATTGAAACTTTTATTGACTGATTGAAGAAAATCATTCAAAACTGAAAACATAGAAAATTTATTGTTGTACAGACCGATGCAGATCTACTTCGTTGACTCGCCTAAGTGTGAAGATTTTGTAAATGAACTTTTAAACTGTAACTTTTATAAGAACACTTCTCTTATAGACTATATACTTGAAAAACTTGAATGCGAGTATGTTATTGGTTTTTAGCCTATTTTCATTTTATGAAAAAATAGGCTTATGAGATCACCTTTTGTCCGTGTGTCTGTGTGTGCGTGTGTGTGTGTGAAGTGTGTGTGTGTGTGTCCCTAATAATTTCTAAACGGCTGGAGCGATTTCAATGAAACTCGGTAGGTTCATAGCACTAATCCGGGTGACCCCGACCGTGCCCTTCAAATTTTGTTATGTCTCACCAATCCAACATGGCGGCAGTGCGAAATATATCACCAGCATTCAATATCTCCGAACCTATTCCCGATATCACCCTGGAATTTATTACGGTGATAAAGGGAACTACTAGAAGTTCACCTATGTGACTTTTGAAAAACTGGTAACTACAAAACCAACATGGCGGCCACGCGAATTTACGACATTTAAATAGACGTTTCTCGCGATTTAACCAACCAAACGCAATAAAACTTGGTACAGTATATGTTTATACACATTGTAATGCACCGACATCTAAGTTCGTTCAATTGTTTATATAACCAAAAGATGGCGGCTGTGCGAAATATTTCACCTGCATTCTATATCTCTGAAACTATTAGATAGATAGATAGATAGATAGATAGATAGATAGATAATGCCTTTATTGGTGGCGAAGTAAGGGCTCAAGGCCCTCTCTTACACTTAACCACTAGATGAGTATACATCTACATGACTTATAATTACAAATACCAATAGCACAAATAATATTAATAGCAATAAGAATAGTGATAATATGAATAATGGTAGAATCATTAATTTGAAAAATACACAAAGTAAAGTACCCTTAAATGACGTAACTACAGTAATCCGATCATTCATCTCATTCATCCATTCGTTCATTCAACATTTATCCCGGAAGTCAGCGGGATCCACCCAGCAAATACTCGCAGCAAGCCACTTTAAATTTGCGATGAGAGGGATTGTCTCTAATGTTCACAGGTAGAAAATTCCATGACCTGGACGCAGAGATAATGAACGAGCGGTTGTAAACAGCAGTACGGTTTATAGGTATGGCAAGAGAGGAGCCAGATCTCGTATTGTGGTCATGATAAGACGAGAGGTAAGAAAACGGTGAAACAAGATAGTTAGGGGTATTAGTGGAAAGTATTTTGTGCAGTAGTGATAATATGTGGAGTTCACGACGCTGGTGCACTCGAAGCCACGACAGCTCCTTATAATAGGGTGATATATGATCATCATATCGCAGGCCAAAGATATATCTTACACAGTTGTTGAGGCACCGGTCCAGTTTCTTGTTACTGTCGCAGGTTATTTCAGTCAACACAGTGTCACAGTAGTCAAATATAGGTAGTATTAGAGAGCGAATTAGTTGTACTTTAAGTCGAACAGAGAATACATTACCGAACCGTTTCAGAGGATATAAGCATTTGTGTACTTTATTACATGTGCTTATCACCTGTTTAGTCCAATTTAAGGTCTCAGTCATAATAATTCCTAAGTTTGTCACTGAAGTAGAGTAGGGTATGATTTTATTGTTTAAAATTATTGGAGAGATGTCACGTTGCTTGAGGGAATATAAGTTTTTACTGGTACCGATAATAATCACTTGAGTTTTATTTGGGTTTATTAATAAACTGTTTTATAAGCATAGTCACTAAGCTGTTGTAGGTCAGAATTTATTTTAATGATTGCATTATTGATATCACTCGGTTTTGAATGATAGTAGATCTGTACATCATCTGCATACACTTGCAATTTGCAGAAATTAAGGGCTTTTGATATGTCATTTATTTGGATGATAAATAACAGTGGCCCAAGAACCGAACCCTGAGGGACACCGAGGGTCTTACTTTGCCATCCCGAACTCACATTTCCCACTATCACGCGTTGCCGGCGATTTTCAAGGTAAGAGGAAAAGAACCGGAGTGACACACTATTGAAATTTAGTTCTCGACGTTTCTGCAGTAGCAACTGAGGGTTGACGGTGTCAAAGGCACTACTGAGATCTAATAATGTCAGTACAGTCACGTCCCGTTGGTCCATTGCACATCTGATATCATCTGTCACTCGTAGTAAAGCTGCGCAGTGCTATGCCCCTTTCTGAAGCCGAATTGGAAGGGGTTGAGTAGGGAATGCTTTTTAAGGTATTCAGTAACTTGTGTATGAACTAGACGATCAAGTACCATGGATAATGGTGGTAGGATGGATACTGGACGATAATCTGAAGGAGAATCAAACTTGGAGCTCTTCGGGATAGGTCTAATTAGTGCATCTTTCCAAACATCTGGGAACACTCCGTTTGTCAGGCAGTAGTTAAATATATGAGTTAGTATTGGCAGAACAGCTCCCAAGACATGCTTAATCAGTGATATAGGAATGTCATCGTTACCTGTGGCATTGGATGAAATGGAGTATATCACACCTTTAACTTCATTCGAGCTGATATTTCTAAAAGAGAATTGCTCAAAAACAGACTGCTGTTGTAACAAGGGTACCGGTAGTGAACTATTAGGGAAGGAGGTAGAGGCTACTTTTGGCCGTGCGAAGTGATCATTTAGAGCCTCTAGCGATATGCTTGGTACATGTTGTTCAACTGTCTTACCTATCCCTAACGCACGTAATTTACTCCATTTTTGTCTAGAGCTGTTGGTTTTCATCAGTTCATGAAAGTATTTATATTTAGAATTTCTAATTAGCTGCTTGGTTCTGTTTCTCAGAATTCTATATCTCTCAAAATCAACTGCATCATGTGTCTGTCTGTATAGTCTGTACAGTTTGTCACGACTGGCCATAGCAGATCTTACTTCAGCCGTTAGCCACGCAGATGAAGAGCGGGTAATTCTTACCCGTTTCTTTGGTGCATGTTTGTCAAATATTTCTAGTACCATTAAATTGAATGTATTTACTTTAGAATTTATGTTCTGAGAATTACGTATATTATCCCAAGGCAAGTTATATGCATCATAGCGTAGTTTATTCTGGTCAATATGTCGTAAGTCTCGTATTGTAATGTAGCGTGGTTTATACTTAGGTATTCGTATAGAATAACATACGTATAATAGATCATGTGAAGAGATACCAGGAGCAGGGATCTGTCCGTGTTTAATTACTTTCTGTGGTTGATTTGTCACAAGAAGATCAATTAAGGTATGGCTCGAATGGTCAGAGTAATGAACATGATTAGTAGCGTTCAGGGGTAAAACCGTCATGTTTGTGGCGAGAAATAAATTCAGTAGGCTGTTAGCTTCACCAGTCTGCTTTAAGAGGTCAGTGTTAAAATCACCCATGATTATAATGTCGTCGTATGCCGATGCAAGACCTGCTAATGCATATTCAAAATCAGCAGTCTGTCTTATTTTAGGTGGCTTGTATACAATCCCTATTAATATCTTTTTATGGCAGTCTAATTCTACAAACATAAATTCTGGTCGCAGTATAAGTGTTGGGTCGGAAGTGGAAATTATCTTACATTTTAGGTCGTTTCTGTAATAAAGTAGAAGCCCACCACCTATTTTGTCAATACGGTCATGGCGTAATATAGAGTATCCATCAAGGTTATCTGCCGATGACGGCAGGTCTTTACGCATCCAACTTTCACTGATTCCAATAATATGTACATTGTTTACTTCAAAAATAGCCTGTATCTCCTCCAGATGTGCTAATAATGACTGTCCATTTAGATGGCAACATTGTAACGACCGCGGGTGGTTACTAAGCTGCTCTTGCAACACAAGTCCCGTTGAAGGTGGAAGGGACGGGAGAGAAGGGGTGGGCGAGGTGAGTGGAGAGAGTAGTGGAGTGGTGACAGTTCTAACGAGTGTCATGGCCGCCGCGTGAGTCCAAGCCAATATCTCGCAAACCGATGGTCGGATTTTAATAAATGAGGTGTCGTTGGACTCGGGTTGACGCCCTCTTTCCAATGGACCATTCCTTTCAACCCCTAAATAAAACCTACCCCTACTAGGGGGTGAAATTGTAATTTTTAGTGAAAGTCTCTTTTCAAATACGACATGTATAAGGTGCGCTGCTAAAATGAACTTAAACGTTGTTGCTCATATTGCGCATGCGTTTTACGAGATGCCGCTATGGATGAACATTTTTGTTTTTTGTTTTTTACGCATGCGCACTGGGGATTTTTGTAAGAGGGCGAGCTCTTTGAAAAAAATGATTGATAAGAAGAGGTTTTGGTGGTGAGGAGAGAGCCAGATAGTCGCCTACTTTCCTACGAAGTTTGCCGATATCTCTCAAACGCAAGGTCGGATTTGGACGTGTGACGTGTCAAATCGCTTGTCTCGAAGCCCTATACATGTTATTAATAGGTTAGAGTTTTGAGAATGAGGGAAAAAGGCTTTTTTGGGGTAAAACCATGATTTTAGACTTTTTCTGATATTTCACGAATGCATGGTCGGATTTGGTCCTATGACGTGTCAAATGGCTTGTCTCGAAACCCTGTGTATTTTGGTAATATGTTAAAGTTTTTGAGAATGAGGGAAACAGAATTTTTTGTTGTAAAACCGTGATTTTAGACTTTCTGTTATATCTCACAAACCAATAACGCCAGAGACGTATACGAGGGGTCGTAGGACTCGGGGTGACGCCCCTTTCCTCCCCCCCCCCTTTCGAATATAGTATTTATGTTTAAAAAAATGCGAAAGGGCCTAACGACACTTATGTTGAAATCATTTCAGTTTTTAAAACTTTTCTTAAATCTGTCTAAAATGTTCATGACGAGTGGTTGTAGATAGAAAGAGACGATACCACTGGGCACGTGTTTCAACGAAGCTATTACTGGCCACGGTGGTGATATACCAATACAGTATTCGCTATTTCGATGAGACGGCGGGTCGAGGGTTCGTTTTCTGACTTTTCCTATGATGGAATTCCTAATTCCTAAACCCCCTGAAGGGGGTCTTTAACGTGTAAACGATTATGAGTGACATGACAAATGATAATTCCTTGATCCGATGAAGTTGGCTTTAGATAGAACAAACAGAACTTGGATATATGTTGCTTGAAGTGAGTATAGAAAACAAACTTGCTGGGGCAGACTGACAGGATGTGAATGTTATTTGATCTTATTGGAATGCCTTGACTTGACTTGACAACAGGGCAATGAAAAAAAAAAGCACAGAGATGCTGAGGACATTTGAAGGTCAAACGATATGGCAACCATGGTGGGAGGGGGAAGCTAGGATGATGTCGCCGATCATGTTCAATGTTCAATGGATGAATTTATATTTTGCGAAGCATTGTTTGGAGAGGGTCATGTGACGACTTGTTTTAAGGGTATTTATTTTTTCGATGTTTCCTATGGTGGACTCATTGATTGAAATAATCCAAAACTGCTAGGGCATGGCCTTGAGATTTTATAAACCGATAATGGGATTTTGACATACAAGATCCACTCAGAACTTGACATGATGTCATTCTTTTATGGCTTATGAATTTCCCCAAAAAAGACCCAAAACAACAAGATCATGGACTTTTGCTTTTCATAATATATTGCAAACCCATAATGTAAGATGTTTACTGTGGATGACGAAATCTAGCTAGGTAAAGAAAGAATTATTGTAGGATATATGTATGGTGACTGACACGTCTTTGACCATTGGAACTTGTTTTCAGATCTGACTGTAGTACATAGGGAGTATAGGTTGTAGGCATGGATTGACAAACGATGCACACAAAATTCAATTTATCGAATTAAGAGTAGACTATCATTAATTAATTGGTTAAAGAGTGTAGCTAAAAATATAAAAAATGGTGACTACATTAAACTAAACTGAACCAAGTCGAATCAAACCCAACTGAACCAAACCAAGCCTAAAGCAAACCAAACCTAATCATGAACAAGCCAAGGGCTTAAGTGTAAAACTTGTGGGGGAATGCAGTCATTGGCAATGTCCAAAGAAAGGGATAACGCTCTACCTCTAGAGGGTAAGGTAAAGCTAGCGCATGGTGCTAATGCATATTCCCAAGTACATGAACCACACACACACAACTATTCTATGCTGTTTTTATGAGTTAACGGTTAAAACTTACTCAGTGGTTACTGAGCAAGATGGTCGCTACACACAACAAGCTTTAAATACCTGAGGCTAATAATCTATACACACACTCACATACACTTGTTCTAAACTAAACTGTCTTGCTGGCAGTGCTCACACAGTGGGCAAATGACAGAAATGCTTGGCTAACAGAAATACAATCATTTTCGGTTGTCTAATGTTACCAGCTAACCATTACGTGCTATAGTGGTGAGCACATGTGCCTCTTGCACTGGAGTTCGTAACTCGATTTCTAGCTCTAAGGCCTAGAATGGATCAAACTAAGAAAGAAGGGTATGGTGACGCAGTGGTTAAACTGTTAGCCTTTCACTAAGGTAGACTAGGGTTTGATTTTAGGTTAATATACATGTCATAAACAAACAAACAAAAAAGCAGAGATAATGTTTAAAACTGATTACACTTGTCTCTTTTCAAATTATTACTTAGATTGCAAATACAAAGGTGGACTGGGTTTGATATACAGTTAATGCTGCCTATCGCATACTAGCCTGTAAGAAAGCCAAACAAGCAAAAGGCGTAGGTAGAGCAGTGGTAAAATCGCTATGTGTAGAGAACTACCTAACGGTTTTATGAACTGGCAATGGTATGTCGCATAAACAGTGCAGTATACAATCCAGCAACCATCATTTTTATCTTGTGGAACAGAGAAAACATATATATAGAGAGAGATATAGAAAGCTTGTGTATGTATGGGTAGAATTGATTGTTTGACCAGAGAAAATACGATGAGGTAGGGTGGGGAGAGGGAGAATTAACACGTATATATGAATGGTAAATAGTATTTTTGTTTTTTTTTCAATAGTTTTGTTTTTCAAATGCAGTGGTAGATAGCCGTTATTTTGTAAAACATTCTTACTTGCAGTAGTAATAAGACTCTATGGTTTCGCTAACACATAGATAGACTGAATTATTGCCATGGTCAAGCACTCACATTAAGATCATTTACAAAATCATAAAATGAAAAATAAAAAATCTTGTTTTGGAAATATCGTTTTTCAACAGACACAAAATAAATAAAAATGTGTAAACAGCAAAATGGAAAATCCATGGTCAAGCACTCACATTAAGATCATTTACAAAACCATAAAATGAAAAATAAAAAATCTTGTTTTGGAAATATCGATTTTTTTTCAACATACACAAAATAAATATATAAAAAATTTGTAAACAGCAAAATGGAAAATCCATTTTTTCATATAGACAAAATTTAAAAACCTTAAACGGACATTTAAGAAAATATATGCAAATTGGAAATTGACAAATGTGTAAATATGAAAATGGAAAAATCCATGTTTCCATATCATGAAATTGAAAAACATCAAACTGTCATAAAAAAATGCAAATGGAAAATTGACAAATTGCAATGTGTGAAATGTGAAATTGAACAAATGGCTATCATTATTTAAAAAAAAAAAAAGAACATGGTGCTCTATGGTTGAGGTGTGAAACAAACCCTCTCTACTTATTTGGACCACCCGAGACTGAGTAGACTAGTTTAATTGTCATACCGCTTTTAAAAGTTTGTGTTAAATCTAGGAATTGAACCCAAGAGCTTGTAGGGGAGATCCAAGGTTATAATATGTTAAACAGATAGCCTTGCATGTAGGGTGTGGTAGCTATATAGAGATGAGACGTTTCGTTCGGGGGAGGGAGGCATGGAGATCTGCATCAAACCAGTCAAAAGACTGACGACTCAAACAACAACATGTAGAGCTCACCAAAATAATGTTGTGTAACGGTAAATGTTAGTCAACGAACAGTAATGCATTACTAAAACCCATGACACGATACCTAAGAGCTTTTCTAAAATTCTTTTATAATGCCTTTAACCCTATATTAAACACCCAGTTCACAAGACTCATAACTGCAATGTTATGGTCAAACAAAACAAAATCTATATTTCAAAACAAACAAGTGGTTTAGTCAATGTATACTGGAAAAAGTTTTATAAACACTCAAGTCCACAAAAATAATTAAATTAGTAACAGTCAGGTTGACCGAGTGGTTATGGTGTTTGACTTAAGTTCAAATTTTCTGTACAAGAAAGCAAGGTTTCGAATCCCTTACCTGATATAACTATTGCCTCAACATGGCTTGACCACACTGTATTATTGTGTACTCGGTACACAAACCATAAATAGAGTGTATTGTTTAAGGTCACTCTCTTTGCGAACATAGTCAGAGACTGTTGATGGTTAACAATTGCATTAATAGTGGGACATAGGGATAGCAATTAAGAAAAACAGACATACCCATACACTATTTTTATTTATTTAATGTAAGTACTTGTACAATAGTTATATACAAACTACAACTCTCTTTTGTCTATAACTATTTAGTCCTTTTCGATCCACTTGCATATCAAGGGCAGATGACTTTGTAGTTCAGCCCCTTCAAACAACAACAACACTACTTCTTGCATAGTCTGTGATGTTGATGACTCTTGAGGCGTGGAAGATGGATACAACATAACTTTTACAACAGGGGTTAAACGTTGCTCAACAAACAATGCACTATTTTGAGTAGCAACATCTTTCTCTTGTACTAACTTTTTAGCATTCTGATGATTTTTTGTCAACACCATCAGTGTTTTGTCTGGAGCACTACATTGATGATCACTCACACTTAAAACCACACCATTTCTACTTTTCATATTGCCTCGACATCTTGTTGACTTTTGTTTTGAGCATTGCCAGAATATTATTCCTTTTACATTTTGTCGTCTATAGTTATAAGAGTAGTCTTTATAGAGTACACGTTGTTTACCTCGGTTAGTTGTAGTAAGTTCCAAAGTAGTAACTAACCTGTTAGTATGATTTGCACACTACAAAGGTTATTTCTGTTCTGGTAATATAATTATTTAGCGTTGGCTTTTATATTTAATATGTACAGTTTAAAGTGATAGAAAAGTGGTAGAAACGTGGTAGTAAAGTGGTAGTCAATTGGTAACATAGTGGTAGAAAAGTGGTAGAAAAGTGGTAGCAAAGTGGTAGAAAAGTGATAGCAAACTAGAAAAGTGGTAGCAAAGTGGTAGAAAAGTGGTAGAAAAGTGGTAGCAAACTACAAAAGTGGTAGAAAAGTGGCAGAAATGTAGTAGAAAAGTGGTAGCAAAGTGGTAGAAAAGTAGTAGCAAACTAGAAAAGTGGTAGCAAAGTGGTAGAAAATATTACATGTATTGTTAAGAAATAGTTTAAGCGGTTACATGGATTCATTACACTATAATTTTAGCATCACGAAGCTCATTTTCTATATCCAAAAGTTCTTCCTCATATTTAGTATGACCAGCCTGTTTACAGGTATGCAAGTACTGAAGCCGCTGGATTAGCTTACTGGGATTGTTCCAGTAAACAAATTTAACAAATGATTTTTTTGGGTGTAAACCATTATCATCATCATCATCATTATCATAATCATCATCATCATCATCAATATAATTATCATCAATATAATCATCATCACTATTACTATCTAATCCTTTTTGTTCATCTTGCAAGGCAACAACCTTTGGCATAGTTTGTGTTGTCTTTGATAGTGTTAGAGGTTTCTTAGACGTTAACGACTGTCCTAACATGTCTTTTTTAGGAGATAATAAATGCTCTTTAACAAACAAAGCACTATCTTGAGCCACACTATTTTTTTCTTGGTCTTGCTTTTTTACCTTGGTTAGAGTATTTTGTCCATTTAAATGAGTATTATTTTGAGATTTACAATGATGATCGATTGAAATAAGTACGTTGGAGCCTTTTGTCTTAATCATTCCTCGACACTTTTTAGATCGTTGTTTCGAACAGCACCAAATAACAGTTCCATTTTTATTAGTTCTTTTTACAATATATGCATATCCTTTATAGTAAGCACATGGCTTACCATAGCTAGTCGTTGATACTTCCATGTCAACTGTTAAGCATAAACTAATCTCTAGTAAAGTTAACTCGATAATAAAAATGATTGTTTGTAGTATGTGCAGTTTAAAGTAAGAGCAAAAGTGAGAGTCAAATGGTATAAAAGTGTTAGCAAAGTGGTGGAAGAGTGGTAGCAGTTTATAGTAATCATGATCTTTTTTACTAGAATGTGATTTGAGTAAATGTAATTTCTAATCCTTAGCAGTGAGTAGTCAGTTAGTCTTGGTTCAGACAAGCGTAAACAGTTCTCCAATGAATCAGAGATCAAGATTTTCATTATGAAACAGTTGTGTAACCAATTAGGTATCGGTACTTGATAGCTTCACACATGAACAAAAATTCCAACATATCTGACTTGAATTACATGATTTGAAAGTTGACAAAGAATATCCAATCAACCATTGTAGTTACAATGTCAAACACACAAAGACAAAATCAGCATGAACTTTTAAGTTACAGGAAAATTCTATGAAATAGACTATGCAGGAAATTTGGAAATACACATCAGAAGTTTGCAACACCATCCTTCTAGCCTATATAAATTATCGACATGGAAAGTGTGCACTGCCCCTAACATTAAACCAATTTATCAATAACACAAGTCAACAATCAAAACATTTTGTGTTGAGTCTATCATTTAATGCATATAATCTTTCTACATTGAACAGTAACAAAAAACGCCATTCATAATTAATTAAGTTTGCTTTAATTCTTTATGTAATGATATATACATATTTAAAGTTTTGGCTGACTGTTCAGGGTGAATCGGCTTTGAACACATAAGAGAGGGAATATTTTAAGACTTAACCTCTGCTCACCTAACATAACCTAAATTTACCTAACCTAACCTTGTCATATAGGTAAGAAACGGGTCAAGCTATGCTTTCGACTGCCGAGTTTCAGCTACTTTTCAAGGTTACTCTCCCGAACATTGCCGGAGACTGCTGATTAAACACTTATATTCCCACGGCGGCGGCGCGCAATGACTTACATGACGCGCTTCCCCCTTTTCATTGATCCCTGTTGATTTGTCCCTTTGGACTGGTCCCTGTTGACTAGCCCTTTTTGAATGGAGTCATTTTTGACGGGTCCCTGTGGACAGGTCCTTTTGGCTGATCCCTTTGGACCGGACCCTTTGACATAATTTGGATAATTGGATAATTGGATAACCTATGGACTGGCCCATGCAATTATCCAAATTATGTCAAAGGGTCCGGTCCAAAGGGATCAGCCAAAAGGACCTGTCCACAGGGACCCGTCAAAAATGACTCCATTCAAAAAGGGCTAGTCAACAGGGACCAGTCCAAAGGGACAAATCAACAGGGATCAATGAAAAGGGGGAAGCGCGTCATGTAAGTCATTGCGCGCCGCCGCCGTGGGAATATAAGTGTTTATCAGCAGTCTCCGGCAATGTTCGGGAGAGTAACCTTGAAAAGTAGCTGAAACTCGGCAGTCGAAAGCATAGCTTGACCCGTTTCTTACCTATATGACAAGGTTAGGTTAGGTAAATTTAGGTTATGTTAGGTGAGCTGAGGTTAAGTCTTAAAATATTCCCTCTCTTATGTGTTCAAAGCCGATTCACCCTGAACAGTCAGCCAAAACTTTAAATATGTATATATCATTACATAAAGAATTAAAGCAAACTTAATTAATTATGAATGGCGTTTTTTTGTTACTGTTCAATGTAGAAAGAATATATGCATTAAATGATAGACTCAACACAAAATGTTTTGATTGTTGACTTGTGTTATTGATAAATTGGTTTAATGTTAGGGGCAGTGCACACTTTCCATGTCGATAATTTATATCGGCTAGAAGGATGGTGTTGCAAACTTCTGATGTGTATTTCCAAAGGTATCACCTTGAAATTTTGTACGGAGATAAAGGGCACTACTGGAAGTTCATGTATAAGACTTTCAAAAACTGGTTAACTACAAAA
The DNA here is from genome assembly GCA_946902985.2 of Meconema thalassinum. Taxonomy (NCBI): domain Eukaryota; kingdom Metazoa; phylum Arthropoda; class Insecta; order Orthoptera; family Tettigoniidae; genus Meconema; species Meconema thalassinum. The sequence goes on along the minus strand of OX336391.1, from coordinate 91,225,433 downwards.
CGAACATGGCGGCCAAGCGAATTTGAAAATTTTAAATAGACCTTTCTCCCGATTTAATGTTCCAAACGCAATGAAATCTGCTACAGGTAATGTTTATACACATTGTAATGCACTGTTATCTAATTTAGTTCAATTGTTTACATAACCTCAAGATGGCGGCTGTGCGAATTTTAAAATTAAGTTTTTATATCTTGTGTCGTAATCATGCGATCGAAGTGAAAGTTTGAATAATGAACCTACGCAATAATTTTCCTTTATTGGTACATGACTCTATGGCCTATACATTTAACAATCCAACATGGCGACCATCCGAAATATTTAGACGGCTCTGAATATCTACGAATCTATTATAGCAAACTGATTTTTTATGTTCATAGGGGCTATGAACTTAATTTCACCTATAGGACTTTAAATAACCTGGCGGCGACGCGAAGTATAAATATTCCAATGAAAGTTTCTCGCAATTTAACCATCCGAGTGCAGTGACACTTGGTACAGTAAGTCCTTATACGAATGTTAAACCACTGGCATCTAATTTATTTCAATTGTTTCTATAACCACAAGATGGCAGCTGTGCGAAATTTTAAAATCTCATTGCTACTTTATGCGTCCTAATCATGCGATTGAAGTTTGAACGCTACACTTACACAATAATCTTCATGTAACAGTACATAACTCTAGAACCTACATATTTAAAATCCAACATGGCGACCATCCGAAATATTTAGTCGGTTCTCAATATCTACGAATCTATTACAGCAATCAAACTGAAATTTTGTATGTTGATAGTGGCAGTTAACATAAGTAGGATATATGAAAATAGGCTGTATAGTTCTTCACGGAACTACTTGTTTCGTTTCACTTTCCTTTCTATAGTTTTTAACGGTGTTTTTCGAGCATATTCTGCATATTTAACCGCATATAATGGGGGTTCCGCGCATATCTATCGAGCATATAATGTTTTTTTCGAGCATATCTTTCGAGCATAAAACACATGGTTTTCGAGCATATCTGGAGATTTTATCGAGCATATCGATCCGAGCCCTAGTCATTACATAGCAAAACACTTCAAGTTTTTTTGGCAAATCCATTACGGCTCAGCGTATGCACCATTTGTCATCCTGGACACATCCCAACGGAAGTCGATTTCCCGCCACGTATGAACCAGCATTTGTGGGGTAACAGAGGCGATGGCTGTGGTGATGCGATGTCTCAGTTCATCAAGATTTGCAGGTATGGGAGGGATGTACACCCTATCTTTCACAAAGCCCCACAGAAAGAAGTCCAGTGGCGTGTATTCTGGGGACCATGGCGGCCAGGTAATTGGTCCACCACGACCTATCCACTTACCCGGGAAGCATTGATCAAGGAATTTCCTGACGTCTGGCAGGTAGTGCGGTGGGGCACCAAGAAGAGGTGGGTTCGATTCCTAGAAGTGGTTGTCCGTGGTTTACCCCTTTTGCTCCAGGAAAATGCCGGGATGGTTCCTAGCTTAAGGTCACAGCCACCTTCTGCCTGAAATCCCAGCCTCAATTACAAATACACACACCACTTCAGCCGTCACAGTGACACAGGTTATCGGACGGAATCCACACACACCCAAGTGCACGAGGCTACGTGACCACTAAATCTCAAAACCATTGAATAAATCATCAACAACAACAACAACATCATCATAATCGAGATGAGGTGCAACATTGTCCTTTATAACCCTTTGAGGTATTTTTCATCCTACAGTTCAGAGATAATTAATTCGTACTATCTCTTTCTAGATTGTACACTCAGCCTCGTGAGGCAAAACTGAACAGACATGGGTTCAATTCTGACCTCAACCAACCTTGAAGTGGTTTTCCGTGGTTTCCCACTTCTACTCCAGGCAAATACCGGGATGGTTCCTAACTTAAGGCCACGACCGCCTCCTTCCAAATCGTCACCTCAATTACAAACACACTACTACGGACTCCATAATAAGACAGGTTATCTAACAACATTTCTGCACACACCCAAGTACTCAGGCCTAAATGACAACGATGTCCAAGCCCGTAAAAGGAAGCAACTGTTTGTAGATCATAACCAAACACTACTTCAGGTTTCTCCTTTGCACGAGTTCTTTTCATTTCTACTGGCAGCCTATTATTTGGTTCAAACTCTAACATTATTACTATCATTATCGTCATTACTAAGTTACTATAATTATTGTTACTATCATTAATAGGCCTAACATTATCGTTATTATCTTATCACGTGTCGTGAGGGTGATTATTAATATCGACTAACTTATTATGCAAAGCATCATGTCATGCACGAAAGAGCGAATCTAATTTGTCATGCGGAATGTGGAATCTGACTAATTACGAGGGTCGCCAAATGCAAAGTGGCACCGAGGGTATTGAGCGAACGAAGACTATCAGAACTGACGAAACAGACAGTGGGCTCGAATTCTGCAGATGAGATGTGAAATCATAATGAGATAGTCTCCACCACGCCCGTTCAGAACTAGCAGGTTACGTGAACAGTTTAAAATAGATAGGTTGTTTGGTTGGTTCCTTAGTTTAGGGGCTGTGACAACGCGGTCATGTAGCCCCGTGTACTTTGGGTGTGTGTAGAATCTGTCTGATAACCGGTGTTAATTGTGATGGCTGTATTAGTCTGTGTTATCTGTTTTAATTCAAGTAAGGAGTGCAGACGATAATTTCAAGTAGTTCCTACTCGTGCTACCAAATGCTACCGTCCACGACACCTAGCTGCGGACTTGGCTACTAGATGTCATCGCAGTCAGCCCCTGGCGGCGAAAGTTGGTACTAATATAGCGTTATCAATTCTAACCTACACATTTTGGCTTCACACATGTATAGTAAAGTGGAAGGTTCTTTTTCTGGCCATATAGACTATCTATGACATGGGACCGCTGGCTTTACTTGCCCTACTGAGGGATTTTTAACGCTCTTAAAAATCCGACAACTTCGGCCGAGTTTGAGCCCGCGACCTTGCGCATAGAAGCTCAGCATGCTACGAACTACGCCACCGAAGCCGCCAAAAAAAGGAGATAATTACAGTGTATAAAGAAAGATCAAAGCAAATTCAGTACAGGACAATACAGGACACTTCCCGATTTAACATGATTATAATGGGAGACCATTTGCTATTGGCGCACCTAGCGGTGTGACCTGGTAACTAACTCCAAGTTCATACATCAATGGAAGTTCGTATACGGAAATGAATAAATAAATTATGTGTGGAAAGAAAGTGTTATTAGTACAGTATTAATACGACAGGGTCGCTGAAGCAACATGTGACGTAGGTCTTAATACCACAACTGACTGAATGACCAAATGCGCGGGTGGCAAGGCACACTCTCACCAGGGCTAATCAGGGCTTCATCATCTTATCCTTGTCATCAAACTCAACAATATGTTTCCATGAAAATTTTTGCCGTCAACAAACTGAAAAGCATGCTTTTTAAAATGATTTCTTACAGATTTAAGCAAGTGTGTGCATCGTGAAAGAATTCCCATTGACCTCAATCAATGGCTTTTCTTCATTCAAAAGTCAGTCCAAACAATGACCTCATTTTCAGATTGTCACTTCCATGGACACAAACAATCACCTCAGCCCTGTTTCTCTCACTTTTATCAAGAAATCTAAAACTATGACCTTTAAAGGCCTCTCGTCCATTGGGAGCGGAAAGCTACGAAAAGGTCCGAAATAGAATTCGTCCGAAGTCGCACGAACGATCCAAAGACGTGGCTTGGTGGGGGACCGCGTCCACAGAGCCCGTATCCACAGTATAGTGAACCCATGTACCATAGGCTTCAAAGGGAGTCGAATCCATGTATTTTGTGAAAGGAATGAAAGAATCATACAGTCTCTAATGTAACGGAGAGAGATTTCAAGCCGGGATTCTAGCCTAACATTGTGCAAGCGCTAGGGCCAGGTGTTCCTAAGATGAGCTCATGCCTCTTGACATTTATAAGGAGCCAGTCATGGATATTAATAGAACTAGTGGAAAGTTTGGACTGTAAGACGAAGAAGCTCGACTCGGAAATTGCTCTTACGTGGCAGGAAAACGGCAACCTCGCTGCTGAGTCAGAACAAGAATAATTAAATTTAACCCGTTTACGAGTATAAAAATAAGTAAACAGATACAGTACGGTGAATCATTTTGGATTAGAGATTTTTGTGTAAAGAAAAACCTTGTAATAATTGCACAGGAAAAAACTGCAAACGCAAGTATACCTTATTGGGAATTCACCGGGACCCAAGGAGTGGGAGAATTAAAAATGAACAGCACCACCCACACAGTTGAGGACGAAGAATTAATTAATATCTCGGAAATGCACGATCGATTTCCATGCACAGGAAGATTATTTTACGTTTGGAAGACGAGCTTTCTGGAGATATAATTTTTATAATTGTGCGACAATTAGTTCAAAAGTTGGTCACGAAAAGGACTAGGATTTTATCTTTTTGTGACTAAAAGGTATAAAACTCCTGGCCTCACCAAGCCAATCATGCAGTCTACGATAGCCCAGGGAGGCGTTACGCTGTATCAGTTCATGCAGTATTCAAGAGCCCGTGAGGGGAACGTCACGCTGTATCAGTACATGCAGTCTACGATAGCCCAGGGAGGCGTTACGCTGTATCAGACATCGAAGGCAGTTAACCAGTACTCCTTGAGGGGAGAAACGCTGTATTACACCGCAGAATTAATATCCGACAGCCACGGGCCTCGAAGTATCAGTAACTTGCGTGCCTCCGGAAGGAGTTGCAAAGAAGAAGTATTAAAGTATCGCCGTGTTGAAAAATTAGGAAAATCCTAGTTACAGGATTTATGTCCGACAGGGCAAAGTTTACCGTAAAAGTTCCAAAAATACAGTCAAAGCAGGCTGTGAACTTAGGATTCAGGCGATAGGTCTTTCAGTAAACGACCAAAAGTATCATAACGGACGGAAGTACCGGAACAGCGAGATAAACAGTTTATCAATTTTAAAGAACCCGAACAGGGAAAAACAGAGTAAGCTTCGCAACGTATTTCAGAAAATTAGAAGTGCGAGAACCAAATAAACAAAGAAGAACGGAAATTATAGACATTGTCTCAAGAAAGCGGACGAACTATTCTAAAGCACTAAGACTCGAGAAGTATTAGTGGCTAAAAAATCCATAGGTCACCGATAGGTTATCGAGGGGACCTCGATCAGAACAGACTTTCGCTAGGATCGATAAATCAGATCTAAAAGGGGAGCCGTTCAAGCTAGAGAAATAGCCGATCATCAGGAACAGGATTCGAAGAATTGTTATTCCAGGGAAGTAGTAGATGATTCGAGACTTTCGTATTCTGCAGGATAGGAAGCCAACATTGAATAAATTTCACCCTTGGAGACGGGAGATTAAGAGGTCACGTGTGATAGGCTAGAAAAAGACAGCCTAGTGATCAAAAGTTGTGAAGTGTAAATATATCAAGAGTGTGTGTTAAAAGTAATATATTTTTAGTGTTTTATTGTGTATTCAAAACGGATACACCAGTGTATTAAAAATGTTGTCAGTGTTAAATGTATTGAATATGTGTCAAGAAATGTCTGTACATGAGATGAGTTTGTACAATATGGAGTAAGTCAAGAAGGTGGGCCAAAATGACACATCGAACGAGAATAAAGGTCAGAAAACGACCTTAGACATGTGAGTAAAGATTTTCATTATGTTTTGGGTGTCGGGAAATTTTTGTGTACAATTCCACCGGAGTTTTGAGTAAAAGGGATGTTTTAAATAAATAATAACTAAATAAGAACGCGATCTGAACAAAAATAAAGTTTTAAGAAATAATAAATAATTATGTGAAATAATAAATCCTGTAGAGGAAATGCATGGAATAAAATGTCAGTGTATTTGACGAATGTTATAAAAGCAAGCGTAATAATAATAATTATAACAAAGATATTTACATAAAGGTAAATTTGAATTATATGAAAGAAATAGCTTTTGAGCTTTTGTAAGGAATGAAGACATGATGTGAGTAATCATAATAATGACAAGGTAAAGAAATCTAAATAAAGATTAAATTGAATGATATAAAAATATAGAGCGTTGGAGCCTTAACAAATGTATAAGACATGATGTGAATGCATGTTCTTAAAAAAAATGGAGCGATTTATTGTCAACGGAAAAGATAAATATAAGAATTGAGATATGTATCAATTGTTAATATGAAATTTATCAGTTCTTTGGAAGACATTTGGCCGTAAAGTAATGTGTAGCGCAATGGAACGCAATTAAATAAAAGTCACGCTAGGAATGCGTAGAATTTAAATGTACTTGGTAAATTACTTATGAGGGGTAGTTGATTGTATTGAATTGAGATATGTTGTAAGTCCTCTAATTGTGACGTAGATCACGAGGCCATGTGTGTGTTATTATTTAAAAGGGAGCTAATGTATGGTATTATTGAGCGTATGTCATGTAGGCCACGGACGACTTTAAATCGCGTCTTGTATAAGTCCTCCAATGTGGAAATGGTCCCCGAGGCATGTTAAGAGATTCGAACCTAGAATCCTCTGTTTGTTAAAGCCCCTTATTATTCGTCGTCGAATGTGTATTACTCTTCCCAATCAACGAGGACCCTTCATAATTAATAAATGCCAAGATTACGAGAGTGGTTTATGAGCCAAAAGAATATTGTTGAAAGTGAAAAGAGAAGTTAAAATGCCAGGTCTCTCCATAGAACTGAAAATAAAATGAAGGTTTGTTTAACAGCATTGAAGAGAGCTCCAACCGTAGGCTAGGCAGGGAGCCGCTCTCCCTGTCATAAATCTCGCTCGAGTATAATGGCCTGACCCTCATAGAGCGAGGGTGGGTAAAGACCGTCTTGTAAGAAGTGTTAAATACACCGTGAGTGTTTAAAGTTGTTAATGACCCGGGCGTTGAACCGAGGTCCTTGTAGATTGATATTATCGCTTGCCAGTTCAGATCGTAGTTTTCTTATGTGATAATGGTCTTATAAGACAAATGAATTAAATAAAAATCCCTGTTGTAATGTTGTATGGAAAATAAGGAATCCACGAGTTTTGTGAAGATAACTAGATTTCGGGAGTAATCATAGTTTTTGACTTTGTCAAGTAATCTTTCTGACTCTGGAGTACACAAATAGTTTCCCGATCACCGTAGTGAATTTGCAAAACTTGAGAGAGATAGTAAATACTGAGAACATGTGAAATGCCCAAATATTAAGGTAGATAATTAACATGTAATTTTAAATGTAATTATATATTTGTTTTGATGATAAGAAAAGATAAAAATAGTTCTTGAGGTGTACAAAAGTATGACACCATTATTATGGAAAAGTATCGAGCCAAAGAAGCTCGTAGTTATATGGAACTTTAAGATAGGTACTTTATGGAGGTGAAAATAATCGTGAATTGTTGGTTTTAAAGAAAACCATGTGTTTAAAGAGAATATTTGTTTTATTTTTATGCTATTCCTTGTTCACTTTGAACAAGTAGAAAGATATTGGTCAGTAGTTTATTTGTTTTATTGTTTGTAGCGCCATAATTTTGATTAATTAAATGTGTTAAAATAGGAGTTGATTTTGTTGTTATTTTTGCAAGTGTATCCTCTATTTAATCCAAAATATGTAAGTCACAGAGTGGGAGAACTTACCGCAGCCCCGAAAATCCCGAATTGAGCAATGCTGGCATACTGTGATTTGCATATTTCTTGCTGAAAGGGCACAGGGGGGTGAATAGAAGTATTGTGCTTGGATTGATTATTAGAGGAACACTAAAGACGGTCAATTCATGTAAAAGTAAAGTAATGATAGGAGTAGCTACAACGTATAATGTTAACTGACCGCATGGGTCCCTAGAAACTCACACCGAGCAGCCCTGGATTAAACGACCTCCCAGCAAATCTTCGATTTTGGCGCCCAGTACGCAGGGATGAGTTTTCCTAGGGAAAACCCGAGTTTTCTCGAAAAATCAAAATTTTCATAAAAAAAATGGTTTTTCGAAATTTTGAATTTTAAATACTTCCATAAAGGTCCTTGAGTTTGAATAATGATATCAAAAGGGTACGGTGTAGTAAAAACCCGTACCAAAGTAAAATTTTTGAAGAAATTGGGACACAATGGTTCAGATTACTATCTCTCAAGCATGTATTAGCGATGTGGCATGGGTAGCCCACTATATTCTAATAAGATGGCATTGAGTGAGGAGATGCAACGGCTCTTGGAGGCCATAAACAGTAAGTTGGATAGCCAACAGAGTGAAAATAAAAGGGATTTAGGATCCATGAATCAAAGTTTAGAATCACTAAAAACTAATAGTGATAACATGGGGACTAAATTAGAAGCTATCGAAGTTAAAAGTGATAACATGGGGACTAAATTAGAAGCTATCGAAGCCGACTGTATAAAAATGAATGGTGAATTGAAGGTTGAGATAGATAAAATAAATAACAAATTTCAAGGTTTTGACACTGAGTTTGGGAAGAAGTTAAATGATTTCAAAGGGGAAATAACAAGTAAAATTGAAAATGAAAATGGGACACTTAAGTCAGAATGGCAAGGCCAAATAAAGACCTTGAAGGACAGTATGGAAGAGTCCCAAACTAAATGTCAAGATAATTTTAGTACTATAGAAACTAAATTAAGTGACATGGAAAAAAAGGGTGATGATTGTGAAAAGAAACTTGTAACCCAGATCCAAGGTGTGCAGGAAAAATTAGAAGCTCAGATAAAATCGAATAAGAGTATTTGTGAAACATCCCGGGATGAGATAAAAAAAATGTGTTAGTGACCTAGGAAACCGATTTGAAAGAGTTGAGGAAGAAGTAGGAAACCTTAAGGGAAAAGTCGTGGAAATTCAGACCAAAGTTAATGAGATGGAAAGTCAGAATCACAAAGATGTACAGGATATGAAAGGGCGGATTGATCTTTTTACCAGGCAGGTAGATGAGAACTTAAAGAAGCACGGGGAGGAAATAAATCAAAAATTTGGTATGTACGAAGAACATCTCCAGAAAGAAAGAAAGAAAACAAAGAAATGAAGAAAATAAGGAAAGTACCCATAAGATAGATGAAATAAGTCAGGGTATAAATGATGTTCAGGAAACCATCGGACATTAAAGGTCCAAGTAGGAAAAACCAATACGGAAGTAAATCAGGTCCGAGACCACTTGAGGAGATTATATAAGAGTCAAGGGAAAACTGAGGAAAAGCTTGAAGGAATTAAAGCAGATATGGTCAAAGGACGAAGAGAGATGGAGGAGAAAATAAAGGAAATACGAGAAGACCTAGATACCAGAGGTGACGTTAAACCAGAAATTATAACAGAACAGGTCATGGTCATCAAGAAAGAGGTAGAAGAACACTTAAATGAAATCAGGAATAGCTTCAGGGACGACAAAAACCAACTCAAACGAGAACTGGAAACCAGTAAGAAAAACCAGGAAAGAATTCAAAATGAATTAGGATCCCGGTTGGAGAGGACTGAACATAAGAACAGTCAAATGGAAATCCAACTCATGGCTAATGAAGAAAGTGCCCGAAGAGAAAGGAAGTTAGAATTTGAGAATCAGGAGGAGTTTCCAAAGACAGGATGGGTAGATTCCTGTGAACAAGGCACCGATACAGATAGGGACTTAGGAGGGGAGAGCCCTTATAAGAACCCAGGATATCCGATGGCGATGTCAACCCCATACATGAACCAGACAAATGGTCAGATAATAAACATTATTAAGTCGAATGAGGACAGACCGGTAAAATTTACGGGTAATAACATGTCAATTACTCCAAAATACTGGCTAAAGGAAGTCGCAGAGTACTTAAACGAAATGAAGGTTCCTCAGGATCGGAGACTGAGAGCTATTGAGAAGCTGTTGGCAGGTGATTGTCTCACCTGGTTCAGAAGCTTTAGGTACACCTTTGATACGGTGGAAGGCTTTAGAGAAGCCTTTTTAAAACGATATTGGGCAGCAGACGTCCAGGAGAATTTGAGGTTAGATCTGTACTCTAGGAAGTACAGCACAAATGCACCAACTAAGTACTCGGAATTTTTTATCGCTCAGCTGTGTAAATTCCGCGAACTTGACATTGCTCCAGCTGAGAACGACCTGTGTGCCGCCATTGCAAGACAACTTCCATATGAGATTCAGAGGCTGTTAATCTCATCCAAAGCCAGAAGTGCTGTGGAAGTGGAGAGTGTATTACGTCAATTAGACATGACGACGTCACACGTAACTCCTAGGCACCAAAGACAGACTGAACAGGTACACATGGCCAGCAGTCAGGAAACCAGAGAAAAACCATCGACCAGGAATCAGTCCACCAGCACTGATACTCAAGGACTAGGTCGAGAGTATGGGCACCAAGAGCCTAGAGGAATACAGCCATACTACAGAGGAGGATATCGAGGAAGAAATCCTAGGAATACGGGTTATAGGCAACAAGAGAGCCGACCCTATAACAATAACCATCAGAGGCAAGAAAACAAAAAGAAATGGGAGAATTATCCCAGAAGGAACGTAAGGCCAGAGGATAGGGATGATGAATATCGGGCCGAAATAGAGGAAAGATATCAGGAAAGTCTTCGTTACATGAACGAACGACCAGACGAACCTGAAAGTCAAAAAGTCCGTTGGAGTGAGGCAATCAAGAACCGGAAATCACCCAACCGACTAGATGGAGCTCAAAGCTTGGAACTACAAGCTCAAATAAAGAATGAGGGGAAAGGAAGCCCTCAGGATAAAAAAAACTCCAAATTTAAATCGTCAAAAGTGGAAACATACCAGGAGCTGGGAGGAGGTAGAAATAGTGAATTGGATAGCAAGACCAGATGAGCTAATTAATGAGGATGTGGAAGGAATCCCACCTATCAAAAGAGAATTACCCATAATTATGCTAAGGATAGAAGGATTACTGGTCAGGGCATTGATTGATACCGGATCAACAATAAGTTTAATTACGCAAACCCTTCTGAATGAATTGGAAACAACAGGCCGCGTATTAAAAAAACCCACATCAAGTGTAAAGATTAAGGGAATTGTCCCTGAAAAATCTTTAACATGCAAATTTCAGGTATACATTGATCTAATCATGGGTAACACTGAAATTTCGCAATGCTTTTTGCTGGTAAATCAATTACCGTATAATGTCATATTAGGTATTGATTTTATCCGTGAGAACAAGGTCATTATAGATCTAGCGCAATACTGCATTAGAATCCAAAGAGAGGATGTGGATGAACAAAACATTAACCTACAGGAACAGGATGTGAAAATAGGAGAACAGGTATGGCATATGGAAGAAGTAACTGAAGAAGGTTATAAGGACATAGAAAGGATATTTGAAGTCCTCAACATAGAACTCGAAGATAATTTGGAAACTGAGTTCGAGACCAACCTGTCAGGAAAAGTAGAGGAAGCTAAAGTGAACCTCGAAAATAAGGAACAATTAAGGAAATTATTATTGAATTTTAGGGACGTATTTGATTCCAAGCCAGGGAAGTTTGAAAATTTTAAATACGCGTTCCAAGTCAATGATTGGGCACCGTTCAGACAAAAACCATACCCGGTTGTGGAAAAACATTACCCACAAACTAAGAAAACACTGCAGAAGATGATGAATGCAGGTGTTATAGAAAAGATGGCGACACCATATGTTAGTCCATTAGTGATTGTGAGTAAACGGGATGGCTCAGTAAGGGTGTGTCTAGATGCCAGAAATTTAAATGCAAAAATCATACCAGAAAATGATTCGGCACCACCCATAAAAGAAATACTGAGGAAGTTCAAAGGCAAGAAGATTTTCACAAATATTGACATGACTTCTTCGTATCATCATCTCGAACTGGAAGAGAAAACCAGCTTGTCGACTGGATTTCAGTTCGACCAACAAACCTATTGTTTTAGGAGATGTCCGTTTGGATTGAAGACCGCGGGATCTGCCTTAATAAGAGCGCTTGATCGAAACCTGTCAGAGGAAGTGAAAGATTGCACTATCCGTTATGTGGATGATATTTTGCTTACCTCGGAGAATATTGAGGAACATCTAGAAAAGTTAGAGAAATTATTGGAAGATTTTTAAGAAGGGCAAATTTTAAAATCAATTTAAAGAAGTCAAATTTTTCTCAAAGGCAAGTAACATTTTTAGGGCATGTGATTGATAAGGATGGTGTTAAACCAAATCCATGCAAATTGGAATCGATAAGGGATTTTCCAAGGCCTTTGAAGGTGAAGAACGTTCGCCAGTTTTTGGGATTGATTGGTTTCTTCTCAGGACATTGTCCATCATACACAAAAACTGTTGCACCACTACAGGACCTTCTGAAGAAGGGGGGCAAGTGGAAATGGACGGAGGAAACAGAAAAAGCATTCGTGGAGGCCAAGGAAATGCTCTTAAACTATGTGAAGCTAGGATATCCTGATTTTAATCAGAAATTTATAATTCAAACAGATGCATCCCAGATTGGAATAGGGGCAATGCTATATCAGGAAAACCCGGATAACCCTGATAAGAAAAATTATCTAGCTTTCACAAGTCGGAGACTGAAACCACACGAGAAAAATTATACGATCAGCGAAATCGAGCTGTTAGCGATATTGCACGCGCTGCAATATTGGCGAAAGATCGTATATGGGTTTCAGGTCATTTTAAGAACGGATCATAAAGCCTTAACCTTTTTGATGAAGACTGATTTATCCAGTCAAAGGTTGATGCGTTGGGCTTTATATATTCAACAGTTTGATGTAAAGATAGAATACTGCCCAGGAAAAGAAAATATAGTTCCAGACTATTTAAGTAGACAGCCAGAGTCCACAGAAGAGGAAGTAATGGCTATTGATTTGGAAGACAGGGATCAGCGTACTCTAAATGAGTTAAGGAGCATTAGTCAACGGCAACGTGAGGATCCATGGATGAACATGCTCATATCTTTCCTTGAGGGAAGTTTGATAAGGGGAACACCGGCGTACACGGAAGCTAACAAGATAGCTCAAGATTACACATTTTATAATGGATTATTATATAAGTTTGTGGACTCTGACCATACACGATTAAGGATATTGTACCTGCAATTTTGCAGAGGAAAATAGTATGGTTAGCCCATAGATCGTTCGGACATATGGGAGTCGACAAAACAGTCTCGATGCTGAAAGAAGCATTTGTATGGCCGAGGCTGAGAGAAACTGTAAGGGACACGCTAAAGACATGTGATCTATGTCAAAGGATCAAACCAAATGCATTTCTGATGAGACAAAAGCCTATACCATTATTGCCCGAAAGGCCAGGTCAAATCATATCTATTGATAACTTCGGACCGTTGCCGAAGGCAAGAAGAGGAAATCGACACATAATGGTGGCTATGGATGTCTTCACTAAAATGGTTGTCCTTGCTCCCATACAGAAGACTAGTACCAAACAGGTGTTAAAACGACTCAAAGAAAAAGTGATACCGATTCTGGGAAAACCTGAGAATTTGTTGTCGGATCACGGTAGTTGTTTCACCAGTGTAGAGTTCAGACAAGAATTAGAAAGACTTGAAATACGTCAGATTTTGTCAAGTATTCGCCATCCTGAGGCAAATCCTGTAGAAAGTGTGATGAGGGAGACGGCCAAGTATTGTAGAATATACTGTGCCGAAGAAAATTGGAAGTGGATAGATATCTTGGATATTATCGAATTTTGTATAAACAACACAATCCATGAATCTACGGGAGAGATACCAATAACGTTACATCGGAATGAGCAACCAGAGAGACCTTGGAGTCTGGTAATTCCTAGGCCAGCAGACGCTCAGCCTGGAAGAGATGTACGTATAAGAAGAGCCATTGGGCATCTAAAAGCTCAAGCCGACAGGAGACAAAGAAGAAATAGGCACAAGAGGTATCATCGGCCACTAGTAGCAGGGGAAATGGTGTTAGTGAAAAGACCAGCCATTTCAGATCCAGGGAACCGCGTGTACAAAAAGTTCCAGAAAATGTACCACGGACCGTATCAAATAATAAGGGATTTGAGAAATAATGCCTATAGAATGCGGCACTGTGAAACGAATCATGAAGTGACCATGAATTCAGCAAATTTAAAAGTGTATTACCCTCCCGAAGACTTCGATGAAGCCAATGAACAAGCCCTGGTTATGGAACAATTTAGAGATGAAGAATCCACTTTTGATAGAAACGAGAATGAGATAGGAAAAGGAAACAAAGCTCAAACATTCGAGTGCGAATGCGAATTGGAGAAATTATATTAGGAAATAAAAGAAATAATTGATTTTATTGAAGAAGAAAATTTCAATTTAAGGAAGGAGAATGATGAAATAAAGGAACGGGTAGGGATAGACCACACCCGTAAAGAAGAATGAGGTTCTGGAAACCTGAAGTCCAGACAAATAAAAAGGGGAAAGAAAGGGTAGGGACAGAGCGTACCCAACCGACACAATTACCGGATATGACTTAAAAAGATGAAAGAAATCAAATTATCGTGGGAGTTTTAAGGAAGAAAAATCAGAAGGTACGGATAACGTTATGATGGCTTGGACATTTAAAAAGGAAAAATAAGTTTTTTTTGGATAATTAAAATAAATTTCCTCAAAAGTTTTCGAAAATTTATTTACCTAAGGAGGGGAGAGATGAACCCATGTACCATAGGCTTCAAAGGGAGTCGAATCCATGTATTTTGTGAAAGGAATGAAAGAATCATACAGTCTCTAATGTAACGGAGAGAGATTTCAAGCCGGGATTCTAGCCTAACATTGTGCAAGCGCTAGGGCCAGGTGTTCCTAAGATGAGCTCATGCTTCTTGACATTTATAAGGAGCCAGTCATGGATATTAATAGAACTAGTGGAAAGTTTGGACTGTAAGACGAAGAAGCTCGACTCGGAAATTGCTCTTACGTGGCAGGAAAACGGCAACCTCGCTGCTGAGTCAGAACAAGAATAATTAAATTTAACCCGTTTACGAGTATAAAAATAAGTAAACAGATACAGTACGGTGAATCATTTTGGATTAGAGATTTTTGTGTAAAGAAAAACCTTGTAATAATTGCACAGGAAAAAACTGCAAACGCAAGTATACCTTATTGGGAATTCACCGGGACCCAAGGAGTGGGAGAATTAAAAATGAACAGCACCACCCACACAGTTGAGGACGAAGAATTAATTAATATCTCGGAAATGCACGATCGATTTCCATGCACAGGAAGATTATTTTACGTTTGGAAGACGAGCTTTCTGGAGATATAATTTTTATAATTGTGCGACAATTAGTTCAAAAGTTGGTCACGAAAAGGACTAGGATTTTATCTTTTTGTGACTAAAAGGTATAAAACTCCTGGCCTCACCAAGCCAATCATGCAGTCTACGATAGCCCAGGGAGGCGTTACGCTGTATCAGTTCATGCAGTATTCAAGAGCCCGTGAGGGGAACGTCACGCTGTATCAGTACATGCAGTCTACGATAGCCCAGGGAGGCGTTACGCTGTATCAGACATCGAAGGCAGTTAACCAGTACTCCTTGAGGGGAGAAACGCTGTATTACACCGCAGAATTAATGTCCGACAGCCACGGGCGTCGAAGTATCAGTAACTTGCGTGCCTCCGGAAGGAGTTGCAAAGAAGAAGTATTAAAGTATCGCCGTGTTGAAAAATTAGGAAAATCCTAGTTACAGGATTTAGGTCCGACAGGGCAAAGTTTACCGTAAAAGTTCCAAAAATACAGTCAAAGCAGGCTGTGAACTTAGGATTCAGGCGATAGGTCTTTCAGTAAACGACCAAAAGTATCATAACGGACGGAAGTACCGGAACAGCGAGATAAACAGTTTATCAATTTTAAAGAACCCGAACAGGGAAACACAGAGTAAGGTTCGCAACGTATTTCAGAAAATTAGAAGTGCGAGAACCAAATAAACAAAGAAGAACGGAAATTATAGACATTGTCTCAAGAAAGCGGACGAACTATTCTAAAGCACTAAGACTCGAGAAGTATTAGTGGCTAAAAAATCCATAGGTCACCGATAGGTTATCGAGGGGACCTCGATCAGAACAGACTTTCGCTAGGATCGATAAATCAGATCTAAAAGGGGAGCCGTTCAAGCTAGAGAAATAGCCGATCATCAGGAACAGGATTCGAAGAATTGTTATTCCAGGGAAGTAGTAGATGATTCGAGACTTTCGTATTCTGCAGAATAGGAAGCCGACATTGAATAAATTTCACCCTTGGAGACGGGAGATTAAGAGGTCACGTGTGATAGGCTAGAAAAAGACAGCCTAGTGATCAAAAGTTGTGAAGTGTAAATATATCAAGAGTGTGTGTTAAAAGTAATATATTTTTAGTGTTTTATTGTGTGTTCAAAACGGATACACCAGTGTATTAAAAATGTTGTCAGTGTTAAATGTATTGAATATGTGTCAAGAAATGTCTGTACATGAGATGAGTTTGTACAATATGGAGTAAGTCAAGAAGGTGGGCCAAAATGACACATCGAACGAGAATAAAGGTCAGAAAACGACCTTAGACATGTGAGTAAAGATTTTCATTATGTTTTGGGTGTCGGGAAATTTTTGTGTACAATTCCACCGGAGTTTTGAGTAAAAGGGATGTTTTAAATAAATAATAACTAAATAAGAACGCGATCTGAACAAAAATAAAGTTTTAAGAAATAATAAATAATTATGTGAAATAATAAATCCTGTAGAGGAAATGCATGGAATAAAATGTCAGTGTATTTGACGAATGTTATAAAAGCAAGCGTAATAATAATAATTATAACAAAGATATTTACATAAAGGTAAATTTGAATTATATGAAAGAAATAGCTTTTGAGCTTTTGTAAGGAATGAAGACATGATGTGAGTAATCATAATAATGACAAGGTAAAGAAATCTAAATAAAGATTAAATTGAATGATATAAAAATATAGAGCGTTGGAGCCTTAACAAATGTATAAGACATGATGTGAATGCATGTTCTTAAAAAAATGGAGCGATTTATTGTCAACGGAAAAGATAAATATAAGAATTGAGATATGTATCAATTGTTATTATGAAATTTATCAGTTCTTTGGAAGACATTTGGCCGTAAAGTAATGTGTAGCGCAATGGAACGCAATTAAATAAAAGTCTCGCTAGGAATGCGTAGAATTTAAATGTACTTGGTAAATTACTTATGAGGGGTAGTTGATTGTATTGAATTGAGATATGTTGTAAGTCCTCTAATTGTGACGTAGATCACGAGGCCATGTGTGTGTTATTATTTAAAAGGGAGCTAATGTGTGGTATTATTGAGCGTATGTCATGTAGGCCATGGCCGACTTTAAATCGCGTCTTGTATAAGTCCTCCAATGTGGAAATGGTTCCCGAGGCATGTTAAGAGATTCGAACCTAGAATCCTCTGTTTGTTAAAGCCCCTTATTATTCGTCGTCGAATGTGTATTACTCTTCCCAATCAACGAGGACCCTTCATAATTAATAAATGCCAAGATTACGAGAGTGGTTTATGAGCCAAAAGAATATTGTTGAAAGTGAAAAGAGAAGTTAAAATGCCAGGTCTCTCCATAGAACTGAAAATAAAATGAAGGTTTGTTTAACAGCATTGAAGAGAGCTCCAACCGTAGGCTAGGCAGGGAGCCGCTCTCCCTGTCATAAATCTCGCTCGAGTATAATGGCCTGACCCTCATAGAGCGAGGGTGGGTAAAGACCGTCTTGTAAGAAGTGTTAAATACACCGTGAGTGTTTAAAGTTGTTAATGACCCGGGCGTTGAACCGAGGTCCTTGTAGATTGATATTATCGCTTGCCAGTTCAGATCGTAGTTTTCTTATGTGATAATGGTCTTATAAGACAAATGAATTAAATAAAAATCCCTGTTGTAATGTTGTATGGAAAATAAGGAATCCACGAGTTTTGTGAAGATAACTAGATTTCGGGAGTAATCATAGTTTTTGACTTTGTCAAGTAATCTTTCTGACTCTGGAGTACACAAATAGTTTCCCGATCACCGTAGTGAATTTGCAAAACTTGAGAGAGATAGTAAATACTGAGAACATGTGAAATGCCCAAATATTAAGGTAGATAATTAACATGTAATTTTAAATGTAATTATATATTTGTTTTGATGATAAGAAAAGATAAAAATAGTTCTTGAGGTGTACAAAAGTATGACACCATTATTATGGAAAAGTATCGAGCCAAAGAAGCTCGTAGTTATATGGAACTTTAAGATAGGTACTTTATGGAGGTGAAAATAATCGTGAATTGTTGGTTTTAAAGAAAACCATGTGTTTAAAGAGAATATTTGTTTTATTTTTATGCTATTCCTTGTTCACTTTGAACAAGTAGAAAGATATTGGTCAGTAGTTTATTTGTTTTATTGTTTGTAGCGCCATAATTTTGATTAATTAAATGTGTTAAAATAGGAGTTGATTTTGTTGTTATTTTTGCAAGTGTATCCTCTATTTAATCCAAAATATGTAAGTCACAGAGTGGGAGAACTTACCGCAGCCCCGAAAATCCCGAATTGAGCAATGCTGGCATACTGTGATTTGCATATTTCTTGCTGAAAGGGCACAATAGATACCAATACAGTATGGACACTTCGGCAAAACCGGAAGAACGGATTTTCAAAAAAACAATTGATAAGGGGGAGCACCAATACACCTGTAAGCCGCTAGGTAGCACCACTTATGGACAAACACATGATAAACAGCTGATTGATGAATGTATATTTTATGTAATTTATTTAACTCTATTTCAACACACTAGCTCTCTTTATAATCAGATATTTTAAGAAAATAAATAAGAAGAAAATAGAAAGTGTTAATACTACTGTGTTTTAATTCTAAGAAGCGTGGAATATGTTTAACACCACATTCCTCCAGTCCTGTGGTGTCGCATTGTGATTGCATCGTAACGATGAAAGGTTATGATATGTTTTAATGATTAAATTAACACACGATATATTGAAAAATGTAAGCCTCCGTGGCTTAGGCGGCAGCGCGCCAGCCTCTCACCGCTGGGTCCGTGGTTCAAATCCCGGTCACTCCATGTGAGATCTGTGCTGGACAAAACGGAGGCAGACAGGTTTTTCTCCGGGTACTCCGGTTTTCCCTGTCAAAATTTAATTCCAGCAACACTCTCCACTATCATTTCATTTCATCTGTCATTCATTTAATCATTGCCCCAGAGGAGTGCGTCAGGCCTCGGCAGCCGGCACAGTCCATATCCTCGCCGCTAGATGGGGGCTTCATTCATTCCATTCCTGACCCGGTCGGAGACTGGAAGCAGGCTGTGTGGATTTTTCATATTGAAAAATGTGGGGGAAGTGTGGATTTTGTTTCTTAAACTTTTGTAGTCTGAGATAATGCAATTCAAGTTTTCTACAGTAACTGTAAATAAGTGTTAATTTTTAATGTGCTTAGCTTCCTAACGTAAATACCCGGGAATTTATTTAGTCAATAAAAAAGTCATGTTGATGGGTGGGGACAGCCTTATTATGCAGTGTTATTTTCACATTTCATGATATGCCTAGGCTACTTCTTACTCCTCATTTCTTAGCCTACTCACACTTCCGTTCATTATCTTGTGTTTCAAGAAGAATTCAATACCGGTACAGTAAGTCATGTGCTAAGGAATCTCTTTTCATTACCTTTATTAGTTCCACGTCTTTGTGTGGCTATTATAGGAGCAACAAGTAGCTTTCAGATTCAACAAATAGACTATACATTTTCTGGTAGATTGTTTTGTTTAACCTACAGATGGCCTAAAAATAAGTAAAGTAAAGCTGAAATACAAGCTCAGGGCTTACAGTAAGTAAACCGGCCAACCACCCTTCGTACAGAGGCCTGCTTCTTTAATCCTAGAAGCCAAGGTCACACCCAGATCTCCATTCGGAGATCCTAAAGTCATCATATTATAGTTTTGGACTCGTTTTTGATTCTTGGTTAATGCATGTTCGAATTTCAGAGTTGCATCCAGTGGTTCAAATTCCAAATATCAAAAAGAAAGGTTCTGTGGCTTATGATCACGAGAGCCACGTGAAGCTACAAGTTTGCTTTGCTTTCTGTCGCTAGTGAATGTAATAAAGTAATATAACTGGTAAATAACACTATGTGCAATGGTGTCGCCAATCAATCAAGTAAAACGCTCAGTCCTAAACTTGCTCTAACCATAGCTTAACACCAATCAGACCTAACTTTAACCTCGTCACGACTAATAAGTTGCCATCTATCCGCACCGCACTTTTTACTTGTCAGTGGTATGTCAACTCCTTATTCTTCCCATTCTGCAGAAATGGAGATAATGTAGGATGAGTTTTCCATGCGATGGATGGTTTTTACACCTGGATGAGAGAAGTGTTAGGCTCATA
This sequence comes from Meconema thalassinum, assembly GCA_946902985.2. NCBI lineage: Eukaryota > Metazoa > Arthropoda > Insecta > Orthoptera > Tettigoniidae > Meconema > Meconema thalassinum. The sequence goes on along the minus strand of OX336391.1, from coordinate 91,205,090 downwards.
ATGCTGTGTGGCTTTTGGAGAGGCCTGGGGCAGGTCTTTCCAGTTGGTACCTGTAAGTGACATGTAGGCCTATATCATAGTAGAATTAATACTGGTCATTAGGAGGCCTAACTATATGCCATAGCTTCAGTTACTAGGCCTACGTCAAGAGTTAACAAAGGAAGGAAGATTGTAGTTTTACGTGACCGTGAATCTTGTGATTATAAGCCACGGGACCTCCTTTTTACGTGGAATCCGAACCACAGGACATGGCATTTCACTTCGAAAATCTCACATGCATTGACCGGGAATCGAACCCGGACCGCCTTGGTGAGAGACATACAGCGATAAGAGTTAACAAAGGGCTATCGTGGTGTAATCAGTTCACACTCTGCGCAGAGTGCTGGGATTCAGTTTCAAGTCGTAACAGCAGTCTTATTTTAAACACTAAAGTTTCAAAGTATGTATAATTTTATTAATGCAGCCAATGGCCATGTACTTTTCTATTCAGGACGGGTCAGGAAAGGGATATTGGAGGGAAATTGGCCGTGGATTTATTGAAAGGAACCGTCCCGGCATTTGCCTGGTAGTGAAAATGAGAAACCACGGAAACCATTTTCAGGACGGTAGAGGTGGGATTCGAACTCACGCTCTCCCGATGCCAGCGAGGCACGAGGTAGCACATTAGCGCTCTCGGCCACCATGGCCGGTTCAAAGTATGTATGCCTCATGGTAAGCTATAATCTGGAGTCTTTTATATAACCATATTTTTTGACATACCGGTACTGTATATATTATTATAGTTCCAATTAAGACCTCTCTGGTCTATGACCTGTGTACTTGTGTGTGCATGGTATTTGATAATCAGTGTTGTGGTGAATGTAATGTAATTGTTGTTTTAAGGGGCGGAACTTCAAGGTCATCTGCCCCTAGAGTGTTGTGGTGACTAGCAGTGTTTGTAACTTGAACAGTACTCAAAAAAAGGTTTTGCATATTGCGATTTAGTGTTTTGCTATGTGTACTATCCTACCAGCGAATTTTTACCGGTGAAGGAAATCGAAACTAATGCGCTCCGCCCAGCCACACGCCTGTGATAGACGTGCAGTTGTCGCCAGCGAAACCTCATCGCATGTCATTTGTGTGCATGATTCGTGCTGGGTCGTGCGCTGTGCGGTGTGTTCTCATTGTACGACTGTGCATGCGTTCCCCCTCTTGCCCAGCAACCGCTCGCGGCAGCCATAACGAGGCGAGCTGACGTAATATATACACAACAGCCGTGCTCCACGTCTAGCAGTAACAATTCCCTGGTAAGGTAGTATGTAATGACATACAAAGAAAAACAACACACAATATGCTGTGCAAAAGAGACAAACACTAAAAGCATAACAAAAGTGGCAATCTTTTTCATGTTGGGGCATATCAATACCATGAATGGCCACCACGAGCCCTAAGGCATGCTTGCCGACAAAGAGGCATACCGAACTACGAAAGAACCGGGTTTGGGGCAGATTATCCCACTCTTGGAAGCAGCTTCAATCAGTTGCTGAATGTTTGTTTGTTTGTTTGTTTGTTAGAGGATTGGGACAGTGCGAAACTGCACTCTTAATCTTTTCCCATGCATGTTCGATACTGTTCATGTCCGCAGAATATGCAGGCCACTCCATTCTCCGTATGCCTTGCATCTGAAGGAACTGATTGACCACCCTAGCTCGATGGGCATTATCGTTCACTAGTGTAAAGCCCTCACCCATTGTGGCAGCGAATCCTGTAACGACAGGTTTGAGGATGTTGTCTCTGTATACCAGACCGGTCATGTTACCGTGGATAGGAATTAAGAGGCGTACGTTGACCAAACATGATCCCAACACAAAACATGACTGAATTTCCTTGCTGTTGGAGGCGTTCCTGGATGAAGAGCTTGTGAAATCTCTCACCCACCCGTTGCCACACTCGATTGCTCCTGTTGTATGGGTTTCTTCTCACGCCCAAGTACACAGGGCTGACGACCATGATGTACAACCTCCTACATGAAACAACAAGCATTAGCATAGCCACCTGGCTATGGCTTCATGAGACAGTGACGGCAGAGAATCCCAATCTTCGTGCTCCAATAGAGGAACAGTTTGACTATGGTATGATAATGCACCGGATGTTACAGCCATTCCAATAGACTAAGAGGCACTAAGGAGCAATCTGGCCACCATGTTAGACAACTTCTGTACATCGACTGCAATCTGTTGTTTCATTTCAGGGGCCTGGACATCGTGGTCATTTGGCCCCGTGTACTTGGGCGAGTGTGGAATTTTGACTGATAACCTGTGTTATTGTGATGCCTGTCTTAGTATGTGTATTTGCAATTCCGGTGAGGATTGGTAAGGAGGCGGCATTGGCTTTAACTTAAGAACCATCACAGCATTTGCCTGCAGTAGAAGTGGGAAATCTCGGAAGACCTCTTCCAAGATGGCTGAGGTGGGAATCAAACCCTCCTCTTCTCAGCTGTGCCTCACGAGACTGAGTGTACCCTGTTCCAGCCCTCAGACCAGAATTACATTTCTTGGCAGAGCCGGGAATCAAACCCAGACCTCTGGGGCAACAGCCAAGAATGGTAGTCACTACGCCACAAGGTGGTCCATGACCGCAATCTAGATCCACTGTAAATATTCTCAGAATTGCTCATTAACATCACACATAGTATGGATAGTTATTGTTGTTTAAGGGGCGGAACAGCAAGGTCATCTGTCCCTCTTAACACAAAATAATACAAATTTTAGTTGAGTTAAAATTTATAGGTGGATGCCTAATATTAATAAAACAAACAAAAATAATATGTATGGAATAAAAATTCAGAAAAGAAAAAGTTCTTTGAGCAAATGCACATACAGGTACAGTATTTTTCTCACCAAGATACGATGAACTATATTATTAGTAGGGCCATGATTCTTATGCAAGATATGTTTACGTAATAGTAATAATGTGTGAGTCCTCCAGAGAGAATCGTGCGGATATTTTTAAAGTTAACACCCATATACTGTACATTCTAAGAAGACTATTGAAACCGTAGTCTCCGAACTACCATTAAAACGAAACAAACAAACTCCGTGGCACTACAGTCCATGAAGGGCCTAGGCCTACCAAGCGATCGCCACCCAGCCATTTGGCCTGCAGATTATGTGGTGACGCGTGGTGAGCGCCTCGGGTCCCCTCGGCCGTTAATCTCGGTCTCCATGAGCGTGGCGCTGCCTCATTGTCAGACAGCTATTCAATTGAAGAGCCCGGTGCAAGAACCAGACAGCTCCACTTTTTGGTCAAAATCGTTTTTTTGCTGTAAGGTATCATAAAAAAAATGCTCTATCTGCTGGTCCAAGAACCAGATAACTCAACTGAGTTGGTGCGTAGTTACAATGGAAAAGGAACTGTCTGGTTTGTTTCGACTGTTTCTGCCGGGGCAAGATCCCATACAGCTCCTGGAGTTGTCTGGTTCTTGCAGCGACTGTAGTTCAATGTTCGGCTACTTGGCTGCGCATGGTAGTTGCTATCGAGACAGCACAAGGTGAACACGTGGTTCTTATACTATTCTGTTGTGTTAGATTAGTTTTGTGTTAATTCAATCAGTGTTTTGATGTAATAGCTTCAATATGGACAGTGAAGAACAGCTCACAGACAGTATTTATCATGAAGATCATGATTCCATCCATCCAGTTCCGAGTACGTCGAATGTTATCGCAGACAGCACCACCACGCCTGCTGCTAAAGGAAAGAAACGCCACAGAAGAGAAGAAACATGGAAGCGGAATGTATTAAAAAAACAGATGTCAAGTGGTTGTCAACACGTAAGTCCATCTAATGTTGTTATAAAGGCACGTATCACGGGGCCAGACTGTGAATGCAAAGCAAAATGTTTTACCAAAGTGCCAGACTATGTTAAAACTAACACAATAGAGCACTTCAATTTAGCGGCGGACAAAAACAAACAGGATATATATTTAGGTGGATTAATAAGTATTGTTCCTATACAAAGACGTAGGCCTAAAACCGGCATTGGACAAAATCGAGCTTTCTCATGCAAATATAGAATAAAGCAAGGTGAATTTGAACTGCATGTCTGCAAGAAGGCTTTCTGTTCGTTGCATGGTGTGGGTAAAGCGAGGATTGAACGAATAATCAGAAACCTACAAACTGCAAGCCCATTTCCTGTGGACAAACGTGGAAAGCACAACAATAGGCCGAACAAACTACCTGGCGAAATTCTACAAAATATTGATGACCATATTAATAGCTTCCCCAAACAAAGCTCACATTATAGCCGCGAAAGAAATGAAAAGAAACAGTATCTCTCACCCGAATTAAATTTGTCAAAAATGCATAGGTTATATTTGGAAAAGTACGAACCGACTGTCTACGAAAACATGCATAAAGGTAACACGTGTCGTCCATTAGTGTCATATGATTTTTATTGCCGTCATTTTTCTGACTACTACAACCTATCCTTTGGAGTTCCAAGAAGTGACACATGCCAGACATGTGACCGTTTGGACAATCAGATGAAAGGAGAACAGGATCCTGTTACTGTCAACAAACTCAAGATTGAACTAGAGCTGCACAAGCGGAAAAGTGAGGAATTTTACAAAGATATCCAAAAAACGACAAAGGAGGCTAAGGAAAGTGGAAACATTGAGGTGTTGTCTTTTGATTTTGAACAAAATCTGCCATTACCATTAGTACCGAGTGGGGACATATTTTATAAAAGGCAGTTGTGGGTATACAACTTTTGTATACATTCTGGAAAGACCGGAAAATCATTCTGTTTTATGTACGATGAATCTGTTGGTAGGAAGGGTCAAAATGAAGTGATTAGCATGCTTAATCATTTCATACAAACCGAGATAAGTCAAGACATCACAATCTTGTATCTTTTCTCGGACAACTGTTCGGCACAGAATAAGAACATTGGTCTTTTTCATTTTCTGTATACACTTGTGAAAGGACTTGGACGGTTTGAGAAAATAATACATCGGTATCCAGAGCCTGGGCACAGCTTCCTTCCCTGCGACCGGACCTTTGGTGTCATCGAGAAAGAAAAACGAAAGCGAGAAAGACTATATTTGCCACAAGAGTATCGTGTGCTAGTACAGAATGTGAGTCGCAAGTTCATTGTTCATGATGTTACACAAAATACATTTTTGGACTATACAAGTCACTTCAAAACCTTATTCAAAACAAAGGTTAGTGCTCGTGAAGGTTCAACGTTGGCAGTATCAAAATACAGATATGTTGAATACAACAGCGACGGACTGGTGTGTAGTGTCAATGCGAGTGCTATAGTAAGAGATTTCTTTGTTTTGGAAAAAGCAGGAGCTACTCTTTCCTTACCAGACGCATCATGTCTTTTACATCGCAGAGTCTTAAAACTCAATCCAAATAAGGTAAAGGATATTAAAGACATTGCTTCAAAGTATGTTCCACCGGACTGTTTGTGGTTCTACAACCAGATAGTTTCAACTGAAAATGAAGATGCAATCGATAATGATGTTGCTACTGAATGATGATGAACTTACAGTGGATTAAGTTTCCTTGGTGTGTGTAAATCTTGTCTCTATGTAAAAATATTGAGTTTCATAGCAAGTCTGCTATATAATAAAGTATGGTACATTGATAACTCAGGTAACTATTAATGGTTATTGCATCCTCCGTTTTAAGCATACTTTACCGGGCCAAGAAACAAGACAGCTCCAGCAATTTTATATATTTCATATATAAATTGAGATGATTCTAACAACAAAAACCATATCATTTTCACTTACGTATGTGTGTTACTATTCCTTCTAGCAATTGTACATGGAAAAAATTTAAATGTTCGAAATTTGAATTTTTTATTCAGTTTTTTGTGTCTCCTGAAAATTTTTATAATTTGGACCTGTCTGGTTCTTGCACCGGGCTCTTCAATTGTCCTTGCGAGGCTGTGTACACCCAGATCCAGCCCTCACGCCGGTTTCTGAAATCCCTGACGGAGCCTGGAATCGAACCCGAGGTTTCCTGGTGCGAGGCAGGCGCGCTACCCCCACACCACCCGAGCTATATTACTCCATTTAATTGGGCATGCAAAATAATTTGAAGATGGAATGTTTGGTGCATGGAGCATTCTGGGAGGAGGGAAGGGGAATTAGAAACCATAGAAATTCACTTCTATTAGGACCAAGAGGTGGATTAGAATCCATCCCTTTTCACTTAGATCGCCTCGTGGTGTAGCAACTAGCATTCTGGTCTGAGGGCTGGAACGGGGTACACTCAGCTTTGTGAGGCTAAACTGAGAAGAGGTGATTTTGATTCCCATCTCGGCCATCCTGGAAGTGGTTTCCCTACTCAAGGCAAATGCTGGGATGGTTGTTAACTTAAGGACACAGCCAACTCCTTCCCAATCCTATCCCCAATTTACAAATACACACACAGCCACCACAGTAACACAGGTTATCACACAATATGCCCACCCAATTTCTCAATTCCCGAGTGATAGTGTACGGCTTGTTGACACCCAGGGTATGGTGTTACATCTCCTCACTTATGCAAGGCTCCACTCTTGTATGATTATTTTGTATTCATTTGCAATAACATGGACCTATACGGTATTGCTTTAGTGGCACCATGTCCTGCTTGTGACATAGTGAAGAAAAATCATCCCTAGGATCGTTGCTGAAAGTATAGAAGTATCCAGGAATTTGATTAGTGTGTATCGAAAATGCAGTTGTTGTTGCTTATTTTAAGGGCTGAGACATCGTGGTCATATATCCCCGTATATTTGGGCGTGTGTGGAATGAGAGGGAGGTATCACTTGAGAAGAAATTGGGTGGGCTTATCATTTACATGGGTGGGCAAACTTTTAGTGGTCTCACAGAATTAAATAAAATTAAGGGCATTGTGATATGTCTATGAGGTAGGAACATCAAGGTTAACAGCCCTGGTTTTTAAGTCACACAGCCTTAATGCCATGCCGAGCGTAGTGAGGGGGTTGCTAACCTCAATAGTTGGTCTCTGAAAGCAACACTATTTACAATTCTGAGGGACTGGAGTACCTTCAGTCATTTTCAACAATCATGGGATTGTAGCTTTGGGTACACGACAATCCAAACTTCTCCAGAACTCTTCAGGAATATCACAAAATCCCATAGGTGAGGAAGCAAATGTTAAATCTGATTGGCATTGTAGCTTGTAATTAAAGCACTTAAATCACTGTAAAGGGCTGCAGCTTAACAAATTACATTTAATAAAACACATCAACTAACTTCAGTCAGGAACTCCTAGGCTAAGTAGGGTTAGAAAACGGACACTTTAAAGGAGACAATAGCTTCTCTATGTGGAGATTTAATGTTTGTTGGGCATTATTACCTAATCTCAGCCTAGCACTGCCCTCCTTGTGGTTTAAAACACTTCATTTGAGAAATAAAGGCTACATACCCTATATATTGACGTGTAGATTTGACACGTATGCCAGTAAATCCTCCTGATTACAGGCCTTTATCCAGTCATTATATCTGGATTAGGAATGAGGAATTTGTGAATTAATGGATAGGTGTTTGAGGGACTGACATCTCATGGGTATTAAAACCAGATTTATTCGATGAAACGTGTGATATTTGTATTTACCGCTCCAATGCACGAGGAAACCGGAATGCAGTTATGTCCAGTGTGACAAGAACTGCGCAAAAAATTACCGCACAGATGTTGGTTTCCCACATTTCTGCCATTGGTTAAAATGCAAAATTATAGTTCTGAGTTGATTTTAATCATTACAAACAATGTTTTCTTCAGACAAAATCGACAGGCCGCACTCAATGAATACGGGTAGACTGCTCTCTCGCGGATACATGGTGAACCGTCGCCGCCATGCGTGCGTGCGTGCGGTGCTTCCGGAACCGGCCGATTCAAAACCATGACGAAAAAATTACATGGTAAAGGCCTGATGTGTCCTTACTGTATTGATATATATACTGTGCCGTATCGTTCGTCAGTTTTTGTCCGAACAGCTGCGAAGTGCGAACTGATCCCGTTCTGTTGGGATTTTAGTTGCGAACGAGTGCGAAAAGCGCAGTGAGAAATGGATTGTAAAATGTTAATTTTGCTTGTCCAGGAAAGGAAATATCTGTGGAACTAACGGGAGGCGAAAATAGGAAAAGGGTGGTGGTCTTCGGCTTGAAGATCATGCCACAAATGAGAAAATTTACCGAATTCCTTTCTTTTTGCGTAAATTTGATTCACCCAGATTTCCCGTCTTTGTCGATATCGCCTGTGCGTGATACGTCGAATAAAGGTGATAATTCCAAAGCGAAAAATTCTTCATCAGAATCATCTTGGAAAACCGTTCCGGAGAGCCATCTCGTCTATGAATCCGGACGAATACTGAGACAATGGACGATATGCATTCGCACGATTTCGTACGGTGTTCGCCCGAATTCGTTGCTTCGCAGTTCGCTGCTTTCCGCTCCCAATGGACGAGAGGCCTTTAAACAATCGCCTGATGTACTATCCTTGGTATCCAATGCTTTACTTAACATGTAATTTATGTTCACTCATAAAACTACTAATGCCAGATTGGCATGCTTAAGTGTTATTTATTTACTTATGAAAGTACACAGGTCATAAACCGAATTCAGTACTTTCCTGACACAAATACAAAGTAAATAATTGTAAATCTAAATAATAATTTTAGGAAAAGACAAGAAAAAAGAAGAATTAAACCTACAAAGTAATAAAACGTAAAAACATCATTAGTCACCCTAATGCTCAGTTATGAATAAAACGAACTAAAAATATTACAAAACAAACCATAAACATGAACACCTTGATGAAGCTTGTGCAGTGCCTAAAAGAGATGAACAACTTATAATTTAGACACAAAGCCTTTTAGTTTGTTATTGAACACAACGTCTGATTCAATAAATATATCCTATGACTGCAGCAAATTTATTGTAGTAGGTATTGGTGAATTTAAGTAGTGGGAAGTTCTTGACCTTTGAATGTGAAATAATTTATAGATTCGCGATCTAACCTGTGGAACGTGAAAAGAGAGAAAATCCATCGATTCTATAGAATCATATTTAGGCCTACTTATTATTTTCCTCAATGATTGCAATGAAATAAGCAGCCGTCTACTCTTCAGTGATGTGAAGTTGAACATATGTCTTAACAGTTGCGTTGATGTATCGTAAGGACAAAATACATTTAATGTTCTGTAATACATATACCTTAACAATTTGTTTTGCATTATATATTATATAAGGACACCCACATTTTCCCATGTTGAAAAATAAACATCAAATTCATTCGGTGTATTGTCTTGAAGTGCCATTTCATCGATCACCACAAATACCACACGCTCTGAAATACTTTCATTCTCAGCTTTCACTTTCATCAACGATAATGATGCCAGGACACACGGCTAAATTCTGAAGCCACCTCCGAAGTAGGAAGACAACTCAACCTCTTCACGCTCTTGGAGAACAATAATATCTCGCTACAGCTACGGTTCTGTTATCCTCGAACTTTGTTCTTACGACCAGTGTTTGTTAACATCTGCGTCACTGTGCTAGAATTTCCGAAATAGTCAACGAATTCGTATTTGTTTTGAACTTTACTGTTTGGCAGGTAAATAACTTGAGACTTTAATTATCTTAGATATAATTTTTTGGGCTTTACGCAATTTTTCTTTTACGGAACTTTAATTTTTGGTTACTGATCTGTTTAGGAACTCTCGGATCTGGAAGGATATACCTATATGTGGATTCTATACAAATATGCTTGAGTGGTTTTGATGTTTCCTCGTCTTGTCTCTTTCTCTTGGAAGGACTACCCTTTTTGGAAGGGGTTTAATCTTTGGGAGTAGCATAGATCCCTGTTTTTATATGTGGGAGAGAAAACAGGAGAGAGAAAATCGTGAGAAAGTAATCAACAGTCTATTAATACTTTAAGGGATATTTATGTAAGATTTGAGCAGGAATTTAGCATACCCTTGGCTGTACAATCGTGGATTTCTGAAGTCGCTGACTTGGAAATGAACTGAGCGTATCTTATAGATTTTATTTAAGCGTAGTGGGCCTTCTTTCTTCTATATTTTATCAAAGCCACTTTTCTGGCATTTTAAAACCCATAGGTCACATCTACAACACATCGGTAGTGAGGTTAGCTGTTCTACCACTACAAACATGTAATGAGTCGCGTGGCTGAAAAGCATTGTTGCTGGAAGAATAGTTATGTAAACACAATAACTACTTAGACACGAGGGAAACGTAAGAATGGCTGTGAATTCATCTGCACTTCATAATTATTGCAGAGCACATATCTCTCCACTTATATTGAGAGGATCAGTAAATCAAACTCACAATTGATTGCTGAAATTAATTAGTAATTAACACGTTAACAACACATACTTGGTGAACTTATGCACACGCTCTTAAGGCGGGATAAGTTACCGCCAGGTCACACCGCAAGATAGTGCTCGCGTTGTTGCCCCTCGATATCCAGCTGGCCGTCCGGTATTAACTCGACTGTATTTGATCAAAGATGTCAAACATCCGCTACGCGTTGTCTCTAAATGTTGTATATTTTCTCGTTATTTTACTACACATTATGTTTGAAAATTATCTAAGATTGTGAGAGAAGAAAGTGCTTCTCCAAATGGGGGACTATTTAACTGTATGGACGTCATACAATATTGACAAGGATGTTTTTTAAGAGTGATTTTACCCCGTAGTAGGCAAGCAGCTTTTTTTTATTCAGTTTTCTGGCAGCTCGTCTTATATTACTGACCAAATGTTTTAAAAGATAGATAATCCATATCCCTATTAGAAGCGATCCGTCTCCATAAGCCATGCAAAATGAGGTTCGTTTGTAGTATTGAGCCCATGACCCCCTCCCCTTTCAGGGACTAGTCTAGCTTGCGGTGAATATATAAATGAGCATTTGTTTTCTCACCAGCTGTAACTTAAAATTTTCCACGATTTCCATGATGAAATCTAGGTGAGGTTGGGTTTTGGGATGGAACCGTGTCTAACAAATATAGCATCTTTAAATATTCATATTAAGAAGAAAACCTATTTGTAAATGGTTTAAAATTGGTAGCCTTTCTCCCTAGTCAAGTAAATTCATACCGGTGTCGTGACCAGATAACAACTGCTTGACACCAACTTAACCCCATTATGGTCCAAGAGATGTAAGAAGATTTGAAATAAGCAAATCGCACTCTTTCCGCCTAATCAGTACTTTTTATTAAATAAAGATCACTGAGTGGTCATTGGTGGGACATGTTTCATGGCCTAATTGTTTTTGGCCCCTTCATCAGCCGATGTACCGACAGTAGTGGCTACGCGCGCTAAAGCACAGCGTTAGGTCTTGGGGCCAAGCTCTCTGCTGACTCGGTAGACGCGTGGGTTCGAGCCCCACCGTCGGCCGTCCTTGAAATGGTTTTCCGTGGTTTCCCATTTTGAACACCAGGCAAATGCTGGGACGGTACCTACTGACAGGCCACGGCCACTTCCTTCCACATCCTTGCCCAGTTTCATTCGCCTTCATCAATTCCATCTCTCATCCCGACGCGCAGGTCGCCCACGGGCGTCACTTAGAAAGACCTGCACTCGGCCTCTCAGGAGGCCACACGAAAAAAAAAATCAGCCGATGTGAATAAATAAATGTCAAAGACACAAAGATGTATAGCGTAACACACTAATAAGTCCCTTGTTAAACCTTATATGGTGCACCATAAAGAAGGATGGGAAATTGAATGCCCAAAACAACACAACATGATGTGGAAAACCGTGGCTTAAGTCTTGAAAACAAACACACGCGCCACTATAGTCAACAGACGCCAATGAAACATAACATGTATTGGCCCTGCACGGCAGCAATAGTCATGCACACAATGAAACCTGTTGCTGGAATCCAGCAGTAAAGATGGAAACGTTTACAACACTTCAATACTTCACGAGTGATGCAGACGTACAAAATCAATGAAGTCAATTGTGTTGAAACACCTTGCAAAGTAGAATGCTCTGGAGAAGTAATTATGCTCTTTTCTGTTGCGAAGTTGTACTATTAATTTCGGAGGCACTTGTCTTTGAGATATTCAAGAAAGGCCAACCCTTTTTTTTTAGTTTGAACACCTAAAACAAAATTACAATGCGAAATCATGAAGAAAATAATAGCGGAGGATTCATTGTCAATGAAAGTCACATGGGGGAATCACAGACCGGAAGTTCGATGTGCATAAGGATCGGTGTCATTTTGAATCGTGGAAGCTCTATACTGCACGACGATGACAATTCATGGTTTGTATACTCGGACGTGTTCAAAATGGAATCACGAAGCGAGTCATTAAACAACTGCTAGAATTCCAGAAGCGTACTCAAGCAGTGACGTGACGAAATGTTAATTAGGCTGCGGTGTATTGGAGAGAAACTGCCAACATCATTTAACTCACGAATTCTATTTCCAACGCGAGGATTTGAACTGGAGCGTCGCGGGAGAAAGTTGGAGGTCAGATACGGAATTAGTTATTGGAATAGAACGAATTTGGAGAGCTTGTGACTGTGTGGCACCACAGCGACCGCTGCCCAGCATACAGATTGCGGGGTAACGCGTGGTCACTGCGTCGGGTCCCCTTGGCCGTTAATCTCCGTTTCCGTGACCGGGGCACTGACAGTTACTCAATTTTCCTCACGAGGCTGAGTGCACCCCGTTCCAGCCCTCACGTCAGTTTCTAATATCCTTGGCAAAGTCGGGAATCGAACTCGGGGCCTCAGGGTAAGAGGCAGGCGTGCTACCACGTGATATAAGTGGGCAAACGCTGACTGCTTTGGGGGTTTGTTACTTACTGTAAGTGTTTCATAGTGATAACTAAGGCCCGGAAGTTCATGCAAAATCATATTAATGCGTATTTTGGTTATGTTGGCACAATGCATCATAGTTTGCTCCTTTGCCTGCTTAAGTGCAAATCTCTGCTTGAGAATGGCGTCTATTCCAATTTCCTATTGAATTGAAGCGTCTTTGTTACTTCATGTTCTTCAAATCGTATATTTCGATTCGGACTTTGAGAGTCTAACAAAGAATAATACTGAAATTATTTTAATACCTAGTACGTTTCAGTCCTTTTTTTTTTCAAGTTAATATCAATTATTTTTATTCAGCATTCACTATGTACATATTGTAAAAATGTTTTCATTTTTTAAAACTAGCTCAGAACTATTAACGATTAAAATTGTACATGAGTTCTCCTTAAAAATTAACATAATAAAATAATTATTGATGGTCAACGCCGCTTGAAGTTCCATAAAATAACATTTCCTACTGTTTAGAACTGTTTCTTAGTTAAGATATTTAAATAAGTGTGTAGCCTAGTTATAGGCTATGTCCGTCTGTTCATATTTTCTTTGGTTGGTTCCTCAGTTTAGGTGCTGCGACAAGGCGGTTATGTAGCCCCGTGTACTTTGGCTGTATGTAGAATCTGTCTGATAACAGGTGTTAATTGTGATGGCTGTATTAGTGTGTGTTATGTGTTTTCATTTCAAGTAAGGACTGCAGACATTCAATTTTCAAGTAGTTCCTACTTTTGCTACCAAACGCCACCATCAACGACAACTAGTTCTGAAATTGATTACTAGATGCCACCGCAATCAGATCCTGGCGACGAACGTTGGAACTTAAGAGCGTTAACAAATTCACAAAGAAATTTGATACAATGGTCCGATTAGCTCAAAACAGTTGCCAGCGTTTCGCCCCAGTGTACCAATGGGCTCTTCAGTTGGTTATGGTACACCTCACCAAGACGCGTGGCTAGTACATACTGTGAAGGCCGCTGCAAGGCACAAATGTTGCCACGAGCAGCGCCAATGTACTATGGAAGTCAATACTTCCTTTCAAAAATAATGTTAGCTTACCTAGCTAATCCATATTGGAAATATCTGTTCCCGTAGGAAACAGGATGTAAAATTGTCCGATTGAGCTATGTACATTAACAAATTCACAAAGAAATTTGATACAATGGTCCGATTAGCTCGTGGCAACATTTTTGCCTTGCAGCGGCCTTCACAGTATGTACTAGCCACGCGTCTTGGTGAGGTGTACCATAACCAACTGAAGAGCCCATTGGTACACTGGGGCGAAACGCTGGCAACTGTTTTGAGCTAATCGGACCATTGTATCAAATTTCTTTGTGAATTTGTTAATGTACATAGCTCAATCGGACAATTTTACATCCTGTTTCCTACGGGAACAGATATTTCCAATATGGATTAGCTAGGTAAGCTAACATTATTTTTGAAAGGAAGTATTGACTTCCATAGTACATTGGCGCTGCTCGTGGCAACATTTGTGCCTTGCAGCGGCCTTCACAGTATGTACTAGCCACGTGTCTTGGTGAGGTGTACCATAACCAACTGAAGAGCCCATTGGTACACTGGGGCGAAACGCTGGCAACTGTTTTGAGCTAATCGGACCATTGTATCAAATTTCTTTGTGAATTTGTTAATGTACATAGCTCAATCGGACAATTTTACATCCTGTTTCCTACGGGAACAGATATTTCCAATTAAGAGTGTTAGTCAAATCTAACCTATAATTTAGCTTCACACAAGTGTAATTAGTAGAAGGTTCTTTTACATGCCATAAATCTATGACATGGGACCGCCGACTTTACTTCCCCTCCGAAGCAAGGCACACTGAGGGATTTTTAACGTAATCCGACGACTTCGGGCAGGTTTGAACCCGCTACCATAATTTCTTTATATTCAAAATAGAAACGCGATGCTGACCTTCAAACGCCAACATGTGTCAGTGTCCCGTTGGTACACCCTGTCCTTAAGGTAAGCTCCACAGACAGAAATCACACGGATTCATTTCTGGGGATCTTGGTGGCCACCTGAGATGTTGCGGGCAGTGGTTGAGCACGCACTACTGCGGTTCCAGGCTGTCGTGGATGCTGATGGTCTTCACATTGAGCATCGTTTGTAACCTGGACTGTCAACATCGTACGCCATTAGCACCAGGGGCGTACATACATTTTTTCGGGGGGGGGGCTGACTATCCTGGAAAATTGTGAGTACTTAATGAATGTTCTATTATAGCCTGTGGAGTATGAATGGCAAGTATCTAAATGGATTACTTGTTAATTTATTCAGCAAATTTTACAAATTGATAAGCATTTCTTAAAAGTACTGTGAAATACATTGTATTTTGTACTCAAGTTGGCTTTTTCGGGGGGGGGGGGCTGGAGCCCCCTCAGCACCCCCCTTATATATGCCCCTGATTTGCACCTGCTACCCGCTCATGTGGACATTAAAATGTGCTCCTTTGAATGGCTTATTCGGTATGTCTCTTCCGCATGTCCTGCCAAAGGTTTCCACACCGTTTCATTGTGCTACGATCACTCGTTTGTCCAGGGTCCCTCGCAAGTAGTGCAAGTTTAATTATAACCACACTGTATCTTAATTTTATTTGTTTATTTCCTTCAAAACGGCCACACTCAATCTATTGTATTACGTTATCATCTCGTGTTAAAGATGACGTAAATAAGAGATCTAATAATTGGGATGACACTGGTGCTATTAGACTATTTGTATAATGTGGTACAGCAGTTTTGTTGGATTTCTGGATTGTCCCAAATAATGCGAGTGCCAAGAGAGATGCTGGTTGGTAGTGGAGGAAATTTAGTTGATCTTCTTCTTCTTTCCTAGCGTATTTCCCGCGTTGGCACAGAGTCCGCTTGCTTGTTTGTTGTTCGCCACTTCTTCCTGTCAAGGGCATCTTCAGGTTTGAGACCGCACACCAGGTAGGTCTTCACTGATTCTATCCATCCATCGCTTCTTTGGGCACCTACGGGATCGATGCCCTCCTGGATCGTAAATTGGGACTCACAAAACTCCCGCACAGTAAAAGTAATAATTATAATAACGTTATTTACATTTCCACGTGAAGTAGGCAATTCTGAAAAATGGGAAACCTTTATCCCAACTGCACACGAAAGTAACTGACTAACCTCAAAATTAGTAGGGCGATGATATTTCGCTGACCTACTCGCCAGAGTGCAGTAGGGGGCAACAGCTGAAGATCGAAATTGAGCTTCATTTCCTAGCGTATTTTGTCCATTATGGGAGCCTTTTAAAGGATGGCTGCAGTCTATACCACAGCCTTCTTTACAATAGCATGGTCAAAACGCTAATCATATAGAGTTATTCTTTGGTCTATGACGCTCGCAAGTCTAGCTTAATAAGAAATGTAATGTAGCTTTGTGTTACCTGATATTATCTGCCTCTCGCCATTCGATAAGTCCTCCTTGTAGGGTCAGCGTCTTTTGATGAATTACTGTGCTTCTTGGTGTGCCTGAGGTGGCGAGAGCACGGAGGTGAGGTGAGTTAACCTAACAGCTGCACCGTGGTATCATATTCGTGGGTAAAATAATGTAGGGTCGATGGTACCACCAAACACATTTAGTATCTTAGAAGTATGGCATTCATCTCATAGTAGTATCATTGCCGTTGATGTTAACATATAAAATGATCGCACGTTTCTTCGTGACTAGTTCTAGGTTATCAGTGACTTCTTGGTGCATCGTGGTAATTTCACCGCAAGCGTACGTTTATTTAAGATCACCAGTTGGAGGAATTTGAATGATATCCGTGGTCATTTAGAATTTCAATGTGATAAGGAAATACTGATTATAAAACGATATGCATTGCTCTATAAATGAAAACATGCCCTAATAAGCTACATATCTCAAGGAGTAAGCGACCCACGAAGTTGCCAACAGTGCCACGGTATCATAACATTTCTGTGCACAAGGCTTGTTTTAGTGGTAACAGTAGTGGGGTTCTGATCCTTCTACAAACTACTGAAATTACTCGAAATACCTTTGGTAATGATGAATAGTAATTGTGGAAATGATGTGGTACAGTAATAGATGTTTTCTCTTTCACCGTCCTCTTTTTAGTTCGCGACTTATATAGTGAAATTCCACTTATGGCGGTCATTATTCGCGTGAATTATGGCACAAATAGAATATTGCCAACCTCGGGCATACGGTACTAATCAATACTCTTTATTCTGACCAATAGTTTTCTTCTTATTCTTCTTCTCCTTCAAGTGCCTCGTCCTCCAATCAGTAGCATGATCTGCTGTTTGTCCATTGCTGTTATAAACAGTGACACTGTATTAAGTATTGGCTTAAGTTCTTTAGCAAGGATATTCGTATGCGTCCTGGACCCCTAATGCCATCAATCTTCCCTTGGATAATTAATTGCAAGAGGTGGTATTTGTTGTTGCGCATAAAATGACCAAAGTATTCTAGTTTTCTCCTTTTGATGATACTGAGAATTTCCAAGTCTTTCTTCATACGCCGCAGTACTTCCACATTTGTGACTTTAGCTGTCCACGATATCCTTAAAATCGTGCGATACGTCCACATTTCAAATGCTGCCAGTTTCTTATTTAAAACCTCGGTAAGTGTCCATGATTCAACTCCATAGAGCAGGACACTAAAACCGTAGCATCGAAGCAGTCGAGTGCGTAATGACAGACTTAAATCGCGGCTGATCAAAACTTTTCTCATTTTCATGAAAGAACTTCTGGCCTGCTCATTTCTACAGCGAATTTCTTGATTTAAGTCCCAGTTATCATTGATTTGACATCCTAAATATTTATATGATGAAACCCTTCCAATTCTTTCATTACCAAGTGTAAGAATGCCCTGAATTTCATCTTTGTTTCTACTAACAACCATCCACTTAGTTTTTGCCTAGACCAATAATTACTAAGTAGCGCGCTGGCTACACCCCTGTCACGCACAGTGGGAGTATTCACGCATCAATAATCTTCATTCAGACAATATTTTAACAAATTAATGATTTATTACATATAAGGTGTATTTTGTATCCCACATGTTGGTATCAGCAATGTGTCGCCAATGTGTGCGCATCGGTAACAGTTGAAGAGTCCTCATGCGCCTAACAAACATGACAACTGTCGTTGTGAATGAGCAAGAAACAAGTGTAAGGATCAGCACACCACTACAAGTACCATTTCATTATTTTCCGCTAATATATCGTACTTTAATTGGTTTGGTTCCGTCATTTCGTGGTGTGATGATGTTTAACAGCAAACAGTGGTTTTCCCCGGACACTGTACTGTAGAGCTGAACGGGAAGCCTTGGAAGGTTCTTGGAGCAAAGTGTTTGGAATAATTCTGTGAAACAGTCGTTTCTACTACCTAACTTTGCCCAAGGTTGCGGGTTCATACTCGGCCGAAGTCGTCGGATTTTTTAAGAGCGTTAAAAATCCCTCAGTATGCCTTCCTTCGGAGGGGAAGTAAAGCCGCCGGTCCCATGTCATAGATTTATGGCATGAAAATGATCCTTTCATTAATTGCACTTGTGTGAAGCTAAATTATAGGTTAGATTTCACTAACGCTCTTAGGTTCCAACGTTCATCGCCAGGAGCTGACTGCGGTGGCATCTAGTAACCAAGTTCAGAACTAGTTGTCGTTGACGGTTGCGTTTGGTAGCAAGAGTAGGAACTACTTGAAAATTGAATGTCTACTTCAATTAAAAACAAATAACACACACTAATACAGCCATCAAAATTAACATCGCTTATCAGACAGATTCTACACACACCCAAAGTACACGGGGCTACATGACCGCATTGTGGCAGCCCCTAAAACTGAGGAACCAACCAACCTGTCTAACTTTGGAAGAATGAGAATTCCAACACAGATGTGGTTTCTGAGATCTGCATTAAGTCCTTGCTGATCAGAAAGCTTATTGACAACACACAAAATACAGCAAAATATTATAATTTTAGCGCTGGAAATGCAGCATAATCAATAGCGCAGCTTCCCAAGATCGCGGGTTCGATTCCTGGCCGGGGAAGTGAAGGCACTCCGAGTAGTATGATGTAGGCTCACATTTGGTGATTAAACCTCTGGCACAGGTTACTCAACTACACCTGGTAGATTAGGCCATACGACTAAATTATTATTATTATTAACAGCGGAACTCCTCAATTTGTAATGGCCTACTGTATTTCAAGACACAGGGAGGTCCTCATTCACTAACTTGGGTTTAACATTATATTTGGTACAGAAAAGTTGTTAAAAAGTTGATTTCCTTTCCTTGCTACATGAAATCATTTGACCGGGTAGCTACGCACATTAAGGCGCAAGCCCATGGGATCAGGTTATCTCCGAACTCGGCCGTCATTGAAAAGGTTTTGCGTAGATTTTTAATGCTAAAACAGGACCTTCTATTTGGCCACGTTCAGAAAGTAGACTGCATAATGTTCGTAATGATCGCGCTATCCCTAACCTCGATATAAAAGCACAAAGATCATTTCCCTTGCGTTCTGCGTCAGCCGTGTTCGTGGCCGGCCTCCAAGCTCCATCTCGCATTGCAACAATGACTGACCACAATCTGGCGGACAGACTGCCAAGTTGATGTTGGCAGCTATGTCCACGCGGCGCGCTAGTAGTTTGGCGAGTTAGAGGGCGGTGGCGATGAGCTGGTTGAAGTGTTCTTGTCAACCAAATTGGCGGTCTGCAAGACCATCAAGCAACCAATATACTACCATACACGAAACAGACATTCTCCATGCTTTTCGCACGGATTGTGCCAATTTCTATTGCTTTCCAAACACCTTTCTTCGTGCAGTAGAACAGTGATTCTCCAGATTCAAGAGAGCCTTATTGTAAAATATGGTTATAGGAAATTGAAACAGGCATCTTATAAAATCCAATTTTCAAAGAACAGTATGAAGATAATGGCAAATCTCATCTAGCCTTTAGCAAAATATGCAGATTTTGCGATCTCTCTTTTTCAGAATTGAGGATTTATGTCTTCTATTATATTATACAAATCTGCACTCAAAAATGTTACAAATTCTAGAATATTTGATAAACAGGACATCTCTGTTAGTTTTGACAATTCTCTCCATGAAGCTCAGGGTGGCATTGTGAATTGTTCTATTTACGATATGGGACTCCCTCCGTTCAGGTTTTTCGTTTTTCACATATAGCACACGTAGATGTGACACCTTCCTGTTCCGTTGCGAAGTAAATAGGCTTACTCTTCGTTTGTATAAGTGTTTAATGACATGCGTCCATATGATACAGGTCAAACATACTACATAAAGAAATCGATGTCTCAACTTGTGTCCAGTGTGACGTCACCAACACACTCATCCTCGTGAGGACAACTGAATAGCTGAGGAATCTGAGAAGCAGCGAGCCGGCTCTAGAAAGCCTAGAGGGACACGCGTCACCCCGCAAACTGCAGGCCATGTGGCTGACAAGCGGCCGCTAAGTAGGTCAAGGCCTTCAAAGGGCTGTACGGCTAAATTTAAAGAAAACGAACTTATAAATGCTACAAAACACTTGTAATATTTCCAGCCTCAAACTGCCGCCAAATTTTGGAAGAAACACTGACCTTTTTAAATTACTGCATTTTGTCCCAAGTTGACGGATTCTACTTAACAGAACAGAGCCTGGCTGTTGGTCCAAAGTAGTGGCGAATGAAAAGTGAGGCATACCAAACCATCCGAAGAAGTATTTCTTCGATGGCTCAGTGACAGAGTTCCATCTCATCGCTAGTTCGATTCATGGTCGAGGAAAATCGGCAACAATCCAGGATTGTGCAATATCAGCTCGCAAAAGATCTCTCGTATCTCATTGGGTGATTACAAGGCAAAAAATTATTAACTCTCACAAGTAAACCTTGGAGAAGAAGTTGGAAGCATTTAAAATGTGCCTGTATCGTCGCATGCTTCGAATATCGTGGACCGACAAGGTGAGAAACACCGAGGTGCTGGATCGGATGGGCAAGGAGATGGAGGTGCTCTACAACATCAAGCGACAGAAGCTACAATATTTTGGCCACGTGATTCGAAATAACAAGTACCGACTCCAGCAGCTAATCAAGGGAGGCAAGATTGAAGGACGGCGCAGACCAGGGAGTAGGAGGATCTCCTGGCTCAAGAATTTGCGGGAATGGTTTGAACTTGACTCAGCATCTCTGTTTCGAACGGCAACCTCGAAGCAAGGGATTGCTATGATGATTGCCAATCTTCGACGCGGAGACGGCATATAAAGAAGAAGAAGAAGAAGAAACCCTCTGATGGGCAGGTCTACCAACATGTCTGTGATTTCAAAATAAGAGCAACACGAATTAATTGCACTATTAATAAGAGAGGCTGATGTTTTGTTTGAGTGTCAAGATGTCAAAATTGGTGCGTGATTTGAAGCTTTTCGGTAATGTTAACCACACATGCAACCTGCAAGGCTCTACGCCACGGTACCTGAGGCCATTATTATTAATGAGATTGTTGTTATTAATTGAAGTAGAGGCTTAGGCAACTGTGCTCATCATGTCTGCGATTTCAAAATAAGAGCAACACGAATTAATTGCACGATTAATAAGAGAGGCTGATGTTTTGTTTGAGTGTCAAGATGTCAAAATTGGTGCGTGATTTCTCTCCCGAGAAGATGATAATAATGATTGCCGTTGTTTAAGAGGTTAACATATAGGCTATAAACCCACTTCACTTAGAGAGGCTTCAACAGATTGCTATTCACTTCAAAAGAATAACACGGCTCATCGTAAAATATACAGGCAGCTTATTATAACTGGCGACATTCTGGCGATAATAAACCTGATAAACTTCAACTTTCAAGACATGTAACATTCGACTTCTAGAGCGTATACAAGAACTATAAACAGTCTACCGGATCTGGGCCTCAAAGAATTTGCGATCTCACAAAAGCTCTGCAAACTCTAAATTTTAATAAATCTACATTTGTTGTTTGGAGGGGCCGATGACCTCGATGTTTCATCCCTTAGACAAAAATCACCACCACCATCACACATTCTGCTGCTAATCTTCAAACAGACTTTCCTCGCAGTTGATTTAATGCATTGTGCTTACGTCTTGTTCGCACAATGTCTGCTAATGAATGCAGGAATATGAAGATGGCTCTCCAGCGCCTATTCAGCGTAAAGACGGCAACTGCAATGACTTTATTTTAAATACTTCCCGGTGAATATTGCCAGCCAGAGGCAGGCAGGTGTGAGTGACCAGGGTGCGGATTGGGAGTGTTGGCCATACGCACAGCTATTCAATCTGATGGCGGCATTGTGTTTATGAGCGATGGACGCCACCCCCACAGTTCTGCTTCAAGGAACTGTCATGAATATTCTAGACTCGAGGTTGACATTCACAGATTGCAATCGAGTGCAGTTTCAAAAAGAGCAGAACGTTCGGTCTTCAACCTCACGAAACCACTCCAGCAGAACGTCCTTCGCTATCGTGAATTATCTAGTCAACCGAACATGGCGATTTACTTGCTTTTGATGATAAGATTGTTAGGCTCTGAGACTTCAGATGTCCACCCTGCGTAGCCTTCTGCGGCGTGTAACATTGCCAGCGCCGCCTGGGAAGAACTAGCAATAATGTCTACGGTTTAGGCCAATCCTTAAGAAACTCACAAGCTTTTTTAATAGGACTCCTCCTGCGAAAAGAATTGATATTGGCTATATAATCAATAATAATAAAATAAAACATGCAGTAGTAAAATAATAATAAATATAATAATATTTATAATATAATATTACAGGTTGCAGCCAATATGAAGAGCAGGCATCTATCTACCTCACTCCTCACCTTGCCTTGTTATACTGCAGCCTTGAGATTTTGGGTTTTATATCCATGTAATTGTGCTGGCCCCGTGGTGTTGGGGTAGCGCGCCTACCTCTCACCCGGAGGCCCCGGGTTCCATTCCCGGCTCCATCAGGGATTTTAGAAACTGACGTGAGGGCTGGAACGGGTTGCACTCAGCCTCGTGAGGACAATTGAGTAGCTGTCTGACAGTGAGGCAGCGCTCCGATCACGAAAACCAGATTAACGGCTGAGGGGACACGATGCGCTGATCACACGTCTCCCCTATATCTGCAGGCCATATGGCTGGGCAGCGGTCGCTTGGTAGGCCTAGGCCCTTCACGGGCTGTAGTGCCAGGGGTTATTTATATTTTTATTTATTTTATTATATATCCATGTAATTTATTGAGGTGCTTCTTGAAGCTCCGACTAACCTCTGGGTTGAAAACTGATAGATTTTACTCGTATATACTAAAATGCATAGGCCTATTTGTGCTGAGTAACATTCAGAAAGCACTGGTGTGCTTCACTGATAATGATGACAAATGGATTTATACACACGAAAAATACAAAATCAAATTTTAAAACGCTGCAATTTTAAATTATTTTTTACAGGAATAAGATAAAAAAAATATTGAGATATAGCAATAAAGATTCAATAAGTAGGCTACTGTACAACGGATGGTTAAAATTCTTAAGCTACCATATACAGTACATACTGCAAATATTGTATTCTGATACGAATAGATTTCAAAATACCATAGTAAACATTGATTTAGTCAAAAAGTCAACCCCTGGCACTATCCAGCCCATGACGGGCTAAGGCCGACCAAGCAACCGCTGCCCAGCCATTTGGCCTGCAGATATTGGGGTGACGCGTGATCAGCGCGTCGGGTCCCCTCGGCCGTTAATCTTGGTATTCGTGATCGGGGCGCTGTCTCACTGTCAGACAGCTACTCAATTGTCCTCACGAGGCTGAGTGCACCCCGTTCCAACCCTCACGTCAGTTTTAAAATCCCTGACGGAGCCGGGGATCGAACCCGGGGCCTCCGGGCGAGAGGCAGGCGCGCTACCCCAACACCACGGGGCCGGCTAAACATTGATTTAAGATATCGAAATTCAAATATTACTACGTTGACTGTGAAAATTCCTAACCTAAAATTTAGATAGCCTATCTAATGAACTTTCAAAACGAATAAATACGAACATGACGTATTACGAAAAGACAAAGGTTAACACTGATTTAAAATTATAGTACAAACGATTACCATACAGATTTTTGACCTGCAATTAAGATAATTAAATTTAGAAACGAATAGCTTGCCACGGTGGGTGAGTGGTTAACGTGTCGGTCTACTAACCCCCAAGCTTACAGGTTCGCTCCTGGCCGTGGTAAGTGATTATTGAAAGGCGGCAAAAATACGACACGCATGTCATTCAATGTTGGCATGCCAAAGAACCCATTTGAATTTAGTAGGCCGTGTTCATTATGGCAAACTTAATCTCGGGAGTTTCCGCTAACACAAAGTTCCTCATTTCTCTACTAGAAAGCGCTATAGTGTTCAAGGAGCATAGATATCTAACCTCCTTGACTTTCATAGTGCTTCAAGGAACAAAGAAATTCGACATGTAAGCTACCCTCTGGGTGTCAAATAACAAAGCCTGCACCCGGCACCCGAGGCCGAATGAATAAAAATCATGTAACAAACACTGATTTATGATAGCCCGCTAAAAGCTGAACAATGGATGATTAAATCATTAATATATTGTTCTTATTCTAGTTGGATAATGCATTTTTAAAACGAGTAAAATACAAAATATAACACACAAAACACCGATTGAAAATAATAAAAATTCAAATTGCTCTAAAAAGAACTTAATCTATGGGAAGGTTACAGACCGATCGTAGGCCCTCTTATCTTTCTAGATAGCTCGACAGAAGTTATTGCTCTCTGTGCTTTTTCACATTTCTGACCTGGAGCTTTTAAAATCCAGAGGCTAAGCAGAGCATCCCTTGTGCTAGTGTATTCAGTCTCACCTTACAGTCACCTCCACTATGCTTATTCTGACAGTGATGTGACCACGGGGTCCTCATCCGAGTCTCACATTGGCAATGTTTGCCGACCTAATTGGATCAAAGCTATCCTCTTTCAGCCCAATATTTTAGTGTGACGAGATACGGGGATCGGGCATTACCATCTTTCAGTTTCCGTTGTCCTTGATCAGTTTTATCCCAGCATCCTAATTCTTCGGGAGATCGTGGTATTATGCATCAATGAGTCATGTGCAAGGAGTGCTGTGTTCACGCCAGCGAGGCAAGACTTACATTTTAAGTCAAGATGTAGTTTGCAAAGTAAATATCACGCCGACTGGCAAAAAAAACTATCCGCTGCACGAACCGCCTTACGAATGATTGATTCTACACGGAATATGTCACTTCTGTTCATAGCTGAGTAGGAAACTTGCTAGAGCTCTCGAGTTCGATTTAACTTCGTATGGTTAACTTGATCTTGCGAGGTACATCGCCGGAGACCACTTTCTCGACCAAGATGAGAGGAGGGTTAGTTTATAGGGCAGAGAATGCAAGGGAAGATATCGCGGGAGACTGGGAATGATGGGCAGGTATTCCTGTGTGGGCTGATGGAAATAGAATGGGATTTTTTGACAGAGGACAGTTTCAGCCCTACAGTATGTATCCAAATGTTTCGAGGTTTAAGAAGTTACTCAAGCAGTGTCAACAAAACAAGAAGTTGTCAATAGATTAGTGGCTTCTAGCAGTGTTTAAGGGAAGGGTGGGATTAGTGCCTAGCAGTGTTTAAGGGAAGGGTGGGATTAGTGGCTAGCAGTGTTTAAGGGAAGGGTGGGATTAGTGGCTAGCAGTGTTTAAGGGAAGGGGTGGGATTAGTAGATTCTCGTTTAACGTTTTTGATATTATTTGTTTCTTTCTGCATAAAATTAATGTTTTATTATCTTTTTGGTACATACATTAGCTTCCAGGGACCACGTCATATCCTGGCTGATGAATCTGAGGCCGTGGAAAATTCCTTTCGTTAACAAAACTTTCGCTGAGCAGATATGGCACAAGGAATAGAAGCAGCAGACAGGTATAGATCTGCACCAGACCTCTCAGGTATACCCCGTGCCACCACAGCTCATGAAGGACCTTGGCCTACAGATTGCGGGTGGACGTGTGGTCAACGCGTTGAGTCCCTTGGTCTCACTGTCAGACAGCCTCACGAGACTGAGTGCACCCAGTTCCAGCACTCACGTCACATTCTATAATCCCTAACGGAGGCGGGTATTGAAACAGGGCCTCCAGATAAGAGGCAGGCGCGCAACACGGGGCCAGTGTCAAGCCCTTACGTCGATACGTAATTATGGAAATGCTAGAAGGAATATTCAGTGCTGTCTGATTAATCTATTAACATAATTAATGTTATTGGTTTTACGTCCCTTTTGACTTTTGCGGCTTTTAGAGATGCCAGGGGCAGGAATTTCACCCCGCACTCTGCTAGAAATAATCTATTAACATAAATGCTAAGTAGGCTATAATAACCGACTACACTATGATTATTCATGCAAGCCAAGTTCTCAGCCATTGCCATCGTTTGCCCTTCCTCGGCGAAGGGAAATGCAGTGAAGGGTAGACCTAATTGACAATTAGGGACTGTGATAGCATCATGGCCGCGGTCTTGGAGATGCACACAGTTGCTTGCTATTCATTTCAATATGAACGATGAATAATAATCAGAGATATACAGTATTGCTTGGCATGGCAGCAACGTCCCTTGTCCGGGGTCACCTCTGTGACTGAAGCCGCGCTGTCTCGACCATCAGGACATGTCCTCGCTGTGGAAGGCCTCCAGTAAAACGATACTGAAAAAAAAAGACATTTTTATTAATCATCATCGGGGGTCATCAAACTACGTGGATCATCTACTGAAAGCGCACCTCAGTTTCTAGCCTTGATTGGTTGGTTCCTCAGTTTAGGGGCTGTAACAACGCGGTCATGTAGCCCCGTGTACTTTGGATGTGTGTAGAATCTGTCTGATAACCGGTATTAATTGTGATGGCCGGATTAGTGTGTGTTATCTGTTTTCAATTCAAGTAAGGACTGCGGACATTCAATTTTCAAGTAGTTTCAACTTTTGCTACCAAACGCCACCGTCAACGACAACTAGTTCTGAACTTGGTTACTAGATGCCACCGCAGTCGGCTCCTGGCTACGAATGTAGGAACCTAAGATCATTAGTCAAACCTAACCTATAATTTAGCTTCACACAAGTGTAATTAGTGGAAGGTTCTTTTACATGCCATAAATCTATGACAGGACCGCCGGCTTTACTTCCCCTCCGAAGGAAGGCATACTGAGGAATTTTTAACGCTCTAAAAAATTCCGACGACTTCGGCCGGGTTTGAACCCGCGACCGTGGGCATAAAAGCACAGTATGCTAAAACGGCTACCTTATTTCATTTGCCAAGAACCATACGAAAATGAACGTTAGACAATTGAAATTAGTTGTAAAATGGGGCAGGCATAGCAAACAGATTGAACATCATTGCGCATAACATGCATCATTAGGTCTATGGCAAGAAGGTTCTTGTAATTAAATCGATGTAAAGGCAGAATTTTGGCAGGTTTCTGTAAACTATCATGTACCACGGCCGCGAGGGCTACTGTAGTAAGTCCTGAGATCGCAGGTTGGAATCATGGTGCTGACAGCTGCTATCCTGAGTTTTTTCTGGGTTTTACCACACTTCCTCCAGGCAAATGTCGAGGACACCTACCCCACCCCCGACCACTACACAGGTTGTCGGAAAAATTTATCACCGACCTAAGTATACGGGGCTGATAACCAAGATGTCCCCGACAACGACAATAACAACTCGTTAACTACGGGTGTATGCCCTCAACACTCCACCCCTTCCTCCCTTCTGGGATAAGGGCAACCAAAACGAATATGTCTGAGAAGCTTTGGAACAAAAAACATTTGTAACTATTATTTTCAACCACAAAGCCACGATGCCCTGGTTTAAAAACACCAAAGAAGACCTTCAAATGTTCCAAATCAATCCCGATGACACATTGGATAGGGATCTCTTCCGCGAAAAGATAGTGATGGTTGGTTGGTTCCTTAGTTTAGGGGCTGCAACAACGAAAAAAAAAAAAAAAAAAACGATAGTGACGAACGGACTCAACGAACGCAAGCAGGCTCATTCCCGAAGGATAAGGGAGTTCTGAACGCAGAAGAATACCAAATGTGTCAAGACTTACATGGACCTAGATGGCCCTAGCGAATTATATATAACTAGCATTACCCGTCGCGGCTTCGCCCGCGAATATTCTAGTTGTAAAGAGTACACTTAGCAAAATCTCAATCATGAATGCTATGACTGATTTATCCTTGGTATGAATAATCAGTCTTTATCAATTCAGGTACTGGTGCAGTGGTTAGGGGTTTGTCATTCCTTCATAGGTATATCAGAGCGAAGTTAGTTTTCTGGGAATATCACAGACACTGTTAATTTAAGGGCCTTTAAATGTGGTTTTCGGAGACCCTTTATAGTCGGGTGAAAAAGACCTTTCGTACCACACTCACACGTGAAAATTGCGAGAAAAAATTCTAGAGTGCCCCTTGACCCCCTTACGCGCATTATACGGTATGTATTGATGAATTTTACAGCTTAATTTGGTTCAATGATAACCTTATAACCGTCTGGAAACTTTCACAGTAATGTAATAATTGAAATTGCATTGCGTCTTACAGAAATAGATGGACCTGTGAGATTCTGTTACCATGGTTACCGTGTTGCATTCTTTCATTATTGCATTGTAAATATACATGTTTTAAGGTATTGCTTTAATTGTGAGGCATTTAAAGAGTAAGTGAGTGCGTTTCGCTTACGCATTGGGTTATGCTGAACCTGTAGGTACCCCATATGTGTTAATGGGACCTTATTTTCGGTACAAAACTGGAATGGGACCTTAGCAGAATAATATAGGGAGGGATAATAATAATAATAAGATGGCATATTGACTTTCAGGGCCATTAATCACACTCCCCGTGTGTAGGCCTACTGCAGGATGTCGCCAAGGTACACCTACTGTAGGTAACGCCTTCGCCTGGTTTGCTTGTGATAAAATGGCGTACTACAAGACAAGTATAACCCTCAGGCCGTACTGCACTGCAAAGCTCTACTGGAATAGGACAGTAGCCACTGACCATCCTGTAGGAAATAACAGGACATCACCTTCCTCTTTGATGCTGCTGTTCCTATGCCCTGTAATCTAGAATTGAGCGGGTCCGGTGGCGTAGTTGGTAGCATGCTGAGCTTCTATGCCCAAGATCGCGGGTTCAAACCCGGCCGAACTCTTCGGATTTTTAAGGGCGTTAAGAATCCCTCAGTATGCCTTCCTTCGGAGGGGAAGTAAAGCGGATGGGCACATGTCATAGATTTATGGCATGTAAAAGAACCTTCCACTAACTCAACTTGTGTGAAGCCAAACTTTGTAGGTTAGATTTGATTAACGCTCTATTATTTCCAACGTTCGCCGCCAGGTGCAAGTTGCGGTGGCATCTAAGAGCCAAGTTCACAGCTAAGGCTCGTTGACGGTAGAATTTGTAGGAACTACTTGAAATTGATCGCCTGCAGTCCTTACCTGAATTGCAGATAATAATAATATCGTGGGGTCTTGGGTGCTCCGTGCAAGCATTGTTATTTGACACCCAGAGGGTAGCTTGCATGTCGAATTTCGTTGTTCCTCGAAGCACTATGAAAGTCAAGGAGGTTAGATATCTAAGCTCCTTGAACACTATAGCGCTTTCTAGTAGAGAAATGAGGAACTTTGTGTTGGCGAAAACTCCCGAGATTAATTTTGCCATTATGAACACGGCCTACTGAATTCAAATGGGTTCTTTGGCATGCCAACATCGAATGACTTGCGTGTCGTATTTTTGCCGCCTTTCAAAAATCACTTACCACGGCCAGGAGCGAACCTGCAAGCTTGGGATTAGTTGACCGACACGTTAAACACTCACCCACCGTGGCAAGCTATTTACAGATAACAGACACTAATACAGCCATCAGACAGATTCTACACACCCAAAGTACACGGGGCTACATGACCGGGTTGTCGCAGCCCCTAAACTAAGGAACCAACCAACCAACCAACCAACCAACCCATCTAGGATTGAAACAGAGAGAAGATTGAAGAATATTTACCCCTAACTGAGGAGCTCAAAATACTATGGAAGCAGGGAAAGGTCGATATAGTCCCGATGATAATTGGAGCACAGGAGGAGATTCCACGGAAGATCCGCAGCCAGAGGCTGTGCCTACAACTACAGAAGGTGACTGCAATAAACACACAGACAATTGAAATTAAGCCTGTGCACCTTGCTATTTGTAGCCGCTCATTGGCATAAATTGGTGACAAAAAAAATATGATAATAATAATAATAATGTATATAGTTCAGACCGACAGGAAAAGAGAAAATCGCGCATAATACTAGGTTAATGAAAATGAAGAGAGCCTTATACAAGACACAGGGTATCTACAGAGAGGATAGATTATCTGTCCCGGAGACCCTCGCTAGCCCGCTCTCCCGCTGCGCGAGCCTGTCTCCCGCCAGGCACTTTGCCGTAATGCGGCGCTCGAGCGGCACTGCGTCAGAGTATAGGAATCTGTACGTAAATTTGTACTTCAATGTGATCCTTGACCAATTTTTTGACGAACTGACTTACGGAGAACGATTGTCGAATTACTTTCAACAAGATTCTGCCACTGCTCACACTGCCGTAGCATCCATGACAGAATTGCGTCGCATTTTCGGTACGAGGATTATAAGTCGGAACGTGTGGCCCCCGCGAAGCCCAGACTTATCACCATGTGACTTTTATTTGTGGGGGACGCTTAAAAATAGAGTGTATGCGAGAAATCCTCACACTGTAAATGAGCTTAAAGACTATATTACAGCTGAAATACAGTCAATCGGTGCTGAGGAACTTCAGAGAGTAAATGCCAGTTTCAAAAAAAGGTGCCAGCGATGTGTAGCAGTGCATGGCGAACATTTTCAGCACCAGCTGTGAACTAGGTAAGTACAAGTTCCTATACTCAATGACTCAGTGCTGGGCGGGCGCCGCATAACGGCAAAGTGCCTGGCGGGAGACAGGCTCGCGCAGCGGGAGAGCGGGCTAGCGAGGGTCTCCGGGACAGATAATCTATCCTCTCTGTACAACAAGAAATGTCTGTCCACATTCATCAAACTTCATCATTACAACACGGTTATTAAACCTGATGTGCTTTATGCCAGTGAGACATTGACGTTACACACTAAGGCCGACTTGGAAAATCTCCTCGCAGAGGAAAGAAAAAAAAATGCGAGCCTTACAGTAGTCGCATATGATGTGTAACACGCCACATGGCCGACAGTACCTCGAATGCTTACATAAGAATACCGCAAAGTATGAAGATGTAATACATCATAATTGTTTTCTGCAAATATGATATAATGAATATTTTCACACCAAAGACTGACATCTTGAATATGATTTATTGTAGGAATATCTGTAATGGGGCCTCAAAACCTTGAAGTAAACCGTATGCGATATACATTCCACATAGCCACATGGCCGACAGTTCTCATTCCATTATTTTATTCCATTGGAGGAGCTATATAATACAGTATGTTGTAGTAAGATACAACCAATGAGACGTAGTAAAGACAATAGAATATTTCCTTTTATATATTTCTTCACATATATCTCAAACAATTTTTATAGCACAATTCATAACCTTCGTCTATTCCTTTACACAGCCTTCCTGCCATTGTCTCTCACACCTCTGGAATTCGAGAGATATGAAACTGTGCCCATAATCAGTGGTATTTCCAGATCCTTATAAATAGGCCGATTGAACTGCGCCCATAGTCAAGTCGGCTGTTAGCCCAAGGTCGGTTTAAGGGGAAGTGACGGACTGTCTCCCATCACTAACTTATGCACTGCTGAGAATAAGAGGTAGTCCCCCGTCCCGATAAGCAGCTGTACTACGGGCCTCCGGGTGTGGCAGCTAATCACACTAACCACTACACCACAGAGGCGAATAATAATAATAATGATAATAATGATAATAATAATAATGATGATAATAATAATAATAATAATAATGAAAATCCACAGCCTTTATCCAGTCATTGGACCGGGTCAGGGTTGGAATGAATGAAGCCCCCATCTAGCGGCGAGGATAGGCATTGTGCCGGCTTCCGAAACCTGTCGCACTCCTCTGGGACAATGATTAATGAATGACAGATGAAATGATATTGGAGAGAGTTGCTGGAACGAAAGAAGACAGGGAAAACCGGAGTACCCGGAGAAAAACCTGTCCCGCCTCCGCTTTGCCCAGCACAAATCCCACATGGAGTGACAAGGATTTGAAGCACGGAACCCAGCGGTGAGAGGCCGGCGCGCTGCTGCCTAAGCCACGGAGGCTACACTAATAATAATAATAATAATACAACTCTCTCTAATCCACCATAAATAACTACCCCTCTGGTTTTGTTATACAATAAGAAAATATATAAATCTTAGAAGTGGTAAGATTACCTCGAACTAGATTATTAAACATTTGCAATAGGCTAACAAAACTATTTTTAAAATATGGTTAGGTTGTCGAAAACATCGCAATGTACCAGTTGATGTTAATATTACTAGAACAAAAATTAAATATTAGACTAGTCTGTTTTGAAAACTGTACCTGTTTTATGTATCCCAGGCCAACACTAATCTCTTGTCCGCATTCTGGACAGGGTATATTTAGTTGCTCGCAATCAGGACGGTTTTTGACTGGTTGGCAATCAAGACACAACCGATTTGAAATGAGTCACTTCAAATTCATACCATTCGACACAACATAATTCGGTAGAGGGGAGGAGGGAGGGAACGTATCCGAACGCTCTCAATGGGCGCAGTTCCACTGCCACTTTTAGAAGGATCATGCTAATGACCAGGGTCATTAGTGAAGCTTGGGCGCAGTTCCATACAACCCTGGAATCCACAGAGCAGACACTCCCGCTCGACAAGTTCCAGCAACCCTCACTCAAGCGCTCCAACGCCGTGCTGGCCATCTTGCATGTCCTCCTAACATAACAACTCAAGTTCAATCTCACGCCACCTCCTAAGAACACTAACCATACCATAGACAGACATATCACAGCCTTCAGGATTTCAGGAAACGGGCCTTCAAACCTTGACAGTACATCGAGTGCTTACATTAAATAAGAATACATCAAAAGTATGAAGATTTAATAAATCATAATTGTTTTCAGTAAATATAATCTAATGAATATTTTCACACCAAAGAACGACAACTTGAAGATGATTTAGTGTAGGAATATCTGTAATGGGGCCTCCAAACCTTGAAGTCAACCGTACGCGATAAACATTCCACACAGCCACATAGCCGATAGTACGTCGTGGTACCAATCTCCGCCACCGCGCGCTCATTGTTTATGTCCCATCCATTTCTGTTTCATCGTTTCCGTCCCATGCATTTCCGTTACATTTTTCAAAATCGCCCCCACGAAATATATACAGACACCGAGTGGAAATATGTTCACATCAATAACAAGGAAAATGATTGGACCAAAGCACACAGATGAAGGATACAGGCTTCACTCCAGAGACACCACAGAGAAATTGTACAACCTCGCAGCAGACATCAGAAAGAGGCGACTAAAACGTTACGGCCACATCAGCAGACTCCCACAAACCAGACTCACTAACAAAATTCTTAGATACATTCAGCGGCTCAAGATTACTACACCCTGGATGATGCAAATCAAAATTGATCTGGAAAAAGCACAGGTCGACCCAGAAAACGTCATTGACAAAAGCGTCTCTCGACACAAAGTATACAAGTGGGAAGTGTTGTCAGAGAGAGCAGCACCTACAGCCCGAAGACCAAAGTGGACCGAAGAAAGGAAGACGGCCTTTAGTGCACGAATGAAAGAGTACTGGGAAAACAGGAAGAACAAGTAGTCATCATTGCTTCGCGTGGTCTAATAGCCCTGTAATGTGTGAAATAAATAAACGTATAGTTCGGAATGTCTGATATTCAACAAGAAATGGGAATTGGAGGAGATAGAGCAGAAAAAGGAAAGAAAGAGAAATCTTGAGGAAGATCCTAGGACCCGAAAAAGAAACGATGGCTTGTACATGGCGGAAGAGGAGAAACGATGATTTAGACAGACAGGCAGAGAAAATCACAGATACCATACGGAAGAGAAGTATAAAGTTTTATGGACACCTCACGAGAATTAGCGAAGAAAATCTTCACCAAGATAAAAGAGACTGCAAAATGGGTGGCTGAAACCAGAAAGGACATGGAGGAAGTTGGGGTCAATCTAAAACAGATCTGGAACAGAGAGGTGTTTCGAGCTACGATTTGTAAATTTAAGGGGTTCCAGGAAGAGCAAAGTAGAAAAGTCAAGAACATCTGGTCGGAAGAGAGGGAGAGGAACCACAGCGAAAAGATGAAGTTCTGTGGAAAGAAAAAAGGACAAGCCAGCAAGTCAATTGTTTCTCGTGGTCCAAAGTAGTCCAAAATCGAAGAAAGAATAATAATAATAATAATAATAATAAATGCACAGGAAGATTATATCTCGTCATTAACAAGCAAGCAAGAAAGTCGTATCCTATTCAAGCCATCAAATTGAAAGTTTTTATAATAAACCACCATAATCTATGGCTGATCTTGAAATTAATCCAATTACTACTCAACATCTACGAAACTATAGCAGCAATCAAGCTGTGTGGTATAAGCAAGTATACACATGTGCCATTGTAAAACCTAGTGAACACAAAACAACATGGTGGACAAGAGTAATTCAAACATTTAAAAGTACTCTTCTGGCGATCTAATCATCCCAATGCAGTGAAACACTGTACGAATTTTAATTTAGAGTTAATGCAGGCATCTAATTTTGTTCAATTGTTCCAAAAACATGAAAGTGCGAAATTTACAAACATATTTTTATCTCTCGTATCCTATTCAAACGATTTAAGTGAATCTTCGTGTAATGAACTGCCGTAATAATCCTTATCTACTGGCACTGAATTCTGGAGCTTACGTTTCGTAAATTATAGAAGCCGTGAAAATGACTCTACGTAAAATGAACTCCCGTGACTCGTTACACAAAGATGCAATCTCTACGGGAGGACTTCTAATTAATCGATACTGGTACTGAAAGTTATTATATTGTACTTTGCAATTTGTAACTGTAGTGTTGATTGTTTTAAGGTTTGGAACATCAAGGTTATATGCATCATTTTTAGGGTAGGTATCGTAATTTATAGATTACACTCATGTTAATTTCAGGTAAGAAACATCCCTTACTGATGATTTATTGGACCGGTGTTTGGGAAAGTTGATAGACCGGTGACAGGAACTAAATATACTGGTGTTATATTCATGTAATGCAGCTAACGCCCCATCGTGTGACGTGGGACACATATTTTCCAGTGCTAGAGGTGTGTTGATGTGAGTTATCCTGGTAAACGATGAAATATTTCGTTTAAGACAGGGAAATAAGAAAACTTGTAGTTTTACGTGACCATTAATCTCGCAATCAGGAGCCCCGGGACCTCCATATTTACGAGAAATCCAAACCACGGGACGTGATTTTACCATCTTCTAACTTAAACTATTATTCTTATGTGTCTTAAATCTCAAATGACTACAATGCTTGGATATTGAGTTTTGAGTTTGAACTTTTTCTCCTATACTTATCACAGTACCAAAAACTATTAATTTTAGTCCATCGCTTGGAACATTTATTTAAATTGAGGGGACAGTTTCTAGATTGAAAGGGTCTTTAGAATATATGGAAAAAGACTTCTCGGAACTACCAGTTTGAAATAGAATTTTATCTAAGCCATTGGCGTGCCTTGCCACCAAATGGTGACACGCACAGACATCATTCACTTCGTGTTTCAGATATACTGTAGTCTACAGGTGCGTCGCGAAAATTTTTAAAAACATGTGTCGTAAATATCTCCAGCAGATAAGGTGTTCCAAGCACCAAGATTTCTGGGGTAGCCTACTGCTAGTTGGCAGTTGTGAAGTTAGCTCTGATCGATCATTCCCCGAAAGCCACTTCCCAAAATTCGTTCTTGGAGTGATATAACGTTATTGTGAAAGGAAGCTTGCAGTGTTATGTGACCGATAATCTCCCAATCATGAGCCATGGAACCTACCTTCTGCGTGGGATCCGAACCACATAACGTAACATTTTACTTCGAAAATGTCATATGCATTAAGCGGGAATCGAACTGAGTCCACCTTGATGAGAGGCAAGCGACGTGACCACTGAAACATAACTCCCACAATTTTATTGTGGATTGTTTAGATCAGAAAAGATCGATGCATTTATCATAATTTCCATTTATATAAAAGTCATAAACAAAAGAAATTAACAGTTCCCACAGTAAATCCTATCTTTGAACAGTGGTGAGCGTGTTAAATTTCAAGTGAAGTCTCGTCCTGAACCCCCACCCCCACCCCGCCAGGGGCTCACAACTTCTGGGACGTGGGTTGGCGACCACGGGACTCCATCTGAGTCCGGCATTGTTTCCACTTACTTGTGCCGGGCACCTCTCCGTCTTCTCTCCTCTCGACCTCCCTTGATCAAATCTTGTTCTTTCCTGACCCCGACGGTATTAGGGTATTCGAGGCCTAGGGAGTCTTTCACTTTCCCGCCTTAATTGGCCCTTGTCTCATCTTTCCTGACCGCTCATTCTTCGAGGGGTCAGA
This sequence comes from Meconema thalassinum, assembly GCA_946902985.2. Lineage (NCBI taxonomy): Eukaryota > Metazoa > Arthropoda > Insecta > Orthoptera > Tettigoniidae > Meconema > Meconema thalassinum. Next base: position 91,168,625 of record OX336391.1, on the reverse strand, counting down.
CCTCTTATTTTCTTTTCTTTATCTCCTGCCTTCTGCTCAAGACCCTCAAGGAGGCAGGCCGTGTGTAGCCCCACCACTAATGGTGCACCCTGGATAGTGCTACAACCTCAAGGGCTCACAGTATCTCCTGCCTTCTGCTCAAGGCCCTCAAGGAGGCAGGCCGTGTGTAGCCCCACCACTAATGGTGCACCCTGGATAGTGCTACAACTCAAGGGCTCACAGTATCTCCTGCCTTCTGCTCAAGGCCCTCAAGGAGGCAGGCCGTGTGTAGCCCCACCACTAATGGTGCACCCTGGATAGTGCTACAACCTCATGGGCTCACAGTATCTCCTGCCTTCTGCTCAAGGCCCTCAAGGAGGCAGGCCGTGTGTAGCCCCACCACTAATGGTGCACCCTGGATAGTGCTACAACCTCAAGGGCTCACAGTATCTCCTGCCTTCTGCTCAAGGCCCTCAAGGAGGCAGGCCGTGTGTAGCCCCACCACTAATGGTGCACCCTGGATAGTGCTACAACCTCAAGGGCTCACAGTATCTCCTGCCTTCTGCTCAAGGCCCTCAAGGAGGCAGGCCGTGTGTAGCCCCACCACTAATGGTGCACCCTGGATAGTGCTACAACCTCAAGGGCTCACAGTATCTCCTGCCTTCTGCTCAAGGCCCTCAAGGAGGCAGGCCGTGTGTAGCCCCACCACTAATGGTGCACCCTGGATAGTGCTACAACCTCAAGGGCTCACAGTATCTCCTGCCTTCTGCTCAAGGCCCTCAAGGAGGCAGGCCGTGTGTAGCCCCACCACTAATGGTGCACCCTGGATAGTGCTACAACCTCAAGGGCTCACAGTATCTCCTGCCTTCTGCTCAAGGCCCTCAAGGAGGCAGGCCGTGTGTAGCCCCACCACTAATGGTGCACCCTGGATAGTGCTACAACCTCAAGGGCTCACAGTATCTCCTGCCTTCTGCTCAAGGCCCTCAAGGAGGCAGGCCGTGTGTAGCCCCACCACTAATGGTGCACCCTGGATAGTGCTACAACCTCAAGGGCTCACAGTATCTCCTGCCTTCTGCTCAAGGCCCTCAAGGAGGCAGGCCGTGTGTAGCCCCACCACTAATGGTGCACCCTGGATAGTGCTACAACCTCAAGGGCTCACAGTATCTCCTGCCTTCTGCTCAAGGCCCTCAAGGAGGCAGGCCGTGTGTAGCCCCACCACTAATGGTGCACCCTGGATAGTGCTACAACCTCATGGGCTCACGGCTGGTGAGATCGGGAGTTGGCGACCCCGATGGTGTCCTGAGCTGGGTCTGGCTTACTCCTTCTTCCATTGCCTTTGGGGCGCTCCCTCTCCTCTTTACCTTTCCTATCTGCCTTTCCTGGCGCTCCTTTCTTCCAAGTCCTTTAATTCTCATTCTTCGAGGGTTGAGGGCATTTCCTTTCCTCCTGTCTTTTGTTTCCTTTATTCTATTTTTAGCCTACTTTTCACATTTTGCAAAAATGAGGAAAAAGTAGACTTATGAGATCGGGCAAATGTGTGTGTGTCTGTCTGTCTGTCCTTCTGTCTGTCTGTCTGGCTGTGTGTGTGTGTGTCCAACCCCCCCCCCCCCCCTGTCAACTCCTAAACGGCTGCAGCAATCGAATCAAAATTTGGTAGGAGTAAAGATCTATACCTGACTATCTCACGGCCATATTTGAAAATGATGTCAGTGCTACCAACTGCTGAAATATCGCAGTTGAAATTTGAGCTCCATGTTGGATATCTCGGAAGGTATGAATGGGAGCCATTTAAAAATAGGCACACGTATAGATAATAATATTGCAGTTTAATTTCCAGGAGGCCATACATGGCAGTGTTGCCAAAATGATTCTAAGCCTGCTGATAGGTCCAAATTTTAGTTGCATATAACTTCTACACTATCGATTGGATTTCAACCAAATTTCGTATGTGCTATGTGTACATAAACAGATATGACTGAGCGTATTCTTAAGAGCCTCCAGGACTGCCAACTGTTAATAAATGCTCTAAATTTATTATATCCAAATGCCCATATATCAGAAAGTATGCAAGCCGACAACTTTAAATTATGCACACGTATAGTACCTGACATTCTACAATAATTTGGAGTAACTTATATACGTAAGTGCTACCAACATGATTCTAAGCCTGCTGAGAGGTCTAACTTTAAATGCATGTAACTTCTATACTATCATTTGGATTTCAACCAAATTTCGTGTGTGCTATGTGTACCATAACAGATATGACTATACCGATTCTTAAGAGTAACCAGGACTGCCAACTGTTAATAAATACTGTCTCTATTTTTGTTACCCTTATATAAATATATCAGAAGGTATGCAAGCCAATAGCTCTAAACTTTGCACACGTATAGTACCTGGCATTCTAGATTAATTTGGAGTAACTGATATACGCCAGTGCTGCCAACATGATTCTAAGCCTGCTGATAGGTCCAATTTTAAAATGCATGTAACTTCTATACTAACTAATGGATTTCATTCAAAATTGACACAAAAATAGATCAGATTATTTCAGATTATTTCTGACCAATACAGGTATGTCATTGTTGCCAACATGATTTAACGCGCGCTGTTAGATCCAATGTTTAACTGCATGTAACGTTCATGAAATCCATTTGAATTCAACCAAATTTTGTATTTTGTATCTTAAGAGATGGAACTAAGAATATATTCAGTCACCAGCCAACTGTAGTTCTCTATTAGGCTACAATATGCCAGGTATACAGTATTTCAAACTAATTAGAAATTTCGATATTACCAACTTAATTTCGTCATTATTCTAGATAGATCCATATAGATTAATCATTGGCATGAATCTTAAATTTTAAGAAAAGTAGGCTCTTTAGTTCGTCACGGAACTTCTTGTTTGTTTACCATTTCCTCTTCTAGTATATAAGTGCGTAGTTAGTTTTAGGTATTGGCATCTCAAACTTACACTAGGGGCGCTGCGGTTGGTCTGGATAAGTAGGGTAAACATACTCAATAACACGCGTTTGATATGGAACACTTTTTATTTTTCGGTTATAATCAGTAAATGTGGTCCCTAAAATAATGACAGTGTTATTTTTAATTGTATATATGTATAGGTGTGCGATACACGTGATCTAATTTGAGGATTCCACTGGATGTTAAGTGTCAATTGCATATTATCAAGCATAGGCTGTCGGCTGGTATTTGTTTTTGGTCAGTTCGAGTCGTGGCGCTGTTACGTTTAAAAGCTATATTTGAGTTTGCTCACTGTACCATAGACTCTAGAAATTATTTGCTGCTTGGTAGGGCGAAGGGGTGAGTTTAACTTGTATTAAAACTCGGGAGAGACAGGAATTGCTTGATTTGGATGCTTAGCAAGTGGGTTTGTTGTTGAATATCGGACTGGTAGCAGGTTCTCGCAGAGTAGATATTTACCCTGCGAAGTCAAATTAGGCCTATATGACTCGTAATGGAATGGCTCGGATATCGCAGAGCGAGGTGATGGTGGTTGGTAGGGTTATTGGAAATGAACTAGGGAGCGGGGAAGGATACCTGACTGATGAAGCTTGGCTGTCTTCGGATGGTGTAGGCTTGGCTGTCTTGGTACGGCTTGGCTTGGCGAGACTGTGCTTGGCTGTCTAGGTGCGGTTTGGCTCGGCGTAACAGTGAACAACCCGTCCTGTTGTCAGAGAGTGTAGTGGTGAGTGGTCCAACCCGCTGCTGTTGCCCGTATTTATTTGGTATCGTCACCATTCGGCTATTGCTACATGCATCTTTTGGAAAGTGATGAAAACTTATATCAGCAGCCCTCTTATACATCGATTTACAGCCGTAAACTGAGCAATATACTTTACTTTTACTCATTTTGCACTCCATCAACGAGTAAAACCTATTACTTATGTATAAAGACACGAAGAATTTACCACGATCTGCTTACCAATACAAAAAACCATATACAAACAGTCACTACGTGACAAATGTACCCTACTTGGTAAGTTTCTCATTTTTACCGCTAGATATCATATCAGATAGCTGGAGTTGCCAATAGTTTCATTTGATTAACATTTTCACTATCATCCTAAGGGCAGATAACCCAGATGTTAGGCCCCTTCAAACAACAATCATCATCATCATCTTCCTGAGAGGGAAGAGGAGGGGAGGGAGATAAGGAAGGTCGCAATGCAAGGCCATGCACCTTCCTTGGCGGCTGATATGCATCTCGATATGTGACGAGCTCCGCTTAGCAAATGAGCGCGCTGGGTGTAGCAGTGCCAATTGGCAACTCAAACTAACACTTGGGGCGCTGCGGTCGGTCTGAATAAGTAGGGTTTAAAATACTCAATAACATGCGTTTGATATGGAATACTTTTTATTTTTCGGTTATAATCAGTAAATATGGTCTCTAAAGTAATGACAGTGTTATTTTTAATTGTATATATGTATAACTGTGCGATACACGTGATCTAATTTGTGTGTTCCACTGGATTTTTTGGTGTCATTTGCATATTATCAAGCATCAGTTTTTATGGGTGATGTAGATCAGCTGATTCAAATTTACACAGGGCTACACTTTGGACATTATTTCGGTACTATTATGCGCAATATAATGTAAATGTCGATCCTGAGTCAACGCCGAGGACATTCAAATAGAGAAATACGGTACATAAACAAATAAATAACACACCGAAGCTGTGCTACTTTTATAATTCCGAGACTAGCATCCACGCAAACCAGACGCCACTGTTCCAAGCTCCGACTTATATCGTGAATTGATGTCAATCTGATGATCAGCCAGCCTTTCCGCCAAGCCTACACCTCGTAATCGCTAAGTTCTTCGATATTCGAGCTATTCCACTACGAGTCATATAGGCCTAATTTGCCTCCCCGTGGGCACTGTAGAATGAGTGATTCCGCTACCATTCAAATATTCAACACCAAACCCACCTTTTAACCATCCAAATCAAGCAATTCCTGTCGCCCCCCGAGTTTTAATACAAGTTAAACTCATCCCTTCTCCCTACCAAGCAGCCAATAATTAATTATTTAATTAATTATTCAAGTAACTTCAATCTTACCAGCGCGCCCATCGTAACAGCTGTTTTTAAACTGAATAACCTTCGCTGTTTTTACGTCGCAGGTCTTCTGTCTGTCTACCTCGACAAGTGTTAGATCCTTCCCGGGGTGGAAAGGTATTATTATTAGGTATTAGGTATTATTAGGTATCATCACATTTCGGCTATTGCTATTTGCATCTTTTGGAAAGTGATGAAAACGTATGTCCGCAGCCCTCTTATACATCGACTTACAGCCGTAAACTGAGCAATACACTTTGCTTTTACTCATTTTTCACTCTATTTACGAGTAAAACTTATTACTTATATATAAAGACACGAACAATTTACCACGATCTGCTTACCAATACAAAAAACCATATACAAACAGTCACCACGTGACAAATGTACCCTACTAGGTAAGTTTCTTATTTTTACCGCTAGATGTCCTATCAGATAGCTGGAGTTGCCAATAATCTGGGGAAACACTCCAGCTCAAGGAGCATGTAACTATAAGAGATTCGTCACTTTTGGTTATAGAATTTCTGAGAGAGAGCAACGCCTGAGGCTATGTACTGCTCCGGCAAGTCTAAGGAAGGAAGCTATTAGTTTTACGTGACCGTTAATCATGCGATCATGAGCCACAGGACCTCCTTTTTACGTGGAATCCGAACCACAGGACATGGCATTTCACTTCGAAAATCTCACATGTATTGACCGGGAATCGAACCTGGTCCACCTTGGTGAGAGACCAACAGCTTGACCGCTGCGCCACATAAAAAGTAAAAAGCCATATTAATGTAGCCTTTATTGCACGTAATTGAACGGTATGTTCTGCGATGAGTTATTGATTATTGATGAAAATAACATAACTGCGCCTTTCGCTAGGCGCTGAAATATACGTCCAGTTAGGAAAATAATACATTTTGATATACAGTATATCAATGTTGGCAATAGATTTGTCACGAAGGACACAGTTATGCCGTTCTAGAGCTTAATTCACCTTTAGTCTAATTAAACATTGCTCCCCTACTCTACAGAATTGTTGGGATATTCGATGAATATAAAGAAAACTGTCCAAATGCACACTATATTGCCATAACCTCACTTTTTCCCTAGCATGCTGGCTGCCACCCACCCCTCCCCGTAGCCCTAAACCACAAATTTTATTGCAATGCAAAGGAGAATGGGTAATAAAACAAATAAGAGATGAAATGCACACATTTATTCTCTATATATTTGAGAGTAGTCCATATTGCCCACTAGTTTTACACATGGTCAACACCAGGAAGATGAAAATTACCGTATTGTTCTTACTATCATTATAATTCTTACATCCCGGTGCTTGGCAATTTTTCCTCCCTTGCAGTGGCATGATTGACTCTCAATTCAATTCAAATAAATAATCAAAATACCAAACAAATCAAAACAACCAACAACACCACGAGGAAAATCAATCAAAACAGACTATTCCCGCTTCCGCCAGTCGGTTTGATGTGAGCGTTCATGAGTGCCAACTACGGAACCTTAGTGCTAAAATTAATTGTTCATTGGTTGGCAGAACATCCAGAGCAGAGCTTTACCGCGACCCACGCGCTCCCTATGATCTGTCATGCCCCTGCTCCATTTTGTGCGCTGGGCAATCCCGACGAAAAGAGATCACAGTGAAGAAACATCTGTGAGAGTAAACTTTCCTTGTTGCACAAGAGGATTAATTATTCTCACAAAACAAAATGTTTATTTGAAACCCCCTGGTCAATACTGATTACATTGAAGAACTTAATAATGCACTGTGATCATGTTATTGTACCCATCTTCAGCACAAATAAGAAACCAACAATTTCTGAAGGATTTTAATGCTCTTAAAAAATCCGACGACTTAGGCCGGGTTTAATCCCGCGATCTTGGGAACAGCAGTTCAGCTTGCTACCAACTACGCCACCGAAGCCGCTACAGCTTCTGGTAGTATGTATGTAATCGTTCTACGTACAAACGGTTTCACACAGGAACATATTGTAATGTATGTCAGCAAATCCCTAAGTCATTCATCATAAATACTACCTGAGCTACAAACATATTTATTTCCAACATGCTATTTTTAGGTTTGACATAGGACATTATTTTACGTCATTGTGTTTTCAGGGCCTTACCAACAACTAGCAGAAACATGATGTTCAGTAAAGAACATATAGCCTACTTTCTCCTAAATGTATGAGTATAGTTATAATTCGATGTTTTTATCAAAGAGTATAATAGAATCATTTCTTGGTTGAAGACCTTAGAAACTATTTACCTCTACCAAACGCCACAACCTAGATAAAAACTGCTACCATCATTGAAGAAAGAAAGATAAGAAGTATCTCAAGAATGTTATGGATCTGGAGACATAATCGACCGGACTGGCTGCGTGGCTCAGCGGTAACGTTCTCGCTTGCTGGGCCCTAGGTTGCAGGTTCGTATTCTGGCGCAGTCAGTGGCATTTGAGGGTGCACAAATGCGAGGGAGCCATGTCAGTACATTTACTGGCACGGTAAAGATCCCCTTCGGGCCAAAATTCCGGTGCCCCGGCGTCTCTAAAAGCAGCAGTAGTTAAAAGGGACGTAAAACCAATAACATTATTATTATTATTATTATTATTATTATTATTATTACATAATCGACCTGCCGTAGGCAACTTCCAACTTTGAGTAGAGGCATGTCTTGACACGTCTGGTTGTGCATGGTTTTCACAACCTTAATTGAATTAACAAATCTTTCCATGACCCTACAGAGACATGTGTATACCAACTATGTGGATATTTTCGATTGCTATTTGCCTGAAATAAAAGTATTAATAAATAACCTGAACTAGCACCAACGGCTAGAATTCAGTTACTATGTGAAATCGTTTTGTTCTTTACTTCAAATAACATTTTCAAATAACGCAAAATAGGCTGTTACAAACCCTTTAAAATAAAAAGTAAAAATGCCTCGCAGTATCATCTTGTCATTCTTCAAATTCGATGCGCATAGAATGCCAATGGTGTAGTAATCAATGGAGTCCCACGTAGACCAGTCGTGACATCTAGTGGAGAAGTATCGAACAATATAATCCTAACAGAGCGAGTGCATTCTAGCGGCCATAAGAAGAAACTTTTCAATAAAATCTGGAAGTTAATAAGTAGGTCGGAGTGCAGTTACCTTTTTGGCTGCTAGATGTCTCGAGCAAATCTGCTGGCGAATTATGTTTTAATTAATTAAATATATATTTTCACCATAATATGCACAATAAAACGCTTAATTTTAAAACGTCTGAGTCATTACAAAACAATAAATATATAAAATTTCAAGCAAAAAACCTATCTCTGATCGGGTTTGAACCATCGGCATTTGAGCGATAGGCCAACGCTTTACCACTGAGCCAATTGTGCCAACGAATATCGTTCTATATAAAATGACTTACATAGAACTAGTTAGCAAATAATGATTTATACTAAACGATTTCATCAGTGGAGTATATTATTTATATATAAGGCATTTCATACAAAGTTTATTTATTTTGTATCAGTACGCTATATTGCATGCAATACTCAAATTAGTGAAATATAGGTCAGGAACTAGATATCCGATGCCATCTTGTCTTATTACTGAGTAGGCTCAGCTTTTTAAAATCACGTCTGCACTATAGAATTACAAAATAAACTTTTAATTTCGAACGTGCCTCTTCCTTTAGAACAGTTAAAACGATTCTCGGCACGATAATCGGAACTGGTGGGTCCCTTGATATGGATTATAAAGTTTGCATAATTCGCACGGCCGCCATCCTGAAATGGTATGGCAGATGACCTTGTAGTTTGGTCACAAGACGCGTCCTATATGAAGGTATGTTGTTACCAAATTTGGTAGAGATCGGATGATTTGGTTAGTCGTTATTTGATTTTACGTTTTGAACGTTTGAGTGGCCGCCATTCAGTTTTAGTAAAGATGGCGGCGATATAAAACATGAAACTGAGGTGCCGTTTGCTTGTTCTACCTCTGTACCAAATTTCGTTCAATTCGGTTTCACCGTGTTCGAATTGATAGGGGGGGGCAGACATTCAGAGTACACACACTCACACACACACACACACAGACTCACACACACACATACACACACACAGGCAGACACACATTTTTTGGCCCCGTAGTGATCTCATAAGTCTATTTTCATTTTTTGCAAAAATCGAAAGTAGGCTAAAAATGTGTACTTATCTCTGAAACACCCGGTATATCTCATAACACAATAAACAAATATCTAGTCATTTGGACTCTCCTACCATAATACGGACAAAAGCTTAACCTGATCAAAATAGTTGTAAAATGATAGTAAATGTAATGAAATATAACCTTGAGTTATCATAATTATCATAACACCTGAAAATATCTTATTATAAGAAAAGGATGTTCGTCTTTTATGCGTTCATATACCATTCATCCGATTGCGATCAAATTTTGGTGAGTTGTTGTGCACACTTCCGGGGTGGTTATAGGCATAGTAGTTAATCTAATTTACAATGGATAGCACACGAGTAGTTTAAACAAATGAGTGTTGGCGATGCGTTAATATAGCCTACAATTCATCCGATTGCGATCAAATTTTGGTGACTTGTTGCGCACGCTCCCGGGAAAGTTACAGGCATAGTAAATCCAATTTACAATAGATGGCGCGCGAGTAGCTTCAACAAAATGGCGTGCGTTTTTTTTTTTCAACAAAATCCCTCATGCGTTCATATACCATTCATCCCATTGCGAAGAAACCTGGGTGAGATGGGGTGAAGGAAAGCTTTCTGGCGTAGTAAATCCACTTAACAATCGGTAGCGCACGAGGAGATTCAACAAATGAAGGACGACGCGCGAAGCGTTTCAACAAAGTCCCCTATGCGTTCATATACCTTTCGTCCGATAGCGATGAAACTTGGCTGAGAGAATGTGTACACTCCAGGCAAGGTTTCTGGCTTAGTAAATCCATGTTACAATAGGTAGCGCACGAGTAGATTCAACAAATGAGTGACTACGCACGAAGCGTTTTAGAAGTCCCGGATGCGTTCATATACTATTCGTCCGATAGCGATGAAACTTGAGTGAGATAGTGTACACTTCAGGTACCGGTAAGGTTTCTGGCTTAGTAAATCCACTTTTCAATAGGTATCGCACAAGTATATTAAACAAATGAGTGACGACGCGCAAAGTGTTTCAAAAATTTCCCGTATGCGTTCATATACCATTCGTCCGATAGCGATGAAACTTGAGTGAGTTGTTGTGTACACTCCTGGGAAGGCTTCAGGCTTAGTAAATCCATTTTACAATAGGTAGCGCACGAGTAGATTAAACAAATGAGCGAAGACGCGCGAAGCGTTTCAACAAAGTCCCGTACGCGTTCAAATACCATTCGTTCGATAGCTAAGTAAATCCACTTTACAATAGGTAGCGCACTAGTAGATTCAACAAATGAGTGACGGCACGCGAATCGTTTCAACAAAGTCCCGTACGGTATTGAACCCTTCAGAATAGCAGTGTTTTATGCAAGAATCTTAGATCAAGGGGTCGCGTTCAGTTCATAGTGTGGTGTTTACGTCCGCCAAACTACGTGCTTTTCTGAGGCAAGGGTTATAGGATGAAAACTATAACTAAGAAATAAAGGAGACAAAACGTAAGATAATAACTAGATTTAATAACTAATTTGTGCATAAAAGAATAAAACAAACAATAATAAACAAAATCCTCCCTGAATTTTCCCCTGACAGGAATATTTATCACTTTGAGGAGTCAGATGGATCTCCCCTTTTCTAATAAAATGTGGATCCAAGTTCCACTATCTTGCATGTGAATTTATGTTCGCGTGGTGACTATCTACGGGAAATGAGTACTTGGATGATCATTCGTTCACAACGGGTTAACAGCCACGGTGCTCACGAACAATCATCTCGTAAAATCAACTTTTATGGCTATGGGCATAACATTAATAAAAATCCTTAAATCTAACTCTGACACACATATTACAACTCTACTATTTACAGGCATCTCTCTGAGACCCTTATTAGTGTGGTGACACACTTAACCCACTGAGCCGCCACTATGGCCAGATACTCAACAACAAGGAAACACAGCGCCGCACGTGACTCACGAGTCACTGACATGTAAAATAAACAAAGAATAAACCAACAACAACAAACAACCTGAGTGGTTAAGATTACTTTATATTAACAAAATTTGCATGTTAAAGAAACGCTTCGAAGGTTATCGTGTTTCGTAGGCAACTCCCATTTATTTAAACAATTTTACCATTGATCAGTTTCTCACATTTATATTTATTTTCAAGTAATTGGGAGCCAGACTTGCACTCCACTTTAATGAGCTCTGGTTGCGAAACTCAGTCAGCCCTTGTGACAACAACTCACCCCTTTCCACAATACCAGTCATGTCCCCCATCCAGTGTATATAAATAGCCGACCCGCTGAACTGTTATCTCAAGGAATCAACAGCCGCTAACATCTCCTCCCACTCAACATATGGTCAGACAATAATCACATATCCATAATTGTCCTCGCAAGGATATAATATGAATCTGGTACCAAGCTGACAGAAATCAGTCTCTGCTGAAGTTCCCGCTTGTAATACCACAACAATATACTCACAGTACACACATCTGGGACTGACATAACGCCTTTCACATGGGTCTGCTGAATTAGAGCTCGCAACATTTAACACAATATTTAAAACCTACGATAGAGCTGAGTACTCTTCGTCACAAATTACATTGCTCCAAAGGCAATAATCACACTGAATCTGATCAATAATAATTCTCAACAAAATTTAATTACCCTCCAATCTACTATATAATTAGATTAATTCAGTCCTACTTCTGAAACACGACATATCTCCGAGAGACGTTTTTAACCGCACTTCGTAACCTAGGCGAACACGGCCGTTCACATAGATACGTTAGTTAACACAACACAAAGAAAAGAACCTTCCATTAACTACAATTGTGCGAGCTGCTTCCAAACAAAAGTGTGTCAGATCAAAACAAAATATACTACATTAAATCACACAAGCAAAGTATTTACAAAATATGTCCCATAAACCATAAGTTAATTTAATAAATAATAAAATATTATTTGTACTCATCTCATGTTGTAGTCACCCGTCAAAGAACATCAGATGCCATTCCCCAACTGGATGCTCTTTATCTCATAGCAGCCATCTGGACGGACTGTTGAGAATTCCACACTTCCTCTGCATTCATTGATGTCATCCTTGCGCTGATACAAAAATTAGGTTATTATACACTTTATGCCTGACCACTAAATTCGCTTGTTCAGGTACTAAATTCCCTGTCACTGTTCGTTGGCGAATTATCGACGCTACTGTCCCTATAACTATAGTACAATGACTATCTATCACTGATTTTACCACTTTTCAATGAATCTCCTGTGTCCTCGACACAAAAATACAAGTCTACGTTCGTAGACGCACAGAATAATAATAGTGTGTCCTCAACACACGGAATAAAAGTCAATGTCTTGGCTCTTCGACACACTTATAAATGAACTGGCCCTTGGGTCTAGATGGAGGGGGATTTTATGTAAAAATTTCTCGAAATAATTGTGATACAGGAATGAAATACATATCACTGAACTCGTAATATTGCACAGGTCAAGAATATGCCCATTAATCCTAGAATCGATCGTAGAGATTTTGTCTAGGCGATTTCCCGCGTGAATGCTAGCCACCGCGTACCCCAGCCAGAGTTGGCGCGCAAGTAGGCATTCTCTTCTCATTGGTTCTCCATTTCTCTGTAATTTGGCGGTTTCTAGTAGATCTTGGCGTCTTGGGAGTGTCTATTTTCTTCATCAGCCATTCACGTTACTGCATCATATTTCTTCTAGGCGCGAATATCACAATGAACATACCAGAACCATGTCTCACCGCGCGTCGCTTCTAAAATTGAGGTAGCCACACCTGTCCCTATGATACATCGCTCTGCTATTTCTTTTCATAGCTCAAGTACTTAGCCTTTTGTTAAACTGATGCAGGTATGTCCCTACTGTCTCCAACAAATGCTTGAGATTTCCTCATCGCTGTCTGGCTACTTTCATGATGCTGGTTGAAATATTTATTAATTGAAGAAATAAAAGTAGAATCATTTAACCAACATAGGGTAAAGGGTTCAGTATGCGTTCATATACCATTCATCCGATTGCAATAAAACTTTCGTGAATTGTTGTGCACACTCCAGGAAAGGTTTCTGACTTAGTATATCCAATTTACAATTGTTAGTGCACGAGTAGATTAAACTAATGAGCGACAGCGCGTGAATCGTTTCAACAAAGTTCCGTAAGCGTTCATATACCATTCACCCGATTGTGATAAAACTTTGGTGAGTTGAGTACAGACCTGCGAAGGTTTATGAATTAGTAAATCCGTTTTTCAATGGGTGGCGCACAAGTAGATTCAACAAATGAGTGACGGCGCGCTAAGCGTTAAAACAAAATACCGTATGCATTCTTATGCCATTCATCCGATTGCGATGAAATTTTGATGAGTTGCTGTGTACATGCCTGGAAAGGTTTTCGACTTAGTAAATCCATTTTACAATAGGTAGCGTACAAGTATATTCAACAAATGGGTGAGGCGCTCGAATCGTTTCAACAAAGGCCCGTACGCGTTCATACACCATTGATTTCATTGCGATGAAACTTTGGTGAGTTGTTGAGCACGCTCCCATGAATGTTTCTGATATAGTAAATCAATTTTATAATAGTTTAGGGGTGGTTAACGTAAAAAGAAAGAACAAATATTGGGTATCCAAAACCAGTTCAACAAACAAAGTCGATGTTTAGACTTAAATTAAGCTTCTTGAAAACGAAATCTATTGTTATGAATTTCAGAAGTTGATCGCATATAATCATAAACATCATTACAGTGTCTGATATAATTGCAAAGATTCAGTTATATTTAAAGAATTTCACCTGTTGATATTAATACTATGATGGCAACCCTTGCTGCCGATTATCATTTCGTTTTTTTTCTACAAGATGGCAGACTACGGCAGGATATTTGTTTTAATTAAAGATATTTGTAAATGTTTTAATAATGTTGATTCGTGAGCAACAGGAAAGATGGAGTAAATAAAATATGAGCAATTATGTCATTTGTAATGAAATGTACATGTTGTTTAGTGATGAACTGTGGCGTGTCAGTCATGTGGAAGACTAACATAACCTAAACCCTCATATCTGGAACGCCGCCAGGAGTAGTTTTAAAATGCTCTTGATCCAATTTTCTGGAGTGTGTTATACCAATAATATAATTCAGCAGGTCTCATTCTATCATGTAAGTTTGTATAGTGCTTATTTGAGCAGTACTACATGACTGGTATTTGTGTGTGGCAAAGGTTCAGAATGAGGACCTGTAGGCCTAAACCATTTACCTGTCCTCTCTGCTTCCTAAGGAATTAACCTGCATGATTCTAACTAATAATGCTAGTGAACCCCTATCTGTAGGCCTACTGTCTTTGCTTTCCTCTTGTTTAGTCCGAAGAGGACATTATTTCACTTGCATCCTTAGCTGGCTATCACTTCTTCCTCTGGGTTGAAAAGCACTTGCCGCAATGTGTATGCTAGGCAGCGGTGAGGCATATGGAACACTTCCATGGTGTGATGAATCATTCAGGTTCAGTAACAGTCTGTTTTCCTAGAGTTTAGAAATCTCATAATAAAGATTATCGGATACATATTTGGTAAGAGTGGAGTTTACTTGAACCAAAGTAAAAAATTCTTAAACTACTGAAATTAGCCAAGCTACCTGTAGTATTGGTATCTGGAGATGATATAGTAATAGATGTTTACTCCTCCGCTGTCTGTAACCCACCCAACCATGCCAAATAGGATCACGACTTATAGAGATGAAATTCCAGCTGACTCCGCAATTTTTAGCATCGTGTACAGTATTGCCAACCCCACGCATTAGGTACTATATCGCATCCGACTGACCAATGGTTTTCGCCTAGACCAATAATTGTTAGGTAACTAACGTAAGATACTCACCCCTGGTTTTTGTCACGCGCAGTGGGGGTAGTCACGCATCAATAATCTTTATCCAAGCCAGTGGTTGTGCTAATTATTTCTTTTTTCACATAGTTACGAAGTTATGTGTGTCGTGTGACATGTTAGCAACGCAATATATCGTCAATTTGTCGGCCACAAACATCTGCCGTCGTTGAACGAGCTACAAATAAAAACCTTCTTGACTGTATATTAGTTTTATTTGACAGTATTTTCAATTCTTAATGACTCCCAGAACGTTTGTGAATGGTATATGTTCAATAATCTACCACGTTCTCCTCTGGTTCCGGTTCTGGTAAACTCCACAATTCTTAGAGCCGATGATAGTCTTTAGAAATGTTTAAAAACAATTTTTCTGTTTTTTCCCCGTTTTTTTCCAAGGTCTGATACCATTCATTGGAATGACATCCTGCAGCGTAGCCATGCTCGTTAAGTCATGCACTATGGTCGTGATAGGCACCTGCAGCAAGTCGAGAAATCAACGGTTTATCCTGGCGTTGACAGAGGCTATGCTGAGTGTGAAATTTCGACACTCCCTTGGGACAAATGCTGGGATTGTACCGTACCTTATTTCAAATCCTGGGGCACTATTCCATCTTTGTCCCGAATACATTTACACATACTATTACACTCATCACAGAAAAGTGATACACCTTAGTTCCTCGGGCTGAAGAACACTATGTCCTAGGCTATTGAAATAACAAATACATGTTGGCATAATCAAACTATGATGCTTACATATTGAGGCCAATTGTTTGAATGCCTACTTGGATGTTATTTTATTATATTTTTTTTTCTCCAGCCGTTAAATATTCACGTTGATATGTTACATAATACAATAGTTGTAACTTACTATGGATCCATATTTCTTGACATTTATGTCATAGATACCTCAGCTTGTAACTGCATAACCAATTTGTCACCCAGATGAGAAACTAGGATGGCTGGCATACAGTATTCCTGACAATGTTCATGTCAAGGCTGTCAAAAACAACATAAATACCTAATATTGGGAGCATTGAAATAACTATTTCAGAACAAATCATCAGTGAGCTGTTTTAACTTGGATGGAAATTGGTGTCTGCTGCAAAACCATGTTGCCACCATTAGCCATATCAACTTGTTTACAGATGCCGGCATTCAGCTGTGCACTTGACCTTGAGAGGTAGGTGTCGAGTGGTGCAGGAAGCAAGCCGAATACTTCCCTATCTGAGAACATTGACGTGTGTGACAGTAGGTTGTCACAATCATAAACAGACACACTCAGTGTGGCAAATTTTTTAAGTTGCAGTAGTAGAATATACCGGGAGAGAGGGATGGGGAAGTACACAGCTACCTTCCCGGTAACTGTATGTATAGGTAGTATATAGCGGTATATGCATTTGTAGAAGAGACTAGGATTGGGAAGGAGGCAGTCATGGCCTTAATTTAGGAACCATCATTTGAGTGGATCATTGTGGTGTGAATTAAGCCAAACACGTCTCAATTTTGCATGTTCCAAACATACTAGAATTAATTATTTATTTATTTGCAATAAAACCCAGGACCTTTAGGACATGAGTCTCAATATGTAGGCTACTCCTGAGATCACTGAAAGTGACTCATGTTTAAAGGATACCAAAAAATGTTGACACATGTAAATTTATGAACAAGGGACTAATCACTTTCCTTTCAATTTACTTTACCATTTTGTGCCATACCAATAGGCCTACTGTTTTAAGATGTAGCACGTTTTGTGTTCCTTAGGATATGCAGTTATTCGAGCATAATGACATGAGAGAGAAGCAGGTATTCAAAAAGGTGTAAGGCAAGGCCACAACTTATCACCCATACTTTTCAATCTATACATTTGTAACGTGTTTTTCGAGGGTATTTTACGCCACTGACATAAGTCAGTAGGAAGCCATTCAATGTTTCTTTACGCGGCAAATTGATCTGCCAAGACAAGTTTCATGTAACTTATTATTATTATTATTAATGTATTTTTGGAGCGTTTTTTTATAAGATTATAAGTATACAGATAGGTTTTCGATGTTATAGAAAACACTATCAAGCGAATTATTACGAACAACATTATCGCGGAAAATTATATGATTACGGAATTTTACGGATTTTTGTCAGTTAGAGTTTATTGTGAGAGAGTTGAGTCATTGGGAATTCAGATACAGGTATATTCTTGTCGAGTAGCGTGACGCAAGCCGTGGGGCACTTCCAGCTGGCTGCATCAAGAAAAGGCGAAATGGCCTGGACCGGTAATCGAAATCGTCGCGCCGAGTATATTGACCCTGAGGTCGAGTGTTTCGCGTGGTGGATCAGCCAATCAGTGGAGACCGGGCGAGTGGAAGGCGGCTCCGGAGAGGGGGTTCGGCGAGAGCATATATTGTTTGCGCGCCGAGGAGGGTAGACGATTATCATTGTAAAACTTGACCGTTGTGGTTGCTCGTGTGGTTGGTTCCGGTGTGATCGGACCATAACTTTACATTTCTACAACAATCTCCACAACTGACGAAGAAGATGGTGACGTCCAGAAGGCTGTGGGAAGCTCTCTTCAGCATCAAGTACGAGGGAAATGCCACGGCAATTTCCAATGGTAAGCGCGAATGACTCAGAACTACATAATCTCTCGCTTCATTGTTTCATATTCAAAATTTCAGTAACTTCTTAGCTTGGGAATAATAGTAAAATCAGTAATTCATCAGACTCCGTTTTCACGTAATTCTCTAGTGGTAATATTCAAATCGTAACGCTCCAATTTAAATTTATTGTTATTATTATAATTAAAATGCCACTACTTGTTTTTATATAATAAATTCATTTCTTATACTATGCAATCTTTGCTTTCAGTAGGTAGCATTAGATATAGACCAAATTCCTTCTCCTGATACAATTGTTAGTTGGGTTAATGATCAAATCATACCACGATCTGAGTGTGAAGATTCTTAAAGGTGTTCTGCCAGAGCTAGGTGTTGTTAAATATAAATTTAGATTTCAACATAGCGTTGAGGTCTTGGCGCCCATTAATACAACGTACCTTAGTCAGAGTAAACATTACATCTATCACCTCAAACGGGGGAATTGTGGTTTTTCCACACTCTCCCCAGGAAAACAGTTACACTTGTCACCCAACAGTGGGGACGCTAGTAAAAACGTTACACTTGTACGCTCAACGTGGAGCAAAAGAAAACGTTACACTTGTCACCCAACAGTGGAGCTTCTTATATATGTATTTTAAAGTGCAAGGCAGGGCTAGTGAAAACGTTACACATGTCGCTAGCAACGTGAGGCCGAAAACCTAATTACATTTGTGGAAGGAGAAGGGTATATATTTCTGTGCCTGTATTTTGTTTTTTTTTCTTTTATCGGTGTGTATCAGCATGGGTAGTGTTGAGGAAGAGATGAAGTTGGGTAGTGGTCACCAGTTGGATAGTGAAGATACGAGCAGTATGGCTAGTCTTGAAAATGAAAGCAGTACAGGGATGTCGGAGGTAAATCCCGATACTGAGGGGGGTAATCAAAACAGTCAAGCAGGGTCAGAGAGTTTGCTTCTTCAGTTTATGCAACAAAATAAAATAAGTACAGACGCTTTAAATGCTAAACTTGAACAAAATAGTAGGGAAAATAAAGAGAGTACTGAAACTTTAAATGCTAAACTCGAACAAAATAATGCTAAACTTGAACAGAATAATGCTAAATTGGATCAAAACAGTAGGGAAAATAAAGAGAGTAATAGGGAATTGAGCGATAGTTTAAATGCTAAACTTGAACAAAATAATGCTAAACTTGAACAAAACTGTAGGGAAATTAGTGATAAATTTGAGCTGATTAGAGGTGAGATCAGAGGGGTGATGGAAGAGAAGGCTAAAGAGATTATTGCAGATGTAGACAGAAAATTAGGAAAAGTACAGGAGGAGTTAGAAATTAGAATCAGTACACAGGCTGAAAATTTAAAAGAATTAGTGCAACTTGAAACACAGCCGGTCAAAAAGCAATTGGGGGGAGAAATTGACAAAATTCAGGTAGCAACAAAAGAGGTTAAAGAACAGCTGGGGGGAAGAATTGATAAAGTTCATGCAGAAATAATCACTGAAGTTAATGATTTAAGGGAGAGGAATAAGGAAAGCATTAATGAGATTAGTGAGAAACAAGCTCAGTTAAGTGGTAAAGTTGAAGCATCGGAAGGGAGCATTAGGTTAACTGTAACTAATATTGAAAGAAAAGCTGAGGAGAAAATTGCTGAATTAGAATAGAAGTTGAAAGCTAGAATTAGGCAGGAAAATAGTCAGAGTAGGCCAGTTTATGTGAATAGCACACACAGGGAAATAGAACTAGGCAAATTCTGTAATCGGCAGGGTTGTCCAATGGAGTTCATGAATGCAATAGAAAATAAATTCAGGGAGAGGTTGGAAGATGGTAGTAGTGAGTGGTGCCAGGTAGTTGAGATTTTAGAGCAAGCGTTTGTAGGCGAGACAAGAAACTGGTTTGCTGTCTACAGAGACAATTTCGAGAATATTTCAGATTTTAAAGTTAAATTTTGTGAGAAATTTTGGAATGAGGTAATTCAGTCTCAGCATCGTGAGGGAATTGTGTGTGGGAAATATAACCCGAGAGGAAATTACACTATGACCGAGTACTTTTTAGGACAGGTATTGACGTGTAAGTATCTGTATGGTTTGAGGGAGGAAAGTGATGTAGTCAGGCTATTACTAAGACATTTTCCATATAGAATCAAAGAAGCTGCCTGTATCCAAAATGTTAAATCTATTTCACAAGTGGAAAATTTATTGAGTACATTCGATGCTCTGGGAAGAGGTGGTTACGAGGAGAATTTCGGTAGGAACCAGGGTAACCATAATAACAGGCCTAATGAGAATAGGAATCAGGAAGTTCAAGGGAACAGTGGCGAAGGGGCCAACGTCCAAAATAGGGGGAACCAGAATAATAATAATAATAATAATAATAATAATAATAATAATAATAATCAGCAAAACCAGTACAGAGGAAACGGGTATGGTACGCAGTACTGTGCCCGTTTCCCAGACCTCAAGTCGCCCGGAAATCAAACGTGATATCCAAGAAATGGTACATGGTCGTAACAAACAAATTAGGAGTCCCAGAAATATATATCCGGAAAAAACTACTAAAAACATCAACTGAGAACATGGGCAGGCAAGAGATCTAATGTCTCGGGTCGATTAACGGGATAGGTGAGATAGGTTCCCTCAGATACCTTGAGAGGTAGGTGTAGAGTGGTGCAGGAAGCAAGCCGAATACTTCCCTATCTGAGAACATTGACGCGTGTGACAGTAGGTTGTCACAATCATAAACAGACACACTCAGTGTGGCAAATTTTTTAAGTTGCAGTAGTAGAATATACCGGGAGAGAGGGATGGGGAAGTACACAGCTACCTTCCCGGTAACTGTATGTATAGGTAGTATATAGTGGTATATGCATTTGTAGAAGAGACTAGGATTGGGAAGGAGGCAGTCATGGCCTTAATTTAGGAACCATCATTTGAGTGGATCATTGTGGTGTGAATTAAGCCAAACACGTCTCAATTTTGCATGTTCCAAACATACTAGAATTAATTATTTATTTATTTGCAATAAAACCCAGGACCTTTAGGACATGAGTCTCAATATGTAGGCTACTCCTGAGATCACTGAAAGTGACTCATGTTTAAAGGATACCAAAAAATGTTGACACATGTAAATTTATGAACCAGGGACTAATCACTTTCCTTTCAATTTACTTTACCATTTTGTGCCATACCAATAGGCCTACTGTTTTAAGATGTAGCACGTTTTGTGTTCCTTAGGATATGCAGTTATTCGAGCATAATGACATGAGAGAGAAGCTGGTATTCAAAAAGGTGTAAGGCAAGGCCACAACTTATCACCCATACTTTTCAATCTATACATTTGTAACGTGTTTTTCGAGGGTATTTTACGCCACTGACATAAGTCAGTAGGAAGCCATTCAATGTTTCTTTACGCGGCAAATTGATCTGCCAAGACAAGTTTCACGTAACTTATTATTATTATTATTAAGGTATTTTTTGGAGCGTTTTTTTTATAAGATTATAAGTATACAGATAGGTTTTCGATGTTATAGAAAACACTATCAAGCGAATTATTACGAACAACATTATCGCGGAAAATTATATGATTACGGAATTTTACGGATTTTTGTCAGTTAGAGTTTATTGTGAGAGAGATGAGTCATTGGGAATTCAGATACAGGTATATTCTTGTCGAGTAGCGTGACGCAAGCCGTGGGGCACTTCCAGCTGGCTGCATCAAGAAAAGGCGAAATGGCCTGGACCGGTAATCGAAATCGTCGCGCCGAGTATATTGACCCTGAGGTCGGGTGTATCGCGTGGTGGATCAGCCAATCAGTGGAGACCGGGCGAGTGGAAGACGGCTCCGGAGAGGGGGTTCGGCGAGAGCATATATTGTTTGCGCGCCGAGGAGGGTAGACGATTATCATTGTAAAACTTGACCGTTGTGGTTGCTCGTGTGGTTGGTTCCGGTGTGATCGGACCATAACTTTACATTTCTACAACAATCTCCACAACTGACGAAGAAGATGGTGACGTCCAGAAGGCTGTGGGAAGCTCTCTTCAGCATCAAGTACGAGGGAAATGCCACGGCAATTTCCAATGGTAAGCGCGAATGACTCAGAACTACATAATCTCTCACTTTATTGTTTCATATTCAAAATTTCAGTAACTTCTTAGCTTGGGAATAATAGTAAAATCAGTAATTCATCAGACTCCGTTTTCACGTAATTCTCTAGTGGTAATATTCTAATCGTAACGCTCCAATTTAAATTTATTATTATTATTATTAAAATGCCACTACTTGTTTTTTATATAATACATTCATTTCTTATACTATGCAATCTTTGCTTTCAGTAGGTAGCATTAGATATAGACCAAATTCCTTCTCCTGATACAATTGTTAGTTGGGTTAATGATCAAATCATACCACGATCTGAGTGTGAAGATTCTTAAAGGTGTTCTGCCAGAGCTAGGTGTTGTTAAATATAAATTTATATTTCAACATAGCGTTGAGGTCTTGGCGCCCATTAATACAACGTATCTTAGTCAGAGTAAACATTACATTTATCACCTCAAACTTGTTGTGGTTTTTCCACACTCTCGCCAGGAAAACAGTTACACTTGTCTCCCAACAGTGGGGACGCTAGTAAGAACGTTACACTTGTACGCTCAACGTGGAGCAAAAGAAAACGTTACACTTGTCACCCAACAGTGGAGCTTCTTATATATCAGCTTCTTTAAAGTGCAAGGCAGGGCTAGTCAAAACGTTACACATTGAACAAGTAATGAAGGAAATTGGAGAAAAATTCAAAGTAGGATACAATGTTCAAAGTAGGAGTAAAAATTCAAGGAGAAATAATTTCAACTAGAAGATTTGCTGATGACATCGTCGTCATCTTAGCTGACACACCAGAGGATTTGAATGAGTTTTTAAATGGTATGGATTCTGTCTTGGGGAAAGAATTCATGATGAAAATTAATAAATGTAAAACAAAAATATTGGATTGCAGGTGAAAGAGATCACTGAAATAACTGAAATCCTCCATGCCCATTTACAGGATATTTCCTTGAGAAGCATAGCCTGCATTCTTCCATGTCTAGTGTTTTATATGTTACATTCCAAATTTATTGTATTTATAGCTTGATGTTTTTATTCTTACAGATCTGTCCACTGGATCCAGGTGAACAGCAAGTTGCAAGAGCAGAACTGGACGAGAATGCAATTTTGATTGTGTCGTTCTTTCTATACTAGACCTATACATATACAACAATTTTATTTTTACATTGTGTAATGCAAAATAATAATAATAGAAAAGAAATGTTTCAATCACCTATGGTTTTCATTTATCCTTCCCCTTCCTTCTCATATCACATTTGCAAAAGGGTCATGGGGTTCAAACAAGAATTTGGAACCTGTGTAGGATAGCGGGTAGGGGCGGGGGTGATTATTTTAATTATTCTATAGTCAGATTTGGAGGTTATGTAGGTTAGGGCGAAAAAGGGGGGCGGGTATGGGATGTGCTCTGGAATTTGGAGGTTATGTCAGCAGACATGACTCGATATTTCATTTTATAGCATTCAACTTATAAAACGTGTTAGATAATTGATTTTTACGGTTCATAGTTGATAAACTAACGTCAATACATTATTATAATTATCAAAATATATAGCTACATAAGTACTTTTACTGCCAACATTACAAAGTGGACAACAAATTTCATAATGTATCAGTATATTGTTGATTGCTGGTGATACATTTTGTCAGAGCTAATATTGTCAAAAGTAATAGCTATTAATGTTAATTGATCCACAAAGGAACTAGCTCTGCGTAATATTCATAAAAATAAGCAGATATATTAAGGATTTAGTTCCTTATGTTTCCCCTACCGAAGAGAAATGATTGTTTTTTTAAGCCGGATTATGAGCGGATTTAAGGAAAATTATTTAACATGGGAGCTGGGACTCGGGTATTATATTCTCTTTGATGGAGCTCACACCTGTCTTAACCGTGGTCGTGAAGTTTCATATCGCGCCCGGGATAGTCTGTTCTTATGTGAACGTGAGTTCGATTAAACGCATAAAAACCGGTAACGTGTGAACTGCAGAATGTTAAACTCAGTGAAACGTGTGTTCTAATGGAGTTTATGTGAGTACTTATTTAACAATATTTGACACCACATGGGAAGTATACACCATCATGGAGACTGACACTTACGAACAGTTCAACTTCACATGTTAGCACAGTTTGGTCATGCTAAAATCACAACTTCATTATACAAGAGATTACATTACTAGTTTCAGAAGAGTATTATTCTACTAGACATTAGGAACAGAACACAATTAGATGAACATCACTGTTATTATTACAACAGAGCATCAAGATTTACAGAACGTGGAAAATGAGTATATCAGTGGCGAACAGTCAAATGACATATTGGGAACTTGAATTTTCTGGAATTCTAACTTCACACACAATGGATCTCGTGGGAACACTTATGAACTTTAATACAATCAAGATGATGATGACAGCTTAGATTCATTAAGGGAAAATTTACGAACATGGATGGACACCAGGATTTGAAGATACAATTACACCTTACTATCTGCACGATGATGCTGGCGTTTTATAAATTTCTATATCATCGATCCAGCAGATTTAGGCATCTTTAAACACCATGCCATCGTGGGACATAACACCAAATTCAGGGGCAGTGAGTCCATTCTACACTCATTGCAACCCCATGACAAACCATAACCATGACTAATTGATTGTTTTATTCTCAGATGACTTTGATATTATGCCTGTTTTTCGATTATACTAGAGCACTTTAGGAATAAGATCTTGCTAATTTAATATCATTTCACACATTTTTCTTCGATCATAATAACTTTGAATTTCTTGTCTTGTTCAATAAATTTAAATTAATTTCTTTTTTGGATTATGAATATTTCCACACAATTAAATTTTGATGCGATTGCGGACGATATTTCCGAGTTTTTGGCAGCGATAGTTGATCGTATTTATCTAATTGAACGATTTTATTAGATGATTTTTATGCATTATAGATCAGATAATAATAATAATAATTTATTGGTTAACGAACCTAGTAATTATAATATGCTGGATTATTATGCTGACAGATTCGAGTCGTATCAAGCATTTTTGAATTATGATACTGTATATTTTGCATAGCACATATAAAAGAAAGCATGTAGTTAAAATTATGTTGTGGACACTTTTTAAATAAGTGGTCTTATTTTGTGGCAACATTATGGATGCGAGTCAGGTGGCCTATCCAAGAATAATAATAATATAAATATTTAAAGATTGGAAGTGTGAGATAATAAGAATTTCACTACTAGTATTTGTGCGTTTGATGTTTGAAGGATGTGTCTGTGTAACACAATCCTCATTTAGTAATTTGTTGGATGCATGCTTAAAGTATTCGACGATTAAAATAATGCAGTATTAAATGCTGTGATAGAAGTGCTATTGATACGAATTTATGAAACAGTTATACTAATTTCTAGGATTCAGCCAAATCTGGCCTTGCATTATCAGGAATGCATAATTAAATTATGGATAGCTGATATATAACCAATTAAATTGTTGATTAACATTTCTATATTGATTAATTAATTAATTAATTAATTAATTTCGCTAATTATAATAAAGTTATGGAAGGAATTTATGATAATTTCTTTATAACAATTTATATATTGGAATTAAATGATAGTATTTGCATTTGATGATCAGATTGATACAATATGGTCCAGGATTCGGAATAATAATAATAATCATAATTATTATATTATTTATAACAATGGTTTTTTGATGAATATTCATTTAATATGAGATTATCTCAACATTGTCTGCACATTACTCTGCTACAATGTCAGATGATAATTGTAAATATTTGTAAATTATTTCTTTACGATAATTTAAATTCGTAATTATCCTACGATAATTATCCTTCACTTTAATTAAATTTATGTGTGAATTTTCAGTGTATTTAGAAATATGTGTTTATGGGGAAGTGAATAATGTGATACGCCAAATTTAATTTATTCATTCAAAAGCTGAAATCAGTGACAGTGCAGTGCAACGAAAAAATTATTGTATTTCATTTTATTCAGCTTACTCGACGAACACTGGAACACTAACTTATCCCACAGAAATTATATAAGACAATCAAATTGGTAGTCTAGGACTTATGGATCCATGGTCCCAACGTAAGCATAAAACCAATTTGATTCTAGGAGTGCATTTATTTATTTATTTATTTCGTTTCGTCTGCTCTTAAATAAAAGAGACCATTTTATCTTAGTTATCTTAAATTATTCCTGCAGCTTGTTTCATTTCCTGACTGAGTGATACTATCCTATTTTATTTAACAAATACAGTATATATCTGAGGCAACCTTTCTCACCTATCCCGTTAAACGACCCGAGATGCTAGATCTCTTGCCTGCCCGTGTTTGCAGTTGAGTTTTGGTAGTTTTTCCAGATATATATTTCAGGGACTCCTAATTTGTTTTTGTTACGACCATGTACCATTTCTTGGACATCACGTTGATTTCCGGGCCGACGTGAGGTCTGGGAAACGGGTACACTACCACTCAAAAACTGTTTATATCTCTTCTCCGATCTCAATAGTCAGTTGTAATTATGCTGGCTGGCATAATAAATGATTCCCATGTGTGTTGTGATTTTATAAATGAAAGCAGGATGATGAACTTAACAACAGAGTTGGATATCGTTGTATGACATAATGATCCTGTGTAATATGTTAATTAAGATAATCAAGAAGTCAGTTTAGTAAGATATAACCATGAGGATTAAGATTGCGAGATAAATTCTTGATAAATTACACATTTTCTTGCCTTGGACTCTTTGTTAAGCCACTACCACATATAAATAGGCTGAGCAACAGATCTCGCCCCGATGGGAAAGCTTGTTATTGCTGTTGATTCATTTAGAATCAGCTCCATGTACGCGTGGAATCTGATAACCTGTGTTATTTTGATACATGTATTAGTGTGTACGCTGGTTTAGTACCAGAATAGCGTATCTACAATGGTAATCCTGTTAAGATACGCTATTCTGGTACTAAGTCAAATTTTGCAACTGAGGTTAGTTTGTTCATTCTCGCAAATTGAATGGATGTGAAGTTTTATGGGCAGATGACCTCAATGTTCCGCCCCTTAAAACAAAATAACTAACAATGTGAAGTTTGACATAAAATACATAGGCATCATTTATATGGAGATGTGCACACAGTCGTTATTCCTGTCTCTAAATCAACGTCACATAAAGTAAGACAATTCCACAGAAATAACTTGTTATTGTCATTCCATTTGAGGGGCTTGGACATTGTGGTCATTAGCCCTGTGTACTTGGGTGAGTGTGGCATTTTGTCTGATAACCTGTGTCATTGTGATGGCTGTATTAGTGTGTGTATTTGTAATTCAGGTGAGTATTGGGAAGGAAGCGGCCGTGGTCTTAAGTTAGACACCATCCGAGCATTCACCTGGGGTACATGTGGGGAAACTGCGGAAAATCACTTCCAGGATGGCTGGGACGGGAATCGACCCCCCCCCCCCCCCAGTTTTGCCTCACTAAGTTGAGTGTACCCCGTTTCATCCCTCAGACCAAAATTTAAATTTCTTAGCATTTCCGGGGCGACAGCCAAGAACACTAGCCACTACACCACGGGGTACACTAAAACGTCTATTCGTACCCCAGGACTGAAGCATTAGTTTTATTGCACTCCATTCCTTCAACTCTTTCGGAATCTCATTTTCATGGATGGTTGGTTGGTTCTTAAGTTTAGGGGCTGCGACAACGCGGTCATGTAGCCCCGTGTTCTTTGGGTGTGTGTAGAATCTGTTTGATAACCGGTGTTAATTGTGATGACTGTATTAGTGTGTGATATCTGTTTTTTTATTTAAGTACTGCAACTTAGAATTTTTCAAATAGTTCCTACTTTTGCCGCCAAGCGCCACCGTCAACGACTACTAGGCCAAGTTCAGAACTTAGCTACTAGACACCACCGCAGTTGGCTCTTGGCAACGAACGTAGAAACCTAAGAGCGTTGTTTACATTCTTAACCTATCCAATTTAGCTTCACACAGGTGCAATTAGTGAAAGGTTCTTTAACATGCCATAAATCTATGACATGAGACCGCCGGCTTTACTTCCCCTCCGAAGGAAGGCATACTGAGGGATTTTTAACGCTCTTAAAAATCCGACGGCTTGGGCCGGGTTTCATTTTCATGGAACAATTACACGACACTGAACGTTGGTATAAAGACACAAATCAAAGTCCTGTACTTCAACAGATAATGAGAAGAAAATGGAGGTGGATCGGCCACGCCTTGAGAGACCACAAGAAAGTGTCTCGAGACAGGAACTGAATTGGAACTCTCAAGGTAGTCGCGGGCAAGGCAAACAGGGGAAGAGAACTGGATGGAGTCAACAATACATGGGGACAGAACACGCTACGTTACACTAAGGCAGGCTATTCCAGCCGAGCAGCTCGCCCGTGAGCAGCAGAGTACTCGCCGCCTTGTGTGAGTAAACCTGCAATAAGCAATACAGCTCTGCTGTACGGGTGGCCGTTACTAAGCGGAGGATACATCAATATTGGCTGGAAGGGCATGGACTTGTACTATGACCTTCGCCCAGTGACGTATTGGCTATCACCCCCTGTCCCTCTCGAAGCGTGCTCCAAGCATTACTGCTGAGTACTCACGTGTACGCATACTCAAACTCGTTGATTTGGAACAGCCTGCACTAAGGTATAAAAGGAATTAAATTACTTGCTGCAGGATGGTGCCACGTACCATAGCTCCAATGAGTCCATGGCACCCATCACCAGGATTTACAATGACCGTGTTATCTTCAAGATCACCAGACTTGATATCATTAGATCACTTCTTGTGGGTCTATCTTAACGAAGGGGTCTATAAGAACTACTCTGGAACTACATCAAACATCACGACTCAAATAAACTACAATAATAATAATATCGTATGGCCTCGGATGCTGGGTGCAAGTTTCGTTATTTGACGCTCTGAGGGAAGCTTGCATGTCGAATTTTTGTCGTTCCATGGAACGCTATGAAAGTCAAGGAGGTTAGATATCTAAGCTCCTTGACACTATAGCGCTTTCTAGTAGAGAAAGGAGGAACTTTGTGTTGGTGGAAAATCCTGAGATGAATTTAGCCATTATGAACACGGCCTACTGAATTCAAATGGGTTCTTTAACATGCCAACAACGTATGACATGCATGCCGTAATTTTTGTCGCCTGTCAAAAAATTACTTACCACGGCCAGGAGCGAACCTGAAAGCTTTGGGGTTTGTAGTCCAACACGATAACCACTCACCCACTGTGGCTCGGATATGTTGAGTCATTTAGCAGAAAACATGGTGAAACGTGGCTTGAAAATTCATATTTAAGTAGAACAGACCCACTACAGAAACAAGTATTGGATTTTCACTGCTGACCGCTGTTAGGTTGTGCTTTGTATTGAAAATGGTTTCCAAAACATTAAACTCATTCAGATGAGATATAAATGTCAGATATACTTTCTGTGCAATACACGACCTAAGTAATGTAATACACTACGAAGATTAAGAGGAAGTCTTAAATCCCGGCAGTGAGACAATACTTGTCAAGGGCCTGGTGACTCACTAGCTTCTGCTCTTCTGAGAATACCGCGACAACTCAGCTCTTTAAAACACATGATAACAAAGCACTCGCGTCAAAGTACCACGAGG
Source organism: Meconema thalassinum (assembly GCA_946902985.2). Lineage (NCBI taxonomy): Eukaryota > Metazoa > Arthropoda > Insecta > Orthoptera > Tettigoniidae > Meconema > Meconema thalassinum. Next base: position 91,139,158 of record OX336391.1, on the reverse strand, counting down.
TCTTCCTCCTCCCTCCAGCTGCTGATATAACAGGTTCAAAGCATGTTTTTCTTAATGCATTTGCTTGGTTTACAAATCCAGGTTTGCTATAGATAGGTTTATTTAATGACAATACATATTTGATAGGGGAGAGTTCTCAAATGAATATATGCCTTTACCTAGGTTCATTTCTTTAAGAGCTGTAGAAATTTCTGCGATGAAGCATTTCTCTGAGAATGAAGGTGTTGATTCATCCTGGGATAACCTACCCTTTTAGTTTATGCCAGATTTCATCTTTGTTGAGTTCAACTGATTTTGCTACATACCTGGGGATACTTCACATTTCGTGTTAACATATTTAGGAGTTCTGCCCGCCAATTTCCTCAGACGTGACGATGCATTTCTGTTTTATTACTGAGTGTATTCTTCACGGACACACAATAAAGACAACCCAAATCCCACGTCCACATGGCACAGTTCCAAGGCCTCAAACTCTGACACCCTTATAAGAATAAATAGGCCTATACCGCCAAAGTATTAAGTGCTATTGTAATTTTCAAAACGTATTCATTGTAACTTGCAATTTACTCCAAATTATTAGCCTACTTTTCACATTTTGCAAAAATGAGGAAAAAGAAGACTTATGAGATCGGGCAAATGTGTGTTTGTCTGTCTGTCTGTCTGTCTGTCTGTCTGTCCTTCTGTCTGTCTGGCTGGCTGTGTGTGTGTGTGTGTCCCTATCAACTCCTAAAAGGCTGCAGCAATCGAAACAAAATTTGGTAGGAGTAAAGATCTATACCTGAATATCTCGCGGCCATATTTGAAAATGATGTCAGTGCTACCAACTGCTAAAAAATCGCAATTGAAATTTGAGCTCCATGTTGGTTATCTTGGAAGGTATGAATGGGAGCTATTTCAAAATTGGCACACGTATAGATAATAATATTGCAGTTTAATTTCCAGGAGGCCATACATGGCAGTGTTGCCAAAATGATTATAAGCCTGCTGATAGGTCCAAATTTTAAATGCATATACCTTCTACACTATCAATTGGATTTCAACCAAATTTCGTATGTGGTATGTGTACATAAACAGATATGACTGAGCGTATTCTTAAGAGCCACCAGGGCTGCCAACTGTTAATAAATGCTCTCAATTTTTATTAATCCAAATACCCATATATCAGAAAGTATACAAGCCGACAGCTTTAAACTATGCACACGTATAGTACCTGACATTCTATATTACTTTGGAGTAACTTATATACGTCAGTGCTACCAACATGATTCTAAGCAGCTGATAGGTCCGATTTTAAAATGCATGTAACTTCTATACTAACTAATGGATTTCATTCATAATTGACACAAGAATAGATCATATTATATCAGATTATTTCTGACCAATACATGTATGTCATTGTTGCCAACATGATTTTACGCGTGCTGTTAGATCCAATGTTTAACTGCATGTAACGTCCATGCTATCCATTGGACTTCAACCAAATTTTGAATTCTGTACCTTAAGAGATGGAACTAAGAATATATTCAGTCACCAGGGCTGCCAACTGTAGTTCTCTATTAGGCTACATTATGCCAGATATACAGTATTTCGAACTTATTAGAAATTTCGATATTACCAACTTAATTTCGTCATTATTCTAGATAGATCCATATAGATCAATCATTGGCATGCATCTTAAATTTCAAGAAAAGTAGGCTCTTTAGTTCGTCACGGAACTTCTTTTCTTCCATTTTGGTGGTATATTGAGTAAGGTGTAATCAATGGCTCGTCTTATGTGCTAATGGTTACGGGTTTTGGTTAGTGTTTAAAATGCAAGGTACTCTATGCTACTGTGCTGCCTGGGAATCAGGGCTCCTGGTTCCGTATTGACATCCATACTAAATGATCACGTAGCAGCTCAAAGGTGTATGTAAGGCTTGAGTGACGGATACATTACATGTCACACGCGAACTAATAGCCTTGTCAGTTCCAACTCGAAAAGGCTTCTCACTTGGTGACGTGAACATTACTTTAGAGTGGATGATGAGAATTCAACTCTCCTCAGCGTTGCGATAGAGACATTGTTTTCCAGTGACAACGCCGCACTGTCTTGAGTGGAATTCTTGCTTATATGAATATCAATCACGTTACAGTTCTCAGATGAGCTTTGTGTTTCTTAACCTATTTTCATTTATGAAAAAAAAAAAAGGCTAATGAGATCACCTTTTGTCTGTGTGTGTGTGTGTGTGTGTGTGTGTGTGCATGCCCCCCTAATAACTTCTAAACGGCTGGAGCGATTTCAATGAAACTCGGTAAGGTCATAGTTAAGGGCCTTATTTTTGGTGAAATAAAACCATTGATTTCGGTGTTAAAACTGACACTATTTTGGTGGGTATTTCGCGAAATAAATTGTCATAATGATCGATGTTTCTTCTGAAATCTTCTGAAATCTTTTAAACTTCTTTGCGATGTGTAGAGTATCGCCGAATGTTATTTGCCGCTTAGAATTATGTTCATTTCCTTCTTTCTTCCTCTTTTTATGATTTTTCTGAATCCTTGCAGTGTTATCGCACATCTTTTCGTTCCACTGAATACGAACATTGGAGTATTTACACATTAGAATCTTTCTTGCTGCGTCAAATACATAGAATCCCTCACTGTTGTGTTCCTCGGCCCTCAAGAAAACAGTTGTGACTTTAGTTTTCGGCATTATTATACTTAAATGATAAAGTTTTATCAGTCGCGAACTCGTACTGCTGTATCTACGACCACAACGCCATTTGATGTAATCGATAGCAGATATCGATTTTCATCGAAAGCCTTAGAGATCGCGGAACTGAATACACATACTTCCGGCTTTGTAGGCAGTTGTGTAGAGGCACTATCAATTAAACGAGAAGGTAACCACGATGGTCAATTCTTCAGAAGCATTTAAACCTAACTTATATTGGAGAGCTTTTTCGATAATATTTAGCATTTTCGCACCAAGTGGAGTATATTTCGTGTTTATTTGTGCAGTTCGCGCAATAAATCAGATTTCGTGATATTTCGAGAGTTCATTTTGCTAAAATACGCTACTTTTAAGTACCTACAAGGACATACTTAGGCAAGAAAGGAGATATGAAAAAGTTTCGCGCGTATCGCCATTACCGAAAAATACGGCCCCTAGTCATATTACTATTTTGGACGACCCCGACCGTGCCCTTAAAATGTTATTACGTCTCACCAATCCAACATGGCGGCTGTGTGAAATATTTCACCGGGATTCTATATCTCCGAAACTATTACTCATATCACCCTGAAATTTTGTACGGTGATAAAGGGCGATACTATACGTTAACATATTATGTGAATTTCAAAAACCTGTTAACTACAAAACGAACATGGCGGCCAAGTGAATTTGAAACATTTTAATAGACTTTTCTCGCGATTTAACCATTCGAACGCAGTGACACTTGGCACAGCAAATTACAATACAAATTGCAATGCATTGACATCTAATTTAGTTCAATTATTGTTTACATAACCTCAAGATGGTGGCTGTGCGAAATTTTAAAATTAAGTTTTTATTTCTTGTGTTCTAATCATGCGATCGAAATCAACGTTCGAATAATGAACGTGCACAATAAGCCTCATCTAATAGTACAAAACTCTATGGCCTACATATATTAAAATCCAACATGGCGACCATGCGAAATATTTAGACGGTTCTCAAAATATATTAATCTATGACAGCAATCAAACTGAAATTTTGTATGTGTATAGAGGCTATGAACATAAGTTCACCTATGGGACGTTCAATAACCAGGTGAGCACAAATCCAACATGCCGGCGGTCCCATGTCATAGATGTATGGCCTGAAAACGAACATTCCACTAACTACAACTGTGTGAAGCCAAAATTTGTAGGTTAAAATTGATAACTCTATATTAGTTCCAACGTTCGCCGCCAGGTGCTGACTGCGATGACATTTAGTAGCCAAGTCCGCAAGCTAGGTGCCATGGGCGGTAGAATTTGGTAGCAAAAGTAGGAACTACTTCAAATTATCGTCTGCAGTCCTTACTTGAATTAAAACAGGTACACACATTAATACAGTCATCACAATTAACACCGGTTATCAGACAGATTCTACACACACCCAAAGTACACGGGGCTACATGACCGCGTTGTCGCAGCCCCTAAACTAAGGGACCAACCAACCTATTTTTTCATATTCCTTGGGCTTTAATGTTCTTATGTATTTGTTAACCTTTCTACAATATTTCACTAACTACACCTGTGTGAAGAGTTAGGAGAAGCGATAAGACATCTAGCGACTATGAGCCCTCCTAATTAAAAAATAAAAGATCTACATTTTTGTATCAATTTTTTGTTTTTATTTAAATTCAGTTCTTTTAACCGGTGGGTGAGTGGTCAACGTGTCGGTCTACTAACCCCAAGTTTGCAGGTTCCCTCCTGGCCGTGGTAAGTGTTTTTTTTTTGAAAGGCGGCAAAAATACGGCACCATGTCATACGATGTTGGCATGTCAAAGAACCCATTTGAATTCAGTAGGCTGTGTTCATAATGGCAAAATTAATCTCGGGATTTACCGCCGACACAAAGTTCCTCATTTCTCTACTAGAAACCGCTATAGAGTTCAAGAAGCTTAGATATCTAACCTCTTTGAATTTCATACTGTTTCAAGGAACGACGAAATCCGACAGGCAAGCTACCCTTTGGGTGTCAAATAACGAAGCTTGCACCCGGCACCCGAGGCCATACGATATTATTATTATTATTATTATTATTATTATTATTATTATTATTAACCGGTGCTTTTTATATGTTAAGTACATAATTATACCTTATCGTTTTCTCTCCCTCCTCCCGGCATACTTTCGATGTTCGTGTATCAGTTTTATAGTTTGTGGCACTCAGGGAAGGTTTTCCCAACTTTCGCACATGACCATCGACCATGGTCTAGAGCCGGCCCCACCTACCTGATTCCTCCGCTGCGCTCCTTCTTCCCAGCAACGCGCTCTCTTTCAAAATGTTTCAGTCTTGAAATAACTTGAAATTAGCCTTGTAAGTTGATTTGTTATGGGTTTCCTACATACCCACTTTGGTTTTACATTCCTCAAGTCCTGTATTAATTTCCTTGGATGGTAAGAAGAGAAGATATTTTCCTAGATTTAGACTATTTTGTGTTATTCCTTAAAATGGTAATAACTTGCAACACATAGGAAATACTGTGTGACTCAAAATTAAATTATTGTAAATTAAGGTGCAGATGAGATCTAATATTTGGTTCTTTCGTTACGATTAATTCTATGAATCGTACAATGTATTTATATACTAGCAACCCGACCTGGCTTCGCCCGGGAACAGTTATGAATGCATTACGTGAAAAGCGCTTTTTTTTCCCAATGTAAATGGACAACGACCTATATCAGTTTTACGTCTCGGCATGATGGGTTAAAATTACTGACTGGACTATTCATTATAGTGTATTATCATGGAGATCCATGTGCAACAAATTCTTGTCAGACGTAATTTAAGAATGGTGAGGTGCATGAACACAAATCCCCCTTCCATCCAATCTTAACTTGACTGTGTATTTTGCGGAGCGAATAGTTCACAGGCGAAATGAATAAAAGCCGAGTTGGACTTCCAGTGAACCTCGAAACACAACCACTCTTCTCTAAAGTTTTTAACTCAACACGACTCGACAGTTTGCTGCTGGCTCTATCTGGGACAATAGGTTCGCCCGCTAACTAGGCGGTAACAGGGATGATAGACTCACCCTTAGCTAGCTCGTAAACTGTCGCCTCAGCAGTTGAATGCACATGGTTGAAAGAAATTAAAACGTAAAAACACTTATAGTGGGCGATGTATTGAAGATAGAGATATGCTCTCCCAGACTTTTCATGCAGAACTTTTCATGCTGAACAATTCTTACACTCATAGTAATTATATATTTTTAACGGTTTGCCCAGCGTAAGCTCACAAAGCGCTCGGACGCCAGTTTCTTTCGACTTTTTCACTGAAATCTTTACTACTCGGCTTCCTTTGATCATATTTTCTACACATATCATCCTAGAGATATCCTTTACAGAATGGTGAAAACCGCATAAAAATCCATCCAGTGGTTCTCGAGTTTACCCGTAACATCCAAGAATGGGGGACTTAGTTTTATACTAAGTAGAGATTTGTTTACTTGGATTTTTACGATTTAATAAATCACTTTGTACGTTTTCAAGAAGGGAGAAGTGGCAGCTCCACGAACTTACCTCACCAAGTACATGCTAGATCATCCAGAATGACAACCTACCTGAAACAAAAGGATGCTGCATATTAAAACATCATCATAACTGAAATATGACGAAATATGTTTGACAGTGGCATTGTGTAAAACACTGATAGAATAACAGTGACAGGCGAAGTTGCATCTGACATCGGCTATGAAGGAAAATGTTTAATCGTGCACAATTATTTATTGTATTTAATCCGCCTAATGAAGTTTATTATTATTATTGAAGCGTACATGTTTCCACATTCAATGATACCTTCTTCGGCGTTTAGCATTACTAAATCAAATAGTAACAACTACTTAAATACATTTTTCATAAACAATTAGATGATGTTGTTTGGAACTTATATTTTAATCAAATTATTGTAAGGATATCCATCTTATTTTAGTGTCGAAACATGAACGTTTAAATAATAATAATAATAATAATAATAATAATAATAAACATCATATACATAGCATTGACGAGGCGTATTAAATGTTGTTGTTTGAGTCTTCAGTCTTTTGACTGGTTTGATGCAGATCTCCACGCTTCCTGTCCTGAGCTAAAGGTTTCATCTCTACATAGCTACCGCACCCTACGTCCGAGGAAATCTGTTTAACATACTCTAACCTGGGTCAACCCTACAGTTCTTGACCTCAACCCTTCCTTCCATAACTAAGCTAGCTATTCTTGGGTGTCCTAGTATGTGTCCTACCAGCCTATCTCTTCTCTTCATTAGCAGTTGCCAGAAACAACTCTCCTCTCCCATTAGTCATAATACCTCATCGTTTGTAACCCTATCTACCCATCTGATCTTCATCATTCTCCTGTAACACCATATTTCAAACGCTTCAATTCTCCTCTTTTCTGCAGGACCAATAGTCCAAGTTTCACTCCCATAGAGCGCCACGCTTCAGACAAAGGCCTTCAAAAATGACTTCCTAACACCTAAATCTATATTCGATGTCAACAGATTCCTTTTCTGTAGAAATGCTTTCCTTGCCTGAGCTAACCAACTTTTTATATCCCCTTTGCTCCGTCCATCACTGGTTATTTTGCTTCCTAAGTAAAAGGAATGTCCTACTTCCTTCAGCTTTTCACCTGCCAATTTGATGTCCATAGAGGATTCTGATTTATTTCGGCTGCATTCCAATATTTTTGTTTTACATCTATTTATTTTCATCATGAATTCTTTCCTCAAGACGGAGTCCATACCATTCAAAAACTCATTCAAATCCTCAGGCATGTCGGCCAAGATGACTATGTCATCGGCAAATCTCAGAGTTGAAATTATTTCCCCTTGAATCGTCACTACCAATTTAAATTTTTCTCCAATTTCATTCATTGCTTGTTCAATGTAAAGATTGAAAAGTATGGGTGATAAGTTGCAGTCTTGCCTTACACCTTTCTGAATACCAGCTTCTCTCTCATGTCCTTCAGCTCGAATAACTGCTCTCTGGTTTCTGTATAGATTATAGATCACCCTCCTAACCCTGTACTTTATTCCAATCGTTTTAAAAATGTCAAACAATTTAGTCCAATCAACGTTATTAAAATCCTTTTCTAAGTGTACAAATGCCCTGAACGTTCTCTTATCTTTCCTTATTCTACCTTCCAAAATCAGCCTAAGACTTAGTACAGCTTCCCTTGTTCCTACATTTCTCCTGAAACCAAACTGGTCTTCACCCAACTCCGTTTCTATCTGGCTTTCCATCCTCTTGTAAATTATCTTTGAAGCATGAGTAATCAAGCTGATTGTACGGTAATCTTCACATCTGTCAGCTCTCACTTTTTGCGGTATAGAGATGATAACATTCTTCTTGAAATCAGAGGGTACCTCATCTGTATCATAATCCTACACACCAAGTGAAATGACCTGATCAGATCCTCATCTCCTATGCAGCGTAGCAACTCAATTGGTATATCATCTATGCCTGGTGCTTTGTTCCTGCTTAAGTCTTCCAATACTCTGTCAAATTCCGATCTCAACATTAAATCTCCTTTTGCATCCTCATCAATTTCCTCCTCCCTTTCCATTACACGATTCTCAATCTCCTTTCCCTTATACAAACACTCTATGTAAGCTTTCCATCTCTCAAACTTTCCTTCCCTAGCTGTTAGAGGTTTTCCATTTGTATCCTTAATATTACAGCACTTGGTCTTCTTTTCCCCAAAAGTATTATTAATCCTTCGATAAGCTGTGTCTACTTTACCTAATTTCAGACAATTAACTATACCTGCACATTTCTCTTTCAACCATTCTTCTTTCGCTTTCTTGCACTTCTTGTTAACCTCATTTCTCAGACGTCTGTATTCTGCTTTCCCCTTTTCATCTGTTACATTCTTGTGTTTCCGCCTTTCATCCATCAATTATAGTATATCCTGAGTGATCCACAGTTTTCTATCTATTCTACCTCGTAGTTCCGCCCCTTAAATCAACAATAACTAACTAACTAACTTTCCTACCAATGTTTTCTTCTGCGGATTTTGTTATTTCATTCTTCAAAAGTGCCCATTCGTTTGCAGTTGAAGTTTGTTTAGCGTTTTTCATTAGTCCTTCCTTTATACTATTCTTCAATCTTTCATTTACATCCTTCTATTTCAGTCTGTCTGTTGCCCACCTTTTTGGCTTTTGACTTTCCTTCAGTTTCTTCAACTTTAATCTGCATTTCATAACAACGAGATTGTGGTCAGAGTTTATGTCAAGCACCGGGATATATTTTACAATCCAAAATCTGGTTTCGAAACCTCTGCTTGACCATAATGAAGTCGATTTAGTAACGCCCTGTATCTTCTGGTCTCATCCATCTGTATATTCTAAAATGGTGGTTATTGAATAAGATGTTAGCCATGACCAACTCATGCTCGGTACAGAATTCCATCAGCCTGCTTCCTCGATCATTTCTTTCACCTAATCCGAAATCTCCTACTAGCTTCCCTTCACTTCCTTTTCCTTCCACAGTATTCCAATCTCCCATTACTATAACATTTTCATCACCCTTGATATACCTCAGAATTTCATCTATTTCTTCGTACACCTTTTCTACATCTTCATCATCAGCTTGACTGGTAGGCATATAGACTTGTACCACTGTGGTGCACGTAGGTTTTGTATTGATTTTTGCTACAATAATCCGTTCACTATATTGCTCACAATATTCCACCCGCTGTCCAAGTTTCCTACTCAATATGAGACCAACCCCTGCTTGGCCTTTGTTTGATTTAGTGCTAATGACCGTATAGTCTCCTGACCAAACGTCCTGCAGCGCATTTCACTAATCCCAACCAAATCCAACCTCAACCTATCCATTTCCCTTTCTAAGTTCTCTAACCTTCCACTTCCCTGCAGACTTCTAACATTCCACGCTCCGATCCGTAGACTGTCAGATTTCCTCTGTGTCACTTCTGTGATGTTGATCCCCTCTCGAGTAGTCCCCACCCGGAGATCCGAAAGGGGGACTAGTTTACCTCCGGATTGGAATTTTACAAGGGAGGAGGCCATCGTCACATGTAATTATGCATAGAGAGGTCATATCCTCGGGAAGAGCATTACGGCTGTAGTTTCCCGTTGCTTTCAGCCGTGCAACAGAACGCAGTGTAGCCATTAGTTGGCTTATATTATCAATATCTTAACCATCTATAAGACAAGTAAAGAATTGATTTATTCTGAAAAGGCTGCTACTCCCTTTCAGAATAAGTAATAGAGCAATTCTACTAACAAAAATACTAACCTTCTACTAACAATTAAATACCAAAATTCTACTAACGAAAAAAATACTTACGTTCCACCAGCAACAAAATACTACCACCAAAATATTCTGTCACCAGGCACAGTACCCTCACACATCACAGTCCAATGAAACAATGAGCTACTGTATATCTAATAAACAATGCAACTGCCACCACACACACTCACACACCACAGTCTAATGGAACAATAAACTATATCTAATAAACAAACTAACTACATACTTACAACTAATCCTACGATGCATCTTTCTCCCTGATTTGGCACATTTTTTGTATATACAGTGAAACCTCTCTTAATGGACACTCCTCTAAGGCGGACACCCATTCATAACGGACGATTTCCTAGGTCCGTAACCAAACCCCTATTAAGTATATTAGTAATTAATCTCGCTTATGCGGACAGTCGCTATTGCCGGCACGGACACCCCGGCCGCATTAAAAAATATCAACCAACCTCTCTTAGCGGACAATTATTTCGAAAAGAAATCGCATCTCTGTGGGTCCATTAGTCTTGTATGAACACTCTGTTGTGTTAATGTAGGCTACTTTCGACACATCCTGTGCTTCCTGAAAGCCAGTTTGCGCTAACCTTTCCATCCCCTATCTTCTGCACTGCTCCAAAAATAAACCTAGGCTTAACGGTATCGCTATCATTGTTCTCTTGAACTTGGAATGGTCGGGATAAGGGAATTCATACTTTCACTATCTGGTCAGTTTTAAGATGAAGCTTCTTAAATCTATTGTGGGACCTGTGTGTTACAGTAGCAAGTGAGTGCATCTGAAATGGCTCCTCATAAAAGTTTATCTTTAAAAGAGTAAGTAGACATCGTAGATTATCACAAATGTGAGAAATGTGGTGTATGGAAACTATCTGAAGTGCTAAAGATTGGTCACAGGCAGTAGAAATTGTGAAAAACAAAAGAAGAGATATTTAAGGTTAGGCATCTTAATGGTAATGAACTGAAAATTCGTCAGTTTCAAAGTGGTAATGGTGCTGTTATTGATAAGGCAGTGATATGCTGGTTCAGCAAAGTAAGAAGTCGGAACGTCCTTGTGTCCGGACCATTGATATAAGCCAAAGCATTGGATTTCACGGCAGAATTAGGTATCGGAGATTTCAAAGCCTCGAACGGCTGGCTCGAGAATTTCAGAAAGCGCCGCAATATACATTTAGAGAAATTTGCGGAGAATCCTCCACGGTTGATATGGATAATGTTTCTAGCTGGGAAGAAAAATTGCCTTCTATCACATTTTAAATGCGGATGAAAATGGACTGTTTTTTTTTTTTTTTTACCGCGCGTTACCCTACGTTTTCATGTAAGTTCTCATACTGCACAAGTACATGTGCCAAATTGCAATCATTAAATATAATAAATATTTGACCAACAATCAACACGGATCAACCTTTACAAGTTCGATATGGTAAACATAGAGGCATTTTACTTATGCACATACTGTACTTAATATAATGAAAAGCTTAGCAAAAAGTCCAGTGGCGGAGAAGATGCGAACAGAGCGACCGGTGTGCAGTGAGCGCCCTCGGCTTGGTTTGTGGCTACACCGCAAGTCATGGCGAAATTTACTGGCGGGTGCTTCATTACTTGACCGTGAAATGGTGGCGGCTTCGGTGGCGTAGTTGGTAACATGCTGAGTGGGTTCAAACCCGGCCGAAGTCGTCGGATTTTAAGAGCCAAGTTCACAGCAAGGTGTCGTTGACGGTACCATTTGGTACCAAAAGTAGGAACTACAGGTACTTGAAATTATCGCCTGCAGTCCTTACTTCAATTAAAAACAGATAACACACACTAATACAGCCATCACAATTAACACCGGTTATCAGACAGTTTCTACACACACCCAAAGTACACGGGGCTACATCACCGCGTTGTCGCAGCCCCTAAACTGAGGAACCAACCAACCACCATGATGGTATAACTAGAGTCACGAAAATTTTTCAAAACTGATGGAATTTGTGCCGTTACGCTGAAGATTTCGGAGTCAACTATAAATACAGTAATGAAATGGTGTCCTTTAAAGTTGGCAGCAATGGTGAAATTTAAAATAGCACATGTCCTTAACCTTTTAAGTGGTGAGTTACCCAGTGAGTTGTTTACTACCTCAGTGCTGAGGTTTTTTTTCGATTGCATTTTTAGCATGTTTTCATTTATGAAAAAAATAGGCTTATGAGATCACCTTTTGTCAGTGTGTGTGTGTGATGGTGTGTGTCCCCCCTAATAACTTCTAAACGGCTGGAGCTATGTCAATGAAACTCCGTAACTTCATAGCACTATTCCGGGAGACCCCGACCGTGCCCTTCAAATTTTGTTACGTATCACCAATCCAACATGGCGGCTGTGCGAAATATTTCACCAGCATTCAATATCTCCGAAACTATTACCGATATCATCCTAGAATTTTGTACGGTGATAAAGGGAACTACTAGAAGTTCACCTATGTGACTTTTGAAAACCTGGTAACTACAAAACCAACATGGCGGCCAAGCGAATATGCGACATTTAAATAGACGTTTCTCGCGATTTAACCAACTGAACGCAATGAAACTTGGTACAGTATATGTTTATACACATTGTAATGCACCGACATCTAACTTCGTTCAATTGATCACATAACCTTAAGATGGCGGCTGTGCGAAATATTTCACCGACATTCTATATCTCTGAAACTATTACCGGTATCACCATGACATTTTGTACGGAGATAAAGGGCACCTAGTAAAAGTTCATCTATGAGACTTTCAAAAACCGGTTAACTACAAAACGAACATGGCGGCCATTCGAAGTTGAAAGTTTTAAATAGACTTTTCTCGCGACTTAATGATACAAACGCAATGAAACTTGGTACAGCAAATGCTTATACACATGGTAATGCACTGGTATCTAATTTAGTTCAATTGTTTATATAATCTCAAGATGGCGGCTGTGCGAATATCCAAAATTAAATTTTTATTTCTTGTGTTCTAATCATGCGTTCGAAATCAACATTATTTTGCATAATGGACGTACACAATAATCACCATCTAATACTACATAACTCTATGGCCTACATATATATAAATCCAACATGGCGACCATCCGAAATATTTAGACAGTTCTCAATATCTATTAATCTACTACAGCAATCAAATTGATATTTTGTAAGTGTATAGAGGCTATAAACATAAGTTCACCTATGGGACGTTCAATAACCTGCGAGCACAAATCCAAATTGGCGGCGACGTGAAATTTAAATATTCAAATGCACGTTTCTTGCATTTTAACCATCCGAGTGCAGTGAAACTTGATAGGGTATATGCTTATACATATTTTAATCGACTAGCATCTAATTCATTTAAATTATTTTCATAACCACAAGATGGTGGCAGAGCGAAATTTTAAAATCCCACTTTTATTTCTTGTGTCCTAATCATGCGATTGAAGTTTGAATAAAACACCTACACAATAATCTTCATGTAATAGTACATAAATGTAAGGCCTGACCATCCAAAATATTTAGACGGTTTTCAATATCTACGAATCTATTACAGCAATCAAACTGACGATTCGTATGTTGATAGAGGCAATTGATATTAGTAGAACATATGAAAATAGGCAATTTAGTGCTTCACGGAACTACTTGTTTAAAATATTGTAGAAGTCGAAATTTTGAATTCATCAGGGGGGCTTGGAATGACTAGGCTATATGTTTTGGGTCTTCATTAATCTAAATGTAAATTGAAAATCATACGTTTAAACTAATTTTCATTTTGAGACGAATCGGAATTAAAATTTAGTGCCGAAGCTTGCATAATATCTAGACTATCCCAGGGCCCAAAGTAATAACATTTCCTGAAATCAGAAAGCAAGTAACACTTGTTGCTCCTTACTAAGTTAGTACAATCATTGATATTCTTTGATCCCAAATCGCAACGTGGCGTGAAGAATTAGCTTGTATACATATCAGATGAACTCCAACTGTAGAGGACAGACGTCTATAAATTGCCCTTGTTACTTCCTAGTTACTTCCGGAAGCAAAAATCCAGACTCAAGCAGTACTATATAACGCCCAACAGATGGCAGAATACTGCATGCCAGAGATCACGTCGGCACTCCAGAGCGAATTTCGAATATGGAACAAAAATAGTTCTCTGCACCGTTTATAGACAGGCGAAGCACTCAACGGGTTAAGAATGATGTATTTGATACCAACTTAGGTGGAAAAGGAAGAAACCGTTAAGAAGATAGATATTTATATACATACATGTGACACAGATTTATTTAACTGTCCGTGTGGTTCTTTTTTTCGTACGAAAAGCAGCCTATGCTAAAACGCGTTTTTGGCTGATATGAAGAACATAACATCTGATTTTTGTGAGCTCAAGTACCACATTTGCCAAGGTACACGTCAAGCAGCGATTATAAAACCGTATTAGAATGTTTCATACTCAACTGTAATGCACACAGATGACGAGGACATACATTAAGGGCTTTAAGCGAACCGGAAGTGGCTTTGACAATAAGAACATTTGTTCCAATTATTAAATACAAGCTGTACCCGGCATGCATTTCAATACCAATCAAAGAAAGTTTGGCGTTGTAATTTTGTTTGTTGAAGTGTTTTGGATACACAATATTTTTTTCTTTTTCCGTTAACCGCCTCTAAATAATTGTAAAATGGATTTAATAATTCAGAAACATTCATGGGAGCGTGCACAATAACTCACCAAAGTTTCATCTCAATTGGATAAATGGTATATGATCGCTTACGGGACTTTGTTTAAACGACTCACGCACCGTCACTCATTTGTTGAATCTGCTCATGCGCTACCTACTGTAATATGGAGTTACTAAGTCAAATCCCTTCGCAGGAGTGTATACGACGACTCACCAACGTTTCATCGCAATCGTGTGAATGGTTTATGAGCGCATACGGGACTTTGTTGAAACGATTAGCGCACCGTCACTCATTTGTTGAAACTACTCGTGCGCTACCTGTTGTAAAATGGATTTACTAAGTCAGAAACCTTTCCTGGAGTGTGCACAACAACTCACCCAAGTTTTATCGTAATCGGATGAATGGTATATGAATGCAGACGGAACTTTGTGGAAATGATTCGCGTGCCGTCACACATTTGTTGAAACTACTCGTGCCCTACCAATTGTAAAATGGATTTACTAAGTCAGAAATCTTCACGGGAGTGTACTTAGAAACTCATCCAAGTTTCATTGCAATCGGACGAATGGTATATGAACGCATATGGGACTTTGATGAAACGATTCGCGCGCAGTCACTCATTTATTGAAACTACTCGTGCGCTACCTATTGTAAAATGGATTTACTACGTCAGAAACCTTTCCTGGAGTGTACTGTGCCCAATTGGAATTTGGCACAAGAGTCGAACCCACGATATATCAGAAAAACAAGAAAATAGGACGTTTTTACAAAATTTTAAGACATCAAACGGGTTAACATCTAAAAGCACATAAGGGTGACACATCGAACTTATGAAGCAATATTACAGCGATACTGCAGCTGCGGGATGATGTCAGTGCTAATGAAGCAGAAAAGAGTTGACGCACGATATTAAAATAACCCAGTGAAACTTTCCACTCGAGACGATGAGAGGAGATGAAACAAATAAGTGCAAACACAGCAATAAATTGACAACACCGCATTCAGGAAGTCGGCAGAAATCATTGATATTGGCCAAAATACGCAGAATTTTTAGAGAATTTCTCCAGAGATGATATTTATTTTGGGAACTAGAATTTCTAGGATGGCCAAAGTTCTTAAGAGTTATGCCAAACAGAAGAGCTCTGTCAGGAATACCCGCTGAAATACCCGCTTACGCAGTTGAGGAGCGATCCGAATTTTTATTAAATCTCCCCATGATCGAATTTGGAAATAGTTTGCACATTTGGAACGTTTGGATTATAAGCTTTAAGATTATATATTTTTCAAAAGGATACCACAAATGGTTTAGAAGTTAATTTTTGCAACGTAAGCAAAGTAGTTTATTTTCTACAAATCGTATAAATGGAAAGCTATTGCAAGATGAGCCATTCAGTCTTAGCAGGCCCGCGGAGGCGCTGCACTGTTTCAGCCAGTTTCAGTTTAAGCAGGCCCGGGGAGTTCTTGCACTGTTTCGCAGCATTTATTCTCCAGCGGACCTCGAGGGGAGGCCGTGCTGAATCGTAATTATTCAGTCATGAACCTTTGAGGAGGACGTATTGTTTCGAAGTACTCAGTACAGTTTAAGCAGGCCCGGGAGGCGCTGCCTATTTCAGTAATTCAGAAATTCAGTCGTTCAGTTCATCAAGTCATACGGACCAAATGGAGGGTGTCGTAGATAACTCCAAGATGAAGACTATCAGTAGAAAGTGAAAATCAGAAATCATTAGGCCGAAGTTGGGCCCGAAAAGAGCAATATAAAAACAATATAAACAGAGTTAATTATTCAATCTGGTTGATTGCAGAGGCAAGTCGCACTAGAGAAGTTATCGCGTTCAATTTTCAGATATCGCCGGCCTTGGACAGATCAGGACGTTAGAGTGTCGTAAATACAGTTTGAACCTCGGACAGGTCATGCTAATAAAGACGATGTCTTCGCCTAAAGTATAGAAAAATACATTAAAAAGTGCGCCGCGCTGAACATTAGAAATGCAACACAAGTGAAAAGTCTTCACGAACATAGTGAACATTACAGTACAGTTACTGTCAAAGAAACAGTAATTTAAGCGTCAGAAAAAAGGAACAGTGAATTTCAGTTCGAAAGGTTATAGTGAAATATAGGACTTTCATAAAATATAGCCAAATGCGTCCAGTTAAGACAATAAGTAAAGACAATCTGATACGAAGAACAAGTTAATCACGTTGTATCGTTATGAGATTGGTTTCAGCCTAAAGGAAGTTTTAGAAAAACATTAGTTCGAACTTCGAACAAATGTAGTGCTAAAATCAGTAGGACAGTTACCGTTTCAAGAAAGCCATAGGAAGGAAGCGAATAATAGGATATTGGAGGTAACAAAGGAACTAAGACTATAGTCCCAGGTGAAAAAGCAGGAACCGTTCGAGCAGTCACACGTTCGATGCTGGTACGAGATACTTGCGTCGAGGTGGAAGTCGCCGATAGGTCACCAAAGATCATCGAGACATGATGTATCGGGAAGTGTTGTGTTAAGTGCTGCCAACATAAGAAGAATAATGTTTTGTGTATAGGAAAAGTGTTACATGCGAACTACAATGTATATTAGTGTTAATTGTGTTTGATTAGATGAATATCAAATGCAGTGCATTAAAACCAGTGTCATGAAGTTTTGTTAATAATGTTGTGAGATGAGTGACCCTTTCCAAGAGTATGATCAACAGCTGTACACGGGGTAAGTCAAGATGATTTCATTATAATTGAGATTGCACCATGCACTGAAGTAGTGAAGGTCAAGTACTTACAGGGAGTTAGTCTTGATCTTGCTATTTATTTATAAATGCACTAAACAATTGAAACATGTTTGGAAGTAAGATAATAATTAAAGACCATGAGGATTATCCCGTGGGTATAATGGATGAAATGGGATCAGTAAATGTAAAAATAATTAAAACCCGGAAGATTCCGATAAAGAGATAATGAATCTAAAGAAAGGAATCGGAAATAATATTTTTAAATGCTTAAAAATTGCGGATTAAAATAAAAGTAAATGAAGGAAGCACCATAAGAAATATTGAAAGGTGAGAAATGATTTAATGTAAAAGGCT
Organism: Meconema thalassinum; assembly: GCA_946902985.2. Lineage (NCBI taxonomy): Eukaryota > Metazoa > Arthropoda > Insecta > Orthoptera > Tettigoniidae > Meconema > Meconema thalassinum. Next base: position 91,121,407 of record OX336391.1, on the reverse strand, counting down.
TTGATTTTCGCCAAAGTAAATAATTGTAAAATGGCTAAGCGCAGTAACGAAATGATTAAAAGTAAATGAATGATATAACTTAAATGATTTAACGAAACTATACAGTGAATAAAGCGCTAAAACAATAATAATTGAAAAGTTGAGTAACGAATATAAGAACTCGGACTAAGGATACTAAATAATTAAAGGAACGATAATGTTGATAATTATGGTCATAATAATGAATTTACGAAGTCATTGTAACAAGCGAAAATGGATCGCCGAAGAATGAGAAATAGAATGTTATATTGTGGGCTATCGTGCCTTAGTTGTGAAATAATAATAATAGGAAGACTTGGGAGTCTTACCGTCAAGAAATAAAGTTGCTATACATGAACTATGAATATCCAAGAAAGTTGTAACGCCGAAAGGGCTAATGAATAAAAATAGGTGGCTTCAAGCTAATAAAATATGCGTCAATTAGGATATAATTTATTCGGGAGATGGAGAGTATAGTCGAAGTATCGTGGATGAGGGATTCCCACTAAAGTATTCTTGTTGTATGAAACGTCGTGTTGTGTTGTGGAGGTGAAATTCCCACTAAAGTATTGCCGTGTTGAAGCGTCGTATATGATAGTTACATATGAGTCCCGCTGAATGGATAGTATTCCTGGCCTGGCATTGTTAAAATAAAGTATTGCCGTATTGAAGCGTCCCTTATTACAATTGCAAAAAACTCTGTTGATGAGTTTTCCCGGTGCAGGTGGGAGTAAAGTCTGGATTGGTTCCAATGTATTGTAAATAACTTCAAACCCCACTCCTCTGGGTCTAGTTAATTACCAAGCCACACTTGAACTTGATAATATAACCGAAATAGATATTGATGAGCAGAAGCAGAGGTTGGAGGAAGACAAGATAATTGCACTTGTTTTTTGTTCCGACTGGTGTTGAGCTTTCCCAGGTTTAGAAAATAAATTATTACTTCGGTTGGAGTTCGAGCAGTAAGTAATATCAGTAAGTCAACGTCTTCACCAACAACAATAGTTGTATTTGTCAAATTGAACTGTTCTATTGCTGTTTCAATTATCAGGACATCAGCAATTCTAAAAAGGGATAAAATGCTAAATGCGGCTGCAAAGAAGTTGGATTATTTTGTTCATTAGCATGTTCCAGTTGTCAAGGCCAGTCCTGCTCCAATGCTGATTTGCCATCAGAAGAGTGTTCATACGATATCAGCGAGGAGACATCTCATTCATCGCTCTTAGGACAATTTACCTGCACCCAGCAGGAAGAAGAAGAAGAAGAAGAGGAGGAACAAGAAGAAAACGAAGAGCAGGAACAAGAAGAAAAAGAAGATGAGCAAGAAGAAGAGGAACAAGAAGAAAAAGAAGAACAAAAACATGAGGAAGAAGAAATATTAGATGATTCTGAATAATTTCCCCCAATTTCTTAAAATTCACACCGCTTTCATCATTTCCAATAGTACCTTCTTTTATTATTAAATATTATTGAATTAAAGTGGATCACAATAGATAGTGGAATAGGCTTACCGGGGAAACAACGTTTAAAAAGCGCGCTAAGTACACTACCTCACAGGCAGCGTGGAAACGTGTGCATATTATGAAGAATACAACTTTTTCAACTTTTTGAATCGTTATATCTCAAAAAACGGCGACTCTTAGGAGAAAAAGTGTTGATACAATTTTATAGATAATTTTAGTCTGACCTATTTTTATGATAATACTTACCGTTTGGCTGAAAAACGCAACAAACCCATATTTGCGAACTTTGACCCTGAACAAATTATTTTGCCGTTGTCGGAGCGATGGGGACTTTTCACATTTAATTTATAGTGGTGTTTCGACCATTAGGACATATTTTCAGCTCTGTGCGAATTTTGGTAACCTTACCCCTATTTTTTGGGCTAACTTGACCGGGCTAAGGGCCAAAAATTGTGTGAGTGTGTGTGTGAGTGTGCGTATGTCTGTCTCACCCCCTCCCCCCGATCAATTAAAACACGAAGAAATCGAATTGAACGAAATTTGGTACAGAGGTAGCACTAGCAAAGGGCACCTCAGTTCCATGTTTTATATTGCCGCCATTTTTCCAAAACTCAAATGGTCAAAACTTAAAATTAAATTACGTCCAAACTAATCATCGGATCTTTACCAAACCATCATATGGGACGCGTTCCATGCCCAAACTACAAGGTTATCAGTCGTACCATTTAAATATTGCGGCCGTTTGAATTATGCAAGCAATGTAATTTATAACTTAGTACCCACCAATTCCAATTATCGAGCCGAGGGTGGCTTAAGCTATCCTAAAGGACGTGATCCGTGGTTTATTATAACTTTATATTCTAATGCTAGCAACCCGACCCGGCTTCGCCCGGGAACAGTTATGAATGATTACGTGATAAGCGCTTTTTTTTTTCAGTGTCAATGAACAACGACCAATATCCGTTTTACGTCTCGGCATGATGGGTTAAAATCACTGACTGGACTATATTAATTGTATTATCATGGAGATCCATGTGCAACAAATTCTTGTCAGACGTAATTTAAGAATGGCGAGGTGCATGAAACACAATTCCCCCTTCCGTCCAATCTTAACTTGACTGTGAATTTTTCGGAACGAAACGTTCACAGGCGAAATGAAGAAAAGCCGAGTTGCACTTCCAGGGAAACTCCAAACACAACCACTCTTCTCTGAAGTTTTTAACTCAACATGACTCGACAGTTTGCTGCTGGCTGTATCTGGGGAAATAGGCTTGTTGGCTAGCTAAGCTCTAACTGGGATGATAGACTCGCTCCTAGCTAGCTCATTAACTGTCGCCTCAGTAACTGAATGGAGATTGTTGGAAGAAATGAAAACGTAAAAACCCTTATAGTAGGCAATGTATTGAAGTTAGAGATACGCCATTTTTTTTCGAACTTTTCACCGAAATCGTTAGTGCTTGACTTCCTTTGGTCATAAATAAATTATTTTCCACAGAAACCCTCCTCGAGATATCCTTTACAGAATGGTGAAAACCGCATCAAAATCCATGCAGTGGTTCTCGAGATTACCCTTGACATCCAAGAATCGGGGACTTTGTTTTGTACTAACTAGAGATTATACGCCAATCAGTATAATTTAATATAACATAATCCCCCTTCCGTCCAATCTTAAATTGACTGTGAATTTTGCGGAACGAAAAGTTTACAGGCGAAATGAGAGTTGCACTTCCAGGGAATGGCGAGTTGAATGAAACTCAAATCCCCCTTCCGTCCAATCTTAACTTGACTGTGTTTCACAGGCGAAATGAAGAAAACCCGAGTTGCACTTCCAAGGAAACTCCAAACACAACCACCCTTCTCAGGTGTGTTAACTCAACACGACTCAACGGTTTGCTGCTGTCTGTATCTGGGGCAATAGGTTCGTCTGCTAGCTAGGCTGTAACAGGGATGACAGACTCGCCCTTAGCTAGCTCGTAAACTGTCGCCTCAGTAGTTGAATGGACATGGTTGGAAGAAATTAAAAGGTAAAACACTTATAGTGGGCGATGTATTGGAGATAGACATATGCTCTCACGGACGTTTTTGAAGAACTTTTCATGCTGAACAATTCTTACACTCATAGTATATAGATATTTTTAACGGTTTGCCCAGTAAGTTTACAAAATGCTCGGACGCCAGGTTTTTTTTCGACTTTTCCACTGAAATCGTTACTGCTCGGCTTCCTCTGATCATAAATGAATTATTTTCTACATAAATCATCCTCGAGATATCCTTTACAGAATGGTGAAAACCGCATCAAAATCCATCCAGTGGTTCTCGAGCTTACCCGTAACATCCAAGAATTGGGGACTTCGTTTTATACTAAGTAGAGATTACATTTTATCAGTGACTTAAAATAGCTGAGCCGTCTCTGTCACATGACAAGATGGCAGCTGACCTCTTGTGCCAGTCCTAATATTTCAGTAGTTTGAGTTTGTTGCATGCGATATAGCCTCCCGATAGATATAATATAAACTTTGTACGAAATGATTTATAATGAATATGTACCGCAGTGAAGAATTCGTTTATGTCAAGACATCATTTGCTAACTCGTATCTAAGTCGGTTAATATCACTGAGATGTTATGGACATGTTCGCCTCTCTCGTGGTCGGTAGGGGTTCGAAACCTACTAGAGTTAACCTTTTTATAGTTGAATTATTTTACAAATGATGTGGACGAGCTCTCTCCACAGATACTAAATGAAGTGATATTTAGCTCGAAGGAGAGGCTAATGTATTCACTCAATGATGAATAATCACAGCCCCAGCATCGCATATAAACAGAGGACAAAGGAAAAAGGGGAATAGAGAAACAAGATACACGTCATCCACAGCCTTCTCAATGTCTCTGTACGGTGCTGTCCCCTTGCGGGTTACTTGGGTAATTGTTCCAAACATTCCGATTTGCAAATCCGTGGACTCCTGAAGTATTACAATTTCGTACTACGGTAGTTCAACTTCTAGCCATGACAGGACTCCAATTACCTTTAAGCACTGCCAGCTGGTTCGCATCCCCCCCTGGTTGCTTTAAATTGCCTGCCCATTCAACACTCAGAGGCGTACAAGATATATATTAATTCACCGCTAGGTTGCAGTACCAGCTACTACAACGAGCATTTACTTATAGTCTACTCCTTGATAAGGACAAAGAGTTATAAGTATACCCATACATTTAGGAGAAAGTAGGCTATATGTTCATTGCTGAACATCTTGTTATATAGAAAGAAATAAGAAAACGATTGCCTTTTGGAATATGTTCACGCTCGTTTAAAAGCAAACTGTTTCATGACTGACGACTATCCCTAATCATAATATCTATTATATAAAACAAAGTGTCCTGACTGACTGACTGACTCACTCACTCATCATCGCCCAGCCCAAACTATTGAAGTTAGAAACGTGAAATCTTTGGGATATGTTCGTTGTATGTCGCAGACGTCCAGTAAGGAAGGATTCTTGGATATTTAGGTTCTAAAGGGGTGTTAAGGGGCTTAATCCTGCATTTCATTGGAGATGCAGTTCTTATATTACTCGCCGAATCCATCTGACGCCATTCTAATTACTGCCACATTTTCAGAAATGATTATATTTGACGACCAATGATACACAACAGAGCAATCAAAGATTTCTTTGATATATTTGAAAACCAAATTATTACCGGTATTTCTGATTCAAAATTAAATGATAAACAAATCATAGCATTCATGATTGAGACGTTGCTAAGTGTAATCTTTACAACTACAATATTCGCGGGCGAAGCCGCGACGGGTAATGCTACTAAACATGATATCAACAGGAAGGCCTACTCCATGCGGACCGAATTCAGCAGTAGAGTCATGTTTTCTGGTTTCAGTCATGCGGTACAAGTCTGACTCGAGTTGCTTGGTTGGGGTCTGCTGCTCTCCGCATCACTGTTATAATACAGCAAGTAACCATATTCGTGCAGACAGAGAAACCATATTTTATGTCACACATGCACATAACATCATGTCAGCCGAGCGTTCAGTGGAACGGGGACGGTGAAAATGAAATTGCTGGGAGTTGAGCGATTCATTGAGAGTATTTTTTTTTTTTTTAGCGTATGGCTTTTAGTGCCGGGAGTGTCCGAGGACATGTTCGGCTCGCCAGTTTTGTAGCTGCTTCGAGACGGACACCCAATGGGTGAGCTACAAGTACCGTTGGGGAGGAATGTTGGATGGGAGGGTCGAGGAGTTGGAAGGAAGCGGCTGTGGCCTATAGTTAGGGACCAACCCCGGCATTTGCCTGGAAGGAAGATGGGAAACCACAGAAGACCATTTTCAAGGTTGCCGGCGGGGGGATTCGAACCTCCTCGCCTCCCGGATGTGAGCGACTGCCAACAGTCATGCCGCAACGACCTCGGCTAACTCACCCGGTGAGAGTAAGGTAAAACATTGTTACAATAACTCTTCAGGCAGGCATACTGTAGCTCATGCCTTCGGGTTGTTCGTCTCGCGATTGGTGATGGGTTCGAGTCTTACCAAGGCGGAGTGGTTATGGATGAGAAATAAGTTTAAAAAAAAAAGTCAAAACAAGACACACGTCATCTTCAGAAATGCCACAGGGTCTTGAAGTCAAATTTGATGCTAAGGAGTTAGGATCGTTAGTTAGGCTTCCTTTCCAAGACTTCCACGGGTAATCAAGCGGACTGAACATTACGCTGCCTCTCATCTGGTTGTTGGCGGACATCATCCAAGGGGCAGACCAAAGCAAAGACGAAATACTATATCGGCCAAGATGTTCTATAATCCAAATAGCGGACCTTACTCCGGAGGGACAAATACTTGCATGTCGACTAACATGTTTCAACGAGCCTCTCAGATGTTAGCAACTACGAAGAAGGGAGACACTGAAACGCTCGTTCCAGTCTCTTGTTGGTTGGTTACTCAGTTTAGGGGCTGCGACAACGCGGTCATGTAGCCCCGTGTACTTCGAGTGTGTGTAGAATTTGTATGATAACTGGTGTTAATTGTGTTGGCTGTATTAGTGTGTGTATCTGTTTTTATTTATGTGTAACATCTTTCCCATCGGTTGCTGGATATTTTTGTGGGAGTAATTTTGAAAAATGGGACGGAAGTGGATCGGACGGAAGTGTGTAAGGCGCTCTGCCAGCTAGATCGCATTGCTGAACACTTTCATTCTGACGGTAAACGCTCATGCGAACTCTTGTGTCAACTGATTGAAACAACGCACATAACACTTGTTCGAAGTCTTCGTATCAGTATTTAAATGATAAAATTCTTTAATATCAAACATTGTAAGTAGTCAGCATTGCCGGTAATATGTTTCTGCACAATGACTATTCAAATATTAACCCGCATAACGGTAATGCAGTCATCAATATAGTATAATCGTTGTGTTTATACGAGAACTGAACAAGCCTTCATGAACTATTGCTGAATACATTCTCTTTACTCACAAGAGGGCCTATTCATAAGGCATTTTAAACTCAATTTCACGCAGGAACATTACCGAAACAAGCAAAATATAAATGAAACTTAATTCCGTGATGCAGTATTATTGGTACGCGAAAATAAGTCAACATCTTGTGCCTAATATTCGCGTGGTCGAAATAGGCGTGGGGTTAGCGTCTCTGACTGTGAATCTAGAGATCTCGGGATAGTTTTGCCACCAGATTATCGTTTTAAACGATATTAATCATATCAACATGACTCATTTTAACAGAATCCATATGAAATTACGTGTTGGTCTGTGAATCAAGAGGTCTGGGATTTGGGCAAGCCTTTCATGATCTACTGCTGTGCACATTGCATTTACTCGCAAGTTGGCCTGTTTATAAGGAATTTAAGGTTATGAGCGGTGTCGCGTCTATTAATCTAGTTGATCCATATCGTATTCTTTATTTAGGCTAGTACTCCAATAAAATGAGTTCCGTATTATAAACTACAATATCTGTAAAGCACTCCCTTTTAAAATAGATTAAAATTTGTGCCAATAATATTATAACATACCGGTGTATGAACAATTTGCCGTCCTTGAAATGGTTTTCCGTGGTTTTCCATTTTAAACTCCAGGAAAATGCTGGGACCTTCTGACAGGACACGGCCGCTTCATTCCACATCCTTACCCAGTTTCATTCACCATCATTCATTTCATCTCTCATTAACTCCTCTCGTAAGGTTGGCGTCAGGAAGGACATCCGGCCGTTAAAACCATCCGCCACAAAGACTTCCATCACATCTCATCCCCGACCCCGTAGGAAAACGGGAATAATAGGGGTAGACATAAAATACCGGTGTATCAAGAATTTCATGTGAGGTTTCTTCTATGTGAGATGTTACTCATCATATGCGACTACTGTAAGGCTCGTAAAGTTCTTTTTTTTTTCAAGTAAGAGCGGCTTCGATGGCGTAGTTGGTAGCATGCTGAACTGCTGTGCCCAAGATAGCGGGTTCAAACCCGACGGAAGTCGTCGGATTTTTTAAGAGCGTTCAAATCCTTCAGTATGCCTTCCTTCGGAGGGGAAGTAAAGCCGGCGGTCCCATGTCATATTTTTATGGCATGTAAAAGATCCTTCCGCAGACTAAACTTGTGTGAAGCTAAATTTCTAGATTAGATTTCGTTGGAACGCTCTATCAAAGTTTCAACGTTCACCGCTAGGTATCATTGACATCTGGTAGCGAAAGCTGGAACTACTTGAAATTGAACGGAACTTGTAGCTCATTCTATGGTTGTCCGCTGGAAGCAGCTACAGCCTCAGGTGAGCCGAACATGTCCTGGGACACTCCCGGCACTAAAAGGCATACGATAAATAAATAAATAAATAAATAAATAAATAAATAAATAAATAAAAATTTCAAGTAATGACTGCAGACATTCGATTTCCAAGTAGTTCCAACTTTTGCTACTATATGCCATCGCCAACGACCAACTAGTTCTGAACTTGGTTTCTAGATCCCACCGCAGTCGGCTCCTGGCGACGAACGTTGGAACCTAAGAGCGTCAGTCAAATCTAACCTGTAATTTAGCTTCACACAAGTGTAATTTAGCGTAGCGGTCAGCATGGTTAGCTGCCGTCCCTGAGGTCCTGGGTTCGATTCCCGGCTCTCCCAGGAAATTTGAAAAGTGGTATGAGGACTGGAACGGGGTCTTCTCAGCCTCGGGTAGCCCAAATGAGTAGAGGGGGTTCGATTCCCACCTCAGCCATCCTCGAAGTGGTTTTCCGTGGTTTCCCACTTCGTCTTCGGGCAAATGCTGGGATGGTTCCTACTGTAAGGCCACGACCACCTCCTTCCCTCTTCCTTGCCTATCCACCCTAACCTTCCAATCCCTTCGCTCATGAAGCCCCTGTTCGCTTTGCAGGCGAGGTCTCCTGGGCGAGGTGCTGATCGCACCTCACCAGTTGTATCCACTCCGATTAGATGTTCCCAGCTCTAGGACACTGCCTGAAAAGGTGGTAGGGGTGAGTTCCCTAGCTGAGTCCATGGGAGCCACCACCCTGGAGGGTAAACTCGATATAAAAAGTGTAATTAGTGGAAGGTTCTTTATCATGCCATAAATCTCTGACATGGGACCGCCGGCTTTACTTCCCCTCCAAAGGAAGGCAATCTGACGAATTCGGCCGGGTTTGAACCCACAACCTTGGGCATAGAAGCTCAGCATGCTACCAACTACGCCACCGAAGCCGCTAAAGTCTCTTGTTTACTGAATTTTAGACAATCTCCGTGAGAATATCACGGGAGTGTGATGGCGCAGTGGCTTAGCTGCTTGTCTTTCACCCGGATGGCTGGGGTTCGAATCTCGGTGACAGCGGGGTGGAATTTTCGACTGAAAAATCACGTGGTGTCAGGAAGGGCATCCGGCCTTAAATCCCCGGCCAAAACCAAAATGAGTCTTGTTGGCTCCGGCGACTCCAATTAATTGGGAAAAGCCGAAGAAAGTTCTGTTCCGTGAGAATATGACGTAACTTATTTAAAAATCACATGTTTGATGGAATAGCAATTGTTGGCCACAAGGTGCGAACCATACAACACGCGAGTTGTGCTTCCTTTGTTCTTTAGCGATCCGACACGCACTCATCTTGCTTGATCCCTGGTTGTTTGTAGTTTAACTGAATATCATTTCGTAAATTATTCTTCCTGTACCCAGAAGTGTCTGTTGAAACGTGCTTCAATGTCTCTATTTTATATGAAAGTTGCAAGCGCCATAAACCACATTTTACAGGAGATGAAAAAAAACTTCATTTCTCAAATGTATTGATTAATATTACTTCTTTGAATAATATAACCTAAACTCCCTCTTGAATTTAGAAAATTAGTAGCTTAATAGCTTATTAAGTAATATTGCTTTCAAAGTAAGAACGTTGCAAGTGCAGTACATACAACGTTATAATAATGCCATTGTTTGCGCACCTGCAACTAAACGTCAATTTCAACACCTCATAACCCCATGGAAAGTTAGTAGTTTTCCCGAGAGATGGCACTATATTGACGGAGAAGACTGAGACTCATTTTCGAAAACTTTGGCCTTTGCAACGTTCTGTTGGGGACCCATTCAGTATGTGTGAGTAAATAATACATGATCTGATTTGTTTACAACTGCTTAAGAAGCGAGTGATCCTGCAGCGCCTCATGTCATGAGGTAGGGACCGGACTTTTTGAAAATGCACATTTTGTGGATTTATTCCTAACATAACAGCATATTTTAGCAATTACATTTGAAATTAAGAATAATTTAAAACATCTTGAACAAAAATGGTTTCGCATGTGTGTTGGACATCCCTTGTAAGCAACTTTCTGAGAAACAGATAACGAAATAACAGTATTTTATGCAAGCATGCTGCTTGGCTATTTCAAGAACTGAATGAGCTGGGACATTACTTTCACCATCTCGGCAGCCAGTAGCCCGGGGTTAGTTTTGCGGTGAGTTTATTTAGTTAGTTAGTCAGTCTGCATGGCCTTTACTCAAAATGCCTAAATAGAAGAGCAGTAGAAAGTATTTGGTAAATCCGTGGGTGTCAGGTAATAGTGATTATTCAACTGATGGCGTTGTCGTTGTTGTAGTTTGATTCTTCAGTCTTTTGACTGGTTTGATACAGCGCTCCATGCCTGCCTGTCCTGAGCTAATCGTTTCATCTCTACATATCTACCACACCCTATATCGGAGGCAATCTATTTAACATATTCTAACCTTGGTCTACTCCTACAGTTCTTGACCTCGACCCTTCCTTCCATAACTAAACTTGCTATCCCTGGGTGTCTTAGTATGTGTCCTACCAACCTATCTCTTCTCTTCATTAGCATTCGCCAGAAACATCTCTCCTCTCCTACTCGTCGTAATAACTCTTCGTTTGTAACCCTATCTACCCGTCTGATCTTCATCATTCTCCTGTAACACCACATTTCAAACGCTTCAATTCTCCTTTTTTCTGCTACACCAATAGTCCAAGTTTCACTTCCATAGAGTGCGACGCTCCAGACAAAGGTTTCAAAAATGTCTTCCTAATACCTAAATCTATATTCAATGTTAACAGATTCCTTTTCTGTAGAAATGCGTTCCTTGCCTGAGCCAACCTACTTTTATATCCTCTTTGCTTCGTCCATCACTGGTTATTTTGCTTCCTAAGTAACAGAAGTCTCCTACTTCCTTTAGTTTCTCCCCTACCAATTTCATGTCCATAGAGGTTTTCGATTTATTGCAGCTGCATTCCAATATTTTTGTTTTACATTTATTAATTTTCATCATGAATTCATTCCTCAAGACGGAGTTCATACCATTCAAAAACTCATTCAAATCCTCAGGCGTGTCGGCCAATATGACGATGTCATCAGCAAATCTCAGAGTTGAAATTATTTCTCCTTGAATCTTCACTCCCACTTTAAATTTCTCTCTAATTTCCTTCATTGCTTTGTTGTCGACTATTGTCAAAAATGCTCGAGGTGAAATGTGAAAAGAAATTTCAACTTCAACATGCACAATCGACTCCACATATTACAGCCAAGGAGGGAAAGAAGAGTGAATACGATGGCTTATTGTTAAGTGCATATTTTTCAATTTTTAGAGCATAATTGCATGCTTATTTTAATCGTTTTAGGGTATAAAGGTCCGGTCCCTGGGGATGAGCCCCTGAGGGAAATACGCAATCTAACTCCTAGTGTACAACTCGTGGCGTACTAACCTACATACTAGAAGAAGAAATGGAAAACTAAAGGAGAATAAGGCAAATAAAGGACAGGAGGAAAAGAAATGCCCTCAACCCTTGAAAAATGCGGATTGAGGGACTTGGAAGGAAGGAGAGCCATGAAAGGCAGATAGGAAAGTGAAAGAGGAGAGGGTCCTCCCCAAAGGTAAGGCACAAAAGGGGAAAACGGACCCAGCTTAGGATTCCCTCGGGGTCGCCATCTCCCGAACCCACCAGCCGTGAGCCCCTGAGGGTGTAGCATTATCCAGGGTGCACCAAAAGTAGTGGGGCTACATACACCCTGCCTCCTTGAGGGCCTTGAGCAGAAGGCAGGAGATATCAGGAAAAGGAAAAGAAGGCTGACCCCTCGCAGAAGGAGGGAATCAGAAAAGATGAGACAAGGGCCAATTAAGGCGGGAATGGAAGAGACTCCCTAGGCCTCGAATACCCTAATACTGTCGGAAGAGTACAAAAGTAGACTAAGAGAGGTCGACAGGAAAGAAGACAGAGAGGAGCCCGGCACAAGTAAGTGGAAGCAATGCCGGACTCAACTGGGGCCCCGTGGTCGCCAACCCACGTCCCACTAGATGTGAGCCCCTGGGGGAGTGGCGTAGTTGTCTTGTTGATTCGTTCGAGGGACTTTCGACATCTAGTTCATCAGCCCCGTGTACTTAGATAGGTAGGCTATTCAATTGTCTGATAATCTGTGTTTCTGTAGTGGCACTTGTTGTGTATAACTATAGCATATTTATACGGTCAGGAATTAGGTAGTCTCCGGACTTGAAATTAGGTACTATTTAGCTGGAGGGAAAAACTACACTCAGGATAGCCACGGTCAACGTCGGAATTCGAACCTCTGATCTCCACATTTGCTGCAGTGGTGAGCGATTTAACACGCACGGCTAAGCCGCGGGGTCATGGCGTGTTGGATGTCACCGCAGAGGTCCGGGCTCGATTCCCGTTTCTGACAAGAAATATAATGGTTTCAATTCCCATATCATCTGTTCTAGAAGTGGTTGAATATGGCTTCCCACTTCTATTGCAGACAAATGCTGGGATTGTACCTGAATTAGGGACACCACCGCCTCCTACCCAAACCAATTAGCACTAGTACAGCCTAAGGTCACGGGTTCAAACCTGGCCGAAGTCGTCGGATTTTTAAGAGCGTTTAAAATCCCTCAGTATGACTTCCTTTGGAGAGGAAGTAAAGCCGGCGGGCCCATGCCATAGATTTATGGCATGTAAAAGAACCTTCCACTAACTACACTTGTTTGAAGCTAAATTATAGGTTAGATTTGACTAACGCTCATAGGTTCCAATGTTCGTCGCCAGGAGCCGACTGCGGTGGCACCAAGTTCAGAACTACCTGTCGTTGACGGTGGCATTTGGTAGCAAAAGTAGGAACTACTTGGAAATTGAATGTCTGCAGTCCTTACTTGAATTAAAACAGATAACACACACTAATACAGCCATCACAATCAACGCCGGTTGTCAGACAGATTCTACACACACACCCAAAGTACACGGGGCCACATGCCCGCGTTGTCGCAGCCCCTACTCTGAGGAACCAACTAACCAACAACACGTCCACGATGGCCAAGCCCCTCATTGAATCAACATACCAACACATATTCTGTTTTTACTGGTCCCTATTTCTCGTAACCTGTGACATTCTCCGCGCTCTTACCATTCGTAGCGCGAGGCTTGCAATGAATTTACAACGGACACGACGCTCAACAAATGTCAATGTCGCCGTTCCTTTGTTTTGGCACGTGACTGCGGGTTGGGCAAGTGCGCATCTCTGGGCCCATTGGTCTCCCACACACACTCAACTCGTGCCAGAATGTTAGGTCACGGCTATGCTGAGTGTGGTCCTTACTCACTCCAGGCAAATGCTGAGATTCATCTTACACTCTCACTGAGTACACGGGAATTATACAAGTACGGTAGCAGCCCTTGCATCGGGGATCGCAAGGGAGGAATACATCTGCGGAGTGTCATTTGTAATCAGCGAACCATTTGAGAAGAGAGACAATACATTATGTTGGTTGGTTCCTTAGTTTAGGGGCTGCGACAACGTGGTCATGTAGCCCCGTGTACTTTGTGTGTGTGTAGAATCTGTCTGATAACCGGTGTTAATTGTGATGGCTGTATTAGTGTGTGTTATCTGTTTTTAATTCAAATAAGGACTGCAGACATTCAATTTCCAAGTAGTTCCTACTTTTGCTACCAAACGCCACAGTCAACGACAACTAGTTCTGAACATGGTTACTAGATGCCACCGCAGTCGTCTCCTGGCGACGAACGTTGGAACCTAAGAGCGTTAGTCAAATCTAACCTATAATTTAGGTTCACACAAGTGTAATTAGTGGAAGGTTCTTTTACATGCTATAAATCTATGGCATGGGACAACTGGCTTTACTTCCCCTCCGAAGGATGGGATACTGAGGGATTTTTAACGCTCTTAAAAAATCCGACGCCTTCGGCCGGGTTTGAACCCGCGATCGATTCGTAGATTCTTCTGAATGATGAACGTAACTGTTATCTTAATATGCAGATATTAAAAGCCGTGAAACACGGATGCATTTGTCCATGCAACGTATAGAGGCTCTCACAGACCGCTAGGCTGAGTGTTGCATAGTAGCCTGTTATTGATTTTAAGTTGATTGGTCTGCGGGTTCGATCACAGCTCAGACCTATGATATTTAAGGGTGTTTGTTAGCGAGTCTTGTATCAATAGATTTATTGGTACGTTAAAGAACTCCTGTAGGCTAACATTCCGATAACTTTGCATCCACAGCACTTAAAGGAACGAAAATTCTACATTATTATTATTTCATTTACACTGTATAACAAAAAGCAAAACAAAAACGACGCACTGGGAAGGCGTTGTCCGATTGTAAGGAAATTACGTATGCAAAGACATTCGACCCGAACATGCAACTGATTAAAGCTTCGTGTCCAATGAATGAATAGGCTATCGGGAGCTCCCGCGCATCCGAACTGCGCATGCATAAGGCGCGATTCTGAAGCGTATGCTCAGAGTAGCTGTTGCATTTGACTGCGATATCTTAACGTCGGGTGTAAGAATGCCACGCCGAAGGATTCGTGCTCAGTACGAGCAGATGTCCGAGTTTGAAAGAGGTCGTACGATCGGATTGAAGGAAGCTGGCTGTTCGAATCGAGCTGTCGCTAGACATTTGGGTCGAAGTGATGCGGCGATCAGACGATGCTGGCAAGCGTGGGTCAGCAACGGCAGGCGTCATTGTCAGGACGGCAGTGGTCGACCGAGGGCCACAACAGCACGGGAAGACAGAGCGATTATCAGAACAGCTGCCACAGCACCGGAGTCGTCGTTATCAACGATCCACCGTGTGAACCGCACACATGTGTCCACCATGACCATCAACAGACGCCTGAGCGACATGAATTTTCGCTCGCGCCGCCCGTTACGCCGCTTACCACTCACGCCTGTTCACCGTCAAGTCAGATTACAGTGGTGCCGCGCTCGAGCAACGTGGATCTGCGCTGACTGGGAACGTATAGTCTTTAGTGACGAGTCCCGTTCCCAACGGTGCCCTGACGACAACCGCAGACGTGTTTGGAGACGTCCAGCCAAGCGTGGGGATCCTTCCTTGACTACCATACGCCACGCAGCCCCACAACAGGGGTTGATGGTCTGGGGTGCCATCTCCTTTGAAAGCCGGACCCCTCAGGTAGTCATTCCTGGCACACTGACAGCACAGCAGTATGTTGATGACATTCTACGGCCGGTTGTGTTACCGTTCCTTCAGTGACATCCAGGCCTTACTTTCCAACAGGATAATGCCCGGCCGCACACGGCACGTGGTGCTATGGACTGTCTTCAAGCTTGCCCTATCCTTCCTTGGCCAGCTCGGTCGCCTGATCTCTCTCCCATAGATCACATTTGGAACGTCATGGGGAGGCGATTGCGAACATCCCGGAATGTCGCCGATTTAGACCAACAGTTGGATACCATTTGGCACGAAATTCCGCAGGACACCATCCGGGAATTTTATCAGTCCATGCCACGTCGAGTGACAGCTTGCATCCAGGCCAGGGGTGGACCAACACCATATTGACGTCCTCACTTCGTAACGCTCTAACTCTGCAATACATCATTCTATTGTTCTGCCATTTTGATCGTTTGTTGGACTATGTCTGTTTCTCAAATCCACCGATTTTTATCGCAATCGCAATCGGACCATCCTGGTGCGTCGTTTTTTTTTTTTTTTTTTTTTTTTCGTTATGCAGTGTATGATACCCAACTAAGGAGCGCGTTAAATATTTAGCACAATATTTCTTCATTTCTTCCCAGTATCACTTCATTCGTTCACCGTACTGTCTTTTGCGTCCTTCTGTCCATCTTGTATTCTCCCGTGTAAGCATATGTCTGTTTATCAGGATTATATGTTTTGTTCTATTGTGAATGACTTCGTTGATACCAATTTATTTGTATTACAGAATCTCTACCAGCCAATTGTTGTCTAACGGCTACTGCTGTTTAGCGATAAGATATACTACTGTGGTTGTCACGGGTGTGCGACTGCCTTGGATCCGATGATGTTCACTTGACGGACGAAACGTTGTCATCCGTGCAATCTGCACAAATAATACAGTAATTAATCACATGCAGTCTAATTGGGCATAACCACGTGTTGACCGACTGAGTGTTAGCAACATATTGTTAATTACAAACACTGGAAATGTGTTCATAACTTCCTGCACTTTATGTTATGTTGACGGGTCTGATGAGCAACATGTCGCAAGCTCCTAAAGTGAATTCACATCAACAACATTGCCACAGTTGTAAAGACTTCAATTTTCAACGCAGCATCCATTTTAGGCTGGGCTACTGACATTTTGTTGTCCACAATGCAGCATTTCAGAAGACCTTGGAGTATAGCTGACTAATGTAACACGGTGGTTGATGAACATAAGATCGTGCATGTGTGGAATTTGTCAGTTAACCGGTGTTGTTGTGTTGACTCTAGCAATGATTTGTGTGTAGTGCTGGAGAGTAAGTATCTCGGGACATTTCATGGAGTGATTGTGGTCACGCTGGTATTAGAACCCTGAATCTCCGAACGCTCATCTATCCAATGCAGTCGTAGAGCTACGCTTAAAGTCCACATGTTGTGATTCTAGAGGATGTTTTATTTCTGCGAGACGATGGAATCACTGCCAGACATTCCTACATGCTGGCTCGTGGGTTAGTGGTTGTTGATTGATTTGTGTCATCGTTGGGGAGGGGTTGTTGCTCATAATTATCAGCTAGACAACATTTTTTTTTTACAAAGGCAAAAATAGTTGATTTAAATGGATTTCAGTGAGCTGAAGTTGAAAATTACAGTTAAAAATCTAGATTAGCTCAGGTTTGGAAATTATTGAAACTTGTATGTCCTTCTCATATTATAATGGACCAAAAATTGTTGGGGTTATTAGCTCATCTGCGGGGCATTATAACAGCAGTTTTGAATCCACACAGTAATTCAAAAACTCGCGTCCCAATACACAATGAAGCACTACGGAAGGCAAGCAATCTCAGACTGTGTTAGCTAGAAACAAAACACAGCATTCATTGGTGTTGCTGAAATAAGATTAAAACGAGAGCCAAGACAGAGATAAGGACGTAACAAACTTCATATACACACATCAAAAAAAGTTTTGCATCACCTCGGTTCCAAGAGTTCCGGAACCGTTAAATACAAAGGGAATAGAGATCAACACAAACAACATTTCAGCTCGTTTTATTGCTCATGAGACCCACACATTGCATGTTGTACCATCATACAGCTAGACTTTCAGCATTTGTGGTCCAGATTGCAGTACACACCACTACCTCTAATACCCAGTAGCACGTCCTCTTGCATTGATGCATGCCTGTATTCGCCGTGGCATACTATCCACAAGTTCATCAAGACACTGTTGGTCCAAATTGTCCCACTCCTCAACGACAATTCGGCGTAAATCTCTCAGAGTGGTTGGTGGGTCAAGACGTCCATAAACAGCCCTTTTCAACATATCCCAGGCATGTTCGATAGGGTTCATGTCTGGCGAACATGCTGGCCACTGTAGTCGAGCGATGTCGTTATCTTGAAGGAACGCATTCACAAGATGTGCACGATGAGGTCGAGAATTGTCGTCCATGAAGACAAATGCCTCTCCAATATTCTGCCGATATGGTTGCACTATGGGTCGGAGGATGTCATTCAGGTATCGTAAAGCCGTTTCGGAGCCTTCCATGACCACCAGTGGCGTACGTCGGCCCCACATAATGCCACCCCAAAACATCAGGGAACCACCACCTTGCTGCACTCGCTGGACAGTGTGTCTAAGACGTTCAGCCTGACCAGGGTGCCTCCAAACACGTCTCCTACGATTGTCTGGTTGAAGGCATATGCGACACTCATCGGTGAAGAGAACGTGATGCCAATTCCGTGGGGTCCATTCAGCATGTTGTTGGGCCCATCTGTACCGCGCTGCATGGTGTCGGGGTTGCAAAGCTGGACCTCGCCATGGACGTTGGGAGTGAAGTTGCGCATCATGCAGCCTATTGCGCACAGTTTGAGTTGAAACACGACGTCCTGTGGCTGAACGAAACGCATTATTCAACATGGTGGCATTGCTGTCAGGGTTCCTCCGAGCGGCAATCCGTAAGTAGCGGTCATCCACTACAGTAGTAGCCCTTGGGCGGCCTGAGCGAGGCCTGTCATCGACAGTTCCTGTATCTCTGTACCTCCTCCATGTCCGAACAACATCGCTTTGGTTCACTCTGAGACGCCTGGAAACTTCCCTTGTTGAGAGCCCTTCTTGACACAAAGTAACAATGCGGACGCGATCGAACTGCGGTATTGACCTTCTAGGCATGGTAGAACTACAGACAACATGAGCAGCGTACCTTCGTCCTGGTGGAATGACTGGAACTGATCGGCTGTCGTACCCCCTCCGTCTAATAGGCCCTGCTCATGCATGGTTGTTTACATCTTTGAGCAGTTTTAGTGACATCTATGAACAGTCAAAGGGACTGTATCTTGGATACCACGGCCGACTGAATACGAGCTGCGCTCTATACCGGCCTTGACATTCCCAGTCAGAACCCATGTATAACATGTAATTGGAAAGTTTCTACTCGTTGCCGGTAGAGCGCACTCCTCTCCCATTATAGGCGCGATAAGGAATCAGCTGTACAGTACGTATATTAAATGTGTAATCTCAAGAACCACTGGTTGGATTTTGATGCTGCTTTCACCATTCTGTAAAGGTAATCTCGAGGAAGTTTTGTGTAGAAAATAATTTATTTATGACCAAAGGGAGCCAAGCAGTAACGATTTCAGTGAAAAGGTCGAAAAAATAGCCTGGCGTCCGAGCGCTTTTTAAGCTTACGCTGGGCGAACCGTTAAAAATATCATTGTATTATGAGTGTAAGAATTGTTCAGCGTGAGAAATTCTACAAAAACGTCCGCGAGAGCATATCTCTATCTTCGATACATCGCCCACTATAAGTGTTTTTAGTTTGGACGGGAGGGGCATTTGGCTTGCACCTCGCCATTCTTAAATTACGTCTGACAGGAATTCCTTGCACATTCATAACTGTTCCCGGGCGAAGCCGGGGCGGGTTGCTAGTGACACTATATCATTATTATCATTATAATTTCCGCATTATCAAAATTAAAATTATATCACAAAATAAAATAGCGTGCTAATAAATCTAAGAGAAATTAGACATACCTTGCACCTTCTTGGGGTACAAGTACACTACTCCAGCACCGTCTCATTAAAAGGAAAGAGAGGATCAAAATTACAGCCGGGAACAAGTAGCAGCTAATCGTGTGTTGTGTTTTGTGCTAAGCGATAGATGACTGATGGTACTGGAATAATTTCAGGGAAATACTTGTCATTTCTATACACAATGCAAAAGGGTGAGATCGTCAAACCGGTCAGACACCTCACTAAAAAACACATCGAACCCACTGAATTTGAAAAAATGAATGTTCGGCGTGCCAAGGAAGTGTTCTCGTCAGAAGTTATTGGTGCCATTAGTACACTGAAAGAAAATATAGGCATGCACCCGGAAGCGTACACATTCATGGACGCAGAAGCAACCATTTTTTTTTTAAAAACGTTAATAAATGGTTCGCTATGCATGACGTAAGCATCACATATCATCATATTCAGTCTAGAAATCCAGATAAAGGGCATATTTTCTCATTAAATGTCAGTCGCCTAAACTGGCTAGAGGAATATTTTCTTTATTACGGTACCTTGAAACTTTGAAAGCTGCTAGTAACGCTGCTAGAAAGGACTTCCTGAGTTCTGAGACTTACGAAGCTACCTATACAATTAATCACGGATTCAGCTGTCCAGTGCATAAGGTATCTTCTAAAAATGGGTAGAGGAAAGTCGCCAAATATGGGGAGTTTTTTTTATAGGGCTCACATTAGACATAAGAAGGAACGGAATAATTTTGGTTTTCTCACCAATGTAAACCTCAGACGATATACTATGTATATTACAAATATGGGCACGTTTGATGTTGTACCCTCTGATATTATTGTTAACTTTAAAAGTGAACTTTCCCCGTATTAGGCAACCGGGTTTCGTAATATGGGGAGATGAGAAACCTCACGGTTTTTATTTATAATAGGTACACTGAATAGTATACCCTACTAATTAAAGCATTAATTCTGCCTTTTTTTTCGTGTGGCCTCCTGAGAGGCCGAGTGCAGGTCTTTCTAGTCGACGCCCGTGGGCGACCTGCGCGTCAGGATGAGAGATGGAATGGATGAAGATGAATGAAACTGGGCAAGGATGTGGAAGGAAGCGGCCGTGGCCTCTTAGAAGGTACCGTCTCAGCATTTGCCTGGTGTTGAAAAATGGGAAACCACGGAAAATCATTTCAAGGACGGCCGACGGTGGGGCTCGAACACACGCGTCTACCGAGTCAGCAGAGAGCTTGGCCCCATGGCCTAACGCTGCGCTTTAGCCAGCGTAGCCACTACTGTCGGTAATTCTGACAATGTAATGAAATCATGAACACAAATAGTACAAAAATACAAAAATGAATATTTTAAGTAAATAACAGTCCTAGTTTCCTGTTGCCGAACTTCCAAACCTTTCAGCAGAAAAATGCATAAACTTTAATGAAAACCGAGTGATTCTGATCGAATTCAACTGTAACGAGGTGCAAGGTATGTCTAATTTCTCTTAGATTTATTAGCACGCTATTTTATTTTGTGATATAATTTGCATTTTGATATTGTGGGAATTATAATGATAATATAATAGTGTCACTAGCAACCCTCCCCGGCTTCGCCCGGGAACAGTTATGAATGTGCAAGGAATTCCTGTCAGACGTAATTTAAGAATGGAGAGGTGCAAGCCAAATCCCCCTCCCGTCCAAACTAAAAACACTTATAGTGGGCGATGTATCGAAGATAGAGATATGCTCACGCGGACTTTTTTGTACAATTTTTCATGCTGAACAATTCTTACACTCATAGTATATTGATATTTTTAACGGTTTGTCCAGCGTAAGCTTAAAAAGCGCACGGACGTCAAGTTCTTTCTTCGACCTATTCACTGAAATCTAAAATCGTTACTGCTTGGCTCCCTTTGATCATAAATAAATTATTTTCTACAGAAATCTTCCTCGATATTACCTGTACAGAATGGTGAAAACCGCATCAAAATCCATCCAGTGGTTCTCGAGATTACCCGTGATATCCAAGAATCGGGGACTTTGTTTTACACTAAGTAGAGATAAGTCTTAGTAGTGCAATGCTTGGTGAACAGCGCTGTGTGAGCAGTTGAGTAACTAACAAGATTTCATGAAAAAGGTCTCATTGTCTAGGCCGGTATGAGCGCATTCAGTCGGCCGTGTGGATACAATATACACAGTCAACGTCTATATGCCGGAGATCTGGGAACCGAGGTGATGCAAAACTTTTTTTGATGTGTGTAGTACAAAAACGGGAGCTAAAAACAAAACAAAAATCATTGTCATTTTCGAATTCAGTGAACCAAAAACTATAAAGATTGGGTATTTTTGTTTATGTAAACAATCCATTGTTGAACAGTGTAACCTGAGTCACTGTGATGGCTGAGATAGTATGTGTGTGTGTATACACAATCGAGACAAGAATTTGGAAGCAGGCGGCCGTGGCCCATCGCGGCATTTGCCACTTCCAGGACAGCAGGGGAGGGAGTGGAACCCATCTCGAGGCTCAGGAAGAAAAGGAAGCTTGAAGTTTCACGCGGCCGTTAATCTCGCGATCATTAGTCACAGGACGTGACCTTTCACATCAAAACTCCCACAAGCATTAACCAGGAAAAGAACCCGGTCACGAGGCTGAGTGAACCCTGAAACCACAGAAGACGGGGATCGAAGATCGCAAGTAATATAAATCCTGTTCTCGTCGCTACATCTCAATGCATGTCTACCACTCATCTATGAAGGCGTGAGGGGGATGTCGGTGGTATTTACGGCCGGGACGTAAATCTCACTACAAAGTACCGTACAAGCATTTGCATGGAGTTATAAATGGGCAAAACCACGAAAAATCATCTCAAAAGCGGCCGAGGGTGGGTTTCGAACCCGAGTCTACGGACAGTTTGATCCCATGATCTTGGGATTTAGTGAGCGTAGCTACTGTGGTCGATCATAATAAGTTAATA
The DNA here is from genome assembly GCA_946902985.2 of Meconema thalassinum. Classification (NCBI taxonomy): domain Eukaryota; kingdom Metazoa; phylum Arthropoda; class Insecta; order Orthoptera; family Tettigoniidae; genus Meconema; species Meconema thalassinum. The sequence continues at coordinate 91,099,030 of OX336391.1, read as the reverse complement.
ATAATAATAGTAATAATACGAACTTTACACCCATGTGGAAAAGAAATTGTCACCATGAGGAAACGGAGAATTAATTACCTTCTACAGTCATATAATAAGAATGAACCCAGCGCAATGGACACATATAATTTTCACCTACTTCCTCAAAAAGAAAACCAAGGAAGCTTGGTTCACTGAGGTGGACAAAGATTTGCAAGAAGTGAGAATTACAAGCAACGATATCTGGGAACGTGTCCCCCTTAAGCCTAAGCTTCCAACAGGCAAGAAGTGGACTGAGGAAAGAAAACAACAGCATCGAGAACTAATGCGAAAGTTCTGGGAAGATGTTAAAGCTCGATGCAGCAAGAACGAGTTGAATTTACGTGGTCCTTTGATGGCCGAATCGGAATAATACGTAATAATAACTAGCATTACCCGTCCCGGCTTCGCCCGCGAATATTCTAGTTGTAAAGAGTACACTTTGCAAAATCTCAATCATGAATGCTATGACTGATTTTTTATCCTTGGTATGTATAATCAGACTTTATCAATTCAGCTACTCGTGCAGTGGTTAGGGGATTGTCATTCCTTCATAGGTATATCAGAGCGAAGTTAGTTTTCTGGGAATATCACAGACACTGTTAATTTAAGGGCCTTTAAATGTGGTTTTCGCAGACCCTTTATAGTCGGGTGAAAAAGATCTTTCGTACCACACTCACAAGTGAAAATTGCGTGAAAAAATCTAGAGTGCCCCTGACCCCTTAAGCGCATTATACTGTATGTATTGATGAATTTTACAGCTTAATTTGGTTCAGTGATAACCTTATAACCGTCTGGAAACTTTCACAGTAATGTAATAATTGGAATTGCATTGCGTCTTGCAGAAATAGATGGACCTGTGAGATTCTGTTACCATGGTTACCGAGTAGCATTCTTTCATTATTTCATTGTAAATATACATGTTTTAAGGTATTTATTTAATTGTGAGGCATTTAAAGAGTAAGTGAGTGCGTTTCGCTTACGCATTGGGTTATGCTGAACCTGTAGGTACCCCATATGTGTTAATGGGACCTTATTTTCGGTACAAAACTGGAATGGGACCTTAGCAGAATAATATAGGGAGGGATAATAATAATAGTAATAAAAAGCAAGATGTAGAGGCAAATTTCAGGTCCGGTTAAAGAGAACAGTTGAAATGACGTGGTCCTTAGCTTGCCGAAACGAAACAATAATAATTGTTATATAAGAATTGCAGCCAATGGCCATAGCTGGATATTGTTAATTGAACGCCTGAGGGCTCCCGACAAGTTCAATTTCAAGTAGTTCCAACTTTAGCTACCATATGCTACTGTCACCAACACCTAGCGGCGAACGTTGGAACTTGATAGAGCGTTTCTAACTAGCCAAATATAACCTACATTATTTATTTATCGTTTGGCAATACAAGATTTAAGAGAAAGTTACAAAGAAAATCACTTTAAAATCTACTGTACATTATTTCTACTGTTTACACTATTATTACAGTCTCAGGTCTAATGAGTCTATCCATTGGACCACGTCAGGTGTCGCCAACAGGAAGTCGATCCAGTCCCCTCCATATGCCCTCAGAGGACAGTCAGTTGTAATGTGTATAACCTACAAATTTGGCTAAACACTGCCAATTGCAATGGTAGGTTCTTTTACGTGCCATACATCTATGACATGGGCCCACCGGCTTTACTTCCACTCCGAAGGAAGGCATACTGAGGGATTTTAACGCTCCTCAAAATCCGACGACTTCGGCCGGGTTTGAACTCGCGATCTTTGGCATGGAAGCTCAGCATGCTACCAACTACGCCACCGAAGCCGCTAATGAAAAATCCACAGCCTGCTTCCAGTCTCCGACCGGGTCAGGAATGGAATGAATGAAGCCCCCATCTAGCGGCGAGGATATGAACTGTGCCGGCTGCCGAGGCCTGACGCACTCCCCTGGGGCAATGATTAAATGCATGACAGATGAAATGAAATGATAGTGGAGAGTGTTGCTGGAATGAAATGTTGACAGGGAAAACCGGAGTACTCGGAGAAAAACCTGTCTGCCTCCGCTTTGTCCAGCACAGATCTCACATGGAGTGACCGGGATTTGAACCACGGACCCAGCGGTGAGAGGCCGGCGTGCTGCCGCCTAAGCCACGGAGGCTTCTCGCTAATAATAATTATAATAATGTAATAAAAATGAAAAAAAAAAACATTTCGCTACAAGGTAATTACCCTAGTGGTTGAGGCTGATGGCTTCGTTGTTCCGTTCCTCAAAACAACAATAACTAACTATACAGGGCGTTTTAAAAATAGGGGGCATAATTTCAGGTATGTATTTGTTACATGTAGACAATCAAAAAAGCTCATTACAACATGTGTCCGGAAATGCTTCATTTCCGAGTTATGGCCTTCACAACACTGAACTTCACCAGAACGTTTTCCTTCCGCTGGTCATTGTCATTACAGAAAATGTTCAAAATGTCCACCTCCTGCTTGAATACAGACGAATACACCAATGATTTTAAATGGCCCCACAAGTAGAAATCGAAAGGGTTCAGATCAGGTGAGTGAGGAGGCCAAGCAATCTGGCCACCTCTACCTATCCATCGATCAGGAAACATTCGGTCCAAGTACCGGCGATCCGTACGATTGAAGTGTGCAGGAGCGCCATCATGCATGAAGTGAGCGTGTTGACGGCGGATCAGTGGAGTGTCGTCATAAACATGAGGTATGGTGTTTTCCAGGAAGTTTGTGTACGCCTGACTGTTTACAAGTACATGGGGTCCAGCCAGCGCAGCATTGCCGTCCGCCTTTCCGTACATGAAGTGCATCTCTGCCAGATGCTGATTTGAGTACATGACGCACAGACAAACGCCAAACACAATACCGAATGTTACCTTCAGAATGTCCTCCTGTAACGTATCAATAGGGGTGGTGGGGTTACTTGGGGGCCGCTTATGGTGTTTGCACACAAAGGGAAACTTTATTAAACCACACTATCTTCAGAAACTTTCAATAGAAAATCATTTTACTTTAATAAAACTGACTCCACATTCATAACCATATCATAACCATAACAACAACTAAGAGAGAGCAAAGTCCCCTGTCACCCATTACTGGGCCACCACAAAGAATCCGGTAAGCACATGTGCCCCATAAAAGTATCGTTACACTCTTAATTTCTCCTTTCACGGCAACGACCTGCGAAAAAACGTTCCGGTGAAGTTCAGTGTTGTGAAAGCCATAACTCGGAAATGAACCATTTCCGGACACATGTTGTAATGAACTTTTTTGTTTGTCTACATGTAGCAAATACAAACCTGAAATTACGCCCCCTATTTTTGAAAACTCTAGTGGTGGCCTCCTCTGACCGTTCCGTTGCCTCATCGGGCCAGAGGACTGAATTTGTTAGAGTTGGGTAAAATGTTGTTGTTGATCGAAAAATGATGCTTAAACTTAAAAGATTGGTTATTCAAACGAAAATAAAAATGAAGAGAAAAGGAAAACAGAAAACGATAGGGTATTTGTATTAAAATCGCTCCTCAAAATAAAAATAATAATATTTTAGTGTAACTGAGTGAGTTGAAAGATGGAAGATGGATGATGATAATTGGTGAGATTAGCGAGGAGGGGGGTGGAGAGGTATACGGGTGAAAGGGGCGCAAAAAGGCATCTTATCGATTGGAAGAGGTGGATGTACTTCACACACCCTGCTCACGACTTGTGACTGTGTGTTATTCTGTACGTGCCTCGTATTCTATTTGATGATTTACAAGAAGAAAAAAATGTCCAGATTTCTGTTGTCTCTGCAGGAATCATCCTCGTAGCTGAATGGTTAGTGTAAGATCTGAGTGATGCTGCTGACCAGCGCTGTGAGTTGACTTTCAGAAGGCGTGCTCAACTCCACACGATCATTAACGATTCCGTGGTCGTGCAATGGTGTGCTTCTTTATGACATTGTGTACTGTTTGCATGTAGGATAATACCTCAGTGGTCCAAGTACTGTAGACAATGGCCAGGCTGTTTTGAGATCATTCTGTCAAGTAAAGCTAGTCACTGTCAGTGCGCTGTTGAATAATGGAACCATACAGCCTCTGGCCACTGACCTTACATGGCGATGGGGCACTTAGTATAGGATACCTTCCCCTCTCACACTTCCTGTAGTCAGGATAGCTTTGAAGCCATCTTGCAGTGTTGCGTTATTAACAATTGAATCGACCGGAGCTGAGAAGCATTATGTTCAGCTCTACCCACAATGCACAGTCATTAAAATGCTAGGAGTAAATAATAACTTGACTTTCATTTATTCCTTGATAAAGTTGTCAATTGTCGATAACCTAACCTAAAATTTGCAAGGATGGACCACTTGGAGCTGTGCGTTTTATTTTTATTGCTGCTAACTGGTACAGCATTGTTAAAATTGAGGAAAAATACTCGTACATCCAGTGTCCCTCTTGTAAATAACTAATAACAAATCCAACTCCGAATTAGGTCTACTGATTTTTGAACAGAATTGTTTTTGTGTAGCTGGTCATTTTTGATTGAACGCCCGAGGGCTCCCAACACGTTCAGTCTATTACTACATCATTTCCTAATTTATTTTTCGTCATTAGAAAATGTATTTTGGCTAATTTCAGTAGCGGCAGGCCATACTTTAGAAAATTTTATCGTACGATGAGCTCTCATTCAGCGTTACCTTCCACTGCATTACATTTGCTACAAAGGAAAACATTATAATCAAAGAACTGTTTCCTTTTAAATACTTGGGCTCACAAAGTCATGTCATATATCCAACGGCGTTCCCTCACATGATCAATGAATATATCTTCTATCCCAAAGGTCAGTACATTCAGTCATCATCTTTTTATGTACTGTAATTATGCGAAGAATATACCGCGAATACAACTAGTCAACTACACAGCTGATGACAAGCGGGAAAACGACCAAGTGACGTCAGCTTGTGATCTTGTCTGATTGGCTCTTAAATATGCAGTTGGCTGTCAAAGATAAAATTGGCGACAGCCGACCACACGCTGTCGATTGTCAACTATCTACTACCGACATACAACTTCACATTGTGAATGACGCCATAAGAGAGCAAGGGTCTGACTTCAACTACAGTCTGCCGTCTGCCCACTGCCGTCTGCCGACTGCGCATTGTGGGTAGAGCTTAAGTTTTCACAACTTTTCAGGAGACAGATAAAACGTCATTGACAGAATTTATATACAGTATGCACATATCACGTGTAATCCATATCCTTGGCTTGTACTCTTTTTACAATACCCGGCAGGGGTAGATGACCTCACTGTTCCGCCCCTTGAAAAACAATAACTAACTATAATATACGAAAATAGCTCCAAAGTCTTCTTGGTCTTCAATGAGGACGTGATAGTCAAGTTATTATTGAACATTTGTTTTCTTCACGAATTATGTTCGTATACAATTTCAAATCTCTTATTACAGCATCGTGTTCCACCCACACGCACAGAAGGTTATGACGTCACTTACACACTACAAATAACACGCAGCATTATGCTCGTCTACATTAGGCCTATGTGTTGATGTTACAAATATTATTCAATGTTATTCATTCATTATATTTGCGTTTGTGGTATTTAAAGTCAGAAAACTGCATTTATATTATTAACAGTGTTTTGATCATGTGTTTTTTGCAATAAACCGATGCCTGTAAAATTCTATGCGAGTAAAATAATGAGATAACAAAATAATCAGTAAACTAACTCAGCATGAAATGTATAATTTCAGAGAAGTCCCACACCACATTTTTACCTCTAACATCTTTCAAAATTTAATGTCAGATATGTTCTTTTATAAAGGAGCACCTTGAACCTTCCTACCCAAACAATATTTTGGAAAACAGTATTCGAAATAAACTTTCAGCGAAATATACAACGACACATGTTCACAGGAATAGTTCACATTTATGTCAGGTAGTCACGGAAACTTTGGAACCAAGTATTTAGTATAATGTTTATTTTTAAGCCATGTTTTATATGCCATTGTAAGTGCCCAGTGTTCCTGTATCCTATCTTGTTATTAGTAGTTTCAAATTACCCACCATCAAGACTGACCTATGAGAGTTTTTCATTGAGGATATTCGAAACCAATTTTATCAGCCAAATACACAGGCCTATGATCACACACTTAACATTCTAAGAAGTAAAAAGAACGACATTTGGAATGATTTTTATTCAACTGACGCAATGTTAACGGACGACTGGACGAAGACAAATATGATGAACACATTTAATGACACGTTACGCAGTACACGGATTCCATTATAAAGTTTGTAAAATTAAACGATATCATAATCCCAATTAAGACTACAAGTGGGGAACAATGCGACAGATACCATGTAGAGATTAGTATCTGTAAATAGGTTTTGCTTAGATTCGTAGATGTGTAAACAATATCTTGGCCATTCGGCTGCAATAAATTTAAATAAAATACCCCCACCACAACGTTTATCTGAGGTGTATTGTAAAATCCCAGTCACGTACATATGGAATAGCTCTATTATAATTAATCTCTTCTCTCTCTATATATATAAAAATGAAAGTTTGTCTGTTTTTTCTGAATTTCCACGGAAATTTGCGATATTTGCGCGTTTAAGACTGTTTTATGATGGATGCGCGCAAAAATATCTTTTTTGTCTGTCTGTCTGTCTGTCTGTCTGTTTGTTTGTCTGTCTGTCTGTGGACAATTTTTTGTGTCCTTATAACTCGAGAATGGCTGAGTGGATCAACGTAAAATTTGATACAGATATCCTTCAGAGGCACGACACTAATCATTGATGTAACTCTTCTCCGTACCTCTCATAAAAAGGGCCCTACCCCCTTAAAATACATGCTGAAATAGGCGGAGAACGGTGAAACAAAGCTCATTTTCTGCCCTTCAACGTGAGAAACGGAAAACCACATTTTAAGGCCCTAAAACCAACAGTTTTTGAGATATTCCCAGAAAACTAATTTCACTTAATAAATTAATGAAAGAATGAATGCATGCCGGTAACCATGGCAACTGAATCTCACAGGTCCATCTATTTCTGTAAGACGCACTGCAATTCCATTTATTACATTACTGTGAAGGTTTGCAAACGGCTATAAGGTAATAACGGATCCAAATTAAGCTGAAATATTCATCAATACATACAATGCGCTTAAGGGATCAAGGGATACTCTAGAATTTTTTTCACGCGATTTACACGTGCGGGTGTGGTACGGAAGGTCAATTCTATCCCTTCTCTATTATATAAAAATGAATGTCTGTTTTTTTCTGCATTCCCACGGAAATTTGACACATTTTCCCGTATCAGACTGTTTTGTGACGGATGCACGCAATTTTTTTTGTCTGTCTGTCTGTTTGTCTGTGGACAATTTTTTGTTTCCTTATAAGTCGAGAACGGCTGGGTGGATTAACGAAAAATTTGATACAGATATCCATCAGAGGCACGACACTAATCATTGATGTAACTCTTTTCCGTACCTCTCATAACAGGGGGCCTACCCCATTAAAATACATGCTGAAATAAGCGTAGAAGGGTGAGACAAAGCTCATGTTCAGCCCCTCAATGTGAGAAGCGAAACTCAGGGGACCTAAAAGGACCCCGAAAACCACATTTTAAGGCCCTAAAACCAACAGTTTTGAGATATTCCCAAAAAACTAATTTCACTTATTAATGAAGGAATGCATGCCGGTAACAATGGCAACGGAATCTCAGAGGTCCATCTATTTCTGTAAGACGCAATGCAATTCCATTTATTACATTACTGTGAAGGTTTGCAAACGGCAATAAGGTTATAACGGATCTAAATTAAGCTGAAATATTCATCAATACATATAATGCGCTTAAGAGGTCAAGGGGTACTCTAGAATTTTTTAACGCGATTTACACGTGCGGGTATGGTGCGGAAGGTCTATTATATCCCTATCCCTATATTGTTATATTATTATTATTATTATTATTACTATTCTTTTAATTATCATTATTATGGCGTACAACGACGAGACAAAGCTCATTTTCAAACCCTTGGTGACAGAAACAAAACTCGGGGCCCCTCGAGAGCCGTAAAGGGTCCCCGAAAACTATATTTTAAGGTTCAAAACCCAACAGTTTCTTAGATATTCCCAGAAAACAAATTTCATTTAATAAACTAAAGAAGGAATGCAAGCCACTAACCATAACAACAGTATCTCAAGAGGTGGCGTCCAACTTTCCATCTATTTCTGGAATAAGTAATGACACTCCATTTATTACATTTCTGTGAAAGGTTGCAAATGGCTATAAGGTTATCACGGAACCAACTAAAACTGTAAAATTCATCAATGCGCTTAAGGGGTTCAAGGAGTACCCTAGATTTTTTTTCACACGACTTATGTACACCTGCGATATGTCGTACAGAAGGTCTATTATATCTCCAAACAGCAACATTATTTTCAAAAATTCCTGATTTGAAATAGTAGACTGTTGTTTGCTGATTTTAGGAATTTGGGCCATTGGAGGCTAAAAAACAGAATTTTCATGCACCACAAGCCTTTATAATTTATAAAAGGGGTCTTCCTGTAGTTGGGCACTTGACACAGCGGTTAGGGTCAGTTCGTACGTGATGTGTATTGCGATTCGTCTACGAGGTTTTCAATTTTATTTTCACGCCAGGAAGAACACGTTAGGTAAATTTAGTTTGAGAGCACATTTTAACTAATCATTTTTCTTTGCCAACAAACAGGTTCCAAGCCCCTAAACATTGCAACAGTAGCTCAATTGATAACATCTGGTTATTAATACCGAAGACCGTTCAAAGAATGGGTACTTCTGCTAGTATTATTATAATCATCATCATCATCATCGTTATAATGTTCACCATGTTAATGTGTACAGTTCAAATCGCCACATCATCGGCAATTGTTGCACGATGGAGTGGAGTTCTCTATGTTGTTTGGTTGAGGAACGAACGAACTATGGAGCAGGTCTCTAACATGACTGATATTATGATGGAACCCCAATTTATCGAGGTTGGCCCTCAGTGACTTCGGTATGATCCCTGTGGAAGAGATTATGATAGGCAATACAGTGACAAATCCCTGTCACCACATCTGTCGGGTCTCCTCAGCCAGATGCATGCATTTGGTCACTTTCTCAGCATAGATGTGTTGGATAATATGCGATTTGAGGACTGCGATGTCTATTAGAAGGGTTCTCTTCTGCGCGTTATCAACAAGAATAATGTCTGGTCTGTTTGCTGATATCTGTGATCACTGACCTGTCCCAGATTAGCTCGTGTGTATCGTTCTCCAGAACAGTGTCAGGAATATACTCTTCTTGATAGTAAGGCAGAACATTATCTCTTCAGCGGTGCTTCTTTGCCAGGTTCAGGACGATTATCTTTGCTATTATCATTATCATTACTACATACAAATAAACTCTTGATGATTGATCATTATTCCTGGAACGCGAAGATGCTCGCAGCGCTTTGTCCACTTCCGGGCTGCTACTTGAGATGGTAATTGGTCAGTCAACAGATTGCAGGAAGCAGCTAACAAGCTCTTGTCTGTAATTATCCAAATGCTCAAATATTGTATTTGTGAAGCTGCGTGACCTCGGTTGAGTGGTTCGAACCCAGACCGCAGTGAAGCTCAGAGTAACAGGGGTAACGAAGACGGAGCAATTTGTGGATTATTCTATCCTCGAGGCATAAAACGGCCAGAGAGTGAGCATTCGTGCATAACCTTTAAACAAAGCGGGCCAAACTCATACCAGGATAAAAAATCATGGCAGAAGAGAGATTCGAACCCAAGCCATCTTGGTGGAAATCTGATTGCCATTGACAATTCATTCTGTCCTTAGTTCACAATACTGGAAGCCACAAAAACTTCAGATGAAGCAATTTTTTTAGAGATGTATTATTTGAATTAACTGGTGAGCTATTCCAACACAAATATTGTAACGTAATTAAATATTCTTGTGCAAAACGGAACGTAACGCAGCTACTCACGGCACAAAGTAGCGCTACGAACACCTCGCAAATAGGCTTCGTCGATTGGTTTAGTGTTCTTCACACTCAGATCTAATCTCACCATTCTAACCAAGCGTAAACAACAGACAGCGATCTCAAAATGGCGTCACCTCCTTCTCCTTGACTCAGAGTAACTACCACGCATGCGCCGAACTGCGATTGCAGCGATACCAGGGCAACGTATAAAAACTAAACTACATTTCTGGACTTGTCTAGTATAATAATAATAATAATAATATACATTTTAAATACTTGGGAGAAATGATAATAGCCAATGTATCAGAGAAAGAAACCTTTGCATCGCGCATGAGCAAAATAAAAATAGCTTACCATTTAACCAATGCATCTATAACAAACGGTCAATCTCGGTTGGTTGGTTCCTCAGTTTAGGGGCTGTGACAACGCGGTCATGTAGCCCCGTGTACTTTGGGTGTGTGTAGAATCTGTCTGATAACCGGTGTTAATTGTGATGGCTGTATTAGTGTGTGTTATCTGTTTTTATTTCAAGTATGGAGTGCAGACGATAATTTCAAGTAGTTCCTACTTATGCTACCAAATGATACCGTCAACGACACCTAGCTGCGGACATGGCTACTAGATGCCAACGGAACCAGCACCTAGCGACGAACGTTGGAACCTAAGAGCGTTAGTCAAATCTAACCTATAATTTAGCTTCACAGAAGTGTAATGAGTGGAAGGTTCTTTTACACGACATAAATCTATGACATAGGACCGCCGGCGCTACTTCTCCTCCGAAGGAAGGCATACTGAGGGATTTTAACGCTCTTAAAAATCCGACGATTTCAGCTGGGTTTGAACCCGCTACCTTGGGCATGAAAGCTCATCATGCAACTGACTACGCCACCGAAGCCGCTTATGTCCTGCACTGCCAACGTTAATTTCTAACTTTTTATTTACATTTTTCTCATAAACTATTCACAGGAACGAAATGAAATTGATCAGGGATTTTCCATGAAGATTTTTAGCACAGGAGATTTTAAAAGAAATATAGTTTTGATTTTTCAATATTATTTTTAAAATGGCGTAACGATAATAGCATTTTAATGAACAGTTCGATCTGTCAAAATAAACTTTAGAAAAGCTGATAACACATATATGAAGAAATTACTTCTAAATATGTCAGCTCTTTGTCTTCAAAAATTAGCGAACGAAGGTACCGTAATTTTTATATTAAGAAAATAGATTGTACCGAGAAACTGGAATCAAAGTTGTTTTTCCGCTAGCTGAGGAAACTACAGCTTAGGTTTTAAGGCGGGGCGGTGTACACTCCAACACTGCAACACTCCAACACTGCATCATAAGAATAAATGGGCTTATTAGATCACCTTTTGCCCGTGTGTGTGCGGCAGTGCTGCCACTCCGTGGTCGAACGAAGAATGCCTTGGCTGTTGTCCCAACAGTACAACGGAAAAGTTGGGCACGCATGCGCAAAAGGCAGAGTTCGTTTCTGCTGGCAATAAACTTAGAAATTCTCTCTGAGCTGCGATCTGCACAGCCAGTGCCTGGTATGGAGTGGGCCGCACGACTAGATACCGCATTGTGAGGGGAGTTAAAATATCTCCTGTTCTTTGGCTGACGTCTAATTAATGCGCTTTAATTGATTGTAAATAATATTATTAAAGTAAATTATTTTCAAATAAAACAATGTGCTGTAGCACTTCAGCACACAAGGTGCGGCCGCCCCTGCTTGTAGACCGCGTGAGAATGGACGTTGCAATATGGGCACCCCTGGCTCTAGAGTGAAGCTGACAGTCAATCGTCCGGTAATAAGCTGCTGCTCTGTAATCAAGAGACGCGAATCTCACGAGCTGTGTTATATAACCAGAAGATGGTATCTCAGAGAGCGGGCCAGTTCTTGGTGGCCTTCAGGTGTTACAAGCTCTGGTTCATATCTTATGTCAACATGTAAAACTGATCAAAAGAGACGACGGGCGACGGCACTTTAATATGAAGAACTATGCAGTCGGTCGACAGAACAACAACCACCCATTTTTATAATCTCGAAATGCATCATTATTATACTAATATATAAAAATGAGATGGTGTGTGTCTGTCTGTCGTCCTGTCTGTTACTCAATCACGCAAGAACCACTGGTCCGATTGAAATGAAATTTTTCATGGATGTAGCTGATTTACCAGGTTTACACATAGGCTACTTTTGATTTAGATATTTTGCACTATTTAAAAATGGCGACCATTTTAGTGACGTCACTACACCCTTTGGTTTCAAAATTTCATATTCCCATTTCAAATAAAAAGAGAACGCTAAGAAATAGCAAACTTTTGATGACACATACGAGCTTTAAAATTTAATTTTCTATCCAGATGATCCTTGTCACTTTTCGTGTATCTCCAACGTTTAGCGAGTAAAACCTATAAAACACGGTCAACGCTGAGCGGTGCAATATATCTCTATACCGTATATATAAAAATGAAAGTTTGTCTGTTTCTTCTGAATTTCTACGGAAATTTGAGTTATTTACGCGTTTCAGACTGTTTTATGATGGATGCGCGCGAAAATATTTGTTTGTCTTTCTGTTTGTTTGTTTGTTTGTTTGTTTGTTTGTTTGTTTGTCTGTGGACAACTTTGTTCCCTTATAACTCGAGAACATACATGCTGAAATAGGCATAGAAGGACGAGACAGAGCTCATTTTCAGCCACTCAATGTGAGAGACAAAAAAAATTTTAAGGCCCTAAAACCAACCGTTTTCGAGATATTCCCAGAAAACTAATTTCATTTAATAAACTAATGAAAGAATGCAAGCCGGTAACCATGGCAACAGAATCTCTGAGGTCCATCTATTGCTGTAAGACGCAATGCAATTCCATTAATTACATTAGTGTGAAAGTTTGCAAACGGCTAGAAGGTCATCACGGAACCAAATTAAGCTGTAAAATTCATCAATACGTATAATACGCTTAAGGGGGTCAAGGGGTACTCTAGATTTGTTTCACGCGATTTACACCTGCGGGTGTGGTACGGCAGGTCTATTATATTCCTATCCCTATATATTACTATTATTATTATTATTAGTAGTATTATATTATGGCGTACAACGACGAGACAAAGCCCCTCGGTGCCAGAAACAAAACTTGGAGGCCCTACAGGGTCCTCGAAAACTATATTATAAGGCTCTAAAACCAACAGTTTCTGAGATATTCCTAGAAAATTAATTTCATTTCATTTAAAAAACTAATGAAGGGCGGCTTCGGTGGCGTAGTCGGTAGCATGCTGAGCTTCTGTGCCCAAGATCACAGGTTCAAATCCGGCCGAAGTCGTCGGATTTTTTAAGAGCGTTAAAAATCCCTCAGTATGCCTTCCTTCGGAGGGGAAGTGAAACCGGCGGTCCCTTGTCATAGATTTATGGAATGTTAAAGAACCTTCCACTAATTTCACCTGTGTGAAGCTAAATTGGATAGGTTAAGAATGTAAACAACGCTCTTAGGTTTCTATGTTCGTTGCCAAGAGCCGACTGCGGTGGTGTCTAGTAGCTAAATTCTGAACTTGGCCTAGTAATCGTTGACGGTGGCGCTTGGCGGCAAAAGTAGGAACTATTTGAAAAATTCTAAGTTGCAGTACTTAAATAAAAATAAAAAACCAGATAACACACACTAATACAGTCATCACAATTAACACCGGTTATCAGACAGATTCTACACACACCCAAAGTACACGGAGCTACATAACCGCGTTGTCGCAGCCCTAATCTTAAGAACCAACCAACCAAACTAATGAAGGAATGCAAGTCGGTAACCATGACAACATTATCTCAATGGGTGACATCCAACTTTCCATCTATTTCTGTAAGAAGCAATGTCACTCCATTTCTTACATTTCTGTGAAAGTTTACAAATGGCTATAAGGTTATCACGGAACCAACTTAGACTGTATAATTCATCAATGCAATTAAGGAGGTCAAGGGTTAACCTAGAATTTTATCACGCAATTTTCATGTGCGACATATAGTACAGAAGGTGTATTACCTATATCTCCAAACAGCAACATTATTTTCAAAAATTCCTGAATTGAATCAGCATTTTTTGCGGCTTTTAGGAATTTGGTCCATTTGAGGCGAAAGAACCTGAATTGTCATGCACCACAAGCCTTTATAATTTATGAAAGGGGTCTTCCTGTGTATGGGGACCTAACACAACGTAGAGGGTCAGTTTTTATGTGACGTGTATTGCGTTTCGTCTACAAGGCTTTCAATTCTATTTCACGTCAGGAAGTACACGTCAGGTGAATTTAGTTTGAGAGCACATTTTAACTAATCTTTTTTTTCGACATATGGGTTCATCGTAAGGATGATTTTGTTTGATACTGTATGGTAGATATGCCCATATTTGGATATCTGGATGATAAGATATGTCACAGAAGTGACAAAGAGGAAATCTGACATTCTACGGATCGGAGCGTGGAATGTTAGAAGTCTGCTAGGAAGTGGAAGGTTAGAAAACTTAGAAAGGGAAATGGATAGGTTGAGGTTGGATTTGGTTGGGATTAGTGAAATGCGCTGGCAGGAAGAACAGGACTTTTGGTCAGGAGACTATAGGGTCATTAGCACTAAATCAAACAATGGCCAAGCAGGGGTTGGCCTCATATTGAGTAGGAAACTTGGACAGCGGGTGGAATATTATGAGCAATATAGTGAACGGATTATTGTAGCAAAAATCAATACAAAACCTACCTGCACTACAGTGGTACAAGTCTATATGCCTACCAGTCAAGCTGATGATGAGGATGTTGAAAAGGTCTACGAAGAAATAGACGAAATTCTGAGGTATATCAAGGGTGATGAAAATGTTATAGTAATGGGAGATTGGAATGCTGTGGTAGGAAAAGGGAGAGAAGGGAAGATAGTAGGAGATTTCGGATTAGGTGAAAGGAATGATCGAGGAAGCAGGCTGGTAGAATTCTGCACCGAGCATGAATTGGTCATAGCTAACACCTTATTCAATAACCACAATAGAAGAATATACACATGGATGAGACCAGGAGATACAGGGCGTTACCAAATCGACTTCATTATAGTCAAGCAGAGGTTTCGAAACCAGATTTTGGATTGTAAAACATATCCTGGTGCTGACATAAACTCTGATCACAATCTGGTTGTAATGAAATGCAGATTAAAGTTGAAGAAACTGAAGAAAAGTCAAAAGCCAAAAAGGTGGGCAATAGACGGACTGAAAGAGAAGGATGTAAACGAAAGATTCAAGAAGAGTATAAAGGAAGGACTAATGAAAAACCCTAAACAAACTTCAATTGCAGACGAATGGGCACTTTTGAAGAATGAAATAACAAAATCCGCAGAAGAAAACATTGGTAGGAAAGAATAGGTAGAAAACCGTGGATCACTCAGGATATACTAGAATTGATGGATGAAAGGCGGAAACACAAGAATCTAAGAGATGAAAAGGGGAAAGCAGAATACAGACGTCTGAGAAATGAGGTTAACAAGAAGTGCAAGGAAGCGAAAGAAGAATGGTTGAAAGAGAAATGTGCAGGTATAGAAAATTGTCTGAAATTAGGAAAAGTAGACACAGCTTATCGAAGGATTAAGAATACTTTTGGGGAAAAGAAGACTAAGTGCTGTAATATTAAGGACACAAATGGAAAGCCTCTAACAGATAGGGAAGAAAAGGTTGAGAGATGGAAAGCTTACATAGAGAGTTTGTATAAGGGAAAGGAGATTGAGAATCATGTAATGGAAAGGGAGGAGGAAATTGATGAGGATGCGAAAGGAGATTTAATATTGAGATCAGAATTTGATAGAGCTTTGGAAGACTTAAGCAGGAACAAAGCACCAGGCATAGATGATATACCGATTGAGTTGCTACGCTGCATAGGAGATGAAGGTCTGATCAGGTTATTTCACTTGGTGTGTAGGATTTATGAGACAGGTGAGGTACCCCCTGATTTCAAGAAGAATGTAATCATCCCTATACCAAAGAAAGTGGGAGCAGACAGATGTGAAGATTACCGTACAATCAGCTTGATTACTCATGCTTCAAAGATCCTGTCTAGAATAATTTACAAGAGGATTGAAAGCCAGATAGAAACGGAGTTGGGTGAAGACCAGTTTGGTTTCAGGAGAAATGTAGGAACAAGGGAAGCTGTACTAAGTCTTAGGCTGATTTTAGAAGGTAGAATAAGGAAAGATAAGAGAACGTTCATGGCTTTTGTAGACTTAGAAAAGGCTTTTGATAACGTTGATTGGACTAAATTGTTTGACATTTTGAAATCAATTGGAATAAAGTACAGGGATAGGAGGGTGATATACAATCTGTACAGAAACCAGACAGCAGTCATTCGAGTTGAAGGACATGAGAGAGAAGCTGGTATTCAGAAAGGTGTAAGGCAAGGCTGCAACTTATCACCCATACTTTTCAATCTTTACATTGAACAAGCAATGAAGGAAATTAGAGAAAAATTTAAAGTGGGAGTGAAGATTCAAGGAGAAATAATTTCAACTCTGAGATTTGCTGATGACATCGTCATCTTGACCGACAAGACTGAGGATTTGAATGAGTTTTTGAATGGTATGGACTCCGTCTTACGGAAAGAATTCATGATGAAAATTAATAAAGGTAAAACAAAAATACTGGAATGCAGCCGAAATAAATCAGAAACCTCTATGGAGATCAAATTGGCAGGTGAAAAGCTGAAGGAAGTAGGAGACTTCTGTTACTTAGGAAGCAGAATAACCAGTGATGGACGAAGCAAAGAGGATATTAAAAGTAGGTTGGCTCAGGCAAAGAAAGCATTTCTACAAAAATGGAATCTGCTGACATCGAATATAGATTTAGGTATTAGGAAGTCATTTTTGAAAGCCTTTGTCTGGAGCGTGGCGCTCTATGGAAGTGAAACTTGGACTATTGGTGCAGCAGAAGAGAGGAGAATTGAAGCATTTGAAATGTGGTGTTACAGGAGAATGATGAAGATCAGATGGGTAGATAGGGTTACAAACAAAGAGGTATTAAGACGAGTGGGAGAGGAGAGATGTTTCTGGCGACTGCAAATGAAGAGAAGAGATAGGTTGGTAGGACACATACTAAGACACCCAGGAATAGCAAGCTTAGTTATGGAAGGAAGGGTCGAGGATAAAAACTGTAGGGGTAGACCAAGGTTAGAATATGTTAAACAGATTGCCTCCGATGTAGGGTGTCGGAGCTATGTAGAGATGAAACGATTCGCTCAGGACAGGGAGGCATGGTGAGCTGCATCAAACCAGTCAAAAGACTGAAGACTCAAACAACAACAACATGTTGTAGACAATAGAATTGTCTGTCTGCCTTTCTGTGTATCTTTATGCACGCCTATAACTCGTGTTCGGATGCTTGGTGCATCGTAAAATTAGGTATGATAACCATGAGAGTCAATACACCAATCATTTATAAAACTCGTCACCTAACTTTTCATACTGTAGAAGGGTGGATATAGGGAAAAGCTTCTCAAAATACATGCTAAAATAGGCGAAATATAAAAATTATCCTAGAAGGACGACCTAAGCACATGCTGCGCTTCTCAATGTAAGACACAAAATTCGGGAGTCTATAAAGGGTCTCCGAAATCCACATTTTAAGGCCCCTAAATTAACAGTGTGTGTGATATTCCCAGAAAACTAACTTCGTTCTGATAAACTTATGAAGGAATGACAAACCGCTAACCATTGCAACAGTAGCTCAATTGATAATGTCTGGTGTTAACACCGAACACCGTTCGAAGAACGGGTACTTCTGCTAGTATTTATTAGTAGAGAAACGCTTTGATACTTCAAGCAGCCGCTATGATCGCCACTTGCTCGATGTTTCTTTCAAAGTTGTTAATTAATCCTAGTCTATAGTATATTGGTAGCAACATACGTAATTAGCTCCATTAACTCATGGCGTTTCCGACGTCTGGTGTGTGTGGTCTGAGGTTGAAGTCTACCGAGAAGAACTAGTTTATTTCACTTCTTGTCATTAAAATAATTTTCGGTTGGTTTTGGATTCTTTTTAAGAATGGTTGACTGAAGATCAGTTCATAAAACAATGCATACCCTTCTAGCCGTTTCCAATATGCCCTTACTCTCATATCTGACGAGATTCCTTAAAATAACATAATTTTTCTCTCTATCGACAATCATGGACCGCCACCGATCCGGAGAATCGAGCATGCGTAGGCGGCCAATGACACCAGTCGAAAGATCTTTTTACACAGGAATGCAGTGTATTTACTGCACTGCACTTTTATTACAGGACGACTCCACTTCATGGTGTGTAGCGACTCTTTGAGTTTATAAATTAATGGCTTGGTGGCTTGGTGGCTTCCAAGACACGTGGGAAATGCGAGAAACCTACCACCTCGAACAATGAGGGTACCTGCTAGGAATATTTGTTGTACATTATCCCGTCAAATTCTCGCATTCTAGGAATGGCAGTCTAGTTGGCTCAAAGCCCAGTAAAGTGAAAGGATTTAAGGACACTTAGGGTTTATCAGCAAGGGATAGGTTTTAAAGGTCCATACACTCCAACATTTGGATGATATGAAAGATAGAAAGAGTTACAGCAGACTGAAGAAAGAAGCTGAAGACCGGGAACGTTGGCATCAGAAATTCTCTGTACGAAGACATGGACCTGCCACTAGGCAGAATACTGTATAATATATAACACTCCACTACCCGACTTATCAGCAAGGGATAGGCCCTACAAGGTCCACTCACTCCACCACCTGGTTTGAAGCAAGGGATAGGCCCTACAAGGTCCACTCACTCCACCACCCGGTTTGAAGCAAGGGACAGGCCCTACTAGGTCCACTCACTCCACCACCCGGAATGAAGCAAGGGACAGGCCCAACTAGATCCACTCACTCCACCACCCGGAATGAAGCAAGGGATAGGCCCTACAAGGTCCACTCACTCCACCACCCGGTTTGAAGCAAGGGACAGGCCCTACTAGGTCCACTTACTCCATCACCCGGTTTGAAGTAAAGGATAGGCCCTACAAGGTCCACTCACTCCACCACCCGGTTTGAAGCAAGGGACAGGCCCTACTAGGTCCACTTACTCCACCACCCGGTTTATCAGCAAGGGATAGGCCCTACAAGGTCCACTCACTCCACCACCCGGTTTGAAGCAAGGGATAGGCCCTACTAGGTCCACTCACTCCACCACCCGGTTTGAAGCAAGGGATAAGCCCTACAAGGTCCATACACTCCACCACCCGGTTTATCAGCAAGGGATAGGCCCTACAAGGTCCATACACTCCACCACTCGGTTTATCAGCAAGGGACAGGCCCTACTAGGTCCACTTAATCCACCACCCGGTTTATCAGCAAGGAATAGGCCCTACAAGGTCCACTCACTCCACCACCTGGTTTGAAGCAAGGGATAGGCCCTACAAGGTCCATACACTCCACCACCCGGTTTATCAGCAAGGGATAGGCCCTACAAGGACCACTCACTCCACCACCCGGTTTGAAGCAAGGGACAGGCCCTACAAGGTCCATACACTCCACCACCCGGTTTAAAGCAAGGGATAGGCCCTACAAGGTCCATACACTCCACCACCCGGTTTATCAGCAAGGGATAGGCCCTACAAGGTCCACTCACTCCACCACCCGGTTTGAAGCAAGGGACAGGCCCTACAAGGTCCACTCACTCCACCACCCGGTTTGAAGCAAGGTATAGGTCCTACAAGGTCCACTCACTCCACCACCCGGTTTGAAGCAAGGGATAGGCCCTACAAGGTCCATACACTCCACCACCCGGTTCGAAGCAAGGGATAGGCCCTACAAGTTCCACTCACTCCACCACCCGGTTTGAAGCAAGGGATAGGCCCTACAAGGTCCACTCACTCCACCACCCGGTTTGAAGCAAGGGATAGGCCCTACAAGGTCCATACACTCCACCACCCGGTTTGAAGCAAGGGATAGGCCCTACAAGTTCCACTCACTCCACCACCCGGTTTGAAGCAAGGGATAGGCCCTACAAGGTCCACTCACTCCACCACCCGGTTTGAAGCAAGGGACAGGCCCTACAAGGTCCACTCACTCCACCACCCGGTTTGAAGCAAGGGATAGGCTTTACAAGGTCCACTCACTCCACCACCCGGTTTGAAGCAAGGGACAGGCCCTACAAGGTTCACTCACTCCACCACCCGGTTTGAAGCAAGGGATAGTCCCTACAAGGTCCACTCACTTCACCACCCGGTTTGAAGCAAGGGATAGGCCCTACAAGGTCCACTCACTCCACCACCCGGTTTGAAGCAAGGGACAGGCCCTACAAGGTCCACTCACTCCACCACCTGGTTTGAAGCAAGGGATAGGCTTTACAAGGTCCACTCACTCCACCACCCGGTTTGAAGCAAGGGATAGGCCCTACAAGGTCCACTCACTCCACCACCCAGTTTGAAGCAAGGGATAGGCTTTACAAGGTCCACTCACTACACCACCCGGTTTATCAGCAAGGGATAGGCCCTACTAGGTCCACTCACTCCACCACCTGGTTTATCAGCAAGGGATAGGCCCTACAAAGTCCATACACTCCACCACCCGGTTTGAAGCAAGGGATAGGCCCTACAAGTTCCACTCACTCCACCACCCGGTTTGAAGCAAGGGCGTATTGGAGCAATTATCTGTTAGGCGTAAATCTTCAGTCGATCAACACGATTTGCCCAATGACTGGTCAGGGGTGCAATGTATAAAATACGTACTGTAAATAGCACTCCTGGAATAAAAGACACGTGTCAGTTATGATCACTATTATAATGGATAAATGTTTAAGATTACGCGTTTCGACCCTCGAGCCGTTATTATTAGATCCTAATCCCTGTGTTCAGGTTCAAATTTATATTTAAAAAAATCTAAGTACAACATCTTTTTTGTATTGTGTTTAATTGGTGTTTATATTACGATTCGCAGTTTGAATCTCGTTATATAAGGTTAGTTTGCTTTTTATATAAGGGATTATGAATTACATATGAGTATTATGCACGTGTATACAAATTAGAACTGCACAATATAATAAATAAAATAAAAACAAAGCAATATCGTCCCAGAATCATCAGGGAGGCGGTTGAAATACGTAAACACCCTGATAATTTCAACCGCGACACCGGCTACAATCTCAGTGAATCCTGGCTACCTATTATCAGAACCCTGAGAAAGTAATTCACTGCTGCTTTCCGTTGTCCCTAACATGGGGCTATAATGGCGTCCATCTTTGGGCACCTTCTATATGTTCTTCGTTGCTTTCTCTTAGCAACATTGTCGTATTCCAGATTATTCCTGACGATGAAAGACATGGTTTCTTTCGAAACGCGTCGAATTGCAATATAATAAAACACGGCATAAGCCCAAAATTCAACATTATGAATAATAACACGGGCCGTGAAAGTCTAAATGACAAAAACAAAATAGATTAAGCACTTGTTATGTATATGGTTTCTTATCTCCGAGGAGCCTTTGGTTGTAGAGTTGTTGCGCTATCGCCTGCCTACTGTCCATTGCCAACTGCAGAACTCAAGAAACAGATTTTAATACGACTATTGAGGATTTTGTATCAGTAAGTTGTAATCTTAATGCCAACAATTGAATGATCTGTTCCTCTGTTCTCTTTTGATAACGTTGATTGGGCTAAATTGTTTGACATTTTGAAATCGATTGGAATGAATTACAGGGATAGGAGGGTGATATACAATCCATACATAAACCAGACAGCAGTCATTCGAGCTGAAAGACATGACAGAGAACCTGGTGTTCAGAATGGTGTAAAACAAGGCTGCAACTTAGCACCCATACTTTTCAATCTTTACATTGGACAAGCAATGAAGGTAATTGGAGGAAATTTTAAAGTGGGAGTGAAGATTCAAGGAGAAATAATTTCAACTCTGAGATATGCTGATGACATCGTCATCTTGTCCGACACGCTAGAGGATTTGAACGATATTTTTTTGAATGGTATTGATTCTGTCTTGAGGAAAGGATTCATGATGAAAATTAATAAATGTAAAACAAAAAAATTGGAATGCAGCTGAAATAAATCAGAAACCCCTATGGACATCAAATCGGCAGGTGCAAAAGCTAAAGGAAGTAGGAGACTTCTGTTACTTAGGAAGAAAAATAACCAGTGATGAACGAAGCAAAGAGGATATAAAAAGTTGGTTGGCTCAGTCAAGGAAAGCACTTCTACAGGAAAGGAATCTGTTGACATCGAATATAGATTTAGGTATTAGGAAGTCATTTATGAAAGCCTTTGTCTGGTGCGTGGCACTATATGGAAGTGAAACTTGGACTATTGGTGCAGCAGAAATGAGGAGAATTGGAGTGTTTGTGGTGTTACAGGAGAATGATGAAGATCAGATGGGTGGATAGGGTAACAAATGAAGAGGTATTAAGACGAGGTGGAGAGGAGAGAGGTTTCTGGCGAGTGCTAGTGAAGAGAAGAGATAGGTTGGTAGGTCACTTACTAAGACACCCAGAAATAGCAAGCTTAGTTATGGAAGGAAGGTTCGAAGACAAGAACTGCAGGGGTTGGCCAAGGTTAGAATATGTTAGATTGCCTCGTATGTAGGGTGTGGGAGCTATGTAGAAATGATACGATTAGCTCAGGAGAGGGAGGAATGGAGAGCTGCATCAAACCAGTCAAAAGACTGAAGTGTCAAACAACTGAAGATTTTATTAGAAAATCTACTTTCATAAGTTACTTTTTGAATTTAATCAGTTTATTGCCTAACAATAAATAGCTATATGTGCGCAAATTTGTTTCAGATCATTTAGGTATTTACCCATGCTTATTACATAGTAAATACACGTTCCATTTCAGCACTGTTTACCTTTATTTCATGTTGGATCTGTTCTGAAATCTTCATGGGCTTAGTTCTTATTATGTAGGAAGTCTACTGCGGTAACTCTAGTTGCTAAACGCACAGTCTCGCTCCTACAGGAGTAGGTGGGGCCTAGTTACACCAGGAATTGTGAGGTCAACATCAAATTAAGTTGGTAGCAGTGTTACCGCCGCTACCCTGGAATAATCACCCCTGGGTGACATTCTTGTCAACAGTAGTCTGAAATGCCACTTAAAAACTAAACACGCCACCAATGTCGGGGGTTCGTGCAACTCAGGTCTATTTGAAAGGGATCGTGACTAGTCGCAAACGTTCTGTTGTATGAATTGGGAGTTGTAAGAACCCATTACTCTAATGACCACGCGCCGCTGTGGGCGGCTACTTCTTGGAGATCACATCTGGTATAGCATACTGGTTTTGAGAACGTCCCCGCTGTTACGAACACTAATCCAAACGATAACTTGTGCTCTTAAGGAACACGATTCTCGCCATTTGTCTCCAGGATGAACTGAGAGCCGGGGTCAAGGATAGACCACCTTATTTATTAGCCTGCACAGCCCTTGGTAACTACAGGTGGCCATCACGTGTTCAGAGGGCAAACTAAGGTCGCTCTCACATAGCCCCCTTAAGTCTGTCGCAGGAATTATCGGTCAATTCTTGGATTAATTAATTGTTGTTGCCATTTTTAGCATACTTTCATCATATGAAGAAATAGGCTTATGAGATCACCTTTTGTCCGTGTGTGTGTCCCCCTAATAGAATCTAAACGGCTGGAGCGATTTCTATGAAACTTGGTAAGGTACTATTTTGTCCAACCCCAATCATACCCTTTAAATTCAAATATGTTTCGCCAATCCAACATGGCAGCCACACGAAATATTTTACCGGAATTGTTTATCTCCGAAACTTTCTACGCTGATAATGGATACAAATTATAAGTTTAACTATGTGACTTTTAAAAGCTTGTTAAGTACAAAACGAACATGGCGTCCAAGTGATTTTCAAATATGTAACACATTTGGTATTACATGAAAGGCGTTTTCCCTTAAGTGATCCTTCCTTCCCATGTCACTCATCACCTTTTGAATTCATGTCCAATCCTATCTAACCATAAACCTTCTAACTTCATTTCGAATGCCATGCCTTGACAATCCTGGAGTTGTTCCTACAGCTAGTTTAGCATTTCCGACAAGAAAATTAAGGAAGACGAAGGAGGACGAAGTGTAACACATAATGAAGAGAAGGAGAGTCAAGACTTGTGGACCAATCGACGAAATACTTCAGATGCGAGCCCGGAGTGACATAACTTAACTTACGAATGGACTACGGTATCTTTGAGAACAAGTTGCGATGTTGACAATTCCTTCGACGCGAGGCGATGCGCGATTGTTTCACACTACCAACTGAAGGATGGGCGACATCATGAAAATTGGACTAAATCATCGGCAGATATAGAGAACGACTACAGAATGTGCAATTGTTAAATAAAAGGCCAGGTGCATCAGTTCGAGATTGTAGAACGTTATTATTTTTTAAACTCTGGTATCTTATTCAGGCGATTGCAACAAGGACTCGTATGCTGGGATATGATAACGAATATTATCTAATGGCACTATATTCCGTAGCATACTTTTCGTAAATAATTGAAGCCGTGCACTTGACTTTTCTAGAAATGAATTCCCTTGGTTCTTTACAGAAAGTTGCCATCTAACGTGAGGAGTCTTAAACACTATTATTGATAGCTATATAGGGTAAAGTCAAGTTACTCCGTGATATCATGTAACACCGTGATAAAGCGTATTTCCTCTCATCACTACGTAGGTTCAATTCCGAAAGTTCTAAGTTTTTACCAACAGATGGCAGTAGAAACCAGGAATCCAGGAAGCCCTTTCGTTCTATCTTTGACCAACTCAATGAGGTTTAAAATATATTAACAGAGAGTTGACATTTCAACAATGATCCACTTGCAGTGAAATCTGTGGTGAAGTTTTTAATTTCTTATAAACAGCTGTTTCATTATATAACTTTCATTTTAACACCAGTCAGAGATAAGATGCAGACCATTCGCATACAAAACTTACATGCATGTAGTGTTACGCATGCAAGGTGTGTGAGCTTAGCAATAAGTACGTTTTTCTTAGGTTGGGCGCTGAAATGGCGCCAAAACAGAATAAAGAGGGTCGCTCCTACACAGCTGAAACACTTAAAGAAGCATTGATTTCGATGAAGGACGAAGGATGGTCAGTATGCAGGCCAGTAGACGTTTCAATAACCCTTGGAGTACACTAATGAATTATTGGACAAACTATTCAGCCGATCCAGGAAGTGCAACCCTTGCAAAAATTGGAAAGCATTTCGTTGTTTCACCTGAATTTGAAGTGAAGATAGTGTGTCAAGATAGACACAATAGATCGGTCTTGGCCTAATTCCAGACCCCAGAACAATGACGATGGTGGTTGTGGCGCGTGAAGTTGCTCCCCTGGCGGACGACACCAAGAGGAAGAGTGGAGCCGAATGGATTGATTATCAGTTTTGTATTGTCTGGTACGTATAATGTCTATTTTATGTGTGATGGGAGTGAGGAATCTGATAGTGACTAAGAAGACTTAAAATATGTTTAAGTTAATGGAATACTTTTAATAAAATGTTTTTTTTCTTCTATAAAAACACTGTGTAGTGAAATGTTTCAATGTGGTAATAGAAATTTATAGCCTATATACGATTTGAACATTCGTTTTCACGATTAAAAAGTACACTGAATGGTGAACACCATGCTATCACGGAGTAACTTGAACACTATCACGGAGTAACTTGAATATCACGGCGTTACCTAATTCTACCACCGGATTTTGTTAATTAATATCTTGAAATAACTTATGAATATTTGAAAGATATATGCCCTCTTTAACATGAAATGAAAATCCACAGCCTGCCCTCTTTAACATGAAATGAATCGAAATAACTGAAATCTAAAATTTCAGAAATAGTAACAAAAAAAAGCTTAGTATCACGGAGTTACTTAACTTTACCCTACTCTAGCTCTTAACTTTTCATTGTAAAGGTGTTGGTGAAGCCATCGGTTGTGGAACCAAAATCTATTTAGTATATCGCATGTAAATCCTTTTAATAGGCAGGATAGTTTTAATGCGAAAGACCAGTGGGAATAGCCTATTTACGAAACTATTTTCTTGTATCTATCTCAAGATAATTGAGTGATTTCAAAAATTGCGTCACATCAGAATTTTTGGGTCATTTCAGAGGTTTGTCCTAGAATGAGTAATTTAGAGGGTCCCCCAAGTCTTCCATGAATATTTTATTCGAGATGTATCCTACCACTTGGCAATAATTCCCGAAACATGGTCTCTTCAATCGCGCATTACACGAGTTTTCCTGTCAGTAAGAGAGAATACAGCATTGGTTGCAATTAACGCTTACCACAGCGCGAGCATTGACCCCATTGGCGTGACACCGCCATATATTGATGAGTTTCTCACAACTTGAAATGATTAATTTGTTCTTATAATGAGCCCCATTCGTTTCCTCTGCCATTGTTAATTAACCTCACATTGTTAAAGAGGCAAGTCACTGTTCTTGTGAAGGAAGGACGAGCAAGGTACGTGTGCTCTTCATTCTATCACGGCCTGGTTTGGCTCCAGAAATACTTGCTGGTGGAGTGGAATATCAAGGTTATCCTCCTTAATATGAACTCAATTGTAAGGATTTATTAGAAAATGCTTTGAAGTTGTCATAAACTATAAATTAATTAATTTAAAACCCAGCAATTTTTCTAGGTTTTTGCCGTGTCTTGTGCGGGGTTTCGCCTAGGACACCAAGCTGGCTCATCAGCGGGCTCTTAGTGTCCCCGCCCGGACCCCCACATGAGTAGAGAACTGCACACTATCTCCCTTGTTATGAAGCACACCTGCGTATCTTTACTGCGAGAACTAAAATCTCAAGCAGCCTGAACCTCCCTATGAAGGCTTCCTAAAAGATGGTATATTGCCTTTCACGGCCTGTGAATTAAAACTCTGCAATGTTTCTAGGTTTGTGCCGTGTCTTGTGTGGGGTTTCGCCTAGGACACCAAGCTGGCTCATCAGCGGGCTCTCGGTGTCCCCGCTCGGACCCCCAGAGTAGTAGCGAACTGCGCGCTACCTCCCTTTTTATGAAGCGCACCTGCACCTCTTTACTGCGTGAATATTTCAAACCTTCAGCTAAAACTAGGAAATCATCTCGGTGGAGGTTTCTTATGGGAATTATTGGAGCGAATGTGTATTCAAGTAGAAATCAGCCTTAAATAGAATGAGACTACAAATTATTCTTAAAGGGATTAAGAGGCTCCGGAATACCCATAAATATTCAAAAATCTTAAAAATGTTCTTTTTACTCTATATTAATCTACGACTCTTAAGGTACTCATCGACACTACTTAAGACATTTCATTACAAGTTATCTTATTTTCTTGAAATTGATATCACTGATTCCAAGAATATAAACTAGTGGATTTTTGTCCAAAAAAAAAATGGGGATTCTTTTTCAAAGATTAATCACAAAATTAACGTGCATTTTTAAGACTCGATATCTTCGCTCTTTTTCAACTTAATCGAGTCATTGTTGTTGCAAATTGATCTGCTGAATTTTCAGAATGTTGTGTAGCAGAATCGTTTTTGTATCAATGATTGAGGCAAATATATTAGCTTTGTTTTACAATTTACGTTATTTTGATTGAAAAAATAAATTTATTGTGGGGGACGCGACCCCTAATTACAATTTAACAGCATTATTTTGCTTTACAACATAGCTGCATTATTTGTCTATGTTTTAGTTTTTAAATGAAACTAATATCTGCATTCTAAGTGGACATTTTAACTGCCCAAGTCAAGACAAATATTGAAAAAAATGAAGTGAGAGAAAACGTAACTTAAAGTTGAGCTACACATTTAGAGTGAAGAGTCTTATTTTTCAACTCCTAAAAACTGCATTTTTTTTGGATTTTAGGTCAATCTTGTGCATTCCCCGACCCGTGAGAATCTCCTACATTTTTAGCCTATTTTCAATTTTGAAAAAATAGGCTTATGAGATCATATTTTGTCCGTGTGTGCGTATGTGTGTGTGTGATTCTTGTGCCCCCCCCTAATAAAAACTAAACGGCTGGAGCGATTTCAATGAAACTCGGTAAGTTCATAGCACTATTCCGGACGACCCCGACCGTGCCCTTCAAATTTTGTTACGTCTCACCAATCCAACATGGCGCAGTGCGAAATATTTCACCAGCATTCAATATCTCCGAAACTATTACCGATATCACTCTGGAATTTTTTACGGTGATAAAGGGAACTACTAGAAGTTCACCTATGTGACTCTTGAAAATCTGGTATCTACAAAACCAACATGGCGGCAAAGCGAATTTGCGACGTTTAAATAGACGTTTCTCGCGATTTAACCAACCAATCGCAATAAAACTTGGTACAGTATATGTTTATACAAATTGTAATGCACCGACATCTAACTTCGTTCAATTGTTTACATAACCTCAAGATGGCGGCTGTGCGAAATATTTCAGCGGCATTCTATATCTCTGAAACTATTACCGGTATCACCATGAAATTTTGTACGGAGATAAAGGACACTACTGGAAGTTAATATATGAGGCTTTCAAAAACCGGTTAACTACAATACGAACATGGCGACCAAGCGAATTTGAAAGTTTTAAATAGACATTCCCTCGATTTAATGATTCAAACGCAATGAAACTTCGTACAGGAAATGTTTATACACATTGCAATGCACTGGTATCTAATTTAGTTCAATTGTTTACGTAACCTCGAGATGGCGGGTGTACGAATTTCGAAAATTAAGTTTTTATTTCTTGTGTTCTAATCATGGGATCGAAATCAACATTTGCATAATGAACGTACACAATAATCATCATCTAATAGTACATAACTCTATGGCCTACATATATTAAAATCCAACATGGCGACCATCCGAATTATTTAGACGGTTCTCAATATCTATTAATCTACTACAGCAGTCAAACTGAAATTTTGTAAGTGTATAGAGGCTATAAGCATAAGTTCACCTATGGGACGTTCAATAACCTGGCGAGCACAAATCCAACATGGCGGCTACGCGAAATTTAAATATTCAAATGGACGTTTCTTGCGTTTTAACCATCCGAGCGCAGTGCAACTTGATACGGTATATGCTTATACAAATTATAATCGAGTGGCATCTAATTCATTTAAATTTATTTCATAACCACAAGATGGCGGCTGAGCGAAATTTTAAAATCCCGCTTTTATTTCTTGTGTCTTAATCATGCGATTGAAGTTTGAATAAGACACCTACACAATAATCTCCATGTAATAGTACTTAAATCTAAGGCCTATAATACAAAATCCAACATGGTGACCATCCAAAATATTTAGACGGTTCTCAATATTTACGAATCTATTACAGAAATCAAACTGACAATTTGCATGTTGATAGGGGCAATTAATATTAGTAGGATATATGAAAATAGGCTGTTAGTTCTTCACGGAACTACTGTACTTGTTTAGTTCTGGAGTAGACTGTTTCACAACCAAATTAATTGTGGTGTTTGAAGCCATATTTTCAGTGTTGCCTTAGTAAACAAGAGTTTAGTGCTTTTCAGTCGGTCAACACGAATGTACCCAAAAGAGAAGGGTTATGCCCTAATCCTGAAATAAATTACATGAGATTAATAAAACACTAGGATGACCAGTTTCGATCGTCAAGCGATCATCATCAGATCCATTACATTTAGGCTACAAAATCTATGTTTGAAATACAGGTGAAAATATTTACAATATGTACAATTATTTAGTTGCAGTATTGGTACTGCAACTGTCAGTGTATGCTAAATGCAGTATATATGTTAGGTGAAATGCTAAATGGTGATAGCTATCCGTAGATTGTACTTTAGAGAGATTATATGGTTGTAAACTATGGTTAAACTATAAAATTTTAGGCTAACTACTTATCTGATTGTCTTCCGTACAACAGCTACTCGCAGTTTTCGTGCTCACTGGTACTCACTATGCGGTAGACTGCGGTGGTTATCTTAGCGACTGGTTTTTCCCTGCTTTCTCCCCCTTGCCAAACGAAACAATCCCAACAATCTAAATGAACACACGTACATGGAGAGCTCACCCCTCTTCACGCTACTAAAAAACACACCCTGTCGGAAACAAAACACAATTTAGCGACAAAGCCAAGCTAGATAAAAAAAGGGGGGGGGGGGGAATTAGGGGGTTATTAATAGGTAAATGTTATCTGGATCAGGTGTACGATGTACTTTTCTTCTACAATAAACCAAGGCCCATATTCGCGGCAGTATTAAAGGTGCCGGGACGTCCTCATAAGACCGTCAACGCTTAGTTCGAATGGGTTATGCTCCACGCGTGGCGAGGGCTAATCCACGGTCTTTAATAATTGTAGACCCACCTCATTCAATAACATACATCTTATCTAGGTTGGCAACACCTCACATAAACACATCGCTATCACTCCCCACAGCACGTAGGAGCAGGGGGGAGAAAGCAGGGAAAAACCAGTCGCTAAGATAACCACCGCAGTCTACCGCATAGTGAGTTCCAGTGAGCACGAAAACTTCGAGTAGCTGTTGTACGGAAGACAATCAGATAAGTAGTTAGCCTAAAATTTTATAGTTTAACCATAGTTTACAACCATATAATCTCTCTAAAGTACAATCTACGGATAGCTATCACCATTTAGCATTTCACCTAACATATATACTGCATTTAGCATACACTGACAGTTGCAGTACCAATACTGCAACTAAATAATTGTACATATTGTAAATATTTTCACCTGTATTTCAAACATAGATTTTGTAGCCTAAGTGTAATGGATCTGTTGATGATCGCTTGACGATCGAAACTGGTCATCCTAGTGTTTTATTAATCCCATGTAATTTATTTCAGGATTAGGGCATAACCCATCTCTTTTGGGTACATTCGTGTTGACCGACTGAAAAGCACTAAACTCTTGTAAACCAGATTAATGTGTGATTTATCTCCGGCACCTATGCGTCAAAGTGAAAGCTGCTGAAAAGCGTGCATACCGATCATTAAAGTGAATAGGCCTATAAATGAGCTAAACAACAATAAACTAGTATAAACTATATATTTCTAGAAACTAGAGAGGACATACTTTCGAATGAGACAATACAAATAAATTGAAAATTTTCTTGAAATGCATCGACCCGATAGCTTTCTAACGATACATCATATCTCATTCCTGAGACTACTTTCCTTATAGTTTCCCACAATCGTGCACACTGTTAGTAAACCCACCAAAGTGCATTTGTATTTGTATTTCTATTAGACGATAGATACACAAAATATCTTTTAAGAAACAGACTGCGTTAGAAGCAAGGCCAAAGTGACATGGAACAACAGCCAAATGGATTCTGAAGATGCTACTGTCAAATTTTTAAAACCGGGAAATCTTGATTTTACGAAATGTGACGTGTAAACTTTGCTTACGGGTGCCATCCAGTTGGTGCGTTTTAAATTTTGGCTTGTCTTAAGTCATATTTACAAATAACCAAAATATTTAACGAAATTATCTTGTTTTAATAATGAGCTGCATTCGGAAATCAAGTACGGTATTTAAAATCCACAGCCTGCTTCAAGTCGACCGACCGGGTCAGGAAATGGAATGAATGAAGCGCCCATCTAGCGGCAAGGATATGAACTGTTCCGGCTGCCGAAGCCAGTCGCACTCCCCTGGGGCAATGAATAAATTAATGACATATGAAATGAAATGATAGTGGAGAGTGTTGCTGGAATGAAATTTGTGACAGGGAAACCCGGAGTACCCGGAGAAAAACCTG
The DNA here is from genome assembly GCA_946902985.2 of Meconema thalassinum. NCBI lineage: Eukaryota > Metazoa > Arthropoda > Insecta > Orthoptera > Tettigoniidae > Meconema > Meconema thalassinum. The sequence continues at coordinate 91,067,269 of OX336391.1, read as the reverse complement.
TCTGCCTTCGCATTCGGAAATCAAGTTCGGTATTAAAATGTTCTTTGATGTAGACCTGTGGTTATCGCCTGTTTTTGTGATTGTGCTTGTGGTTGTACAGTTGACAACCGTGTTATATAGTTCAATGGGAATTAAGAAATTTAACCAACAAGTGTTTATTATGATGAAAAAGTGTCACATGCAATAAAAGTTTGGCAGTCAATTCTTATGAACGCAGTAAATAGATGTTAAGCCTCATCCAACACTGGTTATTTTGCTTCCTAAGTAGCAGAAATCTCCTACTTTCTTTAGCCTTTCAGCTGCCAATTTGACGTCAATAGGTGTTCCTGTGATCTTTTAGCTGCATTCAATTATTTTTGTTTTACAATATTTATTGATTTTCATAATGAATTCTTTCCACAATATTCTCGCGGAGTGCTTGGAATATATCGTAAACAGTGACGATTTATACTAAGGAGTAATTAACCTTGGGTATGGCGAGGGTCGGGTTAAATCATTAAGATGGAAGGTAGAGAATGCAGGGCTGGAACCCGCTTTCACCACCGCTGAGTAAATGCGGAGGTGATTTTAACTCCCTTGCCAAGGACACACCTCTGACGCTAACCACTACACTGTTATTGTCACCCACTCTGGACTAGAGCCCAATAATCCGAAAGCTGAAATTCTCCATTTGTTATCAATGCGATGAGAGTTAGCTTAGTGGTTAGGGTGACCTACACCCCCGTATTATTCTGTGAGTTTTTAACCCTACTATCACATTCCGATGTAAGATAGTCTGTCATGTCTAAGTGATTAAGAATCAAACGCACTGATGAGGTATCCGCTTTGTTTTAAGCATTCCATGCATAAATACGCACACTTTCACAATGAATAGACTGACAAAATGCGTCGACATGAGCCATTATGAAGATGGTAGAGCTATTATCCGTGTTGACTGAATATTAGTCTATAATAACCACCTTGTCATGCACTAGAAGGTACTAAAATACACGTAAATGTTTCGTTATTGATAACTGCTTCAGCGTGAGAAAATCTTAGAAAATTATATCAACAAATAACCAAAAAGAAAATGGATATCCTTATAGAAATTCATTAATTCAAAATAATTGAATGGACACAAAAACTTAAACATATTTTAAGTCTTCTTAGTCACTTAGAAGAATGTAAATAACCGTTTAAATTCTAGACCTGAAATATGAGCAATCACGAAAAGCGACATCTGTATGCCCAGCTACTCCATCTCCAAGCACTAAGTGATGCAATGGGAGGTGTAATACACTGGCATGGCCAGAAACAGAGAGAAAGAAAACCTGTGGACTAAACTATTTGATGTGCTCGTAATATAATCAGGCTATTGACATTTTGAAATAGATTGGAATAAAGTACAGGGATAGGATGGTGATATACAATCTATACAGAAACCAGACAGCAGTTATTCGAGTTGAAGGACATGAGAGAGAAGCTGGTATTCTGAAAGGTGTAAGGCAAGGCTGCAACTTATCACCCATACTTTTCAATCTTTACATTGAACAAGCAATGAAGGAAATTAGAGAAAAATTTAAAGTGGGAGTGAAGATTCAAGGAGAAATAATTTCAACTCTGAGATTTGCTGATGACATCGTCATCTTGGCCGACAAGCCTGAGGATTTGAATGAGTTTTTGAATGGTATGGACTCCGTCTTACGGAAAGAATTCATGATGAAAATTAATAAATGTAAAACAAAAATACTGGAATGCAGCCGAAATAAATCAGAAACCTCTATGGAGATCAAATTGGCAGGTGAAAAGCTGAAGGAAGTAGGAGACTTCTGTTACTTAGGAAGCAGAATAACCAGTGATGGACGAAGCAAAGAGGATATAAAAAGTAGGTTGGCTCAGGCAAAGAAAGCATTTCTACAAAAAAGGAATCTGCTGACATCGAATATAGATTTAGGTATTAGGAAGTCATTTTTGAAAGCCTTTGTCTGGAGCGTGGCACTCTATGGAAGTGAAACTTGGACTATTGGTGCAGCAGAAAAGAGGAGAATTGAAGCATTTGAAATGTGGTGTTACAGGAGAATGATGAAGATCAGATGGGTAGATAAGGTTACAAACAAAGAGGTATTAAGACGAGTGGGAGAGGAGAGATGTTTCTGGCGACTGCTAATGAAGAGAAGAGATAGGTTGGTAGGACACATACTAAGACACCCTGGAATAGCAAGCTTAGTTATGGAAGGAAGGGTCGAGGACAAGAACTGTAGGGGTAGACCAAGATTAGAATATGTTAAACAGATTGCCTCAGATGTAGGGTGTGGTAGCTATGTAGAGATGAAACGATTAGCTCAGGACAGGGAGGCATGGAGAGCTGCATCAAACCAGTCAAAATACTGAAGACTCAAACAACCACATAGCCCATCTGCCCCTACGTTTCGTAGCTATGGAAGACATTATGTCCAACACTGTCTTTAATCGCCCATTGTCCTACTCAGTCAAACCTGTTCGGAAAGTGAGGTCAGACTTCTGTTATTGCATTCACATTCAAAATGCGATTCTTGAATAGTAAATTGAATACGAGCTCCAGAATTGTTTTTGGGTCTTATTTCTACCTCGGCGCTGTTAAGGCTATACCCACAACACAACTCAAATAGGACACTTAACACTAGAATTAATTAGGTATACTGTAAATACATTTATCCATTAGTTAATAATAAGTTGGTAGAAGATAGGAGAAGTCTACGATTTTACATCATGAAATCGGAGATACTATTGGCGCTATTAACAATAACCAAATGATAATAATAATACTAAAATATAGATGAACTAGATACATTCTTTGCTTGTTCCACTGTTTCCTGGTCATACTTAATTGAATTCTCAACTTATCATTTCATTACGGTTGGAATATCAATGTCCGAGTACGAGGGTAGATCAAAAAATAAGTTGCACTTCCCAGTTATGGCCATTTATTACACCACCTATACAATAGGAACACGCCTATAACGATATACAATGTAACGTCACTTTTCCACATAGTTCCCAAGAGACTCCAAACATTTCTGCGAACGCACAACCAACTTGTCGATGCCGGATGCATAGAAAGTTCCTCCAGCGTTCTGCAACCACACGGAGACAGCAGCCTTCACCTCTTCATCGGTCTGGAAACGTCGACCACCGTTCTGTCTAATGATCGCTTTCACACTGTTGACATTTGCACGGGTCCTGGACGTTGCGGGCCTGCCCTCCCGATATTCGTCCGTGATATCCGTGCGTCCGGCTTGGAATTGCTGACACCACTTTACGATCCCTTGCCGGGAAATGACCCGCTCACCATACACAGCACTAATTTCGCGATGAATGTCCGTACAATTCTTCCTTTTGGTCCATAGGAATCGGATTGTCGCACGCACCTCATATTTGGAGTGAACGTCCAGGCGACGCGCCATTGCATTTGGCCGCTATTCACACCATACAAGACGAGACACCACAGCGACCTGCCTAACAGACGTGTGGGCAGTGTCTGTCCCTTTCTCCGCTAAGTCCACGTTTGCGACACACAACGCGCTGCTGCAGCGCGTTAGTGCAACTAACTTTTTGATCCACCTTCGTATTTCACACATCCTATAATTATTAATGAATTATTTTTTGTGACCTTTCATTTATTTAAATGAATGACTTTTTGTATGGATATCCATTATCTTTTTGGTTTTTGTTAAGATACCGTAGTTTCTAAGATTTTTTTCACGCTGACGAAGGTATCATTTGTATACCGAAACATGTACGTGTTAATTTAATTATTAAACTACTTTCTAGTGTTTGACAAGGCGGCTTTTATAACTTGAGATTAATATCAGCCAACACAGATAATATGTAATACCATCTTCATAATGGTGAACTAAATACTAACAAATAGACCTAGAAAAATCTCAAATGAAATACCGTCATGGCGAAACAGAGCTGGACATACGCCTCTTCATGAGCATAGGGGATATGAGTGCTGTATATTCTATTCAATCAACACCAACTATGCATTTCTAGGAGAACTCAAACAAAAATGTTTTAATGTGCAGCAGAATTAAAGTAACCCTCAGTTTACGATAAACACGATTCAATGCTTTACAGCCATACATAATTCACAGATTTTAGAATTTCCAGAACTACAAGGGAAAGCTCTTGTACAACATTACAACGTTCTGGTTCCGGGAAGGAGTTACACACAATTTACATCAATAACATCAGACGACTTCACAAAAAGGGCACCTTAACTTCCTTGATCCATGAAAGGTCTGAGATGCTTTGAGGAGTAAGGAGCAAGGCAAATTTTGACAACTCCTATAGGAACACGCCTATAACGATATACAATGTAACGTCACTTTTCCACATAGTTCCCAAGAGACTCCAAACATTTCTGCGAACGCACAACCAAATGTGCGTATTCCTTTGAAGGAATACGTCCCAGTTAATAAGTGGGTTAGAAATCATCAATGGCAGCAACTGGTGTGATTGCCTCAATATGGTTGGCAACGTAGCAGGTGTAAGAGTTATCTCAGTGCAGTAATTGCTGTCAACACCGTCACACTTTTCATCACGTCTTTGGACCTTGTACACACGTTAAACTCCAATAAATCGCTCCATACTGTCAAAGAGCTTGAAGGATTCACCGATGGTCGTATATGAAGAAGTTCATGATATCTCTCAAATTGGTAGCACTCGCCATATACAGACATCATTGCCTTCGACGACGAACGGGAACCAGCCAGAAGAGATTGACAAAGTGAAGAACCTCCTGCATTACAATCATCCCCTACTATCTCGACAAATTACACTTCCAGAGTCTTGAAGTCATAGGACTTATAGTCGAGCTAGAGATTGTATCCTTCTCCATCAACATCTTCATGAGACCGAAAATGTCATTGATGCAGATGCTCTGGATGGGTCCATAAGGATTTTAGGACATATTTACAGGCACTCGAGCATTATTTACAGATGTTATAGTTTAGAAAACATACGCCATTTCCGAATGATCATCCACTCACTTTCTACTGGGTGAGCAGCATAAAGCGGAACCGGCCCCGTGGCAGCGCAGCCTACACACAGTAAATACATTTCCACATTATTGCCGCAAACGTCCAACAAAGACTGAAACCTCGTGTGGTAGCGCGTCCTTGAGTACACCTGACCGGCACTGTATTACATCACCGGCCGACCGACTCAGAAATTCCCGCGCACAGGCTGCAGCGGTTCCGCTTTATTCTGCTCACCCAGGAGTTGTCTGGTGGCCTGGAATTTCAGCCAGATATAAAATAATCTTCATCCTGCAGAATAGTATATTTTCAATAACGTGGCGCAGGCCTACTGGTATCCAAATAGCAACATCTATGAAAAGTTTTAATTGTCATGCAACATTGACCCCACGTTGGGCGCCAATGTTAATGAGTGTGGTTTTCTTTATGTAAAATTTGGTGATACAATGATATTTGCACTTTTTCTTAAGAAAATTGAATTTTATTATCAGTTTATATTGTCTTGGTTGCGTGAACATTGACTGCTGATGGCGCAGCGTTATGAACTGTCTAATACAAGGAGCTTATAAAAGTAGTCCAAACATAGAGGACGATAATAGTAGCACATTTGCAACCATCGTAATGAAAGACCAAAACACTTATTACTTTTATCTCCCTAACATAAGATGCACACGAGTCAACAGTGTAGGGTGTGGAACAGTGAGCTAATCTCATAGAGGAGAGAAAAATACCACTGCATGTATTGAATAGTGTAAAAATTATGCTTATTAAGTAATGAACTGCCCAGTTATTGTCTTTAAAAGCTTGCCACGGTGGGTGAGTGGATAGCGTGTCGGTCTACTAACCCCAAGATTGCAGGTTCGCCCCTGACCGTGGTAAGTGATTTTTGAAAGGCGGCAAAAATACGATACGCATGTCATACGATGTTGGCATGTCAAAGAACACATTTGAATTCAGTAGGCCGAGTTCATAATGGCAAAATTAATCTCGGGAGTTTCCGCCAACACAAAGTTCCTCATTTCTCTACTAGAAAGCGCTATTGTGTTCAAGGAGATTAGATATCTAACATCTAACCTCCTTGACTTTCATAGTCAAGGAACTTAGAAATTCGACATGCAAGCTACCCTCTGGGTGTCAAATAGCAAAGCTTGCACCAGGCATCCGAGGCCATACGATATTATTATTATTATTATTGTCTTTAAAACTCAGCAATTATTCTAGGTTTGTGCCGTGTCTTGGCTTGATGTCCTAGGCGAAACTCCACACGAGACACGGCACAAGCCTAGAAAAATTGCTGAGTTTTAATTCACTGGCCGTGAAAGCCAATGTACCATCTTATTGTCTTAAATCCAGCTGTCTGTATTGTGCAACTGGATCTTTGTTTGTCAGTAAACATTCGAGAAGTATGGTATTTGTACACCACTATTTTGGAATGGTCGTTGCCAGCGTTCATTCTGGAAGTTATTTCCTTGTTTAAAATCTCTCAAGTTGTTTGTTTACGTTCTCGAAAATGTCAAAGTCATTATTCTGGAAGCTTCTGTCATATGATTTAAGCATAGTAGCCACCATCTTGGCACGAGAGACAGTGAGAAGCACTGTAGTGATGATATAAGCACCATTCACGATGTGTGTTTACTGTGAGTGTCAAGTTAAGATTGTCGTGAGCCCTTCAGCAGTCAAATCTGTATACAACCAAGTGAAGGCACATTTGTTGCAAGTGCACGAGTGATAATAATTTGAAATACTGAATCCTGTCAAGTTTACGTGAAGTGTGAAATTTCCCCAGTTCATCTACACTTGAATCTATATTACGTCGAGTATTCGACGTGGGACCTGAATCTTCAGCTACCCAGCACCAGCATGAACTTGTGAGGTACTATCATCAACTGATTAGCGTATTATGGCCATAAAGTGATTTTTTTTTTTTTTTTGCAAAAAGTTAACCATCATATCATTGAAAACAAAACACAGTATTTGTACGTTATTTGGTCAGTTTTTGTAGTATTCAATCAACTTGAATATTCATTTTCTTTAAATAAAATATTTAGTGCAGTCTAATATTTACTTATTTTGTATTTATTTATTTATTTATTTAATTATTTATTTATTTATACTGTAGATACTGTTACAGTTGGACAAATCGTGGCGATAAAAGAATATTAATTATTGCTCTCCAAAATGTATCCGTGTTCCCAGAATAAAATATTCATTTTCTTCTTGAATACTTTTAAACTGTTAGGGAAGTGTTCTAAGAGTTCTTCAGGCAACTCATTCTATGTTTCAATACCCCTGTTGATATAATAATAATAATAATAATAATAATAATAATAATAATAATAATAATAATAATAATAATAATAATAATAATAATAATAATAATAATAAGCTTAGTTTATTTTTGAATCGGAATTTGATGTTTTTCGTTGGTTTTATTTTTTAATGAATAACAACAAATTTCGATTACTAAGGCAATACTGAAAATGGCTTCAAATACCATATTGATTTTTTGAATTTTGGACCTAATTTTGTAAGCGTGATATCTCCTACCAATATAATCTGACTCATGCACTGTTTCGTAATTTATGCTTTGTAAATCTCCCTGAGTCTTCTTTTATATCTTCTCTTGTTCTGTTCTGTCTTGTTCTGTTCTGTTTCTGCCCAAGTCCGTGTTGGTAGTTTACTGAGTGACTCAGAGATAATTAAATTAGTTTCATAATATAATTAAATTCAAACCAATCAAAATTATTTAATGAACCTAACATCAGCTCTCATGAATGAAATAAGTTTCACTCAATGTCATTGTAATATAATATTGACAGAAATTTGGTAATGCACAATAATAACATTTAGGGGAATCTGTACTTGTAGAAACACTGTAATGCCAAACGATAACTTCAAGGATAGTTAGTTAGTTAGTTAGTTAATTACTTATTGGAGTTTTAAGGGGCGGAACTTCAAGAACCCAAGAAAGAGAGTGTTGCTATTATAGTAATTGTACCCACGTGCATTATGCACTCCATGGGAAAAGAGTTCAGATATGGTCTCGTGATTCACGAAGATTATGCGTTACGCAATGTTTGGATGCCAATCGAATGACCGAGGTACAAAAAGTAGTCAGGAATGTGACGAGCCATACAATTACCAGTTGAACACGGTCTCTTTTGTCTGCGGTCCAATTAGTCCATTGAGAGGATGAGAAGAGCAAAAAGCAGACTCTACAAGCCAAGCTGTCTGGCGGGTGGCCACCTGCGTGGAGACCCCAGAGCTCGGTCATCGCGAGACACGTGGAGGACCTCATTCATGGGCCGGGCCAGCCGGGCGGACCGGGCCAGCCGGCGTGGCGCTGCTCTTCTCTTCTCTTCTCTTCTCTTGCATCACACAACTTAACGGCTCAAACCTTGAAATTAATCACCCATTGGAGTTAAAACTTAACAGCTGAATTTAAGTAACTGAAACTTTTAAATAAATTACTAATTGAAGTTAAAAGTTAACAGCTGAATTAAAGTAGACTAACTGAAACTTTCAAATAAATTATTAATTGAAGACTCCAGATCTCCTTTGAGAAGACTGTGTTCATAACTAATATCGTACCGGCGCCCAAACACCTTGCTGTGGAACAAGGAAAAATTAAGCGAGTTGCAAAGTTTAAGTACCTGGGAGAAATTAGAACACCTAATGTATCAGAGAAAGAAGCATTCACATCACGCATGAGCAAAATGGAAATGGCCTACCATTTAACTAAGGACATCTATAAGAAAAGATCAATATCCTTCAACGCAAAACTAAAACATTACTGCAGTGTCATCCGTCCGGAGGTCTTGTATGCTTCTGAATGCCTCACGATGAACTAACAAGGCTTGGTCGAAAATCTGGAGGCCAAAGAAAGGAAAATTTTGAGAAAGATATTGGGTCCCATCAAAGACAACGGGGAATACAGAAGACGGCATAACCATGAACTATATACTCACGTGGATAAGATAAGTGACGTCATCCGGAAGAGAAGGATAACATTTTTTGGACATGTAAAACGAATGAGCCCAGCGAGACTGACCAACCGCAACATAATTTACTTTCAGGAGAGGAAAACAAAATGGGCCTGGTTCATTGAACTGGATAAAGATCTGAAAGAAGTGGGAATATCACCAACAGACATTCAGGAGCGCGCCCCACTCAAAAGGAAACTTCAAGCTTGCAAAGGTTTCCAAGAAAAACCGAAGCTGAAAACGGGAAAGATTTGGACCCAGGAACGGAAGGAAGTCCACCGAGAACGAATGCGGGCGTACTGGGCAAACATCAAAGCCAGTAGAAGACAGTTGGAATGACGCGGTCCATAGATGGCATATACGAAATGAATGAATGAATGAATGAATGAATGAATGAAGATAAAGTTAATGGCTGCATTAAAGTAACTTAAACTTATAAAATCACTAATTGAAGTTACAAGTTAACGGTTGAATTAAAGTAACAGAAACTTTCAAATAAATTACGAATTGAAGATAAAGTTAACGGTTGCATTAAGTAACTTAAACGTTTAAATAAATCACTAATTGAAGTTAGAAGTTAACGGTTGAATTAAAGTAAAAATTTTAGATTAATCACTGATCACTAATTAAAGTTAAAAGTTAACGGCTGCATTAAAGTAACTTAAACTTTTAAATAAATCACTAATAGAAGTTAGAAGTTAACGGCTGAATTTAAGTAATTTAATCTTTAAAATTAATCATTAATTGATAAAATGACATAAAAATGACCATGCTAGCCCGATTCCTTATTGAAGTATTATAATAAACTATTTATTACCTTAAGTCAATATTTAGTACATAGAAACCACGCATTGTGACGTTCTTCAGCGTGGTATAGGATAAGTAACTGCGCAGTAACATACAACTTAATAACATTTTGTCATAATAGAGGATACTATAAATATTTTTGTTCCAAAAGCTCACAGAGTAAAATTTCAAAAACCAGATCTGTTACAAACATTTTGTTAATAAAGCATAAAGAAGTCTTGATAAAACAGCGAATTGGAGAGATGTGTATGTGAAAATATATATCCTGAATAAGTTAGGTTAAAAATGATGGTTGATGTGTATTTGTCATTAAATTAATTACTAATTAAAGTTAGAAGTTCACAGCTGAATTAAAGTAACTTAGGCTAAACTTTTATGTAAATCAATAATTGAAGTTAAAAGTTAACGGCTGAATTTAAATACGGTAAGTAAAACATTCAAATTAATAAATAATTGGTGTTAGAAGTTAACAGCTGAATTAAAGTAACTTAAACTTGTAAGTTAATCACTAATTGAAGTTAGAAAGTAACAGCTTGAATTAAAGTAACTAATAATAATAATATCGTATGGTCTCGGGTGCCGGGTGCAAGCTTTGTTATTTGACCCAGAGGGCAGCTTGCATGTCGAATTTCGTCGTTCCTGGGAACGCTATGAAAGTCAAGGAGGTTAGATATCTAAGCTCCTTGACACTATAGCGCTTTCTAGTAGAGAAATGAGGAACTTTGTGTTGGCGGAAAATTCCGAGATTAATTTTGCCATTATGAACACGGCCTACTGAATTAAAATGGGTTCTTTAACATGCCAACACCGTATGACATGCGTGTCGTGATCTTTGTCGCCTTTCAAAAATCACTTACCACGGCCAGGAGCGAACCTGCACGCTTGGGGTTGGTAGTCCGACTCGTCAACCACTCACCCACCGTGGCAAGCATTAAAGTAACTTAAAGTAACTTAAACTTTTAAATAAATCACTAATTGAAGTTAGAAGTTAACGGCTGAATTTAAGTAACCTAACCTTTTTAAAAAATCACTAATTGAAGTCAGAAGTTCACGGTTGAATTTAACGGCGGCATCTTGACTCTAAACGTAACCGTTTACGTCTGTTTTATGGCGTAGGCTATCTAGTAAACGAACTAAGTGGAACATTTTGTCTCCTAAAAAATTCACAAATCTATGATGTCAGAGCGATTTTGAGACCATTCTGAGAGGATCTGTTTCGAAGGAGATCCTCGTGAGTCACTATATTCCATTCTTGTGGGGAAAGCGCGATTCACAAACGTACTTTGATGCGAACATACTCGTAGAGGATAAGACAATGCATCTTCTATATTTGTGAATAATTCAATGCATCTTCTATATTTGTGAATAATTTTTTTATCAATGTCAATCCAAAATTGGACTACCTCGTGGTGTAATGGCTATCATCTTGGCTGTCGCGTCGGAGGTTCGGATTCGATTCCAAACTCAGCCATTCTGCAAGTGGCTTTCCGTGGTTTCCCCACCTCTACTTCAGGGAAATGTGGGATGGTTCCTACCTTAAAGCCACGGCCACCTCCTTCCCAATCCTCGCACTCCCATCACAATAACAGGCTATCATAATAATAATGTTATTGGTTTTACGTCCCTTGAAACTACTGCGGCTTTTAGAGACACCGGGGGGGTTAGATTTTGCCCCTGCAGATATTAGGGTGACGCGTGATCAGCGCATCGGGTCCCCGCGGCTATTAATGTTGGTCTCCGTGACCGGGTCACTGCCTCACGAAGCTGAGTGCAGCCAGTTCCAGCCCTCATGACAGTTTGTAAAATCCCTGACGGAGCCGGGAATAGAATCCGGGTGCAAGGCAGGTGCACTACCCCAACACCACGGGGTCGGCTCCCTCGAATGTATGCACCCTCAAATGCCAGCTGACTGGGCTAAGTTGTCAGCCAGGTCACACACAACCATGCACACGAGGCTACTTGACCACGATGTCGCAAGGCCCCTTAATAAATCCAAAATTTAACAATTTAACTAGTAAGTTCCTAGAAGTCCGTCCATTGCAGTGATGCATTCATCCAGTGTCCGGAGTGTGTTCCAGTGGCTCGGAAGCTGCTACAGAGGACGATAACTTCCCAGGAGCCCAGAAATTAATTGACCACATCCTCACGATAACTACTCCTTTATTTTTTATTGAATTTAATGTTAAACTTGGTAATCACCTAAAGAAGCCAGGTGCGCGATGGAGGATTACACGTGCTGTGCAGCAATCTAGATTACAGCTCTAGACATGTATTAATGATGCTTGATTATATTGTGGAGTGTTTCCGCTTCACGTGTAGGACGCACACGGTCAATGGAAGCTATTTTCATTAAAAACCACTTACTGTATTCCTCCGCCGAGCTCTCATTCAATATTCCTGCCATTAAATCAAAGTGGCTGCTTTAAAAATAATCATATGGCTTATGAACGAATGTTTTCCTTCCGGGATCCTAGGGGCTCACAAATGATATGGTGTGGATGGTCTGAATTACGAGGTACTGGGGGTTATCAAGGTTCTAGGGGTTATGGAACACTCCCAGGACAGAGGGGGACCTCCTGCGGGAAATCGTGAAGAATTATAGGCCTAATGAAATTCTCTTTTGTCGTCAAGCAACGTTCAACGAGCAAAATAATATCTCATAATTGTCGTTGTTGTTGATTGAGTCTTCTGTCTTTTGACTGGTTTGATGCAGCTCTCCAAGACTCCCTGTCCTGAGGTTGGTTCCTAAATTTAGGGACTGCGACAACGCGGTCATGTAGCCCCGTGTGCTTTGGGTGTGTGTAGAATCTGTCTGATAACCGGTGTTAATTGTGATGACTGTATTAGTGTGTGGTATCTGTTTTTTAATTCAAGTTATGACTGCAGACTTTTGAATTTTTCAAATAGTTCCTACTTCTGCCGCTAAACGTCACCGTCAACGATTACTAGTTCAGAACTTAGCTACCAGACGCCACCGCAGTCGTCTCTTGGCAACGAACGTAGGAACCTAAGAGAGTTGTTACATTCTTAAACTATACAATTTAGCTTCACACAGGTGTAATTAGTGGAAGGTTCTTTAACATGCTATAAATCTATGACATGAGACCGCCAGCTTTACTTCCCCTCCGAAGGAAGACATACGACGACTTCGGCTGGATTTGAACCCGCGATCTTGGGCATAGAAGCTCAGCATGCTACCAACTACGCCAAAGAAGCCGCCCTCCCTGTCCTGAGCTAATCGTTTCATCTCTACATAGCTACCAAACCCTACATCCAAGGCAATCTGTTTAACATATTCTAACCTTGGTCTACCCCTACAGTTCTTGTCCTCGACCCTTCCTTCCATAAACAAGCTTGCTATTCCTGGGTGTCTTAGTATGTGTCCTACCAACCTATCTCTTCTCTTAATTAGCAGTCGCCAGAAATATCTCACTTCTCGCACTCGTATAATACCTCTTCGTTTGTAACCCTATCTACCCATGTGATCTTCATCATTCTCCTGTAACACCACATTTCAAACGCTTCAATTCTCCTCTTCTGCTGCTCCAACAATCCAAGTTTCACTTCCATAGAGTGCCACGCTCCAGACAAAGGCTTTCAAAAATGACTTCCTAATACCTAAATATATATTCGATGTCAACAGATTCCGTTTTTCTAGAAATGCTCTCTTTGCCTGAGCCAACCTACATTTTGTATCCTCTTTGCTTCGTCCATCACTGGTCATTTTGCTTCCTAAGTAACAGAACTCTCCTACTTCCTTTATTTTTTCACCTGCCAATTTGATGTCCATAGAGGTTTCTGATTTATTGCGGCTGCATTCATTCCTCAAGACGGAGTCCATACCAATCAAAAACGTATTCAAATCTTCTGATGTAATCAGCAAATCTCAGAGTTGAAATTATTTCTCCTTGAATCTTCACTCCCACTTTAATTTTTTCTCTAATTTCTTTCATTGCTTGTTCAATGTAAAGATTGAAAAGTGTGGGTGATAAATTGCAGCCTTGCCCTACACCTTTTCGAATACCAGCTTCTCTCTCACGTCTTTCAGCTCGAATTACTGCTGTCTGGTTTCTGTACGGATTGTAGATCACCCTCCTATCGCTGTACTTTATTCCAATCGTTTTCAAAATGTCAAACAATTTAGCCCAATAAACGTTTTCAAAAGCCTTTTCTAAGTATACAAAAGCCATGAACGTCTCATAATTATCTTTCTAATAATTAAACTCTGTAAACGTGCCTTGTCTAAATTGGGTCCACTTGATCAAATAGGCTCTACATTGTTTTGATATCCATTGATTACTTTATATTGTTAAAGCTGAGTGTTGTGAGAAGTAGCTCAGGTGGTGATAATTTGAGACTAGCTTTGTATGTCTTGTGCCTTTCTTGCCAAATTTCTTTGATCAACTTTTATTCTCGTCCCGCTGAGATACAATCAACTCCGTGTATTTCCCTTTGCTCGCGTGCAGTAGTCTTCCAGTGAGCCTGGCATTCACAGCGAGGCTCTCAGCGGAGGAATCAACCAATCACCTGACGAACACTTGACGGGCGGTGCCAAGTTGGATCGCGTAACGCTTAACAACTCACTTCTACCCCACGCGTGTGCAACACACTGTTGAAATGAAAATCCACAGCCTGGTTCCAGTCTCCGACCGGGTCAGGAATGGAATGAATGAAGCCCCCATTTAGCGGCGAGGATATGAACTGTGCCGGCTGCCGAAGCCTGTCACACTCCTCTGGGGCAATGAATAAATGAATGACAGATGAAATGAAATGATAGTGGAGAGTGTTGCTGGAATGAAATTTTGACAGGGAAAACCGGAGTACCCGGAGAAAAACCTGTCTGCCTCCGTTTTGTCCAGCACAGATCTCACATGGAGTGACCGGGATTTGAACCACGGACCCAGTGGTGAGAGGCCGGCGTGCTGCCGCCTAAGCCACGGAGGCTACCGCAACACACTGTTACTAGTTCAAAATAGTAACGACGAAAAATCCACAGTTCTAGTCCTTTAGGCTGGGAACGTAATGTTGAAAACATGTTGGGAATTAAGATTATAGGATAACAAAGAGAAAATAAATAACAAACTTGACATCAATTTAGTGAATTACATACGACAAGGGATGTGGTCTAACGCTTGGTTTTCCATGTATTGTTTGAAAGAAACCATACGATTATCGTCTGTCTTCGTCTTCTGTTGGCGATGAAGTAATTTCACTTGTAGTTGTTGATCGTTCAATGTCTTCATCTTGTTGCTGACTTGTTCCACGTTCGTCACTGGGTCTTACTACTCTCTGCACTTTAATTGTATTATTCCACTTTTGGATATGTTGTGTATTAACTATATGGTGACACACACTAAACTGACAAGTCATGGACACCATGCGTTAGACCTCCTTTGTCATATGTAGTTCATTAAATATATAACCACGAGCGCTAGTCCATACATGGTCAAATCAAATTCGAAATATCAACTTCCGTTTTGAGAAATTCTAACATCTGCTTCCCACAATCAGAGAATAGATTAAAACAAACAAACGTTAATCCATATATTTAAAACGCTTAGCTGATTTTTTTTACCCCAAGATTGAGAGAACGGCAGAACCGATTCACTTCGTAGAGCAATCTGACGAAAGTTCTAGGCCTGTAGATTTTCAGGGTGTCTTTAAAATAAACAAATATGCCACAGAATAGTTTTAAATTAATAAACAATAATTCAGAATTCTTGCCACTCACGCATGCGCACAATCGCCTTGCCTCATGTCAGTCATGGTGGTTAGAAGTCCACCGCGTTTTAATTTGATAGATATTTATAAGAATTATAAAAGAGGGGAACATTGTTTATGAAGTTTCCACGATATATACTGGAATAGAATTGTAAAACACGGAAAATGTTGAAAAACGTAAACTGACATTTGAGTGTGTATGTTGTTTAACTAACTTAATATTGCGCTCCTTTACCAGTGATTTGGTAGCTCAGCGGGTAGCGTCGAAGACTCTTAATATATGCATCGCGCAATGTAAGGTGTTCGAACACTACCTCCGACATGTTTCTTTAATTTCCGTATTCTTCTTTCTTGCTATTGCTATTACATCGTCAAAACATATTTTACTCTTAGCATTCCCGTAAACTAAGGAATTCTGCGCGATTTACGTTGCCATATATACAGTATATTTAAAACACTAAGGTAACAAAAGTATACACCAGCGTTAACATATTAATAATAATGAAGATGAAAGACAGCTACTTCAATTTCCTACAGAATTCTTGAGATCCTTGGAATTAAGTGAGTTGCCTCCACATATTTTTACTCTAAATGTTCGAGCCATAGTTATGCTCCTTAGGAATCTGAACATTTCCCAAGGGCTCCTAAATGGTGACACATTAATTGTAAGAAGTATGTATGCAAATTGCTTGGATTTGGAAATAATAACTGCAGATAATATCGGGCAGAGGGTTCTAATCCTTCGACTTGATTTAACACCATCCGATAAAACACTTCCATTTTCTTTTTAGAGGCACCAATTTCCAATCGCTTGGTATACTTTATCACGATCAATAAAGCTCAAGGGGCAACTCTGGAACGTGTAGGTCACTATTTGCCTCATCAAGTTTTCAGTCATGGCCAGTATATGTTGCAAAGTCGATATTTCTCTGTAATCATATAAGAAAGTCCTTCAGTAAATATCTTCCCAATGACCGTCATGTTTTGACGGGTTTCATCTAGTTCCATTTTAAAAACAAGCGTTTATTGCATGTTCTTTTTTAATATAATTTAAAGACGGATTCAAAATTTTATTTTTGTATATGCTAGAGCTTTTCAAAACACGCGTTTTGACGCTTTCCCGGGTCTTCTAGCTTTTAAACGTTTACCCCAATAGCCTGAGTGCTCTTAATGTCATTTCGAAATTGTTTTCAACTTTAAACATAAATAAAACTGAATAATAAAACAGATTCAACCCAAAGAATATTTCGTCTCTATGTCAAAACATGTTTAAATATATTAATCACTCATAACCATTGAGACATTCACGTTGTTTTCTTTCTTCATTAACTCCGTTAAAAGAAGTTTCACTGAATTCCAATGAAAGGCATAGCGCGAATATACAGTATGTTACTCTCTGGCATGAAAAAGGGAGCCAAGTGCGTGTGTGTGGTTTTTCTTTTAAGATTTTTTGAGATTTTGGATAATGTGATGTGAAAATCAGGAAAGTGTAAAAAAAAAAAGAAAAAGAAATGCTTATGAGCAAACAACCTATCGTTTTTTTAGTCTATTATTTAAACGCCGAATACTGGTGACACTAAAAATACTATTTATTGGTCTTGTAGCGGTTATTGTGGGTTATTGAATGCTGCCATCGCCAATTGTAAATGAGCATGTGGAATCACATGGCCCACTTATTGGCGAACAGCTTCTGTTAATGCATAGCGATGTCCTTCCCCTGCTGCAACGATCGTAGAGGAATTCGTTCACGATGTTGGAGTGAATAGGATTGCGTGGCCAGCACGAAGTACTGATATGAACCTTATTGTACATGCTAGGAGAGCGAATCCCCACCTTCTAGAAACTAAATGAATAGGATGGCGTGGCCAGCACGAAGTACTGATATGAACCTTATTGAACATGCTAGGAGAGAGAATCTCTACCTTCTCAAAACTAAATGAATAGGATGGCATGGCCAGCATGAAGTACTGACATGAACCTAATTGAACATGCTAGGTGGGCGAATCTCTACCTTCTCAAAACTAAATGAATAGGATGGCGTGGCCAGCACGATGTATTGATATGAACCTTATTGAACATGCTAGGTGGGCGAATCTCTACCTTCTCAAAACTAAATGAATAGGATGGCATGGCCAGCACGAAGTATTGATATGAACCTTATTGAACATGCTAGATGGGCGAATAGGCCTGTTTGCCTTCTCTTGATGAATGCAGTACGTTTGCATTTGTCTGTTGGCACAGGCTAGAGTAAGATGTGGCTTTTCACCGATGTCTCAGTCTCACTCATGGCTGTGATTATATGGAAGCTATTGAGGTATGGGTGGTGCTTAGTAATGACATTCAGGGCACAGTCAGTGGCTGTGGATGCTGTGAAAGGTTCCACACATAGGGTTAGTACTGCTGTACTGACTCAGTGAGGAAAGCAATGGCAAACTACCTCACTCCTCATCTTGCCTAGTACGCCTCATTATAGCGCTGTCTTGGGTTTCTGTGGGTATCTACCCACATAATCTAACGGCGGTACTTTTTGAGGATCCAACCAGCCTTCGGGCTGACTACCTAACAGACAGACAGACAGGTGGGCGAATCTCTACCTTATCAAAACTAAATGAATAGGATGGCGTGGCCAGCACGAAGTATTTATATGAACCTTATTGAATATGCTAGGAGAGCGAATCTCTACCTTCTCAAAGATAAATGAATAGGATGGCGTGGCCAGCACAAATTACTGATATGAACCTTATTGAACATGCTAGGAGAGCGAATCCCTACTTTCTCAAAGCTAAATGAATTGGATGGTGTGGCCAGCACAAAGTACTGATATGAACCTTATTGAACATGCTAGGAGAGCGAATCCCTACTTTCTCAAAGCTAAATGAATAGGATGGCGTGGCCAGCACAAAGTACTGATATGAACCTTATTGAACATGCTAGGAGAGCGAATCTCTACCTTCTCATAGGTAAATGAATTGCACCTCCAATATTATATTAAAAAAACTGCAAATTACGAAAATTATGCACCAAATATTAACTCTTTTGCCAACTATTTTATTTACTTACCCTGAGCTTCTTCCAAGAAAATGTCTCATGTAGAACTCCAAGGGTGCACCGCCACAACTTGCCCAACTCTCGAATGAAACTGAAACAACAAAGGAGAATAACATGTAAATGACGCCATATGAGTAAGACAGCGCAATTACTAAGCGATAACCCCTTGATTCACACTTGTAACTACATTAGTGTTTATGGAATGCGTTGTTCAGATGCAGGCAACTAATAACATTAGAAAGACTGACATACTTTGCGATAACAGTGGAACACAATGCAGATACTGTACAAGCCGACATGCGTGAGATGCTCTGGAGCTGAGCAATCCGGCTTGTGTTGTCCTTACTGTCATTTACGCCTACCCAATTCGCACAAGTATGCGATTAAACCAACAGAAATAATCCCTCTCGGTACTCTGGAAGGCAGAGGCAGATTTTACCGGACAAAGAAAATATTTAATTCATCAAATTTGCTAATTGTTGTATACCTACAAG
Organism: Meconema thalassinum; assembly: GCA_946902985.2. Taxonomy (NCBI): domain Eukaryota; kingdom Metazoa; phylum Arthropoda; class Insecta; order Orthoptera; family Tettigoniidae; genus Meconema; species Meconema thalassinum. The sequence goes on along the minus strand of OX336391.1, from coordinate 91,048,216 downwards.
AGTTGCACTGTATAACAAAAACAATCGAATGATTTATTGCAGAGTTAGAGCGTTACAAAGTGAGGACGTCAATAAGGTGGTCCACCCCTGGCTTCCTATGATGTCCCAAATGTGCTCTATGGGAGAGAGATCAGGCGACCGAGCTGGCCAAGGAAGGATAGGGCAAGCTTGAAGACAGTCCATATCAACAAGTGTCTTGTGCGGCCGGGCATTATCCTGTTGGAAAGTAAGGCCTGGATGTCGCTGAAGGAACGGCAACTCAACCGGCCGTAGAATTTCAACATACCTCTGTGCTGTCCGTGTGGGAGGAATGACTACCTGAGGGGTCCGACTATCAAAGGAGATGGCACCCCAGACCATCACCCCATGTTGTAGGGCTGTGTGCCGCGCGATAGTCAAGGCAGGATCCCCACGCTGGCCTGGACGCCTTCAAACACGTCTGAGGATGTCGTCAGGGCACCGTTGGATCGGGACTTGTCACTAAAGACTATACGTTCCCAGTCAGCGCAGATCCACGTTGCTCGAGCGCGGCACCACTGTAATCTGACTTGACGGTGAACAGGCGTGAGTGGTAAGCGGCGTAACGGGCGGCGCGAGCGAAAATGCCTGTCACTCAGGCGTCTGTTGATGGTCATGGTGGACACATGTGTGCGGGTCACACGGTGGATCGTTGATAACGACGACTCCGGTGCTGTGACAGCTGTACTGATGATCGCTCTGTCTTCCCGTGCTGTTGTGGCCCTCGGTTGACCACTGCCGTCCTGACGCTGATGCCTGTCGTTGCTGACCCACGCTTGCCAGCATCGTCTGATCGCCGCATCACTTCGACCCAAATGTCCAGCGACTGCTCGATTCGACCAACCAGCTTCCTTCAATCCGATCGCAGGACCTCTTTCAAACTCGGACATCTGCTCGTACTGAGCACGAATATTTCGGCGTGGCATTCTTACAGCTGACGTTAAGATGTCGCAGTCAAATGCAACAGCCACTTTGAGCATACGCTTCAGAATCGCGCCTTATATACACCTGATGCATGCGCAGTTTGGATGCGCGGGAGCTCTCGATATTCATTCATTGGACACGAAGCTTTAATCAGTTGCATGTTCGGTCCGAATGTCTTTGCATACGTAATTTCCTTACAATCAGACAACGCCTTCCCGGTGCGACGTTTTTTGTTGTTGTTATACAATGAATTTCAGTAGTAGGCTATATAGCCCTCCTGCGGCGCTCACAAGCGACCGATCGTGACAATGATCATTGAAATGAAATAGAATAGACATTAGCAGTACTGTATTGCACTCGAATTTCATAAATATCTATAAAAATGACTTTAAAATTGTACGAAGTGTGCGATTTGCAGATACTGTTGCAGTCGGCAAGTACGCTCTATAATTGCTGTCCACTTCACATTTTGGCCGCTGTGACGCCGGTTTCATGTCATTATAAAATTCTGAGGTCTTTTTCAGTTGCATGGATTTCAGAAAGAGTAAATTAACTTAAAACTATTAATCGTTAATTCTCTCACAGGTTTTTCTTCCATTATAAACATATTGGTTGGCGGCTTCGGTGGCGTAGTCGGTAGCATGTTGAGCTTCAATGCCCAAAATCGCGGGTTCAAACCCGGCCGAAGCCGTCGGATTTTTAAGAGCGTTAAAAATCCCTCAGTATGCCTTCCTTCGGAGGGGAAGTAAAGCCGGCGGTCGCATGTCATAGATTTATGGCATGTCAAAGAACCTTCCACTAATTACACCTGTGTGAAGCTAAATTGTATATGTTAAGAATGTAAACAACGCTCTTAGGTTCGTACGTTCGTTGCCAAGAGCCGACTGCGGTGGCGTCTGGTAGCTAAGTTCTGAGCTAGGCCTAGTAGTAGTTGACGGTAGCGTTTGGCGGCAAAAGTAGGAACTATTTGAAAAATTCAAAGTTGGAGTCATTACTTGAATTGAAAAACAGATAACACACACTAATACAGCCATCACAATTAACACCGGTTATCAGACAGATACTACACACACCCAAAGTACACGGGGCTACATGACCGCGTTGTCGCAGCCCTAAACTGAGGAACCAACCAACCAACCATGCAATAAACCTATTGGGGAAAGTGAGGTTTATGAACACGCGAGATTTCTCGCGCGGGTCCGCTAGTCTTCTTATAATTCCGAGAACATTTTGCTCATGCGGTTGCTCATCCCTTGGCGAAAGGGTGGGTTATATCAAAATGTCTTTCAGACAATTCCTTAGGTAATATTTAGAGGGCCATTTTGAACGGTGTTGATATCGTACCTATTACGGGAGGTGGTATTATTCTCTCTAAAACCTCATTTTGTCAATGGTTGGTGTTATCAAAAAAGTGACAGTCAGTCTGAAAGACTAGACTTTGTATCATTTTAAATGCTACAAATGCTGAAAAGTGCTAGAAAGGCTGGAGGCTTCTCGCTTCGCTCAAAGCCAAAGACTCTTGACATGTTAGAAAATTATCTGCATAATACTTATCTTGCTTATCTTGTTTCAAATTACACGCGAACGGCGATTGCAAAAAAAGGGCAAAGCAAGGTGAAGGGCGCGGGATGCCACACGCTCACCAGAGCGCGCGGGGACGTGCCCCTTCCATCCAGTCTAAAAACACTTATAGTGAGTGGGCGATGTATTGAAGATAGAGATATGCTCTCGGGGACTTTTTTGTAGAACTTTTCTTGCTGACCAATTCTTACGCTCATAGTATATTTATATTTTTAACGGTTTGCCCAGCGTAAGCTTAAGAAGCGCACGGACGCCACGTTTGTTTTCGACTTTTTCACTGAAATCGTTACTGCTTGGCTTTCTTTGATCATACATAAATTATTTTCTACAGAATCTTTCCTCGAGATATCCTTTACAGAATAGTGAAACCCGCATCAAAATCCATCCAGTGGCTCTCGAAATTACCCGTGACATCCAAGAATCGGAGATTTTTGTCTTATACTAACGAAATAGAGATTGTTGGGGAACACATGCACCAAGCAGTACTATGACGTCACACACCTCAGTGCATCTGGGTACATTTCGTCCCGTCACCGTAACGTAACGCCAGACCCCAGCGTAACGACGAAGTCGATAAGATCATTTAAAATGATAAAATATTTACTGAGATATTTTTGTCCTTATCCAGAGAATCGTATGAACTTTGAACGGATTCGATTTTTCACATAATAAGAAAATTATAGCAATATTTCACCTTTTCGAAAAAAGCACCCCATTTCCACTCCCTTGGTCTGATTTTGCTGAGTAACGAACTCGGCCGAGAGTTTGATTAGTTATGTTTTATGCATAAACTAGCAACCCATTCCGGCTTCGCCCGGGAACAGTTCTCAATATCTACGAATCTATTACAGCAATCAGACCAAAATTTTCTTTGTTGATAGATGCATTTAACGTAAGTAGGATATATGAAAATAGGCTATTTAGTTCTTCACGGATCTACTTGTTTACATTTTGATTGAAATGTGCAAATAGATGAGACATTTCTTTGAGTTGGGCGCTACAAGTTAAAATATAATGTAGACAGTATGCAAAGGATCTTGTTTACTGAAAGCTCCTCTATAATATTGACAGTGAACATCCATTTTGTTTCTAGCGTTGTACGAATGTAGATCAGAATTGTTTACAATATTAGCATTTCCAGTTAGAATTTGAATCCTAATATTAGGATAGAACAATTGCGTAAGTACAGGGCGCCAGGAAATGTTCTCCGCAGTGCCTACATTCGTCTGCGAGAGCTATCATCAGTAGCTATGTTGGCAGCACTACTGTCGCTTGCATTAAAACAAACAGTAAACTTTGTACTCACCACAGCCATTCTTATCAGATGCTGGAAGTGCAGATGACACACACGCTCGCTTATTGCAATACACACTGACGATTTCGACAGCCTACCGCCCACATGTGTCGGATTGTCCCTGTCAAGGACACCGTGCTGCCAACTAAACTGCACTGGTAATGTCATTATTCGGAATGTTTTAAAATTGTCTCTACAAGATGTTAGAGGGTGTAACCCAAACATAACACGGATCGCTCTCTTTTGCAGGATGTAAGCTTTGCTTAAACCTTCCTTTGTTGCTCTACTATACATATCTATACCAGGTAAGAGTGAAACAGAGCATAATTAACTGTTTTAATACAATTATTGCACTGTTTAATTATAGTTTATGTGTTTTTAGCCTAATATCATTTATGAAAAAATAGGCTTATGAGGTCACCTTTTGTCCGTGTGTGTGTATATGTGTGTGTGCGTCCGTGTGTGTGTGTCCCCTCCCCCCTAATAACGTCTAAACGGTTGCAGCGATTTCAACGAAACTCGGTAAGGTCACAGTAGTATTTCGGCCGTCCCCGACTGTGCCCTTCAAATTTTATCACGTCTCACCAATCCAACATGTGTGAAATGTTTCACCGGCATTCTATATTTCCGAAACTACTACTGATATCACCCTGAAAGTTTGTACGGAGAAAATACAAGTAAGTTCACCTATGTAACTTTCAAAATCCTGTTAACTATAAAACGAACATGGCGGTCAAGCGAAGTTGAAACATTTAAATATACTTTTCTCACGATTTAACTATCCGAACGCAGTGAAACTTGGTACAGCAAATGTTTATACAAATTGCAAATGCACTGACATGTAGATTAGTTCCATTGTTTACATAACCTCAAGATGGCGGCTGTACGAAATTTTAAAATTAAGTTCTTATTTCTTGTGTTCTAATCATGCGATCGAAATCAACGTTTGAATAATGAACGTACACAATAATCCTCATCTAATAGTACATAACTCTTTGGCCTACATATATTATAATCCAACATGGCGATAATCCGAAATATTTAGACAGTTCTCAATATCTATTATTATTATTATTTATTAAATCGTTACAAATACACAAATTTTACAAAATTCAGAATAACTGTACACATTTTATGAATTTCCTTACAATTCCTACTCACTGTTTAACCTGTAAATTTACAATTATTAAATTATATTGTTACAATTATGATAAAGACAGGTCGAAATAGGATATCAAATTCATATCGAGCAGAAAGAGATATCACATATGCCACTAAAAGGTGAAACCTTGTGTGTGGCATGCATATCGTTGATTACTATTTCTAAAAATAGTATAATGGCTTAGCCGAATAACACGTTCTGTGTAAATGATGTATACACTAAAAAATAATGAATAAGAAGGAAAATTGAAATTGTGTTTGTATAAACTTGTAGGCTCAACTAATTATATTTTCAATTTTAATTTTGTTTTCTCTGAGAAAATGTTTTATATGCATCTTCAGGGTTGCATGATTTTCTTTAAATTCTTTTAATTTAATTGGGAGAATGTTATATAATTTTGGTGAGAAATACAGGAAGTTACGTTTGGCTATACTTAACTTAGGTTGATAAAAAATACAGTTATTCTCTGTAATACTCCTGGTTTCATACCCGTGACTAACAACTTGAATTATATTTCTATCTTTAAAAATGTATTTATATATTTCAAAAGCATACAATTGTTTAATGTTGAAGACCTTTGTTTCTGCATACAGTCTCATAGTCGGATATAATCTATCTTTCTTCAACATTATTCGCAATATGAGATTCTGCACTGTCTGAACACTTTTTAGTACGTTTCCATAGGCGCCTCCCCAGGCAAGAATACCATATGTAAGAACTGACTGGACTAGAGCATGGTAGATGTCTCTTATTAATTTGTAATTGACAATATGTTTTAAATTGTGAAATATATAGATTGTTCTTATTTTACTTGTAAGGTGTTTGTATTGGCTTTTCCATTTCATGTCACTATCTATAAACAATCCCAGATATTTAACTGTACCCACTTTAGCTATTTTCGGACAGTCACAGTTCCGATTACAGTTCAAAGTGTGTATTTTTAGTTCATTAAAATCATCTTAAACTGCTTTTAAACTGAATCTTACGAACTTTGATTTAGTTATATTCAAAAATAGTTCGTTACCATCTAGCCATATCTTTAACATTTTCAATGCAGCAGTTGGAATTTGTTTTACATTTCCCCATGTTCTACCTTCAACACAAACTACCGTATCATCTGCGTATGATATGACAATAACATTTTCAATTCCATGTATAGATGATTAAATATCGTTGATAAAACACAACCTACCATCCACACCCTTTGGTATGGTGTTCAAAAGCCTTCAGTTAGGTCGTCACATTACGTTGGAAGTCCGAAATGTCCGAAAACCTCTGGCCCTTCAGGGTTTTTCGGTGACCCTGGACCTGGACCCCACCACTCCATACTTTGACGCTTGACTTCGGGGTCGTACCTCAGACACCAGGTCTCGTCGCCCAAGCGATGGTTTTCAGAGCCATTCCTTTCAACAGAACATTCACACTTTTCACTGCCACCCACCGAACAGGTGTGCATGGCAGGTTGCATAAATTCATCCTCACTGTCACCCGCCGAACGGGTGTGCATGGTAGGTTACATAAATTCATCCCTCTAAACACGCACTGTGTCAAACAGGTCTTACACGTTGCATTGTGTGTCACCAATGTTGCCAGGTGGACCGTTCTGGCTTTATTCACCGAACGCAACGTGACGAGGCTTTTGAACACCATCCCAAATGACGCCTTCTTGCAAAGTTTCCAGGACATGTATCGCCGATCTCAGCTTTGCATAGTTACGGGAGGGGATTATTTCGAAGGACAGTAGGTTCACTGTCGTGCATTTTTCATCTAAGTTGATAGCACAGGACTATTCACCGACCTTTATTGTCACAGGTTGTATGACAGCAATTAAACTGAAATGTTGTATGTGTATAGAGGCTATAATCATACGTTCACCTATGGGACTTTCAATAAACTGGTGTGCACAAATCCAACATGGCTGTGACGCGAAATTTAAATATTCAAATGGACGTTTCTCGCGATTTAACCAGAAGAGGGCAGTGAAACTTGGTACGGTATAAGCTTATGTAAATTTTAATCCACTGGCATCTAATTCATCATTTTCATAACCACAAGATGGCGGCTGAAAGAAATTTTAAAATCTCGTTTCAATTTCTTGTGTCCTAATCACGCGATTGAAGTTTGAATAAAACACCTACACAATAATCCTCATGTAATAGTACATAACTTTAAGGGCTATATGTAAAAATCTAACATGGTGACCATCCGAAATATTTAGAAAATTTGTATGTTGATAGAGGCAATTAACGAAAATAGGATATAAGATCTGTGTCCTTTGTCTTACCACATTGGTTGAGTACAATACTTAGATTAATATCTGGAAGTTTTGAGCATACATCCTAAAATTAACATAATTAATACTTTTAATATTTGGCTTTAGATAGTGAGTGAGCTTCTAAGTTTGTTTCTAGATTATGCATTACATATGTATTGTGTTTTGAAAGTTTCTGTGTCCGGCTCTGTGCCTAAATGGTTAGTGCGCTAGGCTTTGGCCCAAAGTGCCTCGGGTTCGATTCCCGGCCAGCAGGGATTTTAATCTTCTCCTGAGGTTAATTCCCGTGACTCGGGCACTGGGTGTATGTGCCGTCTTCAGCATCACTTCATCCTCATTACGACGCGCAGGTCGCACACGGGCGTCAACTAGAAAGACCTGCACTAGGCCTCTCCGGAGGCCACACGATAATTACAAAGTTTCTGTAATTTTCACCTGTAATTAAAATAGTAATAACATCTACGTACGGTTGGCTGCGTGGCTCAGCGGTAACGTTCTCGCCTGATGTGTCAAAGGTTGCAGGATCGAATCCTGGCGCAGTCAGTTGGCATTTGAGGGTGCGATAATGAGAGGGAGGCGTGTCAGTAGATTTATTGGCACGTTAAAGATCCCCTTCGGGGCAAAATTCCGGCACCCCGGCGTCTCTAAAAGTCTCCGTAGTTAAAAGGGACGTAAAACCAATAATATTATTATTTGTATTATTCAGAAAAGTTATTAATAGGGCTCGGATTTTTAGGTAAATAAATATTTTTGTATGTAAATACATATTTTAAGCACTTTTTCCTATAAATACATAAATTCCTGCTTTTCACTTATTAGCACATAAAATACATACGGTACAGTATTTATATTTTTTAAACCAGTTTATTCCATTTTGATCTGTGTTACTTCAACGGGGAAGAACTTTTAAGTTATCTAATCTTCATGCAGAGCGTTTGTCAGCTTGCAACTGGGTTATTCTTAACTTGTCGCCCCATGCCACTCACTGTGGAAGCCGGGGATTTCCTTGCCCATAGCCATATTGTACCTCGTGCTAGACCTCCCCCTCCCCCAGCTACCTGGAACCAGTGTCACTCACATGCAGTTCATTTCTGGCACTGTGAAGTGTAAGGCAGTTCTACGATGCCTAAGGTAAAAACAACTACAGTACAAGTTATCGTCTGTTGCAGAATTTAAAGATAATTTTACTTCTGATAGGGGCGTTCTGTTCTGCCAACCATGTGGGGAAGCAATCAAGACTGAACAGCGATCTAAAGTTACACCACACCTCGAGGGCAAGAAACATATTGCCGCAGTTTTGCGCCTTCAGAAGAAGTGTTACGTGATAATCGTCGGTCATTTATGATGGACAACCGATGCATCTCATTTTGTATTGTAATGCTTCAGCAGTCAGTGAGACATAGAATAAATTGCATTCGTGAGCACTGCATATTGTTTATATTCACATTAATAAACTGAATAATAATTAAATATTTTTACTTTTTTGTCACATATTTCATGTATTTTTACTACATAAAAAATAAATATTTTCCCTATTTTTAGCACGTAAAAATCCGAGCCCTAGTTATTAATATACAGTAGAAAGAAGACTTTTATTACAAAGACCAGGTGAAGGTTGCCCTAATCTTACAAACGCTACCGTGGTCAGTGTAACAATGCTCCGAACAACCGTTGACGACAGTTCTCTTCCCTTTTCTTGTACGAACCATAAATCAAATTCTCATGGCATATTATAAGATCAGATATCAACTTACACTGTCTAAATTAATGGTATAATTACTGACAATTTGTATAACAACCTCGCAGACTCCAGAAGCCATATAGTGGGTTGACTAGTTAGTATTCCACAGGGGCAGTGAAGAGTGTTACGTAAGACATGAATATTCATATGTATACTCGTACGTGTTAAATAATGTATGGACCGAGAACCAACAGTCTGGAGAGATCAGCATTTAAATAGGGAAAACTACTTGAGGCAGTGATCATTGGAAACGCTCGAACATTTCAATAAGTAGGAGATTATGAAAACGACAAACAAACACCAACTTGAATAGCTTATCGGGATGTGTGTTGGCTGTCAGCCAATGGTTACCACCACATAGTGCAGTGGCTAGCATACTTGGCTGTCGGGGCATGGTGGTGCAGTGGTCAAGTTGCTTGCCTCTCACCAAAGTGGACCGGGTTTGATTCCCGGCCAATGCATGTGAGATTTTCGAAATGAAATATCACGTCCTGTGGTTCGGATTCCACGTAAAATGGAGGTCCCGTGGCAGCCAGGTTTTGGGTGAGGAGGAAGCTGATGACAGCTAAATTCCCTGTCAATCCATAGATGACTTAATGTATTTGGTTTGATTAAGTGCTCCAATGCGGACCTAAACTATGTAAATAAATAATATATTTTAAATTAATAAAATGTCTGTTTTGCTTCTGTGAGAGCGTATTGTAAGGATTAATCAATTATTCCATCCGTAGACGACTAATCGATTAATCGTTATATGTAACAATTAATCCACCGCCGTCTACAATTCATTCTCAAGCCGTGTCATAAGGTTTACCGCCCATCTGTCATCTGGGAGGTCTACCGTAAACACATGGTAATTGTTAACACTGCCAAAGGTTTCCGAAAATACAACAGAACATAACGTCCGCTAAATCTACACACAAATAAAGATTGCTATAAGGTAATAATATCTAAATGTCCCAATGCGCACTGCCGTCATTGATGCGCTCAGAAAAAATACACACATCAAAAAAAGTTTTGCATCACCTCGGTTCCCAGATCTCCGGCATATAGATGTTGACTGTGTATATTGTATCCAAGATACAGTCCCTTTGACTGTTCATAGATGTCACTAAAACTGCTCAAAGATGTAAACAACCATGCATGAGCAGGGCCTATTAGACGGAGGGGGTACGACAGCCGATCAGTTCCAGTCATTCCACCAGGACGAAGGTACGCTGCTCATGTTGTCTGTAGTTCTACCATGCCTAGAAGGTCAATACCGCAGTTCGATCGCGTCCGCATTGTTACTTTGTGTCAAGAAGGGCTCTCAACAAGGGAAGTTTCCAGGCGTCTCAGAGTGAACCAAAGCGATGTTGTTCGGACATGGAGGAGGTACAGAGATACAGGAACTGTCGATGACAGGCCTCGCTCAGGCCGCCCAAGGGCTACTACTGTAGTGGATGACCGCTACTTACGGATTGCCGCTCGGAGGAACCCTGACAGCAATGCCACCATGTTGAATAATGCGTTTCGTTCAGCCACAGGACGTCGTGTTTCAACTCAAACTGTGCGCAATAGGCTGCATGATGCGCAACTTCACTCCCGACGTCCATGGCGAGGTCCAGCTTTGCAACCCCGACACCATGCAGCGCGGTACAGATGGGCCCAACAACATGCTGAATGGACCCCACGGAATTGGCATCACGTTCTCTTCACCGATGAGTGTCGCATATGCCTTCAACCAGACAATCGTCGGAGACGTGTTTGGAGGCACCCTGGTCAGGCTGAACGTCTTAGACACACTGTCCAGCGAGTGCAGCAAGGTGGTGGTTCCCTGATGTTTTGGGGTGGCATTATGTGGGGCCGACGTACGCCACTGGTGGTCATGGAAGGCTCCGAAACGGCTTTACGATACCTGAATGACATCCTCCGACCCATAGTGCAACCATATCGGCAGAATATTGGAGAGGCATTTGTCTTCATGGACGACAATTCTCGACCTCATCGTGCACATCTTGTGAATGCGTTCCTTCAAGATAACGACATCGCTCGACTACAGTGGCCAGCATGTTCGCCAGACATGAACCCTATCGAACATGCCTGGGATATGTTGAAAAGGGCTGTTTATGGACGTCTTGACCCACCAACCACTCTGAGAGATTTACGCCGAATTGTCGTTGAGGAGTGGGACAATTTGGACCAACAGTGTCTTGATGAACTTCTGGATAGTATGCCACGGCGAATACAGGCATGCATCAATGCAAGAGGACGTGCTACTGGGTATTAGAGGTAGTGGTGTGTACTGCAATCTGGACCACAAATGCTGAAAGTCTAGCTGTATGATGGTACAACATGCAATGTGTGGGTCTCATGAGCAATAAAACGAGCTGAAATGTTGTTTGTGTTGATCTCTATTCCCTTTGTATTTAACGGTTCCGGAACTCTTGGAACCGAGGTGATGCAAAACTTTTTTTGATGTGTGTATTTAAGCCTATTCTTATGAACTTAGAGACTGCCTTTGATAATACATCCTTCACTTTTTGTTCACAGATGCTCTCATCATAGTCACAATAGGCCTCCTAGCTTAATGTTGACAGTCTAGCAATAACGCTGCAAGGGTCACTTAATTTAAAAATAGGTAGCTTTCTAATGGAATCTACCTAAAGGCACTTGCCAACTGAGTACAGTTCATATGTACTGGAACATAGAGGCACTGAAAATCTACCTCGCTGTAGTGATCAAAACGTAGTGATATAACCAGTTATTTTAATAGTGCAGCCATAATTTGACTTACAGCCAGGCACACAACACTTCCTCGGCTTCTGAAATAGTTTAATTAAATCTTAGTAACGAATTTGTTGATTAAATTCATTAGCAGGTTTTGGTTGCACATGCAACTTAATACAGGAAATACTCACTTCTACAACTTTCAGCAGGTCTGATTTACCACGAGTTATTTCACGGGTGTTGAAATAGTTAGTACGAACTGCTTTTAGATGCTATCATATCAAAATAAACGATATTTATGAATAGCACTTAGCATGTGGTCTTACGTGTTCATAGAACTTAAGGACTCTACTAAACGCTGCCAATTCTACCAACAGCACGACTTCAGAATTATAGACGGCAATGATTAATCTATTTTCTGCTTCGATAACTGAAATTAGTGGATTACAAGTAGAGTGTTCAGTTCCGTTTCAATTCGGTTATTGAGAGCGATTCCCCAAACATGGCGGCGCAGCGAAAGAAAACTAATTGGAGCTGCGAATGGATGACACGCACTTTGTGCTGGTCATAAAAAGAGTCGAGTAAAGCTTAGTTTAGTGTTTGTCGTAAAGTGAGTTATATAAGAGACCTCTTGACCTCCGACACGCGCAAGGTGCGTACTCAAGGACACAAAGCCAAGCCCTCCACAGTGAATAGCACATACGGTCCGAGTTCGATCCCTGGCTCTGCCAAAATCGTTAATTCTGGTCTTAAGGGCAGAACGGATTAGACTCACTCGTCAGACATTTGAGGTAAAACTAACAAGAGGTGGGTTTGATTCAAACGTCACCTGTCTTAGAAGTGATTTGCTATGCATTCCCCCTTCTACTCCAGGAGATACAGTAGTTCCTAACCTGCTCACTTTATTCCCAATCCTAGCCTCAATGTCACACCACGACAGGACAGCCTATCAGTAGAGTCCTGTGAGAAGAAACAAAACGTTATCCGTATCCGCACGACTGTTATCTGCATCCCCCCACATCCGCACGACTGTTATCCGCATACCCCCGCATCAGCACGACTGTTATCCGCTTCCCCCGCATCCGCACGACTGGTATCCGCATCCCCCACATCCGCACGACTGGTATCCGCTTCCCCCGCATCCGCACGACTGTTATCTGCATCCCCCCACATCCGCACGACTGTTATCTGCATCCCCCCACATCCGCACGACTGTTATCCGCTTCCCCCCACATCCGCACGACTGTTATCTGCATCCCCCCACATCCGCACGACTGTTATCCGCATCCCCGCATCCGCACGACTGTTATCTGCTTCCCCCCACATCCGCACGACTGTTATCTGCATCCCCCCACATCCGCACGACTGTTATCTGCATCCCCCCACATCCGCACGACTGTTATCTGCTTCCCCCCACATCCGCACGACTGTTATCCGCTTCCCCCCACATCCGCACGACTGTTATCTGCATCCCCCCACATCCGCACGACTGTTATCTGCTTCCCCCCACATCCGCACGACTGTTATCCGCTTCCCCCCACATCCGCACGACTGTTATCTGCATCCCCCCACATCCGCACGACTGTTATCCGCATCCCCGCATCCGCACGACTGTTATCTGCATCCCCCCACATCCGCACGACTGGTATCCGCATCCCCGCATCCGCACGACTGTTATCCGCATCCCCCCACATCCGCACGACTGTTATCCGCTTCCCCCACATCCGCACGACTGTTATCCGCATCCCCCACATCCGCACGACTGTTATCTGCATCCCCCCACATCCGCACGACTGTTATCTGCATCCCCCCACATCCGCACGACTGGTATCCGCTTCCCCCACATCCGCACGACTGTTATCTGCATCCCCCCACATCCGCACGACTGGTATCCGCATCCCCCACATCCGCACGACTGTTATCCGCATCCCCGCATCCGCACGACTGTTATCTGCATCCCCCCACATCCGCACGACTGGTATCCGCATCCCCGCATCCGCACGACTGTTATCTGCATCCCCCCACATCCGCACGACTGTTATCCGCATCCCCCACATCCGCACGACTGGTATCCGCATCCCCCACATCCGCACGACTGTTATCCGCATCCCCGCATCCGCACGACTGTTATCTGCATCCCCCCACATCCGCACGACTGGTATCCGCATCCCCGCATCCGCACGACTGTTATCCGCATCCCCGCATCCGCACGACTGTTATCTGCATCCCCCCACATCCGCACGACTGGTATCCGCATCCCCCCACATCCGCACGACTGTTATCCGCATCCCCCACATCCGCACGACTGGTATCCGCATCCCCCGCATCCGCACGACTGTTATCCGCACGACTGTTATCCGCATCCCCCCACATCCGCACGACTGTTATCCGCATCCCCCACATCCGCACGACTGGTATCCGCATCCCCCGCATCCGCACGACTGGTATCCGCATCCCCCACATCCGCACGACTGTTATCCGCATCCCCGCATCCGCACGACTGGTATCCGCATCCCCCGCATCCGCACGACTGTTATCCGCATCCCCGCATCCGCACGACTGTTATCCGCATCCCCGCATCCGCACGACTGTTATCCGCATCCCCACATCCGCACGACTGGTATCCGCATCCCCACATCCGCACGACTGTTATCCGCATCCCCCGCATCCGCACGACTGTTATCCGCATCCCCGCATCCGCACGACTGGTATCCGCATCCCCACATCCGCACGACTGGTATCCGCATCCCCACATCCGCACGACTGTTATCCGCATCCCCCGCATCCGCACGACTGTTATCCGCATCCCCCGCATCCGCACGACTGTTATCCGCATCCCCCGCATCCGCACGACTGTTATCCGCATCCCCACATCCGCACGACTGGTATCCGCATCCCCACATCCGCACGACTGGTATCCGCATCCCCACATCCGCACGACTGGTATCCGCATCCCCACATCCGCACGACTGTTATCCGCATCCCCACATCCGCACGACTGGTATCCGCATCCCCCGCATCCGCACGACTGTTATCCGCATCCCCCGCATCCGCACGACTGTTATCCGCATCCCCCGCATCCGCACGACTGTTATCCGCATCCCCCGCATCCGCACGACTGTTATCCGCATCCCCACATCCGCACGACTGGTATCCGCATCCCCACATCCGCACGACTGGTATCCGCATCCCCACATCCGCACGACTGTTATCCGCATCCCCACATCCGCACGACTGTTATCCGCATCCCCACATCCGCACGACTGTTATCCGCATCCCCCGCATCCGCACGACTGTTATCCGCATCCCCACATCCGCACGACTGGTATCCGCATCCCCACATCCGCACGACTGGTATCCGCATCCCCCGCATCCGCACGACTGTTATCCGCATCCCCCGCATCCGCACGACTGTTATCCGCATCCCCGCATCCGCACGACTGGTATCCGCATCCCCACATCCGCACGACTGGTATCCGCATCCCCACATCCGCACGACTGGTATCCGCATCCCCACATCCGCACGACTGGTATCCGCATCCCCACATCCGCACGACTGGTATCCGCATCCCCCGCATCCGCACGACTGTTATCCGCATCCCCCGCATCCGCACGACTGTTATCCGCATCCCCGCATCCGCACGACTGGTATCCGCATCCCCACATCCGCACGACTGGTATCCGCATCCCCACATCCGCACGACTGTTATCCGCATCCCCCACATCCGCACGACTGGTATCCGCATCCCCACATCCGCACGACTGGTATCCGCATCCCCACATCCGCACGACTGGTATCCGCATCCCCCACATCCGCACGACTGGTATCCGCATCCCCACATCCGCACGACTGGTATCCGCATCCCCACATCCGCACGACTGGTATCCGCATCCCCACATCCGCACGACTGGTATCCGCATCCCCACATCCGCACGACTGGTATCCGCATCCCCCGCATCCGCACGACTGTTATCCGCATCCCCCGCATCCGCACGACTGTTATCCGCATCCCCGCATCCGCACGACTGGTATCCGCATCCCCACATCCGCACGACTGGTATCCGCATCCCCCACATCCACACGACTGTTATCCGCTTCCCCCGTATCCGCACGATTGTTATCCGCATCCCCCGCATCCGCACGACTGTTATCCGCATCCACCCCGCATCCGCACGACTGTTATCTGCATCCCCGCATCCGCACGACTGGTATCCGCATCCCCCACATCCACACGACTGTTATCCGCTTCCCCCGTATCCGCACGATTGTTATCCGCATCCCCCGCATCCGCACGACTGTTATCCGCATCCCCCGCATCCGCACGACTGTTATCCGCATCCCCGCATCCGCACGACTGGTATCCGCATCCCCCACATCCACACGACTGTTATCCGCTTCCCCCGTATCCGCACGATTGTTATCCGCATCCCCCGCATCCGCACGACTGTTATCCGCATCCACCCCGCATCCGCACGACTGTTATCTGCATCCCCGCATCCGCACGACTGGTATCCGCATCCCCCACATCCGCACGACTGTTATCCGCTTCCCCCCGCATCCGCGTACTGTTATCCGCATACCCCCGCATCCGCACGACTGTTATCCGCATCCCCCACATCCGCACGACTGGTATCCGCATCCCCCACATCCGCACGACTGGTATCCGCATCCCCGCATCCGCACGACTGTTATCCGCTTCCCCCCGCATCCGCATGACTTCTTTCCGCATTGGCACGTTTGTCATTTGAAACTACTGGCATTACAATAATATTAGCGGCTTCGGTGGCGTATTTGTTAGCATGCTGAACTGCTGAGCCCAATATAGCGTATTCAAACCCGGCCGAAGTCGTCGGAATTTTTTAAGAGCGTTAAAATCCTTCAGTATGCCTTCCTTCGGAGGGGAAGTAAAGCCGGCGGTCTTATGCCATCGATTTATGGCATGCAAAAGATCCTTCCACAGACCAAACTTGTGTGAAGCTGCATTTCTAGGTTAGATTTCGTTGGAACGCTCTATCAAAGTTCCAACGTTCACTACTAGGTATCATTGACATCTGGTAGCGAAAGTTGAAATTGAACGGAATGTGTAGCTCACCCTATGGGTGTCCGGTTGAAGCAGCTACAGCCTCTGGCAAGCCGAACATGTCCTCGCACACTCCCGGCACTAAAAGCCATACGATAAATAAATAAATAAATAAATAAATAAATAAACAATAAATGTGTAGGTTGACTTTCTTTAGGGTATATCATAATATTTTATTATTATTAATGAGTATTAATGATTATTAATAATTATTATTAGTGATTAATGATTGTGAGTATTTTGTTTTCAATTTCCCCTTCTTGAATGTAAGTATGTAGTTAGTTTTAATTGTAAGTATGTAGTTAGTTTGTCTATTAGATATACTTAATTGTTCCATTAGACTATGGTGTGTGAGTGTGTCTGGTGGCAGTTGCATTGTTTATTAGATATAGTTCGTTGTTTCATTAGACTGTGATGTGTGAGGGTGCATGTGAGTGTGCCTGGTGACAGACTGTTTTAGTGGTAATATTTTGTTGTTGGTGGAACCATAGTATTTTTTCGTTAGTAGAATTTTGGTATTTAATTTTTAGCAGAAGGTTAGTATTTTTGCTAGTAGAATTGCTCTTTTACTTGTTCTGAAAGGGAGTAGCAGCCTTTCAGAATAAATCAATTCTTTACTTGTCTTATAGACGGTTAAGATATTGATAATATAAGCCAACTAATAGCTACACTTAATTCTGCTGCACTGCTGAAAGCAACGGGAAACTGCAGCCGTAATGCTATTCCCGAGGCTATGCACCTCTCTATGCATAATTACATGTGATGATGGCCTCCTTCCTTGTAAATTTTCAATCCGGAGGTAAACTAGTCTCCCGTTCGGATCTCCGGGTGGGTACTACTCGAGTAAATTATGTAAAATGTTTTACCTTCATTACATTTAGTAGATTTAAACTGACTACTCCGGAGGGGGTTAACATCACAGAAGTGACAAAGAGGAAATTTGACATTCTACGGATCGGAGCGTGGAATGTTAGAAGTCTGCTAGGAAGTGGAAGGTTAGAAAACTTAGAAAGAGAAATGTATAGGTTGACGATGGATTTGGTTGGGATTAGTGAAATGCGCTGGCAGGAAGAACAGGACTTTTAGTCAGGAGACTATAGGGTCATTAGCACTAAATCAAACAATGGTCAAGCAGGGGTTGGTCTCATATTGAGTAGGAAACTAGGACAGCGGGTGGAATATTATGAGCAATATAGTGAACGGATTATTGTAGCAAAAATCAATACAAAACCTACGTGCACCACAATGGTACAAGTCTATATGACTACCAGTCAAGCTGATGATAAGGATGTTGAAAAGGTCTACGAAGAAATAGATGAAATTCTGAGGTATATCAAGGGTGATGAAAATGTTATAGTAATGGGAGATTGGAATGCTGTGGTTGCAAAAGGAAGAGAAGGGAAGATAGTAGGAAATTTCGGATTAGGTGAAAGCAATGATCGAGGAGGCAGGTTGATGGAATTCTGTACCGAGCATGAGTTGGTCATAGCTAATACCTTATTCAATAACCACAATAGAAGAATATACACATGGATGAGACCAGGAGATACAGGACGTTACCAAATCGATTTCATTATGGTCAAGGAGAGGTTTCGAAACCAGATTTTGGATTGTAAAACATATCCCGGTGCTGACATAAAACTCTGACCACAATTTGGTTGTTATGAAATGCAGATTAAATTTGAAGAAACTGAAGAAATGTCAAAAGTCAAAAGGGTGGGCAATAGACAGACTGAAAAAAGAAGGATGTAAACGAAAGATTTAAGAAGAGTATAAAGGAAGGACTAATGCAAAACCCTAAACAAACTTCAATTGCACACGAATGGGCACTTTTGAAGAATGAAATAACAAAATCCACAGAAGAAAACATTGGTAGGAATGAAAGAATAGGTAGAAAACCGTGGATCACCCAGGATATACTAGAATTGATGGATGAAAGGCGGAAACACAACAAGTAGTTCCGTGAAGAACTATACAGCCTATTTTCATACATCCTACTTATGTTAATTGCCACTATCAACATACACAATTTCAGTTTGATTGCTGTAATAGATTCGTAGATATTGAGAACCGACTAAATATTTCGGATGGTCGCCTTGTTGGATATTATATATGTAGGTCCTAGAGTTATGTACTGTTACATGCAGATTATTGTGAACGTGTAGTATTCAAACTTCAATCGCATAATTAGCACACAAGAAGTAACAACGAGATTTTAAAATTTTGCACAGCTGCCATCATGAGGTTATGGAAACAATTGAAATAAATTAGAAGCCAGTGGATTAACATTCGTATAAGGATTTACTGTACCAAGTTTCACTGCACGCGGATGGTTACATTGCGTGAAACGTCCATGTGAATATTTATAATTCGCGTCGCCGCCATGTTGGATTTGTGATCACCAGGTTATTTAAAGTCCTATAGGTGAACTTAAGTTCATAGCCCCTATGAACATTAAAAAATGCAGTTTGATTGCTAAAATAGATTCGTAGATAATCAGTATCGTCTAAATATTTCGGATGGTCGCCATGTTGGATTGTTAAATGTATAGGCCATAGAGTCATGTACCATTAAAGAAAAATTATTGCGTAGGTTCATTATTCAAACTTTCACTTCGATCGCATGACTACATCACAAGAAATAAAAACATAATTTTAAAATTTGCACTGCCACCATCTTGAGGTTATGTAAACAATCGAACTAAATTAGATACCGGTGGATTACAACGTGTATAAATATTTCCTGTACCAGGTTTCAGTGCGCTTGGAACATTAAATCGCGAGAAAGGTCTATTTAAAATTTTCAAATTCGCTTGGCCGCCATGTTCGTTTTGTAGCTAACTGGGTTTTGAAAGTCTTATAGATGGACTTCCAGTAGTGCCCTTTATCTCCGTACAAAATTTTAGGGAGATACCGCTAATAGTTTCAGAGATATAGAATGCCGGTGAAATATTTCGCACATCCGCCATCTTGTGATTATGTAAACAATTGAACGAAGTTAGATGTCGGTGCATTACAATGTATATAAACATATACTGTACCAAGTTTCATTGCGTTTGGTTGGTCAAATCGCGAGAAAAGTCTATTTAAAAGTCGCAAATTCGCTTGGCCGCCATGTTGGTTTTGTAGTTACCAGGTTTTCAAAAGTCACATAAGTGAACTTATAGTAGTTCCCTCTATCACCAGAGAAAATGTCAGGGTGATATCAGTAATAGTTTCGGAGATATTGAATGCTGGTGAAATATTTCGCACAGCCGCCATGTTGGATTGGTGAGTCGTAACAAAATTTGAAGGGCACGGTCGAGGTCGCCCGGAATAGTGCTATGAACTTTACGAGTTTCATTGAAATCGCTCCTGCCGTTTAGATTTGATTAGGGGGGGACACACACACGAATCACACACACACACACGCACACACACACGGACAAAAGGTGATCTCATAAGCCTATTTTTTTCAAAATTGAAAATAGGCTAAAAATGTAAGATATGAAAAGGGGAAAGCAGAATACAGACGTCTGAGAAATGTGGTTAACAAGATGTGCAAGGAAACGAAAGAAGAATGAAATCAGGAAAAGTAGATACAGCTTATCGAAGGATTAAGCACTCTTTTGGGGAAAAGAAGACTAAGTGCTGTAATATTAAGGACACAAATGGAAAGCCTGTAACAGATAGGGAAGAAAATGTTGAGAGATGGAAAGCTTATATAGAGTGTTTGTATAAGGGAAAGGAGATGCAAAAGGAGATTTAATATTGAGATCAGAATTTGACAGAGCATTGGAAGACTTAAGCACGAACAAAGCACCAGGCATAGATGATATACCGATTGAGTTGCTACGCTGCATAGGAGATGTAGGTCTAATCAGGTTATTTCACTTGGTGTGTAGGATTTATGAGACAGGATAGGTACACTCTGATTTCAAGAAGAATGTTATCATCCCTATACCGAAGAAAATGGGAGCTGACAGATGTGAAGATTACCGTACAATCAGCTTGATTATTCATGCTTCAAAGATCCTGTCAAGAATAGTTTACAAGAGGATGGAAACCAGATAGAATCGGAGTTGGGTGAAGGCCAGTTTGGTTTCAGGAGAAATGTAGGAACAAGGGAAGCTGTACTAAGTCTTAGGCTGATTTTGGAAGGTAGAATAAGAAAATATAAGAGAACGTTCATGGCATTTGTAGACTTAGAAAAGGTTTTTCATAACGTTGATTGGACTAAATTGTTTGACATTTTGAAAACGATTGGAATAAAGTACAGGGATAGGATGGTGATCTACAATCTATACAGAAACCAGACAGCAGTCATTCGAGCTGAAGGACATGAGAGAGAAGCTGGTATTCCGAAAGGTGTAAGGCAAGGATGCAACTTATCACCCATACTTTTCAATCTTTACATTGAGCAAGCAATGAAGGAAATTGTAGAAAATTTCTAAAGTGGGAGTGAAGATTCAAGGAGAAATAATTTCAACTCTGAGATTTGCCGATGACATCGTCATCTTGGCCGATACGCCTGAGGATTGGAATGAGTTTCTCAATGGTATGGACTCCGTCTTGAGGAAAGAATTCATGATGAAAATTAATAAATGTAAAACAAAAATACTGGAATGCAGCCGACGGAAATCGGAAACCTCTATGGACATCAAATTGGCAGGTCAAAAGCTGAAGGAAGTAGGAGACTTCTGTTAGTTAGGAAGCAAATTAACCAGTGATGCACGAAGCAAAGAGGATATAAAAAGTAGGTTGGCTCAGGCAAGGAAAGCATTTATGCAGAAAAGGAATCTGTTGACATCGAATATAGATTTAGGTATTAGGAAGTCATTATTGAAAGCCTTTGTCTGGAGCGTGGAGCTCTGTGGAAGTGAAACTTGGACTTTTGATGCACCAGAAAAGAAGAAAATTGAGGCGTTTGAAATGTGGTGTTACAGGAGAATGATGAAGATCAGATGGGTAGATAGGGTGACAAACGAAGAGGTATTAAGACGAGTGGGAGAGGAGAGATGTTTCTGGCGACTGCTAATGAAGAGAAGAGATAGGTTAGTAGGGCACATACTAAGACACCCAGGAATAGCAAGCTTAATTATGGAAGGACGGGTCGAGGTCAAGAACTGTAGGAGTAGACCAAGGTTAGAATATGTTAAACAGATTGCCTCGGATGTAGGGTGTGGTAACAATGTAGAGATGAAACGATTAGCTCAGGACAGGGAGGCTTGGAGAGCTGCATCAAACCAGTCAAAAGACTGAAGACTCAAACACACACAAACAATAATACTTTTAAATTACTTAAAATTAATAAAGTACTAAAGCAACATATTTAGACATTTGAGGCTTTGTATGTCATGAGCTATGTTTAAAATGAATGTTACACAGCCAGAATTGCAACCCTTTCCTGTTCGGAGTGTTAATTATGAATTATGCTTAGTGACATAATTTGATGGGATTAGCTTAAATCATCATCTCACACTTATGAGAAAAAAAAACACAACGGAAATATATGATATGTCATAAACATAATGATATTAACCTGTTGAGTGCTTCGTCCGTCTATAAACGTCACTCAAGATGTTTTATTTTGTTTTATTCCCCATTCACTTTCGAGTGCCGAGTCAATCCCTAGTATGTTCTGCCATCTATTGGGCATTATGTAGTAGTACTTGAGTTTGAAATTTTGCTTCCGGAGATAACTAACAGACCAATTTTTAGGCGTCTGTCGTCTACAGCTGAGGTTCATCTGATATGAAAACAAGTATGGCGGAACAATAAGCAAATTCTTCACGCTGCGTTGTGATTTAGGAGCCTTCAATATCAATGTCTGTAGAAGTAAGAAGCAACAAGTAGTACTTGCCTACTGATTTTAGGTAATAATTTTATTTTGGGCCCATTAACTGGTATGGAGATGATGCCAATTTTGATTCTAGTCAAGTTGATAAAATATATAAACGAAGGATTTTGAATTTACATTTAGATCAATTCAGGCCTGTAACCTATAGACAAAAGCTAATTATAATAACTTCTATGACTTTTACACATTTTTTAAAATGTGAATTAAGAAACTCAGCACTTAAAAGGTTAAACAAGTTCGGATTGTATTCTAAAAACTATCCGCAAATTTTCTCCAAATATTATCCCGAGCTCATCAGCTATCCGCACAGTCATGGCGAAACATTTTGCGGATATCCGTGGGTTTATTCGCGCAGGAGTTTAGCTATCAGACAAACTCTGAACATACCCAAGAACACGGGGCAAATGTAGCACATATAGAGTGGGATGAAAACAAGTGACTCCCAGTACAGACATTTAGCCCATCTCTCAACAAATACAAATATGCTATTTTGAGTAACAATTGTTGTTGCTTCAATTATTGCCTCTCACCAAGTTCAATTCCCGGTCAATGCTAGTATGATTTTCGAAGTGTAATATCACGTCCTGTAGTTCGATTGCGCGTGATTCCTGTGATCCACTAAAACTCACTGAAGTCAAGCTGAAATATTCCAAGGGTAGCACCGGCTCTGGAATGTACTTAGTGGTGTAGTGGCTAGCAATATTGGCTGTCATTCCTGAGGTCCTGGTTCGATTCCTGGCTCTACCAAGAAGTTCAGCTCATGTGTGGGGGCTGAAACGGGTTACACTCAGCACTGAGAAGAAGCGGGTGCGATCGATTCTCACCTGAACCATCTTCGAAGTGATTTGCTGTGGTGTTTCACTTCTATTAAAAGCTAATTCCGGGATGGTTGCTAACTAAAGGCCACTGCCGCCTCTTTGTGTGTCTAGCTTCAATGTTACGAATACACACAATTCTAGACACCACGATGACACAGGTTACCAGACATATTCCACACACAGACAACCAAGTAGACGGGGCTACATGGCCACGATGTCGCAAATGTTTCAAGATTCAAATGCGTGCCACATATTCATTTCCAGATTCTTAAGACTGGTTGGTTGTTTCTGTGTACTTTGGGTGTGTGTAGAATCTGTCTGATAACCGGTGTTAATTGTGATGGCTGTATTAGTGTGTGTTATCAGCCGTTAATTCAAGTAAGGACTGAAGACGATCAATTTGAAGTAGTTCCTACTTTTGCTACCAAATGCTACCGTCAACGACACCTAGCTGTGAACTTGGTTACTAGACGCTACCGCAACCGGCACCTGGCGATGAACGTTGGAACTTAGAGCGTTAATCAAATCTAACCTATAATTTTAGCTTCACACAAGTGTAGTTAGTGGAAGGTTCTTTTACATGCCATAAATCTATGACCTGGGACCGCCGGATTTACTTACCCTCAGAAAGAAGGCATACTGAGTGATTTTTAACGCTCAAGAACCGACGACTTCGGCCTGGTTTGAACCCGCGATCTTGGGCATAGAAGCTCACCATGCTACGAACTACCCCACGGAAGCTGCCATTCTTAAGACTGATACACATGTTGTTAAAAGGAGACGCACAGGTGTTGTTGACAGCCACTCCGCAGTCCCTGGCAATGAGCTGGACGCAGCAAAGGTCAGGGTTAACCAGGAGGGTTTTAGAGACTCCTGCGGCGAGGTATACATCACTTTTATGGGCCTCTCTGTTGTCAAGCTTCCAGTACAAGTTCAGTGCGGAGTTCCTGGTTCAAACATCTTTCTCTGAACATCTCCACCAAGAAAAATAGACTGGAAAGAAGTCTAATACCATGGATCGATTTCAAGAGAGGTAGATTTCTCCACTACAATTCTATTAAAAAGTAAACCACTTTTAGCGAAGTTATTGAAATCGATTAGGCCTATTTTCTTTTATGTTCGACCATGCCAAAATATAAATATTATATGCCAGAAAACTGTAGCCTGTCTTAATGAGGCTCATTATAGCTCAAGTTGCATTATGATACAGGTTCTCCACCAATCAGAGCTTAAGATTCTCATTACGATACAGCTGTTTGACCAATTAGGTAAGGATAGTACTGACTTCCTCGGCCCCCAGTTTTAAATTTCACTGCGTGGCTAGTGTCATAGAGGGGTATTCAAGGAGGCCATGGTTGAATGCAAGGTATTCTCTACACCCCATGCGCTCTGTTCAGTAATGCAACTGGCGGAATCTCGTCAGATATTTATGAATAACTAGCAACCCAATCCGGCTTCGACCGGGAATAATTATGCATGCATTACTGATTACGTGATAAGCGCTTTTTTCGGATGTCAATGAACTACGACCTATATCCGTTTTACGTCTTGGCATGATGGGTTAAAATCACTGACTGGACTATTAATTATATTATCATGGAGACTCATGTGCAACGAATTCTTGTCAGACGTAATTTAACCCTCAATTCACTACTAGGAAACATGTTACGTATATTCCTACCCTGAGTCCCACGGACTCACTATTTTAATATAAAATTACGAAAAAAAAATGCACTTGACTTGAGAGAAGCTGGTATTCAGAAAGGTGTAAGGCAAGGCTGCAACTTATCACCCATACTTTTCAATCTTTACATTGAACATGCAATGAAGGAAATTAGAGAAAAATTTAAAGTGGGAGTGAAGGTTCAAGGAGAAATAATTTCAACTCTGCGATTTGCTGATGACATCGTCATCTTGGCCGACAAGCCTGAGGATTTGAATGAGTTTTTGAATGGTATGGACTCCGTCTTACGGAAAGAATTCATGATGAAAATTAATAAATGTAAAACAAAGATGCTGGAATGCAGCCGAAATAAATCAGAAACCTCTATGGACATCAAATTGGCAGATGAAATGCTGAAGGAAGTAGGAGACTTCTGTTACTTAGGAAGCAGAATAACCAGTGATGGACGAAGCAAAGAGGATATAAAAAGTAGGCTGGCTCAGGCAAAGAAAGCATTTCTACAAAAAAGGAATCTGCTGACATCGAATATAGATTTAGGTATTAGGAAGTCATTTTTGAAAGCCTTTGTCTGGAGCGTGGCGCTCTATGGAAGTGAAACTTGGACTTTTGATGCACCAGAAAGGAAGAAAATTGAGGCGTTTGAAATGTGGTGTTACAGGAGAATGATGAAGATCAGATGGGTAGATAGGGTGACAAACGAAGAGGTATTAAGACGAGTGGGAGAGGAGAGATGTTTCTGGCGACTGCTAATGAAGAGAAGAGATAGGTTGGTAGGGCACATACTAAGACACCCAGGAATAGCAAGCTTAATTATGGAAGGAAGGGTCGAGGACAAGAACTGTAGGGGTAGACCAAGGTTAGAATATGTTAAACAGATTGCCTCGGATGTAGGGTGTGGTAGCTATGTAGAGATGAAACGATTAGCTCAGGGCAGGGAGGCATGGAAAGCTGCATCAAACCAGTCAAAAGACTGAAGACTCAAACAACAACAACATGACTTGATATGGACATTTGATGTTAAGACACTTAATTACTAATGCAGAAAATTAGAAATATTTACAAATAATGTGATATTCTCACCATAATCTCAATAAACATCAAACAACCAATTTTTTTTCAAAATGATAAAAAATGTCAGAAACTATATAATTCGCAAATGTTATCAGCATAATTTTAAAACAACAATTACTGTTGTAATCAACACCAAAAAATTATCACATGTATCGTATGACAGTGAAGATCCAGCAAGGGTTCTGTTACACAGGATCTGCATATCTTCTTCGAACATTTTTTAACTTTGGTTTTCTTCTTGGAGCCATGAATTTACAAGAGACTCTACTTCAGGATCAGTGATACTTACTGAAGATCATCCAGTATGATTATGATCCATACCAAACGATAAAATAAGCATATATACTGTAAGCTCATGAATAGAAGTTGTAACATAAATATCTACCATGAGTCCCCGTGATTCATTCGAGCACTTTTGCCCACTTTCCAGTCACCGTTTGCACACGTCTCTTCCGCTACACATTCAACACCCAACTGAAGGAAGGTATACAGTGGCGGGTAAACATTGGCGCAAAATCACGAGATGCACACAGATTGAAAAAATGAATGTGAGTCCCGGGGACTCAGGTAGTGAATTAAGGGTTAAGAATGGCGAGGTGCATGAAACACAAATCCCCCTTCCGTCCAATCTTAACTTGACTTGACTGTATATTTTGCGGAACGAAAACTTCATAGGCGAAATGAAGTTGCACTTCCAGGGAAACTCCAAACACAACCACTCTTTCGCTTGTTTAAAAAACATACTCGTGTCTTAATTATTGCTATTATAGGCTTGTTGCATAATGTACTATTATTCCACACCTATTAAAAACAATGTGGAAATGTCTAGCCTTGGAGTCGTTCACCCACGGTTTCCGCATTAATAATTCCACTTTGGAGTTGGTGGTTACTCTAACTAAACCCTGTGGCCCTACAGCCTATTGAGGGTCTTGGTCTACCAAGTAACCGCTGCTTAGCCTCATATTGAGGGGCGACGCGGTGTCAGCGTGACGTGTTCCCTCGGCCGTTAATCTTGGTTTCCTCGACTTTAAACCAGAGCTTCCAAAACATCTGTGGATAGACGTCTTATACGATGCTCCTGTTCTCAAAACATTCGTATTCGATTTGGTGTCTGACGAATCGTTGCGGAAATGTGCGCTATCAGCGGTGTGACGCAACCTGTTTTCCCGAAGATAGCGGTACAGGCTGCCTTGAGGCACGAGCAATGCCGCGGTTCATCAATTAGGTATTTCCAGTTTGTGCAATGAGAATGTTTTTGAGCTTAACTGGGTAATTTCTACGTTTGGTTATGCGATGCGAACGCCTCGAAAGAAATCGTATGAAGTCCACACACAGTTCTACATTATCCATATTATTCGTACAAAAAACGTGTTGAAAAACCGAATGTCTTTGTTTTCTTCAGACAATTGTTTCCTATTTCACACTTTATTTGGGTTTCACGTTTTCCCAGTATCACTAGTTACGAGAGGTCAAACTGCTCGGGAGAAGTCGTCAAGCTTACTAAGAGGAGAACATTGAATAGAAGGGAATTAAATACGTTAACTATTAAGTCATTGCCTCCGTGGCTTCGGCGGCAGCACGCCATCCTCTCACCACTGGGTCCGTAGTTTAAATCCCGGTCACTCCATGTGAGATTTGTGCTGGAAAAAAGCGGAGGCAGACAGGTTTTTTTCCGGGTACTCCGGTTTTCCCTGTCAAAAATTTCATTCCAGAAACACTCTCCACTATCATTTCATTTGTCATTCATTTAACCATTGCCCCAGGGGAGTGCGACATGCTTTGGCAGCCGGTACATTTCATATTTTCGCCGCTAGATTGGGGGGGGGGCTTCATTCATTCCATTCCTGACCCAGTCGGTCGACTGGAACAGGCTGTGGATTTTCATTTTTCAAATATTAAGTTAATACATTGTGAAGGCAGTACTGAGAAATGGCTTCTAAAATCTATATACACCCTCTGTCTGAAAAGTTCGGTGAATGGGCTATATATATTACGAACGGATTGTTGGCTTACCGGAAACAGCCGTTACTGTCCTTGGAAGTAGCCTAATCCCCGTGGATGGTTATGCACTTCTGAGAACGACGGCACAAGTCCTGGAATCTCCTGGCATAGTGTTCTTTAGGAATAGCCTTCAGTTTGAGTCGTCAAAACTCTAAATTGAAAGCAAGAGAGAAGCGTGAGTTTATGCAACCTGCCTTGCACACCTGATAGACGGGTGGCAGTGAGAAGGGTGAATTTTGCAACCTAACGTGCACACCTGTTCGACGGGTGGCAGTGAGAAGGGTGAATGTTCCGTGGAATGGAATGGTCCTGAAAACCATCGTTACGGGTGACGACACCTGGTGCCTGAGGTACGACCTCGAAGACAAACGTCAAAATATGGAGTATCAGGGTCCAGGGTCGCCAAAAAGCCCTGAACGGCCAGAGGGTTCCGAACATTTCGGACATCCAACGTAATGGGACGACCCAATTGAAGGCTATCCCTCAGGAATACTATGCCAGGACTTGTACAGCCGTTCTAAGAAGTGCATAACCAACGGGGAATACTTCGAAGGCCAGTAACGGCTGCTTCAGGAAAGCCAACAATCCGTTCGTAATATAGACCCATTCTCCGAACTTTTCAGACAGAGGGTGTATATAAGGGGTGATCAAAAACCTTCTGTCTGATGCTCGAGGTTGACGAGCCCGTGTGGTGACACACTGTGTCCTGCTGTGTGAAGAAGTCCGTAACCGCCTGCTGCACATCCTCGTCCCACAGGATTCCTCGACCCTTCAAGGCCTTTTTTAAGTGACAGAAGGCGTGATAATCGCTTGGGGGAGAGATCAGGGCTATAGGGCGGTTACTCGAGTGTCTCCCACTTGAGTTAGCGTACCATCTACGTTACGAGCTGCAGTTTTCCCAGACGTTTCAGCTTAATTGCACGCCGCGCCGTAATGTCTCCAGTGCTGCTCAGTTATGGAGACACCAGGCCAGGCTCCTTGTAATCAATAAGCAATGGGCACCGCTAATCAGAGAACAGGGTGAGCATCACCTTCCCAGCGGATGGATGGCTCTTGAACTTGTTGGGACGAGGGGACGATGGATGTCACTTTAGAATCCGGTTCCCAGTGCTGGCACCAGCAACAACGCTCTCCAGGAATGTGTTGGCATCAACATTGCTGCAGGCAAACATTCATCTGGTGCGCTTATTGTTCGGGGTATCGGTGTAGCAACGCCCTCAAACAGAAACTTTTTGAAGGAATTTCCGCATAGGAATGCCTTTCAATTTCCGGCCCCGGCGCGATGTAGCTTTCCGAGGCGTTGTGGGTTCCGGGCTCCATGGGCACGGAGGTACCTCCTTCTTGACCGGCTTCTTCTTCTTCCGTCTCTTGGATGGGTTAGATGGTCATTTCTCAGCGTCTTCTCGAACGGGCTCCGGGTTAGGAAGAGAAGGAACTCGAGCCTCGTTCTCCTCTCCAGTTACTGGGCTGGTGCCGGTGTTGTCGCTGCCTGACCCCTCGCCGCCCCGCGTGCTCCGCGTCCCTTTCCGCGGGGGACCGCTCCCGGACGGGGAGTTGGCTGTAGATGGAAGCCTTCGGGGAGAGTTGTGAGCTCGTCCCCGGTGGCTTGATCTAGCTGCAGTGCTTGGCCCCATGCTCTTGTTAAGGCTATGTATAGCAGGTTGGCCCTATTGAAGGCGTATTTTCTTTGGATGGGATCCATAGACGGCCACAGCGACAGGAGACACAATGTTGTGGCTGCGTCCTGGTGGTCCCGTCCGGTGGGAATGGTCTGCAGGATTTGTTTCAGACCTTGTGCCAAGTTGTAGACATGCTGTGCTGGTGGTAAGTCGAGCCCCTTGCTCATGGTCATTGGGTGCAGAATCCACCACGGGTTGGGTGGCTGCACTTCCTATAAAAGTGTTTGGTTGTATGATTTATTCCATCCTTTAACCCTGTATGGGATATTGGTCTCTATATTAACCACCTGTCATAAGGACAGTTTATGCTCTCAAAGATGCTGATAGTTGAATCTTTCAGCCAAATTTCGGAGAATTTTCATGTCGAAGTGCTAGTATTTCTAAAAATCAAATATGATATACATATGTACTTGACATAATGTGTTGGATAAAATTTAAACAATTTAAAACTGAAAACAATAACAAGTGTAAAAATTAAATATAAATCTTGAAATAAAGATTATAAAAATAAAATTACAATAATAAAAGAAATATGAAAATTTAAATAATGAACATAACTATTAAAAAATTATGACAATAATTGTCAAAATCAATTTGAAATTAGTTAATTAAATAATCCAATAAAAATATCAAAATTAAATCTATAAGAACATAAATTGAAAATTGAAACTAAATACATAAACATTAAAATTAGAGAAACAAAAATAAACATGATCAATTTTCATAATAATTAAAATAAGTTAGAATGTAAAAACAAATAAAAGTAATAAAAGTAGTTTCGCCCAATAAAGGGTAAAATAGTTATCCATTTTGAAAATGGGTTTGCTTTTATTTTTATTTGTTTTTATATTTTAATTTATTTTAATTATTATAATTGTTAATAATGTTATCTTTTGTTTCTCTAATTTTCATGTTTATATATTTATTTTTAATTTTCAATTTATGTTCTTATAGATTTAATTTTGATATTGTATTTAATTAATTACATAATTAATTTCGAATTGATTTTTACAATAATTTTCATAGTTTTTTATAGTTATGTTCATTATTTTAATTTTTATATTTCTTTCATTATTGAAATATTATTTTTATTATTTTTGTTTCTATATTTAAGTTATATTTTATTTCTACACTCCAATTGTTAATTATTTTATTTTTTTATTTTATCCAACACACAACGTCAAGTAGATACGTATATAATATTTGATTTTTAGATACACTACCACTTCGGCATGAAAATTCTCCGAAATATGACTTAGAGATTTAACTATCAGCAACTTTGAAATCATAAACTGTCCTTATGACAGGAGACCAATATCCCATTAAGGGTTAACATACGAGTATATTAGGCTATACGTTTTGTCTATAGCCGCGACGACCAAGACCAAGACAGGAATGACTCAAGGCGTCGCGACGTACAGTTTGGCAACATTGATTCACAATAAACACCCATAACAAAATAACACACATGGCTTGGTTTGCTTGACACCTGCTACATTGGAGACGAATATTCATGAGCGTGGCAATTATGAATCAGAGATTCACACAATAATTTATTGGCTAGACGGGATCAGATAAATTGATTCACGTAACTGAAGGTCAAGTTAAAACGAAACGTATGACTTCCTCCTTTCACCACTAGTGTTTGAGTAACGCGTGTTTAGTTCCAAAACTCGAAAGGTCTGCAAATGTGTACAAGCACTCGGGGGTGTGTGCTGTTTCTCGAGACATTTGAATTGAGCTTTTTATGTGCAGCTAGAGACAGTAGTTTGGAGGATTAAATAGCAAAATAGTTTCCGAGCGGGTAGCACCAAGAGCCCGCTGATGAGCCAACTTGGTGTTCCTAGGTGAGACCCCACACAAGACACGGCATAAACCTTTAATAAATGAAAAATGAAAATCCACAGCCTGCTTCCAGTCTCCGACCGGGTCAGGAATGGAATGAATGAAGCCCCCATCTAGCGGCGAGGATATGAACTGTGCCGGCTGCCGAGGCCTGACGCACTCCTCTGGGGCAATGATTAAATGAATGACAGATGAAAGGAAATGATATTGGAGAGTGTTGCTGGAATGAAATTTTGACAGGGAAAACCGGAGTACCCGGAGAAAAACCTGTCTGCCTCCGTTTTGTCCAGCACAGATCTCACATGGAGTGACCGGGACTTGAACCACGGACCCAGCGGTGAGAGGCCGACGTGCTGCCGCCTAAGCCACGGAGGCTTCCTTTAATAAATACTGAGTTTTAATCCATGGGCCGTGATAGCCAAAATACCATATTTTTATTTTCTGAAAGTTTAGTATTTTACGAAGCAGAAGCAGTTGGTTGGTTCTTAATTTTAGGGGCTGCGACAACGCGGTCATGTAGCCCCGTGTACTTTGGGTGTGTGTAGAATCTGTCTGATAACCGGTGTTAATTGTGATGACTGTATTAGTGAGTGTTATCTGTTTTAATTCAAGTGGGCTGCTGACTTTTGAATTTTTCAAATAGTTTCTACTTTTGCTGCCAAACGCCACCGTCAACGACTACTAGTTCAGAACTTATCTACCAGACGCCACCGCAATCGGCTCTTGGCAACGAACGTAGGAACGTAAGAGCGTTGTTTACATTCTTAACATATACAATTTAGCTTCACACAGGTGTAATTAGTGGAAGGTTCTTTAACATGCCATAAATCTGTGACATGGGGCCGCCGGCTTTACTTCCCCTCCGAAGGAAGGCATCCTGGGGGATTTTTAACGCTCTTAAAAAATCCGACGACTTCGGCCGGATTTGAACCCGCGACCTTGGGCATAGAAGCTCAGCATACTACCAACTACGCCACCGAAGCCGTCGAAGCAGAAGTTGTAAAGTATATAATGTTTATTTTCCGCTCGGTCGGCTGGTGAACTGCCACAGGCTGGGGTTGTACGATCGAATCTAGGCGCAGAGATTGAAGGCGCTTTAATGAAACCTAGCGCATTAAATATCCTCTTCTAGGGAAATATTCTGCCACCGCGACTTGTAGGCTACTTGGTCAGCAGTTGAAAGGGAGGACGGCAGCTGCCTCGCACCTGGAGGCCGCGGGTTAAATTCCCGGCTCCGTCAGGGATTTTAGAAACTGGCGTGAGGGCTGGAACAGGGTGCACTCAGCCTCGTGAGGACAATTGAGTAGCTGTCTGACAGTGAGGCAGCGGCCCGGTCACGGGCGAGAGGACCCAACGCACTGACCAAACGTCACCACATAACCTGCAGGCCAAATGGCTGGGCAGCGGTCGCTTGCTAGGCCTAGTAATGTAAAGTTTTGAAGCAATTATTTCAGTGTTGCAAATACAAGCCGTTATTTGTAGCTGTTCAGTCGATCAACTCTAATTTGCCCAATCACTGGTCGGGGTACAATGTATATAGGCTATAGGCTCCTGGAAATAATTACAAGTATTAGTTATGGCCACTATTATAATGGGGAAATTTTAGGATTACGTGTTTCGGCCTTTAAGCGGTCATCATCAGGTCTTGATCACTGAGTTGAGGTTTATCTAAC
The DNA here is from genome assembly GCA_946902985.2 of Meconema thalassinum. Classification (NCBI taxonomy): domain Eukaryota; kingdom Metazoa; phylum Arthropoda; class Insecta; order Orthoptera; family Tettigoniidae; genus Meconema; species Meconema thalassinum. The sequence continues at coordinate 91,014,825 of OX336391.1, read as the reverse complement.
TGAGAATTGTAGTGTGTACGATTGCTGTTTATAATACGAATCACAATTTGAATCTCATAATAAGGTTAGTTTGTTTTGGTTTAAGAGTTTGTGAATTACGTGTGAGTGATGGTATTATGCACGTGTATACAATTCAAAACAAGACAATATACCAGTAATAAATACAATTAAAGAAATAAAATTAGAGCATGCACTTGCATTCTGTTGGTATAGGCCCTTCATTGGCCTTGGAGCCACAGTTTTTATCATTTTAAATGATCTTGTCGACTTCGTCGTTAAGCTGGGGTCCGGCGTTACGTTACGGTGACGGGACGAAATGTACCCAGATGCACTGAGATGTGTGACGTCATAGTACCGCTTGGTGCATGTGTTCCCCGACAATCTCTACTACGTTAGTATAAGACAAAAATCCCCGATTCTTGGATGTCACGGGTAATCTCGAGAACCAGTGGATGGATTTTGATGTAGTTTTCACCATTCTGTAAAGGATATCTCGAGGAAAGATTCTGTAGAAAATAATTTATGTATGATCAAAGGAAGCCAAGCAGTAACGATTTCAGTGAAAAGGTCGAAAACAAACTTTGCGTCCGTGCGCTTCTTAAGCTTACGCTGAGCAAACCGTTAAAAATATCAATATACTATGAGCGTAAAAATTGTTCTACAAAAAAGTCCCAGAGAGCATATCTCTATCTTCAATATATCGCCCACTATACGTGTTTTTACGTTTTCGTTTCTTCCAACAATCTCCATTCAAACACTGAGGCTACAGTTTACGACCTAGCTAGGGGCGGGGCTATCACCCAAGTTACAGCCTAGCTAGCGGCCGAACATACTACCCCAGATACAGCCAGCAGAAAACTGGTGAGTCGTGTTGAGTTAAAACTTCAGAGAAGAGTGGTTGTGTTTGGAGTTTCCCTTGAAGTGTAACTCTTCATTCCGCCTGTAAACTTTCCGTTCCGCAAAATACATAATTATAAAATATACGAATCTGAAATTTCGCAAGAGCGACAGTTTAAACAAATCGGTCCGAGAATACGTTGTCACGCTCAATCGTTGCGCATCGTAGTTGCACACACTCAGTATTTTTGTGTTTAGTTGAATTATTGTTTATTTATGTATTTATTTACAGCGTATTTTCCCAATATTGGAAAGTGTTAAGCAATTTGATTCAATTCTTGACGTTCTTCTTATTTTGCCAGTATTATTTCATTCTGTTGGAGAATGCCAATTTTCTTTCGTCAGACCATTGAGGTCAGTAAGGTGTAGGTTTTGCTTGCTCTGGTTGGACTTCCCAGTTGTTCACTTTGTTACGGAAGGAGTCTCTGTCTGATGTGTCGGTTATGTTAGTGGTTCGCATGTCTTTTTGTACTCCTTTCATCCATAGTGTTGTACTTTTGAGTGATGATATGTAATCTAGTATTCTTTTGGTTAGCCGGGTATACGGCAGTCTTCTTACGTGCCTGAAGAATTTCAATCGTCTTTTTCTGATGTCGACTTCGATGTTTGAGTATTTTTCAGTTGTCTTGATTGACTGTAGTCGGTACCCGTCAAGAGTGAGTCTTGCTCCTAGCATTTTCCGAATGATTTTTCTTTCTTGTTTCTTGTTGTCTTCAAGTTCATATTTCTCACTGAGTGTAAGTGTTTCGCTTGCATAGAGACTTGCCGGTTTGACGACAGTGTTGTAGTGTCGAAGTTTGGTTTGTCTTGACATGCATTTTTTTGTTATAGAGGTTTTGGATAAGTCCGAGTGCTCTCCTGACTTTCTGGAGACGGTTTTGTTGTGAGATTTTTTTCGGATCCAGTTGGTTCGATAAGTTCTCCCAGATATTTGAAATGTGGGACTGTTTTGAAAATGAAAATGAATGAAAATCCACAGCCTGCTTCCAGTCTCCGACCGGGTCAGGAATGGAATGAATGAAGCCTCCATCTAGCGGCGAGGATATGAACTGTGCCGGCTGCCGAGGCCTGACGCACTCCTCTGGGGCAATGATTAAATGAATGACAGATGAAATGAAATGAGAGTGGAGAGTGTTGCTGGAATGAAATTTTGACAGGGAAAACCGGAGTACCCGGTGAAAAACCTGTCTGCCTCCGTTTTGTCCAGCACAGATCTCACATGGAGTGACCGGGATTTGAACCACAGACCCAGCGGTGAGAGGCCGGCGTGCTGCCGCCTAAGCCACGGAGGCTTGGGACTGTTTTGATCGTTTCCTATTTTGTTTGCATGTTATCGCCTTTGGGACTTATAATAATAATAATACTACTAATAATAATAATAATAATAATATCGTTGTGTGGGTGAGTGTGGGGAAAGTGAACTCAGAGCTGAGAGAGAAAGTAGTGCACCGCCATCTGGCTCCTTATCTCGCTTGGAAACATTCAACATGAACAACTTGTCTCAGAAAGACATCCTTTTCCACAAAAATTATGTCACCTGTGGATATGAGAGTCGTTGCCCTGGACCCACACAATCGTTGTTGTTGATTCTTTACGGGCTTTGCGACATTGTGGTCATTTAACCCGTGTGTGTACAATTTGTCTGATAACCTGTGTCACTGTCATGTCTGTACTAGTGTTTGTGTATTTGTAATTGAAGTATGATTTGGTACCGTCCCGGCATTTGCCTGGGGTGGAAATGATAATAAATAATAATAATAATAATAATAATAATATCGTATGAACTCGGGTGCCGGGTGAAAGCTTTGTTATTTGACGCTAAACTGGCAGCTTGTATGTCGAATTTTGTTGTTCCTTGGAAATATATGAAAGTCAAGGAGGTTAGATATCTAAGCTCCTTGACATTATAGCGCTTTCTAGTAGAGAATGGAGGAACTTTTGTGTTAGCGAAAAATCCCGAGATTCATTTTGCCATTATGAACACGGCCTACTGAATTCAAATAGGTTCTTTGACATGCCAACATCGTATGACATACGTGCCGTGATGTTTGTAGCATTTCAAAAATCACTTACCACGGCCAGGAGCGAACCTGCAAGCTTGGAGTTGGTAGTCCGACACGATAACCACTCACCCACCGTGGCAGGTGGAAATGGTAAACCACAGAAGATCACTTCTAGGAACCCGCTTCATGTCAGGTTTGCCTCACGAGGCTGAGTGTACCCCGTCCCAGCCCTCAGACCAGAATTAAATTTCTTGGAAAAGCCGAGTATCGAACCCGGGCCGCTACCCAACGAGACGAGAGTTTGAGCGTTGTGCTCTCAAGAAATACAAACCTTACTTGTCTTATGAACCACCGAGATTTTTAAAATTTGGGCATAAAACCCAGGGGGGATCCACAACGATGCAATTGCATCTTTAAAAGGTGTCTTCAAAATTAACCACAGACTTCCAGACAGTCCAGACCTGGCTTCACCAACCGACTATGCGACTTTGTGTGTGAAGCCGAGCTGATTTAAAAAAAAGTAGTTCCGTGAAGAACTAAAGCCTATTTCCATACATCCCACTTATGTTAATTGCCTCTATCAACTTACAAATTATAATTTGATTGCTGTAATAGATTCCATGATATTGAGAACCGTCTATATATTTCGGATTGTCGCCATGTTGGATTTTAATATATGTAGGCCAAAGAAGTACGAACTATTAGATGAGTATTATTGTGTAGGTTCATTATTCAAGCGTTGACTTCGATCGCATGATTAGGACACAAGAAATAAAACCTTAATTTTAAAATTTCGCACAGCCGCCATCTTCAGATTATGTAAACAACTGAACTAAATTAGATGTCAGTACATTGCAATTTCTATAGTCATGTGCTGTACCAAGTTTCACTGCGTTCGGATGATTAAATCGCGAGAAAAGTCTATTTAAATGTTTCAACTTCGCTTGGCCGCCATGTTCATTTTGTAGTTAACAGGTTTTTGAAAGTCACAGTGGTGAACGTCTAGCAGTGCCCTTTATCACCATACGAAATTTCAGCGTGATATGAGTAATAGTTTTGGAGATATAGAATGCCGGTGAAATATTTTGCACATCCGCCATGTTGGATTGGTGAGACGTAATGAAACTTGAAGAGCACGGCCGGGGTTGGCCAAAATAGTACTATGACCTTACCGAGTTTCATTGGCATAGCTCGTGCCGTTTAGAAGTTATTAGGGGTACACACACACACACGCAACACACACACACGGACAAAAACTGATCCCAGGAGCCTATTTCTTCATAAATGAAAATAGGCTAATAATAAAGTACTCAAAAAAGGTTTTGCATATTGCGATTTAGTGACTTGTCTATTTTGCTATGTGTATGTAATCACAATATAGGAGCACTGTGTGAAGCCCTCGCCCTTTGTGACAACGACAGGTTCAAGGATGCTGTCTTTACACAGACCAGTCATGTTACCGTGGATAGGAATTAGAGGCGTACGTCCACCAAACATGATTCCACCCCAAAACATACAGGGTGGCGCACAAAATGTCATACACAGGAAATTGTTTATAAAATATTTAATTTGCAACATATTTAATAACAAATGGAATTACAATATTCACTGAAATGTGCATGATCAGTCAGTATGCACGACATGTTCAATATCCCCATTTTCTCGGCTTACAATAGCTTCGAGACGAACCTGCATGTTCGTGACCACACTACGACACATGTCCTCACTCAAACCTCGGAAGAAAGTCACAATGGCCGCTTGCAATTGCAGTACATTTTTCGGTTTCTTGTGGTAGATTGTCTCCTTCAAATATCCAAACAGGAAGAAATCACAGGAATTAAGATCGGGGATATGTGGTGGCCAGATTGAGCCGCTCTGAAAACGTTCGGGATATCGATGAGACATCACACGGATCCGAAATGTTCATGCAGGAACAACATTTGCTGTGTGCGGACGAGCTCCATCTTGCATGAACCATTGTGTATCTATTGGTAGTCGTGATGCAAACAGTTGTGGAAGGAAACTGTTTTGCAACATGTCCATGTAACGCGCACTGTTGACTGTGTCATTGAGAAAGATTGGCCCCATAATTCCCATACACACGCTTTCACACCATGACTTTCAACCTCCTTTTTTCCGTCAGTTGGCTGTATAACTGGTAGCCAGCTGCTGTCTGTCGAATCATACATGAAATAAGGTTTCTGTTTACGAAAGAACATGGTTGTGAGCCCAGATTTACCCATTTTATAAACCATTTTCGAAGTTTGACATTTCGTGCGCCACCCTGTAGTTGACCCTCCTTGCTGTTGGTGGCGTTCCTGGATGAAGAGCTCGTGAAGTCTCACAGACACTCGTGCCCATCGAGCTAGGGTGGTCGATCAGTTCCTTCAGATTCATGCCATACAGTGAATGGAGTGGCATGCCTATTCTGTGGACATGAACCGTATTCAACATGCATGAAAAGAGCTCAAAAGGGCAATTTCGCACCACCCCAATCCTCCAACAAACATTCAGCAACTGATTGAAGCTGCTGTCCAAGAGTGGAGTAGTCTGCCCGTTGAGGACAAGAGAGAGAACAAAGAAAGCTGATGGGTAGGCCCCGGATTTGAACCTCGAGCCTCACGCACCCGAGTCGCACACGCAGACTCGGAGCCAGAGTGATATGACATTCAACAGGTGAACACAATCAATGGAAACTAAAGCACAACTTCACAAAGTGAACATCAACACACGACTGTTGACAATCGTTGAATACGCCCATAGCGACCGGTGTACCAACACACGAAACGACAACTGCCCTGGTTACATACCAACATCTGTATCTCGGTACGCAATACAAATTGGAGATATGTTATATGGAATGTTTTATTGCAATTCATATATTCTACCACCTACTTAAATGTTTACTATTCGTCCTGAAACACCCTACCGGTATATATTTCCGTTGAGTTTTCACGAAATGCAAGATTTGTCCTGTAGGCCTACTATTGAGACGATTTGTAAGATTTTGGTACAAACCACAGCTTCTAACTCCCTCTGGTTTAGGAGCTTGAGTTTTGTGAAACATACACCTTAGCGTATTATAAAGGATATAGATTTTTGAGGCTGGACTTTCTACATCCTGACACTAACCCAGTGAGAGAAGTTCATGCGAGATGAAACTATGATATGAAAGGAAGCGGCCGTGGTACATTGGAAGGTACCGTCCTAGCATTTGCCTGGAGTTAAAAAGGGAGGAAACTTCGGGAAACCATTCCAAGGATGGCCAAGAGTGGGTTCGAACCCACGTGAACCGAGTACGGAGCAGCCTGTCCTTGCGGTGTAGTCACTGTGTTCGGTGGTGTATTGTTTATTGTGATTAACTCTTGCGATCATTGCCCCTGAATCATTCACTTCTTATCTGGGTTCGGTAATATAAGAAGAATGCAAACTTGTAATTTATTGGAGGTCCACAAAAAGGTAAATATATAATGTAAACACCGAAATCAGAATGGGTTATGATTTCCAGTTTGTTTTATCGCTCCAGGGAGTGTTTAATGTTTTGGTAATGAGAGCCCTCCTTCAACTTAGTGGACACCCCTGAGGTACCGGATCGATTCCCGACACTACCAACAAATATAATTCTGGTTAGCGATCTGAAGCAGGGTACACTCAGCCTTGTAAGGCGAAACTGAGAACAGGTGGGATTGATTCCCACCTGAGCCATTCTCGAAGTGTGGTTTCCCACTTCTACTCCAGGCAAATACCTCCTTCCAATCCAATCCAATCCAATATACACACTACAACGGACACACGCACACACAAGTACACGGGGCTAAATGGCCATGATGACCAAGCCCCTCAAATTATACAATAACAACAAGTAGTTCCGTGAATAACTATACAGCCTATTTTCATATATCCTGCTAATGTTAATTGCCTCTATCAACATACAAAATTTCGGTTTGATTGCTGTAATAGATTCGTAGATATTGAGAACCATCTAAATATTTTGGATGGTCGCCATGTTGGATTTTAACATTATGTAGGCCGTTGAGTTATGAACTATTAGATGACGATAGTTGCGTAGGTTCATTATTCAAACTCATAATAATCACACAAGAAATAAAATCTTAGTTTTAAAATTTCGCACAGCCGTCATCTTGAGATTATATCAGCAATTAAACTAAATTTGACGCCAGTGCTTTGCAATGTGTATAAAAATTTACTGTAGCAACATTCACTGCGCTCAGATGGTTAAAACGCGAGAAAGGTCTATTAAAATGTTTCACCTTCGCTTGGCCGCCATGTTCGTTTTGTATTTTACAGGTTTTTGGAAGTTACATAGGTGAACTTCTAGTAGTACAAAATACCTCAAGATGGCGGCTGTGTGAAGTTTTAAAATTAAGTTTTTTTTCTTGTGTCGTGATCATGCGATCGAAGTGAAAGTTTGAATAATGAACCTAGGCAATAATTGTCCTTGAATGGTACATAACTCTATGGCCTATACATATAACAATCCAAAATGGCGAGCATCCGAAATATTTAGACGGTTCTCAATATCTATGAATCTTTTACAACAAACAAACTGAAATTGTGTATGTTCATAGAGGCTATGAACATTTGTTCACCTATAGGCCTTTCAGTAACCTGGTGAGCACAAATCCAACATGGCGGCAACGCGAAGTATAAATATTTAAATGGACGTTTCTCGCGAATTAACTATCCGAGTGCAGTGAAACTTTGCACGTTAAATGCTTATACAAATGTTACTCCACTGGCATCTAATTTATTTCAATTGTTTGCATAATTACAAGATGACAGCTGTGCGAAATTTTAAAATCTCGTTTTATCTTCTTGTGTTCTAATCGTGCGATTGAAGTTTGAATACCAAACGTACACAAAAATCTTAATGTAATAGTACAAAAATTAAAATCCAACCTGGCGACCATCTGAAATATTTAGACGGTCCTCAATATCTACGAATCTATCACAACCTTCAAACTGAAATTTTGTATGTTGATAAAGGCAATAAACATGAGTAGGATATATGAAAATAGGCTGTATATTTCTTCGCGGAACTACTTGTTTTCTGATGAATCCACTTTTCATATTTCCGGTATAGTTAATCGCCATAACGTTAGAATTTGGGCAATTTAAAATCCTATCTTAAGGCCAAGATATACAAGACCGTCGTGCGCCCAGTCGCCCTCTTACGGTATTGAATGCTGGCCGGCCTCTGTTAAACACGAGCAAGCCCTGCATGTTATGGAGATGCGCATGCTTCGTTCGGTTCTTGGTCTGACGCGACTTGACCATATCAAGAATTGCGATGTCCGAGGGAGGATGGGAGTTGCGCCCATATAGGATAAAATGCGAGAGGCTCGTCTACGCTGGTACGGCCACATCATACGCAGTCACGAACAATCAGTGGCCAAAACTGCCTCAACCTGGATAGTAAAAGACCTCGTAGGCGACCAAAGAAGAGGTGGCTTGATCGCCTTAGAGAAGACATGCGACAGGTTAATCTGTGTCCGCATGATGCCCTTGACCGATATAAATGGAGATTGGCATGTAAAGTAGCGGACCCTGCTCCAAAGCGGGACAAACACTAGGAACATGATGATGAAATATCCTACGGCAATTATAGAACATGAACGAGATTCATTGTGCCATATCTGTAATCAAAGTTTATGGACCTTTCTTCTTCATGGAGAAAACTGTGACAGGACTAAACTTGCTTCAAAACTGGTTATTCCACGTTCAACTTTACCTTCATGACACCACTTTTTGACTTTTAAAGTCGCACATTTTTCCGTATTGACAGAATGTAATAATAAACAAAGTTTTTATGGTTCCGCCTAGTCAATACTTGTTTTATTAGAGATTTTATCGTGACATAATCACTTGTCTTTACGTATGTTGGGACATGTTTCGGTGTCTAGTAACATTGACACCTTCATCAGCCTACGGTTATTGGCAACACTTACTGACATTAAAATAATTATTAAAACAACACACAGATGACTAAAATAACACTTTAAAAAGTTTTTTAAAACACTGTCATAATGAAAGTTCAATAAAAAGTCTTAGAAAAAGGCTTGGTGCACTGTTTTGGTTTCCAATGTCCTGCTTCCGATAATAACCTCCGAAATCCAGCAAGAGGTGACCATACATAACTGGAAAAGAAAATCCCTGTGTGAACTATGATAAGTATTAAAACCGAAAAAGTGGAAAAATATATAAAAAAGAGTGTGGTTCGGTTTTAATACTTATCATAGTTCACACAGGGATTTTCTTTTCCAGTTATGTATGGTCACCTCTTGCTGGATTTCGGAGGTTATTATCGGAAGCAGAACATTGGAAACCAAAACAGTGCACCAAGCCTTTTTCTAAGATTTTTTATTGAACTTTCATTATGACAGTGTTTTAAAAAACTTTTTCAAGTGTTATTTTAGTCATCTGTGTGTTGTTTTAATAATTATTTTAATGTCATTGAGTGTTGCCAATAACCGTAGGCTTATGAAGGTGTAAATGTTACTAGACACCGAAACATGTCCCAACATACGTAAAGACAAGTGATTATGTCACGATAAAATCTCTAATAAAACAAAAAATTGACTAGGCGGAACCATAAAAACTTTGTTTATTATTACATGACACCATTCCAGGACGTTGGATTGGAAGAAGAGGAGTAGAAGAACAGCTTCATTGCCGGTGGCCTCCTACGTCTCCAGACCTCACTCCGTGTGATATTTATCTGTGGAATTACGTAAATGACCGTGTGTTTATTCCTCATATTCCTGACACTGTTGAAAGTCTGCGACATCGAATTTTTGAAGCTGTGAATTCGATTAGAGACCAGCTGATTAGTGTTTGGCAAGAAATCAGCCACCGTTTTGATATTTGTCGTATAACACACGGAGCTTGTATTAAATGCATAAAAAAGTGAAAATTGAACTTTTCTCTTTCCAGGAACGTTGGAATTGTGTTTCTATCTTTTGTAGTTCGGAAGATATAAATGTTTGAACTCTGTTCCTACTTTGTGAATAACCCTGTATTTTGAAATACCGGTACCACGTCACATCGCTATAATTTGCACTTGGTTGCTGGGCCTCATAAATACTGGTGTTAGCTCAGCTGTTCCTCCTCACGCACTAATACAAGAATTTATGAGAAGACCTTTTATAACTTTCTCCCTCGATGTTTATTACCACTGGCTCTAACACCTCCGAGAACTATCTGGTGTAGCGGAAATTGTTCCTTACGCAATTCAATGAGGAACTCTGTCTGTGTACCCCTTAATGTTCCCGGGTTCAGATGCGATGAATGGTTCTAGGGTGGGTGGTTTATACGTCCGCATGCCCCTTCTGGTGCCAACCCCACGGGAGGAACTAATTGAATTCAATGTGACACCGTGACGTCACGCAGCCACCGCATCGCGGAGCGCAGTAGTAACTGTTCACCTGAAGAAGCCGTCACGTGGTAGTGAAACTAGTTGTGGGAACGTCGGCAGTGCACATGAACTGTATCGCTACGGAAGAGGTAGAAAATATAAATTACAATAAAGTTGAAATAAATACCCTTAAGAATATACCGAATACTATCAATTTCTAGCAAATAAAGAAATTACAAAAATGCAATTTACATTAAAGTTTATTCGCTAAAATAAATATAACTATAGTTATAATAATATTAATCACGAGCAGCACTGCAGCACTTCCTGACCAATAAGGGTCGACTATTATATGTTACGTCACTGACACTAATGAAGCCGTCATGTCATAAACGTCAACCCACACATGAGTGTTGTTGTAACAACACCAAGTCCGGGAAAATTCTCATTGTGCAGTCTTGTGTTGTGCCCGTTTAGACCGGAGTCCGCACGACCACATATGCATTTTACCAATAATCAGTCAGCACGAGAGTCAAAATATCCCGGAGCGCCAGATGGGTTAAAGCAAATCGCAAAAACGACATCAAATTAAAAAAAATGCTTTACTGATTTTTGGCTCAATGCAACAATAAGGATGAAGGAGATTCAATTGGGAGTAACACATCCTGTAAAATTATCTCAGTTTATTTTGAAGTTAAAATTGACTGCAAAGATGCTCAAAGCAGCATCATCCACGTGTGGCGATCCACACTCTTATTTACACACAATATACAGAAATTTTCCAAACACATTTGACAATCGTTTTGGAAACACAAGTCCGATTAATAGTCCTGTAGACTGTGTTCCAAAATTATTAATGATTAATTCCAGTTCAAAGTTAATTGTCTCTACTGGAAATATCGTAGATCACTGTTTGAATATTTACATGATATTAACACTCGTAGAATAAATGTTCATAGAATTTTTAACTTTCACTTATTTTTCCAGTTTCAAAAATATATATAGTCGAAAAATATTATCATCATTGAAGCAACACAAATTATTTACACATATTAATAACATCTGAAAAGTATTTGACCTTGAGCATAGCATCGAAGAACTGTGCGAAGCACAACAACAATTAATTGTTCTTCTGACATTAAACATTCGAGAAGTGACTCGATTATGAACTTCAAGTTCCTAACAAAATATATGATTTCTGAATCATCAACTTATTCAATAAATGGTTGAACCATTCAATTATTCAATCTTCCACTTGGAATCATTATTATAAAAATATTTATATTCATGGCCATTTTTAGCAACTTTCACAACTTGCAATTCTTCGACAGAATGCGGAAATAAGAATTGTAGTTTCATAATGAATTCATTTAGTTCATGGCACTAGGATTGAAAATATCCTTCAAATTACTCGTGGTTAAAGAATTATTTTTAATTGGCAGTGGCCCATTCTATTATTTGTGTAAGAACACAATATTACAACAACAACGGCAAAGTTCTTCCTCTGAAGAAGAATAAACTACTATCCTGACAAATCCGGGTTCTAGCAAAATCAAAGTCTAAATGGAATTCGTAAACAAGGTTGAAATAAGAACTGATGGTTTCTAAGAAATAACCTTCGGGTCATTCATACGACGAAATGTGTAGTTCCAATACTCCTATAAACCTGAGCCATCGAACCTGCTATTTGATTGATGCTCGAAAAAACCTCTTCATTCCTGCGACTTAAACGTGCGCACCTGGGAATGGCATTTCAACTACTCCACACACATAAATTTTCTTCCCAAAATTTATACAATAAATCAAGCCTCTGCTTGTTATCAACACTGGTAGATTAATAAACTTACAAGTTTATTTTATTTTACCATTCAGTTCAACCCGTGAATTTACCATACTTATGAAAATCTTTATTTCACTTTCGAGTGTATTTACGTCATGATTTTATATAAATACAAAAATATCCTATTTGATACAAATATCATTTGCTTCCCGTTTCATGCCAGTAGGGGGGTAGTGGTGCTTCCAACGAGTGTCATGGCCGCCGCGTGAGTCCAAGCCAATATCTCGTGAACCCATGGTCGGATTTTAACAAATGACGTGTCATTGGACTCGGGATGACGTCCTCTTTGCTGTGGACTACTCGTTATATTTTTGAATTTTTTTTGAAAATTTTTGTTTTCAAAAGTTGGTGATAGTTTGAAAACCAAAGATGATAGAACGTTATGCCATGGCTCAAACGAATGGTCTTTATGCCCTTTATTTTCTATAATGAAACTTTTTTACTTTTAGGTTTTTTTTGAAAACACTCGAATTTTGAAAATCCTATATTTTGGAAACTAGGAACTCTACAAAAAGGTTTGTTTGACGTAAATTAATGGTCCCTATGCCCCCTACCCCCCCAAAATAAATTTCAAGTCTCTAGAGGAAAGATTTGTGTTTTGTAAGTAGTGGGATGAGGGGGAGGTGCTTCCAAAAGCAAGTGGTGAGCCCCTGCGACCTTGGAATGGAAGGAGTCATGCTAGGAAGGCGTGCTTGGATTCGTTTTTTTCGTCTCGTTGCGCTCTTTACGGGAATGTAGATGTCGAAAAGATGAAATGCTGGAAACACGGTTTTTTTTGGGAAAAACGTGATTTTAAACATTTTGCTATAACTCGCGAACCAAGTATGCTAGAGGCATGTACGACGGGTCCAAGGACTCGGGGTGACGTTCTCTTTGCTATGGACCACTCGTTATATTTTTAAAAATTTGGGAAACGCGATTTTGGGGTAAAAACGTGTTTTTTTTGTAATTTTTGCCGATATCTCACGAACCTATAACGCTAGAGACATGTACGAGGTGTCCTAGGACTCGGGCTAACGCCCCCTTTCAAATGTGGTAGATATTTTTTTTCCAAAAAATAATTCACAAAGGGCCTAACGCCATACATGTTGAAAACACGTTTTCTTTTTCTTTACCTGTTTATAATGTCCATGAAGCGTGGTGGTTGAGAGAGACGATACGGCTGGGTGTGTGTGTGTGTGTTTCAACGAACCTGTCGCTGACCAAGGTGGCTGTGTTCAATAGATCAATCGCTATTTCGGCGGGTCGGTGTATGACAGAGCGAGGGTACGTTTTTTCACACCTTTTACCTTTAACGTGTAAACGGTGATGAGAACTTGGTTCTATGTTGGTCGAAGCGAGTACAGAAAACCAACTTGCCGAGGAGCAGGAGGTGAATGTCATTTGAGCTTATTGGATGGCGCCGATCTGACTTGACAACAGGTGACGCTTGAAGGTGAAATAATCTGACCATTGTGGTGGCAGGGAAGTGCGAAAGGCATGTGAACATGTGTGAAACCACATGTAGGCTAAACCAGTGACATCCTGTCTTGCTTCGTACGTGACAAAATGCAAGTCCATGTGAAATTTGATCTTCCACAGGTGTTCGCTTGGGTGTTATCTGTCCACGTGCGCGATAACTGTTAACAAGTTACATCCTGTTTTGCTTCGTACGTGACAAAATGCTAGTTGACGTGAAATTTGATCTGGCACAGGTGTTCGCCTGGGACGTTAGCTGTCCACGTGCACGATAAGAGAATGTTCAAAGCGTGGGAATCGCTGAATCAGTAAAAAGTATGATGCAACTTGTGGGGATGATGTCACAACCAATAGATAGGCAAGAGCTGCAAACAGCAGTGGTGGAAGGTGAAGGGCGGGAGAGGGGAGGGGTAATGTATGAGAGAACACAGGAGAAAAGGGAAAGACAAACATGTATGAACATGCACGAAGCGCGGAGCGCTGTACACATAGAGTTATAGGTGGTGTACAACATGTGTGAATAAATAAAAAGTACACAGGTTCACACAACATGTAATTTATTGATCCAAGAATTAAACGTAGAGTTAAACCCTAACCATTTGACGTAGAGTTTATTTCCTTTTTGTTTCAACACTTTTTCCACAAGATAATGCTGAGGAAATGCTGTTTTCTGAAGTTCATGGAGATAAAATCTACCTTTTATGGGTTGACGGTTGAGGTCGTCGAGTAAATAGGTGACTGGAGTGTCCAAGTTGACTCGACGAATTCGAAATAGTTCAGTCCCCCACTGAGGCGTGTAGCCCTTATCGAAGGCAGACTTAAATTTGCTCACACGAACAAAATCCCCAATTTTCAGTCGGTGACGTTTAGGATCGGCTGTTTTATGGGGTTAAACAGTTTATCCAATCGCTGAATATTTTTAGTCACGAGGCGTGGCTTGGTCCCAATCGTTCTATGTTTGGTGTCATTGTAACGTGATACTAGTTCAGGTAACATGTCCAACCAGCGATAACTGCCCTGAGCGGTAAACGCTTTCCACATATGGGTTTTCAATGTTCGGTTGAACCGTTCGACCACACTGGCTTTGAGATTGCTGTACGTGGTGTAATGGTGAATATCCTTAGATTTGAGAAAACTGGAGAAGTCCTTGTTGAAAAATTCTTTCCCCTGGTCGGTTTGTAGCAGCTGAGGTTGACGTTTGGAGTGTTGAATAATATGTTGAAAGGCCTTGGTAACTAGTGGACCAGACTTGCGACGCACAGGTTCAACAAAGGCCATTTTGGAATAGACATCAATGACGGTCAACATATAGCGTACACCGTCGTTAACACTAGCATAGGGTATCATTTCAACCAAGTCAGCCTGCCAAAGTTCATCCACACCTCGTGAAATCACCTTGAGTCGCGGATAGTGACGCCTAGCTGGGTGATGCAACTCGTGAGCAATACCCATTTTAATGGGTGAGGGCTTAAACAATAATTTTGGCATTTCGAAGTTCTTGTTCAATTTCTTGAATTTCCCAATCGTGACAGGTATGGCCAGCTTGACGTGAGGCATGCAACAACTGTAGCCGCTGGACGAGCTTATTGGGATTGTGCCAGTAGGTAACATCCACAAGGGGTTTTAATGGTTTAAATGTCACTCCCGAAGCGGACACTTTACGACGAGTACTTTGACTAGTGGGAAACATTTTTGCAATGATGGTTTTATATTTTTGAGATATATTGGCATTCACTTGTTGAGCGGGATCATACTGTCTTTTGTGAGCATGGGTATCCAATAAAATGGATTTATATTTGTCAAGGTCCTCTGACGTATAATCATGGGAAGAGGGGGTCCGAGAAAAGAGCACCTTTAACAGTCCTGGCGTTAATTTATAGTTGATGTTTTTAATGACAGCTTTAGTACGAGCAAATTTAATGGATGAATCGCCAATTTTAAAACTATCATCCTCATAGCGAACACCATACGTGGTATCTGTGTTTCCAATAAATAGATCGGTGAAATAGGGATCCAATGTTGATCCATAATATTTTATTAAAATGGTTTTCAGTTGAGCTTTATGTTGAGGGGTGGCCAAGAGTTGTGAAAACGGAGACGCTCTGGAAGGGCAAGGTGTTTCGACCCTGGCCAAGGATTTCTTTTTTCTCAAAAACTCTGCAAGGGATGCGGCCTTTTTTTTTTTGAGGCGTAAACACTTGTTCCTCCTCATCCTCAACCTCGCTAACACTAGTCAAATCTTCCACTTCCTCTTCCTCAGGGTCCTCGTGCAGCGTCTGCGTGGCTTGTGAAACGGTGGGTAGCGTTTCAGATGGCTTGAAAGAGGGTTTCAACATGGCTTTTAGCGGAGGTGCTAAATGTTGTTGAATAAACAAAGCATGATTTGCACGTGATTGTTTCAATTGACGAAACTTTTGGCGAATAGTATTTTTTGCTCTAATAATATGCTTTTTCAATTGACTCTCTGCTAACGCCATGGTGTCTTGACAAATGACTTGCCGGGGAATGAGACAAGGCCTTAAATAGCAATAAAATGTTCAAACCCTAAGCGATACCGTCCTTGGTTGAGTTTACTTTGTTTGTCAATCACTAAACAGGCATGACGTTGAGTGTTCCAGCACTTGGCTCACAATTCTGTAAACATTTGAAAGGTCATATCCGGATTCACATGTTCATTATAAATGTGACGACTGTTCCTCTCGTCCTGACGAAATAAAACAATGACATTGGCATTGTCACGAATCAACTGTTTGGACATTTTTGAATACGTTTGTCCAAGATAGAAGCAATCGATATGTTTGTGACGACCCATGCTGAAATAGCTTTGAATGATGCCTTGACGTTCAGTGGATACATCATCAAAAATCATGAGTGAATCAGGCTTTACCTCATCCGGTGAAATCACATTTTCTTGCATGGAAAATATAAAATAACCCATATTCTCTTTTTGTAATCCAGACATGACTTGATCCAGAAACACGTAGAGGGGTTGATAGAGAGATTTTGCAAAAATATAAATATTTTGAAAACGCAGACCATTGGGCGCTGTGATGAGCGTTAGCAAAAGATTAGTCTTTCCACAGCCGGAAGGCCCCACAATGATGCAGCGAATGGAAGATGGAAACAGTGAACCATGGCGTTGTTCACGTGATGTGGGACAGAGATGGGAAACCATGTCCCCCACGGGGAATGACTCTTGCTGCTTAATAATCTTCATGTCAACTAAGGCTTAGATAGGCTAGCCGGCTGTCTATATACAGGACACCGAACCTTGTCATAGAAACAGTAGACTGGTACTACAGGTTGACGATGGATGTCTTTGGACGTGCGTTGATGGCCAAAGCTAGGCCTGTCTCCATACATGATCCTAAACAAGAAACAGATCCTGCTAATAAACACTATGTGGATAGGTCAGTAGTACCACGCACAAAACAGGGAGATTATGACTTTAAGGGAAAGCGGTTAACCCATGTAAAACATCCTCAAGTGTCTACAGACGTTACTACGAAAAAGTATGTGGATAACAAAGTGTATGAGTTTTATGACAAAGTGCCCAAGCTTACGGTGAATGGCTATAGCGCTAATCACCATCGGATTATTCACGTGGAAGACCCACAAGACGAAGACGATGTTTGTACCAAGCGTTACATGACCTATGAAATGAAAAGGCTTTATAAATTTATCCCATGTGTATTTTTAGTGTATCTGACAAATGAAAAACCTGTGATTGACAGAAACCATTTATCGTTAGTCCATGATCAGCACTTGACCTATGTGCTTGCTTCGGGTTTAAGCCACTATCGATTACACTATGATGGAACCATTCACATCAAATATGCCATACCTGATGAGAACCATTTACAAATAAAGATAAATGGTCATAGGATGTTGGTCCATAACCATGAAATGGTCAATGCTAGTGACGAATTATCCTTTCACCTCATGTTGACATGGGATGAAAAGCAAGCGGGAAAAACCATAAACGATTTCCCACTTTATGTGGAATTGGAATATACAGCCATGAAATAACCATCTAACGTTAGTTGTGATTTAAACTTTCTTGTGAAAGGTTGTGGGTCATTATCATCATGGTGAAACAAAGGTATGCAGTGAGAAAGACTAAAAAAAGGACTTTGTCCTTGGCAAAGCCTGGGCTTACAACATTCGTGGACAAGCCCTTGCGAAAGAAAAAAAGAAAAAATAATGTATTGACCATAAGGAAAGCCCTTCGAGCAGCACAGAGACATGTTATTCCAAAACGTCGGCGACAGAGTTCAAATCAAGGGCGAGTGATTCCCGTCCCCAAACGAGCTGGATTTTTACCTGCATTATTTGCCGGTTTGGCTGCTCTGGGCTCACTTTTGGGCGGTGCCAGTGCAGTGGCGAAAACCATTAAAGTCGCGCAGCAGGGCAAGCAACAACTCAAAGAAAGTCAGCGACACAATGAAACGATGGAAGCGATCGCCATGGGGGCTAGAAATGCCAATTTAAAGCCAGCCTTTTATCAACAAGGATATGGGATTTCACCATTTCGAAATATTAAAAAAAAAATAACCTCAGCCATAGCAAAACATGCCCTGACGCATCAACAAGTGGAAAGCTATGCTAAACAACTAAAGCTTTCTCATTTTCGAGGTGTGTTTATGCGAAACCAATTACCCCCACGACCCTGGAAACAGGAATGTGCTGTTGTCAATTTGGATGATCACCGAGGACCAGGGACGCATTATGTAGCTTATGTCAAAGAGGGATCCATGGTATGGTACTTTGACAGTTTTGGGAATTTGCCTCCGCCCATGGAACTAGTGACCTATTTTGGAAACAGGATCAAGATATATTATAATGTGAAACGAGAGCAAACGTTTAACAGCCAACAGTGTGGACGTTTGTGTTTAATTTTTTTTATATAAGACGCAGCATAAGCTAAAACGCCACCAGTATGTCGGCAGAAAGTAAAACGTTTACACTGCATGGACGTGGACCTGAAGTCAGCCTAGACTTTTACCCGCCTATCGAATTGAGTGAAAAACCCTATGGTTTAGGACTTGTTTCTCTTGAAACGTACAATCGAATATACAACATACGTGAAAATGTGAACAACAAGTTTTACTATGATGATTCTGTGCTCACCTTGAACTCTGGCGGATACACGATCGATGACATTTATGAACACATTTATGTGGTGTTGATCAATCAATATGGTTTAAAGTCATTTCTCGACGGAACGCACAAGTTTGAACTTGTAGGCAATACCAACACTCATCGCTGCAGTATTTTCTCTACCTTCAACATTGACTTTAAATCACACCCCGATTCCATTGGCCCATTACTAGGATTTAAACCACGTGTGTTGGAGCCCAACAAAAACATGATTCGGACCATGAAGTGAAATTCATTGAGGACCATCATGTGTCGGTGACGTGTAATATTATTAGCCAAGTGTACACCAATCAAGAACCATCGCATTCGCTTTATGACTTTATTGTGACATCGCCTAATGGCTATATTATTCGTGAAAACCCTCCAGTGGTGCTTTTTCATTCTGTGGCTGTTGATAGTATTAGTAATATAACATTAAGACTGATCAATAGAGATCAACAACTCATTGATCTAGATTCTACCACACCAGTGACTTACAAGTTAGTGCTCAAGCCACTATGAAGTTTGTGTATAAAGCAACAACACCGTCTAGGAATGGTGTTAGTTGTTTGCCACGTGAATACACGTTAACATCTCAAGGCAAACAGATTTTACAGCATTTGGGTTACCACGTCAACCCTCATAATGAATTCTATCCTAGAGATAGCGAACCGCATCGAGGAACAACCAGGAGTGGTAAGAATTGATCTCCATTCCTATCAAGCTCAAACACCTGGACTCAATAACAATGATGAAATTCAATTTGTTATCAACAACCAAGATATTTACACCCTACCGCATGAAAGTGTCATTCAGATTGAAGGTCGGCTCACCAAAGCCGATGGCTCTACACCCACCACATCCAAGTTGGCCAACCATGGTTTGGCCTTTCTATTTTCTGAAGTGCGGTATGTCATTAACGATATCGTGGTGGATAGCACTCGAAATGTGGGCATTTCCAGTGTCATGAAACTATACCCCTCTTATAGTGAGGAAGGAGGTAAAACACTTTGCATGGCAGGTTGGTGTCCTGACTCGACCAATGATTGGATGGTACACACTGATGGGACCTTTACTGGATATTTACCTCTTAAACTGATTTTAGGCTTTGCCGAAGATCACCAACGCATTGTGGTCAACGCAAGGCAAGTGCTTTACCTAGTGAGAGACAGGAGTGATAATAATGCACTCAAGGGAGCCGACAATGCCCCCATCGATTCAAAAATTCAACTACAACGCTTGCTATGGAAAGTCCCCCATGTGACCCTTGAAGATAGCAAAAAACTGGACATACTCAAAATGGTAAAGAGAGATATGCCTCTACCCATGGAATTTAGAAGCTGGGCACTCCATGAGTATCCGCTATTGCCCACCACCAACACACACAGTTGGTCTATAAAAACAGCTCGCTATACAGAGAGACCTCTCTACCTGATCGTGGGTTTTCAAACGAATCGCAAGTATCAACAAACCAAAGATGCCACGCAATTTGATCATCTGCAATTGAGAAATGCACGTCTTTTCCTCAACGGATCCGTGTTTGCCTATGAAGGACTGGATTTGGATTTTTCAAAAAATAAGTTTGGCCCTCTGTACGACTTGTTTTCTAAATTTCGATGGTCGTATTATCAAAAAGAGAACGGCCCCATGCTACTACCCCAAGCGTTTAAGGCAAGAGCACCACTGATTGTCTTTGACTGTTCTTACCTGGAAGAGTCTGTCAAGCCATCCAATATCGACATTCGACTAGATTTTGAAACGCATGACAATGTACCAGCCAATACCACGGCCTACTGTTTGATTATTCATCACAAACAAGTCAACTATTATCCACTATCCAACCAAGTGACGAGTGTATAAATAACAGGTCATCCCACGTCAAGCCGCTCAGTCATGTCTTGCTTTAAAGCTTCAAGAGACGTCACATCCATGAATTTAAACTCTGAGGAACAACGTTTCAAGACTTTTGCCACGTGGCCAGTGCCTTTCATAAACCCTCAAGCCTTGGCGGCTGCTGGATTCTACTATTTAAAAACAAGAGATGAAGTGAAATGTGCCTTTTGTCCCATCATCATAGACCAATGGCAAGAGGGCGATGAACCCATGCAGGAACATCAGCGCTGGTCACCCACTTGCCCCTACCTGTGCAGAATGGAAGTGGGAAATATACCCTGTCATTCAAGCTATCCCTCACTTGTGTCTCTGGGTGATGAAAAAACAAGTTACGATACGTGTGGACCGTATGGTATCCATGGTGCTTCGGTGAGCAGCTCACCATCAAAAGCGCCTAGTTTAGAGACATTGGGACATCATCGGTGTTATGGACGTTACAAACACAAGAGACTATATTGTTGTATCAGTTGCTATCGTCCTTATCCTAAAATGAGAAAAGCCTGTAAGACGTGTTATGATAATAAAATGATGTAATTCTTAAATTCTTATTTTTGCATGTCCCCCTGTCCTACCCTAACCTCAATTTGAAACTAGCATGGAAGGTAAGCCCATGCCATGATCACACGTGATCGTCAGTCAGTCGTCAGTTGAACTTGGTCCAGGCAAGCGTCAACATGTTGCGCACACTCATTGTGGATTGCCAAGGGTTTAAAATTGGTGACAACAAATTTATATTTAAACAAGTGGCCATGATCGATTGTACCACGTTTTGGATATCGCAAGCTACGCATTTGCTATTTAAACCACCCCATGCTTTTGATTTGTTGTGTGAAAAAGACCGTAAACAAACCCAGTGGATTGAAAATCATAGGCAACTAGACTGGAATCAGGGAACCATTTCCTATAAATATTTGGACGTGGTCATGAAAGCACACTTGTCCTCGGCCAATGTGGTATTTGTGAAAGGCAATGAAAAACGTCAATGGTTGCAACCATTTTTGGCGTCTTACTGCCAATGTATCGACCTCATGGAGTTGGGCTGCCCCTCCCTGCAAACGCTCATGGATACTTGTTCCTGTGGCAACATTACCCACACAGCCCTATCGCATGCGTGGCATCTCTTTCATTGATTAAGCACTCATGCCTGCTGGGAGTTGTTGAACAAAATTATAACTCAAGATTTACCTGCGAATGATGTCAGTGAGATTTCTACAAGCGACGTGTAAACATCTACAGCACGTGATACCAAGGAGAAAGGCAATGCTACAGACAAAGCCATCGGCAAGTTCTTTGTATGCAAAAAGAAAGTAGACAGTTTTACCAAAGAGGAACTCTTGGCGCTCCCAAAGTCGTTCATTTATTATGTGGCCGCCAACGCGGTCAAAGAAATCTGGCAACATGTACCAAAATCATGGACTCAAGACCCTGTGTTGAGTGAATTGCAACCCTGTACGGATTACGATCACCATAAGCAAGTGGCCATGGCAAAAATACCGTCTATGCGTCAGTGTGCGACTTGCCAGCTAGTGAAACTGTATCACGGTCATAAAAGTCCGTGTAAAGACTTTGTTGAATCATTCCACGAGTGTCATGGCGAGAAAAAGCAACAACAACAACAACAAACACAAACATCGTCCACAGAGGAGGAGGAAGACCAAACCTTTTTACCATCGATGGAAAAGGATATGCCGGACCTGTACTGGCAATGGCGTCATTGACAAAGTGATTCAATACCTACCTTTCGAAATCCATCTTCCAGGTTATCGTTTTTGCGGCCCTGGAACTCGTCTCGAAAAACGTTTACAACGTGGTGATGTACCCATTAATCTTTTGGATCAAGCATGCAAGGAACATGACCTTTCTAATCGCCATAGTCATCCTGGTTTAAGACATGTGGCAGATAAATTGTTATTGAAGAAAGCTAAACAACGTTTCACATCCAGTGATGCCTCAGTGGGTGAAAGGATGGCAGCCCTGATTGTCATGAGTGCTATGAAAGGAAAGTTGATGATGCATGGACATAAACATTGAGGAGTGAGGAATTGGGATTTGTTTGTATTCTATTTTTCTTTTGTCATTTCACTATGACTGTGAAATAAAAACAAAGGTTTGACAGAGCACGATGTTTTGTGTTTTTATTATTTATAAAAAACCATGATGTTGATGGCTGATTTCTCATTTTCACATTTCACACATTGCCATTTTGCTAATTTGCAATTTACAGTTTTTGAAAACGTTCGTTTTGATGATATGGATTTTTCCATTTTGCTGATGACACAATGAAAGTTTTTGAATTTTCATATTTCACATATGGCCATTTCCAGTTTTTTTTAAATGTCCGTTTTAAGTTTTGCGTTTTTGGTGATATGGAAACATGGATTTTCCATTTTGCTGTTTTCACATTTTTCCATTTAGTGTATGTCGAAAGTTGAGATTTGACAATGATGTTGATGCGAGTGCTTGACCTTGATAATACTGCAATTTTCTGATGCGTGTTGGAGAAACGTCGAGGTCTACGACTACTGCAGGTAAGACTGTTTTTACAAAAATAATGTCTATTGTCTGCCACATTTCAATGAAAAAACGAAACTATTTAAAACCCACCCTACCTCATCGTGTTTGCTCTGGTCAATCATACACACCAGTTTTCTCTTTCCACTCATACATTCACACCTGTCTTTGGGAACAAACACAACCACTTTATTTATTCCCAAAAGCACATTCTCGACATGCTCACTCGTCCCAAAATAACTTTTTAGTTTATCATTTACATTACGAAAAATAATTAAATACTAGTTATTAAAGTTACTAAAAATCTTACTTATTTCATATTTACAAAAAAACTCAACTTTGTACAGCGTTAAAAGAATCAAACTATTTACCAATCATTTTTTTTTTAAATAAGGTTGCACACAACTTTTTTTAAAGAGCAAAAGGTTCAATTGGGTTGACACTATTTACAAAATCTACTAATTACAATGACAGAAACCAATATTTACAAAATTCTAAATCCACAAGTTACATAAAGCCATGTCCCATAAACGATTAAACAATGAAATCACACCTCCTCCTCCTTGCGATCATAACCCCAGGGTAGGCTAGTGAGCAGGTCATCAGCCCACACACGTTTGTTATCCATGGAGGCGAGGGTGCGTTTTCTCTGTTCCACAAGATACAAATGATGGTTGCTGGATTGTATCCTGCACTGTGTATGAGACATAGCTTGCCAGTGTGTAAAACCGCTAGGTAATCGTCTACACGTAGCGATTTTACCACTGCTCTACATACACCTTTTGCTCTTTTGGCTTCCTTACAATCGAGTGTGCGGTAAGCATACATTTTCGAAGCCAAACCTACGAATTCCATCATAATGGAATCACCGCATTCATCTTTTAAAACGCCCATTTTCTTCTTGTTCTTTATGGGCAGCTGAAACACGTTGTCAGCACTATAGCAAGAGGTGTCGAACCAGTCACTATGTTGCCTCATGACGTCATAGGGGTTGCAGTGGCGAATGTGGTAAATGAATGAGTCCGTATCCATATACAAAAGAGAAACGTCCTCAAAATGGCGTTTGGCAAACTCATAGTGGAATCGATACATGACCGATTTAGAAAAGTCTAAAATGACTTGACCCAAGTAAATGGGCTTATCCATAGTCACGCTGGTCTTACTCAATTCAATAGTAGCCAAATCCTCATCGATAATTTTGATCGATTTGAAATTTGGCTTGGCATGTACCGCCGGGCACCCCACCGCCCCTCCCAGACATTCACCAATTTAATGTCACGGTATTTGCGGACATTCTCCATAGACTTGCCATAGATGCAGTTGTTCATTAATTTAAAAAAAATAATTTCAAGCTGCTGTGTTGCCATTTGTCGGTGCTCTGTGTTGAGTCGCATGTATGGCTCAAGCCATGCCTTTTGAGCAAAAGAAATACCCCTGTGGATTTTCTTTAACACCAAGCCTTGGGCGAGGCATTGCACCAACATTTGGATATGTAGCACATACCGATTTTTGTTGTAAAGTGTGCCCATGAGTTTTTCAGTTTTCACTTTACTGTCAGGGGGAACCATTTGCTCAAGGCAGAATGGGAAATCGGCATGTTCATCATACAAGGATGAGGGATATTCAATATCCACTTCTAGCACATATCCACGGCCTGTTTCTTGGCTAGCCATGTTCACATCAATTTCTGACACTTGTTTGTCTGTCAGCCAAGCAAACTTCCCATAGGGCAAAGGCTGACTCATGGCGTAACCGTACAAATTATTCACGTCATAGTACATTAAGTACGATTCTGGTTTGTCTGGTGAATAATCAGACATGTAGACATTGTTCGCTTCGGCATGGCGTTGGTTAAGCGACACAAAGCCGCCACGAATGCCCTTTTCAAAAAATAGAACCATGTCTACGTCAGTGAGTAAATCCAATTCCACTTGAGTGTATTTTAAAGCGGCATCAAACGAGAGCCCAGGACTCGTATAATAGTGAGCCGGGTCAAGACCGTAAATGTGTTGACACAAGTTACGGAATTTTTCAAACACATCAGTGAGCAGCATTACATCCAGTTTTAGGTAATGCATAGCATATTCACTTAGCGTCTTCATGCCAAACATTCGCCAAACTTGACATGCATGTGCATAGTCTTCATCGGAAACGGTACTGCGTGTTAGTTTCGAGTAAAATTTCTCTTGTGGTGGGAGTTTTCTTTGCTTTAACACATCCCAGCTGTTGCAGAAATCATACGGGAATATACCTTTCCGAATGCACAATTGAAATTGCTCAGGATCATTAAAATGCATTCTAGTATTTTTTAATTCCTCCTCATTCAAGCCATTCACAAGGCTGTCTAGCGAGGATGCCATAAACTTAAAGGAATCCAAAAATCGAATGCTAAAGTCGCTCAACCTCCATGTCAGGGCTGTAAAACGCTCATGGTTTTGGGGAATAATGGTAAACGAGCCCTTGTTGACATGGCCCAATTCACGAATCAAAAACTGAATGTCATAATTCGCCAGATTGTGGAAAAAGACACTGATGAAGCGAGGAGCTGGAAAGTTCAAGTTACATTTACTATGCGCAACTCCACGAAACTCCCCCGTAAAGTGCGAGTGATCACGAACGGTGTCTTCAGCACTGATCAGTGGCTTTTCGCAAATATGACATGTCGTGGCATGCTCATACTGCTGCTGTTGTTCTGGAGATAGGCTCATGGGTACTGGGTGGTCCAGTAATTCCTGTACATGGTCGGCCAACTTCACAAGTTCATCCAAGAACCATTTGGCACAATCTGGCCCCTCACGATATTTGTAAACGGATTGTGTGGGGTCATGGGCACACACCACCTTAAATCCTATGGAAAAAGGTTCATGTTTTTGAATGGGTGTGGTTGAGCTGATGGTGGGATCTGGTTCACATCCCGCCATGGGTGTGGTGAGTGCTTCGAAATCTGCGTATACCACATAGGGAACAGTGTCACGCTTGTGAATGTCCTTAAACTTTAACACAGCCTTGTCCCCTTGTGGCAATATCAATCTCACCGCTTCCTGAGTAACACAATCTACCCTATGACGTTCTAAGAGCGTAGGGGTTGTAAAATATTGCAAGCAACGATCACAAATATGTTTTACACCAGCGTGCTTAGACACTTGTCTGCTTAGCAATCTACTTAAGCTTTTAATCAGGCAATAGTGATTCACCTCTCCTGCAGATAAATATAAAAGATGAATGTGATGTCGTTTCGGTTCTTTTGTGGCATAAAGAGGACCCACAATCACATTACCATTAAGGCCATAGACCATGAACGAAAAGTCCTGGTTATCTTGTTCAAACCTATGGATCTTGGTTAAGTCCATAGGGAACGACACTCGAGTTAAATTTATAGTTTGTTTTAATTCATTAAACTTGGCCTTGTACTTTCCCGGCCAACAACCATCATGTTGTACCGGCTGCAAAAAGGCAGCCACAGACCACAGAAAGCAATCATTGTCACGATTCTTAATATTGACCACAGCATTTTTCGAAGCTATTGCTGGCGGTGTTTTAATATAGCTAGACCCAGCATTTAACGGGTTGAAATGACAAATGTTGATTTGTAGATGGTGAATTTTGTCTAAGGCTAGACCACTCGGTCCTTGTTGCAGTTTATCAAATTTTGATAGCAAGGCATTCACCACGTGAATTTCATACCACTGTTCCAAATTATGGGCTATGAATAGCTCTTGCATTTTACTACAAATATAAAATGTGTCTTTATGCTCTACATCCTTCTTTTTATATACGAAATCGCACACCAGTTCTGTATTCACCTTTAAAGCCGTATGCAACCTTTGCGCTGTACAAATTTCAATTTTAAAAATTTCAAAACAAGATTCTAAAAATGCTTTGGGAATCAAACGTTTTCTAACATTCACTACGCGGCCAGAGCACACACGGGATTTGAAACAACTGTTTAGGGGTTCCCAAGTTAGGCTATCGGTAGCAGTGGCAAAAGACATTATTTTGAAAGAACACACTCACCTGAGTTTAGAAATGTAGACTGTCTGACAATGATCCCAAACACACACGTTCCTGGTTATTAACAGAGGTCAAGCGTTTTCCAACACTCTAAAAAGAAATAAAATAAACCACCATAAGTATATCCATTCCATAATTTATGCCTTTCATAAACAAAACAAAATCAAACAGGTTATATATAAAAAACAAATCTCACCTTGACGTGTAATGCTTTGCTATATTCCCGTCTCGTGGGCTAGTGTGGAAATGGTTTTCTTTTCTATCTTTCTCTTTCTTTAATATATTTCCCGCTGACACACGATATATCGGCTATACACGTTATCTGCAAACAAATAAATAAAATCATTAATTACCTAATCAATAAATAATTGCATGTATTTATATAAAATCAATAAATATATAAATGAATAAATATATACCTACCCCACAACAAGGTTAAGTATTTTCCACCAACACCAAAACTGTTAAACAAGACCAGGGGTTTCATGCAACGCAATGTGTTCAAAGGTAGTCACCTAAGTGAGAGTGGAAATGATAACGACATGTCTTTATATATGCTACGTTGCATGAATAATCTTTTTTTTCCCATGCTTTGAACATTCTCTTATCGTGCACGTGGACAGCTAACGTCCCAGGCGAACACCTGTGCCAGATCAAATTTCACGTCAACTAGCATTTTGTCACGTACGAAGCAAAACAGGATGTAACTTGTTAACAGTTATCGCGCACGTGGACAGATAACACCCAAGCGAACACCTGGGGAAGATCAAATTTCACATGGACTTGCATTTTGTCACGTACGAAGCAAGACAGGATGTCACTGGTTTAGCCTACATGTGGTTTCACACATGTTCACATGCCTTTCGCACTTCCCTGCCACCACAATGGTCAGATTATTTCACCTTCAAGCGTCACCTGTTGTCAAGTCAGATCGGCGCCACCCAATAAGCTCAAATGACATTCACCTCCTGCTCCTCGGCAAGTTGGTTTTCTGTACTCGCTTCGACCAACATAGAACCAAGTTCTCATCACCGTTTACACGTTAAAGGTAAAAGGTGTGAAAAAACGTACCCTCGCTCTGTCATACACCGACCCGCCGAAATAGCGATTGATCTATTGAACACAGCCACCTTGGTCAGCGACAGGTTCGTTGAAACACACACACACACACCCAGCCGTATCGTCTCTCTCAACCACCACGCTTCATGGACATTATAAACAGGTAAAGAAAAAGAAAACGTGTTTTCAACATGTATGGCGTTAGGCCCTTTGTGAATTATTTTTTGGAAAAAAAATATCTACCACATTTGAAAGGGGGCGTTAGCCCGAGTCCTAGGACACCTCGTACATGTCTCTAGCGTTATAGGTTCGTGAGATATCGGCAAAAATTACAAAAAACACGTGTTTACCCCAAAATCGCGTTTCCCAAATTTTTTAAAAATATAACGAGTGGTCCATAGCAAAGAGAACGTCACCCCGAGTCCTTGGACCCGTCGTACATGCCTCTAGCATACTTGGTTCGCGAGTTATAGCAAAAAGTTTAAAATCACGTTTTTCCCAAAAAAAAACCGTGTTTCCAGCATTTCATCTTTTCGACACCTACATTCCCGTAAAGAGCGCAACGAGACGAAAAAAACGAATCCAAGCACGCCTTCCTAGCATGACTCCTTCCATTCCAAGGTCGCAGGGGCTCACCACTTGCTTCTGGAAGCAGCTCCCCCTCATCCCACTACTTACAAAACACAAATTTTTCCTCTAGAGATTTATTTATTTTATTTATTTATTTATTTTGGGGGTAGGGGGCATAGGGAACATTAATTTACGTCAAACAAACCTTTTTGTAGAGTTCCTAGTTTCCAAAATATAGGATTTTCAAAATTCGAGTGTTTTCAAAAAAAAACTAAAAGTAAAAAAGTTTCATTATAGAAAATAAAGGGCATAAAGACCATTCGTTTTAGCCATGGCATAACGTTCTATCATCTTTGGTTTTCAAACTATCACCAACTTTTGAAAACAAAAATTTTCAAAAAAATTTTCAAAAATGTAACGAGTAGTCCACAGCAAAGAGGACGTCAGCCCGAGTCCAATGACATGTCATTTGTTAAAATCCGACCATGGGTGCACGAGATATTGGCTTGGACTCACGCGGCGGCCATGACACTCGTTGGAAGCACCACTACCCCCCTACTCATGCCTCTCCGTGTTATCTGAAAAATATACTTTGCTCATTGCAAATATCAACTGTTCAACCAGGACTGAAATGTTGGTTGAATGCGGGACTTTCCTTCGGAAAATCTCCTGTTCCAAACTAGAAATGATTAAACTACTTCATAGGCTCTCTCTCAATACATATGATTATTATAAAATATAATATCCAAGAATTATTTAGAAAAATTATGAAAATTATTATTATTATTATTATTATTATTATTATTATTAGTGGATTATTATTATTATTATTATTATTATTTGTATTATTTCAAATATGTTTAATTATCATCTCATTATGTGAGAATCCACATGTTCGAACCTTCGAATATGGAAAAAATATCCATTCCTCAACAAAAATAAATTTAACTTTTACAGTTACATCGGCTGATTACCGTGATTTCCAAAAAATATGAAATATTCAAATAAATGCTCGAAATGCTCGGTCATCGATCCTAAACTGTTCTGAGTGCTGAAAATACTCAGAATAACTCTAACAAGTCTTGCGTAAATCATTGAAAGATTTAAATACGACGAAAAATAAATGTGTTGGTCATCTGCAGAAAAATAGTTTGTTCCAATTAGCTAGGCATAATACAATTCAAATGTGGCTTACATTTCTTGATGGTCTTGAAGCGTAGTAAACCTGGTCTGTACCAGATTTATCCATAGACATGCCCTATCGGACAAGCATGTACAATCCTTGTATCGGCCGCCATTATATACCCACAATCCGTCTAGTCAGACATAGTGGTAGTATCTCTTGACGTTTGAATTAACTGTTGTTCCATTTTAATATGGGCTTCTATCAAAGCCATAACAGTTTGTTTAAATGGGGTCAGATCTAAGTGATCTATTCTTAGATATGTCAGTTGTAACATAACTCACGGTAATCTTATCAGTACAAGAAAAACACTGACAGTCTAAGCAATCAACGGCTGTTCTGAAGATCGTTCCCTGGGCATGGTTTATTATATCACCATCTACCATGCGCTAAGCAACTTGTAGTTTCCCTTGCGTAGACTAATGAACGCCACCGTTATAGACTAGTCTTCAGTGTACTGACAGATCGAAGTGGTTAACTAGTTACAAATAATGAAAACTGACTGAAATGGATTTAAATATTCAAGTATTATGTTATTACTGGACTGTGACAAAGTATTAGTTCTAGACAAAGTCTAGCATATGTCCATGTAGAAATATAAATATTTCCACCAATGTCTGTAGAAAAATCAATCACCTCAGTGATTCTCCTCGCCGTAAACTTACTAAGTTCCACCTCGTAGCGCAGCACTTTCGTGACTATCACGACTTTGAAAAGAACTTCTGCGTAGATCCGGCAACCATGTGCCTTGGCTCAGCGTCGTAGCAACTTGCTCGGCAAATACTTGTGTAGAAATGAGCTATCGATGCTTGCTCCAGCCGGCTTTTATTCAAAACTGCCAGGGTCACGCGTCATCACGTTGTAATCTAGAAATCCTCATATCTCTCGTATCCCTGGTCCGATTTACTTGATACTAATTGCATTCTCTTTCATTTGGCCGTGCCAGTAATCTGATCCCAGTCTCAAGTCTCTACTCCATGGTTAACTATTTAATCAATAAATAGCCTCGACCTCTGCTATTACTCGCTACGTCACTTGACATCCAAGTATCGGTAAATTCCTTCCAATTCCTTCTCGAAGCAATGTAGCGCGATATTCAAATATCTGAACTTTCAAAAGCGGCTACAGCCTTTCACTTGATATCTAGGTGTCTGAATCTTGGAATATCCATTCCTAGAGTTGGGCACAGTGTGACTAGGAAAGGTGCCTCGGGCCTTAGCATAGCTCACCTAGTCTGGTGGTTCGTATTCCATGTTAAAAGAAGGCCTTGTGGCTTATGATGGCGAGATTAACGGTTCAATAAAACTACATCCTTCCTTGCATCCTTCCTTCCTTCATTCCTTCCTTCCTTCCTTCCTCCCTTCCTTCCTTCCTTCCTTCCTTCTCTCCTTCCTTTCTTCCTCCCTTCTCTCCTTCCTTCCTTCCTTCCTCCCTTCCTTCCTTCTCTCCTTCCTTCCTCCGTTCCTTCCTTCCTTCTCTCCTTCCTTCCTCCCTTCCTTCCTTCCTCCCTTCCTTCCTTCTCTCCTTCCTTCCTCCCTTCCTTCCTTCCTTCTCTCCTTCCTTCCTTCCTCCCTTCCTTCCTTCCTCCCTTCTCTCCTTCCTTCCTTCTCTCCTTCCTTCCTTCCTACCTTCTCTCCTTCCTTTCTTCCTTCCTCCCTTCTCTACTTCCTTCCTTCTCTCCTTCCTTCCTTCCTTCCTCCCTTCTCTCCTTCCTTCCTCCCTTCCTTTCTTCCTTCCTTCGTTCCTTCCTTCTCTCCTTCCTTCCTTCCTTCTCTCCTTCCTTCCTTCCTCCTTCCTTCCTCCCTTCTCTCCTTCCTTCCTTCGCTCCTTCCTTCCTTCCTCCTTCCTTCCTTCTCTCCTTCCTTCCTTCCTCCTTCCTTCGTTCCTTCTTTCCTTCCTTCCTTCTCTCCTTCCTTCCTTATCTCCTTCCTTCCTTCCTTCCTTCCTTCTCTCCTTCCTTCCTTCCTTCCTTCTTTCCTTCCTCCCTTCTCTCCTTCCTTCCTTCCTTCCTCCTTCCTTCCTTCCTTCCTTCCTTCTTTCCTTCCTCCCTTCTCTCCTTCCTTCCTTCCTCCTTCCTTCCTTCCTTCCTTCCTTCCTTCTTTCCTTCCTCCCTTCTCTCCTTCCTTCCTTCCTCCTTCCTTCCTTCCTTCCTCCTTCCTTCCTTCTCTCCTTCCTTCCTTCTCTTCCTTTCGACAAATGGTGAAAACCTATCAACATTTTAAAGTGGAATTTAAGAGAGCGGCTCTACCAGAAGCATGAAAAATGACGCTGATCGATGGACACAATGAATACAGTGAGGGTGTCAAGGCCGTTAGAAGAACAAGATGTAGACACAAATACAGTCTATAGAGGCCCAATTCAAATCTAATAATAATAATAATGTAATAGTACTGCGCAGCTCGACCCATTCCTTGTGTGAGCCGGCAGTCCACAGAGAACACGAGCTCTAATCGGTCGCAGCTGAAAAGCGTTGTCAGTTTTCACGACTTTTCAGCAGACAGATAAAACAGAACTTAACTTAACACACTATTCAGGTTATACTTGTCTTAGCGGAATACCAATTTTAGTTTAATAAACATATTTTTCTAATCAATTTTGGAAACGTGACTTGCAGCC
Source organism: Meconema thalassinum (assembly GCA_946902985.2). Taxonomy (NCBI): domain Eukaryota; kingdom Metazoa; phylum Arthropoda; class Insecta; order Orthoptera; family Tettigoniidae; genus Meconema; species Meconema thalassinum. The sequence continues at coordinate 90,982,270 of OX336391.1, read as the reverse complement.
TTTCAGCTCCGTGGTCAGAATGGATATGTCACATGTTATGTTATTTTAAAATGGAATTGTAACATAAAAAGCACCTAAACCCTGCACAAATGCACTGTAACACGCGGGAATCTTGCAGTGTGGCCAACATTAAGTACAGAATACGGCGCTGAAAGGCTGCAAGTCGTTGACTTAATGATTTTCTCCTCTGATCGCACTAAATGTAGCAGTGGTTTATGGCTTAAACCCACAAAACAAATTGCTTTGTGATGGATTTTGCCTTGCCGGTGAGCTTCCGTGCGTTTTCTCCAGATGAAAATGTTTTGTGTGTAGCTTAAACAGAAGGCTGACTCAATTCTCTCCTACGCCGTTCCAAGACCCTTGGGTCAATACTTCAGAATACTAATTCTTTTAAAAATGACTGGTTTTGACTTAATGCTTTTCATCTCCGACCGATTCAATTTCGTATAACTACCTGTTGATTCAATGAAGCTCTAACTTGGGTTCAAAGTTTCCCAGAAACATGTTCTCTCTTTCGTTTCGTTTGATCGATTTTCCATCTTTTTATGGTTTATAAGTTAGTTGTCGGTGGTGTGGTAGTAATCTCAACATCATAGGGTCATGTGACCTCGATGTTTCACTCCTTGTAGGACAAATCACCGTCACCAAACCCCTGATAAGAGAGAGCCACAACAGCCGTGACCTGAGGTCACCAGTAACTGGGACCAACCCGTGTCACTCATCCTTCGCGCTTTGACAACACCGGCCTTCGGTTCGCTAATTTGTCAAATTACCTGTTTGCCTTCTTGTGTCTATAAACAGGCAGAGATTAATGTTCCAGAATTGATCTGCGAACAATAGCACAATGCCAATGTGCAGGTCATCCTCTGCTTAGTATGTAAGAGGTTACGTAGCTGTGACTCTCACTGGAAGGGAGTGGATTCGATTCCCCACTCAGGGAGTGGTTAGTAGTAGGAACAAAACTACCACTTTCATAAAGTCAAATGGCCCTGGAGCTCACTCAGCCTAGGGGAGAAATGAGTAGCGGGGTAATTGCTTGTGCTCCATGGACATTCATGGTCTGTACGTATTTAAACTGCTGCAGTTGGTGCTATTGATTTTTTAGGGGGCTTGCGACATCGTGGTCATGTAGCTCCGTGTACTTGGGTGTGAGTAGAAATTGCCTGATAACCTGTGTCATTGTCTGAAACATATTACCAATATTAAACTACAGTGAAACCCCTGAAATCCGAACCCCGGAAATCTGAAATCCCGGGTAATTCGAACGAGTTGTTTTTTGACCATTTTAATTTTTTTTAAACACACACAAAAAGAGAACCTATTTATTTAGTCATAACACAATTATATATTCTACATTATAACCATATTTTACATAATTAGTTGAAAAATTAACAAAGAAGTACAGTTAGCATACCTAACAAAGTGAAAATGTGCCAACATACAATCTCATCCAGGATTGAAAAACGGAAAAGTTAGTTATTGTAATTCCTTAGGTTACTCACTTTGCAAAATCTGAAATAACAATAGAAACACACAAAGTATCTCTTCATCTTTCACTTGAAATCAGTTATCTTCAATTGTCCAAGTGACGAAAACCTTTCCGCGGACGCGATAGCACGCCAGCGTCTCATGAACATTACATCGTTTAGTTCGTAGTTCTACGAAGCGTAATGCAATGTCAAGAGCAGATGCAGCTTCAGTATGTCACATTGTCGAAGTTTCTTCTTCTTCACTGTCACTAGCTATATTGCCGTCGTGCTGACTTTGGACCAGACTCGCTAATTTATATTCTCAGTTCGCGCCAAATCAGACTGCCTCGCTCAGTGTACAGTCCTATACCGTAACGAGGGCTGGTTATTATGTTATGGATATTTTTCAGCTAATCCAAACAAATTGAAATCCGAACAGGCTACAGCCCCAATTATTTTGGATTTGAGGGGTTTCACTCTACTGATATACGGTATAAATACGAGGTGCGTCCAGAAAGTAAGTTTCCCTATTTTGTTATATGCAAAACTTGATTGTCAACAGGTACAGACAGCAATATGTCATAGCGTGTTATCAACTGTGTCATACAAGTCTGCCGCCGGCGAATGGAAGCAGCGTCTTCAGCTCCTCATTACCGTGAAAATGCTGACCGGAGGACAGCAATTTTTGAGGTGTAAGGAAAGGTGGTAATCGCTGGGAGCACGATCAGGACAGCAATTGTTCTGCAGAAGTTTGGCTTCGAGTTGTCTGATCATCCTCATCTTGCTCCCAGCGATTTACACATTTCCTTGCACCTCGTATTTATATACAGGGTCATCGAAAAATAATGCCAAGATTTCAAAAAATTATAGCACTGACACCCTTTATGTTAAACGTGTAATTCTTTCACTGAACGCCAGCTGGTTAAAGTAAGTTTTGTTTTGGAGGGGACGTGACCTTGCTATGCGCACACTAGATGCACAGTAGCCAAGGTCGGCCGGGGGCGCGCGCCCCAATGACTGCACCGCCCGGCAAACTGCACCTGATTACAAAGCTGTCATTCGATGGCTTAATCAGTTTAAGGAAACAAGGACTGTAGAGAAAAAAATCTAGGCTAGTCCAACCACCAACATCAGCATTGAACGCACGATTTCCCATTGGCTGGATTGGTACGTGCAATCATTTCAGGAGTAACTGTCAAGATGGTGGCAGAAATTCGCTCCCGCAGGTGCTCCAAATCCCGATTGTTTTCTTCATACACAATGTTTTTAATGTACCCCCCAGAAAAAAAATCCAAAGGGGTGAGGTCAGGACTTCATTGGCGCACGCGCCCCCGGCCGACCTTGGCTACTGCGCATCTAGTGTGCGCATAGCAAGGTCACGTCCCCTCCAAAACAAAACTTACTTTAACCAGCTGGCGTTCGGTGAAAGAATTACTCGTTTAACATAAAGGGTTTTGGTGCAATAATTTTTTGAAATGTTGGCATTATTTTTCGAAGACCCTGTATATTGTACTTACTCTTACGTAAGGATTAATATAAGAAAAGCTCAAGCAATGCAAAACTTGGTATTGCGTATCATGTATAAAACAGGAACGAATTATATGCCAAAGCAAACGTCATGGATATATGTAACTGAGGTGTATAAGTCGTAAGTATAAAAGTGGAAGTCTGTATGTATGTATGTATGTGGGTATGTATGTGGCTTTGTTCCGTATACAAATCTACACCGTCCAACCAAATTTTGCAGACACATAGTTTAGGACCCAGAAGTCTTTCTCATTCTTCTGATTTCGGCTCTTTTGCACTCGAGCAACGACTAATCTAGTCATAAAATGAACTCATGAAGGAATGGAAGGCCGGCCATCTCCATGGCAACATAGCTCAGATCGAGACACGGCCGACTGGATGCGAGTTGTGCTCTGCACTACCGGTATAGAAAATGAGGTTCTTTACATGAAATCCCGTTAGTTACTCAACTGCCCACACAGCACTGTTGACCCAGTATAGCATAACAAAAACTTGACACTATTTGTCAATATAATTTCCGCAATATCAAAAGGCAAATTATATCACAAAATACAAAAGCGTGATATTAAATGACAGAAACTAAACATACCTTTGCACCTTCTGTTAGGTAGTCAGCCCGAAGGCTGGTTGGATCCCCACAACGTACCTCCGTTAGGTTATGTGGGTAGATACCAACAAAAACCCAAGGCAGCACTATAGTGAGGCGTACTAGGCAAGATGAGGAGTGAGGTAGTTTGTCATTGCTTTCCTCACTGAGTCAGAACAGCAGTACTAACCCTGCGAGTAGAACCCTTCACAGCATCCACAGGCACTGACTGTGCCCTGAATGTCATTACTAAGCACCACCCATACCTCAGTAGCTTCCGCATAATCACAGCCATGAGTAAGACTGAGACAGCGGTGAAAAGCCACATTTTACTCTAGCCTGTGCCAACTGACAAATGCAAATGTACTGCATTCATCAAGAGATGGCAAACAGGCCTCTTTTCACCTTATTAAAATAGAATTCCATTAGGTTCACTCGATTTTTATAAAATTTCATGAACTTTCCTGCTGAGTGGTTAGTACAGAAGTTAGTTGGAAGCAACCGGTATTTCAGCTTCCGCAATAATATTCGTAATCGATGATACCAATTTCTCCGCAATGATGCTGGCAAGACCGCTGCTGCGGTGAGGTTAATGAGTAGAGAGGATTAGAGTTCTGAGAAATGCAATCCAAACATTTCATAAAATAATTCTTTCCTCTGTGAATACAACTTAAACCAAACTTTCAGTTTTCATTGTCGGAAAAGTGATTGGTGCAATATTGCGGTGGTATTGCTGGAATGATTCTCTCCCAAACTGTAATAATGCCAATAGCTACCTACGGACTCAACATTATATGGGATACTCTTACTGTCACAGACCTCTTAACACTAGAAAAAATCAAGGCCCGCTAGATGAAATGAGTGCAGGGAATAGGAATAACAGCACCATCAAGACTGACTTGCATTATGCTTAGTGAGAACTTCTTCATAGAAGATACGTGGTTGTAGTTGCATCTTCCAAACACAAAGTCATTTGAGAAAACCTTTCAAATATTACTTGGAAAAGGGAACAGCACTTGGACTGAGTTTTATACAACAGACGTCATACTGACACAAAACTGGAGACAAGCCAACTATAAACTGAGACATGCCATCACACGATTTGCAGTACACGGGTTTCACCACATGCTATGCACCAACAAAAGATTTCATTACCCAAATGAGGACTGTGTGAGTGAATTATGTCATAATCAATGTTCCCGATATCATGCGAATATGTGCAACAACAACAAAAAACGACTAATATCACTAACGAAACTGTGCAGTGATTAAATATAGGCAAATAATATTATTTTCAGATGTATTATGTATTTTCTCTGGCTATTTTGCTGCAATAAGCATTTCATTCATTCATTCATTCATTCATTCATTCATTGTCGGAAAAGATATTGCTGAAATTGTAATTTGATGATGATAGTTGATGTTAAAGAGCCTAACATGGAGGTTATAGGCCTCTAATTCTTTGGGGTGAAAATGAAAAATGATGATAAAATGAACACTAGAACTAAAAATAACTACAACTTACAACCAAATTACGGATTAGGAGAACAAAAGGACAAAAAGGAAGGAATAAGGGAAATAAAATGCAGTTAAAAGAAATGCTCTCAACCCTCAAAAAACGAGAATTGACGGGATTGGAAAGGTGTGCCATGAAAGGCAGATAAGAAGAGAAATAGGTGAGAGTCCGCCCCAGAATCACTGGAAAGGTGAATGCAGGAAGAAACAGTAAACCGTAAACCGGTTGGTGAGGTTGGAATGGAACCAACCTGTTTTCAGTTTTGCCTCACGAGGCTGAGTGTATCCCGTTCCAGCCCTCAGACCAGAATTAAATTTCTTGGCAGAGCCAGGGATTGAACCCGGCCCTTCACGGTTTGCTAGCCGCTACGCATCCAGGCGGACACGCTGTAGAAAGAAGTTGGAAGGGTGATAATAATACATTTTGTATAAATTACTTTTGGCTATAGTATTTCAGATAACTGATAGCCAGAGTATTTGTTGTACAAGGATTTAGCCAGGAGCAGAAATGTTTACGGTCTTGCCACAAGTCCTTAATGAAGCTCCGGCGATTTTCTATTTTAATAGTTAATGGATTCAGGATGGTGGCTGTGCCTAGTAGTGAAGTTACTTGGGTCACAGAATAGTACATTATGCAACGAGCCTATAATGGCTATACTTAAGACACGAGTATTTTTTATAAAACGAGCGTATGCGAGTTTTATAATTTCCATACGAGTGTCTTAATTACCATTATAGGCGAGGTGCATACGACTGTTTATGTTCGACTATAATTATAACTTTATTATATGTTTTAACATAAATATTCATAAATATCTGTTGACAGTCAGCCACTTGAATTTTGTGATCGGAGAGCGAGCGCTGGGAGTGATATCTCTGTCTTTCAAGATCTCTGAACGACCGACGCATGCGCTCTGTGTGCTTGCAATGCCATATTATGCAGGCCATATGTTTACATCAGCCGTCCCTCAGTAATATTGTCACCGGAGTCGTTTGAAGGCAATGCGCTGTGTAGAAATTAGGGTTGGTGATATTAAGGTACAGTGCTATTTCTTGTCTCATATTCGCCAGTTTATTTACGCGAACATATGAACGGTGCGTATTCCATGTCGGTAATTTATTATAGTTCGATGTTGTGTTTATGTCCGACATGTTGGACTTTGAGCGCATGCGCGAAGGTATCGTTACCTAATTGGTCAATGAACGAGCTCTGATTAGCTGGAGAAACTGTATCGTAATGAAAAACAGTGTTATAATGAGCCTCATTATGATACAGTTTTCTGACACATAATAGTGAGGGTCGAACATAAACCATTTTATTAACTCGTTAAGCGCTTCATCCGTCTATAGACGGTCCGCAATTACATTTTCTTTTTCATATTCCCCATTCGCTTTCGAGTGCTGAGTCGATCTCTGGCATGTTGGGCCACTTGAGTTTGAGTGTTTTGCTTCAGGAAATAACTAAGATAGCACTTTGTAGAGTATCTGTTTTTGTATATACTAGTAAGGAGCAACATGTCTACTGATTTTAAAAAATTGTTTTAATTTTAGCCCTTCACCTTTTATGTAGGCTTTAATTTGTCTCCAAATAGAAATTAATGCAAAGGTAGAATTTTGAATTTACATTTAGATAATAATAATAATAATAATAATAATAATAATAATAATAATAATAATATCGTATGGCCTCGGGTGCCGGGTGCAAGCTTTGTAATTTGACACCCAGAGGGAAGCTTGCATGTCGAATTTCGTTCTTCCTTGAATCACTATGAAAGTCAAGGAGGTTAGATATGTAAGCTCCTTGAACACTATAGCTCTTTCTAGTAGAGAAATGTGGAACTTTGTGTTGGCGAAAACTCCCGAGATTAATTTTGCCATTATGAACACGGCCTACTGAATTCAAATGGGTTCTTTGACATGCCAACATCGAATGACATGCGTGTCGAATTTTTGCCGCCTTTCAAAAAAAATCACTTACCACGGCCAGGAGCGAACCTGCAATCTTGGGGTTAGTAGACCGACACGCTATCCACTCACCCTCCGTGGCAAGCTACATTTAGATGATTAAACTCAAAACCCCTTCCTCTAGATAAGTTAAAAATTACGACCTTTACAATTCTTTGAATGCAAAATAACTCAACACTGAGGTAGCAGACAGCTGACTGCGTAACTAATCTGCCAATGTTTGTAAATTGTACTCCTTTAGAACGAGAGTTATTGGTGATAAAATTTCAGTATTACGCACTGCCACCATCTTGTGAGTATAATCTAATAATTTTGTGGTTTCGGATCCCAAACCTCCCATAAAATGAAATATTTCTGTCCCAATTATTAGAGTTCTGATGTTTGGATAAATACTGAAAATTCGGGTGGTTACCATTATGTTTTCATTACGATGGTGGAAGTTTAAAAAGATGGTTAAAGTGCCAGCAAGGAGAGGTAGTTAAAGTTTCATTCAATCCAGTTCTGGCGAATGACTGACTACGCTTCAATTGCCTCTCTCAGCCATGTCAGTAGTTTCCCATGAGGATGCTGATGTGTGGTATTCCTCCGAAAGGGAAAGTTGCGTGCACCGCAACTCCCAATCAAGCATGGTGAGATAACATCCTTGCCAACAAGGTTATCTGCGTTGTGTTACATAAAGTGAGATGAGCCCTGCTAGCCTTGGTCATTGCAACTCCTCGCTAATTCTACCGTCTAACCTTCGTCTTTCAATGTTACTGCGATACACAGTCTTGTTAACCAGGGTGCAACACGACCTTGGAGGCGTCAAGACGAGTTAGGTTACATGATGATGATAATTGTCGCTTTAACATCGGGGTTATCGGCCCCTAATGGTCTGGGTGATAGCGAAAATGACAATGAGACCGTAACCATAACGGAAAGTAACGGAGATTGAAAATACTCACAAAAGATTGAAGAGACACACACAGAAAAAAATTAGACTGGAAAACACTGACAAAATGGAATTTAGATGGAAAATACTCACAAAAAGGAATTTATATGGAAAATACTCACAAAAGTAATTTAGATTGAAAATTCGCACAAAATGCAGGTTAGAGTAAAAAAATTGACAAAGTGCAATTTAAATTCAAAATACTCACAAAATGCAATTTAGATTCAAAACACTTACAAAATGCAATTTAGATTCAAAACACTTACAAAATGCAATTTAGATTCAAAATACTCACAAAATGCAATTTAGATTCAAAACACTTACAAAATGCAATTTGGATTGTGAATACTTACAAAATGTAATTGTATTCAAAATACTCACAAAATGGAATTGAGATTGCAACGTGTTACAAAATGCCCAGCCTACAAAATGCAACTTAGATTCAAAATACTTACAAAATGCAATTTAGATTCAAAACACTTACAAAATGCAATTTAGATTCAAAATACTCACAAAATGCAATTTAGATTCAAAATACTCACAAAATGCAATTTAGATTCTAAACACTTACAAAATGCAATTTGGATTGCGAATACTTACAAAATGTAATTGTATTCAAAATACTCACAAAATGGAATTGAGATTGCAACGTGTTATAAAATACCCAGCCTACAAAATGCAATTTAGATTGAAAATACTTGCAAAATGTGGTTTAGATTGAAAATACTTACAAAATGCAATTGAAATTCAAAATACTCACAAAAATGGAGGCCCCTCATTAAAAGACTTACTAAAAAGCAATTTAGAGTGTCAGTCCTTACACGAGTAAAATGCAATTGAGGTTGAAAATACAGATAGATTAGGTGGCGCAGGGTAACTCTCCACCTTCATGTCTGGACTTCAAATTAACAGAACTGTAGGATAGTTGACGCATGTGACGTCAGCGGTTCGTCGGAGGATGTGCGATGTAAAGTATACAACCTGTTCAGTCAGTCAGCACCAATGTGCCCAATGACAATGACAAAAATACGGACAGAAATGGAGGGAAAACACTTCGAGCTAGAGAGAGGAGTGAAACAAGGAGACCCCCTCTCACTAAAACTATTTACATGCCTGCTAGAAAACCAATTCCGGAAAATGAAATGGAAAACAAGACATGGCTTCAACATAGATGGACAAAACCTGACACACCTACGGTTTGCAGACGACATCATACTGATGGCAAAATCAGCACCAGACTTGGAACAAATGGTAACAGAATTAAACAAGGTCATCAAAGAAGTTAGCCTAACCATGAACCCGAGGAAAACAAAACTGATGACAAATGCGACAGAAAACCAATAAACATTGACGGTGAAACATTCGAGTATGTCCAGGATTATACATACCTAGGTCAAAACATATCATTCCATTACAATACGGAGAAAGAAATCAAAAGAAGAATTGGGCAAGCATGGAAAAAATTCTGGTCCTTGAAATTCATTTTAGGAGATAAATCTCAGAAACTAAGTCTGAAAACACAAGTTCTAGAGAAATGTGTAATCCCATTAATGCTGTATGGATGCCAAACATGGTCACTAACTTCACAGCAAAGAAAAACGCTCCAGATAGTCCAACGCAGGATGGAACGAAAAATCCTCAATATCACGCTGAAAGGCAGAATAAGGAACGAGGAGATACGCAGAAGAACCAGTATTAAAGACGTCATCAACACAGCGGACAAACTAAAATGGAAATGGGGAGGCCATGTAGCGAGGAGGGAGCATAGGAGGTGGACGCACAGACTAACGATGTGAAACCCCAGAACTGGCAGGAGAAACGTAGGAAGACAGAGGACACGCTGGGCTGACACATTCATGAAATTTGCCGGACCACAATGGACAAGAAGAGCAAGAGACAGACAAGAGTGGAAGACCCTAGAAAAGTTCCTTTTCGAAACATAGTAAGTTATATGCGAGGATAGGAAAGGAACAATTCAGTGCAACATAGTGAACCCTTAAATACAAAAGCGATAATGTATTGTGGACAGTTAAAACTCCACTAAAAATAAAGTGAACGTGCTATAAACATTAACAATTTTACAAATATTAGACATAAAAACAAGAATACATAACATAGACAATACTGTAACTAGGTTAGGAATAGGTATATCAATAGCTATAAGAACATTCAAGAACAGAGACTAACATGCCAGAAAAGTGCACCACTAGGTGCCTCACTACACTTATGGATTGCTCACCTAATGAATGCAATGGAGCAAAATCCCTGCATAAGCAAGAGACCATTGCCCTTAGGGGATTAAAGGGCTGTATTTATAACAAAATTTGAAGAGCACGGTCGGGGTCGCCCAGGATAGTGCTATGAACTTACCGAGTTCCATTGAAATTTCTCCAGCCGTTTAGAAGTCATTATGGGGACACACAAAAATCCATCTCACACACACACTAACACACACACATGCACACACAGACACACGAACAAAAAATGAGCTCATAAGCCTATTTTTTTTTTCATAAATGAAAATAGGCTAAAAATACAACCTGGGGAAAAAACCACTGATCATTTGGTCGCCTCTCAAACAAACTTTCTTCCCCGGTAATTGGTGAATTTCGTTCTGCGATAATTTCAGATCGGAAACATTTCGAGCTATTTATTCTGACTGCGCAGTTGTTTTCTCCGTGTCTTGTTTGTGATGGATCCGCTGTGGGCGCTTTCCCGAAGTGTTTCCAATGACAATATCTTAAACGGTTCCGTAGACATTTGAGGTGGTCCTCTAAGCTGAATCACCGTGTACAATATATGTCATTTTCACAAAATTATTTTTATTAACATCAAATTGAAGCCCACATTTGTTGCAGATCTCTTTTTAACTTTTTTTATAATTATTTTTCATAGAAAACCCAAGTAAATTGTTAATAACAAAGCTTTGCTCGTAATTATAAGGTGCGTTCAAAAAGTAACGAGCCGGAGGCATAATTACAGAAACCAGTACCTGTATGTTAGAAGTATTGGCCCTGGCTGTTGAGGCACTTGTCCCACTGTGACACGAGGCGGTGAATGGCTGTCTCATAAAATTCCCTGGGTTGCGATGTGAACCAGTTCCGCACGTACAGCTAGACGTTGGCGTCCGAGGTGAATCGTTGGCCCCCTCAGAGCCCTTTTTCAGGGCACCAAACATGGCGTAATCACAGGGAGAGAGGTCTGGACTGTATGGAGGGTGGCCGAGAACCTCCCATTTGAATTTCTGCAGGAGTGCCGCGACTGTGTTGGCCACATGAGGTCGTGCATTGTCGTGGAGCGACCACGGCAGCTATGGCGTTCACTGTCACTCGGCGGTCCTGGGTAATGAGTGCATCAACCTGCTGGACGTTGTCATCGGTAATGCAGGGGGGTGCCCCAGACCGGGCATAATCGGCTAACGACACCCGTCCTTCCCTGAATCGCTTGTGCCACGCCTTGACCCTTGCAAGGGAAATGCAGTGTTTGCCGTACACTTTTGGCATTCGGCGATGAATGTCCGTTCCCCCTACTCCTTCCGCTGTCAGAAACCAAACAACACCTCTTTGCTCTTCGCTTGACGCCTCCATGTCACTGTTTGCAATGCGTCTTGCAGCGTTGGACGATTGATGCATGCTACTGCTCGCTTTGCAGCCTATCGTCACGTGACGTGCACGCGTGCACTCTAGCGACGGGCTGTGACCTTCCACGCTCTGGTTGGAACCACACCTCGTCACACACGCCACGATTAGCCGATGTCGTCACTGGTTTGCTTATTCCAGCCTCCGGCTCGTTACTTTTTGAACGCACCTTATACATTAGTCTTTCCTTTTAACAAATCGCTGAAGAAGGATATATTATGGCCGAAACTGGTACATTTCATCAATTAGTTTATTTCCATTGACTAACGTGTAATGCTTTTCTTAAATACCCATTAATATTGCATTTAGATGAGCATAACCAACCTAACAAAACTTTTCAAGATACGAACATTTCGTGCGGGCCAGCTGGTAATAATCTGTATATTTTATCAATGCTTGAGGCATATTTTATAAACTACAGTATATATAAACATTTCTTTTGCCAGTTGAATGGAAGCGGGCGGCGATGATTCACCTGTGTTTATATGAGGCTAAGATAAGATCGGGGATCAACGGCCCCGGCCGGGTGAAGCTGAGACCCCCAAGGCTGAGCCGCACCTGTATCGTGTCACACCTGGCTGAATAGCTTCCTTATAGGGCATAACTACTAACACTTTCAATATTAATTATAGGAATAAGCCTTTCCATTTCGTAATCTGCATATCTCAGCCGGAGAGCTTCACATTCCAAGAAACAGATACAAGTGCTCCTACAATCGTTCCCTTCATCTTCTTTCCTTCTTACCTTCTCGTTAGCTCTCTTGATTAAGATTTGAGCCTGAGGTTATGCAACTAGTGTCTGCTGCGATGATCTCCAATCAAAATAACGTAATTTATTATGCTGGTGAGTCGTTTACTTGAATTAGGGAGTTAACCTCAGACAGGCGATTCCAGGAGATGATAACGTGCTATAAATCTCTGTGCTGTGAGGTGGGGTTTCTGGCAGACAATATAAGTTAAAAACATAGCGATTTTTTTTTTCATTTTGCTATTTTAGGTGCCTTTTAATTCGATTTAAAAAAGCATTCATATTGATTTAAGGGAACTCAGACAAATATAAATTTGAACAAAAGTGATATTCTACTGTATGCAAACAAAGGTTGAGTGAGTGGATAGCGTGTCGGTCTACTAACCGCAAGATTGCAGGTTCGCTCCTGGCCATGGTAAGTGATTTTTGAAAGGCGTCAAAAATACGACACGCATGTCATACGATGTTGGCATGTCAAAGAACCCATTTGAATTCAGTAGGCCGTGTTCATAATGGCAAAATTAATCTCGGGAGTTTCCGCCAACACAAAGTTCCTCTTTTCTCGACTAGAAAGCGCTATGGTGTTCAATGAGCTTAGATATATAACCTCCCTGACTTTCATAGTGATTCAAGGAACAACGAAATTTGACATGCAAGCTACCCTTTGAGTGTCAAATTACAAATCTTGCACCCGGCATCCGAGGCCATACGATATTATTATTATTATTATTATTATTATTATTATTATTATTATTATTATTATTATTATTATTAGCCTGCGTGGCTTAGGCGGCAGCACGCCGGCCTCTCACCGCTGGGTCCGTGGTTCAAATCCCGGTCACTCCATGTGAGATTTGTGCTGGACAAAGCCGAGGCAGACAGGTTTTTCTCCGGATACTCCGGTTTTCCCTGTCATAAATTTCATCCCAGCGACACTCTCCACTGTCATTTCATTTCATCTGTCATCCATTTAATCATTGCCCCAAGGATGTGCGACAGGCTTCGGCAGCCGGCACAGTCCATATCCTCGCCGCTAGATGGGGGCTACATTCATTCCATTCCTGACCCGGTCGGAGACTGGAAGCAGGCTGTGGATTTTCATTTTTTTCAATTGTTCTAGGTTTATGCCGTGTGTTGTGTGGGGTTTCGACTAGGAACACCAAGTTGGCTCATCAGCGGGCTCTTGATGTCCGCGCCCGGACCTCCCACAGGGATAGCGAACTGCGCGCTACCTCCATTCTGCGCTTCTTTACTGCGAGAGCACGGACACCAAGAGCCCGCCGATGAGCCATTCTTGGTGTTCCTAGTCGAAACCCCACACAGGACACGGCATAACCCTAGAACAATTGCTGAGTTTTATACCAAAGGATTTATAAGGAAGGTATTTACTACAAGCACAGTTATTTACTTTCACGATTTATAAAAGATACTTGGTTTCGATTCTCTCCGTTTGGAGGCTTCACTGGCGTAGTTGGTAGCCTGCTGAGCTTCTGTGTCCAAGATCGCGGGATTTTTAAGAGCGTTAAAAATCCCTCAGTATGCCTTCCTTCGGAGGGGAAGTAAAGCCGGCGGGCCAATGTCATAGATTTATGGCATGAAAAAGAACTTTCCACTTGTGTGAAGCCAAAATTTGTAGGTTAGAATTGATAACGCTTTATTAGTTCCAACGTTCACCGCCAGGTGCTGACTGCGATGGCATCTAGTAGCCAAGTCTGCAAGCTAGGTGTCGTGGACGGTAGCATTTGGTAGCAAAAGTAGGAATTACTTGAAATTATCGTCTTCAACCCTTAGGCCTAGTTGAATTAAAACAGATAACACACACTAATACAGTCATCAGAATTAACACCGGTTATCAGACAGATTAGCCTCCGTGGCTTAGGCGGCAGCACGCCGGCCTCTCACCGCTGGATCCGTGGTTCAAATCCCGGTCACTCCATGTGAGATCTGTGCTGGACAAAACAGAGGCAGACAGGTTTTTCTCCGGGTACTCCGGTTTTCCCTGTCAAAATTTCATTCCAGCAACACTCTCCACTATCATTTCATTTCATCTGTCATTCATTTGTCATTGCCCCAGAGGAGTGCGTCAGGCCTCGGCAGCCGGCACAGTTCATATCCTCGCCGCTAGATGGGGGCTTCATTCATTCCATTCCTGATCCGGTCGGAGACTGGAAGCAGGCTGTGGATTTTCATTTTCATCAGACAGATTCTACACACACCCAAAGTACACGGGGCTACATGACCGGGTTAAGGAACCAACCAACCATCCATCTCTCCGGTTTGTCACAAAGTCGATTCAATTTAGGGATAATAATAATAATAATAATAATAATAATAATAATAATAATAATATCGTATGGGCTCGGGTGCCGGGTGCAAGCTTTGTTATTTGACACCCAGAGGGTAGCTTGTCTCCCACAAATCCAACCCCTCGTCCTCGTCGTGGGAGATGGGCAACGTAATGAAGTAGGGGATTGCCTGTAGGGGTGAAGTACAGTGGGGACTTTGTGTGCCTCAAGACCGCTACGGTAGCTGTGTAGGCCCTACAGGAACCCTGAAGAAATTACGGCTAACGGGGCTCTGGTGAAACAACTGCTGCCTTGTAGTTTGGAGTTGGTTCTTCAAAGGCTAAGGGAAGAAACCCTGACAAAAAATCAGCCAGGTGCCTCAGGCTTAAGGTGGCAGCCCCTCCAAGGCACTCGGAGGCAGTGGCTTAATCACTCGCTCCTCTTAAATAAACTGATTACTGAAACTGAACCGAAATTACAAAACCAGACGGATAACCTGATGACGACTTTTGGCATGAAGAGGACTACAAAGGTGGACAAGAACTGGAGTCAAGTGAAGAGAATGGCCAGGAACCGAACTGCGTGGAGAAATTTCGCCAAGGCCCTATGCTCCGGAAGGAGCAGCAGAAATTAAGTAAGTAAGAGAGTAGCTTGCATGTTGATTTTCGTTGATGTTAGATGTTAAATATCTATCTCCTTTAACACTTTAGCGCTTTCTAGTAGAGAAATGAGGAACTTTGTGTTGGCGGAAACTCCCGAGATTAATTTTGTCATTATGAACTCGGCCTACTGAATTCAAATGGGCTCTTTGGCATGCCAACATCGTATGGCATGCGTGTCGTATTTTTGCCGCCTTTCAAAAATCACTTACCACGGCCAGGAGCGAACCTGCAATCTTGGGGTTAGTAGACCGACACGCTATGCACTCACCCACCGTGGCAAGCTAATTTAGGGATGGGATGTGCTGTTGGTTACTTTAAAAGGCTGCAATGGGGTGCTGGACGTTGGAATCACGGTGCTGAGCATATTTTTAACACTTCCTCCAGGCAAGTGTTAGGTTGGTACCTTATTGTAAATCTCTGGACATCTACCTCCCCCCCCCCCCCCCCAATGTTAACCCTAATAATTACGGTTACTCACACTACTACGGACAACAGCAAAACCCAGGTTATCAGAAAAATTCAATACCAACCCAAATACAAGGCCTGTTGATTACGATGACCCATGTTCCAACGTAAATTAACGACGACATTTTTTTTTACTCTTGCATATGTTAACCGACAGTGGTAGCTACGCTCGCTAGACCATGGCGCCATGCTCCCTACAGACTCGGTAGACGTGGGTTCGAGCCCCACCGGTGGCCGTCCTTGGAATGGTTTTCTGTGTTTTCCCCATTTTCAACTCCAGGCAAATGCTGGTACGGTACCTTCTGACCGGCTACGGCAGCTTCCTTCCACATCCTTGCCCAGTTTCATTTATCTTCATTCATTTCATCTCTCATTAACTCCTCTCATGAGGTTGGCGTCAGGAAGGGTATCCGGTCGTAAAAACCATCCGTCACATAGAATTTCATCGCATCTCAAACAAAAAATATTGAAATGCTGCCGAAGGAAATCAGAGACCCCTATGGACATCCAATTGACAGGTGAAAAGCTAAAGAAAGTAGGAGACTTCTGTTACTTAGGAAACAAAATAACCAGTGATGGACGAAGCAAAGAGGATATAAAAAGTAGGTTGGTTCAGGCAAGGAAAGCATTTCTACAGAAAAGGAATCTGTTGACATCGAATATAGATTTAGGTATTAGGAAGTCTTTTTTAAAAGCCTTTGTCTGGAGCGTGGCGCTCTATGGAAGTGAAACTTGGACTATTGGTGCTGCAGAAAAGAGGAGAATTGAAGCATTTGAAATGTGGTGTTACAGGAGAATGATGAAGATCAGATGGGTAGATAGGATAACAAATGAAGAGGTATTAAGGCGAGTGGGAGAGGAGACTGTTAATGAAGAGAAGAGATAGGTTGGTAGGACACGTATTGAGACACCCAGGAATAGCAAGCTTAGTTATGGAAGGAAGGGTCGAGGACAAGAACTGTAGGGGTAGACCAAGGTTAGAATATGTTGAACAGATTGCCTCGGATGTAGGGTGTGGTAGCTATGTAGAGATGAAACGTTTAGCTCAGGACCGGGAGGCAAGGAGGGCTGCATCAAACCAGTCAAGAGCCTGAAGACTCAAACATCAACAACATCCCGGACTCCGTTGGAAACGGGGAAAATAAGAGGTAGACATACACTACTCTTACATATGTTAGTTGTAAATGATCCCTTTAGGTACTTACACCGTGTGTGGGTGTGTGAGTGTGTGCGTATGTGGCAAAGGTCACGGAGACGATGCGCTAATTATGAACGCGAAGTGTGACTTATTGTTTGTTGCGTCCTCAAGGTTATAAATACACAAGATTTACTTGAACTCTTGACCCTTGGAAGGTCTTCAGATGGAGAAATTACTAACCTTCAAGGTTGTCAAGAACGGTAAACAAAACAAGCTGAAACCGTAATGACAGCTACAATCTGCGCGTCAACACCTGGTGTGATAACCCAATAAGTGTCTCACGCAAGGTTCTTCGCGCAGGGGCGCATGCAACACACCCAACAGTGCCACGGTGTTGAGCGGGTTGAAATTCGTCAAAGGGTAGAAAGTGCAATGTCTACTGATGCTCTAACCCTTAATTACTCGCAGCGCGGAATTTTATTCGGCATTAAACTGTGTAAATGTATATTTCCTTTAACTTCTATTTGGAATCATTTAATCTCTTGTCTACAGTAGCTGCCATTTTATTGTTCACCTTAATACTACAACTCAAATTTTCATTAATATCCCAATCAGGGACGATGCGTCATTAAGTGCCGAATGGGCCCTGCCCACCCAAGGCCGTTAGGCAGCATTGCAAAGAATTTGTTTAATTAATGTGTTTTAAAATTACTTTATATTACAGATACTCAACTTAAAATAAGTGTTTTACCCTTCTAGAATCTCTAAAGAGAATTCATTATAAATAACTCATCCCTAGCTTAAGATCCTGACAGTCTCGTACGGTGTATCGTCATAGCGAGGGTCGCTCCACAGCAAGTCCCATGTAAAGTATATGGCTTGATGGGCCGGGTGAGGAAATAGTGGGCATAGCACTGTCTTGCACGAGAATTTTTCAGTGCTATGAAGGGAATTTTGTCTCTCTTCAAGGGCCAGCAGATTGCGCCCATAGCGTTGCTTTGAAGCTTCCTGCTTCTGTCTCTGTCAAACAGGATTACGGGAGAAGGGTTTACCCCACCCCACGCTCTTAAACAGGTATTCAGCTATTGTTTGCAGATTGCTGACATAAGACAAACACATAATTATACATTTTCAGTTGTCTGATATTCCAAGTACGGTACAAATGAGTTGGTGAGTTCCGTCGATGAAGCTGTAATTTCTACTGTATTAATGTTTTTTTTTTAAATTTGTGGCACGGTACGTAGTTATTTAATGTGTCGATTGTATGCCGAAATAGGAAAATGAAAATGGAATTTTTAAACAAATCCGTTTACTTCTATAGCTCTGAACACAAAGTTAGAAATTAAATAATTATGACCTCATCAACCAAGCTGATGGATAAATTTGCTTCATCCAAGCACAGGAGAGAATACATGTATTAATAAAGAGCCATGTGGGTACAGTTTTTAATGCATCAACTATTTATTAAAACTTGTTACAAACATTGTGTTGTGTGGAGTGATGATATTGGCAACAATTAATGCCAAATATAAAACAATATTTAATATGTAACAACAATAGTATCATCTGGCTCGCCCTAAAATTGTAATCAGGAGCCGCCCCTGATCCCAATCATTCGATAGCAGTGAGAACTTTATTTCGAGAGTGCATGTTTGCGAAAAGGAAATACACAGCCCTAATAGTGTGATGTTAATTTAAGGCAGAGGAGTTGGCAGCTCGCCTCAAGGGTGGTTATTGTTGAGCGCAACATCAAGATCATTTGATATTTTAGATTTAATGAAGACTTATCGCTTAAGGGAATCGAAAGTGGGTTTTCTCGAGTTTTTCTGAAATATTTATCTCATTTTTCTTTTTGTTAGTCGTTTACCCTCCAGGTTGGTGGAACCCATGGACTCAGCGAGGGAACTCACCACTACCGCCTCTACGGGCAGTGTCCTAGAGCTGGGAACAACGAATCGGAAGGGATACAACTGGTAAGGTGGGATTGGCACCTCGCCCAGGAGGCCTCACCTGCAAAGCGAACAGGGGCCTCATGTGGGAAGGTAAGGGATGGTGAGGATGGACAGGCAAGGAAGAGGGAAGGAGGCGGCCGTGGCCTTGAAGAAGGTACCATCCCGGCATTTGCCCGAAGACTAAGTGGGAAACCACGGAAAACCACTTCGAGTATGGCTGAGGGGGAATCGAACCCCCTCTACTCATTTGGGCCACCCGAGGCTGAGGAGACCACGTTCCAGTCCTCGTACCACTTTTCAAATTTCGTGGCTGAGCCGGGAATCGAATCTAGGACCTCCGAGGCGGCAGCTAACCATGCTGACCGCTACGCTACGGAGGCGACTTATCTCATTTATATTCATCTTAATAATTCGAGTGCACGCTTTTCAGCCATTAGACGATCTTTCTACCAATTTTGTAATCTTAAAAAAGCGCGGGAAAGTCATATTTAATTGACCTGATGGGCAGCAGATGGCAGCACTAACCAGGTTACGTATTCTTTGGCTAATGTGACATTTTCTCACATTTAATTGTTAAAATATATTTGTAATTACTTGGGCAAATAGAATGTCCTCCTAGATAATTCTGTATAACTCATTTATGCTATTTAATTCCCTATATAAAATAGGAAACTGTAAATAAACAAAAATCCCTTCCCCTTTTCCACCATCAACCGTCAACATAATATCAGTTCCTCTTCATCCTGCCTCCATAGTTTACAATTTGTTTTCACTCAAATACGGCTTACTTACTTTCTTCCTTGTTGAGAAGCATTTTTTATTTTCAAGCAGCCTCCTATTTGCCTTTTCTTCCCAAGTGTCGTTTTCTGTTTCTTGCCAATTAGCCCAAGGCTAGAAATAGATATGTAAGAACTTAGTCTTAAGTTAATCTTATTATTTATCAGATCAAAAGTGAACAAGAAGTTCCGTGAAGAACTATACAGTCTACTTTTCATGCCAATGATTATTCTACAGTATATGAATCTATCTAGAATAATGACGAAATTAAGTTGGTAATATCGAAATATCTAATTATTTCAAAATATACCTGGTATAATGTAGCCTAATAGAAAACTACAGTTGGCAGCCCTGGTGACTGAATATATGCTTAGTTCCATCTCTTAAGGTATAGAATACAAAATTTGGTTGAAGTCCATTGGACGTTACATGCAGTTAGACACTGGATCTATCAGCACGCGTAAAAGCATGTTGGCAACAATGTCATGTGTGTGCTTGTCAGAAATAATCTGAAATATTATGATATCTTGTTGTGCCAATTTCGGAAGAAATCCATTTGTTAGTATAGAAGTTACATGTATTTAAAAATTGGTCTTATCAGCAGGCATAGAATCATGTTGGCAGCACTGATTTATATTAATTACTCCTAATTAATCTAGAATGTCAGGTGCTATACGTGTGCAAAGTATAGAGCTGTTGGCTTGCATACTTTCTGATATATTGATATTAAGGTAAAAATAATATAGACAGCATTTATTAACAGTTGGTAGCCCTGATTGCTCTTAACAATACTTATAGTCAGTCATATCTGTTATGTTACACATTGCACATATGAAATTTGGTTGAAATCCAACTGATAGTATAGAACTTACATGTATTTAAAATTGGTACTATCAGTAAGCTTATAATCATGTTGGTAGAACTGAAGTATATAAGTTACTCCAAATTAATCTAAAATGTCAGATTATACGTGTGCATAGTTTAGATCTGTCGGCTTGCATACTTTCCGATATATTGGTATTTGGATTTTAAAAAATAGAGAGAGCAATTATTAACAGTTGGCAGCCCTGGTGGCTCTTAAGAATACACTCAGTCATATCTGTTTATGTACACATTTTACATACAAAATTTGGTTGAAATCCAATTGATAGTGTAGAAGTTATATGCATTTAAACATTGGACTTATCAGAAGGCTTAAAATTATTTTGGCAACACTGTCATGTATGGCCTCCTGGAAATTAAACTGAAATAGTCTTATCTACATGTGTGCCAATTTTGGAATAGCTCCCAAGCATACCTTGCAAGATATCCAACATGGAGCTCAAATTTCTAGTGCGTTTTTTCAGCAGTTGGTAGCACTGACATCATTTTCAAATATGGACGTGAGATATTCCGGTGCACATCTTTACACATACTAAATTTGATTTTGATTGCTGCAGCCGTTTAGGAGTTGATAGGGGGGGACACACACACAGCCAGACAGACAGACAGACACACATTTTCCCAGATCGATCTCATAAGTCTACTTTTTCCTCATTTTTGGAAAATGTGAAAAGTAGGCTAACAACGTACTACACACAAAACTATAGCGATGCATCTGAAGTCTGCTTGCCACGGTGGGTGAGTGGTTATCGTGTCGGACTACCAACCCCAAGCTTGCAGGTTCGCACCTGGCCGTGGTAAGTGTTTTTTGAAAGGCGACAAAAATCACAGCACGCATGTCATACGTTGTAGGCATGTTAAAGAACCCATTTGAATTCAGTAGGCCGTGTCCATAATGACAAAATTAATCTCGGGATTTTTCGCCAACACAAAGTTCCTTCTTTCTCTATTAGAAAGCGCTATAGAGTAAAGGAGCTCAGATATCTAACCTCCTTGACTTTCATAGCGTTCCAAGGAACGACAAAATTAGACATGCAAGCTGCCCTCTGGGCGTCAAATAACAAAGCTTGGATCCGTCACCCGAGGCCATACGATATTATTATTATTATTATTATTATTATTATTATTATTATTATTATTATTATTATTATTATTATTATCATCATCATCTGAAGTGTGTATCAATCGAGCCTTTCCACCATACCACTGTAATATTCTATGCACAAATTGGAGCTTCGAGCATTAAAAAGAATTCCTTACACAAAGAAAATCAAACCATGTTTCTCAACCCTGCGGAAGGATTACCTAAAATCATCGTACTTGTCGGTAAGTTCAAGAAGTCCTTGAGTGTAACGGCTACTCTTTACTGTCACATCAGAGGTCCGGGTTCTATTCCCGGCTCTACCAAAAGAAGGAATATTGGTCTTCTGGAGTCAGATTACACTTTGCCCTTTAAAATCTCACTGCGCATGTCAAAACCTTCACTGAGCATTTCAAAATCGTCACTGGGCATATCAAAACTTCACTGCGCATAGGCCTATCAAAACCTTCACTGCGCATATCAGGAATGTCACTTTGCATATCAAAACCTTCACTTTGCATATCAAAATCCTCACTGTGCACATCAAATCCTCACTGAGCATATCAAAACCTTCACTTTGCATATCAAAATCCTCACTGTGCACATCAAAATCCTCACTGTGCATATCAAAATGTCACTTTGCATATCAAAACCTTCACTTTGCTTATCAAAATCCTCACTGTGCACATCAAAATCCTCACTGCGCATGTCAAAACCTTCACTTTGCATATCAAAATCCTCACTGTGCACATCAAAATCCTCACTGCGCATATCAAAATGTCACTTTGTATATCAAAACCTTCACTTTGCTTATCAAAATCGTCACCGCGAACATCAAGATCCTCACCGCGCACATCAAAATCTTCAAAATCGAAATTCAAATCTGTCCAGGTCTTTCTCACATTCTTGGAACCATCTTCATTTGGTTGCCTTTGGCTTTGTGAAATTCCAGATTTTCTCAGTCAAGCGGAAGATGTGCCCGTAGAACAGGCGACTGTTTCTTTCTGATGGACGACATGATTGGTTCTATCTTCGTGAATAGTTCTTCATTGGATCTCAATTAGTATTATTTTGTAGGCTATGCCCGTAAACAAAGAGGCGGATCGCTCTCAAACGTGTAAGCGTCGAGCTGTTAATTTGAGGCAATCGGTCAAGGTTCTTCAATCAGTCGCCAGGAGCTAAGTTACATAACGTTTCCAAGGTCATAACGGACCTTCACTTAATCCGTATCCACTCGCATTATGAGTGAGCATCCTTTTAACCGAGAGAAAGTCACTGATGCGTGAGAGATGCGTCACGACCAACTGTGGATGTTGTGTTCAACTCTGGGACAGCGTTGTCAGGTCATCAGTCCCTCACAACATAGCCTATGACGGTATCTGGAAATGAAAGGCGGAAAGTTAAAAGTGAAATCACGCCCCATTAGAAGTTGATAAGACCTCAAGGGGAGTATTTCTACGGTATTGAGTTTTCCTCGTGATTTCCCTTGAGCCCAGGGGCTGCTTGCCTCCTGCTTAATGCATGTGAGGTTTTCGAGGTAGAATGTCCTGTCCAGTGGCTCGGATTCCACGTGAAACTATAAGCTTCCTTCCTTCCTTCCTCCCTTCATTGCTTCCTTCCTTCCTCCCTTCATTGCTTCCTTCCTTCCTTCCATCTTTGCTTCCTCCCTTCATTTCTTCCTTCCTTCATTGCTTCCTTCCTTGCTTCCATCCTTCCTTCCTTGCTTCCTTCCTCCCTTCCTCCCTTCCTTCCTTAATTTCTTCCTTCATTGCTTCCATCCTTCCTGCCTTCATTGCTTCCTTCCTTGCTTCCATCCTTCCTTCCTTGCTTCCTTCCTCCCTTCATTGCTTCCTTCCTCCCTTCATTGCTTCCTTCCTTCCTCCCTTCATTGCTTCCTTCCTCCCTTCATTGCTTCCTTCCTCCCTTCATTGCTTCCTTCCTTGCTTCCATCCTTCCTTCCTTGCTTCCTTCCTCCCTTCATTGCTTCCTTCCTTCCTCCCTTCATTCCTTCCTTCATTGCTTCCTTCCTCCCTTCATTGCTTCCTTCCTTCCTTCCTCCCTTCATTGCTTCCTTCCTTGCTTCCTTCCATCCTTGCTTCCTTCCTTGCTTCCATCCTTCCTTCCTTGCTTCGTTCCTCCCTTCATTGCTTCCTTCCTTCCTCCCTTCATTTCTTCCTTCCTCCCTTCATTGCTTCCTTCCTTCCTCCCTTCATTGCTTCCTTCCTGCCTCCCTTCATTGCTTCCTTCCTTCCTCCCTTCATTGCTTCCTTCCTCCCTTCATTGCTTCCTTCCTTCCTTCATTGCTTCTTTCCTTCCTTCATTGCTTCCATCCTTCCTTCCTTCATTGCTTCTATCCTTCCTTCCTTCATTGCTTCCTTCCTTCCTCCCTGCATTGCTTCCTTCCTCCCTTCATTGCTTCCTTCCCTCATTGCTTCCATCCTTCCTTCCTTCCTTCCTTCCATCTTTGCTTCCTCCCTTCATTGGTTTCTTCCTTCCTTCATTCCTTCCTTCTTTTTTCATTTTACTCCTCTGGGACTCACTTCTAGCGGAACGTGGGTTGGCAACCATGGGACCCCAGCTGAGTCCGGCATTGCTTCCACTTACTATACTTGTGCCGGGTTCCTGTCTATCGCATTTCCTGTCAACACTTGTTCTCTTCACACCCCGACGGTATTAGGGTATTCGAGGCCTAAGTTGTCTTTCACTTGTGTCATTTTCTACTATGGGTTGTGGTTGAGGTCTGAAGTATGGATCTGGATCTATTGGTAGTTGACACTTCTTGCGTACGTAGTCCCTTTGTGCAAATACTGGGCATTCTCTTAGTATGTGATTGATTGTTTCAGTTTTGTTTCGACACTTTCCACAAGAATCTGTTGATGTTTTGTATCTTCTTAAGTTACGGGTTTCTATGACACTGTCCTGAATGGCCATCATTAATCCTTCTATTATTATTATTATTATTATTATTATTATTATTATTATTATTATTATTATTATTATAAATATTTAACATCTACAATAATTAGCCTCACGCAGGAAGCTTGTGGCAGCCTACACGTGGAGTTTACGAACCAATGCTATTACCTTGATATCCCCTCGCGACTCTTCAATCAAGGACGTGCAGGTATGTGTTGTCTCCTTGCATAAAATACCGCGTATCGTGTTACCGCCGGTAATGTATTACTAGCATTCGCCACCGTCTGCCCAGAAATTCACTGCTGACAACGCACGGTAGATATTAAATGCGAGACTGTTAATTCTTGAATTGATAGATACAGTAGTTGACACATGGGTGTGAAAGTACGAAGCGGGCATTCAAAAATTCTGACACTAAATATAGTATTATTATTACTACTTTACTTTTGTCGTTGTGGCCGCTAGGGACCGCGAGATCTCAACTGTTTTTCTTCTTGTTAGCCCATCCTTTCGGAATGGGATTTCTTCCATTCATCCGAGTGAACATATCTCTTGCTGGGTTTTACTTCCTCTTAATGAACCTGACGGAGTTTTTGTTTCAATGGGGTTCTGAGCAAGATATCTGATTCAGAAATTTCAAACATTAACAAGTCCTTATCCACTTCCACCTGCCAAAGAGGCGTCACCTTTAAATCTCGGAAGTATGATAATAGACGGTTGGAGAATCCACTGACTGGCATTCTGAGGAGGTGGGCATAGAATGTTATTCTCCGTTCCCGGATTACACTTGAGATCTTTTCAGTGTGGGAGTATATTTCTGAATTACTCGAGAGCTTGTAACCTCCATCTTTGAATTTTCCTAATGATCTTTCTTTCCTTAACTTCCAGTCTCTCGATCGGGCCAGCTGCGCGGTTTGTTAGACATTCCGCTGCATGCACTGCTTCCGGTCTAATCACAGTTTGATAGTGTCTTAACTTTGCATTCCTGGAGATGGACTTTTTATTGTACAGTTGGTGTGTCAGGCGGAAGGCTGTTTCGAATTTGTTGACACGTGATGAGATGGCGAACTTTTCAGAATTATTTGGTTCGATCCTCAAACACAGTTCTTCTGGACTTCGGCCAAACATCGGTGGACTCACACAATAAGCTTTGCTTGTAAGATTTGGCCGTGGGTGGTTTGAAGATGTGCTGGCGTTATGCCGAACTAAGGAACGCTATTTCACTGATGAATTTGTGTTTGCTTTCTCCTCTTCCCAAAATCTCTTCATTCTCTCACTGTGATATTTCTGGTGTCCAAGCAGTGGCGGCCCTCACTCGGGGGTTTGCAGCAAAGCAGTGTTTATTATTATTGCTTATTTTGTGCACACGCACGCTGAAAATACACCATTATAATCCCAGATAATCAGTGAAGCATAAGGACTATGTTCAGTGAAGGGTAAAATCCAGTTCTTTATTAATGACTGCATTCCGGTGTACAGAGTTTTACATATTGAACCTGCCAACGCCTGATCACTAGAGCTGGGATTTCTATGTAATTACATATTTTACATATTTTTTCATATTTGTGGGTATTCTACATATTCTTAGTGATATTACATAAAATTACATATTTCAGAGTTTTCCTGTTTTTATATGAAATAAATTGCTGAATTGAAGTTTCACACTTAATGTGAGGCTGTTGTCTGTCCTCTCAACAGGGGTATTAAGGTAATTATGAGTGACAGGTATTTGCGAGGATGATAGGATGATAAGTGCAGTGCATGGGGAAACTGGTGCACGTGTACTGAGTAAATTGCAAAAAGTGTTGAAGAGAAATCCTAGTTATTCAACATTTCGCAGTATGTGCCAAATTCTAAATGGGGATGACGTTGATCCTCTCGAGGACATTTCTCCAGCGAAAATTCCTCTCCTAAAATTTGCCCCAGTTACATCATGTGATATTAAAAGATCTTTCTCTGCATATAAGAACACCCTAAGTGACAAACGCCTTTCTATGACCCCAGAGAACATCGAAAAATACTTAATAGTTCACTGTGCTACAAAATTTAATGAATAAACGTGCTTTGAGTTATGAAAATAATAAGTTTCTATTGAATATGTGTGTGATATATTCATATTATTTGACTCCAAAGAACATTGAAAAATACTTAATTGTTCACTGTGCTACAAAATGTAATATAAAGCGTGTTTAGTGTGTTGTAATTGACAAAATGGTAAGTTTATATTAATTACATGATATTACATATTTTGGTGCTTTTTGTTACATATTTATGTTCATATTATGCCTCTTGATAATACATAAAAATCCCAGCTCTACTGATCACCTACATAGTCCGCAGTACTCTTGACACAATAACTGGTGCATTATTTTGACAACAAAATCATGCTTCTTTTATCCCGTGCCTTCCAACATAATGACCACCTGATGTGACGTGTTGAACAGTGTCGGATGTTGGAGAACTGTATTTGCAGTGGCCATCTTTCAGAATGAACTTGCGGTGCAGGACCTGGTCCTGAATAGCCAACATAAATCCTTCTGTTCCAGGAAACATTGAACCACGATTGTTCTGGAAACGCCTTTTTCTTTTATTATTTAGGAGAACAGGAAAACAAGGAATATCTACATCGGATGACATACGGTAGAGGTTCGAAATAAAAAGAAGGCTTGCTATAAGTTGCTCCAACGAAGGAATCCAGCAGTCAGAGAAATTTATATTGTGAAAAGGAACAGAAGCAAACAAATAATAACAGAGTCCAAAAGGAAATTATGGGAACAATGGAGACTAAGAATTGACCACAACAGCAATCAATGTTATTGAAATGATGCAATTTCCTGGGGTTCTTTTGCATTAAATTGGTCTTATTTCTACACATTGGTGAAACTAAGTACATTAAAAGTTAAATAAATAAATAAATAAATAAATACAAGAGCAAAATAACTAAACAGGCATTTCAAATAACTATCTCTTGAGGTTCTCATTTTGGTTAGTTATTGAGATTTCAAGGGGCGGAACAGCGAGGTCATATGCCCCGGTTCTCTGAGTAATGCATAGACAACAAACACTCCTGGTGCACACTTGGTTCGTTTTCTGCTCACCAGATACAACAACATAAAACACTGTCACATACAGTATAGCTTACAGTTGTGATGCAAGTGAGTCTGTGAGTCCCTCCCTACAACATACAGTACATGGTGGACTTTGTGAAGCACAGTGTTTGTCAAGTCCATGTTCAGTCTGTAGGGCCGGGTGTCCTTCGGGGAGAGCATTGACTCAAGGAGTTATTCACAAAACACACCCATTGTCGTATCTTTGCGAATCCGGTTTTGTCAATGAACGATGTTGTGCATTGGAGAAAGCATTATCGACGCTGTAAAGAACTGTTGTAGAAACATGCTAATAGGAGACGAAGATTTACTGCTTCCATTACAAGTTGATGGGAAATACTTCATGGTTATAATTAATGTATTCACAGTGAATGGAGCCTTTTGCGACCAAACCATATCCAAGTTAGTAATGTACTTTATACTAAGGTAGGCATTGGTTTCCGAGAACGGAAACCAAACTGTGAACAACACAGAGATTACGTAACACAATTCTTAAATACCTTGCGGTGTGTACATACGCGTAACACTTTTAATAACTCATATTCACTTTGGTGCGATGTCTATGGAATGTCACTTCTCGAACATTTCTGTGAACTCAAGGGACCTTCAATTGAATGAAAAGTTCAGTACTAAGACATCTTACAGAGATGTGATATTGAGAGAGATACATGAGCTTAGCACAACTCTTGCTCTGTTTGGATTTTCACCAACACATGTTGATTGCAGTTTGATCACCCTCTGAGGACGAAGTTTGTTCTGTAGCGCATCCACCTATACTAAGACATCGGCACACTTGTTTATCGCATGCTTAACTTGGAAGTAATCTCATCATTGTATGGTGCTTCGTTTCTTACGAGTGTTGAGTGGTGGTTTATCAGGCAAGAAAGAAAACCAATGAAGAACCATTACGGTCAGTGTCCATGCCTATAGTTGGTCTATTGTCAGGTGAGGTTGAATTTGAAAGGTGTGTGTCTGAAATGAAGCTAGGCTACCCCTTGTCCTTACAACAGTTTCTCAGAAAAATTAAGAGATAATGTATCTCATTGGAGAGTTTACTGGTGCCAATGTCAAATGTGTGAGATGATTTGGTCATCACCAGTTTCAGTGTATTGTTTGTGGATGCCGGTTCCATGAAATATTAGACCGAGACCCCCAACTATTTGGGCTTAAAGAGGCCCCAGTTCCGTAGTTCTCCATCGGTAGTCTTCTTACACAAGGCTATATGTGTGGGACAAAAGTTTCTTAGTGCTGTCCATTGACACAGAACTGAAAAAAAAAAAAAAAGATTTTGACAAAACAATTTACAATTTTGCGACAGTCAAAACATGGAAGGAGTGTTTCAAACTCTAATCACCATGCCAATAATTGAGTTGTTGTTGTTGTTGTTGTTAATTCTTTAGGGACTTTGAGACATCGAGGTTATGTAGCCTCGTGTACTTTGGTGTGTGTAGAATTTGTCTGATAACCTGTGTCACTGTTATGTCTGTACTAATGTGTGTATTTGTAATTGAGATGGGATTTGGGTAGGAAGCGGCAGTGGCCTGCATTTGCCTGCAGTAGAATTGGTAAAACCTCTTCCTGAATGGTTGAGCTAGAATTCTAACGCGCTTCTAGGCTGAGTGTACATCGCTCCGGCCCTGAAACCAGAAGTAAATTTATTGGCAGAGCCGGGAATTGAGAGCAGGTCTCAGCGGCAACAGCCAAGAACGCTAGCCACTAGCGAGGCGCCTCCAATAATTGCTGTTCGTTAATTACTAGAATAATTTATTAAAAATCACTTTCATAAAATTTCTTTAAACTTTTTAGTTCATACTATGTGAATATCAATTTTAGATCATTTAGATATTTATAAAGATATATTTGAAGCCATTTTCAGTGTTGCCATATTAAGATCGTTAAAATCCCTTAGTATGCCTTTCTTCGGAGGGGAAGTAAAGCCGGCGGTCCCATGTCATAGATTTATGGCATGTAAAACATCATTCTACTAACTACACTTCTGTGAAGCTAAATTTCTAGGCTATATTTCGTTGAAACGCTCTGTCAAAGTTCCAACGTTCACCACTAGGTGTCAGTGACACCTGGTAGTCAAAGTTCGAACTGATGGTGATGATAATTGTTGTTTTAAGGGGCCTAACATCTAGGTTATCGGCCCCTAATGGTCTGGGTGATGGTGAAAATGACAATGAAATGGAAACCAGAACGAAAATTAAGTGAGACGGAAAATACTTACAAAATGCAAATAAGATCGAAAATACGTACAAAATGCAATTGAGGTTCAAAAAAATTACAAAATGTAATTGAAATTGAAAATACACAATGCAATTCAGATTGAAAGATTCCATTTCCAATCCAAAATATTCACAAAGTGCAATTGAAATTCAAAATACTTACAAACTGCATTTGAAATTGAAAATGCTTACAAAATGTACGGTAGATTCAAACTACTAATTTGGATTGATAATACTTACAAAATGCAATTTAGATTGAAAATACTTAAAAAAAGGAATTTAGATTCAAAATACCCACAAAATACAATTGAGAATCAAAATACTTGCAAAATGCCCACCACACAAAATGCAATTGAGATTTACAATTCTTGCGAAATGCGGTTTTGGTTGAAAATACTTACAAAATGCAATTGAAATTCAAAATACTCCTACATTGAAAGACTTACTAAATAGCAATTTAGATTGTCAATCTTTACAAAATGCAATTGAGGATGAAAACAATCGCGAAATGCAATTTAGATCGAAAACACTTACAAAATGCAACGTAGATTTAAAAAATACCTGCAAAATGTAGTGTAGATGATGAAAAAAGATCGTTTAAGGGAATTTAGATACACGGGGAGCCAAGAAACAACAGTGCGGGAATCATAAAGAGGAAAGGAAATATAATGAAAAGAAAACAAGAGGTCTGACCCCTCGAAGAAGGAGGGATCAGGACAGATGAGTCAAGGGCTAATTAAGGCGGGAAAGTGAAAGACTCCCTAGGCCTCGAATACCCTAACACCGTCGGGGTCGGAAAAGAACAAGAGTTGACCAAGGGAGGTCGACAGGAAAGATGACGGAGAGGAGCCCGGCACAAGTAAGTGGATGCAATGCCGGACTCAGCTGGGGTCCCGAAAGTTGGATCTACTTGAAATTAAACGGAACTTGTAGCTCACCCTGTGGGTGTCCGCTTGAAGCAGCTACAGCCTCTGGCGAGCTGAACATTTCCTCGGACACTCCCGGCACTGAAAGCCATACGATAAATAAATAACAGATGATATTTTAGCTTACAGTCGGTCAACGCACAACTACTGGAATATGTGAAAACAATAACCTTTATTAATGTTGGTGCCACACAGACCCGGGATACTGTTGGGCTCTGGCTAGAGTGAATGTTCTTTCCTCGCCTTAAATACCAAATGTATAACATTTCATACTGCCTCTGAAAGTTGGCGGGTGAGCAGCTACCATCCCTTATCACCACCTGAGGGGGAACAGATGTGTCCCTGCAGTAGTTGAGGAAGCTTGGTGGTAAGCTGACCTCGTCGGTGAAAGGCAAGCGACCCCGTGACTCCTAGACGAGAATGTCACGCTCATTACATCACCACATCTCACTGCCTACGCATCTCTGCTCCAGGGGTATGAACTGTACAGTCTCACTGAGAGGCAGCTGGTTAAACTTTGTATGCTTCAAGAATGGTATTGACGTTTCTCGTCTCTCCTGTGGTCTGAGATGGAGGATACCAAATTACTCGCTACTACCGTATGGATACATGGGTTAGTTCAATAAACACTTTTACTTCAGGGCAAGACTACAGGATTCTTTAGAAAGTACAATAATTACCAGAGTTTTATAGAACATACAATAAGCCTAGTTTATCTTGGGAAAACGTTAATGTATTAAGGACGACGCTGAAAAGTGCGACAACATACGATAATAGCTACTGCTTCAGGTTTGACAGATGGATACTCATGTTCCGTATAAAATATGCAGATAAGTTAAAACTTTCATTTCCTTGAAATCAGAAAACCAAAGCTTGACGCTGTCTCAGGATATTTCGAGTCATATTGACTAGTGCTTCCTTTTAAAACCACCCAGATCAAAGTAACACATAGGCGTCTTCGGTGGCGTAGTTGGTAGCATGCTGAGCTTCTATGCCCAAGGTCGCGGGTTCAAACCTGGCTGAAGACGTCAGTTTTTTAAGAGCGTTAAAAATCCCTCAGTATGTCTTCCTTCGGAGGGGAAGTAAAGCCGGCGGTCCCATGGCATACATTAATGCATGAAAAAGAACTTCCACTAACTACACTTGCGTGAAGCCAAAATTTGTAGGTTATAATTGATAACACTCTATTCGTTCCAACGTTCGCCGCCAGGTGCTGACTGCGATGCCATCTAGTAGCCAAGTCCGCAAGCTAGGAGTCGTGGACGGTAGCATTTGGTAGCAAAAGTAGGAACTACTTGAAATTATTGTCTGCAGTCCGTACTTGAATTAAAACAGATAACACACACTAATACAGTCATCACAATTAACACCGGTTATCAAGCACGGCAATTGGAACATTTTGTCATTCACTCAGGGGAGAGACCCCATATTTGTTTGTTGTGCCCAAAGCGATTCATTCATCTCGCGCTCTAATTTGAGGAAACATCATCGTGTTCACTAGGGAAGAAATAACCTTACTGCATCACCGGTTACAAGGAATTCAAAAGGTTCGAGTATCTTGCGAAACACATGTTAATTCGTTCCGGGACCACATGTGCACAACATAGTGAATGATTTGTGGGATGTTAAAGAAAGTGTGTAGGTATCTGCATCCAAACTAGATGATAAAACTCCACCAGTAATATTTTGTATTGCATTAAAAAAAACTTCTATTTGAAACGGTTCAATATACGTAGATTTTACTGAAGTGTGAAGACTTGGCAGTTTCTGTCATTGTTCAAGCGCTTAGACAGGGTAAGCTGTGTGTTTAGTGGCAATGGGAAGCTCCCAGATATTGGTTGATGGCTATTATGATTTTCGTAATACTAATGGATATTTGAGGCCTTGATATCGCCAGACTCAATGAACGAATATGTTTCTATATAACAGATTGTTATACCAGCGCAATATAATTTACTTAATCTTTAATCAGCTACACATCTATATAGAAGGCCCAATCAGAAAGAATGACCCCGAATGCTCATCAGGATTTGCTCACCTGATGAGTTAAAACTGAGCAATTCCCTGCAAAGCAGGAGGCCATAGCCCTTATGGGATTTGTAAGGCTATTTATTATTATTATTATTATTATTATTATTATTATTATTATTATTATTATCAAGCAGATTCTACACACACCCAAAGTACACGGGGCTACATGACAGCGTTGTCGCAGCCCCTAAACGAAGGAACCGACCAAAGTAACACGTACAGTTTTAATCGTTCACTCATTATGTTCATTGCTTTGCACGAAACCCCTAGATGTACTCACATGGCTACCGTATGTTCTTCGTAGAAGGTCTTGTCTTTTCATCTGCTTTCTTGACCGTCATTACTTACGAGTTATAACGCTTGTTAGTTTATCATAGTGACATTACCATTCCTCAAGCCAGCCACTTCGCCTCAGTAATTGCAGGTAAATGTGTTAGTTCGTTCGTACAAGCAGAGCTGATTCTGACAGCAAAGGACAATCTGTTAACTGACTAGTGGTATGTACTAGTGCAGAGTCACACGGCACAAGGCGCAGCCGAGCATGCGGTCTGTGAAATAGCAACAGCACACTAAAATGTATAGACATTAACCATTATGAAGATGGTATTAAATATTCTCCGTGTTGACTGATATTAGTCTCAAATTACAAAAGCCGCCTTGTCCAACCCTAGAAAGTGTTTCATTACGGTTGGATTATCAATGTCGAAATATTCAATACAACCCATTATTCTACAACTAGCAACCCGACAGGGCTTCGTCCGGGAACAGTTATGAAGGCATTACGAGATAAGCGTTTTTTTTTTCAATATCAATGAACAACGACCAATATCCGTTTTACGTCTCGGCATGATGGGTTAAAATCACTGACTGGACTATTAATTATATTATCATGGAGATGCATGTGCAACGAATTCTTGTCAGACGTAATTTAAGAATGGCGAGGTGCATGAAACACAAATCCCCCTTCCGTCCAATCTTAACATGACTGTGAATTTTGCGGAACGAAAAGTTCACAGGCGAAATGAAGAAAAGCCGAGTTGCACTTCCAGGGAAACTCCAAACACAACCACTCTTCTCTAAAGTTTTTAACTCAACACGACTCGACAGTTAGCTGCTGGCTTCTTACACTCATAGTATATAGATATCTTTAACGGTTTGCCCAGCGTAAGCTTAAAAAGCACACGGACGCCAATATTTTTTCGACCTTTTCACTGAAATCGTTAGTGCTTGACTTCCTTTGGTCACAAATAAATTATTTTCTACAGAAACCTTCCTCGAGATATCCTTTACAGAATGGTGAAAGTCGCATCAAAATCCTTTCAGTGGTTCTCGAGATTACCCATGACATACAATAATCGGGGAATTTGGCGTATAATCTCTACTTAGTATAAAACAATCAGTATAATTTAATATAATATAATCCTCCTTCCGTCCAATCTTAAATTGACTGTGAATTTTGCGGAACGAAAAGTTCACAGGCGAAATGAGAGTTGCACGTCCAGGGAATGGCGAGTTGAATGAAACTGAAATCCCCCTTCCGTCCAATCTTAACTTGACTGTGTTTCACAGGCGAAATGAAGAAAACCCCAGTTGCACTTCCAGGTAAACTCCAAACACAACCACCCTTTTCAGAAGTCTTAACTCAACACGACTCAACGGTTTGCTGCTGGCTGTATCTGGGCCAATAGATTCGCCCGCTAGCTAGGCTGTAACAGGGATGATAGACCCGCCCTTAGGTAGCTCGTAAACTGTCGCCTCAGTTGTTGAATGGATATGGTTGGAAGAAATTAAAACGTAAAAACACTTATAGTGGGCGATGTATTGAAAATAGACATATGCTCTCCCGGACTTTTTTGTAGAACTTTTCATGCTGAACAATTCTTACACTCATAGTATTTAGATATTTTTAACGGTTTGCCCAGCGTAAGCCAAGGTTTTTTTTTTCAACTTTTCCACTGAAATCATTACTGCTCTGCTTCCTTTGATCATAAATAAATTATTTTCTACAGAAACCTTCATCGAGATATCCTTTACAGAATGCTGAAAACCGCATCAAAATCCATTCAGTGGTTCCCGAGATTACCCGTAACATCCAAGAATCGGGGACTTCTTTTTATACTAAGTAGAGATTACTTAGCAAATATACATTAACCATTTTGAACTGTGGACGGAGATAATCAACAAACAGATTCGAGGTCAGTTGTTTTTACCATTTCAAAATTTGATAAGTTGTTCAACCTTCTGATTAATACATATGTATAAACGACAGATGTATTTCAGCAGGTGTATGTCCTGAAGCAAACTTTCCCATGTGCAAAACGTATTGAAGTGACTGATATCTCAGGTGGATATGGTGCGACCAAGTATTTCACACATCCTATAATTATGTATTAATTCTTTTCTGTGACCTCTCCTTTATTTAAATTAATGACTTATTGGAAGGATATCCATTTTCTTTTTAGGTTTTTGTTAAGATTCCGTAGTTTCTAATATTTTTCACGCTGACGATGTTATCATTGATATAACGAAACATGTGGCGTGTTAATTTAATTATTAAACTGCTTTCTAGTGTTTGACAAGGTGGCTTTTATAATGTGAGATTATTATCAGTCAATTATGCGAACTAGGATCGGATGAGAGTTGGAGATGTGAACGCCGACAGCTATTTCCGATCAAATGTCAATACCATTCTAAGAAAATATATGCTTGTTCGTCTGCCTCACGCTTGCGCACAAGGCTCCTGCAACTTCTCACCTTTCTGCTGTCCGTAACTGGGCGCGCCGTAGGGACCTCCTGCCCCAAAGGACTTGCGTTCGATTCTTGACACTATCAAGAAATGTAATTCTAGTCTCGGGGCTGAATAAGGATAGCAGGGGAGAGGGGGATTTGATTCCCAGACTCACGTGGTTCGTGACCTGCAAGTCGCCTATTAAGAAGAGAGAGTTAAATATTGGTTAGTAAGTTTAAAAATATATGTCTGATTCGTGACTATTTCTACAGTTCAGTTCAACAGTTCAGAGAGAAAGTGTATATTAAGTTATAATAAACTATTTATTACCTTAAGTCAGTATTGAGTACATTGAAACCTTCTTCAGCGTGGTATAGGATAATTAGCTGTGCAGTAACATACACTTAATGACATTTCTGTCCTAATAGAGGATACTATAAATAGTTTTGTTCCAAAAGCTCACAGAGTAAAATTTCAAAAACCAGATGTGTTACAAAAATGTTGTTCATAAAGCATTGATAAAACAGCGTTGAATTGAAGAGATGTGTATGTGAAAATATATATGCTGAATACGTTAGCTTATAAATGATGTTTGATGTGTATTTGCCAGGTAGAGAGAACTTAAGAAATAAGTGTGACGAAATTATTATGAAATGGTAAGATATTCGTCAGACCTATTTCCAAAGTTCTCTCCACCTGGCAAATACAAACCATCATTTATAACCTAACTTATTCAGCATATATATTTTCACATACACATCTCTTAATGGGACATATCGTAAGAGCTGTGGAATCTGTCCCTAACAGAGTGTTCAATGCTCAGCTGATTGGCAAGCGTCCAAGAGGCCGTCCAAGGACGAGATGGAAGGATAGGGTGACGAGAACGTTGCAGCAGGTGGAACCAACATCAGTACTGGATGATGCAATGGATAGAGAAATATGGAACGGCATTTGTAAGAAATGCTTGAGATTGTGATCGGGATAACGCCTCCTGTGTGATTGATTAGGATAGTGTTATGTAATATTGTATATTTGATGTGTTTGTTATGTCTCTTTGTTTCCTGTCATGGGCCTTAATGGCCTGATCATGATGATGATGATGATGATGATGATGATGATGATGATAATGATGATGATGATGATGACGATGATGATGATGATGCACATCTCCTCAATTCAACACTGTTTTATCAAGACCTTTTTATGCTTTATTAACAACATTTTTGTAACAGATCTGTTTTTTGAAATTTTACTCTGTGAGCTTTTGGAACAAAAATATGTATAGTATGCTCTATTATGACAAAATGTTATTAAGTTGTATGTTACTGCGCAGTTACTTATCCTATACCACGCTGAGGAAGATCACAATGTGACCCAAACCGGTACAGTTTCAATGTACAATATTTTGACTTTAGGTAGTAAATAGTTTATTAGAATTAATACGTCAATATGGAATTGGGCTATCATGGGTC
Organism: Meconema thalassinum; assembly: GCA_946902985.2. Classification (NCBI taxonomy): domain Eukaryota; kingdom Metazoa; phylum Arthropoda; class Insecta; order Orthoptera; family Tettigoniidae; genus Meconema; species Meconema thalassinum. The sequence continues at coordinate 90,945,242 of OX336391.1, read as the reverse complement.
CCCTTCCGGCTCTACCCACTACTCCATGGGCAGAGGCACGCAGTGCCTTCATCAGCAGACGAGGAGAGCAAGTTCCTTCAGAAAATGATTACCATGGCCAAGGAATACAGTTTCCTTCATGCCGGTAAATGCAGAATTTAGGGAACGTGATATAAAATTTTACATTACAATTGCAGAAATTTTGGCAACTTCAGATAGTATAACAGATTTAATCTTCAGGAAACCTGAGTCGGATACAAGCATAGTTTTTCATAGCGCAACATTCTGACAGCAAGAACACCAACCTGAAATCCTAAAACATTCCCCCCTTCACAGTATTAGGATATCAGTTGACTCAAACGCCTGAGGAAGCAGATGTATCTCTTCATTTCGCCCTGGGGATGGGAAAATTCAACTTATACAGCGTACATCCCGAGCAACAACATAAAATATAGAGGTAACAAGGCTTATCAGGGAGCGTTACATCCTACTGTAGCATTGGTATGACAATCACCACTGTTGTGCAGCTTATGGACACCACCACCAAAGTGGGAGGAAGTGTTTGCTGACAGAAATTACATTCAAATATGTTTGCATTTCTCAATGAAATTTCATAATGAGACTTGAGGAACCATATTTATTTCAAAAGCCTTACGAGAATTATTTTTTCACTTCCTTACGAAAACATGGGAGCATTTGCCTACCAATCAGGTACACTTTTCTCAGAAACTAGTGGTCAGATAGCAGAAAAATTCTTATGTCAGATTCCTAAGATCCATTTTGACGTAGTCGGTGAAATACTAAATTACAATCCTCCCCCTTGGATATAAAAAGTAAAATTACTATTACAATTGAAATTCATGACAAAATGTTTAGAAACTCTCAATTTTGTGTGGATTCTGTTGTGAATATAATGGTGGCTGTGTCCTGTATCAGTAATACGGTTTGATAAGAGTGCACCTAAATAAAGAAAATATATATTTCTGGGAATCCACAATAAACTAAAACCATGCCAATTAGGCACGTATCTATGGTGTCTTGTTTAAATAATCGTGTTGGTTAAGTTTCCTCAGTTCTGAATATGAAATTTCATTAAGATATCTTGTAATACGTAAGACCAAAATGGAATTTAAATGCAAATATATTTGAATGTCTATTTCACACTTCCCGGTGTCCTTAAAGTGAACACTTACAGCAAATAGACGTCTTGGTGGGGTGTGTCATACCAACTCTCGCACCCGATGTTACATCGGGGCAGTAGACTGAGGTCTGAACAGCACTCAGTCCCGAGTAGGGCTTGTACTTTAAATAGAATAAATTCAGATATCTATTAATCGAAACAGAAAAATCTACACTGACCGACAAAGAAAACAGATCACTTGAAAAATTCAACATTACTTTCATTCAAATCCTAAATATGAACGCTCTAGGCCTAGTGCTGTAGTTATAGAATGGAAGTGAGGTTAATTGGTTTCCTGGATGCATTATCATTCTTCATGTCATTGTTTTACTTAACAATAGCGACTCATTGACATGATGCTGTTTCCCGCGGAAAGATGTGCGCGCCACCATTTTCGATCAGAGCCACTGCCCTGGCAACATCTTCAGGCCTCAAGCGCATATTCGTTTCTGAATTGCACAAGAACAACTGAGGATTTGGCTGTATTGATCTTTTACTAGGCCAACAAGAGGCAAAAGAAGAAGGAATAAAACATTGCATTGTTGACGATAGCGATGGCGCGCGGGAAACAGCGTCATGACAATGAATCGCTATTGTTAAGTGAAACAGTGACATGAAGAATGGTAATGCATCCAGGAAACCAATTAACCTCACTTCCATGCTATAACTACAGCACTAGGCCTAGAGCGTTCATATTTATGATTTGAATGAAAGTAATGCTGAATTTTTAAGTGATCGTTGTTTTTTGCCGGTCAATGTATTATTCGATTAGTCACTTGTAAGGTTAGTCGATTAATCGTTTACGATAATTACAAATTATTCAATTAATCGATTATTAATCGACTAATCGAACATCGCCTGTTACCATCTCTAGCCCAGTCACACTGGGACGAGCCAAACAGCTCACAGAGTAAGATTGTAGACACCGCCTTCCACGGTAGCTACGCGAACCAGGCGCAAGGCCATTGGCCAGACTGGAATCACATTCGAAGGATGATCGGTTTCGAACCCCACCATCGTCCGTCCTTGAAGTGGTTTTGCGTGGTTTCCCATTTACAGATCCAGGTAAATGCTGGAACGGTAGCTTCTAATAGGCAATGGCCCCGTCCATCCCCAGTGTCATTGATCTTCATTAACTCTTGTGACGAGGGATAGGCGGGCACAAGGCAGGGAAGAGTTCAATAACATCGTATGGAAGTTCGTTATAAATCAAGTGATTCGAGATAGTTGGACACATATTCCCTGACATGCAGTCTGACTGTTTGAGTCTCGTTAGGCTCCAGCAAGTTAATAACCTCTGAGTCAACATGCTGAGTAAACAGTGGTGGCGGTGAATGGTCTGTGGAGAGCGAGGGCGTGGAGCCAGCCACTGTAATTCAAGACATATTTCACTTTGAACTGACGGGGAAAAAATCCACAAATTCACCTGACTGATGGAACTAAAATCTTCAAACTTAAAAGCTGGTACCTAGAACCTTATGAATTCATAGAATTCATGGAATTTGGGTTCGAATAAAAAGATTTCATGTCGTAAAGATAAGTGAAGCTACCAGCGTAATTCCGTGGGTTTAACGTTCCTTTTAACAGCCGAGGCTTTACAGAAGCAAAGGTGCCCTGAACAGGCTCCTTAAATCTAACGGCATGAGGCTGTAGCATTTAAAAACTGTTCATTGCCATCTGAATGAACCAGAATCGAACCCACTACCTTGCGCTTTGGAGGACGACTCTTCACCAATTTCGCCACTCATACCCACTGTAATGGTAATTGAATGTGGACATTTGAAGCCATTCTTTTTTCAGTGTTGCCTATACAAATAGCCTTTTGCTGCTTTTCAGTCTGTCAACACGATTGTGCCCAATGAATGGGCGGGATACAAGTTATAAATATGTAAACACACTCCTGGAAAAAATTACATATAAGAGTTAATTATCATTAATAAAATTGCCCATTTAAGTGTGAATCCTAATGTTTTGACCATTTAAGTGTGAATCCTAAATTGCCCATTTAAGTGTGAATCCTAAATTGCCCATTTAAGTGTGAATCCTAAATTGCCCATTTAAGTGTGAATCCTAAATTGTCCATTTAAGTGTGAATCCTAAATTGCCCATTTAAGTGTGAATCCTAAATTGCCCATTTAAGTGTGAATCCTAAATTGCCCATTTAATTGTGGATCCTAAATTGCCCATTTAAGTGTGAATCCGAGTTTGCTCACTTAAATGTGAATCCTAAATTGCCCATTTAAATGTGAATCCTAAATTGCCCATTTAAGTGTGTTCTAAATTGCCCATTTAAGTGTGAATCCTAAATTGCCCATTTAACTGTGAATCCTAAATTGCCCATGTAAGTGTGAATCCTAAATTGCCCATTTAAGTGTGAATCCTAAATTGCCCATTTAAGTGTGAATCCGAGTTTGCTCACTTAAATGTGAATCCTAAATTGCCCATTTAAGTGTGAATCCTAAATTGCCCATTTAAGTGTGAATCCTAAATTGCCCATTTAAGTGTGAATCCTAAATTGCCCATTTAAGTGTGAATCCTAAATTGCCCATTTAATTGTGGATCCTAAATTGTCCATTTAAGTGTGAATCCGAGTTTGCTCACTTAAATGTGAATCCTAAATTGCCCATTTAAATGTGAATCCTAAATTGCCCATTTAAGTGTGTTCTAAATTGCCCATTTAAGTGTGAATCCTAAATTGCCCATTTAACTGTGAATCCTAAATTGCCCATGTAAGTGTGAATCCTAAATTGCCCATTTAAGTGTGAATCCCAAATTGTCCATTTAAGTGTGAATCCTAATTTGTCCATTTAACTGTGAATCCTAAATATCCCATTTAAGTGTGGGTCCTAAATTGCCCATTTACGTGTGAATTCTAAATATCCCATTTACGTGTGAATCCCAAATATCCCATTTACGTGTGAATCCTAATTGCCCATTTAAGTGTGAATCCTACATTGCCCATTTAACTGTGAATCCTAAAATGCCAATTTAACTGTGAATCCTAAATTGCCCATTTAAGTGTGAATCCTAAATTGCCAATGTGACTGTGAATCCTAAATTGCCCATTTAAGTGTGGATCGTAAATTGCCCATTTAAGTGTGAATCCTAAATTGCCCATTTAAGTGTAAATCCTAAATTGCTAATTTAAGTGTGAATCCCAAATTGCTAATTTAAGTGTGAATCCCAAATTGTCCATTTAAGTGTGAATCCCAAATTGCCCATTTAAGTGTGAATCCTAATTTGCCCATTTAACTCTCTCTCTGTGGTTAACAGCCGTGAGGCTGGTTGGCAGCAGCTCGCCATTCTTCCCGTCTCTCAGTCTTCCTCTTCAGTTCACAGTATGAGCCACAACCCATATCTTGCAGTATTTGACTCATGTACTCCAGTCTGGGTCGCCCTCTACAATTCTTGCCGTCTACTGTTCCCTCAATTATAAGCTTAATCAGTCCATTGTGTCGCAGTATGTGGCCCACGAGGTGATTCCTTCTTCTTTTTAAATATTTAAGGAAGCATCTTCTCTCTCCCACTCTTCTAAAGACTTCCTCATTTGTGACCATTTCTTTCCAGCTGATTTTCATAATCCTTCTATAGCACCAGATTTCAAATGCTAGTAGTCTTTTCCCCTCTCTCTCTCCTATTGTCCAAGATTCGCTGCCATATAGCGCGACGCTCCATACATAGGTCTTCAACATTTGTTTCCTCACATCAAGACTTATGTTCCTTGCAGTAAATAGGTTCTTCTTTTTATAGAAAGCGTTCTTGGCTTGGGCAATCCTACTTAATATCTCTCTGCTGCTTCTTCCATCATTCGTTATTTTACTTCCCAGATAATTAAACTCATTCACTTCTTGTATCTTTTCATTTCTTAACTCTATTGCTGTCTGGTTTTCGCCATTTCTACTGCAGACCAAAATTTTTGTTTTGTTTGTATTTATTCTCATATTAAATTCTTCCTCCATTATTTTGTCCATCTTGCTCAGGATCTTTTGTAAGTCTTCTTCACTTTCTGCAATTAGCGCTATGTCATCAGCAAACCTTATCATGTCAACTTTATCTCCATGAATATTCAATCCTGTGGCAAATTCTTCTCTTACTTTTGTACCTTTTGTACATATATATTGAATAGGTATGGGGAAAGGGAACAACCCTGCCGTACACCCTTTCTGATGTGTGCTGTTTCTTCCTTGCTACCACAACAAACTATTCCAATTTCTTGCTTATATATATTGTATATGAGTCTTCTGTCTCTAAAGTTGATGCCTGTTTGATGAAGAATGCTGAATAGAACATTTCAATTCACATTGTCAAACGCCTTTTCAAGATCGACGAACGCTAAGAAGATCGGTTTGCCTTTCTTCATCTGCTTCTCTATCACTTGCCTCAATGCTAAGATTGCTTCTCTTGTTCCTACTCCTTTCCTAAAATCAAATTGATGATCAGATAGGTTTTCATCGATTTGTTTTTCTATTCTCTTCATAATAATTCTGGTGACTATTTTTGATGCATGACACACCAGACTCAGTGTTCTGTATTGTTTACATGACTTTGCATTAGATTTTTTAGGTATAGGTACTATTGTGCATTTTATAAAGTCTTCAGGCAATTCTCCAGTCTTGTAAATAGTACATATTAAGTTGTACAGTTTCTTTTTTAACTTGTCTTCTGATTTTTTCAATAGTTCTCCTGGTATGTTATCAATCCAAGAGCTTTCTTTCCTTTGAGGTCCTGCAACGCCTTCTCAAACTCTTCTTCCATAATAGGTGCCCCCAAGTCATCATCTGCTATTTCATCTTCTTTCTCAGTGGGCAAGTTAACACAGTTACCACTGTATAGTTGTTCCAAATATTCTTTCCATATTTTCACTATCATTTCGTCATCATATATTAACTTCCCATCTTTGTCCTCAATGCTCATTGTTTTTGGCTTCCTTGTTTCAAAGAACCTCTTAATATCTTGATAGGCCATATCTATTTGTCCAGATTTCATGTTGTTATTTATGCCTGCACAGATTCCCATTAAATGCTGTTCCTTGTCTTGTTTTGCCCTCTTATTTATCTTGATCCTTAAGGTCTTGTTTTTTTGCTTTTCATCATCATCATTTGAGTTTTTATACTGTCTTCTTTCCTTTATCATATCCACAACTTCTTGACTTATCCACTCTTTTCTATTTTCTTTTTCCTTTTTTCCTAATACAGTTTCTGTTGAGTCTAAAATGCTCTTCTTTATTTTGATCCACTTATTTTCTACTCCCAAGTGTTCTTCAATGTCTCTTATGTTATTGTTTGTTTCATCCATATAGAGTATTTGAGTGGACTCATATTTAAGCTTAGAAATATCCCAATGTTTATTTTCTTTCTTCTTTAATCTTTTGAACTTTAATTCACAGCGTATGACGACTGGGTTATGGTCGCTGTCGACATCAGCTCCAGGGTAACTTCTACTATCTTTCACCTGATTCTTAAATCTTTCCTTTACTAATATGTAGTCTATTTGGGCTCTTCTTAGGTCTCCCGGAGCTTTCCAAGTGTATCTCCTCCTTGGATGGTGTTGGAATATAGTATTCGTTACAACTAATGTATGCTGTATACAAACCTCTACAAGTCTCTCGCCTCTCTCATTTCTTCTCCCCAATCCGTATTTACCAACAACATTTCTTTCAGTTCCTTCTCCGACAATTGCATTCCAGTCACCAAGTAAAATAAGGTTTTCTTCCCCCTTTATTTTAGCTATAAGTTCACTTAGATCTTCATAACATTTCTCTACCTCTTCATCAACCTCTTGTGTTGTCGGCATATAAACTTGGACTATCACAGTATTCTTTGGTTTAGTTTCGATCCGTACTAAAATTAATCGTTCATTATATTGCACGAATCCCTTTACTCTGTTTCCTAGTTCTTTATGCAATATCATGCCAACTCCACCATATCCTGGTTTAGTATTTGCTGTACCAGAATGAATTATCCGATAATTTCCACTCCAAAAGTCTCCTGCATATGGCCATCTCATTTCTGCTATACCCAATACATGTAAATCCATCCTTTCCATCTCCTTGATCAAGTTCTTTAACTTTCCAGTCTGGAGTAAGGTCCGTACATTCCAGGTACCGATTCTTCTCTGCTTATTTCTTAAATTGGCTTCTTTATGTGTCCCCCTCCGGAGATCCGAGTGGGGGATTATTTTACCTCCGGAAAAATTTACTGTAGAAGCTAATATCATCTTGAGCTGCTGATACATGGGATATCCTAATAGATCTTTAATGAAGTGGTTTCCCTTTGCCTTCTTCATCCTATGCCGTTGACCAACTAGTGGCTCATCCGCCTTTAGGGGAAGTTTCCTGCCCCAAGGGCTTGAGAGAGCCCTGGACCTCTACCCGCTCATCCGCTCTCTAAGGAGACCGTTGGCACTTGGTAGAAGGGGACTCCTTATATCGGGAGTCACTCGGTGGGACATAATAATAAAGGATATATATTTAAAAAAAATTCATATAAAATGTTCCATCAGTACAAAAGATAATAAAAAGGTGGGAATCACCAGCTACTTCAAGGAGAAAGGGTGTGTACATAACATAAAATGGTACGATAATTGATTGATTGTCAAGTGTAAAGATCGGACACCTCACATAAACGTGCGGGTTGTCTTGGGCATTACATAGAAAGCGGTGTAGGCCCGAGTGCTCTCCATTTAACTATGAATCCTTAATTGCCCATTTAAGTGTGGATGCTAAATTGCCCATTTAAGTGTGGATCCCAAATTGCCGATTTAAGTGTATATCCTAAATTGCCCATTTAACTGTGAATCCTTAATTGCCCATTTAAGTGTGAATCCTAATTTTCCCATTTAAGTGTGAATCCCTAATTGCCCATTTAAGGGTGAATCCTAATTTACCCATTTAAGTGTGAATCCTAATTTACCCATTTAAGTGTGAATCCTAATTGCCCATTTAAGTGTGAATCCTAAATTGCCCATTTAAGTGTGAATCCTAAATTGTCCATTTAAGTGTGAATCCTAATTTTCCCATTTAAGTGTGAATCCTAATTGCCCATTTAAGTGTGAATCCTAAATTGCCCATTTAAGTGTGAATCCTAAATGGTCCATTTAAGTGTGAATCCTAAATTGTCCATTTAAGTGTGAATCCTAAATTGCCCATTTAAGTGTGAATCCTAAATTGTCCATTTAAGTGTGAATCCTAAATTGTCCATTTAAGTGTGAATCCTAAATTGCCCATTTAAGTGTGAATCCTAATTTTCCCATTTAAGTGTGAATCCTAAATTGCCCATTTAAGTGTGAATCCTAAATTGTCCATTTAAGTGTGAATCCTAAATTGTCCATTTAAGTGTGAATCCTAAATTGCCCGTTTAAGAGTGAATCCTAAATTGTCCATTTAAGTGTGAATCCTAAATTGTCCATTTAAGTGTGAATCCTAAATTGCCCATTTAAGTGTGAATCCTAAATTGTCCATTTAAGTGTGAATCCTAATTTTCCCATTTAAGTGTGAATCCTAAATTGCCCATTTAAGTGTGAATCCTAAATTGTCCATTTAAGTGTGAATCCTAAATTGTCCATTTAAGTGTGAATCCTAAATTGCCCATTTAAGTGTGAATCCTAAATTGCCCATTTAAGTGTGAATCCTAAATTGTCCATTTAAGTGTGAATCCTAAATTGCCCATTTAAGTGTGAATCCTAAATTGTCCATTTAAGTGTGAATCCTAATTTTCCCATTTAAGTGTGAATCCTAAATTGCCCATTTAAGTGTGAATCCTACATTGTCCATTTAAGTGTGAATCCTAAATTGTCCATTTAAGTGTGATTCCTAAATTGCCCATTTAAGTGTGAATCCTAAATTGCCCATTTAAGTGTGAATCCTAAATTGTCCATTTAAGTGTGAATCCTAATTTTCCCATTTAAGTGTGAATCCTAAATTGCCCATTTAAGTGTGAATCCTAAATTGTCCATTTAAGTGTGAATCCTAAATTGTCCATTTAAGTGTGAATCCTAAATTGCCCATTTAAGAGTGAATCCTAAATTGTCCATTTAAGTGTGAATCCTAAATAGCCCATTTAAGTGTGAATCCTAATTTTCCCATTTAAGTGTGAATCCTAAATTGCCCATTTAAGTGTGAATCCTAAATTGTCCATTTAAGTGTGAATCCTAAATTGTCCATTTAAGTGTGAATCCTAAATTGTCCATTTAAGTGTGAATCCTAAATTGCCCATTTAAGAGTGAATCCTAAATTGTCCATTTAAGTGTGAATCCTAAATTGTCCATTTAAGTGTGAATCCTAAATTGTCCATTTAAGTGTGAATCCTAAATTGCCCATTTAAGTGTGAATCCTAAATTGCCCATTTAAGTGTGAATCCTAAATTGCCCATTTAAGTGTGAATCCTAAATTGCCCATTTAAGTGTGAATCCTAAATTGTCCATTTAAGTGTGAATCCTAAATTGCCCATTTAAGTGTGAATCCTAAATTGTCCATTTAAGTGTGAATCCTAAATTGCCCATTTAAGTGTGAATCCTAAATTGCCCATTTAAGTGTGAATTCTAAATTGTCCATTTAAGTGTGAATCCTAAATTGTCCATTTAAGTGTGAATCCTAAATTGTCCATTTAAGTGTGAATCCTAAATTGCCCATTTAAGTGTGAATCCTAAATTGTCCATTTAAGTGTGAATCCTAAATTGCCCATTTAAGTGTGATAATTAGCTAATACATGTAATTTTTTCCAGGATTGTGTTTAAATGTATTTATAATTTGTATCCCACCCAATTCATTGGGCACAACTGTGTTGACCGACTGAAAAGCAGCAAAAGACAACTGATAAATGATTGAATCTAAACTAGAATAATCTCCTGAAGGCAGCCAAAGAATACAACATCGCATCGCATTAGCGACCGCAGAGGAGATATCTCTACCAAGTCCCCGATTATTGGATGTACCGGGTAATCTCGAGAACCACTGGACGGATTTTGATGAGCTTTTCTCCATTCTGTAAAGGATTTCTCGAGGATGGTTTCTGTAGGCAACCATTCAGTTATGACCAAAGGAAGCTGAGCAGTAACGATTTCAGTGAATCGAGTCGAAGAAAAACCTGCCGTCCGTGCGCCTTTTAAGTTTACGCTGCGTACACCGTTAGAGATACCGGGCGAAGCCGGGACGGGTTCCTAGTAGAGGAATGAATAAGTGAAGTAACATGGGCATGCTTTTATTCGTCCATTCCTATGATAAATACCACGCACTCTTCAAAGAATGGGAACGAAGAGCGCTTGCTCTTGTTGTCATGGTAACCAAGTGCACTGATAACGAGGTGTTTCAAATTTCTCCACGCTAATTTCAAATACAGGGGTGTAAAGTGTTTTATAATTTAAAGGTTATCATTGCATTTCTCAGTTAATTTGTTGTTGATTGAGTCTTCAGTCTTTTGACTGGTTTGATGCAGCCCTCCATGGCTCCCTGTCCTAAGCTAATCGTTTCATCTCTACATAGCTACCACACCCTACATCCGAAGCAATTTTCATATCCTCTTTGCTTCGTCCATCACTGGAAATTTTGTTTCCTAAGTAGCAGAAATGTCATACCTCCTTTAGCTATTCGCCTGTCAATTCGACATCCATAGGGGTTTCTGATTTATTTCGGCTGCATGTTTATTTGTTTTGTTTTTCTTTTTTACATTTATTGATTTTCATCATGAATTCTTTCCTCGGGACAAAATCCATACCATTTAAAAACTCATTCAAATCCTTTGGTGTCGGCCAAGATGACGATGTCATCAGCAAATATCAGAGTTGAAATTACTGTATTTCTCCTTGAATGTTTACTCCAACTCCGCCATAGCCAGTCCCAAGGCCGTGTTAAGAAAGGAGGGTGCCATAGAATATTGCATTACCTCAGGAAGTAACTGCCAAACACATCGAAGCAGTGAAGGACCCAGATGGCAGGTCTGGAGGCCAAAAGGAAGCAGCCCTTCCACCAGACTTAGGAAGCAGCAGGCCAGTTCCCTGCTAATCCAAAATTACCATTCTAAAACAATCAAAGAGAGAAAACCGGCCTGCTAGGAAAGCCTGGAGATCTCTCTGCGAAACCTCGACAACGCCAGGCGCGGATCTAGAGTTTGGCTTTGTGGGGCGTCAGAGAAGAGAATCGAAATTGATGAGATAAATGGTATCACTAAAAACGCAATCATAAAATTAAAAAAAAGTCCTCTCGGCACGCCGGAAGGCGGAGGTAGATTTCACCGGACAAACTTGGGGATAGGCGAAAATAGGCAGAATATGCAGGTTTTCGTAGAAGGATCAGACCTCATTTATTGCGAGAAGGTATTTTATAATTGGAGATTAATTAACTTTGTTTTTCGTCATTTTATGCTTATTTTAAACATTTTATTGTCTTATGGGAACGGTAACCTTCTTGTCTTTTGGGGTCCATTTTTATACTTGTGGTCACACTGTCCTTATGCAAGGTTTCGACACTGATGTGTAACTATGTAACGGTCTGTTACTTCTTCACGCAAAATTATATCTCCCGCAGAGATTTTGGTTGGTTCCTCAGTTTGGGGACTGCGACAACGCGGTCATGTAACCCCGTGTACTTAGGGATGGCTGTATTAGTCTGTAATTCAGGTAAGGACTGCAGACGGTCAATTTCAAGCAGTAGTTCCTAATGTTGCTACCAGGTACTACCGTCAACGACACCTAGCTGTGAACTTGGCTACTAGATGCCACCGCAACCAGCAACTCGCAACGAACGTTGGAACTTCCCCTCGAAGGGAAAGCATACTGAGGGATTTTTAGCGCTCTTAGAAAATCCGACGACTTCGGCCGGCTTTGAACTCGCGACCTTGGGCTTAGACATTCAGCATGCTACCAGTTACGTCACCGAAGCCGCTTCACACTTAGATGGAAATCTGAATCTGATCTCGCGCAAGTGCGTTATCTTGGCAACGTCTGATGGCTCATCCCTCATCAATTTAGTAGTGCTGCCATGGCAACCACTGATAGCTCTTGGCATTTTCTTATAATTCCGAAATCATTTTTCTCATCCCTTGACATAATGGTGGGTCATATCAAAAATTCTTTCAGACAAAAGTTTTAGGTAATTATTAGGGGAATATTGTCCATTTTGTACGGTTTTGATATTGTGCCTATTAAGAGAGATATGATTAATGTTTCCCGAAAAACCCACTTTTTCCCACCCCTTTGGTCAATGGTTGGTGCTATAAAAACACTCTTCAAACATAAATTTTTGGTCTTTATCCGACACATAGTATGAACGTTGAACGGATTCGATATTTCACATATTAAGAGAGTTATAGCAATATTTCACCTTTTCGAAAAAAAGCCCCCCATTTCCACCCCCTTCGACCGATTTAGCCCAGTAACGAACTCGACCGAGATTTTATAGGTATACATATTCGGTAAAAAAAACTCAAAGTGATTGGTGCAAAATTACGGCAGTTATCGTGTCCACAAGAAACTGATATACATATATATACATATACATACATAAATTATAGATAAACTTTTGAACTGACGGTGGTTTTGGGGTCTGGGGGGATGTGAAACGCGAAGATATGTCGAAGTTTTCCGGAAGTCGAAACATGGTACCCATTGCAATAGTTAGCTTTCTAATGAAATCTGCCTCTGGTTCGTTCCTCAGTTTAGGGGCTGCGACAACGCGGTCATCTAACCCCGTGTACTTTGGGTGAGTGTAGAATCTGACTGATAAACTGTGTGAATTGTAATGGCTGTATTAGTCTTAATTCAGGTAAGGACTGCAGACGGTCAATTTCAAGCAGTAGTTCCTAATGTTGCTACCAGGTACTACCGTCAACGACACCTAGCTGTGAACTTGGGTACTAGATGCCACCCCAACCAGCAACTCGCAACGAACGTTGGAACTTCCCCTCCAAAGAAAAGCATACTGAGGGATTTTAGCACTCTTAGAAAATCCGACGACTTCGGCCGGCTTTGAAACCGCGACCTTGGGCATAGACATTCAGCATGCTACCAGTTACGTCACCGAAGCCGCTTCCCACTTAGTCAGATGGAAATACTGAATCTGATCTCGTGCAAGTGCGTTGTCATGGCAACGTCTGATGGCTCATCCCTCATCAATTTAGTAGTGTTGCCATGGCAACATCTGGCATTTTCTTATAATTCCGAAATCATTTTTCTCATCCCTTGGCGTAATGGTGGGTCATATCAAAAATTCTTTCAGACAAAAGTTTTAGGTAATTATTAGGGGAATATTGTCCATTTTGTACGGTTATGATATTGTGCCTATTAAGAGAGATATGATTAATGTTTCCCGAAAAACCCACTTTTTCCCACCCCTTTGGTCAATGGTTGGTGCTATAAAAAAAACTCTTCAAACATAAATGTTTGGGCTTTATCCGACACATAGTATGAACGTTACACGGATTCGATATTTCATATATTAAGAGAGTTATAGCAATATTTCACTTTTTCGAAAAAAAGCCCCCCATTTTCACCCCCTTCGACCGATTTAGCCCAGTAACGAACTCGACCGAGATTTTATAGGTATACGTATTCGGTAAAAAATTAAAAGTGATTGGTGCAAAATTACGGCAGTTATCGTGTCCACAAGAAACTGATATACATATATATACACACACACACATATATATATATTATATATATAAACTTTTGAACTGACGGTGGTTTTGGGGTCTGGGGGATGTGAAACGCGAAGATATGTCGAAATTTTCCGGGAGTCGAAACATGGGACCCATTGCAATAGTTAGCTTTCTAATGAAATCTACCTAACAAACGTACAAAACCAGACCAATTTTTTTGCAAGCTACATGCATAGAAATTTGATGCGTTTAGCGCACCAAAAATATTCGTACAAATTGCAAATGCGTGTTTTGCGACTTTTACATCGAGCTTCGATAAAAGTATCAAGGTACGTTACAGTTTCGGCAAGTCGAGTTGGTACCGACAAAGGGAGAAAGTCACAGCTTAAATTGCCAACCAAGCTTGCAGTTTGGACGTCGTCAAAAATTTTTGGTGCGAAAAAAGCCCCAAATTCCTATCCGTGCATTGCTGCACATTCATCGTGACATCACATCGATTCGGTAATCACAAGGTTTGCTAAACAAAATAGACGAGTTGATTTTGTTATTTAAATAATCGTTTTTATGAAACAGGTATGAAGTTGTAAATATGTACAGTTGTAACAGAACATAATAATTGCAATAAAGATATTTTCAGTATTGAATAAAATGAAAAAAAAAAACTGTTTTTCAGATAAAATTCGTTAAGTTTTATTTGTCTGGTTATTGTGTTTTCGTTTTTTGAGTTTGCAAAAAAATTTGGTCTCCGTTTGGGGGGGGGGGGGGGCGTCATGACCCCCGTGACCCCCCACCCTCCTTGAATCCACGCCTGGACAACGCAAGCTACAAGACGACCGACTAAGTAAGTAAGTAAATAAGTGAGTAAGTAAGTAAGGAGTGAGTAAGTAAGTAAGGATTCTTTACTCCTGCTTTAATTATTTCTGTAATTTCCTTGATTTCACTTAATTTACTTTAGTTTTTACGATTAGTTTATAGATTAATAAGACGAACACAGTCATGTTTGGAACACGTACAGTTTTGTAATAATTATTAGGCGAATATCATTAATAATTTTAGTATTTTTATACATGATGTGTTCGTTGATAGTTCTGTGGTATTTCTCGTGTTCAATATACATTATCCACTTGTGTAGGGGCATGTTGGCACCACTGATAACTCTTGTTACTTCCCGTGTCAATGCTTCATTCAAAGCACATATTGTACTGCAACTTTTCTCTTCTTCAAATGAGGTCAATGGTAATAGGTATTCTTCTCTGACTTGGGCTCGCGCTGCATACATACATGATCATCATCACTTGCTGGGACACTCTGGTCATCAGCCCTAGTCTGGCCGCGCTGTGCCTTCATCCCCTATTTCAGATAAAAACTGTTGCCCTTGTTTCATTGTTGTTATCGTTCAATTCATATCTCAATAAGCGGCTTCGATGGCATAGTCCGCAGCATGCTGAGCCTCTATGCACAAGATCGCGGGTTCAAACCCGGCCGAAGTCGTCGGATTTTTAAGAGCGTTAAAAATCCTTCAGTATGCCTTCGTTCGGAGGGGAAGTAATGCCGGCGGGCCCATGTCATAGATTTATGGCATGTAAAAGAACCTTCCACTAACTAAAATTGTGTGAAGCTAAATTATAGGTTAGATTTGACTAACGCTCTTAGGTTCCAACGTTCGTCACCAGGAGCCGACTGCGGTGGCATCTAGTAATCAAGTTCACAACTGGTTGTCGTCGACGGTGGCGTTTAGTAGCAAAAGTAGGAACTACTTGAAAAGTTAATGTCTGCAGTCCTTACTTGAATTAAAACAGATAACACAAACGAATACATCCATCATAATTAACCCCGGTTATCAGACAGATTCTATACACACCCAAAGTACACGAGGCTACATGACCGCGTTGTGGCAGCCCCTAAACTGAGGAACCAACCAACCATCATATCTCAATATATAAATCTGGGACTGTGCATTGATTAGGGCCGTTTTCACCAACGTCAACTATCTCTTAATTCATCAATAAAGGTTATTTAACTTTGCACGAGCATTTCACCAAACAGAAACGTTCGTTAACTTACCACTAACAAGGAATTAAGTTAAATGGCCAAATCTGGACACTCAACTCCCTAAGGCATCTTTAAAGTGCCTTGCTCATTCCACAATGGCGGTTTGTTTCCGAGTTTCACACGTACTTTCATCCATATGAATATTAAATATGTTTATAACAGTGAAATTATAAAAGATCACATACATTACTAAGTTTTAATACCAAGAAAGACGAATACGGAAATTTTGAACTCCTTCCAGCGCTGCATAATAAATTGGGAATCTGCACTTCAGTCACTTACGCTACGAAGACAACTGGGGAAACGCGTCCTATTAAGCTATGTATTCACACAACTGCCAGTTCTCCTAAATACTTCGTTCATATCATTTCAAGCATTTGTCATGAATAGGGTTTTCTGTATTTCCCGTCCTTTATAATTATGTTCTAGTAAATCTCAAGGAAACATCGCGAACAACGATCAGTGCTACACCCTTCTTGTTCTGTCCGCCATGTTTCTCCAGGGTGAAACCTAGTCTACGCATGCGCGTGAACTGTAAAGCTTATTTAAGTAATTGCAAACCCGAATGGCCTCGTGAAATGCATCGAAGATAATCAAGCATTAAATCTCATATTTAAGTTAAATGAGAATTAACTAAATAAACATTAGTAAATAGTTGGTGAAAACGGCCCTTTTTAGTCAAATAACGTTTAACTTGTTTTTAATGGCGAACACATGACGCCATAAACAGTCTGTATTTGGGCTGGCTGTACCTATTGAATAACCTGTTATTGTGCTGTCTGTAGTAGTGTGTAGCGATGATTGGGAATGAAGTGGTCATACCCTTAAGTTACGAACCATCTCGGCTGGAGTAGAAATGTGTTCACTCCCTCTAGGATGACTGAGGAGGGAATCGAACCCACCTCTACTTCACTTGCCTGAGGGTTGACAGCCAAGAATGTGATCCACTGCAATCACGCGCCAGACTGACGACTCTTCTCATCTACTGAAGCTCACCAAAATTAAGGAATAGATTAAACAAATAATAAGAAAACGTGTGGCATAATACACTGACCGGCAAAGAAAACCGATCACTTGAAAAATTCAACACCCTTTATAGGGCAAAAGACTGGGGGTATAAAATATTATTTATTTTGCACATTAGTAATTGGGGGTGATAGATGAGTAGGAATATTTTATGAAATATGGGGTGGGAAATTATTATCCCACTGCCCACACCCGACAGTCTGTTTTCATAAATGAGCTATGGGGTAATAATATCCCAACTCCAAATTATGATGATACTGTGTTTATCACTCAATAATGAGGTTTATTTAAGAGGATATAATATATAAAAACACCCATCACACTCTATAATTAAAAAAACGTAACTCCCACGCAACACAAGGTCAGTTACCTATATCATCTTTGCCGAAAACTGCACAACAAATATAAAAGCGTTTTTTGAATGTTAAAAGTTAGTATATTCGAATATAATTCAATAGTTTCAAAATAGTATTTACTAAAAACACAGAAAATTAATTTTTAAAATCTTCTATTCTATGGCAAACACCCTGAGCAGGATAATTATTTCCATTCTAGCTGAAATATATTTTCTCAAGTGACCAAAACCAGTATTAACATTGTATTTCAGTTATATACCAACGTTTACAAATCTCTTATCTTCAATAAAAACACCTTCTTCTGTAAACCAATGCATTTCTTTCACTCAACACAACCGAACTGGCGAGCACGTGCACTGTGGAGACCACTGGGATATATTCTTCCCACCTTTGGTTTCTGATGACAGTATACATCATATTAATGGGTTTTCAATATTTCTCTGCATCTAACTTGTGGATGCATGTGGAACTGCTTGAAATGAAAGTGGTGGGAAGATTCTCTCCCTAACACCGTTCTATAAATACATGGTGGGAAGATAGTATCCCAGAGACCTATAAAGGGTTTTAGATCATAAATATGAACGCTCTAGGCCTAGTACTGTAGTTATAGCATGGAAGTGAGGTTAATTGGTTTCCTGGATGTATTATCATTCTTCATGTCACTGTTTCACTTAACAATAGCGATTCATTGACATGATGCTGTTTCCCGCGGAAAGATGTGCGCGCCACCATTTTCGATCAGAGCCACTGCCCTGGCGACATCTTCAGGCCTCAAGCGCATATTCGTTTCTGAGTTGCACAAGAACAACTGAGGATGTGGCTGTATTGATCTTTTCCTATGGCAACAAGTGGCAAAAGAAAATGAATAAAACATTGCATTGTTGACGATAGCGATGACGCGCACATCTTTCCGCGGGAAACAGCATTATGTCAAAGAATCGCTGTTGTTAAATGAAACAGTGACATGAAGAATGGTAATGCATTCAGGAAACCAATTAACCTTACATCCATGCTATAACTACACTATGTACTGGACTAGGCCTATACCGTTCATATGTATGATTTGAATGAAAGTAATGTTGAATTTTTCAAGTGATCGGTTTTTCTTTGCTGGTCAGTGTGGATCCGGAAAGGAATTCATAATGTCAGAGTTGTCCGTGTGTGTGTTACCTGAGTGCACACCGACATGTCCTGATAGCCGCAATAAAATCCAGGGCACCGGATACAATATTGTCAGACAGTTATCACAAGTTTGATGTGCGCTGAATACTTCCGTCTCCAGTCCAGTGCAGTGTTTGTGAATGTGAAGACGAGCAGACACGAAGAGGCCATCTGATACATGAACAGTATTTCAACTGATGTATGAGTGCGACAGTACAATAGCGTCACTAGAGCATCACCTATTTTATGCAGCTCAAGACTCCTGTCTTCTGATCTCTGGAATCTAGTGCTGACGTTGGTTGATTGGTTCCTCAGTTTACGGACTGCGACAACGCGGTCATGTAGCCCTGTGTACTTTGGGTGTGTGTGTAGAATCTGTCTGATGATGTTGTTTGAGTCTGCAGTCTTTTGACTGGTTTGATGCAGCTTTCCATGCCTCCCTGTCCTGAGCTAATCGTTTCATCTCTACATAGCTACCACACCCTACATCCGAGGCAATCTGTTTAACATATTCTAACCTTGGTCTACCCCTACAGTTCTTGCCCTCGACCCTTCCTTCCATATCTAAGCTTGCTATTCCTGAGTGCCTTAGTATGTGTCCTACCAACCTATCTCTTCTCTTCATTAGCAGTCGCCAGTACATCTCTCCTCTCCCACTCGTCTTAATATCTCTTCGTTTGTAACCCTATCTACCCATCTCATCTTCATCATTCTCCTGTCTGATAAACGGAGTTAACTGGGATGGCTGTATTAGTGTGTGATCTGTTTTTAATTCAAGTAAGGACTGCAGAGCCGGCCTCGTGGTGTTGGGGTAGCGCGTCTGCCTCTTACCCGGAAGCCCTGGGTTCGTCCCGGCTCCGTCAGGGATTTTAGAAACTGACGTGAGGGCTGGAACCGGGTGCACTCAGCCTCGTGAGGACAGTTGAGTAGTCTGATAGTGAGGCAGCACCCAGGTCACAAAAACCAATATTAATGGTGGAGGGGACCCGATGCGCTGACCACACGTCACCCCAATATATGCAAGCCGTATGGCTGGGCAGCGGTCGCTTGGTAGGCCTAAGCCCTTCAACGGCTGTAGTGCCAGGGGGGATTAAGGACTGTAGACATTTAATTTTCAAGTATCTCCTACTTTTGCTACCAAACGCCACCGTCAACGACAAATAGTTGATCTTGGTTACTAGATGCCACCACAGTCGGATCCTGGCAGCGAACGTTGGAACCTAAGAGCGTTAGTCAAATCTAACCTATAATTTAGTTTCACATACGTGTAATTAGTGGAAGGTCCTTTTACATGCCATAAATCTATGACATGGGACCGCCGGCTTTACTTCACATCCGAAGGATGGCATACTGAGGGATTTTAACGCTCTTAAAAAACCGACGACTTCGGCCGGGTTTGAATTCGCGATCTTGGGCTTAGAGTGCTGACGTTTAGCTTTTGAGCTCTGATTCAGACGATTATCGATGTAACTGTTCTATGGACTGAAGGCAGCAGCCTTGTGTATTTGTCAATAGCGGAACTCCCTCAATGTGAACTCATCGCCTTCAAGGCACGACCTTCTGAGAAACCAGAACTTCCGGAAAATTGTCGCATTCAATATTATCTTATCATATGCTTAGAATTTTTCCTGTAGGCGAGGAAAGAATATAAAGAATGTAGGCAGGAGTAAACATGCTGGGATAGCACCTGCTACAAATACCGTTGCATGACGCAAGTAGTTGATGTCTTTTGATACAACCACCCACTAGTCCCAAGTGTGGGTTCCATTCCCACCTCAGACATCCTAGAAGTGGGTTTGCTTGGATTCCCACTTCTATTCCAGGAAAATGCCAGGATGGTTCGTAACTTGAGACCACAGTCAGTCCTCACCTGACCTACAAACATACATACTACTTCAGACACCACAATACCATAGGTTATCAGACAAAATTTACACACACCCAAGAACAAGGGCCTGCTGATAACGAAGTCCTAGCCCCTCAAATTAAACAACAACAACAACAGAGTATTCGTGAGCGGGTTCGGTGGCGTAGTTGGTAGCATGCTGAGCTTCTATGCCCAAGATTGCGGGTTCAAACCCGGCCGAATCCGTCGGATTTTTTAAAAATCCCTCAGTATGCCTTCCTTCGGAGGGGAAGTAAAGCCGGCGGTCCCATGTCATAGATTTATGGCATTTTAAAGAACCTTCCACTAATTACACCTGTGTAGGCTAAATTGTATAGGTCAAGAATGTAAACAACACTCTTAGGTTCCAACGTTCGTTGCCAAGAGCCGACTGCGGTGGCGTCTAGTAGCTACGTTCTGAACTAGGCCTAGTAGTCGTTGACGGTGGCGTTTGGCGGCAAAAGTAGGAACTATTTGATAAATTCAAAGTTGCAGTCCTTACTTGAATGAATTAAAAAACAGATACACATACTAATACAGCCATCACAATTAACACCATTTTTCAGACAGGTTCTACACACACCCAAAGTACACGGGGCTACATGACCGCGTCGTCGCAGCCCCTAAACTAAGGAACCAACCAAGAGTATTCGTGTTATCTGGAAAGCAATGGCAGGACTTAAATAATTAGTGGTTTTACGTATCATTAAAATGTATTTATGTTGGACGATGTCAGAAACCTGTTTCATAATGGGGGTCATTAAAGTACTACTTTTCATTATAACACAGTTTTTTTCAACCAATCAGAGCTCAATATTTTCATTCAAGACAAATTAGGTAAGGATAGATTCTGACATGCACACAAAATCCAAAATGTCGGACATGAATTACATGATTTGAAAGTTGACTATGTAGCCTATATTGGATCAACTATTCTAGTTACAGTGCATAAACAAACTGGACAATATTGCAAAAGAAATAGCACTGTGCCTTAATATCCGCAACCCCAATTTTTACACATTCGTAAGATTTCGCCGACAGCTTTAATGAATGCAGTTCTTGACATATAAACACCAGAACGTCATGGAAGAAGCAGGCGTATGACATTAGTTCCTCGAAAATTATAATCCAGCTCTCTGTTCAGTAAATGGATTTCTTATGCGAAACGTTTCCGCCAGATGTCATAACTGTTCTATTTGGGACTCAATATTGATTTGCCTTCCGTTGACATTCTATACGCATCGAATTTGAAGAATAACTAGTTGATAATACGACACATTTTAATTGTAAAGCGTTTGTAACGGTCTATTTTGTGTTATTTGACCAAAATAACAAAATGATCCAACATAGTACCTGTGCGCTATCTGTTGGAGCTACTTCAGGATAAACGATGTTTCAAAGCTTTGGGATTCGTTATTGGGTAGGGATCAAATGCTGAGCCCACACAATTCCCAAGAAGAAGAATTCAACCGACAGAATCTCGACAGATATTTATGAATATTTATGTTAAAACATATAATAAAGTTATAATTATCGTCGAAAATAAACAGTCGTATGCAACTCGCCTATAATGGTAATTAAGACACGATTATAGGCTCGTTGCATAATGTACTATTATGAGCTTATGTTGGCAACTCAATTCGTTGTTCATAATTTCTTGTCAATGAAAAGCAAACCAGGAGAAAGTAAAGGAATGCGTTAAATATGCATTCCAGATGGTTCATGGCATAGTCCATTCTTCTAGACAAGGTACTGATCCCTCTAGGTGTTGCACTCAACATGTTGGTGATGTCCTCAAGTTTACATACTGTTCAAGTTCTCATATAACCTAATGTCTGGACTGCTAGGTCATGAGAAATTGACATTAGTCGATTTTTTTAGTTTGCGCATGCCCAGAGGCTGCCATTGATTCGCGAGCAATGAATATCATAGGGGACCATGTAGGGTCTAATCCGCATTATCTCTGAAAATTCCACCAAAATCAGATGAAAATTGTGGAAGTTATGCATGTGGCAAGCAATAGCTTTTAACCGCCCCCCCCCCCCCCCCCCCCCACCAAACCCGCCGGACTAATTCGTGAAATTTTCTAGGACGTGTTGTCTGGGGTACAAACTAAGATTTAAACGCATGCGCGCTATGATCTTTTGAATGTTGGGGTTCATTGTTTTTTTTCCTGTACTATAAACCATTGCACTCTGTCTGTCTTCAGCACCTCGTTACATTTCATAGTAGAAACCATAATTCCCGAACAAATCCTCAGGTATTATGCTTAATCAAGTTAGCCAATGCAATTCTAACGATCGTAGGCTATTACACTGCAGTGTCGAGGGAGTGGCCACAGTGCACGCTAATAATTCACAGAGAAACAAGAGCCCACAAGCTCACATTACTATTTATACTCTAATGGAATTAATACTGTGCTAAGTGGGAGGCACGCACATGGCCTCTGTGATAACTCAGAAACTATAAAAGTTAAGATTTGTAATCCCTGCACAATAGCATAATAAATACATAACACTTATTGTGAAACCCACTTGTAATTTTACAATCAACATAACGCCTTTGTATGCCGAACTTGATAAGAAACATTTGTGTAGTAATCGTCAATGGACATCAGTAGATAAATGAAAACAAGAACAAAACAAAACATTATTAATCGGGATTTGAACACGGGGCGCCAACGTGTAAAGCCGCGGCGATAACCTCTGTGCCACCATGCGCCAAAAGGCACGACGGACAAACTTCGACCGTCATTTTCTCGGAAACGGTCGAGTGTCTACGGATAAGCCGAAACACGTGTTCGCTTATTTCGACCCCTTTTTCACTGAGCGAAGTTTCTGGGAAATCGGGTTGTTACACTTGGCGTGTCCCCCTCGTCCTTGCGGTCCGGCGCATGTGCAGGTTGCTTGCTCCAAGAGCTGCCACTGTCTTCAGGAAGTCTGGAGGCAGAGGAGGTGGAATATTGGTGCCATCGTCCCTTCTGAAGGACATGCGTCCTGGCAAGGATCCAAGGTCGGCTCAAGTCCCTGACACACAAATGTAGTGGCTAGCCAGTGGCGGACGTGATGACACTTCGCGGCGGTACAATTGTACTTGTTGGTGTGGTTGATCACAGACGGACAACTTGCAGCGTTATTGTTTGTCTTTACAGTTGTTGTTGTGAAGTGAATCAGTCCCGTGTACAAGGGTGTGTCTAGATGTATTATTGTGGTGTCTGTAGTAGTGTGTGTATTTATAATTGAGATGAGAATTGAGAAGAAAGCGGCCGTGGCCCCAACTTAGAAAACAACCCGGTATTTGCCCGGAGTAGGAGCGGGAAACCACTTCCAGGATGGTTGAGGAGGGAATCGAACCCAGCAGTTTTGCCTCATGTGACTGAGTGGACCTCGTTCCTCCTCTCCGATCACAATTACATTTCTTCACTTGCCCACGATGGAAACCGGGCCTCAGGAATGACAGCCAAGAACGTCGGTCACTGCACCGAGGAGTTGCTTCATTTGAGGGGCTTGGCCATCGTGGGTGTGTGTAGAATTTCTCTGATAACCTATGTCTTTGTGGTGTCTCCATTAGTGTGTGTTTATAATTAGGGGGAGGCGATGGCCGTGGACTTAAGTTAGGAACCATCCCAGCATTTTCCTGGAGTAGAAGTGGGGGAAACCACGGAAAGCCACTTCCAGGAAGTCTGAGGTTGGAAACGAACCCGCCTCTTCACAGTTCTGCCTCACGAGACTGACTGTACTTCAGTCTAGCCCTCAGACCAGAAGTTAATTCATTGACAGTCCCGGGAGTGGAACTCGGACCTAAGGGATGATAGCCACAAGGCGATCGTGCTTCCTCTGTTCCATCGTGGAAATGTATGATACCATTAGATATTCATCTTGTAGATTTAACTCCTTTGGATCTCACGATGCTCGCTTGAAGACTGAAACATGTCATCCATTCAATGGACCTTTTCTTGTAAACACTGCAATTAACTTTCATTCACATGTAATTGTTTTATGTTGTTTCACATTTCCTAATAACATTAGCATTGTACTCGTGTTGACCGACTGAAAAGTGTTAATATAAATAAAATAAAAAAAAAATATATATATATATATATATATATATATATATATATATATATATATACCAAAAAAAAGTGTTAATATAAAATAATAGTTGTAGACCCAGATGCTGTGTCCTCATCCTTCATTTAGCAACAGTTTTCGTATTATTATTATTATTATTATTATTATTATTTAAGCGAAAATTCCCCTACAGGAGAGCGATTACACTTGATAACATGATGTAATTTGGAGGTGTGTCTCCTCCCAAAATCTCTTCATTATTATTATTATTATTAGGGTAAACTTGGCAAATATGGGCACCAAAACGTTTATCTTATAACAAGGACCACTAAAATGACTTCTTTTCTCCTGAAAATTAAACCTTGATAACTTACAGCCTTTCCCATTTCAACAAAGCATGGAGCAACCTCAAACTCATAACGGATTACGTACTGTGCAGCTTCGCAGCAAACCCTGTAAATGCCCACATTTGCCAAACTCTTAGGGTAAAATGGGCACATTTCCTGGGAATATGGGCATAGACGATTAAAGGATAATTAGAGCAACTGGCATGGATACATTCAATTTGTATTGTACAAGTTATAATCTAGGAATCACTTGTGTTGAGTTGGGTAATGTAATCAACATAAAACTTGCCAAAATTATGTGTTACAATGAAAAACAATATTGATTCAACACAACTCGTCATAAGAGAGCATTCTGAGGTATAAACAAAACATTCACTAAATGTTATTCACTACACTCTTCACAATAGAAAGAATCTCCTTCCATCTGAACGCATTCCTCATGAAACCACTTAGAACAGGATCCACAACACTTGGCTCATTTCTGCCCTTCATTTTCTTCATAATACACACATCAAAAAAAGTTTTGCATCACCTCGGTTCCCAGATCTCCGGCATATAGACGTTGACTGTGTATATTGTATCAAAGATACAGTCCCTTTGACTGTTCATAGATGTCACTAAAACTGCTCAAAGATGTAAACAACCATGCATGAGCAGGGCCTATTAGACGGAGGGGGTACGACAGCCGATCAGTTCCAGTCATTCCACCAGGACGAAGGTACGCTGCTCATGTTGTCTGTAGTTCTACCATGCCTAGAAGGTCAATACCGCAGTTCGATCGCGTCCGCATTGTTACTTTGTGTCAAGAAGGGCTCTCAACAAGGGAAGTTTCCAGGCGTCTCAGAGTGAACCAAAGCGATGTTGTTCGGACATGGAGGAGGTACAGAGATACAGGAACTGTCGATGACAGGCCTCGCTCAGGCCGCCCAAGGGCTACTACTGTAGTGGATGACCGCTACTTACGGATTGCCGCTCGGAGGAACCCTGACAGCAATGCCACCATGTTGAATAATGCGTTTCGTTCAGCCACAGGACGTCGTGTTTCAACTCAAACTGTGCGCAATAGGCTGCATGATGCGCAACTTCACTCCCGACGTCCATGGCGAGGTCCAGCTTTGCAACCCCGACACCATGCAGCGCGGTACAGATGGGCCCAACAACATGCTGAATGGACCCCACAGAATTGGCATCACGTTCTCTTCACCGATGAGTGTCGCATATGCCTTCAACCAGACAATCGTCGGAGACGTGTTTGGAGGCACCCTGGTCAGGCTGAACGTCTTAGACACACTGTCCAGCGAGTGCAGCAAGGTGGTGGTTCCCTGATGTTTTGGGGTGGCATTATGTGGGGCCGACGTACGCCACTGGTGGTCATGGAAGGCTCCGAAACGGCTTTACGATACCTGAATGACATCCTCCGACCCATAGTGCACCCATATCGGCAGAATATTGGAGAGGCATTTGTCTTCATGGACGACAATTCTCGACCTCATCGTGCACATCTTGTGAATGCGTTCCTTCAAGATAACGACATCGCTCGACTACAGTGGCCAGCATGTTCGCCAGACATGAACCCTATCGAACATGCCTGGGATATGTTGAAAAGGGCTGTTTATGGACGTCTTGACCCACCAACCACTCTGAGAGATTTACGCCGAATTGTCGTTGAGGAGTGGGACAATTTGGACCAACAGTGTCTTGATGAACTTGTGGATAGTATGCCACGACGAATACAGGCATGCATCAATGCAAGAGGACGTGCTACTGGGTATTAGAGGTAGTGGTGTGTACTGCAATCTGGACCACAAATGCTGAAAGTCTAGCTGTATGATGGTACAACATGCAATGTGTGGGTCTCATGAGCAATAAAACGAGCTGAAATGTTGTTTGTGTTGATCTCTATTCCCTTTGTATTTAAAGGTTACGGAACTCTTGGAACCGAGGTGATGCAAAACTTTTTTTGATGTGTGTAGTTCCCCTTACAAACCGGACAAATACAGGAAACTTCGTTGCTCGTTATGGCTTTAGGCTTAGGCCTACGCTTGGCAGTTCCCCTAGTGGGTCCCTCAATAGCTCTTTTCTGCGCTGAAGCTAGACTTCCTTCACTTGTAAGTTCTCTTGCAGTACACTTACGTCTTCCCCGGTTATTAGTCGTCGTCTTCTGTTTTGGAACTGGACTAATTTCCTTAAGAATTGCTGTAGCTCTCCCTGTCGGCGAGGATGGAACAGATGTAAGAAGCGAGGATGGTCCAGGATTAGAAATGGAGGATGAGAGAAGAGTAGATACGCTGGAAACAGGGCGCGAGGGTGGCCCTGAATTTGAGTTTGATGATCGACCAGGCAGAGCTTCAACAGGCGTTTTATCGATGGGTTGCAACCGATTTTCACCATTGTTAGACAGTGCGTCCCCAATGTAAGCGTTGTCTGGGATCTCAGCCATATTTAGAGACCAAATTCCGGTTGCTTGGAATCCATTTATAGCAGTCCCAGTTGTAGCTGATTTCATCCAAGCCTTGCGCAGGATTGAGCAGAATTCAATTTTCGTAAATGAGCGGCCATGGCGTCTCACAAAGATAGACGCTTCTTCGTAGAATCATTTCTTTAGCGGTTTGAAGAATGACCTATCTGTCGGCTGTAACCAATGAGTAGTGTGAGGAGGCAAGCACAAGAGCGACAGACCATTGTCAACACAGTGCTGAAGCATTTCCAAATTTCTACTGTGAGAATCATGCCCGTCAACAACAAGTATTCCAGGAGCAGAAAGACTTATATTGAAGAAATAAATAAAATGTCTGATGAAATCAGAGAATATATCTGTGTTCATATAACCACTGTCGCTAGTGTACACGTAACTTCCTGGTGGAAGCTCTCCCCGGTATTCTGCATGCTGTCTTTTTCCTTTAAAAATGACAGTGGGTGGCATGACATTACCAATGGCATTGCAGCATGCGAGGACTGTCACAGTTTCTCCCTTTTCTTTATGGCTAATTGAGTGAATGTTCTTTATTCCTTCTTCACAAAGAACATGGCCACCCCTCGTGTTCATTTGGAGTCCGGACTCATCAGCATTAAATATTCTATCCGGTTTGTTTAGCAGATTCAGATCTGTCATTTTTGCTCAAGATTGTCAAAAAATTTCCCTACACTACCTCTAGTCATACCCAGTGCCCGATTTATAGAGAGATTCTCTTCCTTTCGAACAGTGAGTCTTGAGTACATCTATTCCCATCCTGCCATTTTGCTTGCGTTGTTAAATCTGTGATTTACACCAAGTCTTTCCGTAAAGACAAAAGCCAGAATCCTTAGTTCTGTCCTAGTAAGTCCGAACCCACATTGTTGACGCAGAATCAGGTAACTTTCCAACTCACTCTCTGCTTCAATCCCCATCTCCGGTTTCCTGCCGAGCTTCGGCACCTCGAATTCATCTTTCGACAAATACCGTTGCAAAGTTTGTCTAGGCACGTTATAAGTCCTAGATGCTTGTAACTGGTTACAATCACCATTTTTTACAGCTATTACAGCACGAGACATATCCTCTTTATTCCATTTTTGGCGGATACCCGCTCGTTCATCCCGATTTCGCATCATAACCTGGAAAAAGAGTAGCCTAAATTAAAATTTTAAAAATTAAAATTTATTTAATGTAATTTTTGTGAAAAGACATGCTATACTAATTAATTAGCATAATAACAAAGATTGTTGTAAAAGTAATGAATAATAAATCTCACTTAGTACACCTCAAGTAAATAAAAATGTGATTTGATGATGCCCATATTACCTACAATGTCACTGGCCATTATTACCGCAGTGACACTTTTCAGAAGTTGGCACTACACGGAAAGAACTCAACCCCCAAGCGCGTGGCCTCTCGCATCAGCTTGTGCTACACTAACCTTGAAAGCCGCCCGTAACACAAATCCTTCACAAATAAACTGATTTTTTGTGTAGTGCCTTAATTCAATTAACCGAGATATTATAACAACTCTATTTTGGAAGAGTAAACTTGTCTACTTACCTAGAAACTTGCCCTTTTCCGTTCCTATAAGCACCACACAAGAAAACGTACAACTCACACAGCAGCCATGATGCCTCAGCATTACCTGCGAGTCAGAGCGCATGCGCCTACTCGTTTCTTTTGCGTGAAATATGGGCAATTTCTTAAATATGCCCATATTACCTTAGTGCCCATATTTTCCATGTTTACCCTATGGTATTATTTTGAATGGTATGGACTCCGTCTTACGGAAAGAATTCATGATGAAAATTGATAAATTTAAAACAAAAATACTGGAATGCATCCGAAATAAATCAGAAACTTCTTTGGAGATCAAATTGGCAGGTGAAAAGCTGAAGGAAGTAGGAGACTTCTGTTACTTAGGAAGCAGAATAACCAGTGATGGACGAAGTAAAGAGGAGATAAAACGTAGGTTGGCTCAGGCAAGGAAAACATTTCTACAAAAAAGGAATCTGTTGACATCGAATATAGATTTAGGTATTAGGAAGACATTTTTGAAAGCCTTTGTCTGGAGCGTAGCGCTCTATGGAAGTGAAACTTGGACTATTGGTGCATCAGAAAAGAGGAGAATTGAAGCATTTGAAATGTGGTGTTACAGGAGAATGATGAAGATCAGATGGGTGGATAGGGTTACAAACGAAGAGGTATTAAGACGAGTGGGAGAGGAGAGATGTTTCTGGCGACTGCTAATGAAGAGAAGAGATAGGTTAGTAGGACACATAAGTTACATGTACTGAGACACCCAGAAATAGCAAGCTTAGTTATGGAAGGAAGGGTCGAGGACAAGAACTGTAGGGGTAGACCAAGGTTAGAATATGTTAAACAGATTGCCTCGGATGTAGGGTGTGGTAGCTATGTAGAGATGAAACGATTAGCTCCGGACAGAGAAGCATGGATAGCTGCATCAAACCAGTCAAATGACTGAAGACTCAAACAACAACATTATCATTATTATTATTATCATCATTATTATTATTAATAAGTAACAATCCAAGACTTGGACAGTGTCGCCAGTGATGCTCTCAACTGGTTGAATACACTGGATATTCTGTTTTAATTTCATGAACTGTTACCTACAATCAGTATTGTAAATATTGTATGCATTGGGCTATGATTCTTTTTTCAATTCTTTGTCACAATATATCCTGTTATTTCTTCATACAAAAAATGAATTATAAATGAATCACCAAACGACTACAGATTAACTTTGGTGCTACGGTTAACTAACAAAGTACTTTAATACAGAATCTACTGCTGAAACAAACGTCAATCCAAATTTCATCAGGAAAGCAATGTTCAAGTCTGTGAACGAATCGGTTCTTCTAATCTCAAATGTGTCTTACAAAGACTTAAACTACTTGAAGGAATTCCAATTTGCCATTATCATTTACAAATTATCCTCAGTACGCCTCGCCATTTATTTTTTACTAGAAGACCCGCGCTGCTCATTTCAACAATCCTAGAACTCAATGAGATATGGTGTTCGCATGCCTTTATGCTAATGAACTGAACGGACAGTTACCGTCGTCTTTTTTTTTAGCCTATTTTCATTTATAAGAAAAAAGGCTTATGAGATCACCTTTTGTCCCTGTGTGTGTATGTGTGCGTATGTGTGTGTGTCCCTCCTAATAAAATCTAAACGGCTGGAGCGATTTTAATGAAACTCGGTAAGGTCATAGTATTATTTTGGACGACCCCGACCGTGCCCTCACAATTTTTTTTACATTTCACCAACCCAAAATGGCGGCTGTGCGAAATATTTCACAGGCTTTCTATATCTCCGAAATCATTACCGATATCACCCTAATATTTTCTACGGTGATATACGGCATTATTAAAAGTTCGGCTTTGTGACTTTCGAAAACCTGTTAACTACAAAACGAACATGGCGGCCAAGCGAAGTTGAAACATTTAAATAGACATTTCTCGTGATTTAACCATCAGAACGCTGTGAAACTTGCTACAGCAAATGTTCACACAAATTGTAATGCACTGACATCTAATTTAATTTAATTGTTTACATAAGCTCAAGATGGCGGCTATGCGAAATTATAAAATTACGCTTTTATTTCTTGTGTCGTAATCATGTGATAGAAGTCAACGTTGAATAATGAACATACGCAATAATCGTCATCTAATAGTATATAACACTATGGCCTACATGTATAAAATTCCAACATGGCGACCATCCGAAATATTTAGACGGTTCTCAATATCTATTTATCTATGACAGCAATCAAACTGAAATTTTGATGGTTGATAAAGGCTATGAACATACAGTAAGTTCACCTATGGGACTTTCAAAATCCTGGTGAGCACAAATCGAACATGGCGGTGACGCGAAATTCAAATATTTAAATGGAAGGTTCTAGTGACTTAACCATCCGAGCGCAGTGAAACTTGGTACGGTAAATGCTTATACGAATTTTAATCCACTGGCATCTAATTTATTTCAATTTTTGTCATAACGACAAGATGGCGGCTGTGCGAAATTTTAAAATTTAATTTTTATTTCTTGTGTCCCAATCAAGCAATTGAAGTTTGAATAATACACCTATACAATAATCTTCATGTAATATTACATAACTCTATGGCCTTCATATATTAAAATCCAACATGGTGACCATCCGAAATATTTAGACGGTTCTCAATATCTAAGAATCTATTACAGCAAACAGACTGAAATGTTGTATGTTGAAAGAGGCAACTAACATACGTAGGGTATATGATAATAGGCTGTATAGTTCATCACGGAACTACTTGTTATAATATCAGTAAGTGGGGTTTGCCTTCGACTAATCATAGGAATCGCCATGTTGAGAGTACACAAACCCCCAACAACGAATGCTGAAATTATGGTGCCAAGAGCCTGCGTTTGCATGTTGCAGCGGGTCAGGCCATCTGGCTCCTCTGCGCATGCGTATTGCAAACACTGCACTCGCTCCTCTCTTCACTTCAGGTGACACACAACTTGTCCGGAAGAATGATCTTGGTGAAATGAATAATCGCAATAACTTTAATACACGGATAACAGAATCAAGTAGGTTGGGGTTCAGTGGATGATGCGTGACGTGCATAGTGTCTCAGTACCTCAATACTTGTCAAAATATTTCAGTTTTAATAAGAGGTGCCATTTCTTCCCAATTTTATTATTTTAGTATATAATAGGAGAACATTGAGGATATCCGATCCGTATCCACGCAGGACTCTACAGCTTGGGACGTGATTGATCTCTAATATTCGACGTCCTGTCTGTGGTGATCTCGCGGATTTCCGCTCTATCATTAGGAGCTAACAATATAAGGTCACTTCTCATTTTAAAAGAACGGAAGTAAATTATAAGAAGAAATACACACTGTTTCGACCACCGCCTCGAGCTGTTTCACACGAGCTGACCTGCGAGCAGATGTGTGTCACGAGAGACAGTATCTTTAGTATGGCACATAAAGGAACCACTGGCTTAGTTAGCTAGTTATTGTTGTTTTAAGGGGCGGAACCGTGAGGTCATCGTGTTGATCGAATGAAAAGTTACAATACAAATTGTTAAATAAGTCAACACTGTAAAATGGCTTCAAAGCTATCTCTAGCTCTACGTGGAGTTTTCGTTTCATATTCATATTCACTATCACCCAAATAATTAGGGCAGATGACTTAGAGGTTTCGGCACCTATTAGAACAATAATTTCGCATTTTCAAATAATGATCAATATTAGCGATAACACATACTTTGTGCCGATCCTAACGTATGGAAACTTGGGTGATGAGGGAGAGAGATAAAAGCAGAATACAAGCAGTGGAAATGAAGTTTCAGAGGAGTCGTATAGGTGTAACCAGGATGGACAGAGTCAGAAATGATAGAGTCAGATAACTATTAAAGGACGAACCCCTTACAGGATAGGATTGAAAAATCAAGGCTACAGTGGTATGGACACGTGAAAAGAATGGGAGAAGTAAGAATACCATGGAAAATATTGGAAATGGAGTGGATGAAAAAGAGACCTAGAGGAAGACCAAGGGATAGGTGGATAAAGGGGGTGAAGAAAAGTCTTGAGAGAAAAGAAGTTAATTGAACAACAGTGACAGAAGAGAAGTGGTGGATGGACAGAAAACGATGGAGAGGCTTGTGCTCCAAGCAGACCCAATCTGCGGTTGGAAACTGCTCTAGATGATGATGATTATTAGCGATTTGATTTTGTTGAAATATATAAACTGTAAGAAGAGGAGTGTAATAAACACTTGCATTTGGCCCATAAAATACGCAAAGTGCCTCCCGAATTCTTAGAAATATGACATAGTTGAGCTCTATTGGATTAACCCTTTCAGTGTAACTGAGATATGCTGTACTATTCTTTGAGTGATCTTATTTTTAAAGTAGACATGCTTATTTTACGTTCCTATACTGTTTAGACTTTAGAAGAATGTAAAAAGAGAAAAAAAAGTTGAAAATCTGAATCAGTTCAGGGAAAACATGGAATTTACATCGTGGAAAGCAAGCATATCTTAAATATTGCACTTTTATCTGCATCACCGCTGCTCTTATCTCCATCATTGTTACTTGATAACAAACCCTCAGTGCTGTCTTCACAAGCACTGTAATCACAGTCCGATTCGTACAAATACCTTAATTCATACGAGCCCGCGATTACAATCATATATCAGCCGGTACTGTTAACACTCATCTATCTAACCAAACTTGAAAAATTTAAATGAAATGATTCACGTAGACATTTCCTGTTCTAGGTGCGTTCGTTAAGGTTGTCTACTACTTTCCTGCCACCTACCGTAATTCAATGTAAACTAGAGAGGGAATTACGTTGCGGGATATATCGTAAGCGACACGGAAGGCGAAGATGTTAGCACGGAATATTCCGTAAAACACACGGTAAGGGTTAGACATTGTTTTTTATCATAAGTAATATTACGAGGGCTTTTTTTTTTCAGTTCCGTTGGACTGTATAAAAATAACAGATTGATATACCAAACTGATTTTACTACTAAATGTTTGCTTGTTTTATTCTTATGTCTCATCATAATCGCCAAAACGATTGAAACATTTTCACCTTTTTTCGAGAATTGAAGGTATGGTTGGGCGGTAACGCCTCGCCAAAAAGGAAACACTTCAGGAGACTCTCCAGACGTATCCACCTCAGTGGCAGCAGAATATTTTGCCGAGGGCATTGGAAAGCTGGTGTAACGATACGACAAATGTTTCAATCGTTTTGGCGATTATGTTGAGACATAAGAATAAATCAAGCAAACATTTAGTAGTAAAATCAGTTTGGCAAGTCAATCTGGTATTTTTATACAGTCCATCGGAATTTGAAAGAAGAAAACAGCCCAAATATTTTGGTGTTAAAGCAAGTTCGGCTCTCCTGTTTAGTTACCTGCTATCCTCCAATACCGTAGACTGCGTTCATAAATCTTTCACGATAACTTAGCAACCCCAGGATTCAATCTAGCCTCCATTCTACAACCAAATATTTGGTGAGGGTTTTGTGGAAGCAGGTTAGACTATATTACTCTATCAATTGCTACAATATCCCGAGGATCTCAGAGTACAGTTCATCCGAGCTATTTAGAAGTCCAGAGCATCTGACTATGGTACCACCTCTCTTCCATTAGTAGAGTTTTAAAGAGTAGTGAGTCAGCAAAGTAACTCCGTCAAATTCCTCCATACACTGAAATCCTCCGGGAATGGCAGTTGCAATGATGCTGTTGTGTATTTTGTATCCTCCAAAATGAGACTAACGTTCCACTCGGTGTTAAGAACATCCAAACCATTTCCATTTAAATGGCTTCATATCATGCAGAAATAGTTCCGGGGTGACCATCAACAAGTCGCAGGGAGCGTCTCGGATGGTTGGTAGCATTTAAGTCTATTCTCCATGGACTGGTTGGTGTCGTGCTCGAGGAACAGTTGATCGAATAACTCTACAATATCAACTGCCGGGACTGTTTATAAGACACCCTGAGCATTCTCCCTATGCTTCGCTCATTGCTGATTTGAACTTGATAGTAGCTCTGTTTTGTGATTTCAAAGCGTTTCTAAGATCACAGTGTTGTTCGAAGAATAGCTTGGTTCTTTCTCCTGTGCTTCATTGTCCCAAAATACTACCAAAACACTATCAGGCACTTTTTTGTTAGTTATGTTCCACATAACAAAACACAAATATGTGCTAGTTCCGAGCCTTTAAGGAGCGGGTATTGAACAAGTTGAAGATGAACTACCACAGACAATCACAAGTTAAGCGATGAGTTCATTGGCTCTTCGTTCCCGGATATCGGCTCTTTTATGACGCGTCTCACATTTTGTCTTGTTCTCAATGCAAAGTGAATGTAATTAGCGTGCATTCATCACGTAGCATCCGTCACCCCACGCGAACACGATACCTTCGCAAAAATACATTTCTAAAGGACATATTCTAAATTCACTTCAGAGATGCTTACAGAATATTCTATAAATATAAATGATGTTCGGGCAGTCAATGCGCTGTTAGGTATCGTGGAGTGGTTATGACTTGGGAACATCTTTCAAATAATGGGTGGCATTTTTCAGTGTTGCCTAACAGTAGGCGCTTTTCAGTCGGTCAGCACGAGTGCGTGCACGCAATTAGAGTGGGCGGGGACTTATAATTAATGTTCTAGTGCCTGATATACATTATACACTCAATTAAACACTTCTCACACTAATGGGGGGCTATTTGGATGACAACTTTCGTTCGTCAAGTAAATATCATCAGATCATGTTCACTTAGGCTTATTTAAGCAGGTGCTAATTGTAAACATCCCCAGTCCTAGATTCTGAGGTGAAATTCTATAGAGTAGAAGTAAATGGTGAGGTGAAGTAAACATCATGACATCAACATAAAAATACTCATAAAATTGTATGTGTAAAACAACAAACACTTACAGTGGCACGTCCTGGAGTTCGTAACCCATTAAGTGCTGAGTTATATTTGCATATAAAACAAGATGTTCAGTAAAGAACATACAGCCTACTTTCTCCTAAAAGCATGGGTATTGTTATAACTCTTAGTCTTTTTCAAGGAGTATAATTAAATGTTGGTTGTAGTAGTTTGTTGAAATACAACGTGCTATACGGATATTAAACATGAATATGAGGTGCCCTTTGCTAGTGCTACCTCTGTAAAAAAAAATCATTCAATTCGATTTCACCGTGTTTGAATTGATATGGCGAATCGATTTGCACACATACATGGCCGCTATATGCAAACTATTGGGCTGATGACCTTGTAGTTCAGTCAAAAGATGCTTCCCACACAAAAGTATGTTGTTGCAAAATTTGTTAGAGATCAAATTAGGTTGGTCGTAATTTGATTTAAGCTTTTAAAATTTGAGTGGCCGCCATTCCGTTCCGTCAAGATGGCGGCGATATAAAACATGACACTGGGGTGCCCTTTGCTAGTGCTACTTCTGTACCAAATTTCGTTCAATTCGGTTTTACCGTGTTTGAATTGATAGGGAGAATCGATTTGCACACATGCATGGCCACCATATGCAAACTATTGGGCTTATGACCTTGTAGTTTGCTCAAAAGATTCTTTATACATAAAGGTATACGTATTTTGTAGAGAACAGATGATTAGGTTAGTCGTAATTTGATTCAAGCTTTTAACATTTGGGTGGCCGCCATTACGTTTTCGTCAAGATGGCGGCAATGTAAAACATGGCACTGAGGTGCCCTTTGCCCGTGCTACCTCTGTACCAAATTCCGTACAATTTGGTTTCACCGTGTTGGATTGGATAGGGGGAATCAATTTGCACACATATATGGCCGCCATCTGCAAACTATTGGGCTGATGCTCTTGAAGTTTAGGCAAAATATGCTTCCCACATAATGGTAAGTTGTTGCAAAATTTGGTAGAGATTGGATTCTTAGGTTAGTCGTAATTTGATTTAAGCTTTGAACATTTGGGTGGCCGCCATTACGTATCCGTCAAGATGGCAGCGATATAAAACATGACACTGAGGTGCCCTTTGCTAGTTCTACCTTTGTACCAAATTTCGTTTAAATCGGTTTCACCGTGTTCGAATTGATAGGGAGGGGACAGACATTCAGAGTACACAGACAGACACACAATGTTTGGCCCTGTGTAGATCTCATAAGTCTACTTTCATTTTTTTGCAAAAATCGAAAGTAGGCTAAAAATATAGATCCTGTAATGTTTAAGTTATCAGCCGAGGGTGACAGGCTTAAAATGTTTATAGATTTTGGGTTTTTATTTAACTAAATTCAAATTTCTATTTTGATATTAATTCTTATTTTGAGACAGATCAAAATTAAAATGTTTGTGTCCAGGCCTGCATCATTTCCGTGCCCAAAATAAAATTATTTCCATAGGTAAGTAATACTTGTTGCTCCTTACTGACTAGCCCCCGTGCATGTTCATAAACCACACTTTCCCCAATGGGTATATAATGAGACACTTTAGGAGAAAGGTTGTTATGTTTCTATTTCAACCAAATGATTATAGAAGACTATTTACATTTCAGTTAGAATTCCATCTTCTAGGTTCCCTAACTTAAGAAGGCAATCACTGAAAATTGGATCATAATAACACTCACCGGTTATTCAATATTTATGAAATGATACGATTTGAGTACTCAATCCTTTAACTTACTGTTTCTGAAATCCATGCAAAATGATAAAGGAAAGACCTCAGAATGTAACAAGATGTTCAGTAAAGAACATATAGCCTACTTTCTCCTAAATGCATGGGTATTGTTATAACTCTTTGTCCTTTTCAAGGAGTATGATTGAATGTTGGTTGTAGGAGCTTGTTGAAATACAACGTGCTATAGGGATATTAAACATGAATATGAGGTGCCCTTTGCTAGTGCTACCTCTGTACCAAATTTCGTTCAATTCGGTTTCACCGTGTTTGAATTGATAGGGGGAATCGATTTGCACACATACTTGGCCACCATCTGCAAACTATTGGGCTGATGTTCTTGCAGTTTGGTCAGAATATGTTTCCCACATAAAGATATGGTGTTGCAAAATTAGGTAGAGACTAGATTATTAGGTTGGTCGTAATTACATTTTAGCTTTTAACATTTGGGTGGCCGCGATTACGTTTCCATCAAGATAGCGGTGATA
The DNA here is from genome assembly GCA_946902985.2 of Meconema thalassinum. NCBI lineage: Eukaryota > Metazoa > Arthropoda > Insecta > Orthoptera > Tettigoniidae > Meconema > Meconema thalassinum. The sequence continues at coordinate 90,907,463 of OX336391.1, read as the reverse complement.
TAAAACATGACACTGAGGTGCCCTTTGCTAGTGCTACCTCTGTACCAAATTTCGTTCATTCGGTTCCACCGTGTTCGAAATAATAGGGGGAATCAATTTTGACATAAATATGGCCGCCATCCGCAAACTATTTGGCTAATGACCTATTAGATTGGTCAAAGGATGCTCCCTCCATAAAGGTATGTTGTTGCAAAGTTTGGTAGAGTTCGGATGGTTATGTTAGTCGTAATCTGATTTAAGCTCTAAACATTCGTGTGGCCGCCATTACGTTTCTGTCAATATGGTGGCGATATTAATCATGACACTGAGATGCTCTTTGCTAGTGCTATCTCTGTACCTAATTTCGTTCCATTCGGTTTCAGCGTGATTGAATTAATAGGGGGAATCAATTCTGACATAAAGATGGCCGCCATCCGCAAACTATTAGGCGAATGACCTATTAGATTGGTCAAAGGATGCTCCCTCCATAAAGGTATGTAGTTGCAAAATTTGGTAGAGATCGGATGATTAGGTTAATCGTAATTTTATCTAAGCTTTGAACATTCGTGTGGCCGCCATTACGTTTCAGTCAAGATGGCGGCGATATAAAACATGACACTGAGGTGCCCTTTGCTAGTACTACCTCAGTACCAAATTTCGTTCCATTCGGTTCCACCGTGTTCGAATTAATAGGGGGAATCAATTTTGACATAAAGATGGCCTCCATCCGCAAACTATTAGGTGAATGACCTATTAGGTTGGTCAAAGGAAGCTCCCTCCATAAAGGTATGTAGTTGCAAAATTTGGTAGAGATCGGATGATTAGGTTAATCGTAATTTGATTTAAGCTTTGAACATTCGTGTGGCCGCCATTACGTTTCAGTCAAGATGGCGGCGATTTAAAACATGACACTGAGGTGCCCTTTGCTAGTGCTACCTCTGTACCAAATTTCGTTCCATTCGGTTCCACCGTGTTCGAATTAATAGGGGGAATCAATTTTGACATAAAGATGGCCGCCATCCGCAAACTATCAGGTGAATGACCTATTAGATTGGTCAAAGGATGCTCCCTCCATAAAGGTATGTAGTTGCAAAATTTGGTAGAGATCGGATGATTAGGTTGGTCGTAATTTGATTTAAGCTTTGAACATTTGTGTGGCCGCCATTACGTTTCCGTCAAGATGGCGGCGATATAAAACATGACACTGAGGTGCCTTTTGTTAGTACTACCTCTGTACCAAATTTCGTTCCATTCGGTTGCACCCTGTTCGAATTAATAGGGGGAATCGATTTTCACACAAAGATGGCCGCCATCCGCAAACTATTACACTGATGACCTATTGGTTTGGTCAAAGGATGCTCCCCCCATAAAGGTATATCTTTGCAAAATTTGGTAGAGATCGGATGATTAGGTTAGTCGTAATTTGATTTAAGCTTTGAACATTTGTGTGGCCGCCATTACGTTTCCGTCAAGATGGCGGCGATATAAAACATGACACTGAGGTGTCCTTTGCTAGTGCTACCTTTGTACCAAATTTCGTTCAATTCGCATTCACCGTGTTCGAATTGATAGGGGGGGGACAGACATTCAGAGTACACACACTCACACACACACACACAGACACACACACACACAGACTCACACACACACATACACACACACAGACAGACACACTTTTTTCGCCCTGTGTTGATCTCATAAGTCTACTTTCATTTTTTGCAAAAATCGAAAGTAGGCTAAAAATGACATGAAACAGGCGTCACAGCGGCCAAAATGTGAAGTGGACAGCAATTATGGAGCGTATCTTCCTACAGCAACAATATCTGCAAATCGCACAGTTTTTTAAAGTAATTTTTTAAGAAATTATACATATTTATGAAAATACAGTGCAATTCGTCACTGCGAATGTCTATTCTCTTTCATTTGAATGCTCATTTGTCACGATCGGTCGCTTGTGAGCGCCGCGGGAGGGATCTATACTACTGAAATAATATAGCCTATATGATATTCTTTGATCTGAAATCACAACACGGTGAAAAGAAATTGCTTGTCATTCCGACATAATTGTTTACATCACATATAACTCCCAATGTAGAGGATAGACGTCTACAAAATGCTATATTAGCTACTTCTGGAAGAAAACAAGTAGTTCCGTGAAGAACTATACAGCCTATTTTCATATATCCTTCTCGTGTTAATTGCCTCTATCAACATACACAATTTCAGTTTGATTGCTGTAGGTAGGTTACTAGATATTGAGAACCGACTAAATATTGCGGATGGTCGCCATGTTGCATTTTTATATGTGTAGGTCTTAGAGTAATGTACTGTTACATGAAGAGTATTGTGTACGTGTAGTATTCAAACTTCAATCGCATGATTAGGACACATAAGTAAAAACGAGATTTTAAAATTTTGCACAGCTGTCATCTTATGGAAACAGATAAAAAAAAATAGATGCCAGTGGATTGACATTTGTATAAGGATTTACTGAACCAAGTGTCACTGCACTCGGATGGTTAAATCGCGAGAAACGAACATGTGAATATTTATACTTCGCGTCGCCGCCATGTTGGATTTGTGATCACCAGAATATTGAAAGTCCTATAGGTGAACTTATGTTCATAGCTGTAATTGATTGCTGCAATAGATTCGTAGATATTGAGATCCATCTAAATATTTCGGATGGTCGGCATGTTGGATTGTTATATGTATAGGCCATAGTCATATACCATTAAAGGAAAATTATTGCATAGGTTCATTATTCAAACTTTCACTTCGATCGCATGATTACGACACAAGAAATAAAAACTTAATTTTAAAATTCGCACAGCCGCCATCTTGAGGTTATGTAAACAATTGAACTAGATTTGATACCAGTGCATTACAATGTGTATAAACATTTCCTGTACCAAGTTTCATAGCGTTTGGGTTGTTAAATCGCGAGAAAGGTCTATTTAAAATTCTCAACTTCGCTTGACCGCCATATTCGTTTTGTGGTTAACCGGTTTTTGAAAGTCTTATAAATGAACTTCCAGTAGTGCCCTTTATCACCGTACAAATGTTCAGGGTGATACCGCTAATAGTTCCAGAGATATAGAATGCTGGTGAAATATTTCTCACATCCACCATCTTGAGGTTATGTAAACAATTGAAAGAAGTTATATGTCGGTGCATTACAATGTGTATAAACATATACTGTACCACGTTTAATTGCGTTTGGTTGCTTAAATCACAAGAAACGTCTATTTAAAAGTCGCAACTTCGCTTGGCCGCCATGTTGGTTCTGTAGTTACCAGGTTTTCAAAAGTCACATAGGTGAACTTCTAGTAGTTCCCTTTATCACCGTAAAATATGCCGGTGTGATATCGGTAATAGTTTCGGAGATATTGAATGGTGGTGAAATATTTCGCACAGCCGCCATGTTGGATTGGTGAGACGTAACAAAATTTGAAGGGCACGATCGGGGTGGTCCGGAATAGTGCTATGAACTTGCCGAGTTTCATTGAAATCGCTCCAGCCGTTTATAAGTTATTAGGGGGGGGGACACACCATCACACACACACGCACACACAGACAGACACACGGACAAAAGGTGATCTCGTAAGCCTATTTTTTTTTCATAAATGAAAATAGGCTAAAAATCCAACCAACAGATGGCAGAACATGCCAGACATTGATTCGGCACTCGAGAGCGAATGGGGAATATGAAAACAATAAACGTTCTCGTGCACCGTGTATAGACGGGCGTAGCTCTCAATGGGTTAATGGGAAATGTGTTTTAACATTTGGTATGATAAATGGACAAAATGGTACTGTTCCACCTAACTCGAGAAAGTATATTACAAGGTCCAAAAATATTGAGACTTACCAAGAGTGCGCTCATTCTTTGTCGGAGCTTTGAGTCCAGATAAAGGAATTGCGAAGAGAATATTCTCAAACTGGTTGGTCGGTCCCCGTGTATTTTGGGTGTGTGTAGAATCTGTCTGATAACCGGTGTTACTTGTGATGGCTGTATTAGTGTGTGTTATCTGTTTTAATTCAAGTAAGGACTGCAGACGATAATTTCAAGTAGTTCTTTCTTTCTTTCTTTCTTTCTTTACCAAATGCTACCGTCCACGATACCTAGCTTGCGGACTTGGATACTAGATGCCATCGCAGTCAGCACCTGGCGGCGAACGTTGGAACTAATATACCGTTATCAATTCTAACCTACAAATTTTGGCTTCACACAGGTGTAGTTAGTGGAAGGTTCTTTTTCATGCCATAAATCTATGACATGGGACCGCTGGCTTTACTTCCCCTCCGAAGGAAGGCATACTGAGGGATTTCAACGCTCTTAAAAATATCCGACAACTTCGGCCAGGTTTGAACCCGCGACTTTGGGCTTAGAAGCTCCGCATGCTACCGATTACGCCACCGAAGCCGCCATTTTCAAACTGTCCATCAAGGCAATATTGATTGGGTGATTTCAATATTGATGATGACGCAGATCCTTTCACCAGCTCCAGTTTTAATGTGAGCCTTCACTTTCCTCCCTGGCCGAGAGTAATGATGTCAGCAGTATGCAGAAAGCCTGAAATTCCAAGATGGAAGATACGAAGAGCATAAAGCGAGAGCTAGTTGATGAAACGGTTACACAAGCCCCAGACTTCATAAGAGCCGACGTGGTCTTTTATTGTGCACTTAACATCTGACCTTTGTACAGTGTCTAGGTTTAATGGTCATATTATTCTTTAAAGGTAGATACTTTATATCCCAGCGGGGTCTCCGAGAGGCGAACCTTTTACCATACCACTCAATAAAAGCGGGGCTATTTGGGAAACCCCCTCAAATATATGCTAATATCAAAGTTGTCATAGAATGAGCCCTCGGTGTGAGAAAATATACTCGGGTCTCCGAAAACGCATGTTTTAAGGCACTGGAATCAAATGTTTGCACGATATTTGAATCATTTCACCCTTTGTGGCCTAGGTATTCATGTACGTTTTCAGAAAAAATCCATACTTGTAAGCACCAAACTTTTTGAATTTCTTTGTGGTTAACTAAAATGTAAATAAAGACAGTTATGCCATTAGAATAGTTAATTTACAATTTAAGGTATGTCAAACATATTTTTAATGTTCGAGGATGCCGAAATGTAAATATTATATGTCAGAAAACTGTATCATATGACGGTCATTATAGTTTTATTTTTCATTATGAAACAGTTTCTCCAACCAATCAGAGCTCATTCATTAACCAATTAGGCAAGGATAGCTTCGCACTTGCGCTCAAAATCCAACAAGTCGGACATGAATTACATGATTTGAAAGTTCAAATTGGATATCGGATCAACCATTGTAGTTACAATCCCAAACACAAAGACAAAATCAGCACGAACCTTTACGGTAACAAGAAAATACTATGTCATATGCAAGAAATTTTTGAATCTACGTCCAGAAGATTGCAACACAGCATCCTTCTATATAAATTACCGACATGGAAAGTGCACCGTCCCATATGTTCGCGTAAATAAACTGGAGAATATGAGACAAGAAATATCACTGTACCTTAATATCCCCAACTCCAACTTCTACACAGAGCATAGCTTTCAAACGAGTTCGGTGACAGTTTGAATGAATGTCGGTGCAGATCGCCAGGCTGTAAACATATGGCATTGCCAAGCAGACAGAGCGCATGAGTGGGTCAGAGAACTTTTAAAGCACAGACAGCAAACCCAGCGCTTGCACTGCGATCACTAAATTCAAGTGACTGGATCTCGACAGATATGAATGAATATTTCTGTTCGAACATAAAATAAAATAAAGTTATAGGCTAATTATCGTCGAACATAAACAGTCGTATGCAACTCGCCTATAATGGTAATTAAGACTCTCGTATGGAAATCTTAATTATTGCCATTTTAGGCTCGTTGCATAATGTACTATTAAACAATTGGCATGTTTTGAGATCACGTAGCAACTACCGCAATGCATTTAATTTAATTTTTGTTCCACATAACTATCAACATTAGTGTTTGTGATGTTCCCTGCCACTATTATACCAAGAAATATACCGTAACATATTTTTTTTTCCAAAAAATTGAAAAATTCCAAAAATATTTTTTCCTTTCTTTATAATATCCAGTTTTTGATTGGGGACATATTTTTCTCAGCTTTAGTACAGGACATTCCTAATGTAATTATCTTTAATTTGAGACTTGTTGAGGTGAATTAGGAACCTGGTAGTGTAGAATGGCCAACAATTCAACTGCCTAATATTAGTTGCATTCTTCAGAGACAATGGCAACTACAAACTTCACACTTACACAGTTCACCAATAACATTCACAGCTGCAGGTTACTTAAGTATCATATACATTTATAATATATTACAATAATTATGGACATTGTCCGGCCCAATAGCGAAATGGTTAGCACGCTAGGCTTTGGCCCGAAGTGTCCCGGGTTCGATTCCCGGTCGGACCAACAGGGATTTTAATCTCTTGGGATTAATTCTCGTGGCTCGGGGACTGGGTGTATGTGACGTCTTCATCATCACTTCATCCTCATTACGACGCGCAGGTCGCCCACGGGCGTCAACTAGAAAGACCTGTACTCAGCCTCTCAGGAGGCCACACGATCATTCATTCATTATGGGCATTTGAACAAACAAACCGCCTTCAGTACTGTGTGGCTTCCCTAGTCAGTTACTCTCAAGGGGACGGTGTTGATTTGTACTGGTATTGGAATAAACCCAGGTAAAGAAAACAGTCTCATTACTTAATTTACACGTAGCCTTCAGTTATCGACCAATGCTGGGTTTCAGAATCTTACTACATCAAATTCACGGGTGATAGTATAATTTATGTATTTTATGTACACATGCAAATATACTGTACATATAAATTGCACTAAATGTCCTTTCTCCGCTGTTCAACTGTTAGAATGGCACAGTCATTGGCTTCTATCAAGTCCTGCATATGACATGGTCTTGGTAACATGCTGCAATTCAGAAAGTGCTCAGGGTCTTGTTTTACACCACATTTACAAAGTTCTTCAGAACTGTATTCCCGCTTCTTCAAATTGCTTTTACACCGACTCACATCAGTTCTCAGTCTGTTTAGCGTCTTCCAAGATCCGTATTGTAAATGGTAGCCTGCTGCCGGCTTCTCCTTCATTTTCCAAAGTTCAATTCGGCGAGCTTCAGCTGAGGAAGGAATGGATATTGTTGTTTGGAGGAAGCTCTTTCTTAACTTTAGCCTAGGTGGATGGACATCAAGTCCATACATTGGGTGTCTTGGATCTGTTTCTTGCTTTTTCTCCTCAACTTCTGCCGCTACTTGTCTTCTAACTTCTGGAGGTGCTACTCCTATGAGTGGAAAGATCTTATCGACAGAAGTTGGGCGTAGACAGTCTTGTCACAATGCGGCCTGTCTCTTGGAGGGCAACCAACATCTACTTGGTTGGCATGAACAGAGTTCCTCCAGACTGGATAGTACAGGGAATGTTGTCCGCAGTGCCTAGATACATAGATAGCGTCACCAATTACGTTGGCAGCACGGCTGTCGCTTGTATCAAAACAAACAAACAAACAAACAAACAAACAAACAGTAAACTTTATACTCACCACAGCCATTCATAACATACTATTGCACTCTTCCAATAATCTAACTATACGCACTGACGATTTCCACAGTCCACACATGTGGCCTTCACCTTATCAAGGACACTGTGTTGCCAATTAAACTGATGACGCTACCTCTCGCAGCTGCACGTAACCACTCGGAGAACATTTCCTGACGCCCTGTATAATTGAATATGGGGAAGGTAAAATCCCGTCCCTACTATTGGTTATAAGAACTACGTCACCTCCAAAGGCTGCTGAGCTCGGGACAGCCGAAGTATTCCCAAGTGCTCTGCATATTTTCCTGCAGCTCTATGCGACAAAAGACGACACTATTGGTGTATATTTTTCTAACAGCCAATGAGATATAGGCCCTGGGCAGTGTCTTTTAGTTCACTGGCTCCTCTTTCTAATCATATTTTTCAATTCTATTGTAAGGGTGGAATTCAGAGACATTTCTTGAGGACACCTTGAGGAGACCTTGGGCTTGAGGAAGCCTTAAGGAAGCCATTTGCATTCAGAGAGCTTCCTTGAGGCTTCCTTGAGGAAGCCATTTGAAGGCTCCCTTCAGCCTTCCTTAAGGAGACCTCAAGCCTTCCTTAAGGAGACCTCAAGGCTTCCTTGAGCAGAAATACTATTCAGAGACATTTCTTGAGGAAGCCTTGGGCTCAAGGACTCCTTCGCGACTGCGCACGACTTGCCATGTGCTAAGGTAGGGGTCAAGCTACCTTAAGGAATCCTTATCACAAGAAAAATGGCGTATTCTTGGCGGACGACGACTATCTTGATTATACTAAAGCATTATTTGAAGACGAATACGTACGAAGACGATATATAAGAGATTTCTAGAATCCATAGACAATATTTTCTGAGCTGCCGTTTTTCAAAACATGTTGTGACAAACGTGATTTTGCCTTTAGTTCAGTTTGAAAGCAGAAGGTGACTTCCACTTTCTCCAATATTACTGATTTTAGTTATTAGTCTACGGTTTTATGACACGATAAACTTTCAGGTATCGGTAATAGGAACAATTGAAATAAAACCAAAGAGCGGTACGATAAGTACGGTACCTAATTAAGGTACGGTAAAAGTCCCCATACTTTTGTTGGTTAGGTACGGTACTACAGTGTAGGTTAGTTTTTTTTTAGTGTAGCCTATTATTTGTTTATTTAAAGATATTCTGACTGTATTGCATTAATATTTATCACCCACAATAATTTGGCTCCCGTCCGTTTGTATTTTCCACAGGAAAAGAGCCGTAATTTATATCATAGGCCTACCGGTACCGTATCGTATCAGACTGATATGTAGGCCTACGTGTTTATTATTAATTAGGTTATACATACGTTACATGATTAGCCTGTTAGCTTATTTTCATGCAAGACGTTCATACCTCCAGTATTGATACACGGCCCTAAATAACCTACAATAACGGTAATGTAAAAGTGCCTATTAGCCCTTAGAAATACGTACGCAAGAAACACGCATTAGATGACATCTCGTAATAATCCGGTTTCCTGGCCTCATTATTGGGTTAAAAGTGATTAGATACATACATGCACACTACTGATAGGTATATAATACGCAATCTACTGCACAAGGCTGATTACCAAGACCCTACAATGAATTAACAACAACAATATAACACGCAAAATAGTGATCTCTGTAGGGAAAACCATTTTGCTTCTGACTGCATTAATTGGAGACACATCCCAGACAATAAATGGAGAGTACCGGTCTTTGAATTTCCTGTGAAAAATGAGTGTCTTAATAGCCTAGGTGAAAGTCATGAAACAGGCTGTTGCTATTTCATTCAGGGCTTTGAACATCATGGTCATCAACCCCATGTACTTACTGGTAGGCTATGTGGATAATCTGTTTGATATCGAATGGGTTATTGTGTGTCTATGTATGACAAGAGTTAAGGAGAAGGTGGCTATGGTCTTATAGGAACCATGCCAGTATTTCCCTGGAATTGAATTGGAGAATCGCAGAAAACCACTTCTAAGATGGCTTACATGGGGATCGAACCCATCTCTTCTGTTCTTCCTCTTAAGGCGCGAGTACCTTGTTTCAACCCACAGTCGAGAATTAGAAAGCCTTAGAAACTAGGTTCTGACCAAGTACGTACCCCAAGATGTTCCAATTCATCTATACATTTAAATAGTGTAACAGATGTTTTAGGCTAATCCGAAGGCCATGTTTCATATACCATAGGTCAATGGATCAATAAACTTCTCGGGTCCAAGCTCTGTGAACTTGTGGGGTGAGGGGAAAGAGCAGGGAAGGGTCAGGCGAGAAGAGAAGGGTCTGTCAACAGCCCGCCGTGATATCTGGTATTCCTTTCTATTCCAATACTGATGACATAGGGGCGTAGCTCAAACCACCGTGGTATTACGAATGAGTGAGTGAGTCACCGACCAATGTATTTGGTACTGTACTATGCACAGACCGAGAAACCTCATCACTCGTCAACACCACATCTCATAGTCCGCGATGCACATTCCTCTCAGGTTCACGCTGCTTAGACCCGAGCAGTAGTTCAATGGGATATTTTTTCTGGGGAAGATGACTTCAGTGCTCCACCAAAAAAGCTAGCCTATTTTACAGACTAGTTACATAAAACTTCCAGTTGATAATATACATTATCTGAGAAAATGAATGGGGACTCATCTTCCTTACCACAAAAATATAACTTTCTGATTGATGACACAATAAAATTTTATTGACCATGTGTAGGCTATGCATACCAAAATGAAAGCATGTCATTAAACTCTGAATCGTACAAAAACAATACTGTAACTAGGCTCTCATCCTCTTTCTTTTTTGACTGTATGTGGTGACCTTCGGGGAGTAAGCCTATCTAGCGCATGAAAGGCTGTCTTATATCCGAGCATTTGGCAAAGCAACTTCGAACGTACAGTATGTAAGAATCCTGAACTCTCAGGAAAAATATGATAGGAGGCAGAGGAAATTCTAACAAATGGGGGCATTCAACAAATCAGAAGGTGCAACGACTGTACCCACATACATATCAAGAGCCATGGTGGACCAATGGCAGAAGTCTATAGAAACAATAAAGGTTCCTTTTCTCTAAACATTGACCTCATGACTCGAGAATATTCAAAACAGCTTCATCAAGTTAAGATTCAATGAATGTGCACGTGGGTCTTTGGATTCTGGGGAGCATACACCAATTAGATGCTTAGGGGAAATGAACCTTTTAGAAATTCTATGTCTAAACGTACAAAACTCAGGACGAAGCAAAAATAATACTTTGGGATACTAAACTTTAACTCACTATTCAAGTTTGGTGAGCACAAAGAACTGACGACGATGATGCATGAACATAACATATCAATACTGGCATTGCAAGAAACACAATATCAGGACAACGATGTAATGGACACAAAAGAATATAGAATCTCTAATGGAGTTAGGTAAAAATATGCCGGTGTTTAGCATGGCGTTTGCTGTAAATAAGAATGTTATCAGCTCAGTGGTTAACTTCAGTAGTGCTTCAGAGATTACCTCCTCTAACCGCAGCAGAAACAGAGGGTATACTCTTATCAATGCACATGCACCCAGCAATGAGGACAACAGGCTCAATCCCGAGTAAGTGTCGTTGTGTTGGCAGAATTGCCAGAATGCAACATAACCTGAGGTGGCCCCGTCTCTAGGAACGTTTTTATACAAGAGTGGCCGACTGAACTAATCATTTCATGATCCTTGGTCAGGACAGTCGCTGTCAGAGCCAGGATCCGATCCTGGATTTAACACTTATGGATACGCCTTAATGTTACTACAGTGAAACCTCTCTAAAAGACCACCCCTCTTAAAGACCGATTTTTCTTGGAACCGATTTAAAACCACATAAGGTCTATGTATTTGTTACCTCTAATTAAGGACCACCCCCCCCCCCCCCCTCTCCCCGACCAAAGACCTGGCATTTTCTCAGTCTGACCTCTTTCAAAAGACCACTTCTCGTCTGCGTTCCCATTGGAGATGGTGATGATGTAAACAATAGTTCTGTTGGCACAGAACTGCATCAGCATAGAATGTCAATAGAGGAAGTGTTATGTTGTTTGAGTCTTCAGTCTTTTGACTGGTTTGATGCAGCTCTCCATGCCTTCCTGTCCTGAGCTAATCGTTTCATCTCTCCATAGCTACCACACCCTACATCCGAGGCAATCTGTTTAACATATTCTAACCTTGGTCTACCCCTACAGTTCTTGTCCTCAACCCTTCCTTCCCTAAATAAGCTTGCTATTCCTGGGTGTCTTAGTATGTGTCCTACTAACCTATCGCCAGAAACATCTCTCCCCTCCCACTCATCTTAATACCTCTTCGTTTGTAACCCTATCTACCCATCTGATCTTCATCATTCTCCTGTAACACCACATTTGAAATGCTTCAATTCTCCTCTTTTCTGCTGCACCAATAGTCCAAGTTTCACTTCCATAGAGTGTTATGTAACGTATACAAAATACAAAACACGCCTCTCCTAGAAGATTTTTCAAACCCAGAACAAATTAATGGACTTTCAAACTCACTCAGAGATCTTCTAGAAAGTGAAATTGTTAAAAAAAGATGTGCTAATCTGAAACAGAGATCAATTGGTGACTTTTTTAAATGACAGAGCTCAGAAAATAACTAATTGTAATTAATTTGTACTAAATGTGAACCAATGCAGATAAATTGTAATCAAGTATGTGTTCCAACTGTACTTTATTAATATGCAGTATAATATTATTTTAATGCATATTAAGAGACCACCCCTCTAAAAGACCAGTTTTCCATGGAACCGTCACTGGTCTCTTAATAGAGGTTTCACTGTATTGTCTTATTGTTAGTTTCATTTATAGTAAGTTGTTTTCTTAATTAGGCATCTGACTCAACATTTTTAAATAATCAAAATTTAAATTTAACTTGTTTCAAGGAGCAGTTTTTCTCAATGTTCTGCCTCCTAACCAATAACCATCTGTAAGTTATATGAATAAAAAAAACTCTGTGTCTCAATCTCGTTTTTCTATCAACATGCTACAAAAAGGCTAGGGCCTTAATCAGTCACAGTGCAACAATGGCAAATCATCTTGGGATAAAAAATTAACTATTTGTGAGTAATCATCTTCCTATTCTGATTACTATTATTGTTTAAAGAGGTGGGACAGCAACGGGATGTGCCCCAATCTTTTTATTCTACCGTCTAAGTTACATCGACAACAATAGCCTACAAGTTCAGCAGCTGTTTGCAATGTTCCATAGTTTACTTTTTATTTTAAATACATGATGCAAGGGTTAATTTTCATAGGTATTTATTTACATACTGTACTGTACAATTAATAAATACATTTCATTTGGGACAGGAAGTCTGCTGTTTCAGAATTAATTCCTGCTCCTTTAACTTGATATTATTTCCCTGACTTGCTTAACATGTAATTCTTTTTCTTGTGCCAACAGGGTTTGTATCCGAAGACACCTTTCTTGTATGCTAGTTTTATCTTTAGAGCCACTGCATGAGGCTCTCAACTTTTCTTCATTGGAAATGGCTCTGAAACACATAAAACCTACATGTAACTCATTATGAACAAGGTCTGGAATTCCTTTGATAGTTCATGTAAACTATAGATTATATTAAATGGGCATTGTTATAAAGAAAACATTTTACTGTGATATAATTATATTTAATTTCATGGATATGTGGTGAAAACTTTATAGGAATGTGGTGTGACGAGTCTCCTTACTGTTGAAAGAGTTTGACCTCTTCACCGCCCTTACAAAAGTAATTTAAAGGTTGCACTGTATTTAAGTTTCTGGCAAGTACAATTCATGAGAATACTCTCAAGAGGTTCATTGAATAGATTATTTTTGAAAATTCTCATTTCTCTAAAATACAAATCAGATAATATAATGCAAATCACAGACTGCTTTGTGTGGCATTAAGCCATGAAAGGTAAAATTGTAATTACTTAATTTACAGGTAGAACTCAAATCGATTTCACTGGACAGGGAGTGGCCGTGGCCTATCAGGAAAAAAGGAAGCTTGTTGTTTTACGAGTCCACTAATTTTGTGATCATAAGCCACGTGACGCCCTTGTTATGTGGAATCCAAGCCACCACATTTCACCTCATCAGCCCCTAATTTTGAGAATGGTAACATCCCTTACCACTACCAACTACAGCATGATTCATGTAAAACGATTTTATTTGCATAGGAATACACCGAAATGTTTCATTTACGTACTTATTTATTTTTATTTATCTTATGGCTTTTAGTGCAGGGAGTGTCCGAGGACATGTTTGGCTCGCCTGAGTCTGTAGCTGCTTCCAGGGGACACCCTTATTAGGGTGAGCTACAAGTTCCGTTCAAATTCAAGTAGTTCCAACCTTCGCTACCAGATATCAATGATACCTAGTGGCGAGCGTTGGAACTTTGATAGAGCATTCCGATTAAATCTAACCTAACAGTTTAGCTTTACACAAGTTTAGTCTGTCAAAGGATCTTTTACATGTCATAAATCTATGACATGGGACCGCCGGCTTTACTTCCCCTCCGAAGGTAGGCATACTGAAGGATTTTTAACGCTCTTAAAAATCCGACGACTTCGGCCGGGTTTGAACCCGCTATCTTGGGCACAGCAGTTCAGCATGCTACCAACTACGCCACTGAAGCCGCTATTTACGTACTGACAACCTTCAACGGCACAGTCATCTGCCAGCATGTTACTAGCATCCTCCATGTCAAAATAAACATGATCCATCAGTATGCCTTCCTTCGGAGGGGAAGTAAAGCCTGCAGTCTCATATCATAGATTTATGGCATGAAAAGAACCTTCCACTAACTACACTTGAGGGGGCTGCGTGGCGCAGTCGGTCGAGTCGCTGAGCTTCTAACTGAAAGGGAGTGGATTCGATTCCCACCCAGGTAGTGGATTTTAGAAACAAAACTACCATTTTCGGAAACGCAAATAGCCCTGGGGTTCACTCAGCCTACACCAGAAATGAGTACCTGGGTAATTCCTGGGAGCAAAGACAGCCAGGCATGGAGCTGATACACCCTCCCTCTGAGCCTTGGCTGCAGGTGAAAGTTACCATACACATGAAAAGTAGCATTTTGACAGCCACGGCTAGTAGCGATGGTTGGTCCAAACTTCACCTGCATTCACATGTGAGTGTTCAGATACATCTGTTCACATAATGTATAACCTACTGATATCTCGACAGGAGATGGCAGTTGGGTTTGAACAGCAGTTGTCTTCCCTCTCACTGCGTATCGCGCATTCCAAAAACATTAAGTTGGTCACTGTTTCTATTACTGTACTTGATACTGCTACATTATTAAAAGTAAACACAAAGACTTATAAGAATAGCCTATTGAAAGTAAGAAGGTAACAAATTATCATGCAGGAAGTAGCAGCAACTGACTGCCAACCGATATATTTAGGTTTGGAATAGTTGGGCTGCGCATGCGTACTGCAAGACCCCCTTACCCCGTCGCAGCGTGTTGAACTGCCATCTTCTGGCGTGATGGCATTAATAATAATAATGTTATTGGTTTTACGTCCCTTTTAACTACCCTGGCTTTTAGAGACGCCGGGGTGCCGGAATTTTTGCCCTGAAGGGATCTTGAACGTGCCAGTAAATGTACTGACACGGCTCCCTCGCATTTGCACACCCTCAAATGCCAGCTGACTGCGCCAGGTTTCGAACCTGCAACCTTGGGCTCAGCAAGCGAGAACGTTACCCCTGAGCCACGCAGCCAGACATTGTGTGTGATGACATTAGGCTACATGGCTCTCTGTTTTACAAATCCCAGACTCCATAGAAATGAGAATAATATCGGGTAGGAGAACATTGTTCTGCAAACTGTCTTAAAACTATCTCTCTGACAAACCTGTTGGGCTTTCATCATTCGATGTAGGGCCTACTGGTGCCAGCCTTATCTGGTTCTATGACCAGCTCGATGATAGGCTCTTCTTATATTGATGCTGCCTCTTCAAGCTGCCTATCTTATGTGAACGTATCACTGTCCAGGGCAAACGGTATTTCGATATACACCTGCCCCAAGAGAGCATGCACCGCTGGGTCATGTTCTGTTTTTACGTCACACAAATCCTTTTCTCGCTGTCCCAATTTTTTGTTTATTTGTTCATCCATTTTCTGAAAAGAAAATTCATTATGTTAAGGTAACATTCAAGAAAAAAACACCAATTAAAAATATCAGAAAGAAAAAATAAATATTATAACCATTAACATTAACTAGTAAAAGTAGAGTCAAGTTTATGGCACTGCTTTCATAAATCAGTAATTTCATTACAAGAAACTGGCATGGTTCTATTTTTAATCAGAATTAGAAGTCCATTACAACTTTATTTACTATAGTTCCCTCTCCTTTAATGTTCATTATAGTAAATAACTACTGTATCGTTA
The DNA here is from genome assembly GCA_946902985.2 of Meconema thalassinum. Lineage (NCBI taxonomy): Eukaryota > Metazoa > Arthropoda > Insecta > Orthoptera > Tettigoniidae > Meconema > Meconema thalassinum. The sequence goes on along the minus strand of OX336391.1, from coordinate 90,891,447 downwards.
TTATTCTTTGAATGATATAGTTATGTTTTTCTTTTTTTGTGCAGTTCATGAGCTGAGAAGCTATAAAGTCTGCTACAATTTGTACAGTCTCATGACAATATTATGTTCATCTAGCAAATATTGTGAGTAGGCCGAGTACCCTTGGTTTCCCGATTTGTGACAGTGTGCCTACCATCGTATGTACACTTATGCAGTACAATCTGCAATCTATCCGAGTAGGAAACATTTTAATTCAGAATCCCCCTTGCAAAATGGGTATATTTTGTCCTAACCATGCTAATGCTCCACAAGTGGATAGGCCTATGTAGTGGTTTTCTCTCCACAGTGATCCCCAATACTTTCCTCTGTACTGTACACCTGTGTTGGCTAGCCCATAGTGGCAATTAAGTTGCTCTTTACTGCCACTGTCCTTCGATGGCATAAATAGTGCATAGAATACCATGTTATACAATTGGGAGGCTCTCGATATGCCAGCATTCCTATCTCGGTACACTTATTACACACCTAATAAGACCGAAAATGTCCAACGGAACATCGAACTATATGCTGGCACCATTATGATATAGGCAGGGGGGAACATAGGAGTCACTGTGACAGTAATTTTCAGTGGATCTTCAGTCCTCACCTAACCTGTCACTTATCAGTAATGTTTGGACAATAGTTGTTTCGGCACCAATTTCAAATGTGTGGGGGGTAATAGTAAGATTAACTATCATGTTATGGTTTTAGTATCCACCAGACCTAACCAATCAACATTATTTAAACATTCTAAAACAATATTTATTCCATAAGCCTAAACATGTAAAACACCTGATCTACTGTACATGACGACATCAGACCCATATAAACAAAATGAGTGGCAACTTGCCTGGCATGTCTTTGAACTATGCAGCTTTCAAGCTGAGAAGATACCACGTTCTTGAATGGAGATAATCATACAATGAAACAAGATTTTTCATGATAAGTAACATACTTTCAAATTCTGTGTGCATTTCATTATATGATATAAAACTTTGTGCATACCTCCGGATTTTGGTTGCTTATTGCGCGTAGGCTCCAATAGGTTATGGTACGGTAAGCTTAAAAGTAGGCTACTACTTTACGTTTTTGCTGCTCTTTCATTTATGTTCCTTTTAGTCAGTAGGCCCATTGGACGTATTGGTGCTTTAAAATAATCAACAGATGCGTCTTACTACAGAAATAATACGAAAATTGAGGAAATCTTACCTTGTGCTCAGGAACGCAATTGAACGCCTCCGTTATATTTTGACATGTTCTCTTCTTTTTTCCACGGTAACTTCGTCCGTCTTCTTATTTTCAAGTATATTTTTATACTGGAGGACGATCTGCACTACAAAATGTATATCCTCTACACACCACAATTTCTGTATTACTCCACTGTACACTCCATGAGGTTTGAAATACCGGGGCGCGAAGATTGCTTCATAGCTTGTCTGGAAACAAAAGCTACACTGACCGTTGCCAAAAGTCTCAAAAAGTAACATTGAAATAAGTACGCGCTAATCACACATGTACCATATGTGAGTAGCTGACAATCAATTATAATGTTTAACATATCAACGTTAATATCATGGAACATCAGATTATATTGTAAGACACGTCAGCTTTAATTCTTATTCGAATAACACTAGTGAAACTTTTCGTATGTGATTGGTACCAGTGAATCTTACTTTCGAGGAAGCCTTGAGGAAGCCTTGAGCATCCCTTGAGTAAGGAGACCTTAAGGAAATGACTCTGACGGCAAAATCAATCTCAAGGAGACCTTCAGATTGGAGGAAGCCTCAAGGCCTCCTTAGTCAAGGTCTCCTCAAGGTGTCCTCAAGAAATGTCTCTGAATTCCACCCTAAGTTGATCTGAGTGACGGAATTGTTGCAGCGTTGGCTTTGAAGCCCCATGAGCGTGGGTTCGATACTGGCTGTTTAGATACTACAATCTCAAGTTTATCAATGAAAATACCCCTAGGTCATCCACAGTAGTTAAAATGGTCGTTATACCGACAGTAGGCACCCTGCAGTGGACTCAGAAACAAAGGAAGGCGAGTCGGCGTGCGCAACTTTCTCCAGCACCTCTAGGCGTAGGTTCTCAAGTGCGATGGAAAGCGACAGTCTATTGTTTTCAAATAACACATGATGATGTTAGTTAACACATTCTTGGAATACAGGGATACGCTTGGAGACGTCTTCACACGTGTTGAACTGTCAGCCAAGCGCGCGGCAAGTTGATTGCCCTTCGTTGTCGCTGTCTTCATATTGACACTACTGAGTTCATCTCCCGGCTGTATCAAACAATGTAAGCTTGTCCTGCGTCTTGGAACGGTGCACATGCCAACTGAGAAGTAGTGAAATCTATCTCCACCTCAAATTTTTTAGAAATGTTCTTCGAGCCTTCTGACTTCTAGAGCCTTCCCAATCCTAGCTCCATATTAACATACCCAAGCACACTCGGCTCAAGATTGCGATGGTTCATACCCCATGTTGTTGTTGTTGTTGGTGTCCTAGGCGAAACCCCACACAAGACACGTTACAAACCTAGGAAAATTGCTGTGTTTTACTGGCCGTGAAAGCCAATATACCATCCTTTTGGAAGCCTTTATAGGGTGGATATGGATGCTTGAGCTTTTAGTTCTCGCAGAAAGGAGGCACAGGTGCGCTCCATAAAAAGGGAGGTAGCGCGCAGTTCGCTACTCCTGTGCGGGTCCGGGCGGGGACACCAAGAGCCCGCTGATGAGCCAGCTTGGTGTCCTAAGCGAAACCCCACAAAAGACACGGCACAAACCTAGAAAACCTAGAAAAAATGCTGAGTTAGAATTCTTACTACAAGTAAACACTGTAAAATAAATTGTTTAATAGGTAACAACCTCCAATAACCGCCTCGTGATGTAGTTGCTAGCATTCTTGGCCGTCACTGCGGAGGCCCGGGTTTGATTCCCGGTTCTGCCAATAAATTTAATTCTGATCAGAGGTCTGGATTGTCTGGGGGTACACTCAGCCTCGTGAGGCAAAACTTATAAGACGCGGGTTCGATTCCCACCGTGGTTTCCCCACTTCTACTCCAGGCAAATACCTAACGTAAGGTCACGGCCGCTTCCTGCCCAAATCCTCCCTCAATCACAAATACACACACTAGTACAGACGACACAGTGACACGGGTTATTAGACAACTTCTACACACATACACCAAGTACACATGACCACGATGTCGAATAGCTCCTAAACAATCAACAACAACAACAACAAGCAATACATTACAACTTAAAGCCCTGCGCAAAGAATATCGATCTTTAACTTTTCCCGCCTAAACGTATGAAGCGATGAGCGCATGCGCGCACAGAAAGCGTTGGTCGCTGGCAGTCGGCCAATGAGTGAACACCCGTCAATTGTTGTGAAATGACAGAAAAACTTGAGCAGCGATGTTACATAAAATATTGCCAAAGATTGCTTGGCGATACAATAGAGTCTCGCAAACTCGGCACTCGGTAACCCGGCACTCCGGATTTCTCGGCCACCCTGACAGGAGAAAAAAAATCTTGATTTTTGTTTGTTTTTGTGTTTCCGCACAGAGCGTTATTATGTTTTCTTTCGTCTTCTCCTTCTTCTCCGCTATGGACATTCTGTTTCTTACGGGGCTACATGACCGCGTTGTCGCAGCCCCTAATCAGAACCAACCATTCTGTTTCTTCGCCGTCTTCGTGACGAGGCTTCAAGAAACAGGTTTCAAAGCGAAAAGCAAAACAACATTACTTACTTTTTTGCAAAAAAGTAAATGGTAATTTTCATTAAGTGAAAAACTATTTGCGTACAGGAATTGCCTATACTGTACAAAAAAGAAAACAAGATGTTCAGTAAAGAACATATAGCCTACTTTCTCCTAAATGCATGGGTATTGTTATAACTCTTTGTCCTTTTCAAGGAGTATGATCGAATGTTGGTTGTAGTAGCTTGTTGAAATACAACGCGCTATAGGGATATTAAACATGAATATGAGGTTCCCTTTGCTAGTGCTACCTCTGTACCAAATTTCGTTCAATTCGGTTTCACCGTGTTTGAATTGATAGGGGGAATCGATTTGCACACATACTTGGCCACCATCTGCAAACTATTGGGCTGATGTTCTTGCAGTTTGGTCTGAATATGTTTCCCACATAAAGATATGGTGTTGCAAAATTTGGTAGAGACTAGATTATTAGGTTGGTCGTAATTACATTTTAGCTTTTATCATTTGGGTGGCCACCATTACGTTTCCGTCAAGATAGCGGTGATATAAAACATGACACTGAGGTGCCCTTTGCTAGTGCTACCTCTGTACCAAATGTCGTTCCATTTGGTTTCACCGTGTTCGAATTGATAAGGGGAATCGATTTTCACACAAAGATGGCCGCCATCCGCAAAATATCAGGCTGATGACCTATTAGTTTGGTCAAAGGATGCTCCCTCCATAAAGGTATGTTGTTGCTAAATTTGCTAGAGATCGGATGATTAGGCTAATCGTAATTAGATTTAAGCTTTGAACATTTGTGTGGCCGCCATTACGATTCCATCAAGATGGCGGCGATATAAAACATGACACTGAGGTGCCCTTTGCTAGTGCTACCTCTGTACCAAATTTCGTTCATTCGGTTCCACCGTGTTCGAATTAATAGGGGGAATCAATTTTGACATAAAGATGGCCGCCATCCGCAAACTATTAGGCTAATGGCCTATTAGATTGGTCAAAGGATGCTCCCTCCATAAAGGTATATTGTTGCAAAGTTTGGTAGAGATCGGATGGTTATGTTAGTCGTAATTTGAATTAAGCTTTAAACATTTGTGTGGCCGCCATTACGTTTCTGTCAATATGGCGGCGACATAAATCATGACACTGAGATGCCCTTTGCTAGTGCTATCTCTGTACCAAATTTCGTTCCATTCTGTTTCACCGTGTTTGAATTAATTGGGGGAATCGATTTTGACACAAAGATGGCCGCCATCCGCAAACTATTAGGCGAATGACCTATTAGAATGGTCAAAGGATGCTCCCTCCATAAAGGTATGCAGTTGCAAAATTTGGTAGAGATCTGATGATTAGGTTAATCGTAATTTGATTTAAGCTTTGAACATTCGTGTGGCCGCCATTACGTTTCAGTCAAGATGGCGGCGATATAAAACATGACACTGAGGTGCCCTTTGCTATTGCTACCTCTGTACCAAATTTCGTTCCATTCGGTTCCACCGTGTTCGAATTAATAGGGGGAATCAATTTTGACATAAAGATGGCCGCCAGCCGCAAACTATTAGGCTAATAACCTATTAGAATGGTCAAAGCATGCTCACTCCATAAAGGAATGTTGTTGCAAAGTTTGGTAGAGATCGGATGGTTATGTTAGTCGTAATTTAACTTAAACTTTGAACATTTGTGTGGCCGCCATTACGTTTCTGTCAATATGGCGGTGATAAGAAACATGGCACTGAGATGCCCTTTGCTAGTACTACCTCTGTACCAAATTTCGTTCCATTCGGTTGCACCGTGTTCGAATTAATAGGGGGAATCGATTTTCACACAAAGATGGCCGCCATCCGCAAACTATTACGCTTGTGGCCTATTGGTTTGGTCAAAGGATGCTCCCCCCATAAAGGTATGTTGTTGCAAAATTTGGTAGAGATCGGATGATTAGGTTAGTCGTAATTTGATTTAAGCTTTGAACATTTGTGTGGCCGCCATTACGTTTCCGTCAAGATGGCGGCGATATAAAATATGACACTGAGGTGTCCTTTGCTAGTGCTACCTTTGTACCAAATTTCGTTCAATTCGCATTCACCGTGTTAGAATTGATAGGGGGGGACAGACATTCAGAGTACACACACTCACACACACACACACACACACAGACACACACACACACACAGACTCACACACACACATACACACACATAGACAGACACACTTTTTTCGCCCTGTGTTGATCTCATAAGTCTACTTTCATTTTTTGCAAAAATCGAAAGTAGGCTAACAACCCCTGGCACTATACAGCCCATGACGGGCTAAGGCCGACCAAGCGACCGCTGCCCAGCCATTCGGCCTGCAGATATTGGGGTGACGCGTGATCAGCGCGTCGGGTCCACTCGGCCGTTAATCTTGGGTTTCGTGATCGGGGCGCTGTCTCATTGTCAGACAGCTACTCAATTGTCCTCACGAGGCTGAGTGCACCCCGTTCCAACCCTCACGTCAGTTTTAAAATCCCTGACGGAGCCGGGGATCGAAACTGGGGCCTCTGGGTGAGAGGCAGGCGCGCTACCCCAACACCACGGGGCCGGCCCTATACTGTGCAGTGTACATATTATACAAATAATTTGTAGGCCTAGTTTTTCTAAGTTTTCTTCTATAATTTACAGTAATTGTTGTCCTTGATTCTTATGCAGTACAGGCTGGCTGCGTGGCTCAGGGGTAACGTTCTCGCTTGCTGAGCCCAAGGTTGCAGGTTCGAAACCTGACGCAGTCAGCTGGCATTTGACGGTGCGCAAATGCGAGGGAGCCGTGTCAGTACATTTACTGGCACGTTAAAGATCCCCTTCGGGTTAAAATTCCGGCACCCCGGCGTCTCTAAAAGCCAGGGTAGTTAAAAGGGACGTAAAATCAATAACATTATTATTATTATGCAGTACAGTAGTACAGCACTGAAGTATATATTCAAGTACTGTAACTGTAGTGGCTTCATCGTTTTAAAACTTGTGTTTCTGTAAAAAAAAATGTACTGCATTCCATTACTTTTAAACCAAAAGAAACAGCTTATTTTCTTCTTTTTAACACATTTCCCGATAACCCGGCATTTTCGTGAACTCGGCCGCCCTTCGGTCCACATTAGGCCGAGTTTGCGAGACTCTACTGTACCCGAGTGTAAACCATTGACAAGATTCAACAGACTTTCAGACTTGTCAACCGTTTTGAAGACGGCCGTACATTAGTAGACAGCGGGGGTTCCTTCAAGAAGTCGAAATGACTTTGGCGTATAGGATCGTCATATCACTTCGTAACGTGGTTAGATTGGATCGGAGCATTCGATTCTGTCTGAGGATTCCAAAGAAAATCTGGTGGCGATAGGAAGATAGAACATTGATTTCGCTTTTTAAATTAGTTTAGTTGAATACAGAGTCACTGTCGAACTCCTTCTTGATTAGTCGAGACTTTCCTGTTTCAAATATTATTATTATTATTCATTCAATTTCGCCAATCGGCCAACTAGGGACCTCGATAAGCCTCATTTTACATTCTGACATTTCTCATTTTTCGCTTGATCCACATTGTCTTCATGAGCTCACTGTGTTTAGCACGACGTTCTTCTGTCAATTTCGCACCAGTTGTCCGTTTTCCGTCCCGGAAAGTCCCAAACGTCTTGATGGCTGCTCTATAAAGATTTCGGTCTTGTGCATCTTCTGCTTGTATCCCCATTTCTTTCAGATCTTTCTGGATGTTAACGTATCATTGCATTGTCGTATTTGGTTTGAGTCGAATACACTGAAGATACGTTTCGTCTATTGGGAGTCGATCATCCGTCGTATATGACCCTAAAGCAAACTCTGCGTTTTCGCATTGTGTCTGTGATCTTCTCTATCTTCCAGTATATTTCTTGCCGGGATTTTCTGATGTAAATACTATTTTTGTAGTCCGGGCCAAGTATGATGTGTAGGATCTTTCTTTCTTTCTTTCTTTCTATCTATCTTTCTTTCTTTCTTTCTTTCTTTCTTTCTTTCTTTCTTTTCTCTCTAAATTCGCGAGCAAACATTTCTAGGATAGGATAAAGCATTCAGATGCATATAGCAGTACTGGTTTGATGACAGTGTTGTAGTGACGAATTTTTGTGTTCAAAGAAAAGCACTTTTTGATATATATTATTATTACTATTATTCCCTTTGGGCTACAGCCCATTATTTTGTGTACGGATGGCAAGAAATATTATGTTTCCAATTAGTCCGGCAACTTACGCAAGATATACCGTTGACTCTCGGGTAGCAACCAGTTGTATATTCAACACAGCGGGAACGTCTTTGTGTTCGAGCTGATTTATGTCGCCATATTTTAATTTTGCGGGCTGAAGGTCAGCCATAAAGTAGACATCCTGACCTCCGATGCTTGGCCACCTGGCGGAGATACCAGGTGTGACTCGTCTGCGGTCATCAGCCTCTTGGATCGTGTGACAAGATTATCAGTCCCAGCATTCATATGTTATAGCTGAAGATCATTGAGTTCATTTCCCTGCCACCAACCCCAGAGGGACGACACTTGGATCGTGTGACAAGATTAGCAGTCTGAGCATTCATATGTTATAGCTGAAGATCATTGAGTTCATTTCCCTGCCACCAACCCCAGAGGGACGACACTTGGATCGTGTGACAAGATTAGCAGTCTGAGCATTCATATGTTATAGCTGAAGATCATTGAGTTCATTTCCCTGCCACCAACCCCAGAGGGACGACACTTGGATCGTGTGACAAGATTAGCAGTCTGAGCATTCATATGTTATAGCTGAAGATCATTGAGTTCATTTCCCCTCCACCAACCCCAGAGGGACGACACTTGGATCGTGTGACAAGATTAGCAGTCTGAGCATTCATATGTTATAGCTGAAGATCATTGAGTTCATTTCCCCTCCACCAACCCCAGGGGGACGACACTTGGATCGTGTGACAAGATTTGCAGTCTGAGCATTCATATGTTATAGCTGAAGATCATTGAGTTCATTTCCCCGCCACCAACCCCAGGGGGACGACACTTGGATCGTGTGACAAGATTAGCAGTATCAGCATTCATATGTTATAGATCAGAGGTTCCCATTAGGATTTTTTCCCGGACCCCCTAATGCGATCGTTATGTAGGCACGGACCCCCTACTCCAAAATCTTTTTAAGTCAAGACTTAAAATATTTAAATTCCTAGTGGGAACCTCTGTAAATAGTTCACAGGAAAGAAGAAAATCTTCATATATTTCGTCATGACATAAAAAACATACCGTACAAATTACAACATTATCGCCTTTTTAAATATGTCGGTACTCTCATCCAACTGTAGAGCAAACATGTCACACATGTGAAGATTTGCCAACAACGTCTCTTCAATACTGCTTGAGATATCTGTAATTCGCCTTTGCACAGTATTGTTAGACAGCGGGATGGGACTTATAAGCTTTAATGCAAAATGGCTGCGGAGCAGAACACAAGAGATACAGGAGCAGAACGCTCTCTAGCGGGAAAGTTGAAAATCTCAAATTACGTCGGGCCACTTATGCTGTGGGTGGCAACGCATAGTTTTTATTTTAAGGAACTCGTACTTTCTCCGATTTTCATTTTCATTATATTGTTATTTCTTGACGACTCTTCGTGGACCCCCTGGCCAACAGTCGCGGTTCCCCTGGGGTCCACGGACCACCTAATGGGAACCTCTGTTATAGATGAATATCATTGAGTTCATTTTCCCGCCACCAACCCCAGGGGGACGACACTTAATAAGTAGCGCGCGGATTGCTGTAAAGCTGCGTTCTGGCTGTTCTGCCAACGAATGAAGAATTAATTTTAGTAGTAAGGTTTCGTAGTTGGCAGTCATCAACGCTCGCACCAAACCAACTGGCGGGAGTTGTTTGAATTCTATGAATAGTGTTCTAAGGGAAGCTGGGACTGAGTTTATGAAAAATCGTAATTATTGATATAATTAAATGAAATTTGGTTTGTGGTCTCCTGATGGTGAAATAAGGCCATATACCAATTTTCCGGAAAATAGCAACAGAACTTTCTGAGAAATTAACACTTACGATTTAAAATAAAAAAAAATCGATAAGCATAAAAGATGCTCCAGCTGAACACTTACTTGAAATATCACATTGAAAACTGGTGTACAGGCACATAAAAGTATGGAAAGAATTTTAACAGAGAGAAAGTCTGCATATGTAGTCCATGAATGTGAGGAAAACATATGTTTTATGTGTTTTATGTTTTTCTCAAATTATGCTAAATAAATACCCCTTTGAACGCTACTATCTTTTTAAATATCAACATTATAAACAATTCCTCCTGTTAAAATCAAGACAATATAGGTGTTAACAACCCATTAAATTCTCATGGAATTTGAAACCAAATTGGTTCAGCTGGAACATTTTAAATACCTGAAAAATTATATATGAATAAAAACACATTTTAGTAATTAAAACATGGTTGAAGGTTAAACTAATAATACGTCATTTATATAAATAAAACTGAACACAGAAGAAACACGTTACGTAATTGGCATTTCTATAGTTACCGTAGTATTGTTGCTTCGTCAACTCACTAGATAGTAGCTCTAGGGGCAATTTGAAGATGGACATTGTTGCGTCGAAGCTAGTGGTTGGGGGCGTTTACCCAGCACTCAACCAGACATTTAAATGTCACGCTAGTACTTTAATAATGGCCGAACCCGAAAAATACCACCGCCAAATGATCCGCAGGAGTCCGGCGTACAATGAAAATGAAAATCCACAACCTGCTTCTAGTCTCCGACCGGGTCAGGAATGGAATGAATGAAGCCCCCATCTAGCGGCGAGGATATGGACTGTGCCGGCTGCCGAGGCCTGACGCACTCCTCTGAGTCCGGCGTACAATAATATGCACAAATTGACAAATCGATAATTTTTACTTTTTTTCACCAATAACTCAGTCCCAGGCTCCCTTAAAGTGGTGTTGCGGCCTAGAGTTGTTTGTAGCTCCGTCTTCTGGTTTGCTTTTACTCAAAACACATTGCATATGATGCAAGAACTGTCTGCTCTGTTGTATTTACAACATTACTGTTATTGAGATGTGACGAATCAGCATCATCACTTATTCCGTAACAGATGAATCCTCCCTCCCTTATGTTTGAATAAAAATAAAGTAAAATAATAAAATTCTATTTCAATGAAATTGTTACTTAGTCATGGGTAGCAGTGAGAAGGGGGTGGGGGTAGGCTGTCGTGATCCATAAGTGAGGTTATGGAAGTCTCATAACGAAAGCAGTGAGCATTTTGATGATATATAAACTCCGTAGCGTGTGTACACAGTAATAGATCAATATTTAATTGATATAAGACTAAATTAAGATGCTAAAGCCATGACAGAACTAATTTTAGCAAATGTGTTACCAACATTGAAGTAATTTATTGTCATGTTTATTTTTATGAGCACCAAATATATTTTTAAACTTAACAGGTTCATTCTGGTTCCATATTGATAAACTAATTAGTCTAAACAGGATGAAAGTTCTGCCTGATCAATACTTTATTAATAGAGATCACTGGGTGGTCATTAATGGAAGATGTTTCGAGGCCTAAATATTATTATTGGCCCTTTCATCAGCCGACATGATAGAATGATACAAGAATATTTTTTGCGTAGCATTTAAAATTCCCTTAGAAATGAATCTTGTATGGTGCACCATAAAGAAAGATTGAAACATTTACGCCTAATGTGAGTTACGGTGTGTCAAAAGTCTTATGAACTACTGTAGGTCTATAAACATTTTCAATGGACGCCTCACGGTGGTACTTTAGATGTTATTGAAGACACAAATGTATAGTACCGGTTCGGTACGACAGCAACAGTTCAGAACACCTTTGTTGGATCTCTATTAATAAAGTATTGATCAGGCGGAACTTTCATCCTGTTTACACCAAATAGCCTATATGCAAAATATTTCACTAGAGATGGATATATATATATATATATATTTCATATTACGCGTAGGCTACACATTACAATAAAGTTTACTATCGCAAGTAAGGTAGTTGATTTGCGTGCGATATAATAAAGATTCGTATGGTATTTATGTTCGACCATGGCGAAATGTAAATATTATATGTCAGAAAACTGTACTATAATGAGGCTCATTATAGTACAAGTGTTCATTATGATACAGTTTCTCCCACCAATCAGAGCTCAAGAAACAGTTGTGTGACCAATTAGGTAAGGATAGCATCGCACCTGCGCTGACTTCCACGGCCTCCTGTGGCTCGTGTCATAGTGGGGTATTCGAGGAGGCCATGGTATTCTCTGCGTCCCATGCGCTCTGTTCAGTACATAAAACTGGCGAAATCTCGACTGATATTTATGAATATTTATGTGCCAACATAAAATAGTTATTATCGTCGAACATAAACAGTCATATGCAACTTGCCTATAATGGTAGTTAAGACACGAGTATGTTTATAAAACGAATTGCCATTGTCAGAATTGCCATAACGCAACATATCCTGAGGAGGCCTCATCTCTAGGCATGTTTATAACCAAGAGTGACCGATCTAATTACTCCAATATCCTCGACCAAAAGGCGCTCCACGTACAGTCAGAATAAACAGTCCAGTAAACTCAGGACAAAATTAGGAGGGCACCAATTATGTTTCATTCCCTTGCTGACTTGGCTGGTGGAGTGACACGTGTTGGTGAGAATTGTGTGACAAAGGCCTGTATCATGGTGTGGCTGCCGGTGAGACCATCAACCAACCTGTAGGTTCACAAGAAAAGGTTGTGATAATAGTTTCCAAACGGCAAATTTGTATTAACGCACGAGACTTCACCTTGTCACATTTTGTATGGTTTTATCCCCAAATCTCTCCACCACCTCCGGGAGAATATATCCATAATAATAAACGAAACTTTACTGTTTAAAAAATATCAGCAATGGTGATTAAAGAATGGCAGTTACACCGGGCAAACGTCAAGGGAAGAAGGAAGGGAGAGAAAAGGCAGGAATGAAGGGAGGAAAGAAGGAATTGAATTGATTTGAATTTATTCATAGACTACCGCCACTGAGGAGAAAGAGCCCCTTTATGTTCTGGCTTGAAGTTTTGTAATGAAAAACTAAAGCTAGCTTAACAACTAACAAAACAAAATATAAAATACACTTATAACTAAACTAGCCAATTAGCAAACATGTCGTATACAAGACGAATAATACAAATTAGAATATAATAATTAAATAAATGTATATTATTAAATCTATAGACAACAAGTAGTTCCGTGAAGAACTAAAGCCCATTTTCATATATCCTACTTATATTAATTGCATCTATCAACATACAAAATTTCAGTTTGATTGTAATACATTCGTAGATATTGAGAACCGTATAATATTTCGGATGGTCGCCATGTTGGATTTTTATATAAGTAGGTCTTAGAGTTATGTACAATTACATGAAGATTATTGTGCATGTGTAATATTCAAACTTCAATCGCATGATTAGTACACGAGAAAGTATTAAAATTTCGCACAGCTGCCATCTTGCGATTATGAAAACAATTGAAATAAATTAAATGCCAATGGATTAACATTTGTATAGCCTAAGCATTTACCGTACCAAGTTTCACTGTACTCGAATGGTTAAATCGCAAGAAACGTTCATTTAAGTATTTATACTTCGCGTCGCCGCTATGTTGGGTTTGTGCTCACCAGGTTATTGGAAGTCCTATATGTGAACTTATGTTCATAGCCTCTATGAACATTAAGATATTTCAGTTTGATTGCTGTAAAAGATTCGTAGATATTCAGAGCTGTCTAAATATTTCGGATGGTCGCCATGTTGGATTGTTATATGTATACAGTAGGTTAGTCAGGTACCATTAAAGGAAAATTATTGCGTAGGTTCATTATTCAAACTTTCACTTCCATCTCATGATTACGACACAAGAAATAAAAACTTAATATTAAAACTTTACACAGCCGCCATCTTGAGGTTATGTAAACAATTGAACTAAATTAGATGCCAGTGCATTACAATGTGTATAGACATTTAATATATCATATTTCACTCCGCTCAGATGTTTAAATCGCGAGAAAAGTCTATTAAAATGTTTCAAATTCGCTTGGCCGCCATGTTCGTTTTGTATTCTACAGGTATTTGAAACTTTCAAATATAAATTTATAGTAGTGCCCTTTATCACAGTACAAAATTTCAGGGTGATATCAGAAATAGTTTCGGAGATATAGAATCCGGTAAAATATTTCGCACAACCGCCATCTTGATGCTATATAAACAATTGAACTAAATTAGATATCAGTGCATTACAGTGTGTATAACCTTTGCTGTACCAAGTTTCATTGCGATTGGATGATTAAATCGCGAGAAAAGTCTATTTAAAAGTCTCAACTTCGCTTGGCCGCCATGTTGGTTTTGTAGTTACCAGGTTTTTGAAAGTTTCATAGCTGAACTTATAGTAGTGCCCTTAATCACCGTACAAAATTGCAGGGTGATATCAGTACTAGTTTCGGAGATATTGTATGCTGGTGAAATATTTCACACAGCCGCCATGTTGGATTGGTGAGACGTAATAAAATTTGAAGGCCACGGTCGGGGTTGTCCAGAATGGTGCTATGACCTTACCGAGTTTCATTGAAATCGCCCCAGCCATTTAGAAGTTATTAGGGGAGGACACACACACAGACAGACAGACAGACAGACAGACAGACATGCACACACACGCGGACAAAAGGTGATCTCATAAGCCTATTTTTTTTTCATAAAATGAAAATAAGCTATAAATTATAATTATAGTACGTTAAAAAAGGAATGCAATTGTTATGTGAATTATAATATGAGGAAGGGAGCAAAGAGGAAGGGAGGACGGGGGAAAGAAGGAAGGGAGTAAAGAAGGAAGAAAGGAAGGAAGGGAGTAAAGATGGAAGAGAGGAAGAAAGGAAGGGAGTAAAGAAGGAAGAGAGGAAGGAAGGGAGTAAAGAAGGAAGAAGGGAATCTTGTAAGTTTATGTGACCATTAATCTCTCGCCACAGGACCTTCTTTTATGTGGGAGGGAACCACAGGACGTGATATTTTACCTGGAGCATCCCACATGCCTTGAATCAAACCCGGCCCGCCTTGATAGGAGGTTGACTGCAGTAGTGAAGTAGAGTCAGTGTTATTGGGGCATGTGTAGTCGAGTGTCTGGGATCCCGTCAATGAACCCAGACACGGCCCGGGGTCAATGCCCTCTCCTCTTCATTCACAAATGATGAGACCTCCCGTATGGTCCGGTCCGCCTGTCCGCTCCAAGGAAGCTCATTTGTTAGCCAACTTCACAACAACACTGCAACATTACTCACGTGAGTTGGCGATTTCAGTATTTATCATCAGTCTCAGACAAGTAGGCCTACTTGTTTTGTTATTTGTAATTCATTTTAGGGGCTAAGACCATCCCGCGTGTTACTATTTGGGTCTGGGATTGGGGTAGATGACCCGGGACTTGAAACAAGCTACCATTTGCCTGGAGGGAGTGAGGAACACCGAACCGGGATTTGAACCTCCAGCTCCTCGCTGCAGTCATGAAGATTATTTTTTATTATTATTTATTAAAAACATCTTTACAATTTCGAATATTGTACACATTTTATGAATTTCCCTTCAATTCCTACTCATTTGTCTAACCTATAAATTTACAATTATTGAATTATATTGCTACAATATGATAAAGACAGGTTGAAATGGCATATCAAACTCACACAGAGCAGGAAGACCAATCACATGTGCCACTAAAAGGTGCACCTTGTGTGCATAACATTGATTACTATTTCTATGAAATTGTATAATGGCTTAGACTAATTACATTTTCAATTTTAATTTGTTTTCTCTGAGAAAATGTTTTATATGCATCTTCAGGTTTGCATGATTTCCTTTAAATGCTTTTAATTTAATTGGGAGAATGTCATATCATTTAGGTGAGAAATACAGAAAGTTACGTTTGGCTATACTTAACTTAGGTTGATATAAAATAGAGTGATTCGCTGTAATACTTGTGGTTTCATAGCCGTGATTTACAATTTGAATTCTATTTCTATGTTTAAAAAAATGTATTTTTATATTTCAAAAGCGTACAATTGTTTAATGTTGAAGATCCTTGTCTTATAGTCGGATATAATCCATCTTTCTTGAACATTATTCGCAGTATGAGGTTCCAGTATTATGTGAACTCTTTATAGTAAGTTTCTATAGGCACCTCCTCAGACAAGAATATCATATGATAGAAATGAATGAACTACAGATCGCTGGCTGCGTGGCTCAGCGGTAACGTTCTCGCCTTCTGTAACCAAGGTTGCAGGATTTAATCCTGAGGGTGCACAAATGCGAGGGAGCCGTGTTAGTAGATTTACTGGCACGTTAAAGATCCCCTTTGGGTCAAAATTCCGGCACTCCGACGTCTCTAAAAGCCGCAGTAGTGAAAAGAGACGTAAAACCAATAACATTACACGAACTAGAGATCAAGGTAATATATTCGTATTTTCTTTATTGTTTTCGCGAGACTCTCTTCAATGAAAGTGATGACGACATCTCCACTGTGTGCGGCTGCTCGAGCACAAACAACGCACTAGCCAATAGTCAAATAGCTTGCAGCCACCCTGGAGCCTATTCCCGTATGCGAGATTGCAATTTCTAGTTCACTTTTAGCATTGGAGAAGGACACAGCTCCCTGATTGGCTATTCTGACGAAACACGTCTGCAGCAAAGGATGTGATTAGTCAGCGTAGTTATAGGGTGGAACCAATCAGCGATGTCGTTCCAGGTTTGAAAAAAACTATGTAGAACTCCCTGCGTTTTAACTTCGTAATTTCTTGGTACTCGTATAGGCCTACATACATTGCAATGCGCCTTGAAATAGTTGCATGATCATTGTTCCTAGGCCATAAGTGTTTCCATAACTTCTTAAATCAAGAAGAATTATTACCAGAATGATTTCCATCGATTAACACCCCCTTGTAGCCTACCATTTGGGCGATTCTACATATTGTATAGGGGACACTTTATGGTCCTATGGCTGTAAAGAGTTTATTACCCTAACAACACAGTTGTATGAAAAATGTATCATTGTATACATGGATGTCTTACAAATAGACTAGATTTTAATAAAATTTGGAGAATTGAACAACACAACAAAACAATACGCAATTTGCTATTAGCATGGCTGTCCCTAGTCATCATTTCCTTAAAGTGTTCAGTGTTCGCTATTGCATTTATTGAAGTATGAGGTTTCTTTTCGTTATGAATGCATAAATTTGACTAGCATATACACCTTAACGTAATGGAACGACATCGCTGATAGGTTCCACCCTAAAACGACGCTGACCAATCACATCCTTTGCTGCAGTCAGAATAGTTAATCAGGAAGCCGTTTCGCTCTCCAATGCTAAAAGTGGACTAGAAATAGCAATTTCGCTTCCCGTATTTCCCATGTACAGTAAAAACTCGATTAACCGCCATCGTCGGGACCGTGGTCGTGACGGTTGAGCGGATGGACGGATAACAGGAACACTGTATTATTCCTCCAAAACATGACCCCAATCAATTATATTATAGACAGATATCACTCTCACAGTAATGTAATATATTTCAGAGCGAAAAGAAATTAAACACGATTGTAATAGCAAATAAAACTATTTACTACATGATAAAAACATCCGTACAGTAGCTACAAATGTGGCAAAATAATGTACAGTACAGTAATATAAACTTACAGGTGAAATAGTTCATGTAGCTTGAAAATAGTCAATCATTTTCTTCTGCCTCTTTGATGCTTGAGTTTTCACCGCGGCAATATTTCGTATTTTTCGGAGCAGTAGTGTCTGCGGTGCATTGGCCTCTTCTTGACTTTCAAACCATTTTATACACTTGGACAGCATTGTTCCAGCCTCTGAGTGGCTAATAGTTTGCTTTTCGTCATGGTTTGAACACTCGTCTTCATCAGCCCCTTCTTCCTCATCAGTGGCACTTACGCTGGCAACAATTTCGTCATCACTCAAAATTAGAAACCCACTCTGTCACACTCTAACCACTCTGATACTTCTTCTGACGTCAAATGTGTACTGATTTGTAAATTATTGCACAAATTGACCATCTCGTCAACTGTCACAAAGCGAAAGCGTCACTGCACCTTAGAGCACTTTGTTATTGCAGTAGTATTATGCTATTACAGCAATGACGGTTAACAGAAACTGACGGTTTAAAGAGTGACGGTTGGTTCAACGAAGTTTTACTGTATTTTGTCCTCGTGCCGTGTCCTGACCCTGGAAAGTTGTCGCTCGTTGATGAAACGTGAGAGGTGGCTAATTATTCCGATGTCCCCACTAGCTAAATGAAACACCAAGGAACATTCCAACCAATATTTACAAAACTTTCGGAAAAACAGGTTTTCAATAAATCAACTATGAGGTTATCTCACACGCACCGCTGGACAATAATCCCAGATCCCTCTTTCTAAGAGTGAACACCTTTCACTACAATGTTAGTGACCTCAGACTAACGACAAGGACTGTGGGGAGAGGTATGTGGTAGTCAGGTCTCTAAGTTCAGAAACATGCACACTCTAACAAAATAAATTTGCGCCAGGTCACAAAAGACCCCGCGCTACCACTCCCGGGTTAAAGATGCTTGTACTTACCGACACACTATAGCGCTCCCACGCAGCGAAGACCCCATCAGCCGTCTCCTCATATATTAATATAAATAATTAAAACGTATATTACAATAAATGAGTATTAATTCAGCTCTCATCACTCCTGCCCGTCATTCTCTCCACAGTGTTCACATTCCATCATACTTGTATAGAATACTGCGACAAGTAATCAATCTTACGCCTTGATAGCTATGTTTAAATTGTCATGGATGACGAGCAAGAATTGTCCTCGTCTCATTATTATGTTATCCTCCTTCACCCGTAACTCCTCCTTCGTGCCATCCTCATGTATGAAGGATCTCTGGCCATGAATAGGATAGTGTTGATGTTCAAACTGTTGTTGTTATTGGTTCTGGAATGCTTTTCATGCAGTGGCTTGGTCCCACTCAACGGGAGCATGAATGTTTATTCAAATCCTTTAGTGACCATCTTCATAATAGGAATCTTGTGGACACTCCCATGTTCCATAATGACGGCCGTACTCACAGAGATGTACGCATATATGTGACTGGTTTGATGAAGACACGGACATCGTTTCGCTCATCGACTGACCTACTAAATCACCTCATCTTAATCCCATAGGAAATGTGAGGGACTATTTGGAATAGTGAGTGAAATGCATAAATCATCATCCTGACAATTTGGTGGCTTTACTGGACCTGGTCATCAGTGAACGGCTTCAACTACCTGCAGAAACTTGTGGATTTCCTCACCGAATCAAGGCATGAGGCGGTTTTAGAAGAACGCCTCCAAGGGTTGGCACATTATTCTTTGTCCAGTGAGCTTATATTGACGACGGGATTGAAATTTTAGCATTCATTGTTTTCGAGAAAATCGTTATGTTTCTGAGGCGTCAGCGCTGTTGCCTCTGCTCCCCACCCCGCTAGTTCAGAAGTGTGGCCCGCAATCCAGATGAGAGCTGAGAAAACAGATTCTTCAATGAAAAACATAACATATTGTCATGGCTGTCAATGCGTCCACCTCTCTTCTAGTACCTACAATAATGTAAGACTTTGAAAATAAAGAATCAAATAAAGAAAATCATAAATTACTAGATTTTGTTCCAAGTAGCCCAAGTTCTTCTGTGAGAATGTTTACTGCATACTGTGTTTCCTAAGTGCACTGCTCATCATTGCTCCAAATGTCAGCAACTAGAGACGGTGGTTTTATCCTTCGTTGAGCAGAGACGCTGAGGAATGTCTTAACCAACTGACCGACCAAACGTTTAACTTTCATTTACACTCAATTTCACGCGACGTGGGAGGTAAAATCTCTCATCCGTAAACACAACGCAAAAGCAGTATTTATTGCGTAGCCGAGTGTGTGTTTCTCTGCTACCACATCCCTGCTGCCACTGCTCAGAATAGTTCTGCAGGAAATTAAACAAAAGCTCCAAATCCTTTTTGGGCTGGGCTCAAGCCAAACTTTGTGTTATAAGTGTGAAGGCCTACCGCGCACCTTGCCCCTAAGCGGGTGCACGCAGATACTACCCGCATCTCATATTTTACTTGTCCCCGCAACGACAATGCAAAATAGTTAAGTTTGTGCATCAACAACGTTATAAAGAAACCGATATACAGACCTATTCTCATGCAAATTGCGAGTGCTCGCCTGTAACATAACCTTGTTAGAAAGGTTAACAGGTATTCATCATCTAGATCTGAAACGCATATCCATGACTTGATATTCTCAGTTTGAAAATGAAAGAACTCCCTCCTCGATACTTTTCCGTCAGGAATTGACAAATTTAGGAACGTGGTTTGGCATCACTGAGCCAAGCTTCAGTTCTCTTTCATCTTTCTGTCCACCTCCCTTGGTCAACTCGTGTTCTCTCCTAATCTCTACGGAATTACGTTATATTCTCTTGCCTTATTTGGTCTTTGTGTTTTCCGTGCTCCGATATGTTGAGGTCGGAACTCTACTATTTTCCCTACTTCTATATAAAATGCAATGATATTTGCCATGCTAGGAAGTTATTTGTGATATCCGCATTGATAGATGAAGTTCTCAAATTGTTAATTTATCAACGGTACATGTTTCAACCTGCAATGAGGGTTTCTTCAGCCAACATCAAGAATATAATTAAAAATATCATTGTTAACTCTAGTCTACTAACGAATGTTGGATACGTAATAAATTCTATATTAAATATTATAATGAAATGTAGGTTTATTGGTTGGTTCGACAGTTTAGGAGCTGCAACATCGTGGTCATGTAGCCCCGTTTACTGGTATTTTCGCACAAGCAGACAGATCACACACCCATTCTACCCCCCTGGGACAAGCTACGCAGCAGACGGCTCGCCAAGCAAAATAATTAAGTTTTAAAACACACTTGGAGCCAGGCATCTTCTTAAGTTTTTTGACCATCTTACGGGATCCACTTTTTACTAGCTCCATTGTTGGAGATATTGTTGTGCATAGCGATTCATTTCTGTGACTATCAGGTTAACAGTGATGCAGTGAAAAATAAATCAAAATAATTCACTGATCTCGAATCTTGTGGTGGAGCATGCTTCATACCTGGCAGTTCCAGGAATTGTTGTGTAGCCTGTGGAGGATTGTCCAGGTCAACATTCCTTTCTTCCCAGTCACTATTACTATCAACATCATTACCATCACTATCACTTGCTTGGTTATGTACGATCGCATTCCGCGCAGGTAATTCATTGTCCGAAGCGGAATCGGCACTTGATTCGTCACACACAAGATCGCAATCACTGTCCACGAAGTCCGAAAGTTCACCACTTGACTCATCAATCAATAATCCTCTCTCAAACCATCCTCCCTTCCCTTCGACGCCATGCTTTTAGGAGTCACGCGTAAACAAGTCAAGGAACTTCAAATATCGATAGACATAAAACAAAAGAAGTTTGCCAGAAAATGGTAGCTAGAAGTCTGTTTAATGGTCACGTCAAGTTTAGACGCCATTTTCGGTGTATAAGCCCCTCTAAGATTACAAAAACGAAGCGTCTCTCAGAGCGATGCTGGCAAGTTTCGTTCATTTTATGAGGATCGCTCACAGCGACTCTGGCATTAAGAGGATTAAGATTATTGCGTAGGCCTAGGTTCATATTGAAACGTTGGCTTCGATCGCATGATTAGGACACAAGAAATAAAAAGTCAATTTTAAAATTTCGCACAGCCACCATCTTGAGGTTATGTAAAGAATTTAACTAAATTATATGAGAGTGCATTACAATTTGTATAGTCATTATCTGTACCAAGTTTCACTGCTTTCGGTTGGTTAAATCGCGAGAAAAGACTACTTAAAAGTTTCAACTTCGCTTGGCCGCCATGTTCGTTCTGTAGTTAACATGTTTCTTAAAGTAAAACAGGGGGCGTGGTGGCTCAGCGGTCTAGCTGTATGCCTCTCACCAAGACGGTCCGGGTTCGATTCCCGGTCAATGCATGTGAGATTTTCGAAGTGAAATGCCATGTCCTGTGGTTCGGATTCCACGTAAAAAGGAGGTCCCGTGGCTCATAATCACAAGATTCACGGTCACGTAAAACTACAATCTTCCTTTTTAAAGTAACACAGGTGAACGTTTAGTAGTTCCCTTTATCACCGTAAAAATTTCAGAGTGATAGGAGTAATAGTTGTTGAGATATAGAATGTCGGTTAAATATTTCGCACAGCTGCCATGTTGGATTGGTGAGACGTAATAAAATTTGAAGGGAACGGTCGGGGTCGGCCGAAATAGTACTATGTCCATACCGAGTTTCATTGACATCTCTCGCGCCATTTAGATTTTATTAGGGACACACACACACAGACACACACTCACATATATGCACACACACACACACACACACACACACACGGACAAAAGGTGATCTCATTTGGCTATTTTTTCATAAATGAAAATAGGCTAAAAATAATTTTGTGTAAATATCATAACTTATATCTAAATGGTGTTTGTATATTGCTATAAAATAGACTAAAACATTTCTCTTAGAAGAATATCTTGAGATGGTGAACAGGGTGAAGGCTCTTTGCGGAGTGGCTGAAATATGTACTGTGTAATGTTAATGGTTCATGAAAACTGAAACATACAGTAACATATGACAAAATCCAACTTCATCACCATAGATTACGCCACAACAGCCTTTTGTGAAGGACCATTATCATTCACTGTTATTCCAGTCGTGGAACGTGCCTTAGTCATCACGGCTAAGCAGTGAGAGGGAACCAGTAATTCACCAGTCGAGTGGAATGAACGACAACCACTCCCAGCTGCCATGGATCACTTTCTAGCAAGTCTCGTTTGATATCCGGGAAATGAGGTCTAGTTCGCCTGGTGATAGGCCACACCCACTCCATTGGATTGATTCCGTCAACAATATCAGAATCGCGATCTTGCGTAGCTCGGAACGTAACTGGCATCTGGTGAGCAACTAGGCTTCCATTAGTGTTGCTGTTGTTGCCTCAAAGTGACTGTTGTTATTCTGCTCAGAGTAAGGCCATATCAAATGTGAACTGATTGTTACGAGGACACAGCATGTCTTCTATAAAGAATCCAGATCCAGCTCAAAAGTAGTGTTCTTATTTAAACCTTTATAGGGTAGTGGGCTATATATTAACCACCTCCTACTGTATAAGGACATTTTATATTGCCAATGATGCTGATGGTTGAATATTTCAGCCAAATACCAACACATTTTGTTTTGGAAGTGTTTATATTACTGGAAACCGAATACTATCTCTTTATCTCCTTGACCTAAAGTACATGAAACATTCTTTTAAATAAAAACAATTAAAATTGAAAAGTTTAAAAATGGAAGGCATAATAAAATTATTATTAAAAATAAATAAGCTCATATAAATTAAAATTATAATACTGTTATATCCTTAATATTTTAGAACAATAAATCTTAAAGAAAATAAAAATAAAAATTAATAATAATTAATATTATGAGCCTCCGTAGCTTAGGCGGCAGCACGCCGGCTTCTCACCACTGGGTCCATGGTTCAAATCCCGGTCACTCCATGTGAGATCTGTGCTGGACAAAACGGAGGCAGACAGGTTTTTCTCCGGGTACTCCGGTTTCCCCTGTCAAAAATTTCATTCCAGCAACACTCTCCACTATCATTTCATTTCATCTGTCATTCATTTAATCATTGCCCCAGAGGAGGGCGTCAGGCCTCGGCAGCCGGCACAGTTCATATCCTCGCCACTAGATGGGGGCTTCATTCATTCCATTCCTGACCCGGTCGGAGACTGGAAGCAGGCTGTGGATTTTCAATAATTAATATTGGGGTTAAACAATTAAAACTATATTAAAATAAATACAAGTAAAAGATCTTCAATAATATTCTGCCCTTTAAAGGGTTAAATAGTGTCTAACCCAAATGGACCAGCAACGTTTTGGTTAATAGGGTGATCATTTTCCTACACTGCATTTTGAAAGGGAAAATAATATCGATTTTGATCACGACTCTGCACGCAACCTTAGACTCGTCTAAGCAGATATCAGTTTCTGTTTTATTTGCAATATTAACAGCATGATGAACTGCTGTGCCCAAGATAGCGGGTTCAAACCCGGCCGAAGTTGTCGGATTTTTTATGAGCGTTAAAATCCTTCAGTATGCCTTCCTTCGGAGGGGAACTAAAGCCGGCGGTCCCATGTCATAAATTTACGGCATGAAAAAGATCCTTCCACAGACTAAACTTGTGTGAAGCTAAATTTCTAGGTTAGATTTTGTTGGAACGCTCTATCAAAGTTGCAACATTCACCACTAGGTATCATTGACATCTGGAAGCGAAAGTTGAAACTACTTGAAATTGAACGGAACTTGTAGCTCCCCCTAAGGGTGTCCGCCAGAAGCATCTACAGCCTCTGGCGAGCCGAACATGCCCTGGGACACTCCCGGCACTAATAGCCATACGATAAATAAATAAATAAATAAATAAATAAATAAATAAATAAATAAATAAATAAATAAATAAATAAATAAATAATAACAGCCATGGAGTAAAGAACAAGCTTGCCTTTAAAGTACTCAACATCAGTATCCTCCTTTCCAAACTATAAGACGTGATCAAACGGTTTTGGTTTGAGGCAGTTGCTGCAGCGTATATGCAACGTAGCGTGCACGGACACGTAGACTACAGTCGACCAAAATATTATGTGTACTCGAGTTTGAAGGTTGTTTGTGAAGTAACCAATTGACCTACATAAAATCCAATAACATCATCATTTTCGTCATTCTATTTTACGTTAGTTTCTGTAGGTTTGGACATTTTTATTTATATTTTAATATTTTTTTTATCGCAGTTGGAACACAAAAAGTGCCCGTTTTTAAGCGTGTTCCAACCATGCGTCACATTTAAGAATTATTATCTCACAAACCCGTCATCAGATCGAATTCAAATTTTAACACAATATACATTGGAATGTTGTATAACTGGTTTATTAATTTCAAAATTTCATGTGTCCAAAAAACAAAGTTGTTATCATTTTTGTAAGGTAACTTTTTCTCGGCTCAGGGTGGTTGGAAAATGTAGTTCTTGGTTGCGTTGTAATCCTTATACATCAAAAAGGTATGCTGTATGATTGTGAAATACGTAAATTAATTCACTTATTTTATATCGGTTTGTATTTGTACGGGGAATTAAGACATGGTTCACTAGTTAGCCGCTCCGGTGAAAGCTGTACAACGTTGTCAAGATGGGCTCTATCACGCGTCATGGCGCGCCTCGCTCGGAAGTGATGGGATCCATATCAGCAACGCTGTGCAGCATTTCCCGGAGCGGCTAGCTGGTGAATCATGTCTTAATTCCCCGTACAAATACAAACCGATATAAAATAAGTGAATTCATTTACGTATTTCACAGTCATGCAGCATAACCTTTTGATGTATAAGGATTACAACGCAACCAAGAACTACATTTTCCAACGACCCCGAGCTGAGAAAAAGTTACCTTACAAAAATGATAACAACTTTCGTTCTTGAATACACAATATTTTGGAATTAATGAACCAGTTATACAAAATTCCAATGTATATTCTGTTAAAATTTGGATTCGATCTGATGACGGGTTTGTGAGATAATAATTCTTAAATGTGACGCAAGGTTGAAACCCGGTTAAAAAACGGGCACTTTTGGTGTTTCAACTGCGATAAAAAATATTAAAATATAAATTAAACATTCCAAACCTACATGAACTAACGTAAAATAGAACGACGAAAATGTTGATGTTATTGGATTTTATATAGGTCTATTGGTTACTTCACAAACAACCTTCAAACTCGAGTGCACATAATATTTTGGTCGACAGTAGGGATTACTGTACTGTAGTGTGTCTTGCCCAGGTGCGTGCGTTAAATGCGGTCACGGGAACGATGGCGACGTCATTACCAAATGCGTCCAAACAGACTAACGTGCTGCTATTCTTTTCCTGGCTTCTGAAGGACAAACGCCGGTGGAGAATGACGGAAGTGTGGGGCAGCAAGTCTGTCGGAAACCACCGTTGTGGAATTGTGCGCCAAGTTCCGTGCTGGTCGCGTTTCGACACAAGACGCCGGTCGCTCTGGGAGGCAACTCTGGAGAAATAACGGCGTGCACTTAAGGTGAAACGTCCGGAAAAAATGCAATAAGGGGTGCTGCTGCTTCATGATAACGCACGTCCCCATACCGCAAAGGTTGTAACGCAGAAGGTAAGCCAAGTAATGTGGGAGATACTCGAGCATCCGCCCTATAGTCCTGATCTGTTCCCAGGCGATTATCACGCCTTCGGTCCCTTTAAAAATGCCTTGTAGGATGGACGATTCCTAGTGGACGAGGATGTGCAGCAGCACACAGTATTTTACCACACAGGGATCTTCAACCTGCTGCTTCTGTGGGATGAGTGCCTCAATCCTCACGGCCATTTTGTCAGATTGGCATACTGATTGTGGACTGTGCAGCGGTCAAACGGAAACTTTTTGATCACGCCTTATACTTGTAAAATAAAGACGGAGAACGAACTGACACAATCGAGCTGGGGGATACACGAGCCAAGGTCGCACACCGAGTCGTGAAGAAAGACCAAGGATTGATAATGATTTTCTCAAACAATAAAATAAATTAGGAAACTAAGCCGAAACACGTATGGGATTATTAATGTTCAGTAAGATTCCCTCCCTATCGTTGCTACTTCATACAAGTTGTAAAGCGGGTATTAAAAGCAGTAGCCACGGTGGCCGAGGGCGCTACCTCGTGCCTCGCTGGCATCGGGAGAGCGTGAGTTTGAATCCCACCTCGGCCGTCCTGAAAATGGTGTTCGTGGTTTCCCATTTTCACCACCAGGCAAATGCCGGGACGGTTCCTTTCAATAGGCCCACGGCCGATTTCCTTCCAATATCCCTTCCCTGACCCGTCCTGTACATGGCCATTGGCTGCATTAATAAAATTATTAAAAGGCAGTAGCTCTACCGCAAAATAATTAGGATATTTGACCCCGGTGAGGCCAATGTTGGAATGCGGCTTAATGGTTTGGGACCTGTATCAAGTAGGGCTCATCAATGAGCTGGAGATGGTACAAAGGAAGGCTGCTAGGTTTGTGCTCAACGATCCTGGAAGTAGTGTAACTCAAATGATACAAAAACTAGGGTGGGAATCTCTGGGAGATAGAAGGACGCTATGTTTAACACTTACACTAATCGGCCAGCATGGGGAGAACTAAGCAATCCCACCTATCTGAGCAGGGCAGATCAGGGCCGACCACAGCGTACGAATTATGGGAAATATTCCTTCATTAACCGTGATATTGATAATTGGAACTCATCACCTTAGAGCCTTTCCCCAAACATAGCCTATTGATGTGTTTAAGAGAAGATTGAAATGTTGTGTAAATACTGCGATGTAATTACTGTAGTTCCCTAATCGTGACTTGTGTACATTAACTGTGTTAGATGTTATTGTTGGTGATTTTCTGTATTTGTACAATTTTCCACCGGTGAATAGCCCCCATTTGCAAATACTATATAATAATAATAATAATAATAATAATAATAATAATAATAATAATAATAATAATAATAATGAAATGAAAATCCACAGCCTGCTTCCAGTCTCCGACCGGGTCAGGAATGGAATGAATGAAGCCCCCATCTAGCGGCGAGGATATGAACGTGCCGGCTGCCGAGGCCTGACGCACTCCTCTGGGGCAATGATTAAATGCATGACAGATGAAATGAAATGATAGTGGAGAGTGTTGCTGGAATGAAATTGTGACAGGGAAAACCGGAGTACCCGGAGAAAAACCTGTCTGCCTCCGTTTTGTCCAGCACAGATCTCACATGGAATGACCGGGATTTGAACCACGGACCCAGCGGTGAGAGGCCGGCGTGCTGCCACCTAAACCACGGAGGCTTCAATAATAATAATAATAATAATAATAATAAGTTAAACGATGTATTCATGAAAGCATTATTTTTGTGCTTGATCCAGGACTTGTATGGAAGACTCTTGTCCAGTCTTCTTGACATTGTTCAGTTTATAAACCACTCAAGTCAGCCAGCACTCAGGATGCACCGTGCTTCACTCAGGAATGCTGGATCGCTGAATCGAATCGCGGCCAACGGAATTCCCTTTCTTTCCTTGCTATGTTTTGAATACTTCATGCGTAGTAATTGATAACATCTAATCTCATTTGGCAAGTCCTTGCTAAAATTAATGAACTCAAGTAATGAAAAGTAGTCCAACAATTTCTACTTTGTTTCTTTTTGGCATTTCAATGATCGATTAATCGCCAGATATTCGACTTTAAGGTTCTAATAAATGAATTCAAGCTCTTTTATGCAATGAAGTAGTTTTCTAAATGAAACCTCATTTGGAAATAGACTGTCCCTTTCAATTTATAACAGAAAGTGCTGGAAATGCCACAGTCACTCGATATTCCCAAATTATGTAGTCTACAGAGAAATATCGATACAATGATGATACTTGTACTAGTTATAACTAAGCTCAGATGTTTAGGAAATGTCATATGCTTTCCCTTGACTACATTTTCATAAAAACTGTGATTAAGCAGGAGTTCAATGTTCTGGATTATTTTTAGGTGGATTTTATAGAGAATATAAATACATGTTTTTTTTAATAGTTATTGTCATATTTCATCAATATTAATGTTTTACAATATGATATCCGCTGGCCGCTGCAAGGGTCCTGTGCGTTAGAGGTGCTAAAAATTTAAAAAAAAAGGTTTCAATTTGCCAATTGTTGCGGACAATCTTTAACTGTAACTAAACTTGGTAGCATTTATAATTTAGGGCATTTTATTTCTCTTTTACAGGAAATGTGATTTTGTCGCAGGTTTTAACGCGATAAATTGTGAAGAATATGCTGCTTTCCGCGAGTCTCTTGAAACATTCTCCAATAAAAATTTAAGGATTTTTTTTTTTGTTCACTGCAACATTAGATTTTTCCATTTTAGCTATTCATTATACAAATAAATAATGTCAAAACATCACATAAAGTTTTTCACAACACTTGTTTGCCATGATGAAGAGTGTGTGGGCGAGGTTATTGCAAAAGAGACGGCATTTTGTCAAATCCTGCACACTTTATTCATGTGTGAAAAGAAGATTACAAAAGGAAGACATTTGGCCTGTTAAACAGGGACTGATACGTGTTGTAATGTTGCCATCCTGTGACGTTTCAATAAGGAACATGGCCACCACGGGCGCCCAGCAGAGCTCTTACTGGCCGTGGCATACCGGTACCGCAGATCAAGTTGTCCAGGTCCTCTTGAGGCAGGTGATCCCACTCTTCGACGGTAGGCTCCATGATCTCTTGGCGGGTTATGCGAGGGCGTGGACGCTGAGCAACATCACGCTTCAGCGTCTCCCAGACATGTTCGATACAGTTCATGTCCGGCGACATCGCAGGCCATTCCATTCGTGCAATGGCGGACTCTTCGAGGAAGTTTCTTACCACCGCTGCTTGATGTGGTAAGTATATGCACAACTCTTTTTTTTGTTATACACTGACCAGCAAAGATAACTGGTCACTTGAAAATTAAACATTATTTTAATTTAAATCATAAATATGAACTTACTGTTTATAGCATGGAAGTGAGGTTAATTGGTTTCCTGGATGCATTACCATTCTTCATGTCACAGTTCCACTTAACAATAGCGGTTCATTGACAAGATGCTGTTTCCCGCGGAAAGATGTGCGCGCCACCATTTTCGATCAGAGCCACTGCCCTGGCAACATCTTCAGGCCTCAAGCGCTTATTCGTTTCTGAATTGCACAAGAACAACTGAGGATGTGGCTGTATTGATCTTTTCCTATGGCAACATGTGGATAAAGAAAAAATAATAAAACATTGCATTGTTGACGATAGCGACGGCGCGCGGGAAACAGCGTCATGTCAAAGAATCGCTATTGTTAAGTGAAACAGTGACATGAAGAATGGTAATGCATCCAGGAAACCAATTAACCTCACTTCCCTGCTATAACTACAGCACTAGGCCTATACCGTTCATATTTATGGTTTGAATGAAAGTAATGCTGACTTTTTCAAGTGATCGTTTTGTTTTTTTTTTTTTTTTTTTTTTTTTTGCCGGTCAGTGTATATTTTAATCCATTATTTGTAAGGATACCGATTCCTTTTAATAATTGTTTCTGAGTTTTATCATTAACACAAAAAGTGATGAAAATTTCCAGCATAACTCAACACATTGCTAGCGTCTCGCCCCAGTGTACCATCAGTTTTATCTTAGCAAATTGTTGTTCTTTGTAATCAGTAATTTATAGTTTTGACATAGCGATATCTAAATTAATATTCTTAATTGGGTTTTAGCAGAAGAAGGCTTCATTGTGAAGCCGAAACATGTACAACAATTGAATACAGTAGAACGTCGTTTATCCGGACTAATTGGGACCGAAAGTGTTCCGGATAACGATTTTTCTGGATAATCGAAAATAGGGAGAACCACCAAGCTTCTCATTTAGGTGCAACGCTTTCTCAAACAACACAGCTCCAGAAATGGGATATTCCTTACTTCTTGTCTGTATAAACCATAAGTAAGCCGCGTCTTCCAATTTTTCTTCCGTAGCTGATCTCATGGTTTTTCTCTTTTTAGACACTTCTTCACTATCTAACATCGATGCATAATTCAGAATTCACCTTTTCGGTTCTTCAAATAATAAATATTGTAGATTTTCCGACACTAATATTTTTTTTAGACACTGCACACTCCGATATTTATCCATTTCATTAATGATCTCCGTCTTATTCTCAATCGATAAAATGTTGCGATTTCGTTTTTCCTTTTTGCCACTCGTAGAAGTCATTTTCACATCGTAATACAGTACAGCACGTAGCCTACTGTAACTCGTTGAAACATTATAGAGCAAACAATCGGTAGGAGACAACAATTGAAAACGAGAACCGACTCACTACTGTAGGCAGCGCGCACTTCGCATAACAACAGTAGGTGCGCGCAATTCCGATTTTTTTTTTTTTTTTTTTGCTCGTCCGGATAATTGACGTTCCGGTTGTTTGACGTCCGGATAAACGACGTTCTACTGTAGTTGTTTCTCAACTTGTATTGATTGGCGGAGTGTTATTAAGATCTTTTTTTTTCTTTTTGTAGGAAATCATAATATGGCATTCATTCGCAAACAAACCGAATAAGTTCGCATTTTATCTCGAATTTCGTACCGTTAAACTCATGGGTCATGGGACTTGGAGATACTTGTTGTGATGAGATTTGGTGCTCTAAACCACAAGTCGGGCGAGAGGGCGGGTCAAGCGAGCCCCGGGGTCGGGGGCTGTGGAGGAGCCCTCGATTTAACTTCTTCTCCACCTCTTGTCTGTCATAACAGAGCCGGGAACACAGAAGGTGGACCACGGACTCAGTCCTCCCGCTCTGTCGACTTTCCATCCCGCAGTGAGATGATCACGGGAAGCAATTAGCCGAGGCAGCGCTTTCATCTTAGCAACCGCAGATGGTCTACTTAACCTTGTTACCAGCATCACATAGCTGGCCACTGGCCGCTCCATGAGGAGAAGGGAGAGCTGCACCAATCTGAAGCTGACATTGGCCATCTGAAGTGTAACTGTTTTCCATTTTCCCCACTCGCATTGTGAACCGCTGGAAGAAAATTAACACTCAGTGTGAGTAGTCTTAGCGTTATAGTTGCTCCATTTATTGCGAACTGTACATTGTGGTCATCAGCCTACAGCACATGTGTTCTGGCAGTTGAGGCTAGGGCACCAGTTGTGGGATGGTTGAAATGGATCAGTTGTCTGTTCCTCGCAAAGCTGGGACGAGACGCCAAGTTTACCAACGGGCCACTTACATTTTGGCGGCTTGGGTGGCGTAGTTGGTAGCTTGCTGAGCTTCTATGCCCAAGGTCGCGGGTTCAAACCCGGCCGAATTCGTCGGATTTTTAAGAGCGTTAAAAATCCCTCAGTATGCCTTCCTTCGGAGGGGAAATAAAGCCGGCGGTTCCATGTCATAGATCTATGGCATGTAAAAGAACCTTCCACTAATTACAATTGTGTGAAGCTAAACTATAGGTTAGATTTGACTAACGCTTTTAGGTTCCAACGTTCTTCGGCAGGAGTCGGCTCCGGTGGCATCCAGTAACCAAGTTCTGAACTAGTTGGTCGTTGACGCTGGCGTTTGGTAGCAAAAGTAGGAACTACTTAAAAATTCAATGTCTGCAGTCCTTACTTGAATTAAAAACGGACACTAATACAGCCATCATAATTAACACAGGTTATCAGACAGATTCTACACACCCCAAAGTACACGGGGCTACATGACCGCGTTGTCGCAGCCCGTAAACTGAGGAACCAACCAACCATCTGGGATTCTCCCGGGTTATAAGAAAGTTAGCATTTTGAATTGCTACTTCTTTGGAGATTTTGTTATTTGTGGATATTCCAAAATTGCAGTGATATATTAATATATTAATGATAGAGAAATGGAATCTCTAGGGAAGAAATTTACAGGACCAATAACACAAATCATTTCGGTTTTGAATAGTTTACAGTTGGTCTGTTAATTGAGCAGACGTAGGATAAAGTAAATCTCAACTTGCACCCTTCATCCTCCATGTAAACAAAAGCACCAATCGTGCAGCCACCAGGGCAATTTCTTGCTGGTGTGTGTGTACATTTTTGGGGTTTAATTTAATATTTATTGTATCTTAATTTTGTGTTTTTAATTGTTCGCTTAATTCATTTGTTATTAGATGATGTATGACATTATGTTGCTTTGAGAACTGTTTGGATTACAAGTGGTCTTCGTTCGTTGCCAGTTTCAAGCCGTCAGCCAATGAGAGTTGGGGGGTCATCCATCCGTGGTTGGCCTCGTACAAGGTTGCTTAACATTTTTGGATTGTTGTGTATGATTCCTCTTGATAAACAAGCGGTCTTTTGATATGTTGTGTGCGTGGTTGTGGCGTAGTGTGGGTGGTTTGTCAAAGCTGATTCGTGGATCGTAGTTTGTGATGTGAATGATTTTGGTGTGATGTGTCTTCGTTGACCATCTCCCCCATACGAGGCGACAGTGGCCAACCCGTGAGGTAAGCATGCTCCACACGGTTTGATACATTTATTTTTGGTGGAAGATTTTGCTAGGTGGGTTAGCAGTCTGTGTTTTCTAGTATATCGTTAGGTAGATGTATTGCGGTCTTCGTTTTTTTTTCTTCTCTTTTGTCTGGTTGGTACTCTCTCTGGTTTAGCAGTAATGGGTTTGTGTGATGTATTTTTAGTCATGTCTGTCATGTAGTCTAGTACGTATGGGATACTGGTGCGTGTGTGCAATACTTGAATTCTTGTGGGTGTTTTGGTTTTGAGAGTTAGTCTCAACATCGAGTCTTGGGCTCGTTGTAAATTTGCTATGGAGGCGATTGCAGAAATGTAGCGACGCCCACTCGAGACGATTCAAAGAGTAAATACAGCTCAAAATTGTGGTAAATCAAGGAATTTCTAGATAGGTAGGTAGGACCATGAAATACGCACATAGAATGGTATTTTAACGAGGTATTATTGTACGCATATGAAAGAATATGTAAAGATATAAAATAATCGGAATTCGTAATTTCTAATGATGTTGTCTTAAGGGACCTAACATCTAGGACATCAGCTCCTGAAGAGCGGGAGCTTGGAGTCTATGGTTATTGCTCTTGATGGCTACCATCTTCTTCACCAATGTCACTGCGGCCTTTGAGATAGCCTCGGTACAGTGTCCGTAATGATGTCAGTGTCACTCGGCTAGCAAATGGCGTGGAGAAATTCTGTTGTAAACCCCGTCATTTTTAATAATTTACCGTCTGTGACATTACACCTTGTCCTTCAAGTAATGCGTGGGAACACTCCCGCTGTTCTCAGCCTAGATGGAACACAATTTAACATTTCACGGTGAACCGTGCAGTTTCGGAGACTCGACCTTAGAGAACGCTCCAACACACAACTTGTAATATCTACCCATTATTATTCCTGTTTGCAACGCAACGGGGTCGGGGAAGAGATGCGATGAAATTTTAAATGGCCAATGGTTTTTACGGCCTGATGCCCTTCCTGACGCCAACCTCATGAGAGGAGTTAATGGGAGATGAAATAAATGAAGATGAATGAATCTGGGCAAGGATGTGGAAGGAAGCGGCCGTGGTCTGTCAGAAGGTACCGTCCCAGCATTTGCCTGGAGTTGAAAATGGGGAAACCACGGAAAACCATTTCAAGAACGACCGACGGTGGGGCTGGAATCCATGTCTACCGAGTCAGTAGGGAGCATGGC
The DNA here is from genome assembly GCA_946902985.2 of Meconema thalassinum. Taxonomy (NCBI): domain Eukaryota; kingdom Metazoa; phylum Arthropoda; class Insecta; order Orthoptera; family Tettigoniidae; genus Meconema; species Meconema thalassinum. Next base: position 90,857,274 of record OX336391.1, on the reverse strand, counting down.
CCCATGGCCTAGCTCTGCGATTTAGCAACATTGTGCAGAATGAATTGATACTAGTTGTTTATGATAAATAGGGCTCGGATTTTTATGTAAATACATATTTTAAGCATTTTTCTATAAGTACATAAATTCCTGCCTTTCACTTATTAGCACATAAAATACATAATATTTACATTTTTTTAAATCAGTTTGCTAGATATTTCAGTTTATTGCATTTTTGTTCTGTGTTACTTCAACGGGGAAGGACCTGTGAGCTATCTAATCTTCATGCAGAGCGTATGTCAGCTTGTAACTGTGTTATTCTAAACATGTCGCCCCGTGCCACTCACTGTGGAAGCCGGGTATTTCCTTGTCCACGGCCATATTGCCTCACGTGATAGAACTACCTCGCCGACCCCCCTCCTAGAGCTACCTCGAACCAGTGTCCCTCACATGCAGTTCATTTCTGGTACTGTGAGTGTAAGGCAGTTCTACGATGCCTAATGTAGGCCTAAAACCAACTACAAGTTATCGTCTGTTGTAGAATTTAAAGATAATTTTACCTCTGATGGGGGCGTTCTGTTCTGCCAACAATGTGGGGAAAGCAATCAAGGCTGAACAGCGATCTCAAGTTACACAACACCTCAAGGACAAGAAACATATTTCCGCAGTATCGCGCCTTCAGAATAAGTGATTCGCGATAATCGTCGGTCATTTGTGATGGACAACCTGAAGATGTATCTCGTTGTGTATTGTAATGCTTCAGCAGTCAGTGAGACAGAATAAATTGCATTCGTGAGTACTGGATATTGTTTATATTCACATTAATGAACTAAATTATAATTACATATTTTTACCTTTTTGTCACATATTTAAGGTATTTTTAATACATAAAAAATAAATATTTTCCCGATTTTTAGCACCTAAAATTCCGAACCTTAATGAAAAACATTTCAGAGCAAAAACGTAAAGGTGCGTAATTCCCTCAATTGTGCCAACGTTGAAGAGCTAAAGGTTTCAAATTGTGAGTCTTGGAGAGCTATGGCAAACTAAAAAAAAAACTAATTTTGAAAATCGCTTCCAGCCTCAATGCAGTTCCGGAAAAAAGCCTAAAATCGCTTTTAGTTTTACTTATTTTCTTTTTGATTCAAATCCTGGCCAAATTTCCTTATATAAATAATTCTATCTTTAATGTGTTCTTTGGTTCAATACCCTCAGGTGTTTTTTGATTTGTTTTAAATCTCCACACCGGAAGTAGTTTACGGACTGAAGTGAAACTCTGCATAAACTCACACTAGCACTCGTAGTGGTAGAAAAGGCAAACTGCTAATCTAATCCACAGGATATGGTTGAGTCACATTGACTCACACTAGCACTCGTAGTGGTAGAAAAGGCAAACTGCTAATCTAATCCACCGGACGGGGTTGATTGAGTTTCCCTTGAACAATCATCAGTCTACCGCGTGCCATCATGCCGGCACCCTGTAAGGAACGTTTAGTGTGTCCTTCACGTTTGGAAAAGTGGAAGAAACAGCGAACATTACTTACAAATGCACCAAACAAGGAATTGTCTAGTCTATGACAAGCACTTTAAGTTGCTTGCAAGGGCTACCAACTGTGGATTTGTTTGTTTTCACACGTGTAGATTGATTTGGGGATTTGTCACTTGGGTGTTTTAATGTAATAACCATTTGACTGGAAATACCAATGTACAATCAGATAAACTGGAACATTTTATTAATTTATATTAATTTAATCATTACATACCATTTTTGCAAAATATTATTTTATTACCATCAAATCAAAGCCCACTATTTTTATAAGAATTTTCATAGACACCCCAAGAAAATAGTAATAACAATGCTTTGCTCGTAATTACTTTAGTTTCCTTTTAACAACATCGCTGAAGAAGGCCATAGCCTAATAAGGCCGAAACTGGTACATTTCAGTAATTTATATTAATTCAATTATTATTGACTAACGTGTAATACATTTATTAAACACCCATTAGTATCAAATGAGCAGCACACTTATTCAGTGTTTGTGGGGGCGTATTGCTTTAATTATTTCTCAGCCAAGACTTCGTGGAATAGTTTGGAGAAGGAGGCTGACCGTTTACGAGTGGTTTTGTTATTTGCTTACCCTAGCAACCTTGTGGATATTAATTATAAAAGAAATGTCAAGGGGTCATATTCTTTAACAGATGTAGGCCTAAGTTGTATTTTTGAAGATTCTAACGATATTGATGATGATGATGATAATTGTTGTTTTAAGGGGCCTAACATCTAGGTTATCGGCCCACTAACGATATTATGAGGGCAGGTGTTTGAGGACCTTTTTTTTTTTCGTTTCATGGTTGACGTTGTGGGGTTTAGTAGATATTTTAATCACATTTTTCAGGTTGTTTTTCGCATGTCCCAAAAATTGGGATTGTATCATGTTGATCGATGGAAAGTTGAAATATCAATTGTCAATAAGGCAAATGGCTTCAAAGCTCTCTGAAAAGCACTATGGGTATACCACAAATGAAACACATATTCACTGCTCTATGAATAACTCGGAAAGGTAGTAAACATTTGAAATACTCCTATGGTCACCTATCTAATAAATCTAGAAATGAATAAGAGGACATTAAATACAATTTCGCGGTTGTTACTTTGAATAAACTACAGTCATTATATAGAGACGGGTTACAGAGCTATCCATAATGAGTTGTTCCGTTTAGCACAACATAATCAACCACTACCCTGAGATTTCACTGGCCAAGTCTCCAGGACTTGATAACTATACGATATACTTCCTGTAGCTGGTAACTCTTCCAATACAGTCTACAGTCCCGGGTTTGAGTTCAACTCTCTCCGGTACGGCACTGAGCCAGAGTTCTCTGTGACAGAGAGTGACTTTCAGTCCAGCCGCAGTGCGTACGCGCGTCGCTATCGCCTGTACTCTAGCCAAACCATCTTAGTGTGAAATAAAATGAGTACATTATCTGGAAGATTCCGAAAGTACTTTACCGAGTGCATTATCTGGAGGATTTCATAACTACTTTACCGAGTACATTATCTGGACGATTTTAAAACTACTTTACCGAGTACATTATCTGGAAGATTTTAAAACTACTTGACCGAGTACATTATCTGGAAGATTTTAAAACTACTTTACCGAGTACATTATCTGGTGGTTTTCAAAAGTACTTCAACGAGTACAATATCTGGAGGATTCCAAAAGTACTTGAACGAGTATATTATCTGGAGGATTTCAAAAGTACTTCACCGACTACATTATGTGGAGGATTTCAAAAATACTTTACTGAGTACATTGTCTGGAAGAGTTCAAAGCTACTTCAATGAGTACATTACCTGGAGGATTTCAAAACTACTTTACCGAGTATATTGTCTGAAGGACATTAACTGGAAGATTCCGAAAGTACAGTACCTTAACGGATACATCAGCAGGAAGATTCCGAAAGTACTTTAACGGGTACATTAAATGGAAGATTCCGACAGCACTTTTGCCAAAGGCAAAATAACCCCGTCGTCATGCAATCAAGATGGTGGCTGACTATTAAAACTTCAAAATCAATAACTCCGGATCCAGGTGCGCAATTAACACAAAACCTTGTAAGACGGGAGAAACAGATAATCATAAGACTATACAGACACAGCCGTCATCTTGAATATATAAGACATTAATATCGACAATCCACTAGTTATTACAGTTTCAATGTCAGTAAATGAGGTCCGTATTGACTAACTATAAATTAGAAAGAAAATAAAGGGATTCTGCCTTTCCAATGCCTTTATTGAACCGACTCACAGGTACATGTTTCGAAGGTAAAACAGGCCTGGATATCCAATTGGAAGATCTTCCAAGGAGAAACGGAAACAATTGAACTTCATATTATTTACTTCACAAATCTTTATTCATGCAACGTATGTTCTTATAAAGGTTATTTATCTTTGTTATTTTTATGTACAGGCTGAGGAAGAAGGAGTTTTACCTTCGAAACATGTACCTGTGAGTAGGCTCAATACAAGTATTGGAATGGCAGAATTCCTTTATTTTCTTTCTAATGAAGCTGTAGTCTCACATGAAATGCTTTCTCTGCACAAGGCGCATGAAAAACCATTCCATACTGCACCCGTTCATAAACATTCAAGATGGTGGATGGGCGTACCTTTCTAATGTTCAAATCAACTCTGTGTGCAAAAGAGGAATTACAACGAAACTTAGTCAACAGGGAGTGAGTCTTATGTATAAGTAGGATTCAACACTTAACGTTCATTATCGGAACATTTGATTATACTCCTTGAAAAGGATGAAGAGGAGATAGTAGGCTATATGTTCTCGTTAACGAATTGTCTTGTATTTGCTGTAACAATAATTGTTACTATGTTGTTTTATTTTTTGTAGTTGTTTGATGCGCTTAGACATCGTGGGCATTTAGCCCCGTGTATTTTGTGTGAGTTGAATGGTCTTGTCTGATAACCTGTGTTGTTGTGATGGCTGTATTAGTTTGTGTATTTGTAACTCGGGTGAGGATTGGGATGGAGACGACCACTTCGTTATGTTACGAACCATCCCTGCATTCACCTGGAGTAGAAGTGGGAAACCACGGAAGATCACTTTGAGCATGTCTCAGGTGGGAATCGAACCCACCCATTCTCAGTTGTACCTCAGAAGGCTGAGTGTACCGCGTTTCAGCTATCAGATCAGAATTTAATGTTTTGCCAGAGCCCAGACCTCCGGGCGACAGCCAAGAATACTAGTCACTACACCACGAGGTGGACTGGTTACTAGACTGTATATGCGGCACTATCGTAAAAGAGAGAAAATAAAATCAATCTGTTAGCATTGATTCTTCCTTTAAAGATGTAGCAAAAGAAGTCGTCATGCCATAGAATATTCTCCCCCTGTCAATTTCAGCAACGATGCTGCTTCGCAATCCTCATTTTATTTATGTATTTATTAACTAGCTGAAGTACCCGTGCTTCGCTGCGGGTCATAAATATATTAAAATGTGAATGTGACAGTTAAACAGGGGATCTGCGAGGTGCTGCGCGGAGGTAGAGTAAGGATGGAACATTTTGTCCAACAACACCTCTAGGCGTTGACCGTGTTTTATAGCACAATTTTAGGGTTTACTCGCTAACCGTTGGAGATACACGAAAAGTGATAAGGACCTTTCGGATAGAAAATTAAATATTAATCCTCGTATATGCCATCAGAAGTTTTCTATTTCATAGTGTTCTCTTTTTATTTGAAATGGAAATATGAAAGTTTGAAGCCAATAGGTGTAGTGACGTCACTAAAACGGTCGCCATCTTTAAATAGTGCAAATTATCGATACATGTTAACAAGGTAAATCAGCTACTTCCATGTAAATCGGACCAGTGATTCTTGCGTGATTGAGTAATACACAGACACACACCATCTCATTTTTAGCCTGTTTTCAATTTTGAAAAAATAGGCTTATGAGATCACCTTTTGTCCGTGTGTGTATGCGCGCGTGTGTGTGTGTGTGTGTGTGATTCGTGTGTGTGTCCCCCCCTAATAAAATCTAAACGGCTGGAGCGATTTCAATGAAACTCGGAAAGTTCATAGCACTATTCCCGGCGACCTCGACCGTGCCCTTCAAATTTTGTTAGGACTCACCAATCCAACATGGCGGTTGTGCGAAATATTTCACCAGCATTCAATATCTCCGAAACTATTACCGATATTACCCTGACATTTTCTATGGTGATAGAGGGAACTACTATAAGTTCACTTATGTGACTTTTGAAAACCTGGTAACTACAAAACCAACATGGCGGCCAAGCTAAATTGCGACCTTTAAATAGACGTTTCTCGCGATTTGACCAACCAAACGCAATGAAACTTGGTACAGTATATGTTTATATACATTGTAATGCACCGACATCTAACTTCGTTCAATTGTTTACATAATCACAAGATGGCGGATGTGCGAAATATTTCACCGGTATTCTATATCTCTGAAACTATTAGCGGTAAAACCCTGAAATTTTGTACGGAGATAAAAGGCACTACTGGAAGTCCATCTATAAGACTTTCAAAAACCGGTTAACTACAAAACGAACATGGCGGCCAAGCGAATTTGAAAATTTTAAATAGACCTTTCTCGCGATTTAATGTTCCAAGCGCACTGAAACCTGGCACAGGAAATATTTATACCCATTGTAATCCACTGGTATTTAATTTAGTTCAATTGTTTACATAACCTCAAGATGGCGGCAGTGCGAATTTTAAAATTAAGATTTTATTTATTGTGATGTAGTCATGCGATCGAAGTGAAAGTTTGAATAATGAACCTACGCAATAATTTTCCTTTAATGGTACAAGACTCTATGGCCTATACATTTAACAATCCAACATGGCGACCATCCGAAATATTTAGACGATACTGAATATCTACGAATCTATTTTAGTAATCAAACTGCATTTTTTAATGTTCATAGGGGCGATGAACTTAAGTTCACCTATAGGACTTTAAATAACCTGGTGATCACAAATCCAAAATGGCGGTGACGCGAATTATAAATATTCACTTGGACGTATCTCGCAATTTAACCATCCGCGTGCAGTCAAACTTGGTACAGTAAATCCTTATACGAATGTTAATCCACTGGCATCTAATTTATTTCAATTGTTTCCATAACCTCAAGATGGCAGCTGTGAAAAATTTTAAAATCTCCTTGTTTTTTCTTGTGTCCTAATTATGCGATTGAAGTTTGAATACTACACGTTCACAATAATCTGCATGTAACAGTACATAACTCTAGGACCTACATATATAAAATCCAACATGGCGACCATCCGAAATATTTAGTCGGTTCTCAATATCTACGAATCTATTACAGCAATCAAACTGAAATTGTGTATGTTGGTAGTGGCGATTAACATAAGTAGGATATATGAAAATAGGCTGTATAGTTCTTCACGGAACTACTTGTTATATATGGTATTAGTATAGATTTATTTATTGCTGTCTTTATTTTGACGAAGTTAGGGCTCTAGGCCCTATCCTTAACCACACACAATGCAACTTAGAGCAATACTCATAAATGTTATTCGAAACCTACCAAACTTAAATACTAGGAACACTTAAACACTAGAATTAAAGTGGAGACTGTCTGATATTAACTAAGCTACACACAGTGATACAAATACATGGAGTTTTACTATTTGTCACTCACTCACGCATTCATACACAAATTGTTCCAGTTGGCTACGAATTCAAGAGGAAATCTTTACATGCACGTTTCACAGTTGTTAGGGATGTACAATTTCTAACGTCACGAGGACAATTATGCTAAATTCTAGTCCAACTTTAGTAAAAAATATCCGATTCTTTCTACTTCAAATCCACATTTCCCTGCTTCGAATAATATGTTAGGTGTCTCTCTCGTATTTTGAAATCATTAAGGCATTATAAGTTCGTTTCATAATCTGATTAGTCCATTACATAAGTAATATAGAAGGTTATTAATTTATCATGAGAAACATGAGTGTCGCGGTCATGCGGGCAAAGCAAAGCACGTGTGACACAGATAGCGCTCTAGATGATCACTCGGAACAGATGAACAGCGAAAGTTCCTACGGGCACCACTCAAATAACTGTAGCACTTTCACTCCACTTCAACCAAGTTGTTTATTCTTTCAAGGACATTGCTGCCAACGGTGAATATGAAGTGAACTTCAATTCACGATTAAAAATGTTGAGATTGGCAGCCATGGGTAAAGTTACTAGACAAAACACGATCCGCTTATGGTGCCAACTTTCAAGCCAGTTTTAGTATCTGTGAATGGTCTGCACACATGGGGACTTGGAACATGGAGGAAAGAACGGAAGAAGATGCCTTCGCTGCGCTGCCTAGTGCAAGCTGCTGAAGCCAAACGGCACGCCCACTTTGGGTAGCAAGAAAATGGCTGTTCCTATGCTTAAAGCCGTAAACCACTCCAACTAGAGTTGGATTTTAGTGACATAAAACAGCAATAAGTCAAGATTTTTTCTTGGATAGGCAGAATACAATCTGTACATCACGGTACTTGGCACAAATAAGCTGCGTTATCATTTTAAAGCCAATTTAAATATAAATATGAGCGCACCTTTGCAAGGCTAGTTTTGTAAGAAAAACTTGGCAACACGTAATACGCTGAAACACTGATTAAATAAAATAGCCTACTGGTATCTGAAGGTGCGAGTTGTATCAAAGAAGGAACATCTTGGGAGCTATCATAATGATGCCGAACTAATCGAGGTATTTACACCAAATTGATTCTTATTGGTGTTGACGCATTCATCAGTTTTTAGGCCTAATTTCGAGCACAGCCACTTCACTCATTGTTCGTACACATTCTGATATTCAAGAATGCGAACCTTAAAATTAATAAACACAGCACTTATTCGATTCGTACAAAAAAAAGACGTGTCAATAGTTTAATATGAAATACTGCATATCAATTCGAGAAACTAAATTGAGAAGAAACATGTAGCTTACCTAGCCATATGTATTTTAATTTGGTAATCAGTCAAAAACGAAAAGGTTCCTACAATTGTAAAACTGAAGAAGCTCCATTGGCTTTCAAGGCCAGTGAATTCTAGGTTTGTGCCGCTGATGAGCCAGCTTGATGTCCTAGGTGAAACCCCACACAAGACACGGCACAAATCTAGAAAAATTGCTGAGTTTTATTTCCACACAAACTGTTTACAGGCCAATACAAAAACCAGGAGCCCCAAAGAACCCAAAGCCTCAGTAGGTTTGTACAATATTCCATGTTAATGCGGTCAAGTTGGCACGACGAAGCAAAGTGTAAAGTCAATAATTACAGAATATTCTAGACACAGAAGACTCCAACAAACAGATAACTCCACTGTAGCGGAACATGCTTCCGAAAGGGATCACACAATCCCAGTCGAAGATACAGAAATACTAACTTGAACATCCGAGTGTCATGTCAGACTTTGCAGAAAAACAATCGAAACATCCATGAAAACTGGAAAATTTGGAAACCAGCCGTCAGCGTCTACCAAGGCACAATTCCTGAAACTGGACTCACGTCACTCCTGGCTCCCCTTACTCAAAATGAAAATGTTTGTTGGGATATTTTTCTTACAATCTTACCCAATAATAATTTTTTTAAAGTGGTTACTTGCCTGTCATTGTCCATTCCCAGTTTGTGAACAAACTTTGAGAGTATTTGATCGGTAAACAACTGAGAAATGTGTAACCTACTTGAAGGAACGTTTTTCTGAAAAGGTCTATGTCGAAATTCGTACTCATTTCACACATTCTATAAAAGCAAAGTAGCGTTTCATGGCCACAATCAGCTCAGAATAAATTGCTTTTACATGTTACAAGAATCATAGCTGCACCTTTACCAGAAACGCAGAAAATGCATAGCATAATGATGACAGCTAATGAGCACAATTCGTATGCCCAAGAGTACGTGGTGTCCTTACATCCATATTTACTTTTTTTAAAACGTGCCAGAATTATGAAAATATTTTATGGAATCCGTAGATTGGGAATCGCAGCAGCCTCAAACCACCTTGAACATGGTAGGTACTCTATCTATCAAACATAATTACTTCTTAACTGCTAATATTTTTTTCTACACAGGTCAGAAGCTAAAATGTGCTGCCGATGCTGATTTATTCACATGAATATAATGCGTGTATACACTCTCTCTTCTAGCCTCATTACATACAAGATAATACATGAACGGTAATATTCCTTATACAGTAGGTTTCAAAAGTGAGAGGTAGTGCTAAAGAACATCAGGCATTAAATCAATCGATATAGATATAATCACTACGATATGTGTGCACCACTAAATATGGGAGCAATATCTTAACGAAAAGGAAAACCAAAGCTTAGTTATTTCTAACGATGGTTTCAAGATAAGGGGTCTCAGAGTCAAGACCCGGCGGGACAAATCATGTGGCGTTCAAACAGAAAAATAAATTATATTCATAACAGAAATAAATATATTTCACTTGCGTTTGGAGTGAATTAGAAAAACGATTTAGCTTAACAAATGAAAACCTCCCCACGATACGATTATAGTGACAGATTAACTACCTGTATTTCAACTTAAATGGGTACCAGCTAAAATGATTTCAATTTTTACGGCACTGGAGCCATGATAGATCGAGAGTGGACATAGGAGAATTTCGAACTACGACATGTGATAACCATACTGGCAGTTCATGGGTTCACCATCTTATCTGCAAAAACACAGCATACCACGAACCAAATGAATCGTATGAGTGTTCATTGTGCAACAAAACGTGTGAACGATACCACATGGAAGTATGTAACAAATGGACAAAATCAATAAGTGCGTACGCAAAACAGGAAGTGTATATAATTGAGACGGCCATTTGGCTGCAATAAATGCATTATTATTTTGAAATGACTCTGCAATATACAGGGTGTATTTGATATGATGGAAGTCCTTTACACTGGTGATAGAAGATGGTATTCTAAGCAAATATCTTCATGAAATTAAGTCGGATCTTAATTAGTGTAGGTGGAATTAAATCACAAAAATCGTCGGTCAATGTCTTGGAAACGGTCTTTCACTTCGTTCCCCTCAGCAGCAGAGCTGACTTCTCCCCGTCACCCTCCCCTCCTACGCTGAGGAATGTTGACCAGAGTCTGCAGTTGAGTGACCTCCTCGCCTTGTCTGCCAATGACATTGAAATACACATACCGAGCCTATGAACAGCTGATTCACACCTTCATGGGGAGTGGCTACATGACTAGTGATGGTGGATCTGTCTAGGATTTTGCCAGCTTCATGAACTATGCATAGAAAATAGAAATCCTAAAGATTTGGTAAATTAATTTAAGGAACTGTTGGTCTATCTTTGTGTGAAGATAGTGAAACAACTGTAATAAACATATTAATAATACTAATAATAGTAATAGTGGGCTTTTAGACACACTAACTTCTTTTATGTTTCTTTTTGGTATGTCGAGTTGCCAGACTTTAATGTACGTAGGATCTCTTGTATGTGCCATGAAATCCATGGGCATGATCGTATTAGATCCCATTCATTTACTACATGACTGAACGTAGATCGCACCCTCGGGAATGTTAGCATTCTACCACCAGAACTACACATGCTGACTCATTATTATTATTAGACTATTATTATTATTATTATTATTATAACACTGTATTATAACAATGTATTTGTATTTTATTTTCATTTTCGTGTATTTTCATATGTATTTACATTGTTGATGGACCAATAAATCAACCCCCCCCCCCCTCTCCAGTTAATGGCCACCCGAGGGCTGGAGATGGGATGGGACAATTCACAATATGAACATGTGGTACCGTACTAGTATTAAATCTTGGAAGTAGTTTTCCATGGGTTCCCACTTCTACCCCAGACAAATGCCGGGATTGTTCCTTACTTAAGGCCACGGCCGCCTTCTTCTCAATAATCATAACCGCTGGCAGTGCAGCCCATGAAGGGCCTAGGCCTACCATGCGACCGCTGTACAGCCATTTGGCCTGCAGATATTAGGGTGACGCGTGGTCGGTGCATCGGGTCCCCTCGGCCATTTATCTTGATTTTCCTGACTCGGGCACTGCCTCACTGTCAGACAGCTACTCAATTGCCCTCACGAGGCTTAGTACACTGCGTTCCAGCCCTCACGTCAGTTTCAAATATCCCTGATGGAGCCAGGAATCGAACCCAGTGCCTCCAGGTGAGAGGCAGTTGCACTGCCCCAACACCACAGGGCCGGCGCCTTCTTCCGAATCCTCACCTGAATTACAAATACCCACATTAAGTTACTACAGAAACCACAAAACACAGGTTATCACACAAATTCTACCCACACCCAGCTACATGGGGCTAAATGACCAAAATCGCCAAGCCTCTCAAACAAAACATCAAGTATTTTACTTCCGTCCTAAATGCCTAGTTCTGAACAGACTACGGGATGTCGGAATTTCGTCACACTGCATTTCATTAAGTGAATGTTTTTAGTATTTTCAGAAACTAGTCAACAGAAGGTCCGACACGGACGCCAATGATACATCAGGGCTGAGTATCGAAATTATTTTATACATGAACATCAATCAATGAATTCCACACTCACAAAGTAGGCTACACAATACAACCGGTCCCAACGTCCCAAGCCATTGCGTGCGCTGTCAACAACAACAACAAGAACAACGGCAATGCACATTTTCTTACGAGACGGTAGAGCTCTTCCTCATAACAGCTGATAGCCTACCACCCCTCAAGTCAACCGGTAAGGTCAATGCTCCGATTACGTAACAACTTCCCCTTCGCGCGTCGTCTCTCCTGGCTCCGCCTCGTTTACCCCAGCCTGCCGCACCACTTTCTGCCTGATTAGTTTCTGAAATAACTAAAAACATTGACTTTTTAATGATTAATTATCAATTTCAAGATAGGTGACAAATTTTTTGCCTAGGAAGCTTAGAATAGTCTCTTCTATCACCAGTGTAACGGACTTCCATCATATCAAATACACCCTGTATATATGTTACCACAGTAGAACATTGTTTAATTTATGTTTTGGTAATAATAACTCATAAAATAGATACCTCACGTCACAAATCATCTGATATCGACCTTCCGGATAGCCTATATATTTTCTGGATGTTTCAACTTTCCTCCTCTGGGGGTGTTGGGGGGAAGGAAGTTAGTTACATTTTAAGCTACTTTGAACACAGGATAAGTTTAAAAAATTAACGAACAAAACGTGACAATACTACCCTTGTAGTTTTATGACAGAAAAGTGAAAAACACTGGAGAAGACAGCTTGTAAAAATCATAATTTTAAGAAAATCGAGTATTACTTTAAAACAACACAAGAAAGGACTGAAGGATTACAATAATCAGGCTTCACAGCCAATCTTAAAAATGTTGTAAATATATGTGAGCCCCATTCCAGAATGAAGATTCTGCAATCAAAACATATGGACATCCTTGCTACGTTTGAAGATTCCATTGTGAAGCATATTACTTTGTGGTTCGTTGTATCTCAGCTATGGAATTATTTTCTGTAAAATCTGTGTGTTTGCATAATTAATACGTTTGTGGTAAATTGATTGATAGTGAGACCACAACCAGAGTCCTAGAGGTATTATGTTAGCATCATGTCTATAGCAGTGCGATGCACACCTTTATTTGAATGTTATGTACACGAACATTTCCAGACGAAGTGAAATACAAATCAATCACACGTCTCCTCTGTATCATGAAATAAAATCTCCACTGCATACTGGGTTGCCTACATAGCCTATGTTTCGTTTAGGCGTACTTAAGGAGAGAATGACAGAAGGAAGCTAGTCGTACATATGGAGATAATATTCAGGATAAGAGTTATCCATGTTCAATAATCTAGCATATGCCTGGAACTTGAAAACTTCAACTTCTAGAGGAAACATCAAGAGCAAAGACAAAACTTTTGAAATGTGTGTGTTTGATTACAGGTTACACATTTAGTTCCGAGAAACCCCACTTGGCTGTGTGCTTGTGTCGTCCACGCGAATAGGTGTCATAACTGGAGAGATTATTACTATTATTAGTAATAGTGGTAGTACTGTTATTGCCGCTACTTTAAAGTAAACTCTTCGAAATGAGGAATAATTATGATAATGGCAGCTCAGAGTTCTTCTATGGTTTTGATTAGATGTATGTGGATTCCTCTCATCAGAGGAGCACTTCTGATAGGAATAACGCTAGTAGAGAGGAAGAGGTCCCTCATGTTGCGAGCACAAGAGACGATGTAAACAAAGCAATTGTCTGCTAAGGCGCATGCGTGGAGCAAAAACTAACCCGTTCGTGCCTTCAAATGTGATTTAAGTCAGTACATTACACATCAGTTGTTACCTTCCCAACATAATCTCCCTGTAACTTTATGCACTTTTGCCATCGATGTGTCAGTCTCTTCAAACATTCCTGAAACCATTATTTCGGAGTTCTGCCTACCCATGCCTTGTCAGCTGTGTCCAGAGGTTTCTTCATGTTCCTGAACAGGTGATAATCACTTGGTGCCAAGTGGGGAGAGTACGGTGGTTGTGGCAGCACCGTGAATCACATTTGATCAACGGCAGCGGTGGTCTCTCGGCTAGTGTGGGGGCGGGCATTGTCATGTTGCAGAAGCACACCTTTAGCCCATTTTCCTGGCCGCATAGTTTGCCACATATGCTGCACTGTTAATCGTGGCCCCCAATTCCAGCCAGTCAATGAGGATGATGCCCTTTGTGTCCCAGAACACTGTCTCCATTCGCTTGCCAACTGATGGCACTGCTCGACATTTCTTTGGCGGTGGACTGCCCCTATGCTTACATTGCATGATCGCCGTTGTGCGAGTTTTGCAGAACTGGACATAGCTGTCAGGGCAGGGGTACGCAGCACTCCTAAGGAATGGTTTCAGGAAGGTTTGGAGAGACTGACACATCGATGGCAAAAGTGCATAAAGTTACGAGGAGATTATGTTGAGAAGGTGGACGTAACAACTGATGTGTAATGTTCTTCATCTGGGTAAGTGTAAAACAATACAGTGCACCCCTGGTATTATAGCAACTTGCGTTTCAGTTCCGTTTCATTAAGAACTACCGATATATTGAATGTATACCCAACGATGACGGGAATTGAATTATCAGTTTCAACTCCTTTTCAATGATAAACTCCCATTTTGCTGTATGACGAATAGAATTACTATAATTTTAATACTGAGAGGGTTCAAGTTTCGACTATACAATGGCGCTGAGAACACTAGGTTTGCTCTATTCTTGTAACGAATATAATTTGACGAATCACTTGTCAACAACCCTCAGATATTCTGCGACCCAAACTGGGTAAAGCACTGCGTTGCTCAGTCACTGTGTGGGTGGGACCCAATCAGCTTCTGAGCTGACAGATCAGTGTACGTGTGTGACTTCCTGATGAGTGATTCCATTGTAATATTATAAATATCATCATCGTTGTATTGTATTACAGTTTGATGCTTTTCAGTCGGTCTAGTTATTAACAAGAAATGAACATCTGCCTGAATCAATACTGTACAGATAAAATTAATTATTGAACTTGTTTACAGTACATGTTTCGGGGATTAATTATATTTTATCCCCTTCATCAGCTGTTGAAGAAACAAAAAAAAAACAAGGCGTAGCACAGTAGTAATATACGTGTTTAAAACCTAATATGGTGCACCATAAAATTTAGGATAAAAGAATATAATAAAATGAAGAGAAACAGATGGTGACGGTGATCAGCTGCTCATGACAAATAGTAGTTCCTTAAAATGGTAAATATGTAACACCAATACTTCTCCATTTTATTTCTTTCTTTTTTTCTCTTTAACCAATGAAGAGTCTGTATGCTTATATCCAAATATAGCCCTTCAAAACAAAGCGGCTTTAAGAAATCCGACGTGATGGAAAGTGTTCATAGGTTAGTTTAAATGTATGTGGTTAGGACAACGTTACATTTATTAGAAAGTGATTAATTTGTCGGTCAACACGAGTTTTTCCCAAATGAGATGGATTATTGCCTAATTCTGAAAGAAATAACATGATTTTAATAAATACACTTGGATGACCAGTTTCAATCGGCAAGCGATCATCATCAGATCCATTACTCTTAGACCCTAAAATTTATGTCAGAAAGTATAGGTGAAAATATTTACAATATGTACACTTGTATAGTTGCAGTATTAGTTGAGATAATTCAACTCGTCAATATTTGTTAGTTGTGGCCTACTGTATGTGATGTTTTGTTGAGATACTGGAAGTGGTGATTGATCTCCAAACTTGCTTGTTTAGAGTGAATATGTGATTGTAATTTCTGACAAAAATTTAAGTGTAATGGATCTGGTGATGATCGCTTGACGATCGAAACTGGTCATCCAAGTGTATTTATTAATCTCATATAATTTTTTTCAGGATTAGGGAATACCCCATCTCTTTTGGGAAAAACTCGTGTTTACTGACTGAAAAGCATCAAACGTTCGTTTACTAAAGCAACATTGAAAATGGCTTCAAACATCATAATGTAACAGTGATGAATCCACGGGATTTATCCCCCCCCCGTGGCATAAAATATTCTGCATAACACCTGTGATTCTCCTCACCATATGACACAGAGTCACTGTGGTATTCATTAAGAGAACCGGGACGTGTGATAGTCTTTCATGAAGAATTTGGTGTATCAATTATTGTGCTGAAGTGATATTTGATGCAATAAAATTAGGTTTAAACATAATGTTTTAAGGCGATACTGTAGCTTCTACCCAAACATTATTTTTGTGTTTTCCGTAAGTCATATTTTTTGAAACTTCATGTACCATTTTGTCAAACTATCACATCGATGTATTTGAAACTTGGTAGTCTCTAAGACACTATATAGATCTACCAGTGGAAGTAAATTTATTCATGTATCTCTATTAGTTCATGGAGGCCAGCTTGAAAAACACTGACAATTTTACCAAAAAAAACAAGTTTTCAACAAGAATGTAAAAAAAAACTCCTGCAGACAATAGGACAATACTTTTACTTCAGTAGCTCAAAATTGGTTTAAATATTATGAATGCAAAGTTTGTTGGATCTGGTTTGAGTATTTGTTCAGAAAAAGGGACATGTGTTAAGGGAATTTTTAACAATATATTTATTTCAGATTGTTTTTGTAATGCTCTCTCTGACACAAAATATTCAACATAGAAGCCTCAAATTCTACCCAAATAATTATGAATGTACTCTGAATACAACAAAAGAACATTCAAGGAAATATCTATTGTAGTTTCTGAGATATGTAACTAAACATCGGAAGCTATATATTTCTATCGAATTACTCGTCCCGGTTCCCTTAAGTTCCTCTCAAGCACATCTGCGCAGGCGCGTGTTCTATGCCCCACCCTTTCTGGGCAATAAGGTGACATAATGTACTGAATTCAAGTTTAGGTGATCTCCTTTAATCCATATTGCAATAACTGTTTCCCGAAGGATCAAGGATTTTTTTTACTACGTAATAACACATTATCAAATTTCAAATATTTCGAAAAGTCGATCCGGTCAGCTCAGTACAGTATTGCCAACGTTTCGCCCCAACAGTTGGTATGTGTGGTACACCTCTACATTAATTATTGAAATGTACCAGTTTCGGCCATATTATGGCCTTCTTCAGCGACAAAGAAAAGAAACTAAAGTAATTACGAGCAAAGCTTTGTTACCTGAGTTTTCTATGAAACAAATATTTCAGATTCTTTAATGTAAGGAACGTTGGGCACAAAATACTCCGATTAATATTATACAAGCCAGGAGATTAGATCGATGAGGTAACTGAAAATAATAAATCTGTCAATGAAACAGTAATCGATAATCAGCTGATGGATAACACAAATCGACATGAAATGATAGGATAATAAGATATTTACTAGCGGACCCGTGCGAGATATCTCGCATGTTCATAAACCACACTTTTCCCAATAGGTTTATACTGAGAGACTTCAGGAGAAAGGTTGTTATGTTTTGATTTCAACCAAATGATTATAGAACACTATTTTCATTTCAGATAGAATTTACCAAGTTCTACGTTCCCTAACTTAAGAAGGCAATCACTGAATATTGGATCACCATAACACTCACCGTTTATTTAATATTTATGAAATTATACGATTTGAGTACTCATTCCTTTGATTTACTGTTTCTGAAATCCATGCAAATGATAAAGGAAAGACCTCAGAATGTTAAAATGACATGAAACAGGCATCACAGCGGCCAAAATGTGAAGTGAACATCAATTATGGAGCGTATTTTCCTACAGCAACAACATCTGCAAATCGCACACTTCGTATATTTTTAAAGTCATTTTTTAAAGAAATTATAGAAATTTATGAAATTAGAGTGCAATTCGTCACTGCTAATGTATATTCTCTTCTCTTCCATTTGAATGCTCATTTGTCACGATACTACCGAAATAATATATATGATATTTTTAAAATTAAATCTCCCCCCTCCAAAAAAAGAACAATTATGTGTGCAGTTGTTTTTCAAAATCTCCTTCCCCGATCAACTCAACAGGTTATTGTGCCTTTCTATTTGCGTTCGTGTTTGTTGTTTTTGTTTTGATTTTACTTGTAAATGTTATTGTTAATTATTATATTATCACACGTGGAGTCTGTCTGTCTGTCCGTCTGTCTGACAATAAAGAATACATACTATTAATTCATCATCATCATCATCTTCATTTCCCCTTTTCCAGCTGACACTGGGTGGGACAAATATGGTTCCTCTCCACTTTGTTCTGTCGTTCCACCATTCCTCTTCCGACACGGTGTTCCTATCCAGGTTCCGTTTTCTAATGCTATACTTCACCGAGTCCATCCGACGCATTCTTGGTTTACCTCGTCCTCTCTTCCCTGTCATCCGTCGTCCCAGTGCTCGCCTTGGTAGCCTTACTTCATTCATCCGTTTGACATGTCTCAATCTGTTTTGCTCCACTTTGTCATTTAGTTTCTGTGCTCCCAGTTCTTTCCGTATATCTTGCTTGCCACGGTGAGTGAGTGGTTTACGTGTCGGTCTACTAACTATTAATTAATATTACAAAGTCATATTGGTCTATACTAATAAAATCACCGGCAACATCATGATTCCCAGTAGGGCGGGCACATTTAATCGATTAATTTCAGGTATCGATTAATCGAAGCAGAAAAATCGATTATCGGTTACAAATAACGATTAATTAATTGTGAATTTGATCGATTTATCGTTTAATCGATTAATTGGAATGGTCGAATATTTTCTTAATTGATTTGTCGATTAATGTATGTACTTCACTCTCTCGGATGCAAAGCAGATATTTAATTAATTATAATATATTGTATCATATATTTTTAACCTTGTTTGTGAAAACTATGATAAAACAAAGTAAAACAAAATGTTTCTGTCCTAAATTGTAAACATTGAATAAGAATTCAAAATCTTTGCTGAAAACTCTTCGTTTTCTGTTTTCGAAACCCTTACCAATTTGTCACTGTCACTGACTCTTATTTGGTTATTGTTAACATAAACAAGCAAGCACACTTTGTATATTTAGGCTAAAAGTAACTTTTATACATTTCTATACAACATTCCGAAAATAAGCGTAACTCTACTTAAGTGATGCCCTCTCATTTATTTGTTTTTTCTTATCTTGTGTCCACTAATCAATCGATTCTGCGGTTACCGATTAATCGAATGAACGGACAGTGATCGATCGTTTTTGATTAATTTCAAATTATTCCATTTCCGTTATTACCAGCTCTAATTCGAAGCTGAGAATTAATAACAATCCACAGTCCGTCTATTTTTACATCTTTTTTAATTACCACTGGGTTTGAATAACGGTTTGGGATTATTAGCCATCTATCACCGGAAACAAATAATAAATAATGGTTCACATTCTAATGCAATCTAAAAGCCAAGTGTGTCATTTGAATGCCGCATGTGGCGGGGAGAACATAACCTCTAAACAGTTGGATTTCGAAACTCCGCCCACTTACCTCATTCAGTGTTGCATCATGGTCCTCTTCGCTTTGGTCCCCTTCTTTTGTCTTCCCTGAAGAGTGCAGTGTTGTAGGCTAATTGTCGCTTGCAGATGCTTTCACTCAATAATGATACTCCAAGGTTTGTCTCTGTTGCGCACTCGGACCCGTATTACACCAAAACCGAATCACTACAATACGAGAGACGAACGTACCGCGGTAGAAGAGATCAGACTTTTGGCACAATTTGAGGAAGCGTTCACTGAACGATCGTCACTTCTTGCACAGACTGACTAGATCGGTTCGCGCGCAGCACAACAGCTGATTGTTGCGACAGGCAATTGTTCGCGCGAGCAGCAGCACGCCGGGTACTCAACTGCTGCAGTATGAAAGTGTCTCGAGAGCAAAAGCTCGAGTGTTTTCACTTGGACTATTTTCCCTCTCTCTCCGTAACCCGAAAAAGAGAGAGTGAGTTTGTACTAGCCGTTATGAAGATATCGGTCTCGCAGTACCCACAGTTTGTGAAAGTACTGTGTGTATTATAATCAGGACGGAGTGCGACTTTTTTTGTGGCCCCTCGGGCAAGTGAGGTAGTCTCCCGTACTTTCCCGTCAAGTGCTGTGTCTGCCAACTTAACATTCTCACCTTATCAATAGAGATATATTCTCTCCCTAAAGGGTGCATTAACTCGTCCCTTCCAGCTAATACGACATATTGATCTCAAGGAAGAAATACCGTAGTTTACCTAGGAGTTCACATTTCCACTAACAAGGGGAGGATACGATGCATGGGTCACCGATTCGAACCATCTTGAGCACACGTGTAGGGCATGATCAGGCGTATACCGGGTGCAAGTAGTAAGGTGCGCTTCTCAGCCGTTTCCGAGTAATTAATTAATTGCAATTACAGTGCGGCGTCTATGTGCGTTGTACGCTAGCAAAGAGCCAACGAGCGCGTGGTGCAGTGGTAAGAGCCCTACTTCGTAAGCGTGGAATCGCTGGGTCGAATCCCACTGGTGAGTTATTGCAGTGTTTTTAGCCTATTTTGAATTTTGAAACAAGATGTTCAGTAAAGAACATATAGCCTACTTTCTCCTAAATGCATGGGTATTGTTATAATTCTTTGTCCTTTTCAAGGAGTATGATTGAATTTTGGTTGTAGTAGCTTGTTTAAATACAACGTGCTATAGGGATATTAAACATGAATAAGAGGTGCCCTTTGCTAGTGCTACCTCTGTACCAGATTTCGTTCCATTCGGTTTCACCGTGTTCGAATTGATAAGGGGAATCGATTTTCACACAAAGATGGCCGCCATCCGCAAAATATTAGGCTGATGACCTATTAGTTTGGTCAAAGGATGCTCCCTCCATAAAGGTATGTTGTTGCTAAATTTGCTAGAGATCGGATGATTAGGCTAATCGTAATTTGATTTAAGCTTTGAACATTTGTGTGGCCGCCATTACGTTTCTGTCAATATGGCGGCGATATAAATCATGACACTGAGATGCCCTTTGCTAGTGCTATCTCTGTACCAAATTTCGTTCCATTCGGTTTCACCGTGTTTGAATTAATAGGGAGAATCGATTTTGACACAAAGATGGCCGCCATCCGCAAACTATTAGGTGAATGACCTATTAGATTGGTCAAAGGATGCTCCCTCCATAAAGGTATGTAGTTGCAAAATTTGGTAGAGATCGGATGATTAGGTTAATCGTAACTTGATTTAAGCTTTGAACATTCGTGTGGCAGCCATTACGTTTCAGTCAAGATGGCGATATAAAACATGACACTGAGGTGCCCTTTGCTAGTGCTACCTCTGTACCAAATTTCGTTCCATTCGGTTCCACCGTGTTCGAATTAATAGGGGAATCAATTTTGACATAAAGATGGCCGCCACCCGCAAACTATTAGGCTAATAACCTATTAGATTGGTCAAAGGATGCTCCCTCCATAAAGGTATGTAGTTGCAAAATTTGGTAGAGATCGGATGATTAGGTTAATCGTAATTTGATTTAAGCTTTGAACATTCGTGTGGCCGCCATTACGTTTCTGTCAAGATGGCGGCGATATAAAACATGACACTGAGGTGCCCTTTGCTAGTGCTACCTCTGTACCAAATTTCGTTCCATTCGGTTCCACCGTGTTCGAATTAATAGGGGAATCAATTTTGACATAAAGATGGCCGCCACCCGCAAACTATTAGGCTAATAACCTATTAGATTGGTCAAAGGATGCTCCCTCTATAAAGGTATGTAGTTGCAAAATTTGGTAGAGATCGGATGATTAGGTTAATCGTACTTTGATTTAAGCTTTGAACATTTGTGTGGCCGCCATTACGTTTCAGTCAAGAAGGTGGCGATATAAAACATGACACTGAGGTGCCCTTTGCTAGTGCTACCTCTGTACCAAATTTCGTTCCATTCGGTTCCACCGTGTTCGAATTAATAGGGGAATCAATTTTGACATAAAGATGGCCGCCACCCGCAAACTATTAGGCTAATAACCTATTAGATTGGTCAAAGGATGCTCCCTCTATAAAGGTATGCAGTTGCAAAATTTGGTAGAGATCGGATGATTAGGTTAATCGTAATTTGATTTAAGCTTTGAACATTCGTGTGGCCGCCATTACGTTTCTGTCAAGATGGCGGCGATATAAAACATGACACTGAGGTGCCCTTTGCTAGTGCTACCTCTGTACCAAATTTCGTTCCATTTGGTTTCACCGTGTTTGAATTAATACGGGGAATTGATTTTCACACAAAGATGGCCGCCATCCGCAAACTATTAGGCTAATGACCTAGTTATTTGGTCAAAGGATGCTTCCTCTATAAAGGTATGTTGTTGCAAAATTTGGTAGAGATCGGATGATTAGGTTAATCGTAATTTGATTTAAGCTTTGAACATTTGTGTGGCCGCCATTACGTTTCCGTCAAGATGGCGGCGATATAAAACATGACACTGAGGTGCCTTTTGTTAGTACTACCTCTGTACCTAATTTCGTTCCATTCGGTTGCACCGTGTTCGAATTAATAGGGGAATCGATTTTCACACAAAGATGGCCGCCATCCGCAAACTATAACGCTGATGACTTATTAGTGTGGTCAAAGGATGCTCCCCCCATAAAGGTATGTTGTTGCAAAATTTGGTAGAGATCGGATGATTAGGTTAGTCGTAATTTGATTTAAGCTTCGAACATTTGTGTGGCCGCCATTACGTTTCCGTCAAGATGGCGGTGATATAAAACATGACACTGAGGTGTCCTTTGCTAGTGCTACCTTTGTAGCAAATTTCGTTCAATTCGCATTCACCGTGTTCGAATTGATAGGGGGGGACAGACATTCAGAGTACACACACTCACACACACACACACACACACAGACACACACACACACAGACTCACACACACACATACACACACACAGACAGACACACTTTTTTCGCCCTGTGTTTATCTCATAAGTCTACTTTCATTTTTTGCAAAAATCGAAAGTAGGCTAAAAATACGCTTTTGAGATCACCTATTGTCCGCGCGTGTGTGTGTGCGTGTGTGTGTGTCCCCCTAATAACTTTTAAACGGCTGGAGCGATTCCAATGAAACTCAGTAAGTTCATAGCACTATTCCGGACGACCCCGACCGTGCCCTTCAAATTTTGTTACGTCTCACCAATCCAACATGGCGACTGTGCGAAATATTTCACCAGCATTCAATATCTCCGAAACTATTCCCGATATCACCCTGGAATTGTTTACGGAGATAAAGGGAACTACTAGAAGTTCTCCTATGTGACTTTTGAAAAACTGGTGACTACAAAACCAACATGGCAGCCACGCGAATTTGCGACTTTTAAATAGACGTTTCTCGCGATTTAACTAATCAAACGCAATGAAACTTGGCACAGCATATGTTTATAAACATTGTAATGCACTAACATCTAACTTGGTTCAATTGTTTACACAACCACAAGATGGCGGATGCGCGAAATATATCATCGGCATTCTATATCTCTGAAACTATTAGCAGTATCATCCTGAAATTTTGGACGAAGATAAAGGGCACTACTGGAAGTTCATCGTTAAGACTTTCAAAAACCGGTTAACTACAAAACGAACATGGCGGCAAAGCGAATTTGAAAATTTTAAATAGACCTTTCTCGCGATTTAATGTTCCAAACGCAATAAAATCTGGTACAGGAAATGTTTATACACATTGTAATACACTGGTATCTAATTTAGTTCAATTGTTTACACAACCTCAAGATGGCGGCTTTGCGAATTTTAAAATTATGTTTTTATATCTTGTGTCGTAATCATGCGATCGATGTGAAAGTTTGAATAAAGAACCTACGCAATAATTTTCCTTTAATGGTACATGACTCTATGGCCTATACATTTGACAATCCAACATGGCGACCATCCGAAATATTTAGACGGCTCTGGGTATCTACGAATCTATTATAGCAATCAAACTGAATTCATTTATGTTCATAGGGGCTATGAACTTAAGTTCACCTATAGGACTTTAAATAACCCGGTGATCACAAATCCAACATGGCGGCGACGCGAAATATAAATATTCACATAGACGTTTCTCGCAATTTAACCATCCGAGTGCAGTGAAACTTGGTACAGTAAATCCTGATACGAATGTTAATCCACTGGCATCTAATTTATTTCAATTTTTTCCATAACCACAAGATGGCAGCTGTGCGAAATTTTAAAATCTCCTTGTTACTTCTTGTGTCCTAATCATGCGATTGAGGTTTGAATGCTACACGTACACAATAATCTTCATGTAACAGTACATTACTCTAGGACCCACATATATAAAATCCAACATGGCGACCATCCGAAATATTTAGTCGTTTCTCAATATCTGCGAATCTATTACAGCAATCAAACTGAAATTTTGTATGTAGATAGAAGCAATTAACATAAGTAGGATATATGAAAATAGGCTGTATAGTTCTTCACGGAACTACTTGTTTTGTTTGTTCTTGTAAACACTGGCAATTCGTACAACTGTAGGTGTCGTAAATACTGTTTATTTTGCAGTCAAAAGTAAAATCGTGTTATGTGAGCAGGAAAAGAGATTCTAAAATCATCGTATGGGGATGAACTTTGTGACATTACATTATGTACAGTATGGGCATTGCAAATACATTGGTATTATACACGGTCAGGTGTATTCTATTTTATGTACAGTATACATTTATACATTGAAGGCCCAGTCTGTTCCGTTCATTGCATGTCTGTGAACCAACAGACTACCCCGTACCCCGCAAGCAGTGACTCATGCTATGGGTATTGGTTGGAAATTGCCAATGGTTACAAAAAGAAAAGAAAAAACACAACACACTGCAAATTGGTCACCGGTGGGATTCGATCCAGCGATCCCGCGCTTACGAAGCAGGGCTCTTACCACTGCACCACGCACCCATTGGAGTTCTTGGATGCCGCACTGTAATTGCAATTAATTAATTTCTCGGAAACGGCTGAGAAGCGCACCTTACTAATTGCACCTGGTATACACCTGGTCATGCCCTACACGTGTACTAAAGATGGTTCGAATCGGTGACCCATGCATCGTAGCCTCCCCTTGAGAAACTGTGAAGGAGAAATTAAAAGAAGAATTGGTATGGCTAAGAAAGCACTGTCTAGTCTAACAAGAATATGGAAGGATCATCATATTACCAAGGAAGCAAAGAAGCGACTGGTTCAAGCTTTGGTATTTCCTATCGCCTCTGAGTCCTGGACCATAAATGCTGCATGCCGTAGGAAAATCGAAGCCTCCGAGATGACTTGTTATCGAAGAATGCTACGATTATCGTGGTTAGCAAGAAGAACAAATGAATCTATTAGGTAGGAGCTAAAGATTGCTCCTAAAGCACGCTCACTCTCAAACATCCAAAGGCAAATGTTGAAATTTTTCGGCCATGTCATCCGGCGAGACGCCATTGAGAAGTGTATCATCCAGGGTAAAGTTGACTGAAAACAGCTGAGGGGACCGGTACCTTGACCAGATAAAGAGTCTGACTAATGTGCCACTTCAGAAATTAATGCATACAGTAGAAGACCGCGCTGTGTGGAGGGGTAGGCCTATTGTTAACAGAATTGCGTGAGGGGTCAGAGCCCAGAGGCTGGTTGGATCCTCAAAAAATACTGTCATGGGTTAGGTCGGTAGATACCCACAAATACCTAAGGCAGCACTATAATGAGGCATATTAGGCTAGGTGAGGAGTGAAGTAGTTTGCCACTGCTTTCCTCACTGAGTCAGTACAATAGCACTGACCCTAAGAGTGGAACCTTTCACAGTACACACTGGCGCTAGCTGTACCCTGAAGGTCATCACTCAGCACCTCAAAGCTTCCATATAATCACAGCCATGAGACAAGCCACATTTTACTCTAGCATGTGCCAACAGACATTCATCTGCTTCTTCTTGTGTTTAGGGGCAGATGACCTCGTAGTTACGCTCCTTGAAACCTAAATAACTAACTATCTTCTTCTTGTGCCATATCCGCTCAGCGAACGTTGTCGGACGTCTCGTTTCTCTCTTATTGCCGCGCGAAGTAGTTCCCTAGGGACATGATTTTTTTGCATTAACGATAAACGCGACAAATATATATATTTTGAAGCGATTTTGCGATATATTTACGAATCATATGTTTCTGGTTAAGAATATAAGGATATAATGTTCGCGAATTAAGGCGATAAGGCCATTTTAAAGTGAAATTCAATTATTTCGCGATAAGCGCGATATTACAGCGAAATCTGTAGTGAATAACGAGCATGACATTTTGTTTCAAGATTATGTATGAAAAGAAATAAAAGAGCGAACAGAGATTCACCAAGTTGAAATAATTCAGTCAGTGCTAGCATTAAAATTAATGCAAAATCAGGAATATAATAAAATAATATTGGATGCTTACCAGTAATTTCTGCCGTATACCATCTCTTGATGAATGCAGTACATATTTTGTCTGTTGGCACAGGCTAAAGTAAAATGTAGCTTGTCTCACTCCCAGTCATGGCTGTGATTATATGGAAGCTACTGAGGTATGGGTCGTGCTTAGTAATGACATTCAGGGCACAGCCAGTGCCTGTGGATGTTGTGAAAGGTTCTACTCATCCCTCTTCTTGCCTAGTACGCCTCAATATAGTGCTGCCTCGGTTTTGTGGGTTTCTACCACATAACCTATGGTGGTGATTTTTGAGGAACCAACCAACCTCCAGGCTGACTACCTAACAGAGTAGTAATTCGTACATCTACCATTCATATAAATAATTCAGAACCACAATACTGAAGCCTTTTAGAGTTTCATTAAAGCGAAATTAAAGCGATTCAGCAATATCCTTCTCGCGAGATAACGCGAAAATTAGTGCGAGAAAGGCATGCCTCTACTTCATTGGGCAACCAAAACACAGTTCCTCTTGAGAGGCCAGGACATTGTGGTTATTTAAGCCCCGAGTTCTTGGGTATATATATAATGATGATGATGATGATAATTGTTGTTTTAAGGGGCCTAACATCTGGGGCCCAGTTTAAAAAAAGTCTGATAACCTGTATTCTTGTGGTGTCTGTAGTAGAGTGTGTATTTGTAATTCAGGAGAGATTGGTTGGTTGGTTGGTTGGTTCCTTAGTTTAGGGGCTGCGACAACGCGGTCATGTAGCCCCGTGTACTTTGGGTGTGTGTAGAATCTGTCTGATAATCGGTGTTAATTGTGATGGCTGTATTAGTGTGTGTTATCTGTTTTAATTCAAGTAAGGACTGCAGACTTTTAATCTCAAGTACTTCCTACTTTTGCCACCAAACGCCACCGTCAACAACTACTAGTTCAGAAGTTAGCTACCAGACGCCACCGCAGTCGGCTCTTGGCAACGAACGTAAGAACCTAAGAGCATTGTTTACATTCTTAACCTATAAAATTTAGCTTCACACATGTGTAATTAGTGGAAGGTTCTTTAACATGCCATAAATCTATGACATGGGACCGCCGGCTTTACTTCCCCTCGGAAGGAAGGCATACTGAGGGATTTTTAACCCTCTTACTAAATCCGACGGCTTTGGTCGGATTTGAACCCGCGATCTTGGGTTCAGCATGCTACCAAGTACGCCTACTGATAGACTATCCAAATAGTGGCGTTCCTACCTCTTAGACCGTACTGTGCAGTGTAATCAACCTCTGGCAGTTTACTCCCTTCTTTGCTGCGTAAGAACTTCTAGGTCACTGCACTGTGCCTCTACAGCTTCACTGCAAACATCTGATTACACCTCTCAAATTAAAGATGTCGCCTCCTTGGTGTAGTAGTCGTCATGCTTAGTTGGCATCCCGGAAGACTGCGGTTAGATTCCCGGCTCTGCCACGAAATTTGAAAAGTGGTCTGAGGACTGGAACGGGGTCTACTCAGCCTCGGGTGGTCCAAATGAGTAGAGGGTGTTCGATTCCCACCTCAGCCATCTTCGAAGTGATTTTCCGTGGTTTCCCACTTCGTCTCCGGGCGAATGCCGGGATGGTATCTACCGTAAGGCCACGGCTGCCTCCTTCCCTCTTCCTTGCCTATCCTTCCCAATCTCCCCCTCCCTTCCCATCCCCTGTTCGCCTTGCAGGTGCTCGTCCTACCGCCCCAGTTGTATCTCTCGACCAGGGGTTTCAAGCTCCAGGACACTGGCGGTAATGGCGCAGTCGCTGAGTCCGAGGGAAAAGCCAATCTGGAGGGTAAACCGACTGGTTCATCAAAGGAGTCTCTTGAATTAAGTAAAACAAGACAGCCTACATATGAGCATGTGGCGCAACTACAGGGATCAATTCCGTCTGAGACAAAAAATAAAAATATGAAATTCGTTGGAGAATTTAGTTTTGAATAAAAAATCACCAGTCGTGGACTTTCAGGCAAAAATCTCAATGTTGAAAACATCCTCTAATGCCATAGACTCGAACCCGGTTCATCTTAATGTTGGTGCACTTGTAAGTAATGTTTCTTGTTTTCTCCACTTTTCCAAACGTATAGGACACACTAAACGTTTCTTACGAGGTGCTGACACGCGGTAGACTGATGATTGCTCACCGAAAACTCAACCATATCTGGTTGATTAGATTAACAGTTTGCATTTTCTACCACTATGAGCGCTCAACCATATCTGGTCGATTAGATTAACAGTTTGCCTTTTCTACCACTACGAGCGCTAGTGTGAGTCAATACTGTGTTTCGCTTAAGGCCTTATAACTACTTCTGGTGTGAGGATATTTCGAAAAGTCAAACATCGCCTGAGGGTATTGAACCAAGGAACGCAATAAAGAAAAAATGATGTAAATAATTTAATTTGGCCAGGATAGAAAGCGAGTAAAGGAACAAGCGATTTTAAGCAGATTTCCGGAACTGTATTTAAGCCAAGAGTGATTTTCAAAATTTGTTTTTTTTAGTTTGATAGAGCTCTCAAATACTCACAATTTGAAACATTTCCGCGCCCTTTAGCCCTTCAACTTTCGGCACGTTTCGTTGGTTGGTTCCTCAGTTTAGGGGCTGCGACAACGCGGTCATACAGCCCCGTGTACTTTGGGTGTGTGTAGAATCTGTCTGATAATCGGTGTTAATTGTGATGGCTGCATTAGTGTGTGTATCTGTTTTCAATTCAAGTAAGGACTGCACACATTAATTTTTTCAAGTAGTTCCTACTTTTGCCGCCAAACGCCACCGTCAGTGACTACTAGTTCAGAACCTGGTTACCAGACGCCACTGCCGTCGGCTCCCGGCGACGAACGTCGGAACCTAAGAGCGTTTGTCAAATTTTCAACCTAACCTAATTTAGCTTCACACAGGTGTAATTAGTGGAAGGTTCTTTAACATGCCATAAATCTATGACATGGGACCGCCGGCTTTACTTCTCCTCTGAAGGAAGGCATACTGTGGGATTTTTAACGCTCTTAAAAAATCCGATGACTTCGGCCGAGTTTCAAACCCGCGATCTTGGATATAGAAGCTCAGCATGCTAGCAACTATGCCACCGAAGCCGCTTCAGTGCAATGTTCTTTAACATGTTCCAGAAATGTATGATTGTTGTTAATTGGAATTTTCAGGAAGAGCAAATATCTGGCGACCCGATCACAGTTCTTGGCTATGACTAAGCAATGGCATTGATCCCGATTGGCTTGACCATCAACTTGTTAGCTGAAGGTGGTGTTGAGAATTTTCATGTAGGTGAGACCACTATGGCAATTCCCAAGCGACACCACTAAGGCCACGGTGCCCCCTTCCTGAACTAGTGACTTCTTCGCATTGACGTGAAGTGAGTAAACTGATTTAGCGGCTGGAAGTCGGGTGTGCGAGTTTAAACATCCTTGAACACATCGCCAAAGCCTGAAGCGAGTGTAAGTTTCACCGTTACATGTTTATGTGGTGACAGGTGTTCCTTTTGTTGACAAACTGAAAACTAATTTTGGTTGCGATTTGTTCTAACGCTCGCGGGTCTCATTTCTCTGTTCTTTACAACTTCCTCCAGCCACCTTGCTTCACAACTACATTCCCCAATGATATTATCAGTTAGGATTATTATCAAAGTCATTCTTCAGGCAGTTGATCACGAGAAAGTTTTCGCTCTTCCTTTCATTCGAATCTGGAATTTGTTGCACCTTAAGAGTCTGGAATGGTGCTACCTTTGCCTCAATGAAGAGACAGGCTTGGGGTACATCAGAACCTCAATATTCAGAATTTCTTCCAAGATGAGAAGGTTTACTCCTGTTCGTTGTCCTGAATTAACGTTTTACTGGTTAATTAGGAATATATGTAATGTTTTTCAGTCGGTCAACACGATTGTACCCAAGTGAGATGGGTTATTCCCTAATCCTGAAAACAATTACATGACATTAATAAAGACACTTGGATGACCAGTTTCTATCGCCAAGCGATCATCATCAGATCCATACACTTGGGCTATTAAATCAGTGTCTACAAGTATGGGTGATGGTACAGGGCGCCCGAGAATGTTCTCCGCAGTGGGTACGTGCAGCTGTGAATGGTTGAGTCATGAGTTTAGTTGGCTGCACTGCACTGTGTCCTTCAAAGCGGGACTGCCCCGTGTGGTCTGTCAGTGTGAATTGTGATAAGCGAACGAGCCTGCATGTCTTCAGTGTGTATTACAGTAAGCGAGCGTTCAGATAGATTATTGGAAGAGTAAACAGTATACAGGCGGTAATGTGTACTACTGAAGAGAGAGGTTTTTTTTTGCTTTTTATTGTTTTTTGTTTTGTGGAATACGTTTTTCGCGAAGGCGATCGGTTTACAGAAAATGTAAAATTCAGGCGCGGTTTCCTAATTCAAAGTGTCCAAACCGTGATACCGTTCTGGATTTGGTAAGTAAATTTCGTGTGACTGGCTCAGTTCACGATGTACCGGGAACAGGCAGGCCTAAGCTTTTAACGGACGAAAAACTTGATGAAATCTCCGATATAATGCTGCGTAGTCCAAGTAAATCAACTCGAAAATAAGATCAACAAACAGGAATCTCTGAATCGACAGCACATAAAGCTGTAAGAGACAAGCTTCAGTTGTTCCCTTATAAAGTTACCGTGGTTCATGAATTTAAAAAAGTCCTCTCGGCACGCCGGAAGGCGGAGGTAGATTTCACCGGACAAACTTGGGGATAGGCGAAAATAGGCAGAATATGCAGGTTTTCGTAGAAGGATCAGACCTCATTTATTGCGTGAAAGTATTTTATAATTGGAGATTAATTAACTTTGTTTTTCGTCATTTTATGCATATTTTAAACATTTTATTGTCTTATGATGACGGTAACCTTCTTGTCATTTGGAGTCCATTTTTATACTTGTGGTCACACTGTCCTTATGCAAGGTTTCGACACTGATGTGTAACTATGTAACGGTCTGTTACTTCTTCACGCAAAATTATATCTCCCGCAGAGATGTTGGTTGGTTCCTCAGTTTAGGGGCTGCGACAAAGCGGTCGTGCAACCCTGTGTACTTTGGGTGAGTGTAGAATCTGTCTGATAAACGGTGTGAATTGTGATGGCTGTATTAGTCTGTAATTCAGGTAAGGAATGCAGACGCTCAATTTCAAGCAGTAGTTCCTAATGTTGCTACCAGATACTACCGTCAACGACACCTAGCTGTGAACTTGGCTACTAGATGCCACCGAAATCCGCAACTCGCAACGAACGTTGGAACTTCCCCTCCAAGGGAAAGCATACTGAGGGATTTTTAGCGCTCTTAGAAAATCCGACGACTTTGGCCGGCTTTGAACCCGCGACCTTGGGCATGCTACCAGTTACGTCACCGAAGCCGCTTCACACTCAGTCAGATGGAAATATGAATCTGATCTCGCGCAAGTGCGTTGTCATGGCAACGTCTGATGGCTCATCCCTCATCAATTTAGTAGTGTTGCCATGGCAACCACTGATAGCTCTTGGCATTTTCTTATAATTCCGAAATCATTTTTCTCATCCCTTGGCGTAATGGTGGGTCATATCAAAAATTCTTTCAGACAAACGTTTTAGGTAATTATTAGGGGAATATTGTCCATTTTGTACGGTTTTGATATTGTGCCTATTAAGAGAGATATGATTAATGTTTCCCGAAAAACCCACTTTTTCCCACCCCTTTGGTCAATGGTTGGTGCTATAAAAAAATATTTTCAAACATAAATTTTTGAGCTTTGTCCGGCACATAGTATGAACTTTGAACGGATTCGATATTTCACATATGAAGAGAGTTATAGCAATATTTCATTTTTTCGAAAAAAGAAGTCCCCCATTTTCATCCCCTTCGACCGATTTAGCCCAGTAACGAACTCGACCGAGATTTTATGGGTATACATATTCGGTAAAAAATTCAAAGTGATTGGTGCAAAATTACGGCAGTTATCGTGTCCACAAGAAACTGATATATATATATATAAATTATATATAAACTTTTGAACTGACGGTGGTTTTTGGGGTCTGGGGGATGTGAAACGCGAAGATATGTCGAAATTTTTAGGAAATCGAAACATGGTACCCATTGCAATAGTTAGCTTTCTAAAGAAATCTACCTAAAATACTACCATCAACGACGCCTATCTGTGAACTTGGCTACTAGATGCCACCGGAACCATCAACTCGCAACGAACGTTTGAACTTCTCCTCCGAAGGAAAGCAAACTCAGGTTTTTTTTTAGCGCTCTTAGTAAATCCGACGACTTCTGCCGGGTTTGAACCCGGGACCTTGGGCATAGAAGTTCAGCATGCTACCAGTTCCGATACCGAAGTCGCTTCCCACAGACAGATGGAAAACTGAATGTTATCTCGTGCAGTGGCGTTGTCATAGCAACTGCTGATGGCTCATCCCTTATCAATTAAAAGTAAAGTTGTCATGGCAACCTCTCTTGGCACTTGGCATTTTCTTATAATTTAAATCATTTTGCTCACCCTGTGGCGTAATGGTGGGTCATATCGAAAATTCTTTCAGACAAAAGTTTTAGGTAATTATTGGAGGAATATTGTCCATTTTGTACGGTTTTGATATTGTGCCTATTAACAGAGATATGATTAATGTTTCCCCGAAAAACCCACTTTTTCCCACCCCTTTGGTCAATGGTTGGTGCTGTCAAAAAACTTTTCAAACATAAATTTTAGGGCCTTGCCCGACACATAGTATGAACTTTGAATGGATTCAATATTGCAGATATTAAGAGAGTTATAGCGATATTTTTCACTTTTTCGAAAAAAAAAAAGCCTCCCATTTTCACCCCCTTTGACCGATTTTGCCCATTAACGAATTCGACCGAGATTTTAAGGGTATATATATTATGTAAAAAATTCAAAGTGATTGGTGCAAAATTACGACAGTTATCGGGTCCACAAGAAACTGATATACATATATATACATAAATTATATATAAACTTTTGAACTGACGGTGGTTTTGGGGTCTGGGGGATGTGAAACGCGAAGATATGTCGACATTTTCCGGAAGTCGAAACAGGGGACCCATTGCAATAGTTAGCTTTCTAATGAAATCTACCTAACAAACTGATTAGGGAAAAAGAGTGATGTACTGTGAATGGTTCCAGCATGTGTTATGAATGGCTGTGGTGAGTACAAAGTTTACTGTTTATTTGTTATGATGCAAGC
Source organism: Meconema thalassinum (assembly GCA_946902985.2). Taxonomy (NCBI): domain Eukaryota; kingdom Metazoa; phylum Arthropoda; class Insecta; order Orthoptera; family Tettigoniidae; genus Meconema; species Meconema thalassinum. Next base: position 90,823,638 of record OX336391.1, on the reverse strand, counting down.
AGCAGCCGAGCTACCAACGTAACTGCTGTAGCTAGCTCTCGCAGACGCATGTAGGCGCTGCGGAGAACATTCCCGGACTCACTGTATTTACAATAATACACTTATTTATTTGCAGTAGTGATTTAACTAGTACGACTCGTCAAGATATGTGATTTTCTGTTGAGATACTGATAGTGGTGAACTGTACAGTTCAGTGCAAGCAGTGGGAGGTGGCAGCTGAGTGGAAACGGACCACACATCACTCAAACAGCTAAGTGCACAATAACCTGACCATTTAATAATAATCACATAATCACACTAAGTAAACAAACTTGAAGGTCAAGCACCACTATCAGTATCTTAACAAACAGTCACATATCTTGAGTAGAAGTGCTGGTTTAATTACTGCTGCTACTAAATAAGTGTGTTATTGGTTGCGTTCACGGTAGCAAACAGTTGATCAACAGCTCCAAAGCTGATGCATCGGGAGCGGGATCAGGTTTTACGTGTAATTGTGAACGGTTTGCTCCATCTGATCTGTAGTAGCGCGCGTTGTTCGAAAGTGGACAAGGGCGATGTACTATCCTCGAGCCTGCGATGTTGAAATGATCAGATAATCTTGTGAGAGTGATTGCTAATATTAGATCAGTATCTAATTTACCTTTAGATTTGCAACTCGGAACGAAATTGCTCTCAAACTATGTACCGAAGGCTGTGAACATGTATCAAACCATACCTTGATCCCGATAATACTAGGCCTTCGTACGTAAATTTCTTGCCTTTCTGATACGGCATTTATTGTGAATGCTAGTTCGGCTACGGTATAGAATACTTAACGGTTTAACGTATGGTACGGTATATTAAGGTGGTATATTGTGCCCATTCAGCATGAAATATGTAAAATCACAGTTTGCCAGCAATGCTCAATCGGGAGTATCGGGGTTCATGGTATGTTCTCCCACTCTGTGACTCACACACTTTGGATTAAATAGAGGATACACTTCAAAAAAATAAACAAAATCAACTCCTACTATAAAAACATTTAATTATTCAAATATATGGCGCTACAAAAAAAATAAACCAATAAAATACTGACCCTTTAATTCATACTTGTTCAAAGTGAACAAGGAATTCATATTTAAACAAATTTTAAATCATAATAAATGGCTTTCTATAAACCAACAAACTTCTATTAATTTTCACTTCCATATAGTGTCCTTTTAAAATTCAATAAAATCAAGAGCTCCAATAGGCTCGATACTTTTTACACATACTGTGTTATCCATTTACAACACATCACTTCCTATTACATGAGTATATCTTCTAATCAAAAATATATAATTTAACAAAGTACTGTTACTCATTTACTTAAAATTTTGGGCTTTCACAATGCTCTTAGGTTACCATCTCTCTCTCAAGTCAACAATTCACTACCGTGATTGGGAAACATTTGCGCACTCCCGAGCTACAGAAGACTACTTGAACAAGTCAAAAATTAAGATCACTCCCGGAATCTAATTGTTTTCACTAAAACTCGTGAATCACTACATCAATAATCATAACATTAGGGATTTATTATTATTTGTCTTAAAAGACCATTATATCATAAGAAAGCAACGATCTGAACTTTTCAAGCGGTAACATTCAACTAAAAGAACCTCGGTTCGAAGACCGGGTCGTTAAAACAAACTCTAAACACTCTTGTGTACTATAACTTCAAACAGACGGCTCTTAGACCTACCACAACACGTTAAATGATAAGGGTCTGGCCTAGGCTACTTAGCGTGATTTATTGCCGGGGGAGAAACTTCACGGTCTCGCTCACAAGTGACGGGCTATCCTCAGCTTTTATACAGCTGTTCTTAAATGCAGTTCTTTGAACAGGCAAGGCTTTCATACTACTTTTTATAACAACATATTTAAGGTCAACAGACCTATTCTCTTAACGTCGGCATTTATTAATTATGAAGTGTCCTCATTGGCGGGTAAGAATAATTCAATACAACAACAAATATTTAGGGGCTTAAACATGGATGAATCTGGGTTCGATCCTTTCAAATGCCTCGGGAACCATATCCCACACTGGAGGACTTATAACATTAGCGACTTATAGCAGGCCTCATTGCCTTACACCCGCGCTCATAATACAATAATTTGCACCCTTTTAATACAATACACACGTGGCCTCGTGATCACATCACTATTTAGAGGACTTACCATAGTTCAATTACCACGACCAACTGCCCCTCATAATTAGTGTTACCGAGTATCTCAACGCATTCCTAGCGTGACAAATTACTTCAATGCGCTACATGGCGCTTACAAATTACTGAGCCAAGTTGCCTTCAACGAACTGATAAATTCAACAACAACGTTTTATTGGACATCTCCATTCTATTTTAATCCTCTCCCTTGACAATAATAGCTTTACTTTAAGAACATGTTTTCATTACATGTATTAATTGATTTAAAGGAGCTCGGAAGCTACTACTTTTCATATAATTCATCATAATCTTCATTCATTTATATAATTGTTATTATTATTATTACGCTTGCTTTCACATATTTAAATCATTTATCAACTACACTAATATTTTATTTCATACATTTCCTCCAAGGGATTTATTTATTTATTTCACATAATTATTTTATATTTTCTCAAATTTAATCGTTCAGATCGCGCTATATTCTTTTATTTTGTTATTCAAACATCCCTATTCTTTCTTCCTCATGTGGATTGTACGCAAATCTTCCCCAACACATAACATAATGAAATGGTTACTCACATGATTTTACGGTCATTGACCGAATTCTCCAGCGATGTTTCATTTTTGCCCACTCACTGCATTTAAGCCATCTTCATTGATACCATTTCACACAATGACACTTCTTTAAACACATACACATTATTTACCTTACACACTTGTAACATATTGAATACCATTTTGTATTCACAAATAAATTCACTAAAATTATTACACTAAAACAAATTTCACTATATTTACTTTACACTGCTTTTAATCACTTAGGCTTTGATTTTTGCCTTACACACGTGATTTCTTTCTTCCCCGTTTCCAAGGGTGACACTCTTAGACGTCGGCTCCCTAATCTGGTAAGATGATGAAAGTCTCGATCAATCTACCCCTCCCTGGAACGGTTATTCTTCAGATCCGGTTTCTGACTATCGGCTTCTATTTTACTAGCTCGATGTCGTTTCTTCCTAGACACTATTTAGTTTGTCTAGCTAAAGTCTGTCCTGTTTACGGCCTCTCGAATACTTTATCGGTGACCTTAATAATTCCCTAGCATTTACTGCTATTCCTTCCATTCGTAGCTTATTGCTTTTTACTGTTCGTTTGTCTCCTTTAGACAACGCCTTGGATTAAATTCTCAATTCTTATTGTTCTGCGCTCTCGTCCCTATCTTTTCGGCACACTAGGCGTTACTTATTTCGTCCGACCCTGATCGGGTTCCTTAACTTTGATAGATATGTTTGTTTCACTTCCGTTGGTACTCCGAAACGTTACGATACTTTATGTCTTTTAACTGAAGTTTTATTCGAAGACCTATCGCCTGTTCTTTCTTCAATTTCGCAGCCTAACTTTGACTGTAATACTGAACTTGCGCTACAAAGACTGATGCTTACTGAAATAAATCCTGTACAAGGATTTTACTATGTCTTCACACGGCGATACAAATGACGATACTTCTCGGCCACTCCCTACGGGTGCTCGTTGGTGATACAGCGTATCACGACCTCTCGAGGTCTGGTAAGTACTGCATGATTAGCCTGGCTCTGCCAGGGCTTTTATATAAATCGGCTACAAAAAGATAAAGTCCTCGTCTTTTTCATAACTAACTTTTGAAGCAATAGTCGCATACTTTTGAAACTTATATCACTGGGAAGCTCGTTTTCTAAACGTAAACTGACTTCTTTGCACATGAAAATCGATCGTACAATTCCGAGATATTAAATAAAATTTGCTCTTCAGATACGTGGGTGTTGAGGTTTATTTTTAATCCCTACCACCTCTGGTCTCGGGGAACTTTTAACTACGTCATGCTGCGTTTGCACTTCTTTCCTGTGCAATTATTATAACCCTTTCCCCACACAAAAATCTCTATTCTAAAATGATTCACAATTATGTATTTCTTTTGTTAATTATATTCTCGCAAATGGCTTAAATCTAATTATTCCTATTCTTGCACAACTGCGAGGATGCCATTTTATTGCTGCGTAGGATCAATTTCCGAAACCTCTTCTCGCTTACACACAGTGGAAAGTTTTTATCGTTCTATTAATAGTCATGATCGGCTTCCTATCGGTGCGTCACGCATGATATCATTTTCTGGGGCCACCTGGTCTCTTACGTTGTACCAGTCCTCTTGCATAAACTCATTCTAAGTCATTCTAAAGACTATATTTTTCCTCTCTTCTTTTACCAATAAATGATGGATTCGGCGCTTGAACCAACAGCACATGGGTTCAAATCTCCCCTCCTTAGATAAATAAATTTTCGAAATTTTGAGGAAATTTATTTCAACAATTTTCATAAAAATCGTATTTATTCCAGTGTCGAAGCCATCATAACACTTCTCAGTACCTTTTGTTCCTATTCTCATGGAATCCCACGATAATTAGGGTTTTCCACCTTTAAAGTCATATCCGGTAATAGTGTAGGTTGAGTACGCTCTGTCCCTACCCGTTCTTCCTTTCTTATTTTTCTGGACTAAAAGTCTACAGAACATAATTCTTCGTTACGGGTGTGGTCTATCCCTGCCCGTTTCTTTATTTCCTCATTTTCTCTTCTTAAATAGAAATTTTCTTCATCAACAAAATCAATTATTTCTCTTTTCTCCCAATACAATTTCTCTAATTCACATTCACAATTGAATGGTTGAGCTCTATTTTCTCGTTCTAACATACTCCTGTTTCTATCAAATGTGGATTTATCATCTTTAAATTGTTCCATAACCAGGGCTTTTTCATTTGCCTCATCGAAGTCTTCGGGAGGGTAATATACTTTCAAGTTAGCTGAATTCATAGTCACTTCGTGATTCGTTTCACAGTGCTGAATTCTATAGGCATTATTTCTTAAATCTCTAATTATTTGATACGGTCCGTGGTACATTTTCTGGAATTTCTTGTACACGCGGTTCCCTGGATCCGAAATAGCTGGTCTTTTCACTAACACCATTTCTCCTGCTAATAATGGTCGATGATACCTCTTGTGCCTGTTTCTCCTTTGTCTTCTGTCTGCTTGAGCTTTTAGATGCTCAAAGGCTCTTCTAATTCGTACATCTCTTCCAGGCTGAGCGTCTGTTAGCCTAGGAATGACCAGACTCCAAGGTCTCTCTGGTTGCTCATTCCGATGTAACGTTATTGGTATCTCTCCCGTAGACTCATGGATCGTATTATTTATACAACATTCGATAATATCAAGGATATCTATCCATTTCCAATTTTCCTCGGCGCAGTATATCGTACAATACTTGGCCGTTTCCTTTATAACTCTTTCCACAGGATTTGCCTCAGGATGGCGAATACTAGACAGGATCTGACGTATTCCAAGTCTCTCTAATTCCTGTCTAAATTCTGCACTTGTAAAACAACTACCGTGATCCGACAACAAATTCTCTGGTTTACCCAGAATAGGTATCACTTTTTCTTTGAGTCGTTTTAAAACTTGTTTGGTACTAGTCTTCTCTATGGGAGCAAGGACAACTATTTTTGTGAAAACATCCATAGCCACCATTATATGTCTATTTCCTCTCCTAGCCTTTGGCAAAGGTCCGAAATCGTCAATAGAAATAATTTGACCTGGCCTCTCGGGCAACAATGGTATTGGCTTTTGTCTCATCAAAAACGCATTTGGCTTAATTCTTTGACGTATGTCACATGTCTTGAGCGTATCCCTTACAGTTTCTCTCAGTCTCGGCCACACAAATGCTTCTTTTAGCATCGAGACTGTTTTGTCGACTCCCATATGTCCAAACGATCTATGGGCCAACCATACCATTTTCCTCTGCAAAATAGCAGGTACAACGATCCTCACTCGTGTATGGTCAGAGTCCGCAAACTTATACAATAATCCATTAAAGAACGTGTAATCCTGAGCTATCTTATTAGCTTCGGTATACGCAGGTGTTCCCCTTATCAAACTCCCTTCCAAGAAATATATGAGCATGTTCATCCATGGATCCTCACGTTGTCGCTGACCAATACTTCTTAATTCATCCAAAGTGCGCTTATCTCTGTCTTCCAAATCAATAGCCATTACTTCCTCTTCTGTGGACTCTGGCTGTCTACTTAAATAATCTGGAACTACATTTTCTTTTCCCGGGCAATATTCTATATTTACATCGAACTGTTGTATATATAAAGCCCAACGCATCAACCTTTGACTGGATAAATCCGTCTTCATCAAAAAGGTTAAGGCTTTATGATGGGTTCTTAATGTGACTTGAAACCCATATACAACCTTTCGCCAATATTGTAACGCATGCAAGATCGCTAACAGCTCGATATCGCTGATTGTATAATTCTTCTCGTGTGATTTCAGTCTCCGACTTGTGAAAGCTAGATAATTTTTCTTCTGAGGGTTATCCGGGTTTTCCTGATACAGCATTGCCCCTATTCCAATCTGGGATGCATCCGTTTGGATTATAAATCTCTGATTAAAATCAGGATATCCTAGCTTCACATAATTTAAGAGCATTTCCTTGGCCTCTATAAACGCTTTTTGTTTCCTCCGTCCATTTCCACTTGCCCCCTTTCTTCAGAAGGTCCTGTAGTGGTGCAACAGGTTTGGTGTTGGACGGACAATGTCCTGAGAAAAATCCAATCAATCCCAAAAACTGGCGAACGTTTTTCACTTTCAAAGGCCTGGGAAAATCTCTTATTGATTCTAATTTGCATGGATTTGGTTTGACACCGTCCTTGTCAATCACATGCTCCTAAAACGTAACTTGTCTCTGACAAAAATTTGATTTCTTCAAGTTAATCTTAAAATTAGCCCTTCTTAAATCTTCCAATAATTTCTTTAACTTTTCCAAGTGTTCATCAATGTTTTCCGAGGTAAGCAATATGTCATCCACATATCGGATAGTGCAATCCTTTACTTCCTCTGACAGGTTGCGATCAAGCGCTCTTATTAAGGCGGATCCCGCGGTCTTCAAGCCAAACGGACGTCTCTTGAAGCAATACGTTAGTTGATCGAACTGATATCCAGTTAACAGACTGGTTTTCTCTTCAAGTTCGAGATGATGATATGAAGAAGTCATGTCAATGTTTGTGAATATCTTCTTGCCTTTAAATTTCCTCAGTATTTCTTTTATGGGTGGTGCCAAATCATTTTCTGGTATAATTTTCGCGTTCAAATTCCTGGCATCCAAACACACCCTTACTGAGCCATCCGGTTTACTCACAATTACTAATGGACTAACATATGGTGTCGCCATCTTTTCTATAACACCTGCATCACTCATCTCCTGCAGTGTTTTCTTTGTTTGTGTGTAATGTTTTTCTGCAACCGGGTATGGTTTTTGTCTGAACGGTACCCAATCATTTACTTGAAATGCGTATTTAAAATTTTTGATCTTTCCTGGCTTGGAATCAAATACGTCCCTGTAATTTAATAGCAATTCCTTTAATTTTTCCTTGTTTTCGAGGTTAACTTTAGCTTCCTCTATTTTTCCTGACATGTTGGTCTCGAACTCGGTTTCCAAATTATCTTCAAGTTCTATGTTTAGGACTTCAAATACCTTCTCTATGTCCCTACAACCTTCCTCGGTCAATTCTTCCACATGCCATACCTGTTCTTATATTTTTGCATCCTGTTCCTGTAAATTAATGTTTTGTCCATCCACATCCTCTCTTTGAATCCTAATGCAATTTTGCGCTAGGTCTATTATGACCTTGTTCTCACGGATGAAATCAATACCTAATATGACATTATATGGCAATTGATTTACCAGCAAAAAGCATTGTGAAATTTCAGTGTTACCCATGATCAAATCAATGTACACCTGAAATCTACATGTCAAAGATTTTTCAGGAATAATTCCCTTAATCTTCACGCTTGAGGTGGGAATTTTTAATATGCGACCTCTTGTTTCTAATTCATTTAGGAGGGTTTGCGTGATTAAACTTATAGTTGATCCAGTATCAATTAATGCCCTGACCAATAATCCTTCTATCCTTAACATGATAATAGGTAATTCCCTTCTAATAGGTGGGATTCCTTCTACATCCCCTTTAATTAGCTCATCTGGTCTCGCTATCCAATTTACAATCTCAACCTCCTCCCAGCTCCTGGTATGTTTCCACTTTTGATGATTTAAATTTGAGTTTTTTTTTTATCTTGAGGGCTTCCTTTCCCCTCATTCTTCAATTGCGCTTGTAACTCCAAGCTTTGAGCTCCTTCCAGTCGGTCGGGTGATTTTCGGTTCTTTATTGCCTCACTCCAACGGACTCTTTGCATCTCAGGTTCGTCTGTTCGTTCATTCATATAACGAAGACTTACCTGATACCTCTCTTCGATTTCGGCCCGATATTCATCGTTTCTGTCCTCCGGTCTCACATTCCTTCTGGGATAAATTTCCCATCTCTTTCTGTTATCCTGCCTTTGATTATTATTATTATAGGGTCGGTTCTCTTGTTGCCTATAACCCGTATTTCTGGGATTTCTTCCTTGATATCCCCCTCTATAGTATGGCTGTATTCCCCTAGGCTCTTGATGTCCATATTCTCGACCCAGTCCCTGAGTATTGGTACTAGTTGACTGATTTTTGGTCGATGGTTTCTCTCTATCTTCTTGACTACTAGCCATGTGTACTTGTTCAGTCTGTCTTTGATGCCTGGGAGTAACGTGTGAAGCCGTCATGTCCAATTAACGTAATACGCTCTCCACTTCCACAGCACTTCTGGCTTTGGATGAGATGAACAACCTTTGTATCTCATATGGAAGTTGTCTTGCAATGGCGGCACACAGGTCGTTCTCAGCTGGAGCAATATCAAGTTCCCGGAATTTACACAGCTGAGCGGTGAAAAATTCTGAGTATTTAGTGGGGGCATTCGTACTATATTTCCTAGAGTACAGATCTAGCCTCAAATTTTCTTTTACATCTGCTGCCCAATATCGTTTCAGAAAAGCTTCTCTAAAACCTTCCACCGTGTCAAATGTATATCTGAAACTCCTGAGCCAGGTGAGACAATCACCTGCCAATAGCTTCTCAATTGCTCTCAGTCTCCGATCCTGAGGAACTTTCATTTCATTCAAATACTCTGTTACCTCCTTCAACCAGTATTTAGGAGTAATCGACATATTATTACCCGTAAACTTCTCCGGTCTGTCCTCATTTGACTTGATGATGTTAATTATTTGTCCATTTGTTTGGTTCATATACGGGGTTGACATCGCCATTGGATATCCTGGGTTTTTATAAGGGCTCTCCCCTCCTAATTCCCTGTCTTGATTAGTGCCTCGTTCATGATGATCTACCCATCCTGTCTTCTGGAATTCATCATGACTTTCAAATTCTAATTTTCTTTCTCTTCGGGCACTTTCTTCATGAGCCATAAGTTGAATGTCCATTTGACTGTTCTTGTGTTCAGTCCTTTCCAACCGTGATCCCAATTCATTCTGAATTCTTTCCTGATTCTTTTTACTGCTTTCCACTTCTTGTTTGAGTTGGAATTTCTCTTCCCTGAAACTATCCCTTATTTCAGCTGTGTTCTTCTACCTCTTTCTTAATAACCATGACCTGTTTTTCTATAATTTCTGGCTTAACGTCACCTTTGGTATCTAAGTCTTCTCGTATCTCCTTTATCTTTTTCTCCATTCCCTTTTGTCCTTTGTAGACTCTTTCCTGGATCTTGTTCATCTCCCCTCGGGCTTTTCCTTGTTCATCGAATATGATTGTTATGTCAGTCCTAACCTTATCTATTTCGCCCTTTGTGTCTCCCATCTGTTTTGTTAATCCATTTACAGTTTCCTGAATTCCAGTAACCCCTTTATCTATCTTCTCTACTTTTAAGAGTTGTTCCTCACGATCCGTTTTTCGTTGCGTGCTTTCATCTTTAAGATTCCCTTTGTATTGACCTAAATTCGTAGTTATTTCCCCCTCATGCTTCCTCAACCAGTCATCCACCTGTCCCGTGAATATATTAAATTGCAATTCCCTTTTGTTTGCATCGACCTCACCTTGCTTCTTGACGTCATTTATTTCGGCGTGAACTTCCTCGACTTTTCCCTCGAGGTTTCCTACTTTTTCCTCAATCCTTTTAAATCTGTTTCCTAATTCATTAAAACTTTCTTTTATCTCCTCCCGGGATGTTTTACAAAGATTCATATTTGACTCTATTTGACCCATTAACTCTGTTCGCACCTCTTGGATCTGGGTTACAAGTTTCTTTTCACATTTATCTCCCTTTTCTTCAATATTACTTAATTTGGTTTCCACAGAACCCAATTTATCCTTTAAATTTTCAAAATTTTCTTGACATTTAGTTTGGGAATTTACCGTACTTTCCCTCAATGTATGTATTTGGACTTGTAATCCTGACTGAAGTATCCCGTTTTCCTCTTTAATTTTACTTGTGATTTCCCCTTTGAACTTATTTAACTTAGTCTCAAACCTAGTGTCAAAACCCTGAAATTTTGTACCCATTGTCTCCTCTATTTTCTCATTTATATTACTTTGTATTTTAGTCTCCATGGCCTGTAATTCGGATTTCATGGCTTGACTTTTCAGAGAATTGTCAGCTATCATCTTCTCCTGAAACGAATGTAATCTATTTTCAAGTTTACCTTCCATGACTCCTAGTTTATCTTCCAAAACCTTGGATTGTGCTGAAAAATGATTTGAATTCTCTGTTTTTATACTATTCAACTTACTCTCTATCTCAGCCTTCAATGTACTGTTCATGTTTATACAATCGGCTTGGAAAGATCCTAACTTTTGATTTATGGATTCGAAATCCTTTTTGTTTGTATTCTGTTGGCTGTCCAATTTATTGTCTATAGTTTCAAATTTCTCTTTACTATCTGCTTTTAAAGCTTTGATATTTTCCGTACTTATTTTTATCATCTCCTCTCTATTCTTGTGGAAGTGCTCCTTCAAGCACTCCTTATCTCCATCATCGTACACATATTTTCCACAATATATGAGAATACAGTGAGCTATCATGTCCCATCGCCGGTTCATGCATGAGAGATGGTACTCCGAACTCTTGTGTCCCAATTTTCCAAAATTTACCTTAGCACGGGTGTTTACTAAAACGTACCCTTTTGGTATACTCATTCAATGTCAAAACCTTTATGGAAGTGATTTAAAAATTCAAAAATCTCGGAAAACCATATTTTCAAAAAATTTGAAAATTTTGATTTTCATGAAAACTCGGGTTTTCCTAGGAAAACTCATCCCTACGTACTGGGCGCCATGAAATGTGTTTTAGGGGGTGTTTAATTGAGGGCTGCTCGGTGTGAGTTTCCAGGGTCCCAATGCGGTCAGTTAACTTTATATTTTGTAGCTACTTCTATCATTATTTTACTTTTACATGATATGACCGTCTTAAGTGTTCCTCTAATATTAATCCAAGCACATTACTTATATGCCCCCATGTGCCCGTTCAGCATGAAATATGTAAATCACAGTTTGCCAGCAATGCTCACTCGGGAGTATCGGGGTTCATGGTATGTTCTCCCACTCTGTGACTCACACACTTTGGATTAAATAGAGGATACACTTCAAAAAAATAAACAAAATCAACTCCAACTATAAAAACATTTAATTATTCAAATATATGGCGCTACAAAAAATTAAACAAATAAAATACTGACCCTTTAATTCATACTTGTTCAAAGTGAACAAGGAATTCATATTTAAACAAATATTAAATCATAATAAATGGCTTTCTATAAACCAACAAACTTCTATTAATTTTCACTTCCATATAGTGTCCTTTTAAAATTCAATAAAATCAAGAGCTCCAATAGGCTCGATACTTTTTACACATACTGTGTTATCCATTTACAACACATCCCTTCCTATTACATGAGTATATCTTCTAATCAAAAATATATAATTTAACAAAGTACTGTTACTCATTTACTTAAAATTTTGGGCTTTCACAATGCTCCTAGGTTACCATCTCTCTCTCAAGTCAACAATTCACTACCGTGATTGGGAAACATTTGCGCACTCCCGAGCTACAGAAGACTACTTGAACAAGTCAAAAATTAAGATCACTCCCGGAATCTAATTGTTTTCACTAAAACTCGTGAATCACTACATCAATAATCATAACATCAGGGATTTATTATTATTTGTCTTAAAAGACCATCATATTATAAGAAAGCAACGATCTGAACTTTGCAAGCGGTAACATTCAACTAAAAGAACCTCGGTTCGAAGACCGGGTCGTTAAAACAAACTCTAAACACTCTTGTGTACTATAACTTCAAACGGACGGCTCTTAGACCTACCACAACACGTTAAATGGTAAGGGTCTGGCCTAGGCTACTTAGCGTGATTTATTACCGGGGGAGAAACTTCACGGTCTCGCTCACAAGAGACGGGCTATCCTCAGCTTTTATACAGCTGTTCTTAAATGCAGTTCTTTGAACAGGCAAGGTTTTCATACTACTTTTTATAACAACATATTTAAGGTCAACAGACCTATTCTCTTAACTTCGGCATTTATTAATTATGAAGTGTCCTCATTGGCGGGTAAGAATAATTCAATACAACAACAAATTATTTAGCATATGATGCTTCATTTGACAATCGTTGAAATGTATTACATATAATTGCTATTACAAAATAAAAATTAATATATACATATTTATATACATGGATGTAAAGTATTACAGACATAATAACTGGGATGCACGCATACACACACACACACACACACACACACACACACTGCTACAGATTCTGATATTTCATCACAAGCTGATGTCTAGTCCTTCCAACCAAGTGAGTGCCGTAGGGGTTACTTGATGTAGCTCCTCCACAGGCCCAGTGAATGCCCGCAGAGGACATTTTTCACGATGTGGCTGATGGTTTGCATTTCAGCACCACAGTTGCAGGAAGGAGACTCCAACCACCCCCATTGGTGTAGTGCAGAAGCAGTTCTTCCAACGCCGCAGCGTATCCTGTTTAGTCTGGTCCAGATGGTGCGCGGGAGGTTGAACCCAGGAGGTTTTGCTGTTGGGTCATCGATGTTGATTAGACCATGTGGGTGTAATCTGGCCCATTCTTGCTTCCATGCTTCGTCAGGTCTAAATGGTATGTCAGCTAGATTCCTGGCCGTCTTCCAGGCAGGTTTCCGGGATTTCAGTCTTGCTACGTCGTTTTCATCTGCATCCTGGTGGATGGGAAGAGAGCTGTTCATCATCACCTTAGTCCATAATCTGACAAGGGCATTTTGTCGTCTGATGTGAGGAGGTTGAATGTGGCTCAGGACAGCGTTGCTCAACGTCCGTAGGATTTAACCTTAAAATACCCTACACGTGTCCTCCGGGTGGTGCTAATCGAGCAACAACAGCAAGATGTCGCCGTACTGCCCTACAAGGCCTCACGGCTATGACAATCGTGCAATGAATTTAAACAACAAATATTTAGGGGCTTAAACATGGATGAATCTGGGTTCGATCCTTTCAAATGCCTCGGGAACCATATCCCACACTGGAGGACTTATAACATTAGCGACTTATAGCAGGCCTCATTGCTTTACACCCGCGCTCATAATACAATAATTTGCACCCTTTTAATACAATACACACGCGGCCTCGTGATCACATCACTATTTAGAGGACTTACCATAGTTCAATTACCACGACCAACTGCCCCTCATAATTAGTGTTACTGAGTATCTCAACGCATTCCTAGCGTGAAAAATTACTTCAATGCGCTACATGGCGCTTACACATTACTGAGCCAAGTTGCCTTCAACGAACTGATAAATTCAACAACAACGTTTTATTGGACATCTCCATTCTATTTTAATCCTCTCCCTTGACAATAATAGCTTTACTTTAAGAACATGTTTTCATTACATGTATTAATTGATTGTGGGGTTTGAAGCCATATTTTCAGTGTTGCCTTAGTAAACAAGAGTTTAGTGCTTTTCAGTCGGTCAACACGAATGTACCCAAAAGAGATGGGTTATGCCCTAATCCTGAAATAAATTACATGAGATTAATAAAACACTAGGATGACCAGTTTCGATCGTCAAGCGATCATCATCAGATCCATTACACTTAGGCTACAAAATCTATGTTTGAAATACAGGTGAAAATATTTACAATATGTACAATTATTTAGTTGCAGTATTGGTACTGCAACTGTCAGTGTATGCTAAATGCAGTATATATGTTAGGTGAAATGCTAAATGGTGATAGCTATCCGGAGATTGTACTTTAGAGAGATTATATGGTTGTAAACTATGGTTAAACTATAAAATTTTTGGCTAACTACTTATCTGATTGTCTTCCGTATTACAGCTACTCGCAGTTTTCGTGCTCACTGGAACTCTAAAGTACAATCTCCGGATAGCTATCACCATTTAGCATTTCACCTAACATATATACTGCATTTAGCATACACTGACAGTTGCAGTACCAATACTGCAACTAAATAATTGTACATATTGTAAATATTTTCACCTGTATTTCAAACATAGATTTTGTAGCCTAAGTGTAATGGATCTGATGATGATCGCTTGACGATCGAAACTGGTCATCCTAGTGTTTTATTAATCTCATGTAATTTATTTCAGGATTAGGGCATAACCCATCTCTTTTGGGTACATTCGTGTTGACCGACTGAAAAGCACTAAACTCTTGTTTACTAAGGCAACACTGAAAATATGGCTTCAAACACCACAATGTTCACGGCTAGTCAGGCAAATCGTGAAGCCAAGAAATTCAAATCACTCAGGCTGAAACTCATGAATTTAGACAAGTCAATTTGGTTCAACAAAAAATGTATAGAACTAAACCTCACCCCCTAAATACGTACCAATTAAAACCGTACCGAACACACCAGCCACGATCATTTCAACCAAACAAGCCAAAGCGCTTTGGATAAAAAACGAATTAAGATTTGCATACATAAGAAAGCAAAAAATTAACCAACAATTATACGACATTCAATTGCAACTAAGTAATTTCTGGCACGCGGCCCAATGGGACAGCTTCACCGAGCACCTACATGACAACATCAAAATCAGAGCAACGAGGAAGCATGAAACGCTAGAAAATAAATTAAGAAAACTAGGAGAAACACAGAACCATCAATCTAACGAACAACACACGAATAACAATGAATTCAATTTCCACAGCAGAGTAAACAACAGAACGAACGTAACCTTTTCTCAAGGTGAAATGAATATGTTAGACAAAGGTTTGAAATACAACTGCACAGACGCACACACGAACCACTATATAAAACAGTTAATCACAGATATTGAGATAGCCAGTCACAAGCTCCCAGCAAAAGACAGGGAATTAACCAAAAATCTCGCCACCAACGAAGCCAAAAAAATCCTCAAACGAGAGGGCGATAGCAATAACATTCAAAACAACAAACAAATCAAAGAAATAAAGTCGTTGAAACAAAAAATAAAAGAACATGACTTAATCATCACAAAAGCAGATAAGGGAAACACTACAGTAATTTTGAACAAAACAGAATACATTGAAAAAACAGTCGAATTCCTAAACAACAACGAAATCAAGGAATTAACAAAAGACCCCACCAACAAATTCCAAAAACAAATAAAAAGTGCGCTAAAAGAAACAGAATACATACTGACCAAAGCCGAAAAATCAAAACTAATAAACATGAACCCGAAAATACCGTCATTGAGGGGACAACCAAAAATACACAAAAAGGAATGCCCAATGAGACCAATAGTCAATTGTAGGAATGCCCCTAATTACAAAATCAGCAAAGAGTTACTAAAAATCTTAAAATGCCGTCTTTCCAACGACAAAAACAACTCTGTAAAGAACACAACAGAACTAGTAACAGCATTGAACACCCTACAAATGAAACCTAGCTTCAGGCTAGTATCCTTCGACGTAACTAACATGTACACCAATATTCCGATTATTGAAGCAATCAACACTATCGAAAACAACTTAAAATCCAACAATTCGGTAAAAGAAATTGAAGAGATTGTGAGATTACTGAGGGTCGTTCTCACCCAAAACGTGTTTCAATTCGACAATAAAATATACACACAGAGAGAAGGCCTAGCAATAGGATCGCCACTAAGTGGGTTAATCGCTGACATCTTCATCAATGCACTAGAAAATGCGTTCTTAGAAAAGACTTCAACAAAGGTAATAGTGATATGGAAAAGATACGTAGATGATGTAATTTGCATCTACGATACTGAACTAACAAGCGAAGAAACAATTCTCCAACCCATTAATAGCCTTCACCACTCTATCAAATTCACTAAGGAATCCGAAATAGACCGGAAAATAAATTATCTCGATATAACTATTGAACGTAAAGACAACGACATTTCATATTCCATATTCCGGAAAGCAACACAAACCTCGCATGCAATCGACAATCAGTCTAATCACCCCAGTACGCACAAACTAGCGGGTTTCAATTCAATGGTGCACAGAGCTTTAAACATACCCATGTCAAAAGACAACTATAATAAGGAAATAAGAACTATTATGCAAATAGCAAAGGAAAACAACTTCTCGCCAAGAAAAATAAATCAAATTATAGCCAAACATAAAAATAAAGATAAAACGATTCCCAAACCGGACAGTAATGAGAAAAAATTTGCGCGTTTCAACTATGTGAATGCGAATACATATAAAATCACTAACCTATTCAAAAAACAAGGCATAAAGATAGCTTTCACGACGAAAAACACAACCGCTAGGCACCTCCTAAATAGTAATCTAAATAAACGTGACCCGTATTCAAGGTCAGGGGTATATTCTATAACGTGCCAAGACACCGATTGTCAAGCTAATTACATCGGGCAGAGTGGAAGGCGAGTAGACACACGTTATAATGAACATAGGAATGCGATAAGATACGGAACACATTCAGCCGTGTGCGAACATATGTGTGACGCAGGGCACAGCTTTACCAACATAGAGTCGGACCTTAAAATAATCCATCACGAATCGAAAGGCAGAGCTCTTGACATAAAGGAAGCAATCGAGATACACCTAGCCAAACGAAACAATCCCAACAATCTAAATGAACACACGTTCATGGAGAGCACACCCCTCTTCACGCTACTAAAAAACACACCCTGTCGGAAACGAAACACAATTTAGCGACACAGCCAAGCTAGATAAAAAAGGGGGGAAATTAGGGGGTTTTTAATAGGTAAATGTTATCTGGATCAGGTGTACGATGTACTTTGCTTCTGCAATAAACCAAGGCCCATATTCGCGGCAGTATTAAAGGTGCCGGGACGTCCTCATAAGACCGGCAACGCTTAGTTCGAATGGGTTATGCTCCACGCGTGGCGAGGGCCAATCCACGGTCTTTAATAGTTGCGGACCCACCTCATTCAATAACATACATCTTATCTAGGTTGGCAACACCTCACATAAACACATCGCTATCACTCCCCACAGCACGTAGGGACAGGGGGGAGGAGGCAGGGGAAAAACCAGTCGTTAAGATAACCACCGCAGTCGACCGCACAGCGAGTTCCAGTGAGCACGAAAACTGCGAGTAGCTGTAATACGGAAGACAATCAGATAAGTAGTTAGCCAAAAATTTTATAGTTTAACCATAGTTTACAACCATATAATCTCTCTAAAGTACAATCTCCGGAGAGCTATCACCATTTAGCATTTCACCTAACATATATACTGCATTTAGCATACACTGACAGTTGCAGTACCAATACTGCAACTAAATAATTGTACATATTGTAAATATTTTCACCTGTATTTCAAACATAGATTTTGTAGCCTAAGTGTAATGGATCTGATGATGATCGCTTGACGATCGAAACTGGTCATCCTAGTGTTTTATTAATCTCATGTAATTTATTTCAGGATTAGGGCATAACCCATCTCTTTTGGGTACATTCGTGTTGACCGACTGAAAAGCACTAAACTCTTGTGTATTAATTGATTTAAAGGAGCTCGGAAGCTAGTACTTTTCATATAATTCATCATAATCTTCATTCATTTATATAATTGTTATTATTATTATTACGCTTGCTTTCACATATTTAAATCATTTATCAACTACACTAATATTTTATTTCATACATTTCCCCCAAGGGATTTATTTATTTCACATAATTATTTTATATTTTCTCAAATTTAATCGTTCAGATCGCGCTAAATTCTTTTATTTAGTTATTCAAACATCCCTATTCTTTCTTCCTCATGTGGATTGTACGCAAATCTTCCCCAACACATAACATAATGAAATGGTTACTCACATGATTTTACGGTCATTGACCGAATTCTCCAGCGATGTTTCATTTTTGTCCACTCACTGCATTTAAGCCATCTGCATTGATACCATTTCACACAATGACACTTCTTTAAACACATACACATTATTTACCCTAAACACTTGTAACATATTGAATACCATTTTGTATTCACAAATAAATTCACTAAAATTATTACACTAAAATAAATTTCACTATATTTACTTTACACTGCTTTTAATCACTTAGGCTTTGATTTTTGCCTTACACACGTGATTTCTTTCTTCCCCGTTTCCAAGGGTGACACTCTTAGACGTCGGCTCCCTAATCTGGTAAGATGATGAAAGTCTCGATCAATCTACCCCTCCCTGGAACGGTTATTCTTCAGATCCGGTTTCTGACTATCGGCTTCTATTTTACTAGCTCGATGTCGTTTCTTCCTAGACACTATTTAGTTTGTCTAGCTAAAGTCTGTCCTGTTTACGGCCTCTCGAATACTTTATCGGTGACCTTAATAATTCCCTAGCATTTACTGCTATTCCTTCCATTCGTAGCTTATTGCTTTTTACTGTTCGTTTGTCTCCTTTAGACAACGCCTTGGATTAAATTCTCAATTCTTATTGTTCTGCGCTCTCGTCCCTATCTTTTCGGCACACTAGGCGTTACTTATTTCGTCCGACCCTGATCGGGTTCCTTAACTTTGATAGATATGTTTGTTTCACTTCCGTTGGTACTCCGAAACGTTACGATACTTTATGTCTTTTAACTGAAGTTTTATTCGAAGACCTATCGCCTGTTCTTTCTTCAATTTCGCAGCCTAACTTTGACTGTAATACTGAACTTGCGCTACAAAGACTGATGCTTACTGAAATAAATCCTGTACTAGGATTTTACTATGTCTTCACACGGCGATACAAATGACGATACTTCTCGGCCACTCCCTACGGGTGCTCGTTGGTGATACAGCGTATCACGACCTCTCGAGGTCTGGTAAGTACTGCATGATTAGCCTGGCTCTGCCAGGGCTTTTATATAAATCGGCTACAAAAAGATAAAGTCCTCGTCTTTTTCATAACTAACTTTTGAAGCAATAGTCGCATACTTTTGAAACTTATATCACTGGGAAGCTCGTTTTCTAAACGTAAACTGACTTCTTTGCACATGAAAATCGATCGTACAATTCCGAGATATTAAATAAAATTTGCTCTTCAGATACGTGGGTGTTGAGGTTTATTTTTAATCCCTACCACCTCTGGTCTCGGGGAACTTTTAACTACATCATGCTGCGTTTGCACTTCTTTCCTGTGCAATTATTATAACCCTTTTCCCCACACAAAAATCTCTATTCCAAAATGATTCACAATGATGTATTTCTTTTGTTAATTATATTCTCGCAAATGGCTTAAATCTAATTATTCCTCTTCTTGCACAACTGCGAGGATGCCATTTTATTGCTGCGTAAGATAAATTTCCGAAACCTCTTCTTGCTTACACACAGTGGAAAGTTTTTATCGTTCTATTAATAGTCATGATCGGCTCCCTATCGGAGCGTCACGCATGATATCATTTTCTGGGGCCACCTGGTCTCTTACGTTGTACCAGTCCTCTTGCATAAACTCTTTTTAAGTCATTCTAAAGACTATATTTTTCCTCTCTTCTTTTACCAATAAATGATGGATTCGGCGCTTGAACCAACAGCACATGGGTTCAATATCCCAAGACTTATGATAATTGAAGTCATTTTAATCCCTTCAAATTGAACAAGGTAGGTTAGGCCTACGTCTCAATAGACGAATATTTATTCAAGAATATCAATATACAGTAGCTTTGATTTTATTAATGTAGGGTAATATCCTATGAGAAGCGTCAAGAGTCTGTAAGTCTAACAGTAAACATCTTACCAGTCATCCACAAATGATGACTTCATTATTTGTTAGCACTGCTTCATCTAACTAATTTGTTCCTAGGTATCCTTCATGCTGATACTTTCCAGCTTCTTATATCTTTTCTGTTTCACTCTAGTTTTCTTCTCAAGGAATTGAAGCTTTTGGATTTATTCATCAGCTTAACTGTGCTGTACAGTTTTTAGTTACTGTACTATACAAATTAATTGTATTTACAAACAAGTAGTTCCGTGAAGAACTATACAGCCTATTTTCATATATCCTACTTATGTTAATTGCCACTATCAACATACAAAATTTCAGTTTGATTGCTGTAATAGATTCGTAGATATTGAGAACCGACTAAATATTGCGGATGGTCGCCATGTTGGATTTTATATCTGTAGGTCCTAGAGTTATGTACTGTTACATGAATACTATTTTGTACGTGTAGCATTCAAACTTTAATCGTATGATTAGGACACAAGAAGTAACAAGTTTTATTTAAAATTTCGCACAGCTGCCATCTTGTGGTTATGGTAACAATTGAAATAAATTTGATGCCAGTGGATTAACATTCGTATAAGGATTTACTGTACCAAGTTTCACTGCACTCGGATGGTTAAATTGCGAAAACGTCCATGTGAATATTTATACTTCGCGTCGCCGCCATGTTGGATTTGTGATCACCCGGTTATATAAAGTCCTATAGGTGAACTTAAGTTCATAGCCCCTATGAACATTAAAAAATCAGTTTGATTGCTATAATAGATTCTTAGATATTCAGAGCCGTCTAAATATATCGGATGGTCGCCATGTTGGATTGTTAAATGTATAGGCCATAGAGTCATGTACCATTAAAGGGAAATTACTGCGTAGGTTCATTATTGAAACTTTCACTTCGATCGCATGATTACGACACAAGAAATAAAAACTTAATTTTAAAATTCGCACCGCCGCCATCTTGAGGTTATGTAAACAATTTAACTAAATGAGATACCAGTGCATTACAATGTGTATAAACATTTCCTGTACCAGATTTCATTGCGTTTGGAACATTAAATCGCGAGAAAGTTATATTTAAAATTTTCAAATTCGCTTAGCCACCATGTTCGTTCTCTAGTTAACCGGTTTTTGAAAATCTTATAGATGAACTTACAGTAGTGCCCTTTATCTCCGTACAAAATTTCAGGGTGATACCGCTAATAGTTTCAGAGATATAGAATGCCGGTGAAATATTTCGCACATCCGCCATCTTGTGGTTATGTAAAAAATTGAACGAAGTTAGATGTCGGTGCGTTACAATGTGTATAAACATATACTGCACCACGTTTTATTGCGTTTGGTTGGTTAAATCGCGAGAAACGTCTATTAAAAGTCGAAAATTCGCGTGGCCGCCATGTTGGTTTTGTAGTTACCAGTTTTTCAAAAGTCACATAGGTGAACTTCTAGTAGTTCCCTTTATCACCGTAAAAAATTCTAGGGTGATATCGGGAATAGTTTCGGAGATATTGAATGCTGGTGAAATATTTCTGACAGCCGCCATGTTGGATTCGTGAGACGTAACAAAATTTAAAGGGCACGGTCGGGGTCATCCGGAATAGTGCTATGAACTTACCGAGTTTCATTGATCTCGCTCTCGCCGTTTGGAAGTTATTAGGGGAGGGGACACACACACCTCACACACCTCACACACACACACACACGGACAAAAGGTGATCTCATAAGCCTTTTTTTTTTTTTTTCAAAATTGAAAATAGGCTAAAAAATCAGGTTGGATTTTAAAATTAATTTGAAACACTACAAGAATATAAATCAAGAGCCTCCGTGGCTTAGGCGGCAGCCCGCCGGCCTCTCACCGCTGGGTCCGTGGTTCAAATCCCGGTCACTCCATGTGAGATCTGTGCTGGACAAAACGGAGGCAGACAGGTTTTTCTCCGGGTACTCCGGTTTTCCCTGTCACAATTTCATTCCAGCAACACCCTCCACTATCATTGCATTTCATCTGTCATTCATTTAATCATTGCCCCGGAGGAGTGCGACAGGCTTCGGCAGCCGGCACACTTCGTATCCTCGCCGGTAGATGGGGGCTTCATTCATTCCATTTCTGACCCTGTCGGAGACTGGAAGCAGGCAGTGGATTTTCATTTCACAAGAATATAAATCACATTGTGCTTACCTGTCAACTAGAGGTATTTTCCCCTATCTAATAAGGTCAGATGACCTCAAGATTCCACCCTTTAAAATTATAACCAGCATCAAAAAATAAAATTTCTGGGTCCCTCATCTAATGCAAAGGAAATCATGGTATGAGCCTGTATTATCCTTCTTATACCGGTACCTTACTTGTTTACACCCCAATATTAGTACCTAAACATGAACTCTTGATCGACTAAAGTCTCTTACTTGGCAGTCCATTCTCCTCCTATCAATGCACAACTGGTTTGCATACCATATTCCCTATAGGCTACTGTTCATCTAATGAAAATGAAAAATGTTAGGCTACAGATTTTTGGTTGGAAACAGTTAGTATTAATATTTTGCAAAAGTTCCGCCTAATCAATACCTTTATTGTACTAAATATAAATGATCACTTAGTGGTCATTGGTACATGTTTCGGGGCCTAATTGTTTTGGCCCCTTCATCAGCCTGTGTTGTTAAAAATCAACAACAAAAATAAACCCCCCTAAGCATTTTAGCTATTTTAAGCATGAAGCCATAAGTATTTTAAATTCTTTTTCTCTAAATCATGCACATATTGCAGCAAGAAATTCTAATTTCATAAGAGCCACCTAATTTTGAATCTTATTCCTACATTATTTCAAATTTTGCCAATATTTTACTATTAGAGAATTTTCTTATTAATAACATAACTCTACACCCAGTTTAATACCATAATTTGTTTTCCAATGATTTAATAATCTATATATCTGAGTAATGAGTTTATGCTGTACCCATAAAATTGACAATAACGTGTAACAAAAGACAAGCCTTAGCCGACATAAACTTATCGTTTAACCTAAAGTAAGTTGACATATTGCTAAATATCATCACAGATATAGACTTATATGTGACATATTCCATTCTTAATGGTTTAATCTCAAACTGGAGACCTGTTCCTTCATTAATTATTCCAAAGCATTCTGGCAAGATGATGTTTCGGCACAAAATTGCAGCTTCATGGTTTTTTGGGGCTCATCTATGGTGAAGTATTGTGATCCATGACATTCATCACTGGTGAATTGTATTTGGAATATTAATATAATCTGGAATGCTGCCACGGAGCAGATTATGTCTCATTTAGCATCTACAGACCGCAGTAAGTTGAACTGCCACAAAGCTGAGCCATTGTATTTTCGTTGACATCTGCAAGCCACGGTATAGCGTATGGTTTATTTCAAATGTGTTATTGTCGTCCACATACTGTATTTCAGAAGATTTGGGACCACTTGAAGAATGCACAATTTCTGTGATCAACAAGAAAGGGCCAAATTTTAGAGTGTGTTCACACTATATTTTTTGTTTTTTCCAAATTTCAACTATTTCTTTCTTCCTTTATTTCCTTCTTTCTCTCTCTTTTTATTTTTTTATGTATTTTATTTCCTTATGTTCCTTTGGATAAACATCTTTCCCCTTTCATTATGGTGCACCATAATAGGGTTTTTTGAAGGGAATATTTTATGAGTGTTAAGCTAACTGACCACCTGTTTGCCTTGACTTTTTATCTACACAGGCTGATGAAGGGGCCAAAACAATTAGGCCCCAAAACATGTACCAATGACCACTAAGCGATCATTTATATACTACAATAAAGGTATTGATTAGGCAGAACTTTTGCAAAATATTAATACTAATTGTTTCATCAATACGGAACCAGAATGAGCCATTGAAATACTAAAATTGAAAACAGTTGTCTAAAAGATCCTTTCTCAATTGATTTTTCAATAGATCATGTCAACAAATGGTCCAGTAACATAGAAAGAATTAAGGAAAATAGGGCATTTTAAAATTATTGCTACCCAAGTCTGGACAGTACAGAATGAGGTAGAGGAAACTAGACTGCAAAAATATAAACTGAAAAGAAAGATGTAAAAAGCAGGAAAGTAATAGGATGAATGACTCCTAGGAACAAAGAAAAATGAAGCAGTGCTAAAGAATACATTTTTCTGTGATAATTTGAAGCCATTCTTTTTTTCTTTTCTTTTTTCAGCGTTGCCTATACAAATTGTCTTTGCTGCTTCTCCGTCGGTCAACATGGGGTACACAATTATAAATATGTAAACACACTCCTGGAAACAATTACATGTATTAGTTGCCCATTGCCCATTTAAGTGAGATAACTAACTAATACATGTAATTTTTTCCAGGAGTGTGTTCATATATTTATAATTTTGTACCCGAAAGGCAGCAATGACTAAATTTTATCTTGAATTTCAGTACATAATCATTACCAGCTGCTTGATGTACGATACTGGTACTTCAATGGGGCTTGGCTAGTGGGCTCGCACAATTACATACCATTACCGTAGGTAACATTCATGACTCATCACTCTCTTGAAGATATTGATACTTGGTTACTAACAATTCCCTTTGTTGCTCAATGTGTGCCAGGTAGAGAGATGGTTGGTACGAATCAGCAAACTAAATGTTAAAAGAAGTAATATCTTCCATCTAGGCTCATTACCAGATTGAATACAAATGAAACTACAGTACAGCAGAACTATACCGTAGGTGTAGTTTTGTAACAAACATAGTTCATTCAGTCACCGTACAAGAACAGCAGGTCTTCAGTGGTCAGCAGCAAATACTGCTGTGTGATAGAATATGCAGATTATAAAGTGAAGCATCGCTGTAATGAGGTAATAAAACTCAGGCAAGCTGCGATAAGGTCAGAAAATATTGGACAAACTGGGTAAGTGCTGTGTTGAACAGTGCTCAATCTTCTCTGCTTGTGTAAGAAGAGAAATAAATTATATTTCTTGAGTATCAGTACATAGGCCTAACCATTACCAGCTTCTTGGTAGCCTACTGCAGTGAACCTAGGCTAGTGAGCTTGCCTAATTGTAGCCTATACTATACAGTACTAGTAGGTAATATTCATGACTCCTCACTCCCTTTAAGTTATCATTTTACTAACAATTTCCTTTACAGGTTACTAAGCTTGTAACTTAAAGCCTCTTTCCCAATCCTAGCCTCAGTTAAAAATACATGCACAACTACTGACACCACAGCATTTTGAAATGTATCCTGTAGCCTAGGCTACTGTGAAAATATAGATCAATATGTAGCATACACACAAGAGAGTGAGTAAAATAAATTAGCCTTATGTCACAATTTCTAAATCCATTCTCATAATGCAATTTACTTAATAGTCAGTTCCTATTTGAGTACAGAGACCTAACCTGTCCCCTGAGAGAAAATCATCGCTCGTTTGACAAAAGGAAGTCAAGGATGGAAATGTTGGTGTTGGATTAATTGAAGCATGGACAAAATACAGTATGTGCATACAATAATTGTCACAAAATGTTAATACTCAGGCATGTTGAGATACCGTAAGTGAAGGAAATAAAGGACAAACTGGGTAAGTGCTATGTTGAAGAGTGCTTAATTTTCTCTCCTTGTGTAAGAAAAGAAATTTATATAAAGTATATATATATATATATTATATCTTGAGTTTCAGTGCATAATAATTCCCAGCTTCTTGATGTACGGTTCTGGTAGCCTACTGCAGTGAACATTGGCAATTGAGCTTGCCCAATTATAGCCAATGGTACCAGTACGGTAGGTAATATTCATTACATTGAAAGGAATGTGGATGTTAAGATAAGACTGCTAATGCCATGAAAAGAAAAGTAATGGTTACCGATACTTGAAATGCTTACCAAGGGAAAAAAGCCAGGGGGGGGGGGGGGGGGGGGAGGGAAGGTCTTGCGGTCTGATAATGAGCTGTGTGAATTTAAAATACCGTACAATTTAGTGAAACATTTACGATTGTTTCAAGAAAAAATATTGGCCTAGTGAATAGGTTTTTCAGCATTCTTGAAAGGAATGTGGATGTGTAGGCTAATCTAGACCTAAACAGCATCCAAGAAGCAAGAGAACTGTTAAGATAAGTCTGATAATACCATGAAAAGAAAAATACTGATAGGCTACTAGTATTTCCCAGTCATTACATTCTGATCAGCTAAACACTCAGTTTTCTATTGGAAGAATCACCTAATAATGCAGGCACAGACAGACCTACGGTAATTCTTATATCCTATTGCATACAAATCCTTAACCCAGAAAGTACCGGTAGCTTACGGTATTGAAATAATTTATTTTTGAGTCAAGACTCTTGACAATAGGTCTTAGCCTATCAGAATTCGGGGTAGGCCCAGTACAATGCAGGTATTTTTATACAGTACTGTACCGGTAGTCTATGCTTGCTCCAAATGAAAGGTATTTTTTATACAGTACCGGTAGCCTAGAAGTTTGATTCTCTCTATACTGCCTACACAACAATATATTCGTCGAGGTACAGTATTCAGCCCAAAGCATAGGTTAAAATCGTATTTTCAGACCAAATTACCCCCAGACAAGTGATGAAAAAACGCTGGAACATCGATTTAAAAACTTTAAAAATGCACATTGCCACTAAAAAGGAAACCACACACCTGAATTCATATAATTTTTAATACTTGGAACAAAAGAAAGGATGTAACATCCGATATATCAGGTTATGTTGTTTCACACATAGGTTAAAATTCATCGCAACTGCGGTCCGTAAATCGGAATAAAGATATATCACAAATTTAACACAATGCAGGTCATTTTATAGGCTATAGAGGGACCGTGATGTTGTGTTCTTCATTATTATTTCAGTATTCATCAGTTTAGGAACTATTTTGACGCAGGGGCGGTCGGTGATATTGGACTCAAGGACGCCGCCCTCCACATCAGCCCCAATGATCTCTCTCCTCGCACCTATTGTTTTGCTACCGTGACACAATGTGTAGTTCCTCTCCTCGTCGGTAGAGCGCACCGTATACTCATGTGGACTCATCAAAAGTCGCTCGCTTTGTTATTTACGTTGCCATGACAACGCATACCTCCAGTTATCCCCCCTCTATCCCCTCACGCGCTACGTCACGAAGTGTGCGGACTCTGTGTGCTTGAGTCTGATGCCGGTCTGATGCAGCCACTGGATAGCTTCCCTCTCGGCCAAGGAGCTGCCTGCCCATTCAACGATTTATGCGTACAACCTCGTTTCCAAATAAAGGCGCTAGGAAGCAGCACCCAGCAAACATAAGTTTTGCATTGATGTAAATGGCGAAGTTGGAATGTATTCTGAATGATTTTATAATGTTTTACTGCTGCGTGCCCTTTTGTAAATCAGAACTGTGCAAGTTAGAATACCGGGGAATCTCATTTCATGAGATATAATCGGACAATTCATTGCGAGAGAAGTGGTTACGTGGAATTTCCAGAGAAGGTGACAAGAGAGGAAGCAAATGGTTACCTTCTGATCGCTCTGTTGTGTGTAGTCTCCATTTTCTTCCTGAGAGCTTCAGACCACATAAATTATTATCAAATTGGTTACAACTAGTGGGATATGGGTTGGCGACTATGGGACCCCAGCTGAGTTTCCTTGAGTTGAGCTCCTCTCTTATATATTTCATGTCAATTCTTACCCCAACGTTATTAGGGTATCGGAGGCCTGGGATGTCTGTTATTCCCCTGCCTTAATTGACTCTTGTTTTTTTCTTTCCTGATGCCCTAATTTTTGTAGGATCAGACCTCATTTTGTCCTTTTTTCTGCCTCCTCTAAAAGGCCCTAAAGGAGGTAGGATGTGTGTTGTCCCACCATGCACGGTGCACCTTAGATATCGATACACCTTCAATGATGGAGATAATTGTTGTTTAAAGGGGTGAAATATCTAGGCCATCCAGGGGCGCACCCAGACTTTTGGTTTGGAGGGGGCTTTCCTCAATAACATGATTTCAGCTATGGAAAGAGAATGTGTCCATTATTATTCTTGTATGTAAATATTGTTACGGCTGTGAGTTTGTTTCATCGCTCGCCGCATGAGTCACAACTGCCCCAGGGCTGGGCTGCTCTGCCTCAGTGTATTGCGTGCGCCTTATGCAACAGGACTACTAGGACAAAGGGATGGTCCAGAATATTCGTGACTCAGCCAGTGAAGGAAACCTCGAGAAGCCGTGAACCCTGGATGGGTCTAGAAGCATTTATTGAGTCACCGGCCTGCTATATAAGAGCGACCTGTCAAGCAGTTGTGGTTGTGTTTTTCGAGCTAGTGCGAGAGTTTATCCTGAGCGACAGAAGTGTGGTGACTTGCGAAACCCCTAGTGAAGCCGATTCTCTTGACAGCGAGGGAGTGAGAAGCATACAGGGGACTGCCTGTGTTTTGAGCGAGTGTGATTTCACTGAGCGACAGACGTATTGTGGCGAAGCGCCGTACGAGTTACGAAATCCAGTGACATTGTTTCCTAGCTTGTGAACAGCGAAGCAGCGTGTAGCAAGTAACTGTAGTTTGTGTACATGAGGAAGAGGTGCAGGTAGTTTCTGTCAAGGCCACCTGACTCATTAGGACGAATTAACTTCTGTGGTTTGTTGACAAGTGAAAGGGGGCAAGAGCTCTCCATAAGGAAGAGACTTGAGGAAACTGGAGTAAGGCTCTAATTGCTTGTATTTGCTGTTGAGTGGTGTATCTTTCTGGCCGCAATAAATTTAATTATTTCATTTAAAGGAACTATCTGTGTTGTGCTTCAACCCACCGTAGTCCAGTTAACAAAAGTGCCACTGGAGGGGGGGGGGCACGTAACAACTGGTGTCAGAAGCGGGATTACGAACTCAAACACAAGCACAACACCTGACGGTCCTGGTTTCAAAATCCGAGCAGGTCATTTTTTTATTTTAATTTTCCTGTGAGTGCATGCCCTTTACAAGACAAACATCTAAAATGGAAGCGCAATTTGCAGCATTGCTAGAAAAGTTAAGTGGCATGGAAGCCAAGATGGAAGACGGCCAGAAGAAGATGGAGGACGGCCAGAAGAAGATGGAGGACGGCCAGAAGAAATTTGCCAAGGACCTGAAGGATGACCTGAAGAAGCTGGAAGACGGCCAGAAGAAGATGGAGGACGGCCAGAAGAAGTTAGCCGAGGACCTAACTGCCAAACTAGAAAACGGCCAGAAGAAGATGGAAGACGGTCAAAATAAGCTAGCGGAGGATTTGAAGAGGATAGAGGACGGCCAGAAAAAGATGGAAGACGGTCAGAATAAGTTGACACAGGACCTGAAGAAATTAGAACTGGGTCTGCGTGAGGAAGTCACGGCAGTAGAAAAGAAGTTCGACGCCTTACAAGTGGAAGTTGCCGAGCTGCGCCAACGCCCGCTGATGGGGGTGGAGGAGAAATTCAACGCCTTACAAAAGGAAGTTGCCGAGCTGCGCCAACGCCCACTGACGGGGGTGGAAGAGAAATTCAACGCTCTACAAGAGAAAGTTGCCAAGCTGCGCCAACGCCCGCCCACCGTTACACCGGGAATATCAGGAACGGGATATAGCAGAGTGACGCCCCCTACCTTCGACGGAAAGGTCCCGTGGAGCACCTACTTACGTCAGTTCGAGGCGGCCTGTTCCATAAATAACTGGAACAACACAGAAAAGGCTACAGCTCTCATTGTAGCGCTGAGAGGTGACGCCCTTAACGTCCTTCAGGCCAACCCGACTGGATCCCAGGACTACGCTTCACTGATCGCCCATATGGAGTCCCGATATGGAGATAGCCATCTTCAGCAGGCCTACCAGATGCAGCTCCGGACCCGGGTACAGAAGAACGCGGAAACCCTGCAGGAGTTCGGGATGGACATCGCACGCCACGTAAGGCTCGCCTATCCAACAGCGCCGGCCGACTTTCTGGAACAGATTGCGACGCAGACCTTCACCGACGGACTACGGGACTCGGACACTCAACAGGCGCTGCGACTCGCGCGCAATAAGTCTGTGGCAGATGCGCTGAGCCACGCACTTGAGTTCGAGACGGCAAAACAGGCATCTAGAATGCGCGCGCGGGTGCGTCAGGTGGACATCGACGAACCATCCAAAGCTGACAAGACCAAGCCCCAGGTCGATGAACTGATGGAGGCGCTAGGCCGGTTCTTCAAGGGTCGCAGTACCACCAACAAAAACGTAGCCGAAGGACATCCGGAGAGGCGGCCCGGAAGAGGACTACCGACCTGCTGGACCTGCCGTAAGAGAGGCCACCTGAGCAAGGACTGCGGTGATCAGCGCCGCCAAGGGTTTCCGTCGGGACAGTCAGTCGTAGGGAAACCACGCGGCCCAGGAAAGCAAGTATCAGCCAGCCTTGGGGGGCAAAGGTTTGCTTGTGACAGTCGTCAAGCCCCGCAGTCCAAGTTCGTGTGACTGAGTTAAGGAGGGATAATAGCAGTCTGATGGTCGACGGAGTCGTCAACGGAGAGAGCTGGCCCATGCTAATCGACACGGGAGCATCGAGGACCATCGTCAGTCCCACCGTGATCCCGAAGTGGAGAGTGCAACCCACGCAAAGGAACCTCCAACTAATAACCGCGACCGGAGAGACCGCACCGGTACATGGCGAAGCATCACTGGAGTTCGTCATTGGTCGACGGGCGATAAAGCATCCAGTGCTGGTGGCTGACGTATCAAATGAAGTGATCATCGGACTGGACTTCATGGACCAGAACAACATCATCTTGGATCTGAGTACCAACACTCTGCACTTCAGAGGTGAGGAACTTGCTTTGCAACCAGCACACGAGGCCGTCACCCCACGACGAGTAAGGCTGAGAGAGGACGTCATCGTTCCCACCAGGACGGAGATCAGCGCTGCCGTAATTGTCGACGGAACTGCTGAGGGAGTGGCGGCTGTCATCGAGCCAAAATATGAGGACATCCAGACAAAAGGATTGTTAGTTGCCAAGACCCTCATCAACACGACGTCTCGGCCGTACGTCCGCCTGTCCAACCTGAACGACTACGACATTACGGTTCACCGGGACACCAACCTAGGAGTCTGCGAGCCTGTTACCTGGATTGCCCGCATCACAGATACGACGGACGGACACCTGCAGACGGACGGTTTGGAAGGTTTCTTTATGTTTATGTGATGCAATGTTTTTAAAGTGTTCCCAGGTTTTTAGGGGGGGCTTAAGCCCCCAAAGCCCCCCCCCTGGGTGCGCCCCTGAGGCCATCTACCCTTAGTGGTTTGGTGATGGTGAGAAATTATGATGAAATGAAATCTACAGCTAGGCTTCACTAATTACTGACTTACAACTAACTTATGTACTAGAAGAAGAAAACGACAATAATAAAAGAAAGAAACAAATAAGGGAAATAAATGACGGAAAAGAAATGCCCTCTATCTTCGAAGGGCAGATGACCTTGCTGTTCATCCCCTTAAAACAAGAATCAATCTTCGAAGAATGAGTATTGTACAGCCTCCCAGGGGTATGCACCCCTTGGAGACCATCCGCCCATCATCTGCCTAAATCTCCTAACGGGCAACCCTTGGAAAGCCGGGCCAACATCCATAAACGTAGCAAGGACAGCTTGCCACTCTAAAAAGCAGCTCAGTCCTTGCACAATGGTTACACACAGCGACATACTATTAACTGAGGCAGCAATGCCAACACATTGCTGACAGCATAGCGCCGAAGAGTATAAGAAGGCGTCTTAATCAGGTCAAGGGATCTCTCCATTATCAGTGCTTCAACGATACGGCCGAAGGCTACGCCAGTGTCATCAGAGGTAAGTCAGTCGTGTTCAGACATCCTGCTTTTGTAACCTTTAACCCACAACTTGTACTTTACATTGTGAACATAATTACATTCCCTACAAGGGACTCATACTTCAGAATTACAGACCAATAAATACTTGGTCAACACATCACACTAGTCTTACTGTCCATACGCCTCTTTACATCCCAACGCCCTTCCTTACTCCCGTCACGGTTAGACGTGACAGACGGTAGTCTAATAGCGCTAGCTCAGATACCATTGTATTTCTCGAGCCGACCCGGCTGCTAGCAAGCAGCGCGTGCCACTCGGCTGATACGAGCAGATTCAGTTACATAATAAGCCAGTCAGCTGAGCGACCAGCACAGTGACCCTTGCATTGGGTCCCATCCCTTCAAACACTACTACATTATTTATAGGAACGCCCCCTAGTTCCTAGCACACCACAACACTCTACACTGGTCAGCTTACCCTGCCAAGGGAAGCTACCCTTTTTAGGCACAGCTTTATAAATTAGTACAATAACTCTTCCTTTTAGATCCACTCCCAAATAAGGGATCTAAAACACTGGTGGAGGCGCGGGACTACGCACAATAGAACGGGACTCAACCAACGAGCCCTCGTAGTTAAAGCGACCCCTTGCGTACCGCAAAAACCCAAGCGAATAGTGAAAAATTTTTCCCCAGACAGAAAGTAGTTTTTTTTTTGCTTCACACTACCTACACAGGAGAAATCCTTAGTAAAACAACCCCAGCCAAAGTTTTTTTTTTCTCTTTCTTTTTCTCTTTTCTCAACACATATATAAAGATGTATGCGCCCGCACGAAAGGCCATGCTGAGGAACATCCATTGGGAGCGGTCAGATGAAAAACCCAGGAGGCACATAAACGACACCTCTGTAGACGTATTAACGCAGCAATTTGCGAAAACGTCTCTCTCAGCATGCACCGCATCACAAGGGCGGGAGTCTACCATGGCCACAGGCCGAAAGACGGACAGACCACCCTCCAGTACAATGCGGGGACACACACACACATGCCACCAATTCCCGGAACCGGCCCGGAAGCCTGACAAAACAGCGAACTGGCGAAGCCGGGGACATGTCCCTCCCACACCAATACAGAGAAGAACGGGGCTACCCACCCCGACACCACGTCAAACAACAGACAAACAAACAACCGGGGGGGACAAGGGAAGACACAGGAGGGAAGAGCGAGCGAGAGCATACAGACAAACACACTACCGGGATTATAGAGACCCAACTAGACCGACAGAAGGAGCACATGCTCCGGTAAGGGATGAAACCCGCAATCGTCGGCAAAACGAACATAACATTTGGACATCCACGCTACAACATCACGATAGGGCATATAGGTACACTAGGCACACGGACCTGACTAGGCATGCAATGGCTAATTCAGCGCCAGGACCACGAGTGCAAGTGCAGACGTGGACTCATACCGAGACTCACACCCGGTACACGTACAGGACCACACACAGTTGGTAGGGCCATCAGCCCACCCGAGAGAGGACATAAGCGTGGATACGCTGACTCGACAATTTGCGAGGATGTCCCTCTCGCCACGTACTGCCTCACATGGGAAGGAGGTCACCATGGCTACAGTCAAGAAGACGGCCAGGTTAGGCTCCAATAGGCTAAAAACACAAAGTTACACGAACACATGTCCTTCAGCTCCGGATCGGAAGGCAATTTTGCCAAACCGAGGGGCAGAGCCTAGAACAACCCCCTCGGAACAAAGGGACGAGAGGGAGTTGAAGCCAGGACTCTCAGACACACATAGCATGACAGAGAGACAACAGGACGTAACCACGTCATGGGCAGACGACATAGAACCCGTCCCACTACACATAAAGCCTACATACGCCTACACAGATAGGCTAACACAATGGCAGGAGTCTGCCGTGGCCACAGGCCGAAAAGCGGTCAGGCTACACGCCAGCACATTGCTAGGCCAGACACAAGCCATTAAGCAACCTTTACCGCCAGTTCAAATGGCAAATTTGCCAGAACGAAGGCGAACACCGGTATTAGTCCCTCAGGATGCACGATACACGCACGCACATTTTGACCAGGGACACACATAAGTTCCTCTACACGGGGGAAATACGCCAATAAATACATACAGACTCACTAACGTAAACGGCACATTTTTTTTCTCTCTTTCTCTATCTGCCTTCTTTTATGGATATGCAGTGCAACTTGGCTAGATCAGAGGTGCATGATTCAAAATCCTTGTTTTTTTTTTGTTTTCCCCTGACATTTTTTCTCCCAGGACAGCAATGATTATTGGTCGGGGTGGTCATCACCATAAATTGGATAACGTAAAGTTTCTAATATTCAAAGCCCAGTAGAAACCCATCAGGTGAGCTACGCGGCTTAAAGCCGGAAAGAGATATTTTGAGCATAGCTTAAACATCAAGTCACAGCATAGAGCTTAAGCGAGTCTTTCTAAGCAGAAATGACTAAATGTTCTACGTTCCGGTTCAACAGTTGGATAGACTCTCTTGTAGAGGGCAAAAGCCATAAGAGTGGCAGGAATTAAAAATCGCAAACTAATTTTCAAAAAATTGGTGAGGTGTGCTTTAACCAACTGAAAAGCCCAATTGCACACCGGGGCGAACCACTGTCATTTTGTTGAGTTATGCCGGAACATTTAGCACAATTTGTGTATAAATATATAATGGCTCAACGGACAATACATATTTCTCTTTTGAAAATTATATATTCCATGCCAAGGTAAGGTTATAATTGCTTTGGAGTGGAGTTCGACTCCCATAGTGCCCTGGCTTTGCTCGTGACGTGGATACACATGTATCAAATACGTCTGGCAATGGCCTTCCCCGGGTGTACTAGACAATGTCGGTAGATTCCCCTGAGATGTAACCAGATTACCGTAGTAATAACATTACCAAAATGGTAAATACTACACTCAGGCCCCAACTTTCATGTATAAACATTTTTCATATTTACAACACAGTTTTTACAGACTACCACCACCCGGGAACCCGCTTTTATAAGCATAAAAGCAAGGGGCAGGCGAGATACAATATAGTCTTTCTATTATTTTCTTTCAAAGTGCCCTCTTAATTCAGAGCGGGGCTAACATTTTTTTTTGCCTCACGCATTCGGCCCGAGGAAGGAAGGTGGCCAAGATAAACTATATATATATTTAATACATAGGCATCCGTTACACATAACACTGCCTCTAACATGACTCTTTCTCACCGGCACATTGTCACTAAACACGCGCCTAGCGGACCAGACACACTAGCGTATAACGACATTTGGTACAACAGATAGGAATATACTTGAACCACGTTACAGTAACACACAATTGGGGACACAAATGTAGTTAGTAAGAGGTTCTTTTCCAATACGGCCAATCCATGTGAGACTTTCGAAGTGAAAGGCCACGGCCTGTGGTTTGGATTCCACGTAAAACGGAAGTCCCGTGGCGCATGATCTACAGATTAACGGTCATGTTAAACCACAAGTTTTTTTTTCTACAATGCGAGGGGCACTGCTCGCAATCACTACAGGCAACAATCAAGTTCACACACACACACGTGCAGAAAACAAGGACGTGGGCTGAACATAAAACAAATGAAAGCACACAACATCGTAATTCAACACCGTCGTATCAGCAGCAACATACTCCTCAATGAGCAAGACTGCTCGACACAGACGAGCCGAGCCAACTCCTACTGGACAGAAACCAACGCATCATTCACGGCCGACCTAAGGACCCTATAACTCCCAAAATTACACTACGAGGAGAGTTCAAAAATACGCAAACTCCTCACAGCATTGAGTACTTTCGTTTGCGCATAGCAGATACACAGTACATGTGCCATAATATATCCGGCACAGAGAGGGTCACACCAAGTCTTTACAGGCAACCGGATTCGAATCCATGACCACACACCACACTCGTACCAAAAACTAACTATCCAATGGTATTTTTGGTACACGAAACACAAGCAAAAACCACACTGGGGAAGCCCCAAGCCCTGAAACACAACGCAGACATAAAACACAGAGAATGACATGAGGTCACGGGTTCCAATCCCAGTAAACATTAGACACCAAGGAAGGCAATCATCTAGGCTGCCAACCACACCAAAATTGGCCCATACCGATACATGAACAGGGAATACCACATTTCCTCACGCCAAAAACCGGGCATAAAATTGCAAAATACACCTGACATGAGACATACATTTCCCAGACACAGCTAGGATAATTTCGGAAGACAAAGGTCTTACGGAATGGTGACCACACAATAGTATTGGCAAATAGTATGAATTGCCACATTAAGTCCGCCAGGAATCTAGAACGATGACCACACTTGCATATGTGCAGGAAAGCACATGCCAGCGGATGACAAACAATAACATCCCAGCCTGACATTACACATACCAACTGCTGACTTGCAGACTATTCACACTGCAATACTGCGGTGAC
Source organism: Meconema thalassinum (assembly GCA_946902985.2). Classification (NCBI taxonomy): domain Eukaryota; kingdom Metazoa; phylum Arthropoda; class Insecta; order Orthoptera; family Tettigoniidae; genus Meconema; species Meconema thalassinum. The sequence continues at coordinate 90,787,061 of OX336391.1, read as the reverse complement.
GAGACACTATTGCGTATCGCCAGTGACCGTGAAATTACAAACACATAACAATTATAACACCATACATTTTTTTTCCACACTGCAAAAACATTTGGCAATGGACAAGACGTGACACAGCGGAACTTATCTTGGGCCTATAAGGGCACGTTCGCAAATACGTTGGCAAGCCACGGGCGCCTTCTGCCCATACATGCGATACATATTACGACTTAGCCTGCAGCAGTACTACCGTCCGCGTGGTGTAGCGGAACATAGTCACACACACGCACACGCACTCAACAATTAGGAGCAAACACAGACAAGATCTCCCCTCTAACAACTTCTCTTATCGATCGTAAGGCTTAGGAGTCATTACAGATGACTAGCACATGACCAGTCGCACTACGACCACTGGCCACATCTACACTACAAATGGCAGACCAGATTAGGTCATGAAGCTTTACTATCCCAAGGCGTGGATAGAAAGCAAACATGGACCAAGGGAGGATGACAAACCATAGGTGGATAATCCCAGAGGGATTACCGACATACTACAGCAGGCTACCATAGTTAATACCCAATTCCCTTCCAATAACCCTCTCACGCCCAACATAAACCAACGCAGACACATGTACACGACCAAAAACAGCTACACTACATTACAAAGTACACACAAGGGGTTGATGGACTTCATGCGTCTAAAGAGAAGGCATGCTACGCCTTGCACCACGATGCTACCACCTGAGTATTAGGGATGGGTCAGCAAACATTAAATAAGCATAATGCGCCTCTCCAAATGAGAGAGGAGGCCATAAATATATATTAACCATTCTTTAGTACTTAAACACTCCCGCATGACAAGAATATATTGGTATTATGCCCCACCCTACACCTATCCGTACATGAAGGCAGACGCTTCATATCCAGACACATGCATGAGTATCCCATCCATTTACCAGGGATTTTAATATCAAACCTGCATGAAATTTTCGTATCTTTGCAATCCCGGGAATTACCCTCCCCACTCCACTCACTATAGGAGCATCCCAACGCCATCACCGGTTCCAGGCCACCACTAACGTGGAACCCAAAGGTGCGCAACCCCTTCCTGCCTTGTTTCAGCCCACTCGACAAATAACTACCCCCAGATCCTAATAACAGGTTACCTGACATTACAGACCCTACTAACACCTCCATTAAGGTAAAGAAAGCATTATTGCTGGAAAGCTGACGTAGCAATGGTAGACCAGAAGTAGCCTATGTACTTAGAAGATCTACAACCCCGAAACACTGGAAATATTTTACATTTTACACAGAGATTAAACTATTTACACAGGTTACGCTACATTTTTTTTTTACAAAGGAATCTGATACGATCTGATTGATGACAACGGTGTAAGCCGAAGGTCGGAGGGACCACACTGGAGCAGAGCTGGGGAAGGCGATGTGGACCCTTACCCCAGTTGGCTCAACAGCGCAGCGACCTCACTTAACTTGACGGCTAGACCAAACAGACGAACCACGTAAGGTCAAAGCATTCGCGACCTGGCGCGGGCAAACATCGAGATCTAGGGGTGCATGTCGCTTATCCCCCTTGTCGGAGAAGGTTACACCCACTATGTGCCACGGTCGTCGAAGCCAAGACCTGCAGGGAGACTTTCTGGGAATGGCGGGAGAAATAGCTCACTCAGCGCCAGACTCGGGAACTATCCCTAGAGACGACCCCATTATGACTAGACTTCTAGTTAAATTTAAATTTAAGTGGGCACGGCTTCCATAGCGGGAAGCAAAACTCCTGTGCGTTGGAGAAGAATACTAATGCGAAAAGCATACCACGATTGCCGATACAGGCGAAGATTACTGCGAAAAGCAAACCACGATTGCCGATACAGGCGAAGATTATTGCGAAAAGCAAACCACGATTGCCGACAAAGGCGAAGATTATATTATGCCATTGGACGACAATGTCCAATGCCCACATAAATGGCGACGCATCGGGCAACCAATGGGCATTAAGAGAGGGGCATTGCGAGCACCTCATAAGGGTTACGTGGGCGGCCCAACTACGACTACACACGCAATGGAAACGATCAAAGAAATGGAAGGTACAGCAGGCGAAACGGTTTGCTTAGTGGCACCGTAAGCCGCCTGTGATTAGATTAGTACTAGTAATAGACGTCGACACCTAGAATTAAGGGAACGGAATCCAGCGATCCTAGAGACAACCGGTGTTTCTGGGACTCGTGCGGGTGGTGTCCTGGGGAAGTAAATTGCCCCAGGCGATCGTTCTAGGCCAAATTTAGCTATAAGACGGTTGCATTTGACACGCAACCTAGGATTAAGCAAATTTATTCACCGCTGTTGCCAGGTATGGCGCAGCACATTTCGGCAATAGATTAAGGCAACCCTTTCGGCTTAGAAATAGCATTTTTTTATTATTAGACCATAATTAAGATAGATAGCATTAAGTAACGCCGGTCGGCGCCTGATGGCCCAGAAACCCGGCATCAGGGTAAGTCCGACAACTCATGATAAGGCATGATAATTCGTTGTAAGGTAGCATAAGCCTACATTTAAGGCAATTTTTTTTATATATATATAGATCACAATAGAATATCTCGGCACTTGGTGACTCAAAATCCGTTACCAAGGTAAGCCCGACAGCACTAGGCTAGAATAGGTTAAAATAGGCTAACCTAGGTTAAGTTAGACTTCGGTGGCGCTACACTTAGTTTCCAAACTAAGCGCTACCAAGGATGGTTATATATATACCTGTAATGAATTATAATGTATTATACTGTCCTATTCATAACTAATCCACTTTTCACCCACACAGGAAGACCACGGAGCTACAAGAGATAAACATCTTTATATGGATGCATTTTTTGTTGTTGTTTTGATTTACAGGTAACCAAGAACGTGAATATATCTGTGGTAAATATATTACCAAAATACACATATATGTCATACACAAATACACTCCTTATCAATTTTAGTTGCACCCTTAAAGGTGACAACGCCAGCGGTCAGCGGTGGACAGCATACGTGGGATGATGACCATCGCTGAACGCAAACACATTTCAGAATACGCAAACGAAGCGTTACTTCAGGCTCAAAGGGCGACACAGAGTTTGTAAGTGCCGGACCTTCGACCCTAAGGTGGGATTCCGACCCACGACGGAAAACCACGAGGTTACGTGATAAGTACAGGGAGAGAATAGTGGACTAGCCACTAAACCGCACCAGGAACGGCCGATTAGAGAACGGTCGGCGAGGCATGATAGTACGGTGCGCACCAAGTATAAGAGGTATGCAGTAACTGGCCAGGTAACAGAGCTCTATAAGATATATATATATATGATAGTGATAATTGGAAAGTGTAAATTATTTTGTATTTTCTCGCCATGTCATACAATTGCAAGGTTCCACAAGAGTGGCAAGGATACTTATACGTACAGGGTACCAACATGGCAACCATTATTTTTTCTATGTTAATCTTTATTACTATGTTTACTATGTTCAATTATAACTTGTCAGGAATTTTACAAATGTAAGGATTACTATTATTATTATCGGGTCATATCTGTTACCATTATCAAGACCACCAATGTACATAATGTCTATGATTTGTTTTCTTTCATTTTTCCTTCTTCTAACTTCCCCATTTGTCAGGGTGTTCCGTTTCATCCCGAACCAATAAATACACTTTGATTATATCCCTTAAATTATACCCTGGAACACCCATTTTTTTCTATTCTCTCCTATCTTTCTCTTTGCAGGGAGCACTTTTTCCCCAAAGTAAAGCCAGACGACACAATTCCTCGTCTAGCTGGGTTTTTCCTCCCTGCACAACTATGTAACGAATCACCATCAAAAACCATGTTTTTTTTGAAACTAGCAATATGCCAACAATGTCATTTTTTTTCTTCCAATGTCAATTTTTTTTTTCGATGACAAAAATTTTTTTAATGTCAGTTTTTTTTTCTTTTTCAACGTCCATTTCTATTGTCACAATGCCAATGTCAATGTTATATATATATATATATCTCTGTACATCCCATAACCCTCCCCTCTGAACACGGGCTGACCTCACACCCACACTTCGATACGACACCACCAGGAGATACGAGGGGGTTTCAAGAACCACTACGTCAACATCCCAACCTCCAGTTCCGTTCCCGTTCGCGAGGACGCGAACAAATGAAGGAAGACGCTTGTACAGCCTCCCAGGGGTATGCACCCCTTGGAGACCATCCCCCCATCATCTGCCTAAATCTCCTAACGGGCAACCCTTGGAAAGCCGGGCCAACATCCATAAACGTAGCAAGGACAGCTTGCCACTCTAAAAAGCAGCTCAGTCCTTGCACAATGGTTACACACAGCGACATACTATTAACTGGGGCAGCAATGCCAACACATTGCTGACAGCATAGCGCCGAAGAGTATAAGAAGGCGTCTTAATCAGGTCAAGGGATCTCTCCATTATCAGTGCTTCAACGATACGGCCGAAGGCTACGCCAGTGTCATCAGAGGTAAGTCAGTCGTGTTCAGACATCCTGCTTTTGTAACCTTTAACCCACAACTTGTACTTTACATTGTGAACATAATTACATTCCCTACAAGGGACTCATACTTCAGAATTACAGACCAATAAACACTTGGTCAACACATCACACTAGTCTTACTGTCCATACGCCTCTTTACATCCCAACGCCCTTCCTTACTCCCGTCACGGTTAGACGTGACAGACGGTAGTCTAATAGCGCTAGCTCAGATACCATTGTATTTCTCGAGCCGACCCGGCTGCTAGCAAGCAGCGCGTGCCACTCGGCTGATACGAGCAGATTCAGTTACATAATAAGCCAGTCAGCTGAGCGACCAGCACAGTGACCCTTGCATTGGGTCACATCCCTTCAAACACTACTACATTATTTATAGGAACGCCCCCTAGTTCCTAGCACACCACAACACTCTACACTGGTCAGCTTACCCTGCCAAGGGAAGCTACCCTTTTTAGGCACAGCTTTATAAATTAGTACAATAACTCTTCCTTTTAGATCCACCCCCAAATAAGGGATCTAAAACAGTATTGAGGTACTTGGAAACTACTAGAGCCATTAAAGGCAGGTAGAAAAGGGAAAGAAGAGAGGGTCCACCCCAAAGTCAATGCAAAAAGGGGAAAATGGATCTCGCTCTGGAACACATCACGGTCGCCAACTCCCGAGCTCAAAAGCTGAGCTCTTGAATGTGTAGCCCTATCCAGGGTGCATGACGTTTGGTGAAGCTTCAAACACCCTGTCACCTTTAGGGCCTTGTGTAGAAGGCATTAGAAGTTTTGAAACTAAAAGAATAGGGCTGACCCCTCGAAGAATGAGGGTATCAGGATAGATGATATAAGGGTCAGTTACGGCAAGAAAATGAATGCCTCCCTAGACTTTGGATGCTATCAGGGTTGGAAGAGAACAAGAGTTGACTAATGGAGGTCGACAGGTAGATGACAGAGAAGAACCCGGCACAAGTGGAAATAATAACCGCCTCGACTGGGGTCCAATGGTCTCCAACCCAAGTCTCACTAGGCCTAGTTGTGAACCCTTGTGGTGGGGATACACCCTCAAGGCCTCATGGCTAGAGAGCTTGGGAATTGGCGACTCTGATGGATTCCTGAGCTGGGTCCGGTTTTCTTCTTTTTCCAGTGACTGGGAGCAAATATTTTTAATACCTTTGTTATTTCTTTAAAAAACAGTAGTGCCTAGTCCAAACGATATAAGGAAATCAAGCTACAAAAATATGTGAGAAGGAAAAACACAATTCATGTATGAAATCATCTCTGTCAATTACTGGTAAAACATCACAAAAACTGTTTACATCTTAAACGGTTGAGTCCCCCCTCGGTAAAATTCACGAGCCGCCACTGATTTTGAGCGATTTAAACAATGTTTACATTTGTTTTTAAATCTACTTCATGCTACGCCATGTTGGATATAAACATGTTCCGTGGATGGAGCGAAGTTTTTCTACGCTCCATAAAATGGCGTCCGCTCCATGGAACATGTTTATGGAGCGCTCCATCACACCGCGTTCACAGCGTACTTTCTTCAACAGTTGATCAACTGTTTGCTACCGTGAACGCAACCATTGTAAGTACCATAACTCATAGCCTAAGGGCCGTTTTCACTAACTCTTTGCTAACGATTAGTTAGTTAATTGCTATTTAAGTTAAATAGGAGAGTTAATGCGTGGTTATCGTTGATGCATTTCACGAGGCCATTCGGGTTCGTAATTACTTAAATACGCTTTACGGCTCTCGCGCATGCGTGGACTCGGTTTCACCCTGGAGAAACATGGCGGACAGAACAAGGAGCGAGCAGCACTGATCGTTGTGTGCGTTGCTTCCTTGAGATTTACTCTAACATAATTATAAAGGAAGGGAAATACAGAAGACCTTATTCATGGCAAAAGCTTAAAATGATACGAACAAAGTATTTAGGAGAACTGGCAGTTGTGTGTATACATTGTTTAATAGGACGCACTCACCCAGTTGTCTTCGTAGCGTAAGCGGATGAGGTGCAGACTATGAATTTATTATGCAGCGCTGGAAAGAGTTTGAATTCCACTTCGGGTATGATTTTTTTTAAATTTCCGTATTTTTCTTTTTTGAAAGCCTCCGTGGCTTAGGCGGCAGCACGCCGGCCTCTCACCACTGGGCCCGTGGTTCAAATCCCGGTCACTCCATGTGAGATCTGTGCTGGGCAAAACGGAGGCAGACAGGTTTTTCTCCGGGTACTCCGTCAAAATTTCATTCCAGTCACACTCTCCACTATCATTTCATTTCATCTGTCATTAATTTAATCCTTGCCCCAGAGAAGTGCGTCAGACCTCGGCAGCCGGCACAGTTCATATCCTCGCCGCTAGATGGGGGCTTCATTCATTCCATTCCTGACCCGGTCGGAGACTGGAAGCAGGCTGTGCATTTTCATTTTCATTCGTCTTTCTTGGTAATAATCATGTAAGATCTTTTATAATGTCTTTGTCACAAGCTCATTTTATATTAATATTAATATTAACTCGGAATAAAACGCCATTTTGAGGTGCGCGAAATACAGTTCAGCTGTTTTCCTTCACTTTAACGATGCCTTAGAGAGTCGGGTGGCCATATTTGGCGATTTAACGTAATTGCTTGTTAGTGGTAAGTTAACGAGCGTTTCTGTTTGATGAAAAGCTCGTGCAAAGTTTAATGATGAAATAAATGATAATTGACGTTGGTGAAAACGGTCCTAAGTGTAAAGGATCTGATGATGATCGCTTTATGGACGAAACTGTGTTGACCGACTGAAAAGTTGTAATATCAATTGTTATAGGATTTCAATCACTTGAATTACAGAGCAGGAAACATTTGTTCCTTCTGTGGTCTTTCCAACACTGTCCACAGATTACCTTCCCTCATCAGTAGTCCCTAGTCCAGAGGGAAATACCTTCCCGCCAAGGTATTCTTGCATATTATATCCTGTTTATTAGTTTATCTTATCTCAGCTGACAAGTTTATGTTGTTGATTGATTTAGGGGCATCGTGGTCATTGGTCCCTTGTATTTGGTGTGTGCATAGGATTTCTCTGATAACCTGAGTTATCATGTTGTCTGTCGTAGTATGTATATTTGTAATTGATCTAATGGTTTGGAAGGAGAACACCGTACCTTTCATCCATTAAGAACCATCACAGCATTTGCCTGGAGTAGACGTGACCAACGAGATTCAGTGTGCCCTGTTCCACCTCTCAGATTAGAATTACATTTTCCTGTCAGAGCTTCCAACTGAACCCATATCTCAGGGGTTGATATAATGTTATTGGTTTTACTTCCCTTTTAACTACTAAAGCTTTTACAGACGCCGGGGTGCCGGAATTTTGCCCCGAAGGGGATCTTTAACGTGCCAGTAAATCTACTAACACAGCTCCCTCACATTTGCGCACCCTCATATGCCTGCTGACTGCACCGGGACTCGATCCTGCAACCTTTGGCGCAGCCGGCAATAACGTTACCGCTGAGACACGCAGCCAGTCATCCTCAGGTTAAAAGGGACTCAAAACCAATAACATTATTATTGTAATCACATTCATTTCACCACATTGTTGTCCGGCTCTGTGGCTAAATTGTTAGCACGCTAGTCTTTAGCCCAAAGTGCCCCGGGTTCGATTCCCGGCCGAGCGATCAGGGATTTACATCTCCTGGGGTTAATTCCCGTGGCTCGGGGACTGGGTGTGTGTGATGTCTTCATCACCACTTCATCCTCATTACGCAGCGCAGGTCGCCCACGGGCATCAACGGGAAAGACCTGCTCTCGACCTCTCCGGGGTCCACACGATCATCATCACCACATAAGTGGGACATATCAACATATCGTCGGCTTGTTTGCAAGACGGTATGGCTAATTCTCTTAAGGTGGCACATTGAGAAACGAGCGAACAATGGAACAGGTCTCCAAGATGACGGCTTTCTGCATGGTGATATGTAGACCAGGTTCCCAATATTTGTAGATTGCGAGCCAATGATTTGGGGATGACGCGGGTAGAAGAAATTACTATGGACACTTTCCTGTCTCCACATTTGTCGTATTTCCTCAGCTTTTGGTGATCTCCTCCCAGCAGGTTTGTTGCAGATTATGGGAATTGGGCACTGCAATATCAATGAGGAAGGTTCTCTTCTGCACCTTGTCCACAAGAACGATATCTGGCCGGGTTGCTGGTATGGGTTTATCAGTAATAACTGATCGGTCCCATAACAACTTGTGAGTAGGATTTTCCAAAATGGCGTCAGGAACATACTGGTAGTAAGGCAAAGTATTTTCATATAAGTGCCTTTGAGCAAGGTGTCGGTGCAATATTTTGGCTACTTGGTTGTGTCTTTTCATGTAATCAGTTATTACCGGTATTATTAATTATTTTCACGAAAGTACGAAAATAATACAGTGTTAGGGTCCTGACGAAATATATTATGATCGGCGCTGTGGTATCACTTTCCATCACACAAGACTGGAATTTCCCTGCGCGTGTCGTGTCGACATTACCACTGAGTTGCATAAAGAGAAACCAGCGCTCACCGGGCTTGTCGAAATTTTGGGGATCTGATAACAGATAACACAATAAACTGAGCTAGAGAAAGTGTATCACTGTCAAGGTCTGGAACTAGGATACCAAGAAAATAATTAAACGAGTATGAAATAATCCTTCCTATCCCTAATACAAAGCTTCCTGTCCAATAGGCATCAACGGGTAGTGCTTCCAGGGTCTGTATCGTCCTGGCTCCCAGTCTTATCAGGAGTAACTCGGGACTGTATCCTGGGACCCTTTCTCTTCGTGCTGTATATGGACGATATAAACACATGTGTGCAAAATTCTCCGTGTTCCCTTCTTCTGTACGCTGATGACCTAAAGATATTCAGAAAAATTTCCAGTTCCGACGACCACGCTGATCTCCAGGAAGCAGTGAATACATGTACTGATTGGTTCAACAAATGGAAGTTATCTCCAAATCCGAAAAAGTGCTTCAATGTGTCTTTCTCACTACTGAAATCTGGAAATCAGGCGGACTATAAAATATGTGGAAATAAATTAGATACGGTTTCTCAGATAAGAGATTTAGGTATTATTCACAATGATAAACTGACATTCTCTCCCCACATTGACCATATCAAATCTCGCTCAATGCGCAGTCTCGGCATTCTATACAGATTCACAGAAATTAAAGACCTCACTGCACTTAAATTATACTTCACCACATATGTTCTCCCTATCCTAGATTTCTCTTCTCCAATTTGGTCTACTTCGGCTATAACCAATATTTGTAAATTGAACAGTGTCTTCTTTAATTTCTTCATATCAATAGTCGAAGCTCGCAATCCTTCACTAAGGCACATTGCCAAATCCGACATTTTAAATCAGCTCAATGCACTCGACCTGAAAAGCCGTCTACAATTTACTGACCTGTGTTTCCTACATAAAATTATGAAAGGTTACACAAAATGTAACACGCTCATAAGCTACTTCCCACTTCATGTTCCCTCCCGTTCAACACGTCAGAACCATTTACACCACATACCTCGCCCACGTCTTGAAGTACAGAAGCGCTCTATTTTCCACCGTCTACCTACCCTTAGCAACTCCCTTCCAAATATTGACATATTCTCTCCCTATCGAACATTCAAACATAACATTAGAAGATCCCTTTCACCCTCAATTCCTAACCCCTCACCCTCCTAATCACTCACTACCCCAATCACTCCCTGCGTCCTTCCCGAGATTTATCCTTTCTGCCATCACTGCCAATTGTTACCTGTTATTGTTGTTGTTGTGTTTGTTAATATTATTTGAAATTGTTAAAATATTAGTGTCAAATGATCTTTTCATGGTTGTATCTAATAATTATTAAATAAATAAATAAATAAAAAATAAATCATGTCAATCATCCTCGTTCCTTGAATACGAGGGACTGTGAAACCTCGAGGTGAGCACAATTCACTTAATTATTCATCGAACTGTAACAATTATTTATGATCAGCAGCATATGTTTCAATACTGTAACTTTACATAATTATGTAAGAAAAAATTACAGTCATTCTGAAAGACTAGACGTTATATCATTTAAAATGGCGCATGCTACGAATGCTACACATGTTAGAAAGGCTCAGGAGGGCTCTTTCAACAGACGCCATTACCCATTAACTTAGGCTTCCCGCGCGGGCAGTTCTTTAAGGGTCACCCTGTATTTGAGTCTGATATATTTTACAACTCTTTAAGAGTCACCCATTATTTGAATCTGATATCTCGCAAACCTCTTTAAGGGTCACCCTGTATTTGAATTGAATCTAACATACTGTACACCTCGTTAAGTGTCACCCTGTAATTTGCTCTGACATCCTGCACACTTCTTTAAGAGGCACCCTGTATTCTTATCTGGCATCTTGTATATCTCTTTAGAAGTCACCCTGTATTCTTGTGTGACATCTTATACACCTCTTTAGGAGTCACCCTGTATTCTTGTGTGACATCTTGTACACCTCTTTAGAAGTCACCCTGTATTCTTGTGTGACATCTTGTACACCTCTTTAGGAGTCACCCTGTAATCTTGTCTGGCATCTTGTGGACCTCTTTAGGGGTCACCCTTTATTCTTCTCTGCCATCTTGTACACCTCTTTAAGAGTCACCTTTTATTCTTATCTGGCATCTTGCATATCTCTTTATGAGTCACCCTGTATTCTTATCTGGCATCTCGTACTGCATTTTGCTCTGAGATCCTGCACACGTCTTTAGGAGGCACCCTGTATCCTTGTCTGACATCTTGTGCACTTCTTAAGGAGTCACCCTGTATTCTTCTCTGCCATTTTGTACACCTCTTTAAGAGTCACCTTGTATTTTTATCTGGCATCTTGTATATCTCTTTAGGAGTCACCCTGTATTGTTATCTGGCATCTTGTACTGTATTTTGCTCTGACATCCTGCTCACCTCTTTAGGAGGCACCCTGTATTCTTATATGGCATCTTGTATATCTCTTTAGAAGTCACCCTGTATTCTTGTGTGACATCTTGTACACCTCTTTAGGAGTCACCCTGTATTCTTGTGTGACATCTTGTACACCTCTTTAGGAGTCACCCTGTATTCTTGTCTGACATCTTGTGCACCTCTTTAGGAGTCACCCTGTATTCTTCTCTGCCATCTTGTACACCTCTTTAAGAGTCACCTTGTATTCTTATCTGGCATCTTGTATATCTCTTTAGGAGTCACCCTGTATTGTTATCTGGCATCTTGTACTGTATTTTGCTCTGACATCCTGCTCACCTCTTTAGGAGGCACCCTGTATTCTTATATGGCATCTTGTATATCTCTTTAGAAGTCACCCTGTATTCTTGTGTGACATCTTGTACACCTCTTTAGGAGTCACCCTGTATTCTTGTGTGACATCTTGTACACCTCTTTAGGAGTCACCCTGTATTCTTGTCTGACATCTTGTGTACCTCTTTAGGAGTCATCCTGTATTCTTCTCTGCCATCTTGTACACCTCTTTAAGAGTCACCTTGTATTCTTATCTGGCATCTTGTATATCTCTTTAGGAGTCACCTTGTATTGTTATCTGGCATCTTGTACTGTATTTTGCTCTGACATCCTGCTCACCTCTTTAGGAGGCACCCTGTATTCTTATATGGCATCTTGTATATCTCTTTAGAAGTCACCCTGTATTCTTGTGTTCGCTTCGCTCAAAGCCCCACGTCGCTCGACGCCCGAGGACTCTTTCAACAGACTCCAATAACCATTAGCTTCTGCTTCCCGCGTGGCTGCATGACGTCACGCACTCGCTTCCCGCGCCGCTGCATGATGTCACTTCCGTCTCCGTCTCCGTAACGCATAACGTTGGACCCAAGCATAACGACGAAGTTGACAAGATCATTTGAAATGATAAAACGAACTGTGGATCGCCGTGATTTTGTGCGATATATTGAAAGTGATAAATTCTGTGAGCTGACATACTCACGTGTCTATAGAAGCTGTGGTAGACATTCATGGTCATTTTTACAACAGTCTGCACTGCGTAGAGCCAGTGTTTGTCATAATAGTACTCTTAAAATCAGTGATATACCCACCAAAATCATCATGAAATTCTTGCACGAACACGTGAAACCGTATACTGCCAACTTTGAGGAGGCGAGGATGAAGCAGTAAAAACCACCCAAGGAGGGGAAGTGACTGATGTTAAAACCCACATAAAAGGAAGGATGAAGGCGATGACTAATTGCACAGCCAAGCATCGAGCTCAGGCCTTGTGTTATGGCCGTAGCTCGAAGGCACGGTTGAGTCCAGCACGCTGATAATGTGATTTTTAGCCTATTTTCAATTTTGAAAAAAATAGGCTTATGAGATCACCTTTTGTCCGTGTGTGTGTGTGTGTGTGTGTGTGTGTGTGTGCGTGTGTGTGTGATTCGTGTGTGTGTCCCCCCCCCGTAATAAAATCGAAACGACTGGAGCGATTTCAATGAAACTTGTGAAGTTCATAGCACTATTCCCGGCGACCTCGACCGTGCCCTTCAAATTTTGTTACATCTCTCCAATCCAACATGGCGGCTATGCGAAATATTTCACTAGCATTCAATATCTCCGAAACTATTACCGATATCGCCCTGAAATTGTGTACGGTGATAAAGGGCACTGCTAGAAGTTCACCTATGAGACTTTCAAAAACCTGGTGACTACAAAACCAACATGGCGGCCAAGCGAAGTTGAGACATTTAAATAGACTTTTCTCGCGATTTAACTATCTACATGTAATGAAACTTGGTACAGCAAATGTTTATACACATTGTAATGTACTGGAGTCTAATTTAGTTCAATTGTTTACATAACCTCAAAATGGCGGCTGTGCGAAATATTTCACTGACATTCTATATCTCCGAAACTATTACAGATATCACCTTGCAATTTTGTACGGTGATAAAGGGTACTGATACAGGTATACCTATGTATATTTCATAAACCTGTAAAGTACGAAACGAACATGGCGACCAAGCGAATTTAAAATATTTTAATAGACTTTTCTCGTGATTTAACTCTCTGAGCGCAGTGAAATGTGGTACAGTAATTGATTTTGCAGATTGTAATGCACTGCCATCTAATTTAATTCAATTGCTTACATAACCTCAAGATGGCGGCTGTGCGAAATTTTAAAATTAAGTTTTAATTTCTTGTGTCGTAATCATGCGATCGAAGTGAAAGTTTGAATAATGAACCTAGGCAATAATTGTCCTTGAATGGTACATAACTCTATGGCCTATACACATAACACTCCTGAATGGTGAGCTCCCGAAATATTTAGACGGTTCTCAATATCTATGAATCTTTTACAGCAACCAAACTGATTTTTTTAATGTTCATAGAGACTATGAACATATGTTCACCTATAGGACTTTCAGGAACCTGGTGAGCACAAATCCAACATGGCGGCGACGCGAAGTATAAATATTTAAATGGACGTTTCTCGCGAATTAACTATCCGAGTGCCGTGAAACGTTGCACGTTAAATGCTTATACAAATGTTGATCCACTGGCATCTAATTTATTTCAATGGTTTGCATTATCACAAGATGGCTGCTGTGCGTAATTTTAAAATCTCGTTTTTACTTCTTGTTGTCTAATCATGCGATTGAAGTTTGAATACCACACGTACACAATAATCTTAATGTAATAGTACAAAAATAAAAATCCAACCTGGCGACCATTTGAAATATTTAGACGGTTCTCAATATCTACGAATCTGTTACAGCAATTAAACTGAAATTTTGTATGTTGATTGTGGCAGTTAACATAAGTAGGATATATGAAAAGAGGCTGTATAGTTCTTCACGGAACTACTTGTTACATATTCCAACCATATTAAGGCTGAAATTTCATGTTGAGTAGGATAATGCCGCACTAATAACAACCAGCTTAGGTAGGACGTATTTATAATGAATTTCAGATTTTGCATAGTTTTCTAGTCAAATTTATTGACAGAGTAATACTGCCATAAGATGATGAGCGCCACGTGTACGCTCAGAACTACAGGAATTAGGAGAAAATGTCACAAACCTATTCACACTCTTGCTTGTATATAATGTCTACTTACGATGCAGCAGGTCTGCTATTGAGAATGCTGTGGTTATAATTTAGGACACTGGTCGTATCATTTGACAGATGTGAGGTCATACACTGTCGTTTTGAAGCTTTACATTTTCTGGTTTAGATCTGATGCAACTACATTATATTTCCAAGAGTTTTGGGAATGCTTGAGAGCAGACGTACGACTTCAGAAGTCTCGAATGCAGTTATGACTGTTCGTATCATTTGACGGCACTGTTGGTTATTATTTTATTTCGATGCTTAGGAAGCAGTGCATTGGTTAGGAACATTCTTGAGAGTACAGAGCTGGATGGTACAAGTGTCACAAACATGTGTTAAGGAAACATGGACAGCAGTCGTCACTGCCAAGTTGACCAAAGCACTCCAGGTGGAGTGGAGATACTTCGTTTTTGTCTTCCCTGGCAAGAATGTACATTTTTACGAGTGTGTCAAGGATTTTAACCCCAGTTGAACTACGATAATCTTCTGAGTGTATGACTTAAACATGAGCTCGCATATAGGACTGCAGTTTGTATCGCTCACTGTAATAGAAATGCGATTCACAGAGTGTATGTGAGATGGCAAATTGATGCGTGCTTGCTCACGCCACGAACAGAATGCATTGGTCGCCAGCTGTGAGCTCGACTGTCATTTGTTTCCCTGCAGGCAACGTCTGTATGAGACTATGGACGACTGAGTTAGATTTTTAGCCTACTTTTCTTGCAAAAATGAGGAAAAAGTAGACTTATGAGATCGGGCAAATGTGTGTCTGTCTGTCCTTCTGTCTGTCTGTCTGTCTGGCTGGCTGGCTGGCTGAGTGTGTGTCCCCCCCCCCCCTATCAACTCCTAAACGGCTGCAGCAATCGAAACAAAATTTGGTAGGAGTAAATATCTATACCTGAATATCTCACGGCCATATTTGAAAATGATGCCAGTGCTACCAACTGCTGAAAAATCGCAATTGAAATTTGAGCTCTATGTTGGATATCTCGGAAGGTATGAATGGGAGCTATTTGAAAATTGGCACACGTATAAATAATAATATTACAGTTTAATTTCCAGGAGGCCATACATGGCAGTGTTGCCAAAATGATTATAAGCCTGCTGATAGGTCCAATATTTAAATGCATATAACTTCTACACTACCAATTGGAATTCAACCAAATTTCGTATGTGCTATGTGTTCATAAACAGATATAACTGAGAGTATTCCTAAGATCCACCAGGGCTGCCAACAGTTAATAAATGCTCTCAATTTGATTTTTCCAAATACCAATATATCAGAAAGTATGCAAGCCCTCAACTTTTAACTATGCACACGTATAGTACCTGACATTCTCTATTAATTTGGAGTAACTTATATACGTCAGTGCTACCAACATGATTCTAAGCCTGCTGAGAGGTCCAACTTTAAATACATGTAGCTTCTATACTATCATTTGGATTTCAACCAAAATTTGTATGTGCTATGTGCACCATAACAGATACGACTATGCGCATTCTTAAGGACAACCAGTGTTGCCAACTGTTAAAAAATGGTGTCTCTATTTTTGTTTCCCTAATATCAATATATCATAAAATATGCAAGCCAATAGCTCTAAAATTTGCACACGTATAGTACCTGACATTCTAGATTAATTTGGAGTAATTAATATACGTCAGTGCTGCCAACATGATTCTAAGACTGCTGATAGGTCCAATTTTAAAATGCCTGTATCTTCTATACTAACAAATGGATTTCATTCAAAATTAACACAACAAGAGATCATATTATTGCAGATTATTTCTGACCAATACATGTATGTCATTGTTGCCAACATGATTTAAAGCGCGCTGTTAGATCCAATGTTTAACTGCATGTAACATCCATGCTATCCATTGGACTTCAACCAAATTTTGTATTCTGTACCTTAAGAGATGGAAACAAGAATATATTCAGTCACCAGGGCTGCCAACTGTAGTTCTCTATTAGGCTACATTATGCCAGGTATACAGTATTTCGAACTAATTAGAAATTTCTGTATTACCAATTTAATTTTGTCATTATTCTAGATAGATCCATATAGATTAATCAATGGCATGAATTTTAAATTTTAAGAAAAGTAGGCTCTTTAGTTCGTCACGGAACTTCTTGTTATGAATGTGAACTACCCATGTTAATTTCTGGTAAAGAGAAGAGGTCGCTATTAAGCATTATCACTATTATTTAACGATACATTCACGTTATGTTTTGGGGCTATGTTTAGCCAGTGTTTGACACACATATTGGTGTGAATTTAATATGAGTTTATTTAGACCAGATCAGACCATGTATAAGGTTAGCAACCATGTTATTGTTGTGTCTAGAGAGACTATTTTGATGAAGATCACCCACATTGGTATTTTGCCAGTAATGGAGTTTGCTTTTTTTAACCCATTAGCCAAAGGTTTAGCGAGATGATAGCCGCAGGTATCCGCCGATTATTGGCGCGTGTTATTGTGTTACCCATTAGAGGTAATGTTATTCGTCGAGTTGACATCCACATGACAGTGTTTTGCTGTTGTCGTCGAGTGTCACCATGGTCATTAGAGACATAAAATTACACTGTAGGGAATCAAATGTGATATTATACTGAAATAAATCATGGGCATAATTTCCCTAAAAATATCTTACTAAACCGAACCACTAAATGAAATGTTGAAAGGATCTAAACTTGAGCTTATATTTTTATTGAATGACTGACTCTATGGAGCAGCGGATGTTCATTTTTGCACATTGTTTAGACCAAGCTGACACTTTCTTGAGACTACGACGTTGCCAATGCCATGGAAACCCTGTAAGGCGGGACATTCGGTGACAATGTGACATAAGTCGCTGTTTTCACTGTGCAGTCGCCATCCTAAATTCATTCACGCAGATGACTATCGGACTCAAATAGCTATCTGATAAGCGTAGGTAAGAGGGTATTTAATGAAGATGTGATATTTTTAGGAGTGCATAATTTTTACTTTTGTAACGAACGATACGAGTGTATACGTAGAAGGTTTCTACAACATTCATGTGTTAGCAAAGAAGGATGTCAGAGGAAGACCATCGGGAGGACTAACGTGTCTTATTAGGCCGGAGCTAACTCCATTGAAAATTTTAGTGAGAAGATGATAAAATAGTAGTGAGAACACGCATAGGTGTAATCATTGGCGTCTACTTCCGACCAGACTGTAGTGCGGTGGATGTCATAGATGGAATACAACGAACATGGTGACAGACAATGACAGGATAGTTTTGACAGGAGATTTCAACTGTCCAATTGATAAAAGAATTACAAAAACAGATATGGTGTTGGAATATATAAATGAAGAGTGTATGACATTAGCGAATGATAGGAGATCACTTACTTATATCTGTTATAATGGGGGCAGTGCAATAGACCTTACTTTCGTTAGAGGATACCAAATATTAGAACATGGGCTACTTCTCAGAAATGAGGGAACGGTACTAAGAAAACATTTACCAGTTGTAACAACTCTGAACACGGAAATAACTCAAGGCCGGGAGAACCCCCAGAGACTAGGGAGGTTGATATACACTCGAATACTAGAGGACAACAAAGATACAGTTGAGGGTATATTACAAACCATCAGGGATGGTAGATTAGACGAGGGGTATAGGGATATCGTAGGACTAATAAAAGATTCAGTCATCGAAATACCAAATAGTCGCCGAGCACAGAAATGGTTTGATCGAGATTGTTATGAACATAGGAGAGTTACTCTGGCTTGCCTACAACAAGCCAGACAAACCATGACCAGAGACGATTTGGACAGATACCAGGCAAACAGGAGAAAATATAAAAACATGATAAAGGAAAAGAAAAAGGAACAAAGAGAGCGAGATGATGAGAAAATGGTGAAGGAAGCAGAAGAAGACCCATATCGAGCACTTAGACCTCGAAAGCCTCGTTTTCCCACTGACATTTCAATGGACGAATGGGAGAGGCACATGCGGGAGATCCTTACCTCCAGAGAAACGAGACCGTCACTCGAGTTAAATGATAATTCGGAAAATGATATGCACTTTACGTCAGCGGAAGTGAAGAAAGCAATATGCGCAGGAAAGGCACGAAAGGCGCCTGGGTTAGATGGGATCTGCCATGAGCATTTGCAACAGTCATTGCCCTGGCTGGAAAACATTTGGGCGGAATTTATAAACGAGTGTATCAATGGAGGTATATTCCTGTAGATTGGAGTAAGTCAGTCATCAAACTATTATATAAAGGGAAAGGGGAGGCAAATCAACTGGGATTTTACAGAGGAATCGCGCTAGAAGTAATACCTTTCAAGCTCCTGACAAGGCTCTTAACGCAAAGGTTATACGCCATGGTGGAACCGTTATTGCCGAAAGAACAGTACGGATTCAGGCGAGGTAGATCAACCTTAATGGCTGCTGAAAATCTCTTAACATAGATACAGGACAGAATTAGAGACCATAAGAAGACATACACTGTCTTCATTGACTTTAGCAGAGCATTTGATACGGTGAACAGACGTTTAATTATGGAAAAGATTCAGAAGTTAATTGGTAAATCAGAGCTGACACGACTTATCTCCAACATCTTGGCGGAAAACCAAGTGGAGGTATATGATGGGCTATCGAAATCAAACTGGATCAGCCAAACGGTTGGTGTGTTACAAGGCGATCCGCTAAGTCCGATATTGTTCAACATCATAACAAGTAATGTAATTGCCAGAGTCAAGGAAGGGTCACAGGGCACGAACATTTACATATATGCGGATGATATGGCGTGCACCGCAGAGAGCCTGTGGGAACTGCAGAGGGCAATGAACTCCATCACTGAATGGGCAATAGAAAATGAACTGACGATTAACGAGAAGAAAACAGAGTTTGTCGTGTTCGTGAAAGGAGGTAGATTGGCCAGAGATGAAGTAATCACGTGCAAGGGACTATTGCTACAGCCAAAGAGTCATTTCAAATATTTGGGAATTACCTTTCAAGTAACAGCGACGGCCTTCTCAATACATACAAAGGAAAGACTTGCTGCGGCTATAAAAAGCATAAGTGATACACGCAACATATCTCGAATGTCAGTAACCACGGCTATGAAGCTTTTCCAAGCAAAAGTCATGCCAGTGCTTACATATGGATTGGAACTAGTCTGGAAACATCTATCGAAAAAGCAATTAGGGGAAATAAAAAGTCTAAAGCCGTGATTCCTGAAAAGGGTACTTGGGCTCTCGAAGTATACTAAGTCCCGATACACTAACGTTCTAGTCAGAGAAACGTTTCTAATAAATGATCTGAGTTAACAAATGCTGCTGCCATCTACAGCAGCCTACAATGAATTGACACTGGAACTACAAGCGAAGAGGGATAGCATAGAAGAGGACTTCTACACCACCACGGCTATGCAAACCAGAGACTGGATGCAAGCAGAATATGAGCTAAGACATATAGTGACGCGCCTGGCAACACATGGATTCCACCACCAGATTTGTAGACTGAAGATCTTTCATGAAGCAACAGATGGGCGCATTTGTGAGCTATGTGGAAAAATGTGTGGTAAGTACCATGTTCTAACGTGCTCTAACAGAACTGTATCACTGACTCAGTTTTGTTTAGATATCTGAACTATATAGTGCAATGTATCTATTTATGGATATCCATGTACATTGTGCGCATTATTATCAATTATTATAATTTTTACCAACCTTGTTCTGTGTGTAATAGATTGTTATAGCGCTTGGTTGTTATTTAGCTTTTATTTTTCTTCGTTACGGATGCTTATCAACACGTATTAACCTCAGATGGGATTAGCTAACAAATTGACGTAAATTTAAATGTTGGAAGTGACACCATCGGCGTCAACTATTTTTATTGTTGCTGTAAATGTAAATGACTTGTGAACAAGTTAAATGATTGTCTTGTTTGCTGTGGATTCACTGCCTGTAATTATTCGTATTTTAACTGATATTTACTGTATTTGGTGGGGTGTATTTTACGTGTCACGTTCTTAGCTTGCTTGCTGTTTCACTTTCCTGTGAGAAGGACTTCAAGAGGGTTTAACTTAAACACAGTTTAGGAGATTTATTTATTTATTTATTTATTGCTTTTTTGACTTAGAGGGTAGCCGAGGTTTTTAACCCTCTGTGGTAGGATAGGGGTTTGATATTCTTACAATAAATTGTTAACGAGTTTTACTATTAAATCTGGACTATTTATTTCTAGCTTTGTGTTTTTGGGGGCTGTGTTTCCTCGGGGTCGTCTATGACTATTTCCTCACTCACCTGATCGCCCTGAGCTATCAGTATCGTTCCGGAGCTAGTCTGAGGATCTCAGTGTGTGGGTTCGGAGGATAAGGAAGTCCTCAGAGTCATCTGCGGCAGATGATCCTCCCGCGACCTTGTCTAACAGGCACAGTATCTTCTGGTAGATGGTTCTAGCGTGGTAAATGATTTAAGCATTTGGATGGAGTCGACATAAGAAAGCCATGTCAAGCATTAAAGCCATCCAGGACGCTGAAGACAAGGTGAATAGCGACTGTGTTGTTAGGAAGAACGAGGTTACGCTGACTCAGTCATGTCCGATATAAAATGTGACCTCTCATGTTGAAAGCTTTCCTCTGAAACCACAAGATAGTGTGGCAGCACTGTTGAGAATTGGAGTATCACGAATACTATAGTAAAGCCATCATTTCTTCCGACTTGACGTTTCAGTGTTACCCTAGAGTTATCTAGTGGTCAGAAGGAAAATCACTTTAACTAGACAATCACAGGCAGCCATTCAAATCGACATATCACGACAAATTGAGTTTCGTACACGATGTCGCGATTTAGCAAACGAAACTATAGCCTAGCACTGAAACGTCAAGTCGGAAGTAATGATGACTTGACTATAGCTTTATCAATGTTAATATTACAAGCAAGTGATGACCGATGTTGGCACACACGCCTGGAGCATCCACACTACTGTTGAAGCAACACACATGACACTGACGTGTGACGGGTAGCTGTACTGCTCATTAAGGCGCTGCCTGCGGGTAGGCACTACTGTACAACTTGTTCCAAGTGGAATCTACTTTCGGTGATCCTCAACACGCGGTCTGTGGGCCCCATGTGGCCCTAAGTTCCGCGATTCAACTTCATAATTCCCACATTTTAGGCGACTTACTTGCACTTAAGTCAGTACACCAGATTAATAAACTAAATCGACTTTCAACTTGTTTCTAGAAAGGAACCATACAATTTCTAGACGAATGAAATACATTCATGTGAACTTTAATGTTGAAACCATGTTGTAGCAGACAAAGTAGGGGTTCCCAACTTAGCAGAAGCTCAAGTCTAGTTGCTTGCCTCAAGGGATACCAACTGTGGAGTTTGTTCGTAGCTTTGCACTGTGCGTTTAATAACATTCAATTTATGAAATGTTATTTTCGTGTTGTAGCCTATGTTGAATTTTTATTTGACTCCGACTTCCGACTTCTGAAATTACTTAGAATTCAACTTGTTCAACGATGACCATGACCTCATATTTTATGAAGTAACAAGCTGTACCCGGCATGCGTTGCAATGCCAACCAGAGCAAGTGTTGGTGTGGTAATTTTGTTGGTTGAAGTGCTTTTGAAAACACAATATTTTTGTTCATTTTTTTATAATTTTCTGTTAACTGCTTGTAAACTGGGCGGCTTCGGTGGCGTAGTCGGTAGCATGCTGAGCTTCTATGTCCAAGATAGCGGGTTCAAACCCGGCCGAAGCCAACGGATTTTTAAGAGCGTTAAAAATCCCTCAGTTCGCCTTCCTTCGGAGGGGAAGTAAAGCCGGCGGTCCCATGTCATAGATTTTGGCATGTTAAAGAACCTTCCACTAATAACACCTGTGTGAAGCTAAATTGGATAGGTTAAGAATGTAAACAACGCTCTTAGGTTTCTACGTTCGTTGCCAAGAGTCGACTGCGGTGGCGTCTAGTAGCTAAGTTCTGAACTTGGCCTAGTAGTCGTTGACGGTGGCGCTTGGCGGCAAAAGTAGGAACTATTTGAAAAATTCTAAGTTGCAGTACTTAAATTTAAAAAAAAAACAGATAACACACACTAATACAGTCAACACAATTAACACCGGTTATCAGACAGATTCTACACACACCAAAAGTACACGGGGCTATATGACCGCGTTGTCGCAGCCCCTAAACTTGAGAACCAACCAACATGCCTGTAAACTATTGTAAAATGGACTTGCTAATTCTGAAACATTCATAGGAGCGTACAAAACAACTCACCAAAATTCCATCGCAATCGGATGTATGGTATATGAACTCAAACGGGACTTTTTTTGAAACGGTTTGTGTGCCATCACTCACTTGTTGAATCTACTCGTGCGCTACCAATTTTAATATGGATTTATTAATTCTTAAACCTTAAATAATAACAATAATAATTAACAATTCGATGTAGAGGAAGAACAAGAACTTTTAATCTTAGTTAGCAGATGCTGTTGTTGTTGTTGTTGTCGTAGGAGAAGACGCCATCGTACCGCTTACTCTGCAGTGTAGTATCGAAACTGCACTTGCAAATGCAATCTTTAATTTGTCGTTTTCAAAATTCCGACGATGTCGTCCGATAACTTTGGGAACATAAGGTAGACATCAGACAGTCCCTCCGAAGTGTAGAAACGTATTTGAAAATAAAAGAGTTTATTTCTTGACTTCTTTTGGAATGTTTCGTGAAGCAATCCCACGAGTGTGGGGAGTCCCCTCACATTAGTATGAGGAAGTCCCTAATGCCCTTCTAACTGTACGTTACAACTTTCATTATTGACCACTCTGTGTCGCCACCGTAAACATCTCCTGATGCCCAAATCATATGACGAGTGTCGGTCAGTTGATTCCATCAAATCTATCAATCTGCCAATTAAAATTTAAACTTAACACGATTTTCTTTTCAAGAGTAAAACCCAACAGTTTTCCATTTAACGTGCACGTGGAAAGTTGTAGCCGATAAACAGTTTGGCTGACTCTACAGGGTCATCAAAAAATAATGCCAACATTTCAAAAAATTATAGCACCGAAACCCTTTATGTAAACGTGAAATTCTTTCACTGAACTCCAGCTGGTTAAAGTAAGTTTTGTTTTGGAGGGGACGTGACCTTGCTATGCGCACACTACATGCGCAGTAGCCAAGGTCGACCGGGGGCGCGTGCGCCATTGAAGTCCTGACCTCACCCCTTTGGATATTTTTTTCTGGGGGTACATTAAAAACATTGTGTATGTAGAAAAAATTCGGGATTTGGATCACCTGCGGGAGCGAATTTCTGCCGCCATCTTGACAGTTACTCCTGAAATGATAGCACGTACCAATCCAGCCATAGGGAAAGCGTGCGTTCAATGGTGAAGTTGGTGGTCGGTCTGGCCTAGATTTTTTTCTCTACAGTCCCTGTTTCCTTAAACTGATTGAACCATCGAATGACAGCTTTGTAATCAGGTGCAGTTTGTCGGGCGGTGCAGTCATTGGCGCGCGCGCCCCCGGCCGACCTTGAGTACTGCGCATCTAGTGTGCGCATAGCAAGGTCACGTCCCCTCCAAAACAAAACTTATTTTAACCAGCTGGCGTTCAGTGAAAGAATTACAAGTTTAACATAAGAGGTTTCGGTGCTATAATTTTTTGAAATGTTGGCAATATTTTTCGATGACCCTGTACTTGCGCGTGGGAGGAGACGCGCCTGATGGTTGTCCGATACACACACGAGTTGTTGCGCCCGATTAACGTGTACATTCAGATTCCTAGATGGTATTAAGGGGTCAGTGACACAATGTGCTACGTTTTAAGAGGAATATCGTTACGAACTTTGTTATTAACAGAACTCTCTACTGATTCTGTAGCTACAGGGCGACAGGGAATGTTCTACATACTGCAGCAGCAGTTAAGTTAGCAGCAGGATGTGTACAGTGTGGGTGTAGGCTGAAGAAATCGTCAGTGTGTGTTGCGATAAGCGAGCGTTCAAATAGATTTATTGGAAGAGTGCAACAGTATACAGGCGGTAATGTTCCCGCTTCTTTGGAGGAATAGGATTTTCGCGAAGGCGATCTGTTTACAGAAAAAGTAAAACTAAAATTTCAGGCCCGGTTTCCTAATTCAAAATATGTCAAAACCGGGTTGCCGTTCGGGATTTGATGAGTAAATTTCGTGTGACTGGCTCACAAACTAATCCAAAATGATTGATGAACTTAAAGGGAGTATCATTATGTGTGTGCAGGCCATTATGCAAGAAACTTTGGTTGGTGGTTGGTTCTTAAGTTTAGGGGCTGCGACAACGCGGTCATGTAGCTCCGTGTACTTTGGGTGCGTGTAGAATCTGTCTGATTACCGGTGTTAATTGTGATGACTGTATTAGTGTGTTTTATCTGTTTTTTAGTTTAAGTACATACTGCAACTTAGAATTTTTCAAATAGTTCCTACTTTTGCCGCCAAGTGCCACCGTCAACGACTACTAGGCCAAGTTCAGAACTTATCTACTAGACGACACCGCAGTCAGCTCTTGACAACGAACGTAGAAACCTAAGAGCGTTGTTTACATTCTTAACCTATCCAATTTAGCTTCACACAGGTGTAATTAGTGGAAGGTTCTTTAACATGCCATAAATCTATGACATGGGACCGCCGGTTTTACTTACCCTCCAAAGGAAGGCATACTGAGGGATTTTTAACGCTCTTAAAAAATCCGACGGCTTCGGCTGGGCTAGTGCATCAGTATACAGGCGATAATGTTTACTACTGAAGAGAGAGCTTCTTTGATGGAATAGGTTTTTTGCAAAGGCGATCTGTTTACAGATAAAGTAAAACTAAAATTTCAGGCTCGGTTTCCTAATTCAAAGTGTCAAAACCGGGTTACCGTTCGGGATTTGATAAGTACATTTCGTGTGTCTGGCTCACAAATTAATCCAAAATGATTGATGAACTTAAAGGGAGTATCATTAATTGTGTGCAGTCCATTATGCAAGAAACTTTAGTGAAAGTCTTCGACAACATGTGTAGACGCGTTGGAGTCTGTCTTCTAACACAAGGACAACACTTCTAGCATCTGCTGTCAATGGCTGTGGTGAGAGCAAAGTGCTGCCAACGTAACTGCTGACGCTACCTCTCACAGCAGCATGTAACCGCTGCGCAGAACATTCCCTGGCGCCCTGTAGTATGTCCAGTTGCTCAAACAAAGAGAGCACTCTCTATACATTTTAACGCATTAAAAGGAGCTGATGTGAACTTGAATTCGTTACATTCTGTTACTTCCCGAAATGATCGAATAACGTTAACGATACAGGAGCGTGTGGATTCACGCATGCGCACATGTGCCTGTGCCACGACTATTATGGGTAATTATTCCATGGATAAACTGTAAGAAACCATTAAATTTTCTTGGGTGATGAGCAACATCACCGTGTTTTAACATACGATACATGTTGCTGATTTTGTGAACAAAAGAACGATCAATTGCGTTCCCAACGTAGGTTTGCAAATAATTCTAAACGGAGCATTAAACCAAATTTTTTTTAATGTAGTAAACAGAAAGGAAGGCGTGATAACACAGACTGTGCTTTGTTATCATCGCAATAGAGCGATATAATTGGCTGGTTGTAAGCAAATTCTTACACGTTTTTAGTTCAAATAGTCGTAGGGTTGTTTTCTTTCGTATGGTCTCGGGTGCCGGGTGAAAGCTTTGTTATTTGACACCCAGAGGACAGCTTGCATGTCAAATTTTGTTGTTTCTTGGAGCGCTATGAAAGTCAAGGAGTTTAGATATCAAATCTCCTTGACACTAGAGTGCTTTCTAGTAGAGAATGCAGGAACTTTTGTGTTGGCGGAAAATCCGAGATTAATTTGGCCATTACGAACACGGCCTACTGTATTCAAATGGGTTATTTAACATGCCAACAACGTATGACATGCGTGCCGTGAATTTTGTCAAAAATCACTTTCCATGGCCTGGAGCGAACCTGCAAGCTGGGGGGGGGTTAGTAGTCCGACACGATAACCACTCACCCACGGGGTTGATGACCAAGAAGTTCCAAGCCCAATAGAGCAATAAGGAAGGGTCGCTGTGAGCGATCAGGTGGCGGAGCTCGTTATTATGGTATCTTAACGTGTGTTCCCATCCGGTTAAGTGTCGACATTCTCGAGTCACGTTTGGGCGGGATCGTAGCCCCTAGGGTCTCACAGCTAGTTGATGACCACGGGACTCCAGTCGCTCGTCTCTATCATCTCTCCTATCGACCTCGCTTGGACAACTCGCCTTCTCTTCCCACCCTGAAGGTATTAGGATATCCGAGCCGAGATCCAGAGTCTATTTAATTGTCTCGCATTAATTAATCTCAAATTATAAAAGTCACCTTGTCCAACACTAGAAAGTAGTTTAATAATTAAATTAACACGTACATGTTTCGTTTTATCAAAAAAAAAATCTTAAAAACTACGGTATCTTAACAAAAACCAAAAAAGAAAAAGATATCCTTCCAATAAGTCATTAAATAAATGAAAGGTCGCAAAAAAGAATTAATAAATAATTATAGGATGTGTGAAATGCTTGGTCGAACCACATCCACTTGAGATATCAGTCATTTCAATACATTTTGCACATGGGACAGTTTGCTTCAGGACATAGACCTGCTGAAAAACATCTGTCGTTATGTATATATAAATTAAACAGAAGGTTGAAAAACTTATCAGATTTTGAAATGGTAAAAACAGTGGACGGAGGTAACCGATATCTTATGCGAATTTTAGGCAAAGGAAAGTATGCCCCTTCAAGGTTGACATATGTGTTAACCAAAGAGGACTATTTCATCGACGTCATCAAAATACAGTTTTACCTACCGAACACCAAAGCCTATGAGCATGCACGCCAAACCTTAAACGAGAAACAAAATGCCATTTGGAAAGACTTTTACTCCACAGATGCCATAATGACGGAAGAGTGTAAACAAGCTAATTACGAGCTACGACACGTAATCACACGTTTCGCCACCCGTGAATTTCACTATAGATTCTGCAAAACCAAGAATTTCCACCAACCGAACGAAGACTGTGGATATGACCTGTGCAACGATCATTGTGAAAGGTACCACGCACTGCAAAATGAGGACAACCTCAATAATAAGACTGGCATTAGCATAATTGATCATATGTACAAATATGTATTTGGACATTGTGCGCTTTTCTTTTAATAATAATAATGGTTAATGTCTATACATTTTATTTCGCCTTAATTAGTCCTTGTCTTATTATCGAAGAGTTGATCAAGTTCGACCTCCACCGTGAGTGACAGCCACAGCACATTTAGTGGTATATATATTTATCGTATGGTTGTACAAGTATACAAAAGTTTACAATTATTTAAATTGAAATGTCCAAATTTGACAACCATTCCATAGCACTTGGTGTCACTTGGTGTAGAGTCTTCAGACCACCATCAAATGCACGCAGTGGGCACTCCTGAACAATGTGTTTTATAGTTTGGTCCTCCACTCCACAGTCACAGGCAGCAGATGTACGGAAACCCCATTTCTTCAAAGTGTGACCACACTTTTCCTTGACCTGTTCTAATGCGGTTCAGCTTCGACCAGGTTCGGCGTGGAAGTTGGAATCCCTCAACCTTCTTTGTAGGATCTTGAACCAGGTGAGCATTGTTGGGTGGATGCTCGTTCCAACGTTGTTGCCACTTGGAGGTCATGTTGAAAGAATTGATACCTTCTAAATCAACACAGGGTGGCTTGCGTGATTTCAGACGTGTTGTTGGTGGATCTTGCAGGGCAACATACAACAGAGAGTTCTTATCAGAAGTGGTCTTCTTGAGCAAGCTTACCTTAGCAGCTTTCCTCCTTAGATCTTGCCGAGCGATATTAGCTAGGACTGGTAGCCATTGTGTGGGAGTAGATCTAACAGTACCAGTGATGTCTCTCATGGCCTCATTGAGTTGCACATCAATCTTGGTGGTATAAGTACTGTTTTCCCATACAGGGGCACAGTATTCACCAGCAGAATACACGAGAGCGAGTGCAGCAGAACGTAGAGTATTAGCGTCTGCACCCCAGCTGCTTCCGGCAATCTTGCGAAGTAGATTCACTCTCGAGCCAAGTTTCTTCGATAACTTGATGCACTGTTGTTTGAATGCCAAGGACCGATCCAGAGTGATTCCAATATATATTGGATTGTAGTTATGGGGTACTTCGATTCCGTCAAAAGTAACATGCAGCTTCCTTTGGGCTTCTTTATTATTTAGATGGAATGCAGTAACCTCAGTCTTGTTCGGGTTGGGTTGAAGTCTCCATTTATGGAAGTAATCACTCAGTTTCGTCAGATCACTAGTTAGGGTATTCTCACAGTTCATAAGGTCTTTATTTTGGATAATTAATGCTAGGTCGTCTGCATACTGGATTTTCAAGGAATCTGTGTGAGGCATGTCATGAATATATAGATTAGACAAAATGGGGGCCAAAACTGAGCCTTGAGGTAGGCCATTGTTTAATGTCCTCCACCTGCTAGTTTGCCCATTCAGGAACACCCTAAAACGCCTATCAGAGAGCATGTTGTTCATTAAAAGTGCCAACTTTTGACATGGGATGATTTCAATAAACTTGGACATCAAGCCCTCCCTCCACATAGTGTCGTAAGCTGCTGTGAGATCCACAAAAACCGCAGCTGATTTTAGACCTCGTTGAAATCCAGCTTCTACTATAGTTGTCAATGTTAGGACCTGCTCGCAGCAACTACGTTGTTTCCTAAAGCCACCTTGTTCGATGGGGATGATTTGATCAACGGCCTCTTGAATGCGATTTAGAATAAGCCTTTCTAGTAGCTTATAGGTCATGCTGAGTAGTGATATCGGTCGGTAGTGAGAAGCATCAGATCCGTCTTTTCCCGGTTTCAGGATAGCAATTATCTTAGCCTGTTAGAACAGCTTTGGTAATTTTCCAGTTTTCAGAATCTCATTGAAAAAATCAATAAGCCACAACTTTGTTTTTGGTCCGATGGTTTTAAGAAACTCTGGATATATGCCATCAAAGCCAGCGGCTTTGTTTACCTTTAGCATACTCAAGGGTTTATCAAGTTCCTCAATGCAGAAATCACGTGAGTAGTCTGGGTGTGGTTTTAGTTGGGACTTGTTTATGTACAGTTCATTATTCACAGTTCGTGTCTGTTCTTTGTCTATTTTAGTTTTTGAAATATTCAACAGTCTGGATGCAACAGCATTAGCATTCACATGTGTAACTGTACTTGACAACCTGGGATCTGTACCAAGTTTTCTAATAAGATTCCAGGCTTTCCGACTAGAATTTATGAAGTTGAGTCCTGCCGTTGTTTTATGCCACTTTCTCTTCTGTTCTTGTTCAGAGCTCTCAATAGGTCATCAGCTGTTACCTTGTCGTGAGATTCTTGATATTTGGCGTATAACTCATCGCATTCTTGGGACCATCCAGGAATGTACTCCTTCCGAAATCCACGTGGGATATATTTTCTGGCATTTGTTTTAATCGCGCCCACAAATCGTTCATAATTGGATGGGACTGGAGGAATCCATTGAACGGTATTATCTAGACCTTTCTGAAATAGTTCCCAGTTTGCAAGTTGAAAATTCCATCGAGGTTGAGGTATGGAGGTGACTAACGGAATTTCAGTACCAAAATGAATTATGACTGGCCAATGCTGGTTGTGTGGGAAAGACTTGATGACTTTTCGTTGTGTCATTTCATTATTTCCAGATCTAGATGTGATGCACAAATCAGGAGAATAATCTTTTAACCATCTGCCAGATCGGAACGTTCCTGGATCTTTAGCATTGTACACAAGCTGGAGATCGTGCATATCCATCCATTCATTTAGAATATTTAGTGGTGAATTGTACTGTATATTCGTCATATTATTATTATTATTATTATTATTATTAATAATAATAATAAGTCCAATCTTCCTGTTACAACAGCATTAATAATGTTTAAACTCAGCAAATTTCTAGGTTTTTGCCAAGTCAGGCTCATCAGCAGGTGCTTGGTAACCGGGCCCGGACCACCGCTGGGGTAGTGGACTATGCACTACGTTCCCTGACTTGGTGCACCTTGGTGAAACACCGCAAAAGACACTGCAAAAACCGCTCTGAAAGCCAACATACCAATAATATTGTTTTTAGTGCTACGACCCTATAAAGACGCCGGGGTACCGAAATTTCACCATTTCAACATTGCAATAAATCTACTGATACGACTCTCTCTTAATTAAGTACCCTCAAATGGCAACTGACTACGCCAGGATTGAATCCCACAACCTTGGACGGAACAGGCGCCACATTCTGCGATATGTTCACGATTAATCTCGCAATCTCACGCATGTCGACAGCGCTGTTGAGTTGTTCCATTGAACGTGTTTCTTGTTTGAGGCAAGGACATCACCTATAGGCACATGTGTGTGGCAGGTAAACACTATTAACATCGTAATGACATCAGAGGAGTTTTTTCCACTTGATCCTAGGACCGACGTCAAACTCTCGTAACACGTAGTAAGTAGCACTTTCTGAGCACTTGCATTTCTTATTGAGGCACTAATAAATTATTGGTCAAATATGCATCTCGTTACAAAAATATATATGCACTCTGAAATAACTACGGCAATTATGATCACTCCGTATTCTTTAGCGTTTCTATTTTGAATATAAAGAAAATATGCACAGACGGACACATAACTACACCCTTTGTAAAATATCATAACTAAGAAACAGTTCTAAACAGTAGGAAATGTTACTTTATGGAACTTCAAGCGCTGTTGAACATCAATAATTATTGTATTATGATAATCTTTAAGGAGAACTGATTTACAATCTTAATAGCCGTTGAATTTTTTTAAATGAAAATAATGTACAATATTTACACAGTGAACACTGAATATAAATAATTGATATTACCTTGCAAAAGCACTGAAGCGTACTAGGTATTAAAACAATTTCAGTATTATTCTGTGATGGACTCTCAAAAGTCCGAATCGAAATATTTCACTTTAAGAGCATGATGTAACAAAAAGCGCTTCAAAACAATAGGAAATAAGAATATTGAAATATATAAGCCATTTATCAGTGTGGCATTTGTAGTAGGGCTGTCCATATTCTAACATGGAATTATTCGTCCTACTACAAATGCCACACCGGTATATGGCTTCTATATTTCAATTTTTCTATAAGCATTATCTAATAATAATAATGTCGAGGATGGTATTATCGCCGACGTCTGGAAACTTCAAGATAAAAATATCATTAAAACAAGTAGTTCCGTGAAGACCAAAAGCCAATTTTCATATATCCTACTTATGTTAATTGCCACTATCAACGTATAAATTTCAGGTTGATTGCTGTAATACATTCGTAGATATTGAGAACTGTCGAATATTTCTGATGGTCGCCATGTCGCATTTTTATACACTGTATGTCGGTCTTTGAGTTATGTACTATTACATGAAGATTATTGTGTACGTGTAGTATTCAAACTCCAATCGCGTGATTAGGACACAATAAATAAAAACTTAATTTTAAAATTTCGCACAGCCACCATCTTCCGGTTATGTAAACAATTTAAATAAATTAGATGTCAGTGCATTGCAATTTGTATAGTCATTTCCTGTACCAAGTTTCACTGCCTTCGGATGGTTAAATCACGAGAAAAGTCTATTTGAATGTTTCAACTTCGCTTGGCCGCCATGTTCGTTTTGTAGTTCACAGATCTTTGAAAGTCACATAGGGGAACGTCTAGTAGTACCCTTTCTCACCATACAAAATTTCAGGTTGATATGAGTAATAGTTTCGGATATATAGAATGCCGATGAAATATTTCGCACAGCCGCCATGTTGGATTGGTGAGACGTAATAACATTTGAAGCACACAGACGGGGTCGGCCAAAATAGTACTATGACCTTAGCGTGTATCATTGAAATCGCTCCAGCCGTTTAGAAGTTATTAGGGGCAATCATTTGCCAATATTTAGCCTACTTTAGTAGGGGAGTGAGGTCGATTTAAAATAGTGACACTAGCCGCTCGGCTACGCTGACCTTTTATGTAAATTTCGCGAAACCATGGACATGCGACATATCGTTGGACTCGGGCTGACGTGCTCTTTCCTATGGACCACTCGCTATATTTTTCAAACTTTTTTTTGCAAAATTTTGTTTTTGAAAATACGTGATAGTTTGAAAACCAAACATGATAGAACGTTGTGCCATAATGCAAACGAATGGTCTCTATGTCCTTTATATTTTATAATAAAATGTTTTTTATTTTTGATGTTTTTTTTGAAAACAGTCAAATTTTGAAATTCTTATATTTTGGAAACTAGGAATTTTACAAAAAAGATTGTTTGACGTAAATGAATGGTCTCTACCCCCTCTACCCCCAAAATAAATTTCAAGACTCTAGGACTAAAACTGTGCAGTAGTGCTAGGTTGTAGGTTCTGCTTATCCCCCTACTTTCATATAAACTTTGCCGATATCTCCCGAACGCGTGGTCGGATTTTAACGAACGAGGTATTTTTGGCGTTGGGAAGACGTCCTCTTGGCTAAGCACGTGTGTTGGTATTTAAAAAAAATTGAAAATGTTTGTTTTTTGGATTGGCGCTATTCTGGAAACGGTGAATTGGATAAAAGTTTGTTTGCCGTTAATGAAAAGTGGGTATGCCCTCTAGGCTGACAGCAAGTTTCAAGGGTGTAGGAGGAAAAAAATAAATGATAGCCTACTTTCTTGCGAACATTGGTGATCATTGGCGAACGGATGGTCGGATTTTAACAAATGAGGTGTCGTTGGACTCGAGCTGAGGTCCTCTTTCCTATAGACCACTCGTTATTTTTTTAATTGAAAATGTTTGTTTTTAAAAGTAGGCGATAGTTTGAGAACCAAACATGATAGAACGTTGTTAAATAGTTCAAACAAATGGTCTCTAAGACCTTTATTTTTTATAATAATACTTTTTTTGACTTTTTGAAAACACTGAAATTTTGAATTTTTACTATTTTCGAAACTAACACGTTTACAAATAAGTTTGACATAAATGAAAGATCCGTACCCCCTCTACCATGAAAATAAATGTCAAGTGTCTAGGACAAGAACTATGCATTTTTTTATTTTTTTATTTTTTTAATAAAAGAGTGTTTGTAGACCGAGAGAGCCGCTAGCGCTTGACACATGTTCCAACGAGGCTATGACTGAGCATGGTAAATACTGGAAATGGCTATTTCGACGGGGGCGATGTATGGCAAAACGGGGGTTGCTTTTCGATATTTTTTCCTATGACGAATGAATGAAGGCAAATATTTTGAAATGTGACAAGCATGCTAAGATTTGTTTACCCCTGAAGGGGATCTTTAACGTTTTAGTTAACGGTAATGAGCGAGATTGCTCTCTGACACAACAGACGGTTGTAGGATATGACTAAGTGATTCTTAGACGTTGACGATCTCGGTGACCGTGCCCGGAAGAAATGAATTGCTATTTTGGTGGGATGGCGGGGCAGCTTATGACGGTTGGTTTTGTGATATTTCCTATGACGGATAGAGGTGAATATTTGAAAATGTGTTACGTGTGCTAGGATTTTTTTTTACCCTGAAGGGGATCCTTAACATGCTAGTAAACGGTAATAAGCGAGACTGCTGTCTGGCACAGTAAATGGTTTTAGAATATGGAAACCTATAACATTTGCTCGACCAAGTCATGTGCATGTATGCAAAGAGCCAAAACGGTAAGGTCATTGGCCTGAAATGTTATAAACTAAATATTGAACTGGGTAAAGTCATGTGTTTTAGGGTGAAAGTATGTGGATAACATGATCATGTATTGAGGATGGCCACTTAGTAGTAATTATTATTATTACAGTAAAATGTTTAAGAATAATAATAATAAGAAGAAGACACACATGTTTTCAATGCTAACACACACACAGTCCTGCTCACTGGAGACTGAATATTGTACCTAGCCAGAGGACTCGTGAGAGAGACTGTTGATAAGACAAAAATGTCTACGTCAGCAGGAAGTATGATATCAGCTTACTTGCCTCGTGGTGGCTAGCAGGTGTGCTCTTTAAGCAGAGGCCGCCATTTTGGTTCTGAGACAGTAGGACTACCGATGTATAAGAGGCAGCCATTTTGGTTCCTTATTAAAAACATGAAACTAGTATAAGGTACACGAATCTTATTCAGATTGAGGAATGTGAAGAGGCGTGGGAACACGTGTGAGAGAGACAACATTTCAAGGTCAAAACGCTGAGAAAATGCAACTCTCTCTGTTTCTAGGCTAACTGATAACGATTGCGTTAGTCATGCACTTGCCATTTTAGCACACGGACGTATACAGTAGAGCTTTGAACTGAACTTTGGAAGAAAAATCCTTTTATTTTTTTGGTAAGTACCTATGAATGATTATTTTAATATTGTCATGCTAATGGACCTTAAATTTGTAGTTATTGATTAGGTAAGTAATGATTTTTAATTATTTACTAGCTGTACCCCGGCATGCTTTGCAATGCCAATCAATGAAAGTGTTGGCGTTGAAACTTTGTTTGTTGAAGTCCTTTTGGATTCCCAATATTTATTTATTTTCCGTTAACCACGTCTAAACTATTGTAAAATTGATTTACTATCACAAAAAATCATGGGAGCGTGCTCAACAACCCACCAAAGTTTCATCGCAATGAAATAAATGGTATATGAACGCATGCGGGACTTTGTTGAAACGATTCGAGCGCCGTCACACATTTGTTGAATATACTCGTACGCTACCTATTGTAAAATGGATTTACTAAGTCGAAAACCTTCTCTGGCGTGTACACAACAACTCATGAACGTTTCATCTCAATCGGATGAATGGCATATGAACGCATACGGGATTTTGTTTAAACGATTCACGCGCCTTCACTCATTAGCCTACTTTCGATTTTTGCAAAAAATGAAAGTAGACTTATGAGATCAACACAGGGCGAAAAAAGTGTGTCTGTCTGTGTGTGTGTATGTGTGTGTGTGAGTCTGTGTGTGTGTGTGTGTGTGTGTGTGTGTATGTGTGTGTGTGAGTCTGTGTGTGTGTGTGTGTGTGTGTGTGTGTGTGTGTGTGTGTGTGTCTGTGTGTGTGTGTGAGTGTGTGTACTCCGAATGTCTGTCCCCCCCTATCAATTCGAACACGGTGAATGCGAATTGAACGAAATTTGGTACAAAGGTAGCACTAGCAAAGGACACCTCAGTGTCATGTTTTATATCGCCGCCATCTTTACTAAAACTGAATGGCGGCCACTCAAACGTTCAAAACGTAAAATCAAATAACGACTAACCAAATCATCCGATCTCTACCAAATTTGGTACCTACATACCTTCGTATAGGATGCGTCTTGTGACCAAACTACAAGGTCGTCCGCCATACCATTTCAGTATGGCGGCCGTGCGAATTATGCAAACTTTATAATCCATATCATGGGACCCACCAGTTCCGATTATCGAGCCGAGAATCGTTTTAACTGTTCTAAAGGAAGAGGCACGTTCGAAATTAAAAGTTTATTTTGTAATACTATAGTGCAGACGTGATTTTAAAAAGCTGAGCCGATTCAGAAATAAGACAAGATGGCAGCGGATATCTTGTGCCTGACTTATATTTCACTAATTTGAGTATTGCATGCAATATAGCGTACTGATACAAAATAAATAAACTTTGTATGAAATGCTTTATATATAAATAATATACTCCAGTGATGAAATCGTTTAGTATAAATCATTATTTGCTAACAAGTTCTATGTAAGTCATTTTATATAGAACGATATTCGTTGACACAATTAGCTCAGTGGTAGAGCGTTAGCCTATCGCTCAAATGCTTATGGTTCAAACCCGATCAGAGCAATTTTTTTTGCTTGAAATGTTATATGTTTATTGTTTTGTAATGACTCAGATGTTTTAAAATTAAGCGTTATATTGTGCATATGGTGTAAAATATATATTTAATTAAAACATAATTCGCCAGCAGATTTACTCGAGACATCTAGCTGCCAAAAAGGTAACTGCACACCGACCTACTTATTAACTTCCAGATTTTATTGAAAAGTTTCTTCTTCTGGCCGCTAGAATGCACTCGCTCTGTTAGGATTATATTGTTCGATATTTCACCACTAGATGTCACGACTAGTCTACGTGGGGCTCAATTGTTTACTATACCATTGGCATTCTATGCGCATCGAATTTGAAGAATGACAAGATGATACTACGATACATTTTTACTTTTTATTTTAAAGGGTTTGTAACAGCCTATTGTGCGTTATTTGAAAATGTTAATTGATGTAAAGAACAAAACGATTTCACATAGTATCTGAACTCTACCGTTGGTGCTAGTTCAGGATATTAATTAATACTTTTATTTCAGCCAAATAGCAATCGAAAATATCCACATAGTTGGTATACACACGTCTCTGTAGGGTCATGGAAAGATTTGTTAATTCAATTAGGTTTTGTGAAAGTCATACGCAGCCAGACGTGTAAAGACATGCCTCAACTCAAAGTTGGATGTTGCCCGCGTCAGGCCGATTATGTAATAATAATAATAATAATAATAATAATAATAATAATAATAATAATAATATTAATAATAATAATAATAATAATAATAATAATAATGTTGTTGGTTTTACGTCCCTTTTAACTACTGTTGCTTTTAGAGACGCCGGGGTGCCAGAATTTTGTCCCGAAGGGGATCTTTAACGTGCCAGTAAATCTACTAACACGGCTCCCTCGCATTTGTGCACCCTCAAATGCCAGCTGACTGCGCCAGGATACGAACCTGAAACATACGGTCCAGCAAGCGAGAACGTTGCCGCTGAGCCACGCCGCCAGTCCTGTCGATTATGTCTCCAGATCCATAACATTCTTTAGATACTTCTTATATTTCTTTCTTCAATGATGGTAGCAGTTTTTATCTAGGTTGTGGCGTTTGGTAGAGGTAAATCGTTTCTAAGGTCTTCAACAAAGAATAGTTCTATTATACTCTTTGATAATAACAACGAGTTATAACTATACTCATACATTTAGGAGAAAGTAGGCTATATGTTCTTTACTGAACATCTTGTTTGTTGAATCTTCTTGTGCGCCACCCTTTGAAAAACGGATTTACTATTTCATACACCTTCGCAGGACTGTACTCAACTCACCAACGTTTTATCACATTCGGATGAATGGCATATGAACGCATACGGGACTTGGTTGAAACGATTCACGCGCTGTCGCTCATTAGTTGAATGTACTCGTGCGCTACTAATTGAAAAATGGATTTACTAAATCAGAAATCTTTGCGGGAGTGGAAACAACATTTCCCTAAATTTCATTGCAATCGCATGAATGGTATATGAACATATACGATTTTTAGCCTACTTTTCTCATTTTGCAAAAATGAGGAAAAAGTAGTCTTATGAGATCGATCCGGGAAAATGTGTGTCTGTCTGTCTGCCTGTCTGTCTGTCTGTCTGTCTGTCTGTCTGTCTGTCTGTCTGTCTGTCCTTCTGTCTGTCTGACTGTGTGTGTGTCCCCCCCCCCCCTATCAACTCCTAAACGGCTGGAGCAATCGAAATAAAATTTGGTTGGAGTAAAGATTTCTGAATATCTCACGGCCATATTTGAAAATGATGTCAGTGCTACCAACTGCTGAAAAATCGCAATTGAAATTTGAGCTCCATGTTGGATATCTTGGAAGGTATGAATGGGAGCTATTCCAAAATCGGCACACAAATAGATAACAATATTGCAGTTTAATTTCCAGAAGGCCATACATGGCAGTGTTGACAAAATGATTATAAGGCTACTGATAGGTCCAATATTTAAATGCATATAACTTCTACACTATGAATTGGAATTCAACAAAATTTCGTATGTTGTATGTGTACATAACCAGATATGACTGAACGTATTCTTATGAACCATCAGTGCTGCCAACTGCTTTAAACTATGCACACGCATAGTACATGACATTCTATATTAATTTGGAGTAACTTATATACGTCAGTGCTACCAACATGATTCTAAGCCTGCTGAGAGGTCCAACTTTAAATACATGTAACTTCCATACTATCATTTGGATTTCAACCAAATTTCGTATGTGCTATGTGTACCACAACAGCTATGACTATGCGTATTCTGAAGAGCAACCAGGGCTGCCAACTGTTAATAAATGCTGTCTCTATTTTTGTTACCCTAATATCAATATATCAGAAGGAATGCAAGCCAATAGCTCTAAACTTTGCACACGTATAGTACCTGGCATTCTAGATTACTTTGGAGTAACTAATATACGTCAGTGCTGCCAAAATGATTCTAAGCCTGCTGATAGGTCCAATATTAAAATGCATGTAACTTCTATACTAACTAATGGATTTCATTCAAAATTGGCACAACATTAGATCATATTATTTCAGATTATTTCTGACCAATACATGCATGGCACTGTTGCCAACATGATTTTACGCGCGCTGTTAGATCCAATGTTTAACTACATGTAACGCCCATGCTATTCATTGGACTCCAACCAAATTTTGTATTCTGTACCTTAAGAGATGGAACTAAGAATATATTCAGTCACCAGGGCTGCCAACTGTAGTTCTCTATTAGGCTACATTATGCCAGGTATACAGTATTTCGAACTAATTATAAATTTCGATATTACCAACTTAATTTCGTCATTATTCTAGATAGATCCATATCGATTAATCATTGGCATGAATCTTAAATTTTAAGAAAAGTAGGCTCTTTAGTTCGTCACAGAACTTCTTGTTTTAAAACGATACGCGCGCCGTTACTCATTTGTTGAATCTGCTCGTGCGCTACCTTTTGTGGAAAGGATTTACTAAGTCAGAAACCTTTCCTGGAGTGTGCACAACAATCCAACAAAAGATTCTTAGCAATCGGATGAATGGTATTTGAACGCTACGTGACTTTGTTTAAGCGATTCGCGTGCCGTCGATCATTTGTTGAATCTACTTGTGCGATACCTATTATAAAGAGGATGTACTAAGCCAGAAACCTTCCCTGAAGTGTACACAACATCTCACCCAACTTTTATCGCTATCGGACGAATGGTATATGAACGCATACGGGACGACTTTGATGAAACGCTTCGCGCGTCTTCGCTCATTTGTTGAATCTACTTGTGCGCTACCTATTGTAACATGGACTTACTAAGCCTGAAACTTTCCCTAGAGTGTTCACAACAACTCATCCAAGTTTAGTCGCTATCGGACGAATGGTATATGAACGCATACGGGACTATATTGTACAATACCCAAGGGGTATGCACCCCTTAGAGATCATCCCCCCCATCATCTGTCTAAATCTCATAAAAGGCAACCCTTTAAAAGCCTACCCAATATCCATCAATACTATAAGGGCAGCTGGCTACTCCATAAAGCAGCTCAACCCTTGCGTAATTATGACACACAGCGACATACTACAAACTGGTTCAACTATGCCACAACGCGCTGACAGAACAGAGGCTAAAGGTATAAAAGGTGCCTTAAGTGGGTCACGAGGATCTCTCCATCATCAGTGCTTCGACGAGACAGCCGGAGGCTAACGACAGTGTCAACCGAGGTGAGTCAGTCAGTCAGTGTTCAGAATCCTACTTTTGTAACCTAACACCCACAGTTTGTACTCACATTATAACATCACAAGATCCCTTAAAAGGGACTAACAGTTACTCATTGCTGACCAATAAACACTTGGTCAGTCTCTTACACTTGCATTACTGATCTACACTCTTCTTCACGTCCCAACGTCCTTCCTTACTCCCGTCACAGTCAGACGTGACACACCGTAGTAATAACGCCAACTCAGACGTCATTGTATTCCTCACAGCGGCTCGCGTGCTCAAGTGAAGCGCGTGCCGAACCGCTGACACTAGCAAGGTGATTATATAATAAGTAGCCGGCTGGGCGACTAGTACATCGACCCGCGTGCTAAGGCTACATCCCTTAAACCACATTTACAGTCTTTATAGGAGCGCCCCCTAGTTCCTAACGCTAAACAACACTCCACACTGGTCAGCTGGCCCCTCCAAAGGCAGCTACCCCCTTTTAGACACTCCATTCAAAATCAATACAGTAACTCTTCCGTTTTAGGTCCTACCACCCCTAAATAAGGGATCTAAAACAGATGGTGGAGGCGGGGTCCTACG
The DNA here is from genome assembly GCA_946902985.2 of Meconema thalassinum. Taxonomy (NCBI): domain Eukaryota; kingdom Metazoa; phylum Arthropoda; class Insecta; order Orthoptera; family Tettigoniidae; genus Meconema; species Meconema thalassinum. Next base: position 90,746,255 of record OX336391.1, on the reverse strand, counting down.
CATAGAGAAAAGGGACTCAACCAACGAGCCCTCGTAGGTAAAACGACCCCTTCCGTACCGCAAAAAGCCAAGCAAATTAGTGAGAAAATTTTTCCCCCAGACAAAAAGCACCATTTTTTTTGTGTGCTCCAAATTAGCTACACAGGGGAACTTCTTAATAAACCAACCCCCTAACCCCATACAGAATCAAAGAAATATAAGAATACACTGTCAAACACGTACAGACTTTTTTTTATTCTTATTGTAGGCCCATACACTGCAGTAGAATGGCACCTCATGCAGAGATTGCAAGCCATAGAGGCAATAGGGGTACGCCAATATTATTAACATTATTGTTCAGATGCCAAGGGCACATACAAGGCCGGCAAACACAAATACGGGCACTCCAAACAAAAATCGGGGCAATACAGGGCAAACAGCCATACACCCCGTCAGAGGGTAGGACAGCGCGATTAAGATGCGCACATACACTCTTGAATCACATACATGAACACCTCAATAGGTTCCATATACAAAGACACAGAATATACCGACAATTAATCACCACACATGGTCCCGTAATAGATAATGCAACCCTCGAGAGAATGAGGGTGCACTACACAAGTTTACACGCCCAATACAGGGAGCTAATTCGCGTCCAAGCGCTTCTCCAACTAGCGGCCACAAAACAATACAGAGCACAGAAACATTAATACATTAGTACAGTAATTTGCAAGCAGGCCATGAGCCTCAATAAGGCAGTACACCCAAATTTGGGACAAATACCGTGAGCTACAAGCCAATAAGGCCATTTTTGAGTTCATGGTAGGGCCATCAGCCCACCCGAGAGAGGACATAAGCGTGGATACGCTGACTCGACAATTTGCGAGGATGTCCCTCTCGCCACGTACTGCCACAGAATGGAAGGAGTTCGCCGTGGCCACAGTCAAGAAGACGGCCAGGTTAGGCTCCAACTTACTACAAAATAAACCTAACACAAACACACGTCCTTCAGCTCCGGATCGGAAGGCAATTTTGCCAAATCGAGGGGCAGAGCCTAGAACAATCCCCTCGGAACAGAGGGACGAGAGGGAGTTGAAGCCAGGGCCATTAAACACACATGATATGACAGGGAAACAAAGGGACATAACCACGTCATGGGGTGACGACATAGAGCCCGCCCTACAGTACATAAAGCCTACATACACGTACACAGATAGGCTAACACATTGGCAGGAGTCGGCCGTGGCCACAGGCCGAAAAACGGTCAGACTACACGCCACCACATTGCTAGGCCGGACACAAGCCATTAAGCGACCTTTACCGCCAGTTCAAAGGGCAAATTTGCCAGAACAAAGGCGAACACCGGTATTAGGCCCTCAGGGTGCACGATATACGCACGAACATTTTGACCGGGCATTACCACACAGTACACGGGGATTAGGAAAGGTGTTCTCACCTACCCCACAAAACCACGCAGGCAAATATATACACACTCCCGTAAAATCTACTAGGGCAGCATCAAGCACAATTAGGCCCTCGAATACAGGTACATTTAAACCTATAGACACGCGCTACGGTGGGAGTAGGCCAAAGCTTACTTTGCTAGAAATTCCGCCGGAAAACAGCAAAGAAACACCTCAATGGATTTCAGAGGCCTATAATATCGTAACAGGGCAAAACCCTTCACCTTTCTGAGCACTGAAGCTCGAAAGACGATAACGACTTCCACCAAGGCCAAAGAAATAAAATAACATCACTTCCCCCATCATAAATGGCCACACAAGTTCTTTCACGCGGGAGATATCAGAAAATAGACCGACAATTACATAGTAAACATAAACTGCGCATTTTTTTTTCTTTCTCGTATTTTATGTATATACAGGGCAACATGGCCAAATTAGAAGTGAGTAATTTTAAATCCTTCTGTGTTTTTTTTTGGGAACCATGGCATCTTTCTATTAGGCCATCACTAAGCCAAGTGAAAGCCCATCAGGCTTAAGGCCGGAAAGAGATATTTTGAACACAACTTAGGCATAAAATCACAGCATAAAGCTTAAGTGAGTCTTTCTAAGTAGAAATGACTAGACGTTCTACGTTATGGTTCCACAGTTTGACAGATTCTCTTGTTGCGGGCGAAAACCGTAAGCATGGCAAGAATTAAGAATCTCAAACTAGTTTCAAAAAAAAAAATTTTGGGAGGTGTGCTTTAACCAACTAAAAAGCCCAATTGCACACCGGGATGAGACACTGTCATTTTGGTGAGTTACAATTACTTTGATAGGCAGGTTTGACTCCCACAGTGCACTGGCTTTGCTCGTGACGTGGATACAAGGGTATCAGTTACGTCTGGCAATGGCCTTCCTAAGGTGTACTAGACAGTGTCGGTAGATTCCCCTGAGACGTAACCAGATTACGGTAGTACTCACGTTACCAAAATGGTAAATACTACACTCAGGTCCCAATCACCATTTTTTTTCAAAAACATAGTGCTCACGACATAATTTTTAGAGACTAACGCCACCTACTATTATTTTCTTTCAATGTGCTCTCTTAATTCAGAGCGGGGCATAAATAATTTTTTTTTGTTTCACACATTTAGCCCAAGAAAGAAAAATGGCCAAATAAACTATATATATATTTTATACATAGGTATACATAACACAACACTCGGGGACACAAGTGTAGTCAATGGAAGGTTCTTTTGCAGACGGCCAATGCATATGAGATTTCCGAAGTGAAATGCCATGGCCTGTGGTTTGGATTCCAAGTAGAACGGAAATCCCGTGGCACATGATCTCCAGAAATGGTCACGTTAAACCACAAAATTCCCCTCTTGCCTTTTTATAATGCGAAGAGCACTAACAGAAAGCAGGCTGATTAAGAACACATGTTCGGATACACAGCGTTATCGAAACAAGTAAACAAGCGAGCGCGCAAGACATTGCAACCCGACACCATCATACTCAGCAGTAAAGCAGACCTCAGTGATAAACTGCGAGCCTTACAGACGACAGTTCCCAAAGCACACTGCACGGAATCATTCATAGCCAACCCAAGAACCCTATATCTTCAAAATTTACACTACGAGGAGAGGGCAAAAATAAGCAAACTCCTCGCAGGAAGGTATACTAGGGGTTGCGCATAGAAAAACACACAGCCCATTTGCCATAGTGTAGGCGGCACAGAAATGGCCACCAAATCTTTACAGACAACCGGCTTCGAACCCATGTCCACACACAAAAACCTCGTACCGAAAACTAACTAAACAACGGTATTTTCGGTACGGAAACACACACAAAATACAGACAGAATGCCCGCAGAACATGAACAACGCAGACATATAACACAGAGAATTACATAGAACACGGGTTCGAACCCCAGAGAAAATTGCACGCCAGGGAAAAACAAGCAGACGGCCTTCCAATCACACCAAAATTGGCCCATATAACGGCTTAGACAGATAATACTACATTCCTGCGGCCAAATGACAGGCATAAAATTCCAGAAATACACTTGACAGGGAAAATGGACTTTCCAGACAGAGACATATAAATTTCGTAAGACAACGGTCTTACGGAATAATGGCCACACAACGGCAATAGTAGCAGGGCGGATTACCACATCGGGCCGCCAGGAATTTAACACAATGACCACACTGGCATACGTGCAGAAAAACACGCAACAGTGGTTAACCTACATAAAATCCCGGCCTGAAGTTACACACACAAACTGATGACTTGCAGACTTAGCCACTTTGCAACACTGTCGATGACAAAACGCGATTGTGTAGTGGCAGTGACCATGAATAAACAAATGCAGAACAATCATAACACTATACATTTTTCAACACTGCGAAAGCATTTATCAACAAGCAGACGTCACAGACCAAAACTTGTCGCAGGCCCAGAGTAGCACGTTCGTAAAGACGTTGGCAGGCCACGGGCGCTTCCTACCCATACACAATATACACAGTAGGACTTGGCCCTACAGCAGACCAGGCGTCCGCGTGGTGTAGCGGAGCGTAGTCACACACACACACACAAACGCGCTCACCAATCAGGGGCGAACATAGGGACTTTGAGGAAACGGGACCTCCCCTTAACAACTTCTTTTTGCGACCCTAGTCCCGAAACAAATCATTCCAGGCGACTAGGACTTAGCCCTATAACGGACCAGAGTAGGTCGTGAAGCTTCGCTATCCCAAAGCGCGGATAGAAAACCAACATGGACCAAGGAAGGATGACAAGAGAACATGCTAACAGCGTCCCACTCTACTCCCTTCCCATAACCTTTTCACGTCCAAACATAAACAACGCAGACACATGAACACGACCAGCACAGCTACACTACACTACAAAGTATACATAAGGGTTGGTAAACTTCATGTGTTTACAGAAAGGGCATGCTACGCCTTGAGCCCCACCGCTATCACCTGAATGAGAGGGGTGCATCGGCAAACACCAACTAAGCGTAATGCACATCTCCATATGAGAGATGAGGCCATAAGTAATAAATACTAACCATTTTTTTTAAATTTAAATCATCCCGCATGAGAGGGAAATATATTAGTATTATGCCTCAACCTACACCTATCCATACATGAGTGCAAACGCCTCATATCCAGACGCATGCATGTATATCCCATCCATTCACCAGGGGATATTGATATCAGACCGGCATGGATTTTTATTTTATTTTTTGCAACCCCGGGAATTACCTGCCCCGTTCCACTCACTGTAGGAGCATCCCAGCACAAAAACCGGTTCCAGGCCGCCACTAACGCGGAATTCGGAAGTGCGCAACCTCCTCCTACCCTGCTTTAACCCACTCTACAGATAACTACCCCCAGATCACAATAACAGGGTACCTGACGCCACAGACCCTACTAACACCTCCATCAAGGTTAAAAAAGAGCATTATCGCTGGAGAAGCTGATATAGCACAGGTAGCCTAAAGTAGTCTACGTATGTAGAGGTTTTACCAGCCCACCACACTGGAAGTATTTTACATTTGACACTTTTTACACAGGTTACACCTATATTTAAAAAAAAAAAAAAAAAAAGGGAATCTGAAACACCCTGGCTGATGATACCGGCGTTAGCCAAAGGTCAAAAGCACAACACTAGGAGCAGAGCTGGGGAAGGCGATGTGGACCCTTACCCCAGTCGGCTCATCAAATTACTGACGACTAGACCAAATAGACGAACCACGTAAGGTCAAAGCATTCGCGGCCTGGTCGGGCAAGCTCTGGAATCCTAGGTGCGCATAAACCGCCCCTGGGAGGAAGGGATGCTAAACCCACTTTGAGCCACGGTCGTCGAAGCCAAGACCTGCAGGGAGACTTTCTGAGAATGGCGGGAGAAATAGCTCACTCCGCGTCGGCCTCGGGAGCTATCCCTAGAGACGACCATATTATGACTAGACTGTTAGTTAAATTTACGTAAGTAGGACTTCCATGGCGGGGAGTCAGACTCCTATTCGTCAGGAGTGAAGCAGGATCCAAGGGTTCAGCAGGACCAATCCTAGATCCGACAAGTCCTTACCCCGCGAGGTGAAGGTGAAGACCACGACGGTAATCAATAATGCAGAATGAAATATGAATATATATATATGGAATGTACGCGCTCATTCGGTCCTGCGCCCACGTAAATGGACGACAACGGGTCGCCAGAGTTCTTAAATGAGTAGCATAGCGGGCACTCAAAAGGGTTCAGTGGGCCAACCCAGCAATGCCGATTAAGGCGAAGAGGACTCCCCGGACGCTCACTTCCCGGAGGACATATGAATACAAATATTGCGGCCGACACAGGCAAAGAGGACTCCCCGGACGCTTTTTTCCCGGAGGATATTATGCCATTGGACCACACTGTCCAATGCCCACATAAATGACGACGCATCGGGCAGTCAGAGGGCATTAAGAGATGGGGCATTGCGCGCCCCTCACAGGAGCCAAGTGGGCGGCTCACCTACGTCAAATAGGAACAGCACCCGGTTATGAACACGAAAGTTACAGCGGGCGAAACGGTTAGCTTAGTGGCACCGTAAGCGCCTGCGCATAGATTAGTCCTAGTAATAGACGTCGACACCTAGAGTTAAGGGGACGGAATCTAGCGACCCTAGAGACAACCGGTGTTTCTGGGGCTCGTGCGGGTGGTGATCTGGGGATTTAATTGCCCCAGGCGATCGTCCTAGGCCAAATTTAGTTATACACGGTTGCATTTGACACGCAACCTAGGATTAAGCAAATTTAATGAACACTGTTGCAATTCAGCACAGCATCTTTCGGCAATAGATTAAGGCAACCCTCTCGGCTTAGATGTAGTTTTTTTTTATATATACCATAAGTAGAATAAGTAGTATAAGAGAACGCCGTTCGGCGCCTGATGACCCACAAATCCGTCATCAGGGTAAGTCCGATAACTCATGATAAGTTATTATAATGTAGCATAGTCTTACATTTAAGACAATTTTTTTTAATACATATATTGAGGTAAAATTTCGGCGCCTGGCGGCCCAAATTCGTTGCCAGGGTAAGCCCAATACTACAACACATTAGGAAATGACGTCACGGCACCATATAGGGTAAGCCCGGCCATATATCGAGTAATAATAACCATGCCATTCTTTTCACAGGTAAAAAGGGGCTTCAGACTGTGGCAACGCTGCCACAGGAAGCGGCATATGGAATAGGGAATTTCAATGTTTTGTTAACCTCTCCATTTTTTTTTTTGCAGGCATTGTCACCTAGAATATGACACGTGTAATTATGATTTTGCTGCCAGATAGCAGCAACATGCTATTTAATGCCCCCTTATTGTAGTATTATACCTGTGCATACTAACCTCCATTTAACATTCATTCTCACTTACACACTCACTACATTTTTTTTTACAGCTACACGTCAATAATCTGCACAGCAGGAATGATGCCTGTGGGGCATCAGGCTTGCTGGCAGATCTGCATAAAACAAAAACACTTGAAGCGTCAAAATGCGACGCAGCTTACGGCGATGAGGGCGCAACCGGCATGTGGCGGCGACCCTCATGGCCAAGTGTGCAAGCATTCACCCACAGAGGATGCTTCACAGACTAGGTATTAAGAATACACTGCAAGCGGTACGACCACTCAACCGTGCCAAGAGGTGGCCGTATAGGATCAGCCGTGATACGGCAAGCGTACGTACAAACAGGTAGCGTGCACGCGAGGATCCAAACAAAAACTAGAATTATAAGGGTTTAGCGCGCTTAAGTAGACATAAGGTCATTGTAGTTCATAATTTTAAAGAGTAAACTACATACATATTCATGCGCCCACGGGCAATTATTCCAATGGAAATTCCTAAATGTCAGCATCGCAACATAATACATTAAACACTATATATATTTTTGTCTGTTTATCAAGTTCACGTGTACACGATGTCTATATTTTTGTTTTGTTTTGTTTCGTTTGCTAAGGTAACACGTAACCAATGTCTGTGAATTGTTTTCTTTCATTTTTCTCTCTTCTAACTTCCCCATTTGTCAGGGTGTTCCGTTTTAGCCCACACCAATAAATACATTTTAAATATTTCCTTTAAATTATACCCTGGAACACCCATTTTTTTCTATTCTCTCCTATCTTCTTTATTGCAGGGAGCACTTTTTCCCCAAGATAGGGCGGACGACGCAATCATCCGTTCGGCCCTGGGTTTTTCCTCCCTGCACAACTATGTAACCATGTATAACCATGTTTTTTTTCTTTTTTATGCCGACAACGGCAATGGCGATTGTGCCTCAATAGCAATTATTTTCTTTATTCAACAATGTTAATGCACATTTCACCATGCAATGTAAAATTTATATACATATATATCTATGTACACCCCATAACCCTCCCCTCTGAACACGGGCTGACCGCACACCTACACTTCTGCACGACGACACCCGTTCCATACGACGACGCTTACGACGCCACCACCAGAAGAGACGAGGGGGATTCAAAAACTACTACGACAACATCCCAACCCCAAGTGCCCTTCCCGGTCGCGAGGACGCGACCAAATGGAGGAAGAGGCTTGTACAATACCCAAGGGGTATGCACCCCTTAGAGATCATCCCCCCCATCATCTGTCTAAATCTCATAAAAGGCAACCCTTTAAAAGCCTACCCAATATCCATCAATACTATAAGGGCAGCTGGCTACTCCATAAAGCAGCTCAACCCTTGCGTAATTATGACACACAGCGACATACTACAAACTGGTTCAACTATGCCACAACGCGCTGACAGAACAGAGGCTAAAGGTATAAAAGGTGCCTTAAGTGGGTCACGAGGATCTCTCCATCATCAGTGCTTCGACGAGACAGCCGGAGGCTAACGACAGTGTCAACCGAGGTGAGTCAGTCAGTCAGTGTTCAGAATCCTACTTTTGTAACCTAACACCCACAGTTTGTACTCACATTATAACATCACAAGATCCCTTAAAAGGGACTAACAGTTACTCATTGCTGACCAATAAACACTTGGTCAGTCTCTTACACTTGCATTACTGATCTACACTCTTCTTCACGTCCCAACGTCCTTCCTTACTCCCGTCACAGTCAGACGTGACACACCGTAGTAATAACGCCAACTCAGACGTCATTGTATTCCTCACAGCGGCTCGCGTGCTCAAGTGAAGCGCGTGCCGAACCGCTGACACTAGCAAGGTGATTATATAATAAGTAGCCGGCTGGGCGACTAGTACATCGACCCGCGTGCTAAGGCTACATCCCTTAAACCACATTTACAGTCTTTATAGGAGCGCCCCCTAGTTCCTAACGCTAAACAACACTCCACACTGGTCAGCTGGCCCCTCCAAAGGCAGCTACCCCCTTTTAGACACTCCATTCAAAATCAATACAGCAACTCTTCCGTTTTAGGTCCTACCACCCCTAAATAAGGGATCTAAAACAATATTGATACACTTCGCGCGTCGTCGCTCATTCGTTTAATCTTCTTGTGCGATACCTATTGTTAAGTGCATTTACTAACCCAGAAACATTCCCTGAAGTGTACACAACATCTCACCCAAGTTTCATCGCTATCAGACGAATAGTATATGAACGCATACAAGACTTTGTTGAAACGCTTCGCGCGTCATCGCTCATTTGTTGAATCTACTCGTGCCCTACCTATCGTAAAGTGGATTTACTAAGCCAGAAACCTTAACTGTAGTGTACACAACCTCTCACCCTAGTTTCATCGCTATCGGACGAATGGTATGTGAACGCATACAGGACTTTGTTGAAACGCTTCGACCGTCGTAGCTCATTTGTTGAATCTACCCGTGCGCTACCTATTGTTAAGTGGGTTTACTAAGCCAGAAACCTTCCCTGAAGTGTACACAACATCTCACCCAAGTTTCATCGCTATCAGGCGAATAGTATATGAACGCATACCGGACTTAGTTGAAACGCTTCGCGAGTCGTCGCTCATTTGTTGAATCTACTCGTGCGCTACCTTTTGTAACATGGATATACTAAGCCATAAAGTATTCCTGAAGTGTACACAACATCTCACACAAGTTTCATCGCTATCAGACGAATAGTATATGAATGCATACGGGACTTTGCTGAAACGCTTCGCACGTCGTCGCTCATTTGTTGAATCTACTCGTGCCCTACCTATCGTAAAGTGGATTTACTAAGCCAGAAGCCTTGCCTGTGGTGTACACAACCTCTCTCCCAAGTTTCATCGATATCGGACGAATGCTATGTGAACGTATACAGGACTTTGTTGAAACGCTTCGCCCGTCGTCGCTCATTTCTTGAATCTACTTGTACGCTACCTATTGTTAAGTGGATTTACTAAGCCAGAAACCTTCCCTGGAGAGCACACAAATCTCACCCATGTTTCATCGCTATCAGACGAATGGTATATGAACGCTTATGGGACTTGGTTGAAACGCTTCGCGCGTCGTTTCTCATTTGTTGAATCTACTCGTGCGCTGCCTATTCTATAGTGGATTTACTAAGCCAGAAATCTACCCTGAAGTGTACACAACATTTCACCCAAGCCTTATAGCTATCGGACGAATGGTATATGAATGCATACGGGACTTTGTTGAAACTCTGCGCGTGTCGTCGTTCATTAGTGAATCTACTCGTGCGCTACCTACTGTGAAAAATATTTACTAAGCCATAAACCTTCCTTGGAGTGTCCACAATATCTCACCCAAGTTTCATCGCTATCGAAAGAATGGTATATGACCTTAAACGGGAGTCTGTTGAAACGCTTCGGGCGTCGTCCCACATTTGTTGAATCTACTTGTGCGCTACCTATTGTAAAGTGAATTTTCTAAGCCAGAAACCTGCCTAGAAGTGTTCACAACATCTCACCCAAGTTTCATAGATATCGGACGAATGGTTTACGAATGCACACGGGACATTGTTTAAACGCTTCGCGTGTCGTCGCCCATTTGTTGAATCTACTCGTGCGCTACCTATAGTAAAATGTATTTACTAAGTTAGAAACCTTCACGTAAGTGTCCGCAACATCTTACCCAAGTTGCATCGCTATCGGACTAATGGTATATGAGTACATAGGGGACATTGTTGAAACGCTTGGCGCGTCGTCGCTCATTTGTTGAATCTACTCGTGCGCTACCGATTGTAAAATTGATTCACTAAGCCAGAAACCTTCCATGGAGGGCACACAACATCTCACCCACGTTTCATTGCTATCGGACGAATGGTATATGAACACATACAGGACTTCTTTGAAATGCTTCGCGCGTCGTTGCTCATTAGTTGAATCGACTCGTGCACTATCTATTGTAAAAAGGATTTACTAAGCCAGAAACCTTCCCTGGAGTTTACTCAACATCTCTCCCAAGTTTCATCGCAATCGGATGAATAACGGACTTTGTTGAAACGCTTCGCGCTTCGTCGCTCATTTTTTGAATCTACTCGAGCACTTCCTATTGTTAAGTGGATTTACTAAGCCAGAAATCATACCTGAAGTGTACACAACATTTCACCCAAGTTTCATCGCAATAGGATGAATGGTATATGAACGCATAGGAGACATACACACCCACAGACACACAAACTATCCCGTAACATTAATTTTTATATATATAGATTTGTTTGCAGATAACCTGTATACCTTACATGTCAGAGATACAAGAAACCATTGCGATTTTGGGCCCACTAGAAGGAATCAGTAACAAGCCACTGCAAGTGAAAGTGAGATTATTTTTTTAAACTAACTTGTTTCATTTTTTTGTTTGATATTATTTTATTTTATGAAATGCATGTATTAACCTGAATTTATGTATTTATAGCGGTTTATTTTATTTATTTATTTTTAGAAACTTGGAAAGAAAAGCCTTACCACCGTAGCAGTTGCTGAAAACCCAAGACGCAGTAGAGTGCAACCATTGTTTCCAGGCAGTGAACTATTGAAAACTCAGGTAAGTCTAACTTAAAAATGCTATTCCATTTTACCACTAATGAAAAACCATAGACAAAAAAATATTCATTACCTGTACATGACTGGTACAATGATTGCTTTCTTGAATAATGGCCATATATTGACAAACGGTACAAGACTATATTGGTTGTTGACTGGGAAAAGTACAAGGCCATATTGGATTTTCTAAAACACAAAAAAACAAAAAAATAATTTATGGGTGGTTCCCTATAGACTCAACAAATATCCACAGGTTTGAACAAGATAATCTGAACAAACCGACATGACATTCATTTTTGTTTATATATTGATTAAAGAGGGATGTAAATGACTAAAGCTTTATAAAAAAAATAAGTGCATGGGTTACTGTTTGTGCCAACATACAGTTTATTTATAATGGTGTTTTGATATATTAATGTCAGTTAACGTTAAAGTTTATTTACAAGTATTGATTGATTGATTGATTGATTGAGTGATGGGTTATTTTGTTTGTTTTTATGTGTGGTCATGCGCCATTAACGTAGTGAACAGACAGTGAGCAAGCATACATTATGCTTTAAAGTACTCTGTGCTCTTTTGCAGCGTTAATAACTTGCAATAAAAAAGTTTTATTATAACACATGGCGTTAGTACCAAATACAACAAGTGAGCAAGTTGGTTTACCACGTGGGTTAAATTTAAAATCAGAACATGATCGTTGGTTAACATTTGAATCCTGGCCTGCAGGCTTTTTGTCGACACATAAACTTTCAAAAGCCGTTTTTTTTTAACTTGAACCGAGAAGATGTGGTGCGCTGTGTGTTTTGTCGTATTGAACATTCACACTGGGAAGAAGGGGATGATCCCTTTAGAGACCATTTGCGATGGTCTCCTTGTTGTCCTTACAAGCTTGGAAAACAAGTGGGTAACATACCCGTGTATTCATTTTACCGAACCACAAGGCCATTGGCCGCTACTTACGTTGCTGAATCACAAATAAATAATAATAATAATGATGTATTACCACTCAACAACGGTAGTGTCGATATATATGATCCATATGCCATAGACAGTGTTGAATTGGCATGTGCTTTTGAAAAATTGGGAGTTTGCAAGACGAAAGCACTAGCACACCCAGAGTACAGCTCTGTTGAAAAACGTTTAGGATCTTATAAAAATGTTTGGCCATTAATATTAAAACACCTTACCAAACAGCTAAGTGAAGTTGGATTTTTTTATACTGGTGAAGGGGATAAAACAATATGTTTTTATTGTCGATTTGCTTTAAAGGATTGGCAAATGACTGATGACCCTTTTGTGCAAGACGCTCGTTGGTTACCTAACTGTAAATACATGGTGTTGCTTAAAGGTCAGGAATTTGTGAACACTATTCGTAAAGAAGACGTGATTGCAGCACAAGACATAAAAGTGCCTTTAGAGTTGGAACATTTGGAGAAAATACATGAGGCTGAAGAAAAGACTTGTCTCACGAACAGATACAAAAGTGTGACCAGCAATTATGTAAAATTTGTTATCAAGATGAACTAGGTGTTGTATTTTTGCTTTGTGGACACATGATAGCCTGTGTCAAGTGTGCATTAGAACTCAACACTTGTGCTATATGTAGAAAAGAAGTATATGCTACAGTTAGGACATTTCTTGCATAAATAGTATAATTTATTATCCATGCATAGTGCAAAATCCCTAATTGCACAATATTATTAAAGCTGTTTTAGAGTGTAATAGATATGCTTTTCTTTTGTTTATAGACTACTACAATGAATGTTTTAAATGCTGTGGGTCAAGCATGTGGCTTAGAGACAAAGAATCTCAGCGAATTGCCAACGCATATTCCATTCCGCATTATCAAGATTCGGAAATTGAAAATAGCATATTGTGATCGTGTACTTTGAGTATGTGAAAACTTTGAGACATTTCTGCCTACACGGTTTAATGATATGTCGGAGAGTGTTTTTGATGAAGTCAATAATGTTGTACAACCTGTACACTTAATTTATGAAGGTTTTAAACACAATAGGTGCATGGTTCGTTTTAATTAAATTAAAAAAAAACAAATATCAAATAATAATAATAATGGAAGATATAAGTCATGACAATGGACTGAAAGAAAAATATGTGTATAGAATAATATTCTTTTATTGTTTACTACTGTTTTAAAAAATATTATCATGAAACCAAAAAATGTATATAAAGTTTGTAAATAAATGAAAATAATGGTACAATGTTGTTTTATTTTCTACAGAAGTCAGAATATTTAACATTGCAGAGTATACATGATTATGCACAAAAGGGTCATCAGTCATTTGCCAATCCTTTATAGCAAATCCACAATAAAACATATTGTTTTATCCCCTTCACCAGTATAAAAAATCCAGCTTCACTTAGCTGTTTGGTAAGGTGTTTTAATATTAATGGCCAAACATTTTTATAAGATCCTAAACGTTTTTCAACAGAGCTGTACTCTGGGTGTGCTAGTGCTTTCGTCTTGCAAACTCCCAATTTTTCAAAAGCACATGCCAATTCAACACTGTCTATGGTATATGGACCACATATATCGACACTACTGTTGTGGGATGGTAATACATCATTATTATTATTATTATTATTATTTATTTGAGATTCAGCAACGTAAGTAGCGGCCAATGGCCTTGTGGTTCGGTAAAATGAATACACGGGTATGTTACCCACTTGTTTTCCAAGCATGTAAGGACAACAAGTAGACCATCGCAAGTGGTCTCTAAAGGGATCATCCCCTTTTTCCCAGTGTGAATGTTCAATACGACAAAACACACAGCGCACCACATCTTCTCGGTTCAAGTAAAAAAACCGGCTTTTGCAAGTTTATGTGTCGACAAAAAGCCTGCAGGCCAGGATTCAAATGTTAACCAACGATCATGTTCTGATTTTAAATTTAACCCACGTGGTAAACCAACTGCTCACTTGTTGTATTTGGTACTAACGCCATCTGTTATAATAAAACTTTTTATTGCGAGTTATTAACGCTGCACAAGTGCACAGAGTACTTTAAAGCATAATGTATGCTTGTTCACTGTCTGTTCACTACGTTAATGGCGCATGACCACACATAAAAACAAACAAAATAACCCATCACTCAATCAATCAATCAATCAATCAATACTTGTAAATAAACTTTAATGTTAACTGACATTAATATATCAAAACACCATTATAAATAAACTGTATGTTGGCACTAACAGTAACCCATGCACTTATTTTTTTTTTATAAAGCTTTAGTCATTTACATCCCTCTTTAACCAATATATAAACAAAAATGAATGTCATGTCGGTTTGTTCATATTATCTTGTTCAAACCTGTGGATATTTGTTGAGTCTATAGGGAACCACCCATAAATTAATTTTTTGTTTTTTTGTTTTTTAGAAAATCCAATGTGGCCTTGTACTTTTCCCAGTCAACAACCAATATAGTCTTGTACCGTTTGTCAATACATGGCCATTATTCAAGAAAGCAATCATTGTACCAGTCATGTACAGGTAATGAATATTTTTTTGTCTATGGTTTTTCATTAGTGGTAAAATGGAATAGCATTTTTAAGTTAGACTTACCTGGGTTTTCAATAGTTCACTGCCTGGAAACAATGGTTGCACTCTACTGCGTCTTGGTTTTTCAGCAACTGCTACGGTGGTAAGGCTTTTCATTCCAAGTTTCTAAAAATAAATAAAATAAACCGCTATAAATACCTAAATTCAGGTTAATGCATGCATTTCATAAAATAAAATAAAATAAAATAATATCAAACAAAAAATGAAACAAGTTAGTTTAAAAAAATAATCTCACCTTCACTTGCAGTGGCTTGTTACTGTTTCCTTCTAGTGGGCCCAAAAGCGCAATGGTTTCTTGTATCTCTGACATGTAAGGTATACCGGTTATCTGCAAACAAATAAGTAAATAAAAATCATTACTTACCTAATCAATAACTACAAATGTAAGGTTCATTAGCATGACATTATTAAAATAATCATTCATTGGTACTTACCAAAAAAATAAAAGGATTTTTCTTCCAAAGTTCAGTTCAAAGATCTACTGTATACGTCCGTGTGCTAAAATGGCAAGTGCATGACTAACGCAATCGTTATCAGTTAGCTTAGCAACATAGAGAGTTGCATTTTCTCAGCGTTTTGACCTTGAAATGTTGTCTCTCTCACACGTGTTCCCACGCCTCTTCACATTCCTCAATCGGAATAAGATTCGCGTATCTTATAATAGTTAGGTGTTTTTAATAAGGAACCAAAATGGCTGCCTCTTATACATCGGTAGTCCTACTGTCTCAGAACCAAAATGGCGGTCTCTGCTTAAACAGCACACCTACTAGCCACCAAGAGGCAAGTAAGCTGATATCACACTTCCTGCTGACGTAGACATTTTTGTCTTATCAACAGTCTCTCTCACGAGTCCTCTGGCTAGGTACAATATTCAGTCTCCAGTGAGCAGGACTATGTGTGTGTTAGCATTGAAAACATGTGTCTTATTATTATTATTATTATAATTCTTAAACATTTTACTGTAATAATAATAATTACTACCAAGTGGCCATCCTCAATACATGATCATGTTAACCACATACTTTCACCCTAAAACACATGACTTTACCCAGTTCAATATTTAGTTTATAACATTTCAGGCCAATGACCTTACCGTTTTGGCTCTTTGCGTACATGCACATGACTTGGTCGAGCAAATGTTATAGGTTTCCATATTCTAAAACCATTTACTGTGCCAGACAGCAGTCTCGCTTATTACCGTTTACTAGCATGTTAAGGATCCCCTTCAGGGTAAAAAATCCTAGCACACGTAACACATTTTCAAATATTCGCCTCTATCCGTCATAGGAAATATCACAAAACCAACCGTCATAAGCTGCCCCGCCATCCCACCAAAATAGCAATTCATTTCTTCCGGGCACGGTCACCGAGATCGCCAACATCTATGAATCACTTGGTCATATCCTACAACCGTCTGTTGTGTCAGAGAGCGATCTCGCTCATCACCGTTAACTAAAACGTTAAAGATCCCCTTCAGGGGTAAAAAAATCTTAGCATGCTTGTCACATTTCAAAATATTCGCCTTCATTCATTCGTCATAGGAAAAAATATCGAAAAGCAACCCCCGTTTTGCCATACATCTCCCCAGTCGAAATAGCCATTTCCAGTATTTACCATGCTCAGTCATAGCCTCGTTGGAACATGTGTCAAGCGCTAGCGGCTCTCTCTGTCTACAAACACTCTTTTATTTAAAAATAAATAAAAAAAATGCATAGTTCTTGTCCTAGAGACTTGACATTTATTTTCATGGTAGAGGGGGGTACGGATCTTTCATTTATGTCAAACAAACTTATTTGTAAACGTGTTAGTTTCCAAAATAGTAAAAATTCTAAATTTCAGTGTTTTCAAAAAGTCAAAAAAAGTATTTATAAAAAATAAAGGTCTTAGAGACCATTTGTTTGAACTATTTAACGACGTTCTATCATGTTTGGTTCTCAAACTATCGCCTAATTTTAAAAACAAAAATTTTCAATTAAAAAAAATAACGAGTGGTCTATAGGAAAGAGGACCTCAGCTCGAGTCCAACGACACCTCATTTGTTAAAATCCGACCATCCGTTCGCCAATGATCACCAATGTTCGCGAGAAAGTAGGCTATCATTTATTTTTTCCTCCTACACCCTTGAAACTTGCTGTCTGCCTAGAGGGCATACCCCCTTTTCATTAACGTCAATCAAACTTTTTTCCAATTCACCGTTTCCAAAATAGCGCCAATCCAAAATGCAAACATTTTCATTTTTTAAAATACCAACACACATGCTTAGCCAAGAGGACGTCATCCCAACGCCAACAATACCTCGTTCGTTAAAATCTGACCACGCGTTCGGGTGATATCGGCAAAGTTTATATGAAAGTAGGGGGATAAGCAGAACCTACAACCTAGCACTACTGCACAGTTTTAGTCCTAGAGACTTGAAATTTATTTTGGGGTTAGAGGGGTAGGGGCCATTCATTTACGTCAAACAAACTTTTTTGTAAAATTCCTAGTTTCGAAAATATATGAATTTCAAAATTGGACTGTTTTCAAAAAACATCAAAAATTTAAAAAAATATTATAAAATATAAAGGACATAGTGGCCATTCGTTTGCATTATGGCACAACGTTCTATTATGTTTGGTTTCCAAACTATCACCTATTTTCAAAAACAAAATTTTTCAAAAACATTTTGAAAAATACAACGAGTGGTCCATAGGAAAGAGCACGTCAGCCCGAGTCCAACGATATGTCGCATGCCCATGGTTTCGCGAAATATACATAAAAGGTCAGCGTAGCCGAGCGGCTAGTGTAACTATTTTAAATCGGCCTCACTCCCCTACTTACTTTTAACTTTATGTAACAAGTAGTTCCGTGAAGAACTATACAGCCTATTTTCATATATCCTACGTATGTTAGCTGCCACTATCAACATACAAAATTTCAGTTTGATTGCTGTTATAGATTCGTAGATATTGAGAACCGACTAAATATTTCGGATGGTCGCCATGTTGGATGTTATATATATAGGTCCTAATGTTATGTACTGTTACATGAAAATTATTGTATACGTGTTGCATTCAAACTTCAATCGCATGAATAGGACACAAGAAGTAACAAGGAGATTTTAAAATTTCGTACAGCTGCCATCTTGTGGTTATGGAATCAATCGAAATAAATTAGATGCCAGTGGATTAACATTCGTATAAGGATTTACTGTACCAAGTTTCACTGCACTCGGATGGTTAAATTGCGAGAAACGTCCTTGTGAATATTTATACTTCGCGTCGCTGCCATGTTGGATTTGTGATCACCGAGTTAGTTAAAGTCCTATAGGTGAACTTAAGTTCATAGCCCCTATGAACATTAAAAAAATTCAGTTTGATTGCGATAATAGATTCTTAGATATTCAGAGCCGTCTAAATATTTCGGATGGTCGCCAAGTTGGATTGTTAAATGTATAGGCCATTAAAGGAAAATTATTGCGTAGGTTCATAATTCAAACTTTCACTTCGATCGCATGATTACGACACAAGAAATAAAAACTTCATTTTAAAATTCGCACAGCCGCCATCTTGAGGCTATGTAAACAATTGAACTAAATTAGATACCAGTGCATTACAATGTGTATGAAGATTTCCTGTTCCAGATTTCATTGGGTTTGGAACATTAAACCGCGAGAAAGGTCTATTTAAAATTTTCAAATTCACTTGGCCGCCATGTTCGTTTTGTAGTTAACCGGTTATAGTCTTATAGATGAACTTCCAGTAGTGCCCTTTATCTCCGTACAAAATTTCAGGGTGATACCGCTAATAGTTTCGGAGATATAGAATGCCGGTGAAATATTTCGAACATCCGCCATGTTGTGGTTATGTAAACAATTGAACCAAGTTAGATGTCAGTTCATTACAATGTGTATGATCATGTACTGTACCATGTTTTGTTGAGTTTGGTTGGTTAAATCGCGAGAAATATCTGTTTAAAAGTAGCAAATTCGCGTGGCCGCCATGTTGGTTTTGTAGTTACCAGTTTTTCAAAAGTTACATAGGTGAATTTCTAGTAGTTCCCTTTATCACCGTAATAAATTCCAGGGTGATATCGGGAATAGTTTCGGAGATATTGAATGCTGGTGAAATATTTCGCACAGCCGCCATGTTGGATTGGCGAGACGTAACAAAATTTGAAGGATACGGTCGGGGTCATTCGAAATAGTGCTATGATCTTACCGAGTTTCATTGAAATCGCTCGAGCCGTTTAGAAGTTTTTAGGGGACACACACACACCTCTCACACTCACACACACACGGACAAAAGGTGATCTCATAAGCCTTTTATTTAATTGAAAATACGCTAAAAATGTGGAAAAAGTAGACTAATGAGATCAATTCGGGCAAATGTGTGTGTCTGTCTGTCCTTCTGTTTGTCTGTGAGTGTGACCCCCCACCCCCTCCCCCTTACCCTCCCCCTCCCTATCAACTCCTAAACGGCTGCAGCTATCAAAACCAAATTTCTTATCAGTAAAGATCTGAATATCTCACGGCCATATTTGAAGATGTCATCAGTGCTACCAACTGCTGAAAATTCGCATTTGAAATTTGAGCTCCATTTTGAATATATCAGAAAGTATGCCTAAGAGTTATTCCAAAATCGGCACACATATCTACTGTATATATATAAAAATCAATGTTACGTGATAGTTTGTCTGTCTGTCTGTGGGTCTGTGGGTATGTCTCCTATGCGTTCATATACCATTCGTCCGATTGCGATGAAACTTGGGTGAGATGTTGAGTACACTCCAAGGAAGGTTTCTGACTTAGTAAATCCATTTTACAATAGGTAGCGCACGCGTAGATTCAACAAATGAGCGACGATGCGCGAAGCATTTCAACAAAGTCCCGTATGTGTTCATATACCATTCGTCCGATAGCGATGAAACTTGGGTGAGATGTTGTGTACACTTACGTGAAGGTTTCAAAATTAGTGAATACATTTCACAGTAGATAGCGCACGAGTAGATTCAACAAATGAGCGACGACACGCACAGCGATTCAACAAAGTCCCGAATGCATTCATATACCATTCGTCCGATAGCTATGAAACTTGCGTAAAATGTTGTGTACACTGCAGGGAAATTTTCTGGCTTAGTACATCCACTTTACAATAGGCAGCGCACGAGTAGATTCAACAAATGAGCTACGACGCGCGAAGCATTTCAACAAAGTCACGTTTGCGTTCATATACCATTCGTCCGATAGCGATGAAACTAGGCTGAGATTTTGTGTGCACTCCAGGGAAGGTTTCCAGCTCAGTAAATCCCTTTAAAAATAGGTAGAGCACGAGTAGAATCAACAAATGAGCGACGACGCTCGAAGCGTTTCAACAAAGTCCCATATAATTTCATATACCATTCATCCGATAGCGATGAAACTTGGGTGAGATGTTGTGTACACTCCAGGGAAGGTTTCTGGCTTAGTACATACATTTTACAATAGGTAGCGCACCAGTAGATTCAACAAATGAGCCATGACACGCGAAGCGTTTCAATAAAGTCCCGTATAAAGTCATATACCATTCGTCTGATAGTGATAAATGTTTGGTGAATTGTTGTGTACACTCCAGGAAAGGTTTCTGGCTAAGTAAATCCATTTTACAATACGAAGCGCACGTTTATGTTCAACAAATGAGTGACTACGCGCGAAGCGTTTCGACAACGTCCCGTATACGTTCGCATACCATTCATCCGATTGCGATGAAACTTGGGCGAGATGTTGTGTACACTCCAGGGAAGGTTTCTGGCTGAGTACATCCATATTACAATATGTAGCGCAAGAGTAGGATCAACAAATGAGCGACGACACGCGAAGCGTTTCAACCAAGTCCCGTATGAATACATGTACCATTCGTCCGTAGCTATGAAACTTGGGTGAGATGTTGTGTACACGTCATGGAAAATTTCTGACTTAGTAAATCCCCTATACAATATGCAGCGCACAAGTTGATTCAACAAATGAGGGACGACGCGCGAAGCGTTTCAACAAAGTCCCGTATAAGGTCATATACCATTCTGCCGTTAGCGGTGAAACTTGGGTGAAATATGGTGGACACTCCAAGGAAGGTTTCTGGCTTAGTAAATACATTTCACAGTAGGTAGCACACGAGTAGATTCGACAAATGAACGACGACACGCGGAGCGTTTCAATACAGTCCCCCATGTCTTCATATCCCATTAGTCCGATAGCGATGAAACTTTGGTGAGATGTTGTGGACACTTACGTGACGGTTTCTAACTTAGTAAATACATTTTACAGTAGGTAGCGCACGAGTAGATTCAACAAATGAGTGACGGAGCGCGAATCGTTTAAACAAAATCAGGTATGCGTTCATATACTATTCATCCGAGTGCGATGAAACATTGATCAGTTATTGTGTACCCGCCAGGGAAGGGGACTTAGTAAATCCATTTCACAATAAGTAGCGCAAGAGTAGATGCAACAAATGGGTGACGACGCGCGAAGCGTTTCAACAAAATCCCCTATTGCGTTCATATAACATTCTTCGATTGCGATGAAACCTTGATGAGTTATTGTGTACACGCCAGGGAAGGGCTTCGACTTAGTAATACATTTCTCAATAGGTAGCGCACGAGTAGATTCAACAAATGAGTGACAGCGCACGAATCGTTTAAACAAAACCCCGTATACGTGCATATACCATTCATCCGATTGCGATGAATCATTGATGAGTTATTGTGTACACGCCAGGGAAGGGTTTCGACTTAGTAAATCCATTTCACAATAGGTAGCGTACGAGTTGATTCAACAAATGAGTGACAGCGATGAAACTTTTGAAAGTTGTTGTGCACGCTCCCACGAATGGTTCTAAATTAGAAAATCCATTTTACGATAGCTTAGAGGCAGTTAACATGTTGTGTATCCAAAAGCACTTCAAGAAACAGAATTTCAACGCCAACACTTTCTTTGATTGGCATTGCAACGCATGCCGGGTACAGCTTGTAGTTAATAAAATTTCAGTTTAATTTCCAGGAGGGCATATAAGACTGTTTTGCCAAAATTATTCTACGGCTGCTAATAGGTCATATTGTTATATGCATGTAACTCCCATACTATCAATTCTATTTCAACCAAGTTTCGTAAATAGTATGTTTACCATAACAGATATGACTATGGGCATTTCAATAGCAACCAGGGCTGCCAACTGTTAATAAATGCTCTCTCTATTTTTGTATCCTAATAACAATATGTCAGAGAAATGCAAGCCAACCACTCGAAACTTTGCTCACGTATAATACATGATATTTTTGATTATTTTGGAGTAACTGATATACATCAGTTCTGCCAACATGATTCTAAGTCTGCATATAGGTCAAATTTTTAAATATATGTAAGTTCTATACTGTTAATAACAAATGGATGTAATCCAAAATTGGCGCAATAATAGATAATAATATTTCAGATTAATTCTGATGAACACATACATGACACCGTTGCCAACATGTCTTTACGCGCGCCGATAGGTTCAATGTCTAACAGCATGTAACGGCATTACTATGCTTTGGACGTCAAACAAATTATGTATGTGTTTTCTGTACCTTACGAGATGGAACTAAGAATATATTCTGAGTCACCAGGGCTGCCAACTGTAGTGCTCTATTAGACTACACTATTGCAGGTATATTTTGAACTAATTAGAAATGTTAGTATTACCGCTTAATTTCGTCATTATTCTACATAAGTATATATAGATTAATATTTGGCATCTTAACGTTTTAGAAAAGTAGGCTTCTTAGTTCGTCGCGGAACTATTTGTTTGATAAATGAAAATTGGCTAACAAGGGTGACAAGAAAGATCCAAATAATTACAGAGGAAATTCACTAGTACCAGTCACTTACAAAATGTTTTCTAATGTGTTATTAAACAGACTAGACCCACAAGCTGATCCACAAATAGGGGGAGTAACAGGCAGCCTTCAGAAAGGGAGATCATGCGGTGAACAGATCTGGAACTTCAAAACACTTCTGAAAGTCAGACAGACAAAAAAAAGTTACAGTCAGTCTGAAAGACTAGACTTTATATCATTTCAAATGACGCATGCTACAAATACTTCACATGTTAGAAAGGCAGGACTCTTTCAACAGAATCCATTACCCATTAACTTAGGCTTCCCGCGCGGGGAACGGAGAGCGGGAGGTGCACTCTGCTCCATGGTGTCACGCGCTCTCCGTCTCCGTATTGCATAACGCCATAGCCCAGGATTAAACTCAGACTCGGTGTATATGCACTGAACAACATGATGACGTCATACGCTCTCCGTCTCAGTATCGCATAACGCCATAGCCCAGGAGTAAACTCAGACTCGGTTCATATGCACTGAACAACATGATGACGTCATACACACCGTAACGCATAACGGTAGACCAAAGCATAACGATAAAGTCGACAAGATCATTTGAAATGATAAAAACACTGTAGTTACTTTTATGGACTCTTTTTTTTAGCGTATGGCTTTTAGTGCCGGGAGTGTCCGAAGACATGTTCGGCTCGCCAGTTTTGTAGCCTCTTCGAGACGGACACCCAATGGGTGAGCTACAAGTACCGTTGGGGGGGGGGGGGAAGGGGGGGGAAGTTGGAATGTAAGGGCTAGGAATTGGAAGGTAGCGGCTGTGGCCTATACTTAGGGACCAATCCCGGCATTTGCCTGGAAGGAAGATGGGAAACCACAGAAGACCATCTTCAAGGTTGCCGGCGGGGGGGATTCGAACCACCTCGCCTCCCGGATGTGAGCGACTGCCAGCAGTCATGCCGTAACGACCTCGGCTAACTCACCCGGTTTTATGGGCTTAAAAATAGCGTACGAATCCATAGACACACATACACTATTTGACGTACTGGAAGCATATGGCATCGACAGAAAAACCAGGGCACTTATACAACAGACACCACTTCCAAGACCAAGTTTATGGGGGAAATTTCGGAATTCTTCCAGACACACACAGGTGTCAGACAAGGAGACGGGCTCTTACCAATCTTATTCAACATGGCCTTAAACAAAATGATTGATGTGTAACATCTTTCCGCTCGGTTGCTGGATAGTTTTGTGGGAGTGATTTTGAAAATTGGGGACGGAAGTGGATCGGAACGATCGAGCTGGCAGTGGTGGATCGAACGGAAGTAGGCACTGCCCGCTTGATCGATCGAACGGAAGTGTACTAGCTGGCAGTGGTGGAAAACGGAAGTATGCACATCCCGCTCGATCAATCAAACGGAAGTGTACTAGCTGGCAGTGGTGGAAAACGGAAGTAGGCACTGCCCGCTCGATTGATCGAACGGAAGTGTACTAGCTGGCAGTGGTGGAAAACGAAAGTATGCACTGCCCGCTCGATCGATCGATCCAACGGGCAGTGGTACGAGAAACAATGAGCGCGCAATGTCAGAAATTGATACCATGACGTACTCTCGGCCATGTGGAATGTATTTGACATACTGAACGGAAAACGCTCATGCGAACTCTGGTGTCAAGTGATTGAAACAAATGTCATGGTACATGTTCCAAGTCTTCGTATCAGTATTTAAATGGTAAAATGCCTTAATATCAAACATTGTACGTAGTCGGCATTGCCAGTATTATGTTTCTGCACAATGGCTATTCAAATATTAAACAACATAACGGTAATGCAGTCATCAATATAATATAATCGTTGTGGTTATACGAGAATCGAGCAAGCCTTCATGAACTATTGCTGAATACATTCTCTTTACTCACAAGAGGGCCTATTCAAAAGGCATTTTAAACTCAATTTCACGCAGGAACATTATCGAAACAAGCAAAATATAAATGAAACTTAATTAGCAAACAGCTAGGAAGGACACGTGAAACTAAAACAATCATAAAATGTCTGGCATTGGCAGATGACGTGGCCATACTTAACAATAACACACAGGAAGCACCGGGATGCTGCCAAAACAGGTCTCCAGATATCCCACGAGAACACTCACTACATGGAACGACACACTAACAATGCATACGATATATTACATAACAAGGGTCGAAAATGTTAAATATTTAGGGTAATACAGTATATCCAAATAGGAGGTTCAAACAAGGCATCTAACACAGACCGAACGGAAAAACTCCAGAAAGCATACAAACTCACATTATAACAAGAAATGCTTATCACGACAGGCCTAACTTAGACACTACAAAACCGTCGTACCACCAGAAGCATTGTATGCGTCAGAAACGACCACAATTAGAGCATCAGGCATCATAGCAGCAGAAAATGTAGAACGTAACATTATCACAATAATATTTGGAGAATATACGGAGATGGCATATGGATGAAGAGACCCACCAAAGAGTTACACGAGAGCACAGATACGATTAGTAAACGCAGACTAACTTTCTACGGGCACATCCAGAGAAGATCTTTGATGTAGTAAACAGTTCAAGCACATAAACTAATTGGTATCATGAAATACAGGAAGACTTCAGCCAGGTTGGGATTGCGAGGCAACTGATAGAGGAGAATTCAGAAACAAAATTCAGAATACAAAATGTATAGTAGGTACCTGAAAATAAGAAGACGGGAACAAAGAACAAAGGAAACAGGGACATAGTCAAAGGATGATGAGATTTTGGGAAGAGAAGAGGAAGAAGGGAAAGAAATGGAAATTGTGTCATCGTGAGATTTTCGAGTTCGAACACTGTCCATAAGGAAAAAAATGATGTAATTATAATAATAGTGTCGAGTGAAGGCCTGGTGTTGTGATAAGGATGAAATTAATGATGACTTCACTCGGTCCCCGAGCCTGAAGAATTACGATTAACGTCCCCACGGCCCAGCCCAGAATTGAGCCCGACACCATTCCGGAGAAAGCTAATCACTTTGCGACTGGGCCATACATTCCATAATCAATCCAATATTAGTATTTGCATTATGATGTGATGATAATTGTTGTTTTAAGGGACCTAACATCTTGGTTATCTGCCCCTAATAGTTTGGGTGATAGTGAATGATGAGATGAGAATGAAAACTATAACTAATACTAACTACAAACTTATATACTAGAAGACGAAATGGTAAACACACAAAGGATAAGGCAAATCAAGGACCGGAAGAAAGGAAATGCCCTCAACCCGCGAAGAATGAGGATTGAGGGACTTGGAAGGATGGAGAGACATGAAAAGCAGATAGGAAAGGGGAAAGAGGAGAGGGCCTGCCCTAAAGTCAGAGGAAAATGGGGACAAAACGGACCAAGCTCAGCAATCTCTCGGAATCGCCAACTCCCCAACTCACCAGCAGTGAGCCCCTGAGGATGTAGCAATATCCAGGGTGCACCAGAAGTGGTGGGGCTACACACACACGGCCTCCTTGAGGGCCTTGAGCAGAAGGCAGGAGATAACATGAAAAGAAAAAGGAGGCCCTCTCAGAGGGAGGGTAGCAGGAAAGATGAGACGAGGGCCAATTAAGGCGGGAAAGGAAGAGACTCCCTACGCCTCGGATACCCTAATACCGTCGGGGTCGGAAGAGAACCAGAGTTGACCAAGCGAGGTCTACAGGAGAGAAGACGGAGAGGAGCCCGGCACAAGTAAGTGGAAGCAATGTCGCACTAACCAAAGAAAGTTGTATTTTAAAACACTTATTCTCGAACATGCACCTCTATCGTAGTTGGAAATGCAGGGGGTTCGTGTTCGAGTGGCAATGTTTTCAACCTCTCCACCTCTATGTGGAATGTAGCAAAGTTCACTACACGTGGAGACAATCCATATTGCTTGAAGAGATCATTAAATGGCACGTGCCTCAATATTTATGGTAATGAAGGGTAATTGCAGTGGTATTGTCTGTGGTCCTTGAACGCTAGCTAGCACTTCCCTGGGGCTAGAGCGTGGTCCACGTGCGAGGTCCTGTGAGGGTCCTGGGTCCTCGTGCCGCGCATGTCCTTACATAACACAGCTTGGGTCCACAAAGTCGGGCGCGAAGTATGGACTAAACTTATAGGAAAAGGCTGGTATTTAGAAATGCAATGATACAGAGGGATCGTTCGAGAAATCTCACAAGTGTTAAACCACCCACCTAGCTTTACTGTTATGCGGGCTGGACGCGACGCAGTTCTGCCAGGGGCTGTCGTCTTGTTTATTTGTTTGAACGCACTTTTTAAAAGAAATAAGTATATTTTCGTTCTCTTTTCAAGAAATGCAACATTTTTCCTGTGCTGCTGATTTTGGCCCAAACCGCACCTGCTAACCCCCTCCGGTTTAACTCTTTATAAGCGGCTTCGGTGGCGTAGTTGGTAGCATGCTAAGCCTCTATGCCCAAGGTCGCGGGTTCTAACCCAGCCAAAGTCGTCGGACTTTTTAAGAGCGTTAAAAATCCCTCAGTATGTCTTCCATCGGTGGGGAAGTAAAGCCAGCGGTCCCATGACATAGATTTCGGGCATGAAAAGGAACCTTCCACTTCTGTGAAGCTAAATTATAGGTTAGATTTGACTAACGCTCATAGGTTCCAACGTTCGTCTCCAGGAGCCAACTGTGGTGGCATCTAGTAACCAAGTTCAGAACTAGTTGTCGTTGATGGTGGCGTTTGGTAGCAAAAGTAGGAACTACTGGAAAATTGAATGTCTGCAGTCCTAACTTGAATTAAAAACAGATAACACACACTAATACAGTCATCACAATTAACACCGGTTATCAGACAGATTCTACACACACCCAAAGTACACGGGGATACATGACCACGTTGTCGCAGCCAACCATCCCTTTATAGGTTAGTGGTGTATATATTTTAAGGGGGCCGGTACAGTAAACCACCTTCAAATGTTGGCATTTTAAATAATTCTTATCTCAGCTCCTAATATATGCACAGCAATGAAACTTTCTAAATAAAGCATCCTATATCTTTACTAGTAATCACATATCTCAGAATTGATTTTAGCATTATCAAACTCGCTAATTAATTATTCAAAATGGCGGCTGTTTGCGTGTCGGTGCTCAGCGTTATATTCATAGCCGGACCATTTATCAATATATTAGTGTTCTGCTTTTTTAAATGTACTGTTAACGGTTACATCTACAAATCTGACCACTGCCAGAATTATATGTTCAAAATTAGTATATTTAATTTTGTGTTACTTAAAAATTGCTTATTTTGGTCAATTTTTGGGATGTAAATATTTTGTTATCCCAATAATTATCAACCCTAGGAACACGAGTTTGGTCAGTCTCTGACACTTAGAACATTAGAGAAAAGTATCATTGTAATACACTGTATAATTTAGGAGTTACAAGTAAAACGGGTTTGAAAAATATAGTTTTGAGAAAATGAACCGCAAAGTACCGCAGAGCCTATGCAATGTCTAGCATTTTAAATCATAACTCCTAAACTATTGCAGATATTTAAAAAATTCTTTCACCAAAATGAACTAGATAAGTGACGCTGTACAATAAAAATACATTGAAAAATCGAAATTTTGAAGGTGGTTTACTGTACCGGTCCCCTTAAGGACATTTTATATCGTCAAAGATGTTGGTGGTTGAATCTTTCAGTCATATATCAACGAAAACTCTTTTGGAAGTTTTAACATTTCCAAAAAAAGAACCTACCACTACAATTCAGTGTGTAGCCAAAATCTGTAAGCCATTTGGTTAGAAACGCTCTATAAAGTTCCAACGTTTGCCACTGGGTGTCAGTGGCAGTGGCATCTCACGTAGCCAAAGTTGGAATTGAACTTGCTGGGAGCCCTCGGGCGTTCAACTGAAATACCCTGCTATGGCCATTGGCTGCAATTCAATAGTACATTATGCAACGAGCCTATAATGGTAATTAGGGTTGTATGGAACTGCGCCCAAGCTTCACTAATGACCCTGGTCATTAGCATGATCCTTTAAAAGTGGCTGTGGAACTGCGCCCATTGAGAGCGGTCAGGTAGGGACCCTCCCTCCTCCCCTCTACAGAATTATGTTGTGTCGAGTGGTGTGAATTTGAAGTGACTCATTTCAAATCGGTTGTGTCTTGATTGCGAACAAGTCAAAGACCGTCCAGATTGCGAACAACTAAATTTACCCTGTCCAGATTGCGGACAAGAGCTTAGTGTTGGCCTGGGATACATAAAACAGGTACAGTTTTCAAAACAGACTAATATTTAATTTTTGTTCTGGCAATATTAGCATTAACTGGTACATTGGGATGTTTTCGACAACCTAACCATATTTTAAAAATAGTTTTGTTATTGCAAATGTTTAATAATCTAGTTTGAGGTAATCTTACCATTTAGAAGATTATTATATTTTTTAGAGGGGTAGTTATTTATGGTGGATTAGAGAGAGTTGTATTATTATTATTATTATTATTATTATTATTATTATTATTATTATTATTATTACTGTAGCGTCCGTGGCTTAGGCAGCAGCGCGCCGGCCTCTCACCGCTGGGTTCCGTGCTTCAAATCCTTGTCACTCCATGTGAGATTTGTGCTGGGCAAAGCGGAGGCGGGACAGGTTTTTCTCCGGGTACTCCGGTTTTCCCTGTCATCTTTCATTCCAGCAACACTCTCCAATATCATTTCATTTCATCTGTCATTCATTAATCATTGTCCCAGAGGAGTGCGATAGGCACAATGCCTATCCTCGCCGCTAGATGGGGGCTTCATTCATTCCAACCCTGACCCGGTCCAATGACTGGAAAATGGCTGTGGATTTTTATTATTATTATTATTATTATTATTATTATTTTATTATTATTATTATTATTATCATTATTATTATTATTATTCGCCTCTGTGGTGTAGTGGTTAGTGTGTTTAGCTGCCACCCCCGGAGGCCCGTAGTACAGCTGCTTATCGGGACGGGGGACTATCTCTTATTCTCAGCAGTGCAGAAGCTAGTGGTGGGAAACAGTCTGTCACTTCCCCTTAAACCGAACTTGGGCTAACGGCCGACTTGACTATGGGCGCAATTTAATCGGCGTAATTAAAAGGGTCTGGAAATACCACTGATTATGGGCGCAGTTCCATATCTCCCGGTAATTAAGACACGCGTAAGCGAGTTTTATAATTTCCATACGAGTGTCTTAATTACCATTATAGGCGAGTTTCATACGACTGTTTATGTTCGACGATAATTATAACTTTATTATATGTTTCAACATAAATATTCATAAATATCTGTTGAGATTCAGTCACTGGAATTTTGTGATCGGAGTGCCAGCGCTGGGAAGGATATCTCTGTTTTCCAAGCTCCCTGACCAACCGACGCATGCGCTCGGTGTGCTTGGCAGTTTATTTACGCGAACATATGGACGGTGCACTTTCGGTAATTTATATAGACATGTTGGATTTTGAGCGCATGCGCGAAGGTATCCTTACCTGACTGGTCACACAACTGTTTCTTGAGCTCTGATTGGTGCGAGAACCTGTTTCATAATGAAAAATAGTGTTATAATGAGCCTCATTATACAGTTTTCTGGCACATAATGTTTACATTTCGACATCGTCGAACATAAATATAATAATACAATTTCTAAAAACAAAATATTATTTCTTTGTCTCCTTGACGTAAGATGGTTGATTGATAAAAATGTGTTATGTAAATAAAAGAATTAGAAAGTAAAAGTAAAAAAGAATTATAAAAAATATGCGTGTAAAATCATGCAAAATTAAATTCATAAAATAAATATGAACATAAAAATGCCAAAGAAAACAAAAAATAAAAGTTATTAATAAAATATTGGCTAAAATAATTAAAATTAAGTAGGTGAGCAGGGAGGGTTCTGCTTCAAATACCGTTATTTATGCAAATGAGGGGGGCGTGGCAAGGTCAATGACCTTGAGGTAGGTCATGATCAATGACCTTGAGGTAGGTCATTGACCCCCAAGGTCGCCTGGACCCCGGAAGGTAAACAAACCTTGGAGGGTCCAGGAACCGGTTTGAGGGGGTGTGGGTGGAGTGGAGGGGTGGGGGAGGGGGGGAGGGGGAGGGAAGGGGGGGGGGGGTGGGGGACGAGGGGGGAAGGATGGAAGAGGATCTGCACGAGACCCTCCTCGACCCAGTCTCTCTGTTGGACTGAGCGCCTTCTCTGTTATGGTCTCGTGCTATATAGCTTTGCTTTGTACTTGATGAGATCCGAGTGTTGCCGAAGGTTTCCGAATCTTTGTCGGTGAATGAATCGTCAGATTTGAACGGTCAACTAGTGTGTGTGTGTGTGTGACGTCATAGCAGATTATGTGATGTGGGGTAGGTCATGGTTGGAAGTGTTCTTAATGGGAAAACATGAATGGAGATGGATGGTGGTTGTTGAAACCTGACGTGGTAGGTTGGTTAGGTGTGAATGGGTCTGAGAGACAAACAAAATGGGGTTGAAAGCGCTCAATGGTAAACAAACATCAATGGTATCTGGAGTAGTGAATGGGATTGAGAGAGAGAGGGGGAATGAACTGGTTGTTGAATGTGCTCAATGGTAAACAAACGTCAATGAATCTGGAGTAGTATTTCCTGTAAATGGTAGGGTGGGTGAGGATACAAAACGCATAGCATGTTGGGTCGGCCAGCTCGACATGAAATAAAAACAAGAAGGCGTACACCAGATCTGATTTATTAATCCATGAATTATATGTGGCATTAAAACCTAGCCACTTAACAAAAAGTTTATTGCCACGTTTTTGTACAATTTTTTCAACAAGATAATGCTTGGGATATTGCGTCCTTTGCAGTTCCTCCATGTAGAATCCTCCTTGGATTGGCTGCTTGTTGAGGTCATCAAGTAAATAAACAACTGGATTAGAAAGTTTTACCTTGCGAATACGAAATATTTCTGTGCTCCAGTTTGGTGTGTATCCTTTGGCGAAGATTGTTTTATGTTTACTGATGCGCACATAATCACCAATACGTAATCGATGACGTCGCGGATCTGCCGTTTTGATTTTGTGATGAATGCGATCCAATTGCGCAATGTTCTTGGTTACAAGGCGTGGTTTCATTCTGATAGTTCTATGTTTAGTGTTGTTGTAACGTGTCACCAGGTCGCGTACAAGTTCAAGCCAGCGATAGGATCCTCTTGCTGTAAATTGTTCCCACATGCGCGTCTTGAGTGTGCGGTTGAAACGTTCTACAACACTTGCCTTTAGATTGCTAAAAGTGGAATAGTGATGGATGTCAAGTGATTTGAGATAAGCGGAAAAAGTCTTGTTGAAAAATTCTTTGCCTTGATCTGTTTGAAGCAAACGAGGTTGTCGTCTTGACCGCTGAACGATGGTCTTGAATGCAGCGGTGACCAGTTGTGCAGATTTATTCCGAACAGGTTCAACAAAGGCCATTTTGGAATAAACGTCGATGACGGTGAGCAGATAGTTGACCCCGTTGTTAGCTTTGGCATAAGGAATCATTTCAACCAGATCAGCTTGCCAAAGATCGTCAACGCCCCGTGTGATGACATGACGACGATGGTAGAGACGACGAGCTGGTCTATGCAACTCGCGAGCAATGGCAGCCTTAACAGGCGAGGGTGTATGAACACGTTGACTCATTAGACAATAATGCCAGCATGACGAAGCTCCTCTTCTATTTCTAAAACTTCCGCCTCGTGTCCGGTATGACCAGCCTGTTCCGATGCACGCAACAGTTGCAGACGTTTAACCAACTTATTTGGATTGTTCCAATAGGCGAAATCGATGAAAGGTTTCAAAGTATTAAACGTGATACCGGACGCTGAATTTGCACGGCGAACACTTGCATAGGTGGGAAACAATTTTGATATGATGGTTTTATATTTGAAGCTCTTATTAGCATTTACTGCTTCAGAATGTTTATAATTACGTCTAAAACCATTTGTAGCCATCAAGATGTTTTTATACTTTTCAAGATCTTCTTTATCATAGTCCTCGGGAGAAGGTGTACGTGAAAATAAAAGTTCTAAAAGACCTGGCGTCAATTTGTAACGAACTGTTTTAACAATCAAAACATTGTCACTTATCTTGATTGGTGAATCGCCAATTCGAAATCTATTGTTTTCATAGCGAACACCATAGGTAGTATCAGTTTTCTTAGTAAAAAGATCTTCAAGGAAGGGAGTAACCAACGCACCATAATTTTGTAGTAAAATGGATTTTAACCGCACATATTGTTCGGGCGTATTCAATATTTCTTTAAGAGTAGGCTGCTTTTCTTTGGCTCTAGTGGGTGTTTCAGCAATTATTGATGTTTTCAAAAACTGGGGCAGCGGTGATTCTTTGGAGCCAGAAGACGGAAGCAATGGAGAAAAAACATCCTCAGGTTCTTCATCATTTTCTTCCTCCTCTTCAATTGTTTGTGTTTCTTTTGAGCGTGTAATAGGCTTTGATGTTCCTTTCAACACAGCTTCCAGAGGTGACTTCAAATGTTTTTCGACAAACAGTTCACTGTCGGCATGTGCACGTTTTAGATAGCGAAACTTTTGTCGAATGCTATTTCGCGCACGGATTATGTGCTTTTTTAATTTACTCCCTGTTGTCGCCATGACATCTGAACAAATGATGTTCAGAAAAGCAATGCAGCTACTTAAATACGAATGAAATGATCAAATCCCATGCGGTAGCGTCCATTGTTGATGTTGCTCTGCTTATCAATAACAAGACAACTGTGGTGATGAACGTTCCAACACATGGCACACAACTGTGTAAAGGCTTGAAAGGTCATGTCTGGGTTCACGTGATCATCGTAGACGTGATGCATGTTGCGCTCATCCTGACGGAAGAGAACAATCACGTTGGCATTGTCACGAATCAACTGTTTTGGTATTCGCGAATAGGTTTGAGCGAGATAAAAACAATCAATATATTTATGACGTCCCATGCTAAAGTAAGCCTGAATAATGCCCTGTCGTTCTGTGGCCACATCATCAAAAATCATAAGCGAATGGGGGCGAACATTGTCTGGAGAAATGACATCTTCGTGCGCTGCGAATGTGAAGTAGCCCATGTTGCGCAGACCTGACATGACCTGTTCCAAGAACACATACAGCGGTTGATACAGCGATTTGGCAAAAATATAGATATTTTGAAAGCGCACTCCGTTTAAGGAGGTGATGAGGGTAAGCAGAAGATTGGTTTTTCCACATCCTGACGGGCCGGCGATGAGACAGCGAATGGAGGATGGGAAGAGTGATCCATGACGTTGTTCGGACGATGTTGAGAAGAGGTGTGAAACCAAGTCTCCCACCGGAAGTGAATGTTGTTGCTTAATAATCTGCATATCAACTAAATGTGAAAGGGGAAGAGCTGGTCTCTATATACATGAGGCAAGCGGGTGTTTCAGTTCCAGTGTAACCATGGACGCCTTTGGAAGAACTCTTAAAACAAATGAACGATTTGCTTTGACAAACGATCCAAAACATGATACAGATCCGGCTACTAAACGATATGTCGATGCTAATGTATTGTCACGCACTACAGATGGCAATTACAACTTTAATGGAAAGCGATTGACCAATATAACAGAACCCGTATTACCCTCGGACGCATGTTCAAAAAAGTATGTAGATTATTACCGATTACGACGTATCAAAGGAGATTATGAGGCTCAGAATAAACGTATTACGGGCGTTGCAGATCCTGTGAACGATCAAGATGTGTGCACCAAAGCCTATGTGTTAACCAATGTTGTGGTGTTAACAGAAGCAAAGGACTATGACGTACACCAACGTCGAATCACTCAGCTGGCTCTTCCAACAAACAACACGGACGCTGCTCGAAAGGACTATGTAGATAACAAGGTGAAACAGGTGCTCAGTATTGTGCCCACCCTAACTGCAAAGGGCTATACAGCAAATAATGCACGCCTTGTGCATGTGGCCGATCCTGAAGATGATCAAGATGTTTGTACAAAACGGTTTTTAATCTCTGAAATGGAAAAGGTGTGGGAAATTAAGGAGAACGCTCTACAGATGAAGCGAAGACGAATAGCCGAAGTTGCTGATCCTGTGCAACCTCACGACGTGACGACCAAACGATTTTTGGAACAACGGTTATCGCTTTTTATTAAATCAATACCCTCTATATTTCTGCTTCACATTGTAAACCAACAACCGGTAAAAGATCCCAATAACCTCGCCTACATACTACGTTCGGGGTATGACAATTACCGTTTAATGTATGATGGTGCCATTCGTGTAATTGAGTATGCACCAGATTTGAAACATTTAGAGGTACGATTAAACGGTAGTGTTCAACCACTTATTGATCAACCGGTGAAAGCCGGAGACAAATTATTCTTTCATTTGAAACTCTCGTCTGAAGAAAAAGAGGCGGGGAAAACGATGAACGATTTTCCTCTGTATATAGAACTTGAATATACAGCCACCATTGAATAAATAACTACAGGTTCCCTTCCTGAGGAGCGTTAGTTGTGTTCAATACTTTGCGGTGTGAGGTTGTCTTGTTCTTTGGTCGCGATGGTGAAACAGAGATATGTGGTGAAGAAGAGGAAGAAGTTGTCAAGAAAGGGAGGTTTTAAAGCTATTCTTCATGCGGCACGTCAAGCTTCGCGCGGAGAAACAAATAGTGAGTTGGCTATTAAGAAAGCACTCCGAGCAGCACGATTGCATGCGAATCCCAAAAGTAAACTACGTTTTAGAAAACGTGCCCGAGTTATTCCTGTGCCGAAACGTGGTGGATTTTTGCCTGCACTGTTTGCTGGACTAGCAGCCCTGGGTTCACTTCTTGGAGGAGCAAGTGCGGTAGCACGAACGGTGAAAGCTGTTGAGGAGGCGAAGCAACAGTTGAAGGAAAGTGAAAGGCATAATAAAACTATGGAGGCCATAGCACTGCGCGGCAAAGGTGTGAACATAAAGCTAGCACCCTACAAGAAAGGACTCGGCATTTACATGTCGCCAAAAAACGGTTAATCGATGCACTGCCACGAAGAGCCATGACGCATGAGGAAGTTATAAGATATGCAAAACAGCTTAAGATCTCCCACTTTCGAGGCGTGTTTATGCGCAACCAACTACCGTCTCGACCACGGAGCCATGAAAGTGCAGTTGTCAATTTGGATGACAGTCATGGACCGGGAACGCATTATGTGGCCTACATAAAGCATGGGCGAACCGTGTGGTACTTTGACAGTTTTGGAAATCTTCCTCCTCCGACAGAGCTTGTTCGCTATTTTGGAAGCAGTGCAACAATACACTATAATGTGAAACGAGTGCAAAATTTTAACACGCAACAGTGCGGTCGTCTATGTTTGACTTTTCTATATAAGACCGAGCACGGCGGGTGACGTGGTCATTATGACAACAGAAAGTAGAACGTTTACAGTGCACGGACAAGGTGCGGAAGTAACTGTTGACTTTTATCCTCCTATTGAATTGGGACGACGACCCTACGTGCTGGGACTTGTTTCGTTTGAAGGCTATAATAGAATCTGCAACATAATTGAAGACGTCAATGATAAGTTCTACTACGATGACTATGTGTTAACTCTACCGTCTGGCAGCTACACCGTAGATGATATTCACGATCACATCTACACAACTCTCACCAAAGAATTTAGTCTAAAAGCATTTCTCGACGGGACACGCAAGTTTGAACTCATAGCCAACAACGTGACACATCGCTGCAGTATTCTTTCTTCTTTTAGGATTGATTTTAAATCTCAACCAGATTCGATTGGGTCATTGTTAGGCTATTCACCACAAGTGTTAGTACCAAACGTGATACACAAGTCTGACCAACCGGTGAAAATAATTGAAGATCATCACGTATCTGTCACGTGTAATATTATTACAGACGTCTACACCAATCAAGATCCCTCGCATTCGCTTTATGATTTTATTGTTACTTCACCTGGTGGTTACATCATCCGCGAAAACCCGTCGGTGGTGCTCTATCATCCTGTGAGTGTGACCAACATCAGGAATATTACCTTAAGACTGGTGAATAGAAACCAACGTCTCATTCGGTTAGACCCTCATACACCTGTGACCTACAAACTGTATTTGAAGCCAGCATGAAACAAGTGTATAAAGCGGCAACGCTGTCAAGAGCAGGTGTTAGTTGTGCTCAACGCGTGTACAGGTTAACACGTTTCAACAAGCAGATCCTACAACAACTTGGTTACATCTTACGTCATGAATTCGATTCTAGACGTGACAAACCCTGTCGAAGTTCAGGAGGGTATTGTAAGAATTGAACACCATTCCTACCAACCGTATACTCAGGGACTAAATAATAATGATGAGATTCGAATTACTATTAACCAACAAGATATCTACACGCTTCCACATGAAAGTTACATCCAGATTGAAGGGCAACTCACCAAATTGGATGGTACCATTCCAACAACGTCAAAGTTGGCCAACAATGCTTTGGCCTTTTTGTTTTCTGAGGTTCGCTACGTGATCAACGGTATTGAAGTGGATACTACTCGAAATGTTGGCATAACAAGTGTCATGAAACTTTATCCCTCGTACGGAAGCGAAGAGAGTAAAGCTTTTTGTATGGCTGGTTGGTGTCCCAACTCAACCAACGACTGGATGATTAACGATGATGGTACATTTACTGGACATTTACCTCTAAAATTAATACTAGGCTTTGCAGAGGATCATAAGCGCATTGTTGTGAACGCAAGACAGGATCTGATTCTTGTACGAGACAGGAGTGATTATAATGCGCTAAAGGGAGCTGATACAGCGCCAATAGATACAAAAATTCTACTGCAACGAATTCTATGGAAAGTACCGCACGTTACTCTATCAGATCAGAAAAAATTGAGTCTGCTCAAGATTGTGGAGAAGGATACAGCTTTACCCATTCAATTTAGAAGCTGGTAGCTGCATGAATACCCGGTATTACCACTCTCCGATACACATACTTGGTCTATAAAAACCTCACGGTATACAGAGCGTCCCCTCTATGTCCTGGTTGGATTTCAAACAGATCGCAAATATCAACAGAATAAAGATGCATCAAAATTTGACCACATCCAATTACGAAATATACGACTCTTTTTGAACGGAGTTACCTTTCCCTATGAGGGAATGGATTTAAACTTTAACAAGAACAAATATGGTAAGCTCTATGACATGTTTGTAAACTTTCAGTCTTCCTATTATCAGAAAGAGGCATGTCCGCTATTATCACCACAAGACTTCAAGTCCAAGGCGCCTCTGGTGGTGATGGACTGTTCGTATTTGGAGGAGTCGATGAAGGAAACAACTATTGATATCAGACTAGAATTTGAAACATCGACAGTTATTCCAGAAAAAACAACAGCCTATTGCCTTATTGTTCACGAGGCGCAAGTGTTTTATCAACCGCTGTCCAATATGGTGACCAGAGTATAAATAGCATGTCTTCCTGTATTGCCCTTCACAGTCATGGAAAGCTACGATGAAGTCACAACCCCCTCTGCGAGGTGGGTCTGCAAATGTGAAAGTGATTCACCAGGTTCAGATGAAGATTCAAGGTTTACCATTTATCGCGCCCTAGTGAGTGAAGCTATAACTGCCTATCACAAGAATCATACTGTGCTTAGAATGCCGCCGCATCTGGTTCACTATTTACCAGATGGATTCATGTCTACGTTTGGTATTCATGACAGGGTCTACAACAAAAAGCCCATCGCTAATCAAACAAATAATGTGGACGATGGTGTTGCCAAAGCTTCATCTTGTCATGTTGGAGAGCGGGTAGATTGCATGGACTGCAAATGCGATCGTTGCTCAACAAGTCGAGACGCTGATGCAGCATTTGAGATTTATCGCACCCTGGTGAGTTTAGCAATACGCGCCTACCATAAAGCACAATTTCTTCGTGAAATGCCGCAGCATCTGATTGCCTATTTACCAGCTGGATTTCTGACCGCGTACGGTGCACACGACATTGACCTTAATTGGGATAAGCTACCATTACACCTCCGTATGTCGGCGGATGTTGCAGCCTGCCGTCCTTGTCGTAGACACTTTATGCATCGAGGAGATTCTCACTGTGATTGGGATGGTCCAAATCCTATGATAAAAAATTGTAAGCGATGTACTGATAACTTTATGAATAAAATTGTGTAATTGATTCTTTGTGTGTATATTATTTTCCCGCTCCTATCCAATCAGTTAGTTGTTAAGAAGCAGCGGTGGTGGAAGGTGTGATATCCGTCGCCATGCCGAAAACATTGATTGTCGACGTGCAGGGTTTCAAGGTGAACGGAAACAAGTTTGTATTTAAAGAAGTAGGAATTATTGACTGCACAACCATGTGGGCACCAAGAGTAACCAGTTTTGTCTTTGAACCACCGTTTCCATTGCATTTGCAGTCAGACGAGGACAGAAGACAAACAGAGTGGTTGCAACGCAATTTGGGACTAGTCTGGAAAGAAGGCGACATTCCTTACCAGCATCTATCACTTGTTCTGAAAGCTCACTTGTTTGGTGCTGACCTTGTATTTGTAAAGGGAAGTGAAAAAAAGAATGGTTGCGTCAGTATGTTAATTCAACATGTCAACTTGTTGACCTTCATGATCTGGGATGTCCTGCACTGTACAACCTGTCCGTGCCTGATGAACCTCTACAAAATAAAACACTTCAAAATGTTTGGAAGCTTTTTGATTGGCTAGCTCGCAGAGCATGTCAAAACTTGCATGTTGAGTGCAAAGCGTTGTAACGTCAGCTTCAGTGTGAGACATACCAGTGATCAGTGTGGACGTGTAGTAATATGGCAGCAATTGAAGGTTTGGACTCAAACCCCACAGAGCGAGCTATTGTCAAGTTTTTTGCCTGTAAAAAAAAAGCTTGACAG
This sequence comes from Meconema thalassinum, assembly GCA_946902985.2. Taxonomy (NCBI): domain Eukaryota; kingdom Metazoa; phylum Arthropoda; class Insecta; order Orthoptera; family Tettigoniidae; genus Meconema; species Meconema thalassinum. Next base: position 90,706,513 of record OX336391.1, on the reverse strand, counting down.
TTTCACAGATGATGAATTGAACGCTTTGCCCAAGGCGTTCCTTTTTTATGTTGCTTCAAACGCGGTGAAAAATATTTGGCACAGTGTACCTAGTGAATGGAGCAGAGATCCTGGTCTGCGTGAACTACAACCATGCACTGACTTTAGTCATCACCAGCAAGTGTCTATTACTAAAATGCCATCCATTAGACAGTGTGGAACGTGTCAGCTCATCAAATTGTACCACGGCCATACAAATATACCGTCCTGTAAAGACTTTGCTTCATCATTCCATGGTTGCGATGAAGAAGAGGAAGAAGAGACAGCAGCGGCAGTATCGCCAGCACCAAAAAGTAAGACAACGCTTGAAAAAGATATATCGGACCTTTGCTGGTCATGGTCTAGTTAACAAGGCCATTGATGTACTTCCCATTGAACTGCATATTCCCGGCTATCAATTTTGTGGACCTGGGACTAAACTAAACCAACGTCTAGCACAAGGTAATTCTGGAATCAACAAATTGGATGCTGCGTGTAGAGATCCTGACATTGCTTACAGCGACAAGAATGCAGAAGTACGTCGAGTTGCAGACCGCATTCTTCTAAGAAGGGCCATGCAGCGTGTGATGTCATCTACTGCTTCTATTGGTGAGACGATTGCAGCCTTGATTGCAGCAGGAGCGATGAAGTCAAAGCTAATGATTGGTGGTGGATTAGTGAGGAAAAGGACAAAGTAATAAACATGAATCAAATATTGTTAAGTATTTATTTGACAGTCAGTCCACCAGTTCATAGTATACACAAAATATGGTTTAGTTTTCTTCTTGTAAAAAACATACAATTTTAATAAAAAGAATTGAAAATGAAAGTGTGTTCTTTTTTACAAGGTGTGGAAATGTCCAAAAGGCAAGCTATTTACACCATCCCACAGACGTTTATCGTCATATGTTGTCAGCGATGTTTTATTTTGATTTACTGTAAAAATATTATGGTTCTTTGAAAGAATGCGTGTTTGCTGGTATAAGCGAGAGGTGTTTGCGTAGAGTACACAACAATATTCCTCAACATTGAGGAATTGTGTGACGCTACGAAGAACACCCTTCGCTTTGCATTGACCTTTATTCTTTTGTGTTGAAAATGCGTACATTTTCGGCGCCAAAGCCACAAATTCTGTCATAACATCACCGGCGCACTCATCCTTAAATAGACCTATTTTTTTTTATTCATGGGAATTATGCCAAACATATTGCTAACCTCATAGTTTGAGGTATCAAAGTAATTTGGATGTTCTCTCATCACTGAGTAAACATCTATCTTATTGGTTTGATAAATAAGACTGTCTGTATCCATATACAGTAATTTTACATCTCCAAACTTTTGTTTGGCAAACTCATAATGAAATTGATACATTACAAATTTTGAAAAGTCAAGTATTACCATTCCCAAGTAAATTGGTTTGTTATACATGATTTCTGTCTTTGACAATTCAATGGTTACTAAATCAGTTTCAATAACTCGTACAGAATGGAAATTAGGCATAGCTATATATTTTCGTGCGCCATATCGACCGTCCCAGTGGTTTACCAAATGAATAGTTCTATGCTTTCGAATATTTTCCATTGATTTACCGTAGCACGCATTGCTCATTAATTTATAAAAATTTGATTCAAATGTGGTCTTGGCGTGTTGCCGATGATGAGTATTCAATTGCATGTACGGTTGTAACCATGGTTTTTGGTCAAAGCAAATAATGCGGTGAATGGATTGCAGTTTCAAACCATGTTTCAAACATTGCATTAAATTTTCAATGTGTATGACGTACCGATTTTTTGAATTTAACGTTGCCAGCAACTTTTTATTGTTGGAACGTGAACTGGGAGGTTGTAATTTTTCAACACAAAATGGTAGATCAGAATGATCATTGTGTATCTCACAGGGATATAATAAGTCGACCTCTAGAACGTAGCCACGCGTGTCATTGCTCAACACATCTTTTAAATTAAAATTTGAAACTTCATCTGAAGTTTCCCAACGAAAATTTTGATATGGAAGAGGTTTTTCCATAGCATATCCGTATAAATTGTTACAATCTAGGTAGGTGAGGTATGTTGTAGGTTGGTTTGGTTTGTATGTATCCATATATGGATTATTTGCTTTGGCGTGCTTTTGCACAAGCGAAACAAGACCACCACGTATTCCGCGTTCAAAAAAGAGTAACATGTCGATGTCTGTTAATAGTTCCAGTTCTATGTCAGTCACCTTCAACATACAGTCCCAACTATATCCGGCAAGGGTGTAGTAATGGGCTGGATCTAGATTGTAGATTTCAAGACACAGTTTGCGAAAGTGTTCAAACACGTCTGTCAAAAGTAGTGTATCAATTTTGAGGTATAAATCAGCATACTCGCCCAAAGTTGATATCTTGAACACGTTCCATACTTTTTGAGCGTGTAAATAGTCTTCTTCAGAAATATGACTTTTTGTTAAGTCATTGTAAAATTTGTCCTTTGAAGGGAGTGCAGTTTCCTGTAAACATGCCCAATTGTTTACATAATTATAGGGAAACACCCCTTTTCGAATGCATAATTCAAATTGTTTGGCATCAGTAAAGTGTTGACGTACAAAATGCAAATTGTTTGGGTGAAGCCCTTGAACAAGCGCATCCAATGATGATGCGAGGAATCTATACGAATCTAAAAATCGTATACTGATTCCATTTCGCCATTTCGAAAACGAAATAAAATTTTCATGATTTTGTGGAATTAAATTAAACTTTTGGTTTTCAAGGTTAGCAAATTCCTTAATAATTAAATGGCTGTCATACCGAGACATGTTGTGTAAGAATCAAGAAATATAGCGTGCTCTTTTATACGCCAAATTACATACACTATGAGCCGCTCCTCTAAATTTTCCAGTGTACCGATTATGGTCTCTCACTGGCGTGTCACAAGGTGCTATTGGTTTTTGACAAATGTGACAAGTGGTTGCTGTTGCAAAAACCGCCTCGTCTGCGTCCGACATTTGAAGCGGAATTGGATTTTGCAGGATATTGTACACCCGATCTGCCAAGGCGTCCAATTCATTTAAAAACCAAGCAGCAGCATCTGCATCGCGATAAGATTTGAAGTATGAAAGTGAAGGGTCGTATGAACAAATCACGTTTAGGGCACAACTGAATGGCACATGTTGCTGTACTTGTTGAGTGTACGGACGTGTCGGATCTGGTTTACATGTGTCAATGGGTGTGGTTAAACATTCAAAATCTGCATATACTGTAAATGGAAGCGGTTCTTGACGAGACACATTTTGTAATTTCATACTGGCTTTATCCTTTTCTGGAAATGTAATTTTTACCGCTGGTTGTGTGATGCAATCAATAGTATGTGCTGCCAACTTTTGATTGCTAGTAAAATATTGCAAACAGCGATCACATATATATACCCTATTTTTTTTTTTTTGTAACTTGTGAACGAACTAGTCTAGAAAGATCTTTGATATAACAATAATGGTTGCACAATTCCCCTTCAATGTACAGTAAATTAAAATGCTTTTCTTTTTTTCCCTTTGTCACATACAATGGACCAGTAACTTTGTCCCCTTCAACTCCGTATACATTAATGGAGTAAAGCGGATTTTTAGATTCAAAACGAGAAATGGCGTTGAGGTCCATTGGGAATTCTATGTCTGCTAAATTTAGACTGATCATTAATTCCATAAATTTCTGGTGATATTTTCCCATTCTGTGAACATTTTCAGTTGCGGGACTTAACCCAGCTGCCAAGGACCAAACAAAGCAAAAAACGTCATTATTATCCACATTGATGACTGCGTGATGTTTTTCCAACTGTTTAGGTAAATTAACATGAGCTGAACCACTGTTCATGGGATCAAAGGTGCATACATTAATTTTAAAATGGTTGATAGCTTCCAGCGATTTGCCACTTTCCAATTCTTGAAACTCGGCAAAGCGCGTCATGAGCTTATCGACAATGTTCTTACTATACCAACTGTGTATATTATCAGTGCGGTACAATTCACACATTTTCGTATGTAAATAAATCGGTTTTGTTATTTCAACACCTTGTTTTAAAATAACAAAATCACATAATAACTCAGCGTTAATCTTTAACGCTACATGTTCTATTAAACAGTCTTGCATTTTATTTTGAAAAATGTTGTAGCTAGCGTTTAAAAATTCATTTGGGTCTAAAAATTTAGCATCATTATTAATTTTAAAGCTACATAACTTATTATTAAAACAACTATCCACGTTCTGCCAACTAAGTTCTGGTGCTGACATCATGACACTTACAGTAATTACATTTACTACAAAAACAGCAAATCACTGAACAGTTTGCAGAGAATGAAAACAAACAAAGTTTATTGTCTCTGCAAATTCTGTTTTAACATTAACAAATTTTAAATTTTATTTGATTCTTCAATAAATTCTACCAAACATCTTTTATTTTCTAGTCCCAAATATTTTAGGTAGATGGTTCCTTTGTTGAGGTCATTTACAGCTTCGTCGTTGAGTTCCATGAACCTCGCAGGTAAGAAGACAGCGAAATCTTCTAGTTCACAAACTATTCTTCCCCCATATTTCGTTTTTACCCTGCGAACAGCTGTCACCAAATAGGACTCGTTAACTGGCAGGTCCTGTAATCGTTTAGTCTCCAGACCGGTTGCTCTGCCAATGGAATTTGCAATTGTTATTGCAGACATATTGGTTCTGAAAGTTAATTATAAAGTGTTTATGTAAACTATTAAAAAGGTTCAGGTACCCTCCACCTTTATTTATTAGCACATTAACTCAAACCCTGATCTATAGACTAAACCATCAAATGTGTATACAAAACTTATTTGCTAAGACGAGGAGTCTCCTAACAGCGCTTAGTTCCAATAATCAGTTGGATACAGCGAGATAAGGTAATATCTCTTTTGACTGACGTCAAGCCTGATAATGACTGTTAGTTGCAATAATAGTTTCATATATCTACTTGAGTAGTGTGTCCCGCATCCCCATCCAAACCTCTAGACTAAACCATCAAATGTGTATACAAAACTTATTTGCTAAGACGAGGAGTCTCGTAACAGTGCTTAGTCCCAGTAATCAGTCGGATAGAGCGAGATAAGGTAATATCTCTTTTGACTGACGTCAAGCCTGGTAATGACTGTTAGTTGCAATAATAGTTTCATATATCCACTTGAGTAGTGTGTCCCGCATCCCCATCCAAACCTCTAGACTAAACCATCAAATGTGTATACAAAACTTATTTGCTAAGACGAGGAGTCTCGTAACAGTGCTTAGTCCCAGTAATCAGTCGGATAGAGCGAGATAAGGTAATATCTCTTTTGACTGACGTCAAGCCTGGTAATGACTGTTAGTTGCAATAATAGTTTCATATATCCACTTGAGTAGTGTGTCCCGCATCCCCATCCAAACCTCTAGACTAAACCATCAAATGTGTATACAAAACTTATTTGCTAAGACGAGGAGTCTCGTAACAGTGCTTAGTCCCAGTAATCAGTCGGATAGAGCGAGATAAGGTAATATCTCTTTTGACTGACGTCAAGCCTGGTAATGACTGTTAGTTGCAATAATAGTTTCATATATCCACTTGAGTAGTGTGTCCCGCATCCCCATCCAAACCTCTAGACTAAACCATCAAATGTGTATACAAAACTTATTTGCTAAGACGAGGAGTCTCGTAAAAGTGCTTAGTCCCAGTAATCAGTTGGATAGAGCGAGATAAGGTAATACCTCTTTTAACTGACGTCAAGCCTGGTAATGACTGTTAGTTGCAATAATAGTTTTATATACCCATTTGATATTATTATCCACTTGATAAATATTTAAGGTTAACTGTATAACCATCGACAGTTAGAGAAACTAAAAGTACTGTGTTCAATATTACCTGATAGAAGATCTTTGCAGCAAAGCGATGTGTATACTACCAACTCGTGGACTTATCTGGCTAGCAACAATAATGTCACGGCTTATATACCCTTACAATCATAGGCAACGCCCCGGTTTGTCCGCTTTCTCAGTAACTGGATGACCTTTATATTTAGTATAAATGAACCTGCTACTTTACAAAGAATTGTCATTCACTGCTATGTCTGATCAGGAGAACACCCATGGTAATGAAGAAGAATCCAACAATTGGGATTCGTCTTTGGACATTTTCATGTAAGTAATATTCATTTTTTTAAAATTGATACCAGGCTAAAAAAATTAAATCAAAGCCTAGAACGCTAACCAATTAACCATGGGACCGGAATATATTTTTAATTAAGACAACACAAACACCCAGTCCCCAAGCCAGGGGAATTAATCACCAGAAAAAACAATCCCCACAACCCTCCCAAAAATCTAACCCAGGACCCTCCAGTTCAGAGCCTAACAGCAGCCAAGAACAGTATAGTTGAGCCACACAGAGATAGGTGTTAAGGTTTTATAAACTTAGCCGGGTGTAGCCTTTGTGTAATAACTTGTACTAGTCGAGAATGCAAATTGTATGCAAGTAGTATTTTCTTCAACACTTGTTCATATATATTAATTAACTATAATAACAGCAGCTCCACTCGCTAAAGCGCAACGTTAGGTCATGGGGACTATGCTCTCTGCCGACTTGGAAAACGTGTGGGTTTGAGTATCCACCGTCAACTGTCCTTGAAATGGCTTTCTGCGGTTCCCCATTTTCAACTCCAGGCAAATGCTGGGATAATAACTTCTAACAAACCGCGGTTGCATTCTTACCCAGTTCCATTCAGCATTAGTTTTATCTCTTATGAGGTTGATTACCCATCATGCCAAGCTCTGTAGCTAAATGGTTAGCGTGCTAGACATTAACCCAAAATGTCCCCGGGTTCGATTCTCAACCAAGCCATCAGGGATTTTAATCTCCTGAGGTTAATTCCCGGGGCTCCGAGGTTGGGTGTATGTGTTGTCTTCATCATCACTTCATCTTCATAATAACGCGCAGGTCGCCCGCAGACATCAACTAGAAAGACCTGCACTCAAGCTCTCCAGAGACCACACAATCATTATTCAGGGATTGTAATCACCTAGAGTTAATTCCTGCGGTCCGGGATTGGGTGTATGTACCGTCTTCATCATCACTTCATCCTCATAATAACGCTCAAGTCGCCCACGGGTGTTAACTAGAAAGACATGCACTTGGCCTCTCCAGAGGTCACACAATCATTATTCATTACCTACCATTAGTTTCATCACTCATTAACTCGTCCTGCCAAACTTTAAATTTAATTTCATATGTAGTTTTTTTTGTCGTGGGGCCTCCTCAGAGGCCGAGTGCAGGTCTTTCTATTCGACGTCCGTGGGCGACCTGCGCGTCGGGATGGAATGGATGAAGATGAATGAAACTGGGCAACGATGTGGAAGGAATCGGTCGTGGCCTATCAGAAGGTACCGTCCCAGCATTTGCCTGGTGTTGAAAATAGGAAACCACGAAAAACCATTTCAAGAACGGCCGACGGTGGGGCTCGAACCCACGCGTCTACCGAGTCAGCAGAGAGCTTGGTTCCCATGACCTAATGCTGCGCTTCAGCCTTGTAATACTATCATATATACCTACATTTTATGTTACATAAGCATACATGTTGACGATTTTAAAATACAGTGTATTGCATCCTACTTGGTATTCAGACATTGTTTGGAACAAACAACTTTCTTTTTCTCTCTGTTCGACTTAAGAAACATGACTAATTTATTGTAATTTAATGCAAATTGTATTACCGGTTGGAGAGCTGTTAAATTAATTGCCGGTGTCAAATATAATGGCTTTCATTATATTGCCAAGACATACTGCTATAACAAAAATAAAAGTTAATAGCCTACATCATCAATCTTGATACCAGTCTAATGTCAAAAGGGCTTTCAATATCTTAGAGTTGTAACAGTATAATTACTCATACATTACAATTGTGTTGCGCTGTTATGTAAATCAGCAGTAGTATACCAGCTATTCACCGCTGATCTGCGGTTTAAATCTCACTCACTTCATGAGAGATCTGTGTAGGGCATCCGCAAAGGTTGAATTGTTGTTGTTTGAGTCTTCAGTCTTTTGACTGGTTTGATGCAGCTCTCCAAATCTCCCTGTCCTGAGCTAATCGTTTCATCTCTACATAGCTCCAACACCCTACATCGGAGGCAATCTGTTTAACATATCCTAACCTTGGTCTACCCCTACAGTTTTTGTCCTCGACCCTTCCTTCCATAACTAAGCTTGCTATTCCTGGGTGTCTTAGTATGTGTCCTACCAATCTATCTCTTCTCTTCATTAGCAGTCACCAGAAACATCTCTCCTCTCCCACTCGTTTTTATACCTCTTTGTTTGTAACCCTATCTACCCATCTGATCTTCATCATTCTCCTGTAACACCACATTTCAAATGCTTCTATTCTCCTCTTTTCTGCTGCACCAATAGTCCAAGTTTCACTTCCATAGAGCGCCACGCTCCAGACAAAGGCTTTCAAAAATGACTCCTAATACCTAAATCTATATTCGATGTCAGCAGATTCCTTTTTTGTAGAAATGCTTTCTTTGCCTGAGCCAACCTACTTTTAATATCCTCTTTGCTTCGTCCATCACTGGTTATTCTGCTTCCTAAGTAACAGAAGTCTCCTACTTCCTTCAGCTTTTCACCTGTCAATTTGATCTCCATAGAGGTTTCAGATTTATTTCGGTTGCATTCCAGTATTTATGTTTTACATTTATTTATTTTTATCATGAATTCTTTCCGTAAGACGGAGTCCATACCATTCAAAAACTCATTCAAATCCTCAGGCTTGTCGGCCAAGATGACAATGTCATCAGCAAATCTCAGAGTTGAAATTATTTCTCCTTGAACCTTCACTCCCACTTTAAATTTTTCTCTAATTTCCTTCATTGCTTGTTCAATGTAAAGATTGAAAAGTATGGGTGATAAGTTGCAGCCTTGCCTTACACCTTTCTGAATACCAGCTTCTCTCTCATGTCCTTCAACTCGAATGACTGCTGTCTGGTTTCTGTACAGATTGTATATCACCCTCCTATCCCTGTACTTTATTCCAATTGATTTCAAAATGTCAAACAATTTAGTCCAATCAACTTTATCAAAAGCATTTTCTAAATCTACAAAAGCCATGAACGTTCTCTTATCTTTCCTTATTCTACCTTCTAAAATCAGCCTAAGACTTAGTACAGCTTCCCTTGTTCCTACATTTCTCCTGAAACCAAACTGATCTTCACCCAACTCCGTTTCTATCTGGCTTTCAATCCTCTTGTAAATCATTCTGGACAGGATCTTTGAAGCATGAGTAATCAAGAAGGTTGAATTAAGGATAACAAAATTAACAGTATTATTCTCTTCTTGCAAAACATTTTTTAAACTCAGCTTCCAAAAGCTTACATATAGCAGAACGCGGGTTTTACAACTACAGAGGTGACAGCCGAGTTCAGCATTGCTTCCACTTACTTGTGTCAAGCTCCTCTCTGTCTTCTTTCCTGTCAACCTCGCTTGGCCAACTCTTGTTCTCTTCCAACTCCAACAGTATTAGAGTATCCAAGGCCCTTGCCACATCTTTTCTGATTCCCTCCTTCTGCAAGAGGCCAGTCTTCTTTTCCCATTATTTCCTACATTCTGCCTGTCATTTAATCATTGATGCAGAGAAGTGCAAGGAGTATGCCTCCATAACTTAGGAGGTTTTCTTCTGTGTACTTTGGTTCACCCTGACACAAACATCAAGACAGTTTATATCCTCGCCGCTAGATTGGGTATTCTAATGACATTGATAGACATTTTTTCTATTTTATAGTTTTTCAAATGACCGCGTCATGGCGGAATTTTTCGTGCAAATGATGATGATGATGGAGGAAGAAGATGAAGGAGGCAGTGAGACCGAAGAGGAAGCGGAAGAAGAAGCTACCGAAGGTGACACGTTACAACAACACTAAACATAGAACTATCAGAATGAAACCACGCCTTGTAACCAAGAACATTGCGCAATTGGATCGCATTCATCACAAAATCAAAACGGCAGATCCGCGACGTCATCGATTACGTATTGGTGATTATGTGCGCATCAGTAAACATAAAACAATCTTCGCCAAAGGATACACACCAAACTGGAGCACAGAAATATTTCGTATTCGCAAGGTAAAACTTTCTAATCCAGTTGTTTATTTACTTGATGACCTCAACAAGCAGCCAATCCAAGGAGGATTCTACATGGAGGAACTGCAAAGGACGCAATATCCCAAGCATTATCTTGTTGGAAAAATTGTACAAAAACGTGGCAATAAACTTTTTGTTAAGTGGCTAGGTTTTAATGCCACATATAATTCATGGATTAATAAATCAGATCTGGTGTACGCCTTCTTGTTTTTATTTCATGTCGAGCTGGCCGACCCAACATGCTATGCGTTTTGTATCCTCACCCACCCTACCATTTACAGGAAATACTACTCCAGATTCATTGACGTTTGTTTACCATTGAGCACATTCAACAACCAGTTCATTCCCCCTCTCTCTCTCAATCCCATTCACTACTCCAGATACCATTGATGTTTGTTCACCATTGAGCGCTTTCAACCCCATTTTGTTTGTCTCTCAGACCCATTCACACCTAACCAACCTACCACGTCAGGTTTCAACAACCACCATCCATCTCCATTCATGTTTTCCCATTAAGAACACTTCCGACCATGACCTACCCCACATCACATAATCTGCTATGACGTCACACACACACACACTAGTTGACCGTTCAAATCTGACGATTCATTCACCGACAAAGATTCGGAAACCTTCGGCAACACTCGGATCTCATCAAGTACAAAGCAAAGCTGTATAGCACGAGACCATAACAGAGAAGGCGCTCAGTCCAACAGAGAGACTGGGTCGAGGAGGGTCTCGTGCAGATCCTCTTCCATCCTTCCCCCCTCGTCCCCCACCCCACCCTTCCCTCCCCCTCCCCCCCCCCCCTCCCCCACCCCTCCACTCCACCCACACCCCCTCAAACCGGTTCCTGGACCCTCCAAGGTTTGTTTACCTTCCGGGGTCCAGGCGACCTTGGGGGTCAATGACCTACCTCAAGGTCATTGATCATGACCTACCTCAAGGTCATTGACCTTGCCACGCCCCCCTCATTTGTATAAATAACGGTATTTGAAGCAGAACCCTCCCTGCTCACCTACTAAATGATATTCAATAAATAGTCTACAAATAAATTACCTTCAATATTATTCTGCTCTATAAAGAGTTATGATAGCTGGCCCATTGGTTCCCTTCCACAGCGAGGAGGTCCGGGTTCAATTTCCGGCTCTGACAAGAAATCTAATGAGGCAAATCTGACAGGAGGACGGTTTGAATTCCATCTCAGCGATCCTGGAACTGGTTTATCGTAGTTTCGCACTTCTATTTCATGCAAATGCCGGGATGGTTACTAAATTAAGGCCTCAGTCACCTCCTTCCCAATCCTCATGTCAATTACAAATACACACACTACTACAGCCAGGACAATAACCCAAGTTATCAGACAAAATTCCCCCTCCCACACACCACAGGTGTCTACTTCTGGTTTTATACTTCAAACAAATAACTAGTGTCGTTGTTGTTAATTAATTTTAGCGGCTTGGGACATCTTGGTCATCAGACCCGTGTAGTTGGGTGTGTGTGTTGAACTTGTCTGATAACCTGTATTGATGTGATGACTGTAGTAGTGTGTGTAGCTGTATTAGGGACAAGAATGAGGGAGGCGCCCTGGGAGTTGAAGTAAGGTACTATCCCAGCATTAGCTTGGAGGGAGTGTGGAAAAATCCCACTCAGGATAACCGCTGTAAATTACGACACAGTAAGGAAGTTCTTTCCTTCTTTCTTCCAAACTTAGGATTGGCATATTTAAAGTGGGAACAGCATTTCTAAATAAATATAAATAGATAAAATGTAACCATTTGGGCAATGGATTGGGGTAGTTGTCCCAGTATTGTGTGGAGAGTCAGCGCGGGGGCTGCTGTCCCCCATTACCCTCTTGTAGCGTGGTCAGCGCTTACAGCTACGATGTTGGGAGCATTACTCCTTAAAGAGTTATATCATACAACGTGTCGGGTGTGATGGCGCAGTGGTCAAGCTCCTAGTCTTCCACCAAGGTGAACCGGGTTCGATTCCCAGTTAAAGCGTGAGATTTTCTAAATGGAATGTCACGACTGGTGGTTTGGATTGCACGTAGAAAGGAGGCCCCGTGGCTTATGATGGGTCTCGTCCAGCGAGAGTGATTCTCTCCCACATCATTGGAGAGCAAGGGCGTAGGGCAAGGACCCTGTACTGAACGTGTGGTCACGTCCTGAGTTCGACACCCATTCCCGGGAAAAGCGCCAGACCTTGGACACGGACACTCACACAAGATCTCAGCTGCTGGCAAGATAAGAACCAGCGTCACTCAGCTGCATCGGCTATCTCGATAGAATGGCAGCGTGTTTTGAGACACAAATCGAACGATTAGAGCTACTTAGTTTATGCCCTGGGAAACCCATTTGGTGTTTAGTTGAGGTCTTGGTTCAATTCTTGTCTCTGCAAAGAAATTTAATTCAGGTCTAAGGGCTGCAACGGGGTGGACTCAACCTCATGAGGCAAATCCCATTTCAGAGACCCTTCTACGTGGTTTGCCACTTCTGAATTGAAATGTTCTTGACGGTGTTGCTTAGTGTGTACAGTAGAACCTGCCTAAGGCGGAACGCAATAGTTTTCCGTTTTCACAGGTTTCCGTTTTCCAAAGGGTTGAGTGTTAATAAGACAAAATCCACTACAAGGAAATATTGTATTATCGCATAGGATTACAATGACAAAACAAAAGTTTGGTGCTTTTCAGTCGGTCAACACGAATGTACCCAAAAAGAGCTGGGTTATGTCCTAATCCTGAAATAAATTACATGAGATTAATAAATACACTAGGATGATCAGTTTCGATCGTCAAGCGATAATCATCAGATCCATTACACTTAGGCTATAACATCTATGTTTGAAAATACAGGTGAAAAATATTTACAATATGTACAATTATTTAGTTGCAGTGTTGGTAATGCAACTGTCGGTGTATGCTAAATGTACTATATCTAATGTTAGGTGAAATGCTACAATGGTGATAGAAATCCAAAGTTTGTTTGTCTGTTTGGGGTGATTATATGGTTATACAAAATCAACTATGGTTATACTGTAATAATACAGGCTGATACTTATCCGATTGTCTTGCTAGCTGGAACTTCGAGCAGTTTCGTGTTCACTCTAGCACCAGTTGTGGTCCACTGAACCCGGGTGTTACCTGGCCGAAACTGGTTTTTCCTTTCTCCCCCCTTTTGTTCTGTCTGAGGTCAGTGCAATGTTTATTTGTGTGACGATGCCAAATCTAGATTACAATGAAATTATGATTTAAAATATAGGTCTGTAAATAAAAGAAGAAAATAGGTTCACATATATTACACTGTATTTTCAACTTACCTGCAACAATTTCAGTTTCTCTGCTCGTTTCTTTGTTTCCACATGTCTTCCAAAGTGCATTGTTGCGACTTCTTTACAAGAGAACGTTGTATGATCTCCTTTGCATCCTGCTCTAACTTCAGGAGTTCTGGAACATTATAGGAAGCTGCAAATTCCTGAAGGTCACTCGCAACAGACAGAGCTTCTCCAAAAGTGTATTTTAGCTCTATTTCGTTGCCTTCATCATCGTCGTCGTCCATTTCTTCCATGACTTCACACCTGCTGTTTTCGGCAGCAAAAACAACTGCACTTTGAATGTCTTCACTCGTTAATTTTTCCTAGAACTTTGGTGAAAGTACAGTCGCGCTCAAAATTTAGTACTGTACATAGCTTTGTATTATGGATAAGATAATCCGTGTTAGTCAGGTTATTTACGCCTACAGTTCCGGAATTTCTTTCCGTTTCTGCGTTAGACAGATTTCCAGTTTACAGTGTTATTTTTCATAGGAAATTTCTCCGTTCCGAATTTTGTTTTCCCTTTGTCCAGGTTTCCGGTTTATAAGGGATCCGGTTTAGGCAGGTTTTACTGTATTTGCCATTGGGAAGGAGGCAACCGTGTCTCAACTTGGGTACCCACTGAAATGAGACTCTCAGTTATTGCACGTGATGTGCCAAACGTTCAGAACACCGCACATCTTGAACAATCTCTGAGCTGAGGTCCTCGTACACGAAGGATTAGAGTCCCTATTCCCTTCTTCATCATAATGTTCTTCAAGCCGCCTACCCTGACTACAGGGCTAAGTCCCTGATCACCTCAACACAAGTACACGAGTATAATGTGACCACGTTACCCCTTTTCCTTCCTGACGAAGTATAATAAGTCCTGAAGATTAAAACCTTTAGTCAATATTAATTTGTACTTTTTATTGCACTTGGGTGCGTGGTGGCGCAGCGGTCAAGCTGTCGGCCTCTCACCACGGCGGACTGGGTTCGATTCCCAGTCAATGCATGTGAGATTGTCAAAGTGAAATACCATGTCCTGTGGTTGGGATTCCACGTAAAAGAGGTCCCGTGGCTCATGATCTCGAGATTAACGGTCACGTTAAACTACAATCTTCCTTCCTTTTTTTTATTGCACCGGGGCCTTCCTCAGTGCAAATAATAATATTATGAATAGAAAAGCAAGACTTACAGTTCCGTACATTAACAATTTTACCATAAGAGAATGTTGTTCTCAAAACTATTTCTAAAAATGTTATCGTCTAAAAGCTAAAAAACACATACACAAAAATTTAAAAAACCAGATCTGTTACAAAAGTTTGTTAAATGCGAAAGAAATAATCTCTCTCTATATATAAAAATGAAACTTTGTCTGTTTTTTTTCTTCTGAATTTCCACGGAAGTTTGAGTTATTAACGCGTTTCAGACTGGTTTCTGACGGTTGCGCGCAAAAACAAAATTTTTGTCTGTCTGTTTTGTAACCCTATGTGGTTACATAGTTTTAGGTTAGGATGATGGCTACTCTTTGCTGGTAACTATTGTAAGGCCTTAGCGCTGAGCTTAGAGATTCCTTGCAATAGTTCACTAGTAAAGGAGTAGGAGGCCATGCAAAATTTGAGTTCCTTATCTGAAAAGATATTTCCTCTTTCAATTGTCTATTGTTTTTTGGGAGTATAATATGAGAATTTCTTTGAGACAGAGGAAGTCTGATTATCTGTTTAGATCATCTATGGTGATTGTAGAAAGGTATGAGGGTAGAAGTGATATGACTTGGTTTTGTGTGGAAGGATTGTAAGTGATTCTTGGCAAAGATATTATTTTGTGATATGAAAAGTTATGAGGAAAGAGAAGTAAAAGAATATTTTTAAAAAAGTATCCCTCATGGTAAATCAATTACCACCACCCCAAAAGAATAGAAGACGTACGGTTACAGTTTGTCTGTCTGTCTGTGTACAACTTTGCACGCGCATCACTCGAGAACGGCTGAGTGGATCAACATAAAATTTGGTACAGATGTCCATTAGAGGCACGAAAAGAACACCAAATCAGGAGCCATATAGATATACTGTGAAAATCACCCAGGAAGAGACGTCTAGCTTTCTACGGACATGTATCATGGATGACCCCAACAAGACTAACCAACCGTCGGCTTCTCAATTACTGGGGGAATAGAAAGAGCTTGACACCGTCGCTAACAGTAGTTAACAAAGTTATCCTAGAACTGAAGATAATGATAAGTGATATTAGAAGCCGATCACATCTCAGAAAGATACTTAAACAGAAGAGTTTTCAGAACAGACCACCCTGTAAGAAAACCGACATCATCTGTACAAAAGAGAGAAAGGAGAAATATAGCCACAGAATGCGCGAATATTGGGCAAACATCAAGTCCCTCGCCAAGCTGGAAAGTTGAACGTCGTGGTTCTTAGCTGGCCCA
This sequence comes from Meconema thalassinum, assembly GCA_946902985.2. Classification (NCBI taxonomy): domain Eukaryota; kingdom Metazoa; phylum Arthropoda; class Insecta; order Orthoptera; family Tettigoniidae; genus Meconema; species Meconema thalassinum. The sequence goes on along the minus strand of OX336391.1, from coordinate 90,690,622 downwards.
TCCGAAAGAAGAAGAACAAGAAGAAACTAATGAAGTAATGCAAGCCTGTAACCATGACAACAGTATCAGAAGAGTTGACATCCAACTTTCCATCTATTTCTGTAAGAAGCATTGTCACTCAATTTATTACATTTCTGTGAAAGTTTGCAAATGGCTATAAGGTTATCGTGGAATCAAACATATACTGTAAAATTCAACAATGCGATTAAGGGGGGTCAAGGGGAACCCTAGAATTTTTACACGTGACTTACACGTGCGATATGCGATATGTTGTACAGAAGGTCTATTATATCTCCAAACAGCAACATTATTTTCAAAAATTCCTGGATTGGAATAGTGTTTTTTGCAGCTTTTGGGAATTTGGACCATTGGAGGCTAAAAATCCCGAATTTTCATGCACCACAAGCCTTTATAATTTATTAAAGGGGTCTTCCTGGGGATGGGGACTTTCCACAACGGTGAGGGTCAGTTTAATTTGTCGTCAACAAGGTTTTCAATAATATTTTCACGTCAGGAATTACACGTTAGGTGAATTTAGTTTGAGAGCACATTTTAAGTAATCATAATTTTTGTCGACAAACGGGTTCATCGTAAAGATGATTTTGTTTGATACTGTGTGGTTGATATATATTTATGTTTATGTATGCCTATAATTCATGTTCGGGAGCTTGGAGCATCCTAAAATTAGGTATTGTAACCATGAAACTCAGCAATTCTTCCAGGTTTGTGCCGGCACAAACCTAGAAGAATTGCTGAGTTTTAATTGACCGGCCGTGAAAGCCAATATACCATATTGTAACCATGAGTCAATACCCCAAGCATTTAGAACACTCTTCAACGTACTTCTCATAGAAGGGTGGGTATAAGGAACAACTTTTCAAAATACATGCTAAAATAGGCGAAAAATAAAAATTATCCTAGAAGGACGACCAAAGCATATGTTGCGCTTCTTAATGTGTGACAAAAAACTAGGGAATCTATAAAGGGTCTCCGAAAACCACATTTTATGGCCCTTAAATTAACAGTGTCTACGATATACCTTGAAAACTAACTTCGTTCTGATAAACTTATGAAGGAACGACAAGCCCCTAACCACTGCAACAGTAGCTCAATTGATAACGTCTGGTTATCAATACCGAAGACCGTTCGAAGAGCGGGTACTTCTGCTAGTATTAATATAAAGCCAGCTTGAAAAAGGAACAGTGATGTAAATGTTAAGTTTGAATTTGTCAGAATGGGTATGATCATGTACATGAAGCTCTTGACCAAGCTGCCCCAAGGCCCTAACAGGAACAAGCATCTTCAATTGAGAGTAAATATGTGACCCTTATGAATATTTCCCCATGCAGGACCTTCATGTATCAACTGGGAGTTGTGCTTATCGTTAACGGGTTGATAAATGAACCTCGCATAACTGTAACAGCCCATCACCTCCGGCCATATCTTCTATAGAGATAATGAAAATGGTGTTCGAGTGGATTGTCTTCTCGAAGAATGCTTTCCCGAGCCTTCTACAAATTATTACCGACTTAAAGCAAACACCGAACTATACCGTCAGTTGGAACCAGCCACCACTATCATGCGACGGAGACGACTGAAATTCCACGGGCACCTCTTCCGGATGGGGAACGATACAATCACCAAGAAGATCTTCAACTTAATGGCTACAAGACTGGCAGCTTGTGGCTTAATGAAGTGAAACAAGACCTGAATAGCGCTGGCATTTTAGACTGTGATATTCCTGACCGTTCCAAATTTTGTGATAGTGTTAACTCTTGGTCCCACCATCCAAAGTGATTAAGTCCCGACCATCCAAAGTGATTAAGTCCCCACCATCCAAAGTGATTAAGTCCCCACCATCCAAAGTGATTAAGTCCCGACCATCCAAAGTAATTAAGTCCCGACCACCCCTCACACAGGAGAGGAAGGACAAGTTATTGGCTGGACTGAGCAGATATTGGAGAACAAAGAAAGCATCGCAGAAGCGCTGGTAATAAACGCTCCCTAGTGGGCGTAAACCACTAATAATAATAATTAACATTTTTGAGCGTTGAAAATAATCTTAGCAAGTCGCAACATATTCACGTTATGTTATGTTATGTTACGTCATGTCACGTCACGTCATGTGATGTCATGTCATGTCATGTCATGTCATGTCATGTCATGTCACGTCACGTCATGTCACGCCACGTCATGTGATGTCATGTCATGTCACGTCACGTCATGTCACGTCATGTGATGTCATGTGATGTCATGTTACGTCATGTTATGTCATGTTATGTCATGTTATGTTATGTTATGCAAGCCTCCGTGGCTCAGGCGGCAGCACGCCGGCCTCTCACCGCTGGGTCTGTGGTTCAAATCCCGGTCACTCCATGTGAGATCTGTGCTGGACAAAACGGAGGCAGACAGGTTTTTCTCCGGGTACTCCGGTTTTCCCTGCCAAAATGTCATTCCAGCAACACTCTCCACTATCATTTCATTTCATCTGTCATTCATTAATCGTTGCCCCAGAGGAGTGCGTCAGGCCTCGGCAGCCGGCACAGTTCATATCCTCGCCGCTAGATGGGGGCTTCATTCATTCCATTCCTGACCCGGTCGGAGACTGGAAGCAGGCTGTGGATTTTTCATGTTATGTTATGTTATGTCATGTTATGTTATGTTATTATTAACAGTTTGTGACAAGAATGTTTATGACATTAACGAAAATAAATTACCTTTACACAACATATTTTATATGAAGTGTTTTGATTAGACTTATTTAAACGGATATATTAGAATATCCTCCTAAATCCCCAGTCCATTGAGTGATTTTGATCTTAAAACCTCCCCCAGGTTGGGTCGACTCGGGTAGTGGGGACTGATGTTTATTGAGTGGAACATCGAGCTCATGCAGGCTCTCAATAGAGTAGGCTATAAAGTTTGTTAGAAACATTCACTGATAGTGAAAACGACATTGATAGGCTTGAACTGAAAAGAGGAAATATCACAATTATTTCCAAATAAATGAATGAATTTTATGCATAGCATGTAGATTTATAATTCGTCAAGGCTATGGCAAATGAATGTGTTATGGCATGCGCTGTAACAAGAGCATGTCGTAATCCAACCTTCCATCGGGAATTTAACAACTTCATCTGTTTTTTTAATTTTTAGCCTACTTTTCACATTTTGCAAAAATGAGGAAAAAGTAGACTTATGAGATCGGGCAATTGTGGGTCTGTCTGTCTCTCTGTCTGTCTGTCCTTCTGTCTGTCGGTCTGTCTGTCCTTCTGTCTGTCTGTCTGTCTGTCTGTCTGGCTGGCTGGCTGGCTGGCTGGCTGTGTGTGTGTGTGTCCCTCTATCAACTCCTAAACGGCTGGAGCAATCGAAACAAAATTTGGTAGGAGTAAAGATCTATACCTGAATATCTCACGGCCATATTTGGAAATTATGTCAGTGCTACTAACTGCTGAAAAATCGCGATTGAAATTTGAGCTCCATGTTGGATATCTTGGAAGGTATGAATAGGAGCTATTTCAAAATTGGCACACGTATAGATAATAATATTGCAGTTTAATTTCCAGGAGACTATACATGGCAGTGTTGCCAAAATGATTCTAAGCCTGCTGATAGGTCCAAATTTTAAATGCATATAACTTCTACACTATCAATTGGATTTCAACCAAATTTCGTATGTGCTATGTGTACATAAACAGATATGACTGAGCATATTCTTAAGAGCCACCAGGGCTGCCAACTGTTAATAAATGCTCTCAATTTTTTAAATCCAAATACTCATATATCAGAAAGTATGCAAGCCGACAGCTTTAAACTATGCACACGTATAGTACCTGATATTCCATATTAATTTGGAGTAACTTATATACGTCAGTGCTACCAACATGATTCTAAGCCTGCAGAGAGGTCCAAATTAAAATACATGTAACTTATATACTATCATTTGGATTTCAACCAAATTTCGTGTGTGCTATGTGTACCATAACAGATATGACTATGCGTATTCTTAAGAGCAACCAGGGCTGCCAACTGTTAATACATGTTGTCTCTATTTTTGTTACCCAAATATCAATATATCAGAAAGTATGCAAGCCAATAGCTCTAAGCATTGCATCGTATAGTACCTGTCATTCTAGATTAATTTGGAATAACTAATATAGGTCTACGCCAGTGCTGCCATCATGATTCTAAGCCTGCTGATAAATCCAATTTTAAAATGCATGTAACTTCTATACTAATTAATGGATTTCATTCAAAATTGACACAACAATAGATCATATTATTTCAGATTATTTCTGACCAATACATGCATGTCATTGTTGCCAACATGATTTTATGCGCGCTGTTAGATCCAATGTTTAACTGCATGTAACGTCCATGCTATCCATTGGACTTCAACCAAATTTTGTATTCTGTACCTTAAGAGATGGAGCTAAGAATATATTCAGTCACCAGGGCCGCCAACTGTAGTTTTCTATTAGGCTATAGTATGCCATGTATACAGTATTTCGAACCAATTAGAAATTTCGATATTGCCAACTTAATTTCGTAATTATTCTGGATAGATCCATATAGATTAATCATTGGCATGAATCTTAAATTTTAAGAAAAGTAGGCTCTTTAGTTCGTCACGGAACTTCTTGTTAAGAAATGCGGCGCAAACTACACTGGCCTGAAAATAAACGATCACTTGAAAAATTCAACATTACTTTCATTTAAATCATAAATATAAACGTTCTAGGCCTAGTGCTGTAGTTATAGCATGGAAGTGAGGTTAATTGGTTTCCTGGATGTATTATCATTCTTCATGTCACTGTTTCACTTAACAATAGCGATTCTTTGACATGATGCTGTTTCCCGCGGAAAGATGTGCGCGCCACCATTTTCGATCAGACCTCAAGCGCATATTCGTTTCTGAATTGAACAAGAACAACTGAGGATGTGGCTGTATTGATCTTCTCCTATGGCAACAAGTGGCAAAAGGAAAAAAAAAAGAAAAAAAAACATTGCATTGTTGACGATAGCGATGGCGCGCACATCTTTCCGCGGGAAACAGCATCATGTCAAAGAATCGCTGTTGTTAAGTGAAGCAATGACATGAAGAATGGTAATGCATCCAGGAAACCAATTAACCTCACTTCCATGCTATAACTACAGCACTAGGCCTATACCGTTCACATTTATGAGTAGTGGTTTTTTAGGGGATCTAGCGCTACCTACGGCTTTCCACGTACAAGATGGCGGCGGTGCGATATCTCTCGAACGCATGGTCGGATTTTGACGAATGAGGTGTCACTGAACTCGAGCTGACACCCCCTTGCCATTGGATAACATATTTCCATCCCAAAATAAAACCTACCCCTACTAGGGGGTGAAATTGTAATTTTTTAGAGAATCTCGCTTTTCAAGTGTGACATGTGAGAGTTTGAATGCCAATATGGAATTAAACGTTGTTCTACACAAGAGACATGTGTACGGTGGAAAGCCAATATGAATTAACATGCTTGTTTTTTGTTTTTACGCATGCCCACTCATAGCTTTTGTAAGAGGGCGGGCTTTTTAAAGATGGCGGCTGTAGTGTAACCTAACCTAGCCCTACCCACGAGGGGTGATCAAAAAGTATTTCAAGCGGCGCTTGTCGGTAGGCAGACCAATAATCAAAGAGGGGCATGTTAGGCCTTGAGGCCCCTTTTGATTGATCCCTGTTGATTGGTCCCTTTTAATTGATTTCTGTTGATTTGTCCCTTTGGATTGCTCCCTGTTGACTAGCCCCTTTGGACGGGTCCTTTTTGAAGGGAGTCATTTTTGATGGATCCTTTTTGACAGGTCCTTTGTGACAGGTCCCTGTTGACGGGTCATTGTTGACGAGTCTCTGCGGACGGGTCCTTGTTGACGAATCCCTGTGGACGGGTACCTGTTGACGGGTCCCTGTGGACGGGTCCTTGTTGACGAGTCCCTGTGGACGGGTCCCTGTTGACGGGTCCCTGTGGACGAGTCCCTGTTGACGAGTCCCTGTGGACGGGTCCCTTTTAACTGATCCCTTTGGACTGGTCCCTTTGGACTGGTCCCTAATGCTATGATGAAATTAAACGGTGTTTCACATGAAACGCATGTGAAGAGCTGATTGCTACTATGAATTAACATGTTTGTTTTCTCTTTTTACGCATGCACACTTGGGGTTTTCGTAAGAGGGCGGACTTTTTAAATAATGATTTATAGATGAGTTATTTAAAAAAAATAACCAAACGATCCAAAACTAGTAAGTCATTGGCTTTTTAATATCTCATGAACCAATAAGGCTAGGGACTTGTATGAGGGGTCGTTGGACTTGGGATGACGCCCCGTTTTTTGAATGTATTTTTTATTTTTGTCAAAAGGGCCTAAGTACACTTTTGTTAATATATCGCGAACCAATAAGGCTAGGGACTTGTATGAGGGGTCGTAGCACTTGGGATGACATTCCCTTTTTCAATGTTTTTTTTTGAAATGTTGACAAGGGGCCTAACTACACTTTTGTTGATATTTCCTGAACCCATGATGGGATTTTGACCTGTGAGGTGTCGTTGGACTTGGGCAGACACTCTCTTTTTGAATGTATATTAGACATTTTAACAAAGGGCCTAACTACACTTTTGTTAATATCTCGCGAATCAATAAGGCTAGGGACTTGTATGTGGGGTCCTAGCACTCGGGGTGACGCTCTGTTTTTGAATTTATATTTAATGTTTGTCAAAAGGGTCTAACTGCACTGTTGTTAATATCTCGATAACTAATAATGGGAGAGAGTCAAGTGAGGTGTTATAATACTTAAGATGGCCAACCCATGACCAACGAATTTACCCCAAATATTCAAAACCACAGGGTCATTGACCTGAGATTATATAAACTAATAATCGGATATCGACATGTGAGGTGCCATAGGACTTATAATGGTCAACCCTTTCCCATGGTCAATGAATTTACCTAAAATATCCAAATCATTAAGGTCATTGACCTGAGATTTTATAAATTAATAATTGGATACGGACATGTGAGATATTTACCATGAGTGATGAAACATAGCTAGGTAGAGAAAGAATTAGTGTAGGCTACATGTATGGTGACTGACAAGTCTTTCACTATTGGACTTGTTTTCAGATCAGACTGTAGTACAGAGAGAGTATAGGTTGCAGGCATGGGTTAATAAATGACAAACGGTGTACACAAAATCTGATTTATTGATTCAAGAATTAAGAGTAGACTATCTTTAATTGATTTGTTAAAGAGGATAGCTAAAGAAACAAAATGGTGACTACATTGAACTAAACTGAACCAAGCTGAATCAAATCCAACCAAGCCGAACCAAACCTAATCGAAAACAAGCCAAGGGTGTAAGTCTAAAACTTGTGGGTGGATGTGGTCATTGTTAATGTCAAAAAGGAAAGGGATAACGCTCTACCTATAGAGGGTAAGGTAAAGCTAGTGCATGGTGCTAATGCACACACCCAAGTACATGAACCACACACAACTATCCTATACAGCTTTCAAGTGTTGACTGTTAAAACTTGCTCAGTGGTTACTGGGACAAGATGGTCACTACACACAACAAGCCTTAAATACTTGAGGCTAATAATCTATACACACACACACACACACACACACTCGCTTGTTCTAAACTAAACTGTCTTGCTGGCAGTGCTCACACAGTAGGCAAATGACAGAAATGCTTGGCTAACAGAAATGCAATCATTTTCGGTTGTCAATTGTTACCAGCTAACCATTACGTGCTACAGTGGTGAGTACATGTGCCTCTTGCATTGGAGATCGTAACTCGATTTCTAGCTCTAAGGCCTAGAACGAATCAAACTAAGAAAGAAGGGTATGGTGACGCAGTGGTTAAACTGTTAGCCTTTCACTAAGGTAGACTAGGGTTTGATTTTAAGTTTATATGCATGTCATACACAAACAAACAAAAAAAAGCAGAGATAATGCTTAAAACTGATTACACTGTCTCTTTTCAAATTATTACTTAGATTACAAATACAAAGGTGGACTGGGTTTGATATACAGTTAATGCTGCCTATCGCATACTAGCCTGTAAGAAAGTCGAACAAGCAAAAGGCGTAGGTAGAGCAGTGGTAAAATCGCTATGTGTAGAGAACTACCTAACAGTTTTATGAATTGGCAAAGGTATGTCGCATAAACAGTGCAGGATACAATCCAGCAACCATAATTTTTATCTTGTGGAACAGAGAAAACATATATATATAGAGAGATATAGAAAGCTTGTGTATGTATGGGTAGCATTGATTGTTTGACCAGAGAAAATACGGTGAGGTAGGGTGGGGAGAGGGAGAATTAACACTTATATATGCATGGTAAATAGTATTTTTTTCTTTTTTTTTTTTTCAATAGTTTTGTTTCTCAAATGCAGTGGTAGACAGCCGTTATTTTGTAAAACATTCTTACTTGCAGTAGTAATAAGCCTCTACGGTTCAGCTAAAACACATAGACAGACTGTACTATTGCCATGATCAAGCACTCACATTAAGATCATTTACAAAAACATAAAATGAAAAATAAAAAATCTTGTTTTGGAAATATCGTTTTCCAACATGCACAAAATAAATAAAAAATGTGTAAACAGCAAAATGGAAAATCCATGTTTCCATATAGACAAAATTTAAAAACTTTAAGGAAGGAAGCTTGTAGTTTAACGTGACCGTTAATCTCGCGATCATAAGCCACGGGACCTCCGTTTTACGTGGAATCCGAACCACAGGACATGGCATTTCAAATCGAAAATCTCACATGCAGTGACCGGGAATCGAACCTTGGTGAGAGGCAGCTTGACCGCTGCGCCACCACGCCCCTTTAAAAACTTTAAACGAACATTTGAAAAAAATATATACAAATGGGAAATTGACAAATGTGTAAATATGAAAATGGAAAATCCATGTTTCCATTTCATGAAATTGAAAAAACATCGAACTGTCATTTAAAAAAAATGCAAATGGAAAATTGACAAATTGCAATGTGTGAAATGTGAAATTGAACAAATGGCTATCATTATTTAAAAAAAAACACGGTGCTGTATGGTTGAGGTGTGAATCAAACCCTCTCTACTTATTTTGGACCACCCGAGACTGAGTATACTTGTTTTAGTCCTCATACCACTTTTAAAATTTTGTGTTAAAGCTAGGAATTGAACCCAAGAGCTTGTAGGGGGAGACCAAGATTAGAATATGTTAAACTGATAGTCTTGATTGTAGGGTGTGGTAGCTATATAGAGATGAAACGATTAGCTCGGGACAGGGGGCATTGAGATCTGCAGCAAACCAGTCAAACGACTAAAGACTCAAACAACAACATGTAAGCTCACCAAAATAATGTTGTGTAACGGTAAATGTTAGTCAACGAACAGTAATGCATTACTAAAACCCATGACACGATACCCAAGAGCTTTTCTAAAATTATTTTAAAATGTCTTTAACCCTATATTAAACATCCAGTTCACAATACTCATAACTGCAATGTTATTGGTAAAACAAAACAAAATCTATATTTCAAAACAAGCGAGTGGTTTAGTCAATGTATACTGGGAAAAGTTTTGTAAACACTCAAGTCCACAAAACTAATAAAATTAGTAACTGTCAGGTTGGCCAAGTGGTTAAGGTGTTTGACTTAAGATCAAATTTCCTGTACAAGGAAGCAAGGGTTCGAATCCCTTACCTGACATAACTATTGACTTAACATGGCTTGTCCACACTGAATTATTATGATACTCGCTACACAAACCATAGACAGAGTGTATAGTCAGAGACTATTGATGGTTAACAATTGCATTAATAGTGGGACATGGGGATAGCAATTAAGAAAAACAGCCAATACCCATACAATATTTTTATTCATTTAGTTTTTTTACAATAGTTACACACTGAATACAACTTTTTATCTTTTTTTTATCATTGTTTGATATAGATTTTAAACATAACGCTTGTTGTAGATCCTTTTATAACATTCTCCAGGTACTCTTGTTCTTAAAAACTGGGGAAGCCGCAATGGTTTTATAGACATTAAACCCTCATCCTCTTCTTTTTCATCATCATCATCATCATTATAAATATTATCATCATAATTATTATAGTCATTGTCACCAACATTATCATCATCATCATCATCATCATCATCCTCAACATCACTAGAACTATCCAATTCCTTTTTTTCCTTTTCAAAAGGGACCTCTTGAAGAGTCTGTGTTGCTTTTGATAGTGTTAAGGGTTTTTTGAACGTTGACAACTGTCCTAACATGACTTTTTGAGGAGATGATAATTGCTTTTCAACAAACAATGCACTGTCTTGAGCAGCAATATCATTTTCTTGAAATATCATAAAATTATGGCTTATGTTGATGGCTTATGTTGGTAGCAGAACTGCGGATTAGAGAGAAAGAAGCTCACTTGATCATTGGTACTTGATAGTTTCACACATGAACAAAAAATCCAACATGTCGGACAAGTTTAGACTTGCTTTATGACTGGCTATGACGTCATAGATGAATGGATCAAATACATTATATAACAAAATCTGACATCAAAATAAGCCTCCAACAAAAGGCATTAACTTAAGCCACCAACATAGCCATCAACCTAAGCCACCAACATAAGACACCTACATAAGCCACCAACATAGCTATTAACATAAGCCACCAACATAAGCCACAAATATAAGCCACCATGGTGGATCAAAATATGAATATAAAACATTCTTACGAGATCACTTGGTGCCGGCGACTGCGTAGTGTCTGAACTTCCAAACAGAGGCGGCGAGAACTCATCTCTGAAATGGTACCAGTTTTCCTTTTAGATTCATGGAAGTGAAACGGTTGAGTGGCATTTGAAAATGAGGCCATACAAGTGATGTAGATGTAGATGTTTATTTTATAGAATTCAGTAAGCTGGTAATAATACTTGTAATATATTATACATAACTTTGTGATTTTATTGTAAATTGAAAATGTATTTTTAACAATGTGACGTAGTCTAATACAACGATAAGTTGTTAAATGACAATAAATATTGATTGATTGATTGATTGAGCAGTGATCGAGTGAACCAGAGCTCTCTATGCACGATGGTTGGAACCTGACTTAAGTAGAAACGAATTACATTTACCATGTTAGGAAATGTTTGATAACTTTTAAAATATAAGGCCAATCAGTGCAAAATTAAGAACAACCATTCATTCGTTGGTACATGTTTCATTTTAAAAATATCCATTTCGTACACTAGTTTTAAGAATTAGATATAAGCAATTCGTCTAAAGAACGCCGCAATGAAAGGTTGAAACATTCAAACATTTGAATTAATGTTCTGTATTTTGTACTGATAGCTGTTATATTTTAAAAGTTACCTATTTTGTCAAAACAGCTGGGTTGAATATGTTGTTCACGTAATTAGTGTGGCATAAACCCAGTGGATGTTCTGTAAGCAAGGCCTCAATTAATTCACCATTTGTTTTCATCCAAGAATGCAAAAACTATTGGCATTTTTATTGCGCTGGTAAAACTGTGAAGCAATAGAGAGTATGTGTGACAAGCTGGGCGTTTTCTCATTGGACACCATAGAAAAGCCAACATCAATTGCTAAGGGTACGACATGGAAAGCCTGCTCCAATACTCTTTTCATACCGCAGTTCTTTTGTCACCTTTAGTTTCGCCAAACATTGAAGAGGCAGAATCATAATAGGCTTATGATAGGCTTCCTACTACTGAATGCATTTTACTATAAACATGTTAAGATACCCTGACTGCCAGGGACACAGTAAAATACCAAATAGAAGTGTGTGAAAGTGGCGAATAAATGTGTTGACGTTGGAAAACAAAACTTTTCTTCTTGGAACTTGGAGGTGCGCATTAAATTTGTCAGCCGGAAAATAAAAAGGGACTTCTTGTCACATGCATAGCATCCTTCTTCATTTGAATAAAGTTTCATTAGTAACGAATTCATTGAATCTGGTTTAGAAATTATGACTAAATTGAGCTCGGTAGTTTGCCATCCCGACATCATCTAGCCACAGTCACATTTGCCCAAAAATGAGACCACTTATTTAAGCCATCCGAAGAACCATGCTGTGAAATTCAACAGCCATCATTTCGTGTTCACTGATTAACAAGAAATGATAACAGATCTCATTTCCATAGTATTTCGAATATGTTAAGAGCATCTCATCAAAAATACAACATAGGTAATTTCATAGTTTTTAAGGATAAACCTTAAAGTACATACAAATGTTCCACAGTTTTGATATTATTAAGTTTATCTTCAAACACGGAACAAATTTGATGCTGATCAACAGCACAATCCGTATTATATTCAATCATTCGCAACTGTATTTTTATTAGTTTCTTATGACAACGTGGTAAAAGTGCTGATGATGAACACACTAGACCTTTTGTCAATCAATAATATCTTCTATTGGTGATTTTATTTAGATTTCAATTCAATTATTTTACTTGTATTTACAAAAATATGCCTTAAATAACAGGAATGAATTATTTGAAAATAACTGAAGTATGAAAAGAGCGTGCCAATGTGTTGAATGATTCTTAAACAGGCTGTTGACTTTGCTTTGTTTGCCCAATATTTTCATCCAGTACATTGTTCTGCTTAGAATTAGATACTAAAACACCATTTGGGGGTGACAAAAATAAACATTAAACAGCTGATAAGAGAAATAAACTATCAGCCAACACGCATATTTGAAAGAAAAAAAATGTATCTTAGAAATATTTGTTGGCTTTTGACAGTTTTAGCCTATTTTCATTTTATGAAAAAATAGGCTTATGAGATCACCTTTTGTCCGTTTGTGTGTGTGTGTGATGTGTGGCAGAGTGTGTGTGTGTGTGTCCCTAATAACTTCTAAAGAGATGGAGCGATTTCAATGTAACTCAGTAAGGGCATGGCGCCATATAGGCCGACCTCGACCGTGTCCTTCAATTTATTTTACAACTCACCAATCCAACATGGCGGCTGTGCGAAATATTTCACCAGCATTCAATATCTCCGAAACTATTACCGATATCACCCTGAAATTATGTACGGTGATAAAGGGAACTACTGGAAAACCTGGTGACTACAAAACCAACATGGCGTCCAAGCGAAGTTGCGACTTTAAATAGACGTTTCTCGCGATTTAACCAACCAAAAGCAATGAAACTTAGTACCGTATATGTTTATCTACATTGTAATACACTGACGTCTAACTTCGTTCAATTGTTTACATAACCTCAAGATGGCGGCTGTGCGAAATATTTCACTGGCTTTCTATATCTCCGAAACTATTACTGGTTTCACCCTGAAATTTGTACGGAGATAAAGGGCACTACTGGAAGTTCATCATTGAGACTTTCAAAAACCTGTTAACTACAAAACGAACATGGCGGCCAAGCGACTTTGAAAGTTTTAAATAGACTTTTCTCGCGATTTAATTATCCAAACACAATGAAACATTGTACAGCAAACGTTTATACACATTGTAATGCACTGGTGTCTAATTTCGTTCAATTGTTTTCATAACCTCAAGATAGCGTCTTTGCGAATTTTAAAATTAAGTTTTTATTTCTTGTGTCGTAATCATGCCGTGGAAGTGAAAGCTTGAATAATGAACTTACGCAATAATTTTCCTTTAATGGTACACAACTATAAGGCCTATAAATATAACAATCCAACATGGCGACCATCCGAAATATTTAGACGGTTCTCAATATCTACGAATCTATTACAGCAATCAAACTGTTTTTACGTTCATAGGAGCTATGAACATAAGTTCACCTATAGGACTTTTAATAAAATGGTGAGCACAAATCCAACATGGCGGTGACGCGAACTATAAATATTTAAATAGACGTTTCTCGCAATTTAACCATCCGAGAGCAGGGGAACGTGGTACGGTAAATACTTATACAAATGTTAATCCACTGGCATATAATTTATTTCAATTATTTCCATAACCAAAAGATGGCAGCTATGCAAAATTTTACAATCTTGTTTTTACTTCTTTTGTCCTAATCATGCGATTGATGTTTGAATACTACACGTACACAATAATCTTCATGTAATAGTACATAACTCTAAGGCCTACATATATATAAAAATCCAACATGGCGACCATATGAAATATTTAGACGGTTCTCAATATCTACGAATCTATTACAGCAATCAAACTGAAATTTTGTATGCTGATAGAGGCAATTAACATAAGTAGGATATATGAAAATAGGCTTTAGTTCTTCACGGAACTACTTGTTATTGCCATGCATCCATCTCCAATTTAATTTATTTTTACTTGTGCATATGCCACCTCGCTCACTATCTGATGCACGAATGACTCACTGTTTCCGAAGTTAACTTTGTAAATCTTCACCTTTCGTAAATCATGTCAGTCGTATATTTGTGCCTATGCCCACCCAAAAGACAAGAATCAGTATAATATTGTTACCATGGAACTTGAAACGAAAGAGAACCACATTTTAAGTCGTTCCCCCTAAAACAACTTGAGCATCGCCTCCGCACCCCTAGTTCATACATCCTGGACACTCCTCTATTGGAACGAGACACACTCGAGCTTGTGATGACAATGACAAGAGAGATGGGTTCGAATGCTACTCCCAACCATTGAACGAGAGGCTTTCAGTGGCTTCCCACTGCCGGGATGACATCGATTCAGTGGAATAAGGACGCCAGTCACAATAAATGCATGCTGTAAGCGAGTGGATTCTGAAACAACAAGGCCTGTTACTGGGTTCCTTCTTCCACTATTATTGGCATAAATGTTACAATATATCTTATCAGTGACCATTCAAGCACCACACGAGTAAACTACAATGTTTATATGATAGTAGGGACCACTTATATGAAATTTTGACGGAATTCCTGCAATAGCGCGCTTTCAAACAACAAAAACGCACTTTAAACAAAACTACAAAATTGGCGCGGAGTCCCTTATTCTTTGCGTGGGCTCATATCTGAAACAAATTGGTACTTATTGACAAACTGTTGGCAATAGAATCTACCATTACCACCAGTCACTTGCAAATATTGGTTGAGTGACGCTAATATTGTTGGCTGTTATTTCGTCTTCGTAGCATGGATCTGCAATGCTCATAATATTGATTTCTGCTTATTTAGAGTGCCCATCACTTCTGTCCGTCTAAAGAGCGAACTATTATGAGTCCTTAATTGCATGCATTGCTTCAAAAGTCTATACTGACAGTGATTTATTTATCCATTGATTTGATTCATCTATGATTTGATAAAATTTACCGATGCGCTTCACCCACGCAAATTAGCTTTCAAATCTACTTTAAGACTGCAACTTGAATGTTTCTTCTCCTTCGATATAGTGTAGCATTATCGAACTAGTCTAGCTAGCCACGGTGGGTGAGTGGATATCGAGTCGGTCTACTAACCCCAAGATTGCAGGTTTGCTCCTGGCCGTGGTAAGTGATTTTTGAAAGGCGGCAAAAATACGATACGCATGTCATACGATGTTGGCATGTCAAAGAATCCATTTGAATTCAGTAGGCCGAGTTCATAATGGCAAAATTAATCTCGGGAATTTCCGCCAACACAAAGTTCCTCATTTCTCTACTAGAAAGCGCTATAGTATTCAAGGAGATTAGATATCTAACCTCCTTGACTTTCATAGTCAAGGAACAACGAAATTCGACATGCAAGCTACCCTCTGGGTGTCAAATAACAAAGCTTGCACCCGGCACCCGAGGCCATACAATATTATTATTATTATTATTATTATTTATTTTGCGCATGCGCTTACACATTCTCAGCATTTGCTGGAAAGAAAACATTTACAATCCCAGATACCGTACATATCACAAGGAGCAAATTCTTGGTGACTGCATTGAGTAGTAGCTTCATATTTCCCTCACTGCTTCAGGCCTGATTGCCCAAGAATAGCCTTACTACGCGACACGTAGAATGTTTTCTGCATCAGTTTGAAAAGGCATGGGTCTAATTTCAACGCCGTGAGCGATTCCTTTAAGTTGTTGGGAATCACGCCAGTGCTGGAGATAATAATAGGAACTGTCCTGACTTGTGCCATGTGCCATTGCTTCCTTATCAGTTCTGAAAGCTCTGTGTATTTTGACAGCTTTTCAACATGCTTTGTTAGTATGTTGCCACTGTTTGGGATCGCCACATCTATGAAGGTGGTGTGCTTCATGCATTTGTCAACAAGAACTAAATCAGGTCTGTTGTGCACAGCTGATTGGTCTGTCAATACAGTACGATCCCAGTACAACGTAAAGCTGTCATTTTCCAGTACACTTTCAGGAGCATATTTGTAGTACGGCACTTTCTCTTGGCTCAGCAGTTGAAGTTGTATAGCCAATTCTTGATGGACTATCTTGGCAACAAAATCATGTCTCTTCCTATATTCTGTCCCTGCAAAATGGCGACAACCCAATATAATATGCTGAACAGTCTCAGATGTTGGGCAACCGTATCTGCAATGGTCATCTTGCACAGATGCATCCTTGGTTATGAACTTTAGGTAGTTCCTCGTGGGGACAACCTGGTCCTGAATAGCCATCATAAAGCCTTCTGTTTCAGGAAACATCTGCCCAGAAATCAACCAAAAGTTCGACGCTAGCTTGTCGACGTGAGTTTGGATGACTTCATTGGGATGTCTTCCGTGTAGTGGCTTGGACAACCAGGCATTGAATCTATCCAAATCACTGCGCACCTGAATTTGAGTCTCTTGCTGACTTAAGAGTAGTGGAGTTGAATCATCTGCTTCTGTGACAGCCCTGTGCAGCATCGAATGGTTCGATACAGAACAGAAGTATTTTCTTAGCTCATAGATCTGTCGAGCTACTTGGTTGTTTATATCAACAATTCCTCTCCCACCCATATGTCTCGGTAACATGACTCGTTCCACAGATGCCCTGGGATGGTGTTTTCGTGACTTGGTCAGTGATGTTCTAATTTTCTGTTCTAAGCTTGCAATGTCAGTTTTACTCCACTTGATGACCCCAAACGAGTAACTAAGAATAGGGACAGCATAAGCGTTGATTGCCTTAACCAAGTTTTTACTGTTGAGGCTGGTGTTAGAAACAAGCTTAATTCTTCTGACAAATTCCTTCGTCAGATCTTGTTTCACTACTGAGTGTTCTATGTGTCTGGCTTGCTTCATTCCCAGATACTTGTAGGTCTCGCTAGTGAGCATTGTTGCAATCTGATGGCCCTGAGCTGTTTCATATACACCTTCCTGCAGCTTGCCTTTCATAATGTTCAGCGTCTTACATTTCTCCAGCCCGAATTCCATTTTCACATCCTGTGAAAAGGTTTCCACTATCTTCAACAGAAACTCTAGTTGTGCTCTGGTGGCAGCATATAGCTTTAGGTCATCCATATACAGGAGATGGTTGAGCTTTGCAAGCTCCCTGGAGTTCTTCTTGATACTGAATCCATATTTTGTTGAATTAAGTTGGTTTGATAGTGGGTTCATCGCAAGACAGAACCATAATGGGCTCAAGGAGTCTCCTTGGAATATTCCCTTGTGGATTGGGATCATACTTGTTGCAATACTGCCATTTGTAGTACTAAGGCTCATCACTGTACGCCACGATGTCATGGCGTGTTCCAAGAAATATATAATCTGAGGATCAATCTTATACACTGACAAAATATGGATCAACCAATCATGGGGCACGGAATCATAGGCCTTCTTGTAGTCAATATATGCCGTGAATAAATTTCTGTTATTGGTAAAGGCCTGGTTAGAAACCACTGAGTCAATGATAAGTATTTCTTTACACCCTTTGGACCCTTTCGTGCATCCTTTTTGTTGTGTTGCTATGATGTTATTTTTTTCACAGTGAGCATATATCCTCCTACTAAGACAGGACGTGATGATCTTATACATCGTGGGAAGGCATGTAATTGGACGGTATTTTCCAGGATCTTGCATATTTTGTGGGTCTTTCGGAAGTAGATGTGTTACACCTTGTGTAAGGAAATTTGGCATCTTCTGTGGATGAGCAACAACTTCATTCACCAGAGTAGACAGAAGATCGTATACGCACCAGAATTTCTTATACCAGTAATTCTGTATCTGATCTAAACCAGGTGCTTTCCAGTTCGGAAGACCTTTAATGATGGAAGAAATTTCAGTGGATGTTATTGGATCATATTGCATCGGATTAAATTCTTTAGAGATGTTTGTTACTTCCTGAACCCAATGAGAGTCTGAGTTAAAATTGGTGGCTTTGGATAGTTGATTGCTCCAAAACTCTTCAATTTCTTCTCTTGTTGGATAAGGAGCATTTAAGGATACATAGTTTTCACTCAGTGCTCTGTAGAATTTCTTCTCGCCTTTGACAAATAAGTTGTTGTCCTGTCTCCGTTTCCTACTGGCTCTGTATCTGGAAAGTCTGTTCGCTATCAACGTAAGTTTCTGTTTAAGAGCACGCGCACACTGGGGACATTTTGTCGCGGGACAGTTTTGTCGCTGTCTACCGCTGTGTGCGGCAGCTCAGGGACAACACTGTTTTGTCGCAGTACCTGCGCACACTGGGGACATTTTTTCGCGGGACAGTTTTGTCCCTGCCAACCGCTGCCTGCGCCCGACAGCTCAGGGACAAGACTGTTTTATCGTAGTACCTGCGCACACCGTAAACAAGTACAGTGCTTGTTTGGATTATCTTGTGTAGCACTCTCACTTCACACGTTTTATTTGAGAAGATGGATTTAGTGGAAACTGCTGTTGTTTGTGCGCTTGTTATTCGGTCACGAAGGAAGAAGGAAATAAGGAGACAGTACTGGGTCCATCCAATTTACAGTTCAAGATTACTAAAAGGAACGTTTTATATTTTATACAAAGACCTTCGTGAGCACCCATCAACATTTTGGTCATACTTTCGTATGAGTGTGCAAACCTTTGATGAGTTGTTAACAACAGTTGGACCACAAGTATGTTATCAAAACACAAACCTTCGCTTATCCATACCTCCAGAAGAGAGAATAGCAGTAACCATTAAGTAAGTATAAACTAAAGACTATTGTTTGATTTAAGATTATATTACCATTACAGGTACAAATTACACGGACGAGACAAAAATGTGTCCCGTGTTGTGTCCCCAGTGTGCGCATCCCAATACAGTGTAATAGCCGTTCACCTTGCGACAAAACAGTCCCGCGACAAAGTGTCCCCAGTGTTTGGGTCATCTCGGTCGGTGTGGATTTTGGACCGCCTCATTATTGCCTTACAGAGTCTCACCAGTCTTCTTGTGTGCGTTCCTCTAATAAACTCAGTCAAACGGCCAATATCTGTTCGCAATTTGTCGATATTGCCTATCAGACGTCTCTCCCACTTAGGAGTAACAGGAGCACATTTCTTACTGCAGGAAGTATTCCTTTCTCTCAGTTGGATGCCCATAGTTCTGATAACTGTGACGGCTCCACAGTACAGAACAGTGTGAAGAGATTCTAAGTCATTCACATCTATCAAGTGTTTGGGTAGGATAGCTTGATTCATGATATTTAAAATTTTTGATACCTTCCTAGACGAATTTACTCGAGGCAAGGCAGGTCTAAGCATTGGGTCTGTTCCATTGAACTGAGTCATAGCCGTCATCATTTCATCTGCTAGGATCTTGGTATGTGACTCATCTTCATGATGCGTATCCGGCTGTATGCCACTGACTGGCTCATTGTGTTCTTCTTGATGTTGTTCCTGCTCATGGAGCTCTTGTGCTAATTCACTCTCCAGATTAGTTCCTTGATCACAATCAAACACTCTTCTGACCTCCTGCTTGATTGTATTAAGTCTTGCTTCTGGCACTAAATTATTACGGACTATCGCCCTATATTGGTCCGCCACTCTCTGTTCAGTCACATGGAGTTCGGGGTATGCTTCATGGAACTCATTGAATAATTTCTGCCTATATCCAGTTAGTTCTGTTCCAATGCGGGTCACCTTATAATAAATGCGCATTATGGTCTCGTTCATTGCGATTGACCATTTTAAGCGCTTTCTTGGCAGGTCTGCTTGGGTGAGTGCCGGAAGTGGTTCTGGCACAGCACTTTCAGCAGGCAAAGCACTTGACGTTGGTTGGCTTTGTTGTAGTTGTTGGGCTGTATCTTCTTGTGCGACAGGAGCCCGCCTCATCAGCATTATTATTATTATTATTATTATTATTATTATTATTATCGAACTAGACTTACACTGCTCATTAGCTTCATTAGCATGTCCACTCTGATGGTAGTTTAGATGCCTGCCGAGCGCTAGTTAGGGTTTTCATGTGCAATGGCAGATGACCTCGTAGTTCCGCCCCTTGAAACCTCAATAACTAACAAACTAACGAACCTGACGCTATAGTGGTGCTCCTTGCGGTCAAACGCTGAACGAAGGGCGGACAATGAACAATATTAAAATGAGCAGGTCTTTATCGTGTTGGAAGCCATTTCTCAGCGTTGCCTTGTGCAAACATTATATATTCAATTTGATTTTAAACATTGAGAGCAACACAGTAACTTTAAATGTTCTTAGAAGATAATTTACTAGACACAAAGTTGTATTAGGGTATGATGAGGAAATATGATGGGCAACTCAGGAGAGGCAGGACCTGTTGTTCAAGGTCAGCATTGGTCAACGTGCTGGTTAAAGGGAGATTCTGGCTACTGCATCCATTCCTGGATTAATATGGTCGGATGATAACACGAACCTAGAGAGGTCAGACATGAAAAACGAATTAGAGGAACCAACCACAGGTAAATGGCGGCAATGCTGGGTTTAACTCAGGACTCTCTGGTCGGAATCCATCTTCCAACAGTTACGATAAGGATCTCAAATATACATGAATATTATATTTGTTTAGATTTCCAGTTCTTCCCTACTTGTGTTATGAAAGGAACCACTGTTGGCTCGTGTCGGCAATAGCCTGGTTCTTGCGTGAAGCACGATGAAGCGTGAAGCAGAACGCTTTCGCCAGGCCGAGCGACATCGCGTCTTGTGCTGCGGTGACGTCACAGATGGACAAAGACGAGACGGGAGCACTCTGGCGGAATGGAGTGGAGTGTCAACATACCAGAGATAGTCTTCATGTTGCGGTGGTGTTGACTTGTCGTTAAATGAAACATTGGGACGCTTCTTTGCTAAAATCTGCTGTCTACAACACTAATAGATGATGATGATGATGATGATGATGATGATAATTGTTGTTTTAAGGGCCTAACATCTAGGTTATCGGCCCCTAGTGGTTTGGGTGATAGTGAAAGATGAGATGAGAATGAAAACTATAACTAATACTAACCACAAACTTACAAGCCAGAAGAAGAAATGGTAAACAAATAAAGGATAACGTAAATAAAGGACAGGAAGAAAAGAAATGCCCTCAACCCTCGAAGAATGAGGATTCAGGGACGTGGAAGAAGGAGAGCCATGAAAGGCAGATAGGAAAGGGGGAAAGAGGAAGGGCTCGCCCCAAGGTCAGAGAAAAGGGGGACAAACGGATCCAGCTCAGGAATCCCTCGAGGTCGTCAACTCCCAAACTCACCAGCCGTGAGCCCATGAGGGTGTAGCACTATCCAGGGTGCACCAGAAGTGGTGGGGCTACACACAGACCGCCTCCTTGAGGGCCTTGTGCAGTTGGCAGGAGATAACATGAAAAGAAAAAAAAAGGCAGATCCCTGAAGGAAAGATGAGACAAGGGCCAACTAAGCCAGGAAAGTGAAAGCAATGCCGGACTCAGCTCGGGTCCCGTAGTCGCCAACCCACGTTCACTAGATGTGAGCCCCTGGGGGCCCAACACTAATAGCACTTACAGCACTAGCTCTTATATCTTTGGCACATGCGGTTTCTACACTCGACATTATCTGAAGACTGTAATTAACTTCCCGTTTGGTCCCATCGAGCGTTCTACATAAAACTGGAAGGAAGGAGATTGGAGTTCGAGTTCTGGGGACTCAATCTTCAGATTTGACAACTTCAAGAGGAGCATTTCTCTGACGCCATATTGCTGACTGTGTTCAGCCAACTGTGCCAGGGTTGGAGCGGGGTAGGCTACACCCGAACTGTACTCCATGCAAAGGCCAGGATGCTACTTTGTTTATGGCCACAGTAACCGCCCACCTAACTCTACCTCAAATTATAAATATACAAAGACACCACAATAATACAGACTAGTTGATACCCGTCAAAACATGACGGTCATTGGGGAAATATTTACTGAAGGATTCTCTTATAGAGTATGCATTTTTTGAACGATTACTTTCTGACAATGTTGCAAATTTAAGGGCGTCGAAAGATCGACTTCGCAACATATAACTGGCCATGAATGAAACCTTGATGAGGCAAATAGAGGTCTACACGTCCCAGAGTTTCCCCTTGAGCTTTATTGAGTGTGATAAATTACGCCAAGCGAATTGGAAATTGGAAAATTGAAGTGTGTTATCGGAAGATGTTAAATCAGGTCGAAGGATTAGCTCTCTGCCCAAAAAGTGATTTGCCTCCATATATACTTACTCGAAAGGTTTTAGCCATAGAGCCACAACAATATACCCCCCCCCCCTTTTTTTTAATTCATTGGTAGCAAAAGTAGGAACTACTTGAAAAAATTAATCGTCTGCAGTCCTTACCTGAATCACAGATAACACACACTAATACAGCCATCACAACTAACACTGATTATCAGACAAATTTTACACACACCCAAAGTACACGGGGCTACATGGCCGCGTCGCGTCGTCGCAGTCCCTAAACTAAGGAACCAACCCACCAACCAAACTAAAATAAGGGGTCTAAGGTAGGAAACTTTGAGCGTGATGGAAGTACGAGCTTTGAAGTGGCCTTGCACGAGCTTTCTGGGTAATACAGCATCCCTTAGAATCTGCGGAATGTAGGCTATACAGTATAACAAAATTGTTGATTTCTATGTCGATGACGACCTTCTGAGCCTTTTTAGCCTACTTTCGATTTTTGCAAAAAATGAAAGTAGACATATGAGATCAACACATGGCGAAAAATTGTGTGTCTGTGTGTGTGTGTGTGTGTTTGTATGTGTGTGTGTGTGTGTGTGTGTGTGTGTGTGTGTGTGTGTGTGTGTGTGTGTGTGTGAGTGTGTACTCTGAATGTCTGTACTCCTCCTCCCGCCCCCTATCAATTCGAACACGGTAAAACCGAATTGAACGAAATTCGGTACAGAGGTAACACTAGCGAAGGGCACCTCAGTGTCATGTTTTATATCGCCGCCATCTTGACGGAAACGTAATGGCAGCCACTCAAATGTTAAAAGCTTATATCAAATTACGAACAACCTAATCATCTGCCTCTACCACATTTTGCAACATTATACCTTTATGTACGAAGAATCATTTGACCGAACTACAAGGTCATCATCCCAATAATTTGCGGATGGCGGCCATGTATGTGTGCAAATCGATTCGCCCTATCAATTCAAATACGGTGAAAACGAATTGAACGAAATTTGGTAAAGAGGTAGCACTAGCAAAGGGCACCTCATATTCATGTTTAATATCCGCATAGCACGTTGTATTTCAACAAGCTACTACAACCAACATTCAACTATACTCCTTGAAAAGGACAAAGAGATATTACAATACCCATGCATTTTGGAGAAAGTACGCTATATGTTCTTTACTGAACATCTTGTTAGCTTTAAGTTCTGTCCATTGAACCTCTTTTGCTATAAGTGTCATGTTTCAAAGTGACTGGCCACATGGCTCAGCGGTAACGTTCTCGTCTTCTGTTCCCAAGGTTGCAGGATCGAATCCCGACGCAGTCAGTTGGAATTTGAGGGTGCGCCAATGCGAGGGAGCCGTGTCAGTAGATTTACTGACACGTTAAAGATCCCTATCGAGACGAAATTCCGGCACCCCGGCGTCTCTAAAAGCCGCAGTAGTTTAAAGGGACGTAAAGCCAATAACATTTTTTTCCCATGCGAATTGACCACTTTGGATCACGCAACAACTTTATTTCTGTTTCTTTTCCTTTGCCTGGAGTATGCTCTGTCTCCAATATTCCTCCATGCATTCCCTGGCGAGTTTCCTTTGATCTTCTGTCCAAGTTCGTCCACTTCCCTTAGGTCTTCCTTAATCTTGAAACACTTCCAGATTTTTCACTACTCTTAAATCCCATTCTTTCTAGCATCTGAGACTCTGTGGTGTTCAACTTTTCTAAATATTTCCTACTCCCTTAGTCCACGTTGGAGTGGTCTTGTTCTTCCAGAGATAGTCGAATATTTGTTTTGTTAATCTATGTTTGTGCATTCTGTATAGACGACCGAGGAATGTCAGCCTCCTCTTCCGCATAGTCTCTGAGATTCTTTCCAAGTTCTGGTAGACTTCTCTGTTGCTTTAAAATTTCCATCCGCCTTCAGTCCGAACTGCACCCATGATTTTTCTTAGAATTCTCCTTTCCAGGACGTCTAGTTTTTTTTCGAGGCTATAGCTCATCGAGAGAGGCATTCACTGGCAAAGAGACATTCCGTTTTTACGACAGTGTTATAATGCCTTATTTTGGTATTCCAGGAGATGCACTTCTTGTTGTAGATATTTTTCGTTAATCCATATGCTATTTCCATTTTTAGGAAACATTATTATTAGTAAATTAATTTATTTATATATATATTAATTTAATTATTATTGATTAAGGTAGTAAATGTATTAAATATCCATTAGTATTCATTTAGGTAAAATTATATTTAGCCGTATTAGGGTCGATGACCTAGATATTATGCCCTTTAATACAACTTCATAAAACATACAGCACCTACAAGGTTAGTTTCAAAAAGAACATGTTGGTAGTTCCGTGACATTGCCTTCACAGTTTTTGGATAGAGATCCTTGAAATGATTATGATAATATTGTTGTTTTAAGGGGCCTAACATCTAGGATATCGGCCACTATCTTTGAAATGAATTCAATGTTCTGTAATTGTATGATACACATATTGGAATAGATCATGGCATTAGACATTTTAGTATGTTTATGTTATTAATGAATTAATTAACTTTAGGGGCTTGAGACATCTTGGTCATTAGTTGGGTGTGTGTTGAGCTTGCCTCATAACCTGTATTGCTGTGATGACTGTAGTAACTGTATCAGGGACATTGTGGGATAGACGCCCCGGGGGCTTGAAGTAAGGTACTAATCCAGCATTCGCCTGGAGGGAGTGTGTTAGTATTCAACAGGCTATTTCATGTGGTCAGGTCCAGCTCTGACCTCGGGTGTGATACGTTCTTTTACCCTATGGCTGTGAACCACATGTGATACCACTTTACACAGAGACACACGGTTTGGGGGTGTAAGTACGCTTTAAGATACACAGATCCACAATTTCATCAATATAACACTGACATACTAATCCCTTCCGACACACAAATGCCAATAAATATCCTTACATTTTACTTCAATTATATGGGATCTAGTCCTCTCATTTTGTTTGTAAGCCTTCTAAACCTCAAATTACATATTTTAACTTCATTATATTCACCCCAGTTGGTAGCCTATAACTGTGCGTAATTAACATACATTTTACTGTTATTATGACTTCTATGCATTAATATTCAACTTTTTCTATTAACAGTGGGTATCAGTGTGCAATATGAGCAATAATATGGTTTTCTAATCAATTCCCTTTCTTGAGAATTCAAAACGAATATTTCGACATTCCTGAATCTCTGATACAAACGTATCTATTTCATATGTTTATGATTTGACTTCATTTTACTTGACCTTATTTCTTTATTTAAGCTATTGCATGGAAATGTAGCAACTACTTCAACCTTAATGCTGTATTATAATGAGCTGTATCATGGGGGACCCGGATCCTACTCGACATTAGACACAATATATCCCTGTCTTAATAATCATGATCAATTACAAAATCTGACACTTATTAATTCCTGAAGTTACATGTTACTCTTTCTGACATATATTGTCGATACACTTAGTCTTTCTGTTATTCTATGCTCCAAGGAATGGATTTGCTTTAAACATACAAGTTAATATGTTAATATGTTAATATGTACGCAAGCTCTCGAATCTACGATACCGTCGATGGCGTGTACTGAGGATTATTCAAAATCTCAACTGACATTTGATCTAAGATGCCTTTATCTATCCAAATACAATGCAACCACTTACAAAGTCCAGCTAATTGTCCTGAGGAATCTCTACCAACATTTACTGTATATGTCTCAGCTCTAAGGCTGTTCCTACCAAGTCAAACTCTGTGACTAATTTCACTTCATTGTGTGAGGCAGACTTCGATTTGCAAATTCAGTGCGCCAACGATCCATCAGGAGGGTGTTGGCTTCATCACTCGCGCCATTCATAATCGGTGTGTGTGGTATATTTTAATTAGTTCAGAGAGGGACCACAACCTACGTTTCTCTGTCTCTCGCAAGAATGAAACAAAACGAAGCCTCCCTGCGCTACTTGACGATTAGGGAAAGGGACCCCACTGCACAGAAATCAATCTCCCTTTAATCGGCTCCAACCACCTGGGGACGGACTCCTTAACTTCTCTGTCCTCGAATCACTGAGCGACAGGACAACGATACCATAATTATATTCCTCTCTGAATCCACTTACCTGGGTTACAACAACTACCAGTCCTGTCTAATGGATCGCTCCTCTGATTGGTCAATTCCACATCGAAATGTATCTTCAACTTATATCCGCATGGCGCTGATGCCCGCAAATTTCTTTAATATTCCACTCAATGTACGTGTCTTCCATTGTATAACGAAAGTAGTATATAAGATGAAAATGTTTTGGCAATAAAATCCGAATTGATCACAGTAATAGCAATTTACATTAGACCCCGAGCAAGTGCAGATGAGGTAATGGAGGCTATAATGACCGCAGTCATCGCCACAGACAAACATGACGATACAATAAAAGCGGGTGACATAAACTGTCGAATGTTGTTGTTTGAGTCTTCAGTCCTTTGACTGGTTTGATGCAGCTTTCCACGCCTCCCTGTCCTGAGCTAATCGTTTCACCTCTACATAGCTACAACACCCTACATCCGAGGGAATCTGTTTAACATATTCTAACCTTGGTCTACCCCTACAGTTCTTGTCCTCGACCCTTCCTTCCATAACTAAGCTTGCTATTCCTGGGTGTCTTAGTATGTGTCCTACTAACCTATCTCTTCTCTTCATTAGCAGTCGACAGAAACATCTCTCCTCTCCCACTCGTCTTAATACCTCTTCGTTTGTAACCCTATCTACCCATCTGATCTTCATCATTCTCCTGTAACACCACATTTCAAATGCTTCAATTCTCCTCTTTTCTGCTGCACCAATAGTCCAATTTTCACTTCCATAGAGCTCCACGCTCCAGACAAAGGCTTTCAAAAATGACTTCCTAATACCTAAATCTATATTCGATGTCAACAGATTCCTTTTTTGTAGAAATGCTTTCTTTGCCTGAGCCAACCTACTTTTTATATCCTCTTTGCTTCGTCCATCACTGGTTATTTTGCTTCCTAAGTAACAGAAGTCTCCTACTTCCTTCAGCTTTTCACCTGCCAATTTGATCTCCATAGAGGTTTCTGATTTATTTCGGCTGCATTCCAGTATTTTTTTTACATTTATTAATTTTCATCATGAATTCTTTTCGTAAGACGGAGTCCATACCATTCAAAAACTCATTCAAGTCCTCAGGCTTGTCGGCCAAGATGACGATGTCATCAGCAAATCTCAGAGATGAAATTATTTCTCCTTGAATCATCACTCCCACTTTTAAATTTTTCTCCAATTTCCTTCATTGCTTGAACAATGTAAAGATTGAAAAGTATGGGTGATAAGTTGCAGCCTTGCCTCTCACCTTTCTGAATACCAGCTTCTCTCTCATGTCCTTCAGTTCGAATGACTGCTGTCTGGTGTCGGTATAGATTGTACATCACCCTCCTATCCCTGTACTTTATTCCAATAGATTTCAAAATGCCAAACAATTTAGTCCAATCAACGTTATCTAAAGCCTTTTTTAAGTCTACAAATGCCATGAACGTTCTCTTATCTTTCCTTATTCTACCTTCCAAAATCAGCCTAAGACTTAGTACAGCTTCCCTTGTTCCTACATTTCTCCTGAAACCAAACTGGTCTTCACCCAACTCCGTTTCTATCTGGCTTTCAATCCTCTTGTCGAATACAAATACTAAAATGCAAACCATCATGGAAATACTAAGAGCAGAGGGATTTATCCTAGCTAACAAAAATGATATGCCGACTTACATAGACTCTAACGGAACCAGTGCCATAGATCTGCTTCTGTATAGAGGCAGAAATATAACGTTGATAGAACAAATGGGGCTATGGGACACGGGTATTTCACCTATTAGAAAACATGGGCCAATAGTAAAGACGATGGAAATAGCAATGGGGATTCCACACAAAAATAAATGATGATCCTCAAAGAAGACTATCCAGATTCATACACCAGCAAAACGTAAATCAAAATACGGGTGCCATACAAGAAGTGAAGGGAAAAATCGCGGACGGGCATGTGGAAACAGCATTGGATATTATGACTGATCTAATAATGAGCGCCTCCCGACTTGCAATGGAGAGACGTGCACAGCCATGGTTTGATAGGACTTGCTTTGAAGAAAGAAGAATCACTCTGAACGCTCTAGGCATAGCAAAAACTACAAAACGAATAGAAGATATAGAGGACTACGCGAGTCAAAGATGACACTACAAAGCACTCATGAAAACAGCAAGAGGAAATTACATGGAAAAGGAAGCGCAACAGAAAGCAGAAGAAGCGGAAAAGAATCCTTTCTTACCCATAAAGAGGTGAACACACCACAGTGTGAAAGAGGTTCCAATATACAAAAGGGAGAAGCATTTCTCGCGAATATTGAACAAAAGAAACCAGCCTGAAACCTATGCAATAGACATACAGGATAAAAATGTAATGAAAAGGACAATTGAAATAACGGAAGACAAATTAGACCTATGCATCAGAGGACCAAAAAATAAGAAAGCAACCGGTTGGTTGGTTGGTTCCTCAGTTTAGGGGCTGCGATAACGTGGTCGTGTAGCCGACCAGACCAAGTTGCGTATGAGCATCTCAAAGACACAGCTGATACACTCAAAATCGTATGGACAGAAATTTTCAACAAATATCTGGCTTTAAACATCATTCCTGAAAAGTGGAAAAAAGTTACCCTGAAGGTAATATATAAAGGGAAAGGCAGTGCAGATGATTTGAACTCATACAGAAGTGTGGCACAGCCCATAAATTGTCCATGAAAATAATCACTAAAACACTAACAGATCTCACTAATCAGCATATACCTGAATATCAGCTTGGATTCAGAAAAGAGACAGTGACAGCACTCCTACGTGACATTGAGGAAGCTCTTAACAAACAGTACTACACCATTTTCATACGTTATGAAAAAGCCTTCGTCTATGCAAAAACTTAGGGACATGATTGGTACAGATCATACTCTATCGGATATATTACAAAATATTCTGAGACAAAACGTACTACAGATAACTGATGAGGTGTCGATATCAGAAGACATAATCCAGACAAATGGAGTTATGCAATGAGGCCCTATAAGCCCACTGCTCTCCAATATAATGACAGCAGATATAGGGAAGAATTTGAAGGGGGCTACACTCATAATGTATGCAGAGGACATGACCCTCGGGTCATCAAATAAAGAGATATTGCAGCAACATTTGAACTTTATACATCAATGGGCTACAGACAATGATTTCCACAGAAACAGAAATAAAACAGTGCAAATGGTATTCAGGAGAAGAGGAAGAATTTCAAGGACTGATATCGTGAAGATAGGAAACGAACAATTAAATGTAGTCAAAACATGTAAGTACCTCGGCATTACAATGCAGCCTACTGCTTCAACATTCGGCATTCACATACAAGAGAGATCAGCAGTAGCTATAAGAGCAATGTGCAGCATCCCTGAAACTAGCAACGTCGATGAGACTCTTCGAAACGACAATCGCCCCCATTGCTACAAATGGGATTGAACTCATATGAGATAAATTGAAAACCAGTGATTTACAAAAGCTAGAAAACGTGAAAGCACACTTCATGCGCCAAATGGAATGGCATACATTCCTACAAAAGAAAGGTTTTTCCTCGAGGATATAAGGCTCAAGGGATTCCTACCAAGTACACGCGCTAGAAAGAAGGAAACAGAAGGAGAAAGAGATAGATAATGGATTTTTTGGAACAGATGCCATGTTAAATAGGCAATGGACCAACACCAATCAAACGCAAAGGTACTCAATCATAGGGATCGCGATTCATGGTTTGCACCATAAAATGTGTGTAATGACTAAATATCACCAAGCAGATGACCAATGCGTGTATAAAATATGTGGCAAAAGGTGTGAACTTTATCACATCAAGCAATGCAAAAGCAGGTGGGTGGATTATTGGCTGAGGAATAACCCACCCACCAAGGGAAGATGATTAAGAAAAGGAAGTGGGTTTCGGACTGGAGAAAAAGGATAGAGAAATAGGATGAGAGTTCCACAAAAGTTATAAATTTAACCTTTAATGCACTTAGAGGCGGTTTCCACGGAAAATCCGTTCTCTGATACCTAAAATGGGTAAGAGCTTGGTCTAAGCTGACGGGAAATACAGCTAGGACTTGGGCGGTTTGCAGGAGAGTGGCCTTAGTATATTCCCTCTCAAGCAGGCACAAGACTACTATAGGGCAGGGTGTTGGTCTGGCAAGACTGAGAGTAACAGATTTGTTGTATGTCTGTTCAAAGAAATTCGTTTTTGCAAAGTAATTCGAAGGATGCCAATAATTTGAATCAGGTTTGGTATTTCCAGTTCTCGAAATTATAGAGTTCCTGAAAAAGCGACCAAGTGCTTCCAGGAAGGATAATGACAAAAAATTATACCTGGGGGAGTAATTTTGGGAAGTGCACCAATGGTTGCATTTGGAAATGGCTAAGCTTTTACTCAGCGAGAGGCCGGCTAAAGGTTTAGGCAAAGAAAAACACTTATCTTTTGGAAAACTGACCATAAGTTTCCGGAGAGGATCTCCACAAGCAGGTAGCTGGCGTAGCGAGCTTTACTTGCCTTACTGGCCAGTTAGAATTAGCTATTAAAGATAAGAGAAACTTTAACGAGATTACCACTAAGAGTTCTTGCTCAAATGCAACGAGTGGTGAAAGCCCTATCAATAGATTTAATGGCATCGAGTAGGGAGAGCCAAGGAGAACAGGATCCTGCCTAACCGTTGTACTAGAAAAAATGAAAAGGCAAAAAGAAACGCTTAATTTATTCAACAATTCAAAGAAGTTGATAACTTTAATAAATATATATTTTCAAATTGGTTAACAAATTTGGGGTCACAGACCTCAGAAAACATTAAACGATTGCTCCAGGCACTTAACAATTCTTTAGGTTTCAAACCTTATATATGTACTAAAATCTTTGTAAGATTTAAAAAAGACAAATGAAGTAATTAAAGTTTAAACATTCAATTGAGTACAAGGAGTGTACTTTAAGAAATTTCCAGGTAACTATTTTAGAAAAAGTTACAACTTCGAAAATAACAAAGAAGAAAGAGGGTAGAAAAAAGGAGAAGTTCCTATAACTTCTTATATTTATACAGAATTTCTGTTGTTTATTATACAAATAAGGGCAGGTCACTTACTGTGAACCCTGAAGAGAAAATCAAAAGGAAGGTTCTCGACCTCCTATGTTTTAAGTAGAAATCACGAGACAAATGGGGCAGTTTCCATTTCGTGAGACCTAGAAATAACTCACTCAAGAGTTGAAAGAATTGTTTTTCCTTATTATAAGGTAGAAACAATGTAAGTTTGAACCGTGTATAAAACACGTAGTTATGCAGAAATTAAGTAATGCTAAACAAACAAGATGGAAGGGCACTTCGTTATAGTGACACCTTATAGAAAAGTTACAATTTTATTAATATGGTGTGTTAGTAGAAGGTTTAGGGAAGATCAATTGGGATTGAGGAGAAATGTTCATGGCCTTATTTAATGTAAACGGACGTTCACGACGCGGAAGAAATACAGAAAGCACTGTTTCTCACTATAGTCTTTTGAATAGATGAAAAAATCACTGTAGTAACACGAAAGTTTATGGCAAAGAAAGTTATTGCAATGATGAAAAAGGACTGGTTGCACTAGATAGGCGAGAGTCTATTTCTTGAGAAGTTTGTGAATTACAATTAAATGCGCCATAGAACATTCCAGCGGTGGAAGAAAATTCGCTATTGTAGTAATTTAGAAGTAAGATTCTTCAATTTTAAATAGTATTCTCACAAGTGAGTGAAAAATACATGACGACAGGACTTGTAGATAAAGTTCAGGATCTGGAAGGTTCCAGAACGATCTTAATAGAAGAATGGGGCCAAAGTTAATCCAGCGGAGGAACTAGCTTGGTGAATTATAGACAGCGGGTATTAGATAATATCCCACGTGGTGAGAAGATTTCTCATTTAATTAGCTTAAGAAAATCTACTTTCTATTAAGGTTGGCTTAGACAGACAAAAGCTCAACATGGCAAATCCCGCGAAGAATAATTGTTGCCCCAAATAAGTAATCTCACGCTGTCTATAAAATATCGTTAAAAGCATGCAGAAGTTAACACCATGACGATGAGGTTAAAACTTTAAAGCTGTACTTATCTTGGTTGCATGTCGAAGGTGAAGTTCCCTTTGACGGATGCCTAGAGTGCCAACATGGCGTAGAGAGTAGAGAGTGCCTCTTGCTTTGAGGAGACTGGCTCTAGTTGAGCCCTGACTGATCGAGTCAACTGCCGATTTACAAGTGAGACCTGCTCAGCAAAGCGCGGAGGGTCCAAGGAAGGGAAAGAGTGGGGGTAGGAGACAAAAGGAATACATATCAGAATAACCAACATAGGAAATTAAATTCTCTTGAGGAGATGGTCTTCAATGAGTTGATAGCAGGCGATACTAGCACAGCATGGTGAGTGAAAAAGTAAACGACGTTCTCTTGCTCATGGAGATAATAGCTGGCGATGGTAGCAAAATCTGGTGGCCAGATGGATAAGTAAATCCTCTTGCACCAGGAAGATTTGAAGAGCTTCAGAGATTCGCTGCTAGATGACGTTAGGTGGGTCATGGAAGATATATCTCTAGAACAGACTCATAAAAGATATAAGCGACCTGATCACCAAAGAGAAAATAGAAGATCACTGTTGGTGTTTGATGAAAAGGAAGGAATGAACAAGCAAAGAGCAATAAACTTATATTCTCTTGTACCGTGTATTCCAAGAATACACCATACTGGGAGGGGAAAACACCAACAGAGAACAAATAAACAGTCAAACATTTAATGGTAATGGAGCGATCAAAGAAAGTGGTCTTGTGATCGGACCATTAGTGGTCAAGATTCTGACCACCCTGACTCTCCCATCTCTTTTAGGATAACACTCGGTCACTCTACCAGAGGTCCATACTAGGGGGGGTGAAACATCCCTAACCAAGACCAAGTCCCCCACTTTAATGTCGGGACTGGAAAGAAACCACTTCTGTCTCCGTTGCAAGGAAGTTAAATATTCCAAGTTCCACCTCTTCCAAAAATAATTACGGAGGGCTTCAAGTTTACGCCAAACGATAGGTAGATTAGAATCCCTGTAAGAATTGGGAAGAGGAGGAGGAGGAGTGCCGATAAGGAAATGACCAGGTGTAAGTGGAAGCAGGTCATCAGGGTCATTGTAAAGAGGAGTTAAAGGGCGAGAGTTAACTATACCCTCAATCAGAACGGACAGTGAATTGAATTCTTCATAAGTCAGAATGCGATTACCTAAGACTTTTCTTAAATGACGTTTAGTGAGCTTTACGCAAGATTCCCACCTGCCATCGTGATGAGGAGCGTAGGGAGGTATAAAGCGCCATTTGAAACCCTTTGAGTAGGAAAAATTAGAAATTTGTTCCATGGCAGGAGAGGAAGTGAGAGCTTTCTTCCACAGGGAAACTGCGCCCTGAAAAGTGGAAGCGTTATCAGAGAACATCTCGGAAGGAACACCACGCCTAGCAGTGAAGCGAGAGACAGCTGATAAAAAGTAAGAAGTAGAAGCATTCGTTACTAGTTCCAAGTGGATAGCGCCAGTAACCATGCAAACAAAGAGAGAAACATAAAGCTTACCAAACAATTTGCGTTTAGCTTCAGGAGAATTTTGTTGATATTGGAACGGACCCATATAGTCCACACCAGTTAAAGCAAATGGGCATATAGGAGAAGAGCGAAAAGAGGGCAGATCGCTCATTAATTGAGTATTGATTTTAGGTTTCGCTTTGAAACAAGGAATGCACTTATGAATTACAGAAGATACTTCATGAATTCCATTTATAATCCAGTACTTTTCCCTTAAGAGGCAAAGCAGAGTGCGTGTACCAACATGCAGATTGCGATAATGAAAGTCACGTATAATTAAGGAAGTTACGTGATGTTTGGAAGGCAAAATAACCGGATGCTTTTTGTCCTCAGAGAGCAAAGATTGCGAGAGCCTTCCACCTACCCTGAGTAACCCATGGTCATCAAGGAACGGGGCCAAAGCACGAAGACGACTGGATTTGGGAAGATCCCTTTTAGAAGAAAGTAAAGACAATTCAGAAGAAAAGGCTTCTTGCTGTGTCAGTTGTAAAACCTTAATGGTAGCGAGATTCAATTCATGATTGGTAAGGTGTGGTTTGGGGAGAAGAGGTTGGTCAACCACAAAATATTTCCATCTAAGGAGATAGGCGATAATTCGTATTAATTTATGAAAAGAAGAATAGCGGGACAATAAGGGATGAGAAGCGTTGGAAACAAGACACGAAGCAATGGATGGAGGTACTTTAGCGTCAGGAAAATTGGAGTTTGTAGCTGGAGGTTTAGAAGGCCATGACGAAGAGTCTTCGATTAACCACGAGGGCCCATGCCAGTACAACTGGGAAGCTGCCAATTGAGAAGGTAAACAACCACGAGAGATAATATCGGCTGGGTTATCAGCACTGGGCACATGCCTCCATTGACATCCAGAAGAAAGAGTTTGAATTTTGGAAACCCTGTTTGCAACAAAAGTTTGCCAGTGAGAGGGGTTCTTGGCGATCCAAGAAAGGGTGATCATTGAATCGCTCCAGAGATAGATTTGCGAGAATTCGACTTTTAATACCTCCCGTAATTTCTTAACAAGTTCTGCAGCCATGAGTGCAGCACACAATTCAAGCCTAGGCAAAGTGATAGTTTTAAGAGGAGCGACCTTCGATTTGGCACAAACGAGGTTGGACACTGAAGATCCATAGAATGAACCGTGATAAACTAAGTATGCGCAGCAACCATAAGCTTTTTCGGAACTGTCCGCGAACACATGAAGGAAAAAAGGTGCATTAGAATGAGCGTTAATTAAATTCCTGGGAATTTCAATAAGGGAAAGATCCAGCAAATTGCTGCGAAACGAGAGCCAACGATTAAGAAAAGAAAGAGGGACAGTGTCATCCCATTCACATTTGAGCGACCACAGCTCTTGCATGAAGAGTTTGGCTATAACGATAACTGGGGCAAGGAATTGAAGTGGATCAAAAATTTTTGCAATTTCAGAGAGAATTTGTCTTTTTGTGTTAGGAAGCTCTTCTGCGAGCGAAACTTTATAGATGAGAGTGTCAGTGCAAGTGCACCAATGAACTCCTAGAGTTTTTATAGATTCGGAGTTTCCACAAATTTCAACAGAAGAAGGATCTACGTCTTCGATGGGAAACTGGGCGAGAAACTCAGGGGAGTTAGAATTCCACTTATGAAGTGGGAAACCTCCCTTCCTTAGCAATGCCTGAAGTTCTAAAGACACAAAAGAAGCTTCCTCCAAAGTGGGGAAGGACTGCAAATAATCGTCAACATAGAATGACGTAGTTAGTGCTTCAGAGGCTTTGGAATTAAATAAATGACCATCTTGTGAGGCTAGCAAGTGTAGGGATCGGATAGCAAGGAAAGCAGAGGGTTTTAAACCATAAGTAACCGTTTTTAAGCGAAATACCTTAATGGGCTTGCTGATTTCATCACGCCACAAGATTCTTTGGAGATCTCTTTGTTCCGGTTGAATTAAAACTTGACGGTACATCTGTTTTATATCAGCTATGACAGCTATGGGAAATAATCGAAAGTTTAAGAGTATAGCAGATAGATCTGACTGAATAGCAGGACCAGAATAAAGAGTGTCGTTAAGGCTGTTGCCATTAACGTCGGGTGATGAACCATTGAAAACAACTCGGATTTTATCTTTTACAAGAGGGTTTTTCCACACGGGATGATGATTTAAATAAACCGTTTCAATTGGGGGGTGCAATTCATCATCAGATTTGTTAACAACTTCCATATGATCTAAGCTTTCATACTCATCCATGAAATCAGTATACTGCTGTTTAACAAGGGGTTCTTTTTTGAATTTGCTCTCGATAGCAAAGAGAGCTTTTCGAGCTTTTGGCTGAGAGTGAATAAGTTTGGGAGGATTATGTAATCTTGGCATTTGAACAACGAACCGGCGATCAGAAGAACGAGTGGTGGTGTTCAAAAAAAGTTGCTCACAGAATTCATTTTCTGAAGAGGTTACATTAGGAGGATCAACGCTTTCAAGCCTCCAAAACTGTTCCAGGTCAGTATTGGAGAAGTAACATTGCGATGCAGGTTGGGAAGAATAATGGGGAAGTTGACCTGTGACGATCCATCCAAAATTAGTGTCTCTGGCGACCACGTTTGAGGATAACTTGCGAACCTGTTTACGAAGGCAATTCCAGAAAACATTGGCACTAAAGAGTATGTCAATAGGATTTTGCAAGTTGAACAAAGGATCGGCTAGCCTTAAATGCAAGGGAATGTTTAACCCTGAAATATCCACAGAGTGACTTGGAGTGTCTTCTCCAATGCTATTGAGAATTAGACAATTAAGTTTAAAGAAGTTGTTTCTATGACAAATATCTTTTATGGTTAGCTTCGAGAATTGTAAAGCTTGCGATTTTGAGCTGTTGATGCCCGACACGTTGATAGAAGTGGGGTTTACAGGTAGGCCTAGTTTTCTAAAGGAATTAGACACAAAATCATGAGTTGCCGCTGAATCTAGAAGACCGCGTGCACGGACCCAGTTGCCAAAGTTATCCTGATCTTCGATTTGGACAGTAGACAACAATACTTGAGCACTGCGAATGGACTTGGCATTTTGAATATACGATGAAGCATTAGAACTGTTAGCACTATCATTTTTCGGAGAAGTAGATGCTGTCGATGACCTTGCCTGTTCATGACGATGTAACAAAGTGTGATGAGCCTTTTCACAATGGTAGCAAAGTCTTGTGGACTTGCAATTAGAAGCAGAATGAGTAGGCGGTAGGCAATTGAAGCAATGTTTGTTCTGGGAAACTAATTTTCTTCTGTCGTCGACTGACATTTCTTTAAAGGTTTTACAGAGGTATAGGGCATGAGGATCTTTACAAAGTATGCATTTTAAAGGTTCGTTTAAACTCTTGCGAGGTTCGCTTTGAGTGTTTAAAACCATAGAGCTAGCAACACGACGTTCACTAGACCTAGTTGGGTAACCAGTAGAGTTTGATTTAAATTTAGATGAGCTGGACCCGGGTTTTTGGGTGTTAGACGCTAAGCGTTCGCTTTTAGGTTTGATAGACATTAATTCAAATTTGGAACTCGGGGAAGAGGGTTCACTTTGATTAGCTAGAGCGGTTAAGAGTTGGCATCTAGCGTTTATAAAAGTGACTAAATGCTCGTAAGAGTAGTCGTCTTCTTTGGAAAGTTCAATTTCCCAAGCTTTAAGGGTAGCAGCATCAACTTTAGAAACCACTAAATGTATTATGAAAGTATCCCAATGTTCAGTAGGTTGATCTAATTGGGACAGAGCCTTAACGTGAAGTTGTGTAGTGTCAACTAGAGTACGCAAACTAGTGACGTCATTATGCTGTGACGCAGGTAGGTTGAATAGAGCCTTCATATGGCGTTGAATACGTAACCGTAAATTTCCATATCTTTCTTTTAATAAGTTAAAGGCAATGGGGTAATTTTCGGCACGTAGAGGAAGTGCTTCAACTAACTGCAAAGCTTGACCTCGGAGGATAGATCTCAAGTAATGGAACTTGTAAATGATTTGAATGTCTTCCTTGTCATGAACAAGGGAGCAAAATAATTCATAGAAAGAATCCCAAGTAGATTCATCTCCAGAGAAATGGGGTAAATCAATTTTAGGTAAAATTGGTTTGGGCTTATGAGAACCTTCACGGAAAGAAGTTTGTGGTTCGTGAAGGGAACCAAGAACAGAAGCGTCCTTTTTCTGCTCCTCTTCGACTTGGCGTATTATTTTGAAAGCAGAACCTATGCCTTCGTAATATTGGTTTTCAACTTCGACTCGATCTTCGGCTTGATTGAGCATACAAGTTTCTATTTCAGTTTGAATGTTACAATAATTTTCATAAGAACGTTCAAAATCCCTTACACGATGTTTCAACAAGTCTAATTGAGCTTCTGAGGGATCTAACTCTTTTATGTACTTTCTGAATCGGGTAATCTGCCCTTTATAGGATGCTCGTTTAGAAGTACGTTTTTCATCCTTATCCTTTTCAGTAGGAGCCATGTTAATGAAAATAGATTGAAATATAACTCACAAAACTGTGGAACCTTGGAAATGCTGTCAAACTGGCAGCAGCGAATAAGTAGAAACAACAGGACACACCAAAGGAGACAGGAGCGGCCTCTTTCCTTTTCACAGGCTTTGCACGATGTGGTTATAGCTGAAAGATTCAAAGCAGATATTAATAATTTGCAAAGTATTG
This sequence comes from Meconema thalassinum, assembly GCA_946902985.2. Classification (NCBI taxonomy): domain Eukaryota; kingdom Metazoa; phylum Arthropoda; class Insecta; order Orthoptera; family Tettigoniidae; genus Meconema; species Meconema thalassinum. The sequence goes on along the minus strand of OX336391.1, from coordinate 90,651,793 downwards.
CCAAATGATCTTTTAAACAGAAAAATGACAAATGGACTCTTCCGGGTTTCGGCACCAAATTTTGGGTAGATTATTGTCTGAGGAATAACCCACCCACCAAGGGAAGATGATTAAGAAAAGGAAGTGGGTTTCGGACTGGAGAAAAAGGATAGAGAAATAGGATGAGAGTTCCACAAAAGTTATAAATTTAACCTTTAATGCACTTAGAGGCGGTTTCCACGGAAAATCCGTTCTCTGATACCTAAAATGGGTAAGAGCTTGGTCTAAGCTGACGGGAAATACAGCTAGGACTTGGGCGGTTTGCAAGAGAGTGGCCTTAGTATATTCCCTCTCAAGCAGGCACAAGACTACTATAGGGCAGGGTGTTGGTCTGGCAAGACTGAGAGTAACAGATTTGTTGTATGTCTGTTCAAAGAAATTCGTTTTTGCAAAGTAATTCGAAGGATGCCAATAATTTGAATCAGGTTTGGTATTTCCAGTTCTCGAAATTATAGAGTTCCTGAAAAAGCGACCAAGTGCTTCCAGGAAGGATAATGACAAATAAATTATACCTGGGGGAGTAATTTTGGGAAGTGCGCCAATGGTTGCATTTGGAAATGGCTAAGCTTTTACTCAGCGAGAGGCCGGCTGAAAGTTTAGGCAAAGAAAAACACTTATCTTTTGGAAAACTGACCATAAGTTTTCGGAGAGGATCTCCACAAGCAGGTAGCTGGCGTAGCGAGCTTTACTTGCCTTACTGGCCAGTTAGAATTAGCTATTAAAGATAAGAGAAACTTTAACGAGATTACCACTAAGAGTTCTTGCTCAAATGCAACGAGTGGTGAAAGCCCTATCAATAGATTTAATGGCATCGAGTAGGGAGAGCCAAGGAGAACAGGATCCTGCCTAACCGTTGTACTAGAAAAAATGAAAAGGCAAAAAGAAACGCTTAATTTATTTAACAATTCAAAGAAGTTGATAACTTTAATAAATATATATTTTCAATTTGGTTAACAAATTTGGGGTCACAGACCTCAGAAAACATTAAACGTTTGCTCCAGGCACTTAACAATTCTTTAGGTTTCATACCTTATATATGTACTAAAATCTTTGTAAGATTTAAAAAAGACAAATGAAGTAATTAAAGTTTAAACATTCAATTGAGTACAAGGAGTGTACTTTAAGAAATTTCCAGGTAACTATTTTAGAAAAAGTTACAACTTCGAAAATAACAAAGAAGAAAGAGGGTAGAAAAGGGGAGAAGTTCCTATAACTTCTTATATTTATACAGAATTTCTGTTGTTTATTATACAAATAAGGGCAGGTCACTTACTGTGAACCCTGAAGAGAAAATCAAAAGGAAGGTTCTCGACCTCCTATGTTTTAAGTAGAAATCACGAGACAAATGGGGCAGTTTCCATTTCGTGAGACCTAGAAATAACTCACTCAAGAGTTGAAAGAATTGTTTTTCCTTATTATAAGGTAGAAACAATGTAAGTTTGAACCGTGTATAAAACACGTAGTTATGTAGAAATTAAGTAATGCTAAACAAACAAGATGGAAGGGCACTTCGTTATAGTGACACCTTATAGAAAAGTTACAATTTTATTAATATGGTGTGTTAGTAGAAGGTTTAGGGATGATCAATTGGGATTGAGGAGAAATGTTCATGGCCTTATTTAATGTAAACGGACGTTCGCGACGCGGAAGAAATACTGAAAGCACTGTTTCTCACTATAGTCTTTTGAATAGATGAAAAATTCACTGTAGTAACACGAAAGTTTATGGCAAAGAAAGTTATTGCAATGATGAAAAAGGGCTGGTTGCACTAGATAGGCGAGAGTCTATTTCTTGAGAAGTTTGTGAATTACAATTAAATGCGCCATAGAACATTCCAGCGGTGGAAGAAAATTCGCTATTGTAGTAATTTAGAAGTAAGATTCTTCAATTTTAAATAGTATTCTCACAAGTGAGTGAAAAATACATGACGACAGGACTTGTAGATAAAGTTCAGGATCTGGAAGGTTCCAGAACGATCTTAATAGAAGAATGGGGCCAAAGTTAATCCAGCGGAGGAACTAGCTTGGTGAATTATAGACAGCGGGTATTAGATAATATCCCACGTGGTGAGAAGATTTCTCATTTAATTAGCTTAAGAAAAGCTACTTTCTATTAAGGTTGGCTTAGACAGACGAAAGCTCAACATGGCAAATCCCGCGAAGAATAATTGTTGCCCCAAATAAGTAATCTCACGCTGTCTATAAAATATCGTTAAAAGCATGTAGAAGTTAAAACCATGAAGATGAGGTTAAAACTTTAAAGCTGTACTTATCTTGGTTGCATGTCGAAGGTGAAGTTCCCTTTGACGGATGCCTAGAGTGCCAACATGGCGTAGAGAGTAGAGAGTGCCTCTTGGTTTGAGGAGACTGGCTCTAGTTGAGCCCTGACTGATCGAGTCAACTGCCGATTTACAAGTGAGACCTGCTCAGCAAAGCGCGGAGGGTCCAAGGAAGGGAAAGAGTGGGGGTAGGAGACAAAAGGAATACATATCAGAATAACCAACATAGGAAATTAAATTCTCTTGAGGAGATGGTCTTCAATGAGTTGATAGCAGGCGATACTAGCACAGCATGGTGAGTGAAAAAGTAAACGACGTTCTCTTGCTCATGGAGATAATAGCTGGCGATGGTAGCAAAATCTGGTGGCCAGATGGATAAGTAAATCCTCTTGCACCAGGAAGAATTGAGGAGCTTCAGAGATTCGCTGCTAGATGACGCTAGGTGGGTCATGGAAGATATATCTCTAGAACAGACTCATAAAAGATATAAGCGACCTGATCACCAAAGAGAAAATAGAAGATCACTGTTGGTGTTTGATAAAAAGGAAGGAATGAACAAGCAAAGAGCAATAAACTTATATTCTCTTGTACCGTGTATTCCAAGAATACACCAGCAGGACAGGGTCTCTTAATGACCTTATGAACGCAAGCAAATAAACAGGGCATCTGTGATCTAATGTAAACCTGTAACCTTATATTGTAAACCTTTCCTGGACATCGACTGCAATAAATTTATTATTATTATTATTATTATTATTATTATTATTATTATTATTATTAACTTCATAAAAACTTCATTTATTCCTCGTAACATGACTTCTCTACTTGCATACTGGCGTTATTATTATCATCATTAACAAACTAAATTATTGATTATTCCACTTCTTATTTCTCATAACTTGACTTGCCTACTTGCATAATGGCATCATATTTATTAATCATATTAAATTAAATTATTAAATTATTCAAAATTCCTCTCCATTAGAACATACTCTTTCGATCTAGATAGCAACACATATTTCTCCCACGTTCTAATAATTATTTATCCTTTGTCAATTAGCACAATTCAAGCTAAGCAATGGTCTCTCATTGTAATACACTATACAGCAAGGTGATGCATACTTACAATATAATAATTCTGTACTCATCTTGATCCCTCCTTTTCGTGGGATCATGAAATAGTTTCCACCCAGCATGCTTCATTGAGTTGCCATCTTAGTGGCACTGATATTTCTTTTTATAATGAATAATATAACATTAGGCTCCTGCTTTTGTAATACATTCACTTTACACACTTCTCAGGGCTTCGAGGTCTTCACAATCCTCTTACAGTTTTCCTTATTTTATTCTGAACCCGCTGAGCTAAGGTTCATGTGATATTTTTTATGACACAACACATTTATGATGGGATGTACTACCTTTGAACACACCCAGAAAGCTACGAGAAGCTGAGAGCTAATACAATTCTCTTTGGAGTAACGAAGAATCGCACTTTTGACTTTGGTGAAGTCTGCTAATTATTTATCTGAGGTCTTATTAATCAATTTTATCTTTCTACGAGACTCAGAATATTCCATTTCGTCATTCAGTATTATTGAAACATTTTGGAGAATGTTTTTTCACTTTAAGGTATGGTAATATCATTGCTGATACGCAAATAGGAATGTAAGTAGTCGCTCAACGACTTAGTTTGACGACTTGCTTCCACGAGGAACACAGTTCCGTGCACTACGTCTGGAGAATCCGCCCTGTTGAGGCGTGTTACGATATCCGTCGTATTAGACGTGGGAAATGTCCGCTTTTTAGCGAGGAATCATTATCAAGTGCCATCGAGCGCTATTGTATTGCGAATCACAGTTATTGAAGTGTAGTGATCAGCACGAATAGTAAAGTGAACTTATTTGGCAAGTATTGTGAATTTACGATAATTCTGTAGCACCACATTTTTATACCCACGTGATCTGTGGAGGGCCAAGAGCCTGGTGCGAAATATACAGGTAAATGTGATATTGTTACATTAGACAAGTGTTATACTAAAAATACATTGCATATAAATTGCTACGGTGGATTTATCCACAAGAAAACGACGCCTATTTCACGGATGCCACGTGATTGCCAAAGTAGCGTCTGCGCAAGTGTGAAACAGCAGATCAGTGCATGGCCATTTGTTAATGATATCTGCAAAGTGTAGAGGCTGTGTTACCAGATATATGTTTAAAGCCTGTGATATCTACGAAGCATACCGTAATTTTCAAGTAATAATGAGCTACATGAAGTCTACATTTACAACACCATGTCCGAGTCTAATGGGCTAAGTACCATTATGGTATGAGGGATATGTCTCGGACGGAACGAGCATGATTATGGAACTTCAAGAACGTCGAACGAGAAGGAAGGAATCAAGGATGCCTTTCCTAGGCATGTCCAACCCACTCACGATGTCAACTACAGGGACAGACCGAACCCTGGTCCTTGGGAGAGCCAAGATGGAAGTTCTGATAAGGACGATGCCAATCCTGAAAGCCAGAGGTGCTTTTGTTCAACCCTTGTCGTTGGACAGGGAGCTAAGTGTGGGCTCCTTCATATCGTGAGTTTGTACAACCCTTCTTTGTTCTAGTCATTGGTGTTATAGTTAGATTAGTGTAGATTGTAAATCAGCCGAACTTAGTGACAGCCATTTCATAGGTAGGGAATGTAATTAGTATAATTAGATGTCATTTATTTGCAGTGATTGTGAGTCACCCTTGGGTTTGATATTTTGTTCAACCCTGGTGCAACCTGATGGACGTCATAGGACGCCAATTTCTGTCCATTGCAAAACGTGACTGTAGTCATTTTGAGGCTACTTTGTTTAACCCTATCTGGGGTGATTTTCGAGTCTCAGCAGACTCTTGTTATGGCAATCTGATGCCATGGTCATGATTCTTTAACTGCACTTTTTGCAGCCAGTCAATGTTACGCCCCTGACTTCATTAGAATAGTCGTATCATTTGGGTAATCGACTGTAATTACCAGTTTTGTAACTGCATTTATATTTTCATTCGAGATGTGCTCAGATAGCCATCCAGGTCAAGTTTGGACCTTACAAGTAAAAGGGACGTTTCGTTGTAGCCTAGCATCGAACCCTGTTCCCAACGTATCATTAAGCAGATCCAGCAGAGTGGAGTTTGCGCCATAATATTATTTTGTTAGTGTCAAGTGTAATGACACGTGATTTATTTGATGTTTGATACAAGTAACAAATGAAGTATTTTATCTTTGAGAGCAGAGAGCTCCAGCAATGAGTGACATTGCTACCTTTTAAACGTCTTTGCTATGAAAGACAGAGTTATATGTTTGTATTCAGCTTTATAGCGTGCTTTTAATGCACACATTCTTCGAGGTTTATAACCTATGGTAAAGGTATTATTGTGAGGCCAGTTTTACAGTTATTTTCTTGCCAAAACTGCCGGCCCAGTCAACGTGTTGTGTCATACAGTACAGGGAGCATGTAGCCCGCTGTGACACGAACAGGTTTTTGAATACTTCCCAGCGCACGTGTGAGAGCGCTTGCTTCTAAGTGAGACAGACTGATGTTAACACAGGACAGAATGCCTGTAGCATTCATTTGTTTTTCATTGCATTGATAGCTCATGGAACTCAGTGTCCACTTCTGTGTCTGAGCATATGTTCTTTAGATTGTCATTTGTTAGTTAAACGCCTTTTGCGTGTACCGTTGTTTCAACGAGTACAGTTATGTCAGGTTTCTTATAGTATGTTGTAGGCTAGCCCAGTGAAGAGGGTTTTTCATGTAAGAAGGTATTTTGTGTACCATGTCCGGGACTGTTCCCGTGGACCAGATATTTAAGGAGGGTAACTGATGTATCCAGGCCCGTCCCAGAGTTATTGAACGCGAGCTGTGCGCCGCTGGTAACTTGTGTTATTGTGTGTCCGAGTTGTTATTGCTAGTTGATTGTATTCCGACTTTTGAGTCGAGGCTTTTTGGCAGAGATGATCTCAGGGAGACGCTCCGTGCCAAGGCTTGTCAGCTATTATTCGCCATAAACCAACGATAATCTAAACCGACATCTTAATAATAAAACGCATAATTTTGATAAACAAAATATAACTAACGAATCCTTTCTATTTAACCTTGTTCATTTGCATTTGGAACCTGCTGACATAGCCGTGCTAATGAAGGTATTTCCTGGAGGAAATGACTTGAGGACAGCTGACACTTTTTGTAGCGACTGAAGCTTGCTCGAACCTTTAGTTCGTAGCTTGTGGAGCGCAGGCCATACGATGTTAGACGTAGTCTCCACTACGCAGTCGTCACCGTAATTACACACGTTAAATGACTATGGCTTACAAACAGTAAACCAAGGTGTAAGCAGGCTTTGAATAAAACTGTGGTCTTGTATTTATTTATTTATTGATGTAAAAGTGTACTAATCCTCTATGTTACCCTTTTGTGTGCTGATTAGCACCTAGTTTGTAAGGATGTCTTGGATATTTTTTTATGGCTTGTCACATATCTTTGATTGTAATTGTTTGATATTACGGACGTCACCGCCGTAAATTTTGTAATTAATTGATAGGACTTAGCTAGATGAATTAATATTAAATGTAAATGTGGAGATGGTATCATCCTAACTTAGATTTGTTTTGCTACCCTGTTAAATGTAAATTCCGATATTAGCTTGATCTTGTAACTTGACCTAGAGTTTTTCGTCGTACCATTTTCCTAGTGTTGCTGTTGTTGCTTTATTATTGTGAGGCAGATCTTTCGCGAGGGTTTACTGTAAGTTCTCAGGTAGGGACCTGCTCTTTATTTTTGATTATTTATTAGCTTGCGGATTAGCCGATAGAATCCCTCCGAACTAGGATAGGGGTTTGTCAATTTTACAATAAATTTTCACGATGTTTTACATAAGTCTGGATGTTTCTTTTCTCAGTCTAGCTATTAAGGTGAACCTTTCCTTAGGCAGTCTATGACCTTTCGTCACCATGTACCACGATCCCCGTGGACTACAGTTTCTCGTGCCGCTTTGGCCTATTTGGAAGTTCACCTGATCCTCTCGGCAGTTAGGTCCGGCGGATGAGATGTTAGGGAAGTCATTGCGGTTGTTGGCTATCCTGGCATCTCCTCTGACGGGCTCAATTCAAAGCACATAATATTTTCTATGACGTTTCATCATGGTACAGGGTTTCCCTTGTTCTATCCCTGGCTTTATGTACGCTACCCTTTTCAATGTGATCCAATCATAAGTTCATGTGATTATTATTCATGTGTAGTTACACAATTACTTAGTCGCCATCATTTACGACTACTCGTCCGCTGCCGGTCCGAGCTAAGTGATTCTTCTCGACTTCCATTATCTCTATCACTCCAACAGTTCATTATTATAATCATCATCATGATTCTTCGCATACTCAAAGTTTTTACTAGAAACTCCACGAACTACACAACACTCTGCTACTTTGACTGTTCAGTTAGCTTTAGTAACCAAAAGCTTCTACAGTGAGTCTCTCTCACGACTCGGCCGGCCGGCACGCCCAGCTTATCTGTCTCCCGTTGACTCATCACTCCCCGCTCGGCATAACATGGCACTTCGCTAACGTTATCCGTGTATGACATGAGATAACATTTAAAATTAATAAAATAAGCTGCTACTACCTTATGATAGGAGATGTTCTAAATGTTCTCCTCCTACATCCACACATATCCGGCATCGTCTTAGGAAACTCCGATTCACACGCATATGTTCGTCTTTCGTAATTGAAGCTATTTCTCCCCGGATATGTTAATATTTTTCTCGGACAAAGCTTGGGTCCATTTACACGGGTATGGTTCGACGACGCAGAGTAACGGATATTGGAGTAGAGAAACCCCCCATCGCATATACGAAAATCCTCTACATAACGAATGGGTCGGAGTATGGTGCGCAGCGAATGGATACATTAGTATAGGGGCTATCCTTTATCAAGGCACAATTTTTAATGCACAAATGTACCTGGATAATATACTCAAACCATTTTCTGACGAACTGACTGACACTAACTCTCGAAATGGATATATTCAGCAAGACTCTGCCACCGCGCATACAGCTCATGACACATTAAACTTAATTGAGGAAAATTTTGAATACTGTGTAATAGTAATTAGTACGTACTTATGGCTGCCACGGTCCCCATATTTAACTGTTTGTGACTTTTATTTATATGGGTGCTTAAAGAATAAAGTGTATGCAAGAAACCCTCACATGTTGGGCGAACTGAAAGAACGTATCCGGAGAGATATAAAGCCTCAATTACGGAAGATGAACTTATGCGTTTGAATCTGAGTTTCCTAAGACGATACCGGAAATGTGTGGATGTATGAGGAGAAAATTTCCAACATCTCCTGTCATAAGGTACGAGCTTAATTAATCGCTTTTTCTTAATTTTAATTGTTATCTCATGTCATGCACGGATAAAGTGAGCGAAGTGCTGAGCTATGCCGAGCGGGAAGTGATGAGTCAACGGGAAACAGATAAGCTGGGCGCGCCGGCTGGCCGAGTCGTGAGAGAGACTCACTGTACAATCACTCTGTTCATACTGCTTCTAATCGCTTAAATATTATAGTCTAAGTCTAATGGATCTGATGATGATCGCTTGACGATCGAAACTGGTCATCCTAGTGTATTTATTAATCTCATGTAATTGTTTTCAGGATTAGGGCATAACCCATCTCTTTTGGGTGTAATCGTGTTGACCGACTGAAAAGCACCAAACTTTTATTTACTAAGGCAACACTGAACAAGTAGTTCCGTGAAGAACTTAACAGCCTATTTTCATATATCCTACTAATATCAATTGCCTCTATCAACATACAAATTGTCAGATTGATTGCTGTAATAGATTCGTAGATATTGAGAACCGTCTAAATATTTTGGATGGTCACCATGTTGGATTTTCATATTATGGGCCTTAGATTTATGTACTATTACATGAAGATTATTGTGTAGGTGTTTTATTCAAACTTCAATCGCATGATTATTGTTATTGTTGTTTTAAGGGGCGGAACTACGAGGTCATCTGCCAATCGCATGATTACGACACAAGAAATAAAAGCGGAATTTTAAAATATCGCTCAGCCGCCATCTTGTGGTTATGAAAATAATTTAAATAAATTAGATGCCAGTCGATTAAAATTTGTATAAGCATATACCGTATCAAGTTTCACTGCGCTCGGATGGTTTTAACGCAAGAAACGTCCATTTGAATATTTAAATTTCGCGTCGCCGCCATGTTGGATTTGTGCTCGCCAGGTTATTGAACGTCCCATAGTTAAACTTATGCTTATAGCCTCTACACACTTACCAAATTTCAGTCTGATTGCTGTAGTAGATTAATAGATATTGAGAACCGTCTAAATATTTCGGATGGTCGCCATGTTGGATTTTAATATATGTAGGCCATAGAGTTATGTAATATTAGATGATGATTATTGTGTACGTTCATTATGAAAATGTTAATTTGGATCGCATTATTAGAACACAAGATAAAAAACTTAATTTTCAAAATTCGCACAGCCACCATCTTGAGGTTACTGAAACAATTGAACTAAATCAGATACCACTGCATTACAATGTGTATAAACATTTGCTGTTCGAAGTTTCATTGCGTTTGGATTATTAAATCGCGAAAAACGTCTATTTAAAACGTTCAACTTCGCTTGGCCGCCATGTTCGTTTTGTAGTTAACTGGTTTTTGAAAGTCTCATAGGTGAACATTCAGCAGTGCCCTTTATCTCCGTACAAAATTTCAGGGTGATACCGCTAATAGTTTCAGAGATATAGAATGCCGGTGAAATAGCTTGCACAACCGCCATCTTGAGGTTATGTAAACAATTGAACGAAGTTAGATGTCGGTGCATTACAATGTATATAAACATATACTGTACCAAGTTTCATTGGGTTTGGTTGGTTAAATTTCGAGAAACGTCTATTTAAATGTCGCAATTTTGCTTGGCCGCCATGTTGGTTTTGTAGTTACCAGGTTTTCAAAGGTCACATAGGTGAACTTCTAGTAGTTCCCTTTATCACCGTACAAAATTCCAGGGTGATATCTGTAATAGTTTCCGAGATATTGAATGCTGGTGAAATATTTCGCACAGCCGCCATGTTGGATTGGTGGGACGTAACAAAATTTGAAGGGCACGATCGGGGTCGCCCGGGATAGTGCTATGAACTTGCTGAGTTCCATTGAAATCGCTCCAACCATTTAGAAGTTATTAGGGGGGACACACAAAAATTCATCACACACACCATCACACACACACGCACACACAGACACACGGACAAAAGGTGATCTCATAAGCCTTTTTTTTTTTTCATAAATGAAAATAGGCTAAAAATGGCTTCAAACACCATAGTATATTTGCTTTATAACTTGTTCATATCGTCCCTCCGGAAGCGTCGCGACGCACAGTGGCCCTTTTGCACGATCTGGGCGCTCAAAATGTAAAAAAATAAATGTCTTGTATTTTCATGTTGTATGACATTTTTAGTATCAGCAATATCAGAGGACCTCAGAACTGGACTTATATGTCTTATTTGTTCACCCCCTGGATTGTGAAAGACCGCTGAAGTAGGACGTTTCTTATCGCATCCACAGCTGGAAGCAAAGCTGATTATTTGTGTTTGAATCTTGTGCTTGTAAAGACTTGTTAGTTCAGCTAACTTCATCGTTTGCCAGTGGATATGACAGACTATGATATGATCTTTCTTTATGAAATATGCAAAATCGTATAAAAATCACTGTGTTTATGTGAAAACGATTGAAAATAGTGAATTTTTGTTATATAATTATTATTCTTTTGAGGGTTTTCAGACCAGGAAATTCACAATTGTCAACCATTGGTGAATTTCTTTCCATTGTCCTATAGCATATACCCTATTATGATTTCTCTGTAAAAATTATTTGCAACTTTTTGCAACTTTGGCTTTTGCTCTCCTTTTAGTATTGTCGGGAGGATTTTCGCGGAACGATCTCGCTGATGCTTGGCGCCATGCAGGTGGAAAAGCGATAGGATTTGAACCTATCTAATAGAAAACAGCGATCTGAAATCCCTTCGGCAGTCTGTTAAAATAATGTTAGAATAAAAACGTATTCATTTTTCCGCGCAGTTAAGAAAAACGTGGGTTGCCAATCGCTGGATCTTGTAGCAGTTTTGCTAGCCCCCACTTTGAGCGACAAGTGTAGCGGTTATTAATTCCCCATGTTGGTAGCGACAATTGTAACGGTTTGACTGCCCCTAACTGTTGGGAGATAAATGTAACTGTTTACCTTTGCCTAAGCTATGTTGTTTTAATGGGCGCCAAGACCTCAACGCAATGTTGAAATCTAAATTTGTATTTAACAACGTCTAGCTCTGGCAGAACACCTTCAAGACTCTATTCACTCAGATCGTGGTATGATTTGATCATTAACCCAACAAACAATTGTATCAGGAGAAGGAATTGGTCTATATCTAATGCTACCTACTGAAAGCAAAGACTGCATTGTAAAAGAAATGAATTTATTATATAAAACAAGAATAGCAAAATTAATAATAATAATAATAATAATAATAAGTTTAAAATTTAAATAGGAGCGTTGAGATTTTAATATTACCGATAGAAAATTACGTGAAAACGGAGTCTGATAAATTATTGATTTTACTCTTATTCCCAAGCTATGAAGTTACTGAAATATGAAATATGAAACAAAGAGAAATGAGAGATTGCGTATTTCTGCGTCATTCGCGCTTACCACTGGAAATTGCCGAAACATTTCCCTCGTACTGGATGATGCTGTGAGCTTCCCACAGTCTCCTGGACGTCGACATCTTTGTCGATATTTGATGAGATTCTGGTAGATTAGATAATTCTATGGTCCGTACATCGGACCCAAACACTCGTACAACCACACTGGTTAAGTTTTACAAAAGTTAGTCCTCCACTCCACGGAACAACGGAGCGACTCCCGCGTACAACCGTACTCGTTAAGTTCTATACAGATAGTCCACGTTCCACGGAACATCGGAGCGACTCCCGCGTACGACCATACTCGGCAAGTTCTATACAGATAGTCTTCGTTCCACGGAACATCGGAGCGACCCCCGCGTATAACCATACTCGGCAAGTTCTACACAGATTCTCCTCGTTCCACGGAACACTGAACGATATATGCACCCGTCGCATCCCCACTCTTCATCCGACTTCTAGCTTGCGTGGTCTCCACTGATTGGCTGAGCACGCCGTTATATTCCCCTCCTCTGGCTCATTACACTCGGCGGTAGGGTGAAGTCGTATTCCGTTCCATACATCCGCCTTTTCGTTAAGCTGCAACGCAGGATTGCGTCATGCTTCCCGACAAGATTAATCCTGTATATGAATTTCCAGTGACTCATGTCTCTCAAAATATCCTAACTGACGAAAACTCCGTAAAATTCCGCAATCACATAATTTTCTATGATATTTTCGTTCGTAATAATTTGCTTGATAGCGTTTTCTAAGACATAGAAAACCTATCTGAATGCTAATAATTTTTATAAAATGCTCCGAAAATACCTTAATAATAATTATAATAAATTAATAATAATAATAATAATAAATTAACATGAAAAATTCTCTTGGCTGAACAATTTGCCGCGTAAATAAATATAGAATGGCTTCCTACTGACTTATGCCAGTTGCATAAAAACCCCTCGAAAAACACGTTACATATTCACCTCGGATCATCGGATGATTTACCGTGACGACGGTCCATTATCCGATTATCCCAGACACGTTAATAATCCCCATTCAAAATACATATTACATAAATGAAATCACCCTAAATTACAGATATATACACTCATAATTTTTCTTCACGCACTTTGCGTCAAAGTTTGTTGTCACTATTGATTGCACTTTGCAACCAGTCCAATGTTTTACATATAGAATAGTGTTCCACGGATATTTCCGCCTCTCAAATTTCTCTATGTTGGAGAAATAGACATAATTAATGTGTGAGCACTATGTATTTATGATGTCATATCACACGCATTGAAGGTGTTCAGATATATTTATATCTCCATAGAACTTCCTAATTTCACTGGAGGTCCCTTCCTTATGGTGAAATTTAATCTCACTTATCACTGAGCACACGATCACACTATTGTGGCAGCGCCTCGTGTCCATAATACTTAATCTCTCTTTAAAGTAGATTAAATTAATATTGACTTCTGAAAAAAAAACAGTAAATGCGCATTACATATAACACCAAATATTTCTGTGCCGTAATCGCCCTGTCTTGTTAAGTTTCCGTAGATCATATTCTACTTAATACTAGTCCTCAACACAGACCAGTTCTCCTGACACAAATAATACCTTTGTACAAATTACCTTAAATTACACACTTACAAATCTTACATGGCGAGGCCGTAAACAGAAATCACGTGTGCTGATATGTATGAGTTTCATGAAGGACTGTCTCGCCTTCTGATGGCCCATCTTTTACCTCGTGGACGCCTTAAGCAAAAATACCCTGTTCAAGCGCTCACCCATCTCTAGGAGGCAAATGGGAATTCACCAGCGCTACCAAATTCTGGCCTTGGTGTATCGAGACATTTTAGTGCTCAAGAGCATCCGACAATCCCGTCATATTTCCCTGTACCTTAAAAACTCTCATTTACTTACATACTACCCCCCTGTGTGACTTCTGATACGCCTGCCTGGAAGACCATCTCCTCCCACGCACCAAATACCACACTTACTCATTTGATAGGCTGGCTCGCCAGCTAAACACACTCACTTTATGACACATATTTTCGTAGACTATGTATATTATACGTCCCGTATAATCTGTTTCCCTTACTATCCTCCAGCACATATGCTGTTTTTCCAATACGTTTGGAAACTATAAATGTTTCTGCGTCACCTGCTTCCAACCTTGCAAGTGGCTCCCTTAAATGAACGTCATCACGTTGCTCTACCTAGCATATTTCTCAGTGTCTGTAACGATGCCCTGTTGCTACTGTCCACACATGCACATATTAAAATACCGTCTTCTGCTTTAACCACAGGATAATCCCTACATAAATTAGTGTCCCTCGATAGCATGTCTGCAAGAATGTTATCTTTACCTTTAATATATTTTACTGTGAATTCGTATTCCTGCAGAGCAAGAATCCACCTACTAACTCTGTTAGAACTGAGTTTACAAGTTCTCATATACAGTAATGCATGGTGATATGTGTGGATCTCAAATTTCCCCCCTACTAAATACATTCTAAATTTCCCTAAACTGAAAACAATACCTAAAAGCTCTAACTCAGTAATCGTGTATCTTTTCTCTGCTGCTGTCAGTCCTCGCGAGGCTAAAGATACAATGCACAGATTACCCTCATCATCTCTCTGACATAATACTCCAGCAATGCCTATATGTGAAGCATCTGTCATAACCACATATTCCTCATCTTTTAACGGATATTTCAGCACTACAGCTTTCTCAAAACCTTCCTTCAGCGCTCTAAAAGCCTGATCATGCTTGGACTCCCATCTCCACCGAGTCCCACTTTTAAGCAATTCCCTGAATGGTTCTACCAACCCTGAGTATTTAAGAACGAACCTCCTGAAAAAGTTGCAAATTCCCAGGTAAGTTTTTAACTGTTTAACATTCTGTGGCACCTCTGCATTAAGTATCTTATTAACCCTACTTTCTTCTGGTGTTACACCTCTACTCGACACTCTATGACCTAAAAATGTCACTTCTGACTGACAGAATGACGACTTAGACAGCTTCAAAGTGAACCCTGCCTGATCTAACTTCTGAAAAACTATATCTAAATGACCTAGATGCTCCTCAAAACTGCGTGAACTAATTACCATATCATCTATGTAAATGGTTACAAACTCTCCTGTGTCATCCCCTAATGCGATGTTTAAAGCCCTAATTAAAGCTGCTGAACTACTCTTTAACCCATAATGTGTTCTACAAAATTGATAAAGGTTATATTTATGACTAAAAGCAGTAAATGGTCTATCTTCGTACATAAGTGGCACTTGCCAAAAACTGGAACTCAAATATACACAAGTGAAATACTTCTTCCCCTCAAATGTTTGCATTAATTCCTCTATTGACATAGATTTCAGCTGATCTGAACTAATTCTACTGTTAACCAAACGAGCGTCTAAACAAATACGAACCGTGCCGTTGGTTTTGGGTACCGTGATCAAAGAATTAACATATGGACTGTTAGAGTGCTCAATAATCCCATCTTCAAGCATCTGATTAATTTGTGCCTCAACTGCACTCTGATAAGCGAAAGGTACAGGATATCTATGTCCTGTGAATACTGACCTATCAATAACGTTCAATGAATGTGTATAGCAATTGGCCATACCAATGCGATCCTCAAAAACTCTCCTATTACACAATAACACATCATAGAGCCGAACACACTGTTCATCCTCTATATTTCCCTGAAACGCAGCATTACGTAACGAGTCCTTTAGACTACCGTTCGTAATCACACTGCCCACAAAACATGGAGAACCCCGCTCTACGGCTGGCGATATCTCATTTAAAGTACAAATCACACCTACAATACTACTCCTCTGAATATGGTCATTGAATGCTACTTCTACTTCAGAATCACCCCATTTAAATTTCAAACTCCCTACATCATAACATAAGTTACCAGACACTCTACTTAGCCACTCTGAACCCAAGATAACACTGAATACTAAATTTGGAATTACAAGGCAAATCTGCTTCTCTACATGTTTATTAATTTTAATGTCTACTAAAACTTGCTGAGAAATTACTTTAGACCTCTTCCCAACAGCTGTGATAACAAAAGTGCTTTTAATTGGCATCTCCTCAAAATTTACTCCAGTTCCTTTCATTTTATCATAAAATGCACTACTTATGCAACTCTTCATACAACCACTATCAATTAAAACATCTGTGTACGCCTCGGACACGTTAAATTTAACTATGGGGCTCTTACTAACCACTTCCTGAATAATACCTTCATCATTTAGTTCATGTAATAATTCATTTCTTACATTTAGGTCATAGGGTTCCTGTATAATTGTATGGACAGGGCATGCTACAGACTGAGATTCTGACCTTACTTCGCAGCCTGGTTCGCGTTTAAAGAACCGCTACAGCTGGCCGTAGTACTACTAACTACTGAACTGGTCTGGTTGTTCTGGGCTGTGTTGTCATTGTTTGGCTGTATATTACTACCACTAGGCTGTCCTCTTCCTTGACCCCTATTCTGGTTGTAATTATTGTCATTATAATTTCTCCCTTGATTTCCCCTGAAATCATTGTTTCTCCCTTGATTTCCCCTGTAATCATTGTTCCTCCCTTGATTTCCCCTGAAATCATTGTTCCTCCCTTGATACTGATTACCATAGCCATTTCCTCTGTTCTGATTTAGCTGATTATTATTATTATTTCTATTTTGAGCGTTGGCCCCTTCGCCACCGTTCCCTTGAACTTCTTGATGCCTGGCTTCATTAGGTCTATTATTATTATTATCCTGGTTCCGATTGAAATTGTCCTCATAACCCCCTCTCCCTAGTGCATCAAATGTGCTTAACAAATTTTCTACTTTACATTCTGGATACAAGCAGCCTCCTTGATCCTATAGGGAAAGTGCCTAAGTAGCAACCTTACCACATCACTTTCCTCCTTCAAGCCATCCAGATATTTACACACTAATACCTGCCCTAAAAAGTATTCGGTCATGGTGGAGCTTCCTTTAGGGTTATATTTACCACACACTACTCCCTCACGATGCTGCGACTGAATAACCTCATTCCAGAACTTTTCACAGAATTTCATTTTAAAATCATTAATATCAGTAAACTTGTCTCTGTAGACAGCAAACCAATTCCTCGTTTCCCCCACAAACACTTGTTCTAAAATTTCAACTACCTGGCACCACTCAATACTACCATTTTCCAACCTCTCCCCGAATTTATTTTCTATAGTGTTCATGAACTCCATTGGGCACCCCTGTCGATTGCTGAACTTACCCAGTTCTACCTCCCTGTGTGTGCTATTCACAAAAACTGGCCTATTCTGACTATTTTCTTGCCTGATCCTAGCTTTTAATTTTAATTCTAATTCTGCGATTTTCTCCTCAGCCTTCCTCTCAATACTGTTTACTGTTAATTTAATGTTTCCTTCTGATTCTTCTTCTTTACATATAGCTTTGCTTGTTTCTCCTCAATCTTGCTAATGCTCTCTCTATTACTCTCTCTTAAATCATTTACTTCTGCAACTATTTGCGAGTGGACTTTCTCAATTCTACCCCCCAGCTGTTCCTTAACCTCTTTAGTTGCTACCTGAATTTTGTCAATTTCTCCCCCCAATTGCTTTTTGACCTGCTGTGTTTCCAGTTGCACTAGTTCTTTTAAATTTTCATCCTGTGTACTGATTCTAATTTCTAACTCCTCCTGTACTTTTCCTAATTTCTTGTCTACATCTGCAATGATCTCTTTAACCTTCTCTTCCATTACTCCTCTGATTTCTCCTCTAATCTGCTCCATTTTCACACTAATTTCCTTGTTGTTCTTATCTAATTTTGCATTATTCTATTCTAATTTTTTATTTAAAGCTTCTGTACTTTCTTTATTTTCCCTACTGTTTTGTTCTAATTTTGCATTATTCTGTTCTAATTTTGCATTATTCTGTTCTAATTTTGCATTTAAAGCTTCTGTACTTTCTTTATTTTCCCTACAGTTTTGTTCTAATTTTGCATTATTCTGTTCTAATTTTGCATTTAAAGCTTCTGTACTATCTTTATTTTCCCTACTGTTTTGTTCTAATTTTGCATTATTCTGTTCTAATTTTGCATTTAAGGCATCACTACTAACTTTGTTCTGATACATGAACTCGAGAAGTAAAGTTTTTAATTCTGGTTGGCTGCCTACACTCCCTGTTTCAGTATCGGGATTTACCTCCGCTACCCCGGTACTACCATCACTCGACATACTGCTCGTATCATCACTCTCCAGTTGATGACCACTACGTAACCTCATCTGTCTTTCTTTCTCATCCCCCATAATGATATACACTGATAAAGACCAATAACCCCCAAAATACAGGCACAGAAATATATACCCTTCTCCTTCCACAAATGTTATTAGGTTTTCATCCCCAAGTTGTCGGCGACAAATGTAGCAGTTTTGCTTGCCCACACTTTGAGCGACAAGTGTAGCGGTTATTAATGCCCCATGTTGGTAGCGACAATTGTAACGGTTTGACTGCCCCTAACTGTTGGGAGATAAATGTAACTGTTTACCTTTGCCTAAGCTATGTTGTTTTAATGGGCGCCAAGACCTCAACGCAATGTTGAAATCTAAATTTGTATTTAACAACGTCTAGTTCTGGCAGAACACCTTCAAGACTCTATTCACTCAGATCGTGGTATGATTTGATCATTAACCCAACAAACAATTGTATCAGGAGAAGGAATTGGTCTATATCTAATGCTACCTACTGAAAGCAAAGATTGCATTGTAAAAGAAATGAATTTATTATATAAAACAAGAATAGCAAAATTAATAATAATAATAAGTTTAAAATTTAAATAGGAGCGTTGTGATTTTAATATTACCGATAGAAAATTACGTGAAAACGGAGTCTGATAAATTATTGATTTTACTCTTATTCCCAAGCTATGAAGTTACTGAAATATGAAATATAAAACAACCAGAAATGAGAGATTGCGTATTTCTGTATCATTCGCGCTTACCACTGGAAATTGCCGAAACATTTCCCTCGTACTGGATGATGCTGTGAGCTTCCCACAGTCTCCTGGACGTCGACATCTTTGTCGATATTTGATGAGATTCTGGTAGATTAGATAATTCTATGGTCCGTACATCGGACCCAAACACTCGTACAACCACACTGGTTAAGTTTTACAAAAGTTAGTCCTCCACTCCACGGAACATCGGAGCGACTCCCGCGTACAACCGTACTCGTTAAGTTCTATACAGATAGTCCACGTTCCACGGAACATCGGAGCGACTCCCGCGTACGACCATACTCAGCAAGTTCTATACAGATAGTCTTCGTTCCACGGAACATCGGAGCGACCCCCACGTATAACCATACTCGGCAAGTTCTACACAGATTCTCCTCGTTCCACGGAACACTGAACGATATATGCACCCGTCGCATCCCCACTCTTCATCCGACTTCTAGCTTGCGTGGTCTCCACTGATTGGCTGAGCACGCCGCTATATTCCCCTCCTCTGGCTCATTACACTCGGCGGTAGGGTGAAGTCGTATTCCGTTCCATACATCCGCCTTTTCGTTAAGCTGCAACGCAGGATTGCGTCATGCTTCCCGACAAGATTAATCCTGTATATGAATTTCCAGTGACTCATGTCTCTCAAAATATCCTAACTGACGAAAACTCCGTAAAATTCCGCAATCACATAATTTTCTATGATATTGTCGTTCGTAATAATTTGCTTGATAGCGTTTTCTAAGACATAGAAAACCTATCTGAATGCTAATAATTTTTATAAAATGCTCCGAAAATACCTTAATAATAATTATAATAAATTACTAATAATAATAAATTAACATGAAAAATTCTCTTGGCTGAACAATTTGCCGCGTAAATAAATATAGAATGGCTTCCTACTGACTTATGCCAGTTGCATAAAAAAAACTCGAAAAACACGTTACAATCTTAAGAAAGTTTGTCGCGAAATAAGAATAGCCTGGAAGGGAACATGGAGAGGGAATACAGGTAATGTGTGTCGACTTTCTCAATCATTTGTGGTGTGGAGTGTATTTTCGAAACGAAGGAAATTGCGACCTTGAATACAAAAACTCGGCAGGGTGGAGCTAGCGTTAGCCGGTCAAGTGAGTATACGCTTAGAAGGAAGGAGAGACACCACTGAACTTATTGCAAAAAATGCAGAATTTTTTGCCAGTTTAGCGGCGTTAAGGAAAATCCAAATCCAGTTGAAAAATATTATTTTTATTTTTATTAGGCTAATAAGAGAAGTTTAACCTCAATTGTTGTTGTTGTTGTTGCTTATTTTAGGGGCTGCGTCATCGTGGTCGTATGGTCCCATGTGTTTTGGGTGTGTCTGTGTAATTTGTGTTATTGTGATGCCTGTACAACTATTTGTTCATTTGAGATAGGATTGGGAAGACGGCGGCCGTGGCCCTAAGTTAGGAACCATCTCAGCATTTGCCTGGAATAGAAGTGGGGAAATCCATGGAAAACCATTTCCAGGATGGTTGGGGTGGGAATCGAACCCTCCTCTTCTCAGTTTTGCCTCAGGAGGCTTAGTTTACCCCGTACCAGCCATCACACCAGAAGTAAAATTTCTTGGCAGAACCGGGAATCGAACCCGGACCTCCGGGACCACTTCCAGGATGGTTGAGGTGGGAATCGAACCTTCCTCTTCTCACTTTTGCCTCATGAGGCTTAGTTTACCCCGTACCAGCCTTCACACCAGAATTAAAATTTCTTGGCAGAGCCGGGAATCGAACCTGGACCTCCAGGGCGACAGTCAAACTTAAATTCTTATAAATGAGAATAAGGAAATTGTTTTACATAATTTTGAACAGTTATTTTAAGGTTTATAGACCATTTCTATATGCAAAGGTATTTTGCGCCGCCAGATACCCTAAAAGGACCACTGTGCGACGCGTCGTGGGTTCCCATTACTCAAACTGGACTGAACTATGTCTGAAAACGGTCCCACAGCTCTATTTATTCGATTTTCAGAAAGTACACCTAGTTGCCACCCTCTCTTCGCTGAATGTCTATGACTTCGGCTTCTGGATCCAAAATCCACCCTTGTCTGGAGTAGAATGTTCTACTTATCACAACCATGTGTGTGATTGCCAAAATTGATCGTACGATATCCAGAGGACACTGCGGGCTGGCGGAATGATCTTCTTGTGTGCACTTCTGATTATCGATTAAAGTTATTAACTTTTATTACCTCTTAATTCTCAGGCTAATTTATCCCCTCGAATGGTGTCTTTCTTTTTGAATACCATCGCAGGGTTTGCAACATAACTTTTCTTTGAAGGCGTGGTTACCCCTACCATGCTTCCAACACTTTGTTCCTGAGCTATCTTCCTCGCCAAAAGTATGGTCTGGCGAACAGATTTTAAATCCCCGTCACAGTCAACTGACATCTGATTGACATAACTTTCGTGTTGGAGCGTTTGGACACGCCTGGTCTGCCCTACATCCTTCCCTCTGTTAAGGTAGTGGGTATTCTTCACTTCGAGCACAGAATTAATGCAAAATAAGAATTTTAGCCTCATTACATATCGCTTCTATCTGTAATATACAGTATCATTATCAGCAGGCATCCATTTGATATCTCATTAGATACCGGTACACGAGTTGTACAACAACTGTGTTAGCAGGGTACTGACCCCAGTTGGAAAGACAGATTGGTTTAGGAACAAGACTGGACTAAGACGAGTGTGCTGTCACCTCTCTTGTTCATAATGGTGATGGATGAAATTGTGAAGGAAACAAAGGAAGCATATGTACATAAAGAAATGAAGTTACTGTTATTTGCAGATGATATTGTGGTCTGGGGAAGGAACACCGAAGAAGTGCAAAAACAACTAGATGCACTGAACGAAAATATTCAGAAGTACGGCCTGAAAATCAGTATAGAGAAAAGCAAGACCATGGTGATGACAAGAGGGGAAAGACAAGAAAAGGGCACTGTGAAAATTGGAAGTCAGAGTTTGGAAATTGTGGACACGTTCAAATACCTAGGAAGTGAATTGATGCAAACTGGTAGGTTGGACATGGAAATTGGCAGGAGGGTACAGCAGAGCAATGCATTCTATCAAAGTGTAAGAAAACTTGTTTGGGATAAGGAAGTGCCAAGGAAAAGCAAGGAGGTACTGTTTAAAGTGTACTATGTTCCCATATTAACTTATGCAGCTGAGACTTGGACCCTGACAAGCAGGCAAGAGAGTAGAATCCAAGCCAGTGAAATGAAATTCCTAAGAAGTATGATAGGAAAGGCAAGGTGAGGAATGAAGATGTTAGGAAGGAAGTTGGGATGGGAAAACTAAATGAGAGAATTGAGAAGAATAAATTAGGTGGTTTGGACATGTAAAGAGGATGGAGGAAAATAGAATACCAAGACTGATGCTGGAGGCGAAGTGCAAGGGTAAGAGAGCAAGAGGAAGACCTAGAACAAGGTGGATTGATTCAGTGAAGAACAGCGTAAGAAAAAGAAATCTGGACTGGGACAAGATCGTGGAAGAAGAATGGTGGAAGGAAAGAGGAATGTGGAGAAGTGCCATAAATACCCCGACCCGGCAGGAGCTGGATAAGGGGAAATGATGATGATGATGATGATGATGATGATGATGATGACACGAGTTGTTCCTCTCGCTACTCGACTCGGTTGGTTGGTTCCTCAATTTAGGGACTGCGACAACGCGGTCATGTAGCCCCGTGT
This sequence comes from Meconema thalassinum, assembly GCA_946902985.2. NCBI lineage: Eukaryota > Metazoa > Arthropoda > Insecta > Orthoptera > Tettigoniidae > Meconema > Meconema thalassinum. The sequence continues at coordinate 90,628,993 of OX336391.1, read as the reverse complement.
ACTTTGGGTGTGTGTAGAATTTGCTGAGAAATAAACGGCGATAATTGTGATGACTGTATTAGTGTGTGTTATCTGTAATTCAGGTAGAAGGACTGCAGACGATTAATGTTTTCAAGTAGTTCCCACTTTTGCTACCAAATGCTACCGTCCAAGACACCTAGCTGCGGACGTGGCTGCTAAATGCCATCACAGTCAGCACCTGGCGACGAACGTTGGAACTAATATAGCGTTATCAAACTAACCTACAAATTTTAGCTGCCACAAGTGTAGTTAGTGGAAGGTTCTTTTTCATGCCATAAATCTATGACATAGGCCCGCCGACTTTACTTCCCCTCCGAAGGAAGACATACTGAGGTATTTTTAACGCTCATAAGAAATCCAACGACTTCAGCCGGGTTTGAACCCGCGATCTTGGGCATAGAAGCTCAGCATGCTACCAACTACGCCACCGAAGCCGCTCTTTTTAGCCTATTTTCATTTATGAAAACATAGGCTTATGAGATCACCTTTTGCCCGTGTGTCTGTGTGTGCGTGTGTGGGTGATTCGTGTGTGTGTGTGTGTGTGTGTGTGTGTGTGTCTAATAACTTCTAAACGGCTGGAGCGATGTTAATGAAACACGGTAAGGTCATAGCACTATTCCGGACGACCCTGACCATGCCCATCAAATTTTGTAACGTCTCACCAATCCAACATGGCGGCTGTGCGAAATATTTCACCTGCATTCAATATCTCCGAAACTATTACAGATATCACCCTGGAATTTTGTACGGTGATAAAGGGAACTACTAGAAGTTCACCTATGTGATATTGAAAACCTGGTAACTACAAAACCAGCATGGCGGCCAAGCGAAATTGCGACATTTAAATAGACGTTTCTCGAGATTTAACCAACCAAACGCAATGAAACTTGATACAGTATATGTATATACACATTGTAATGCACCGACATCTAACTTCGTTCAATTGTTTTCATAACCTCAAGATGGCGGCTGTGCGAAATATCTCACCGGCATTCTATATCTCTGAAACTATTTTGTAGGAAGATAAAGGGTTCATCTATGAGACTTTAAAAAACCAGTTAACTACAAAACGAACATGGCGGCCAAGCGAAGTTCAAAGTTTTAAATATACTTTTTTTTGTGATTTAATAATTCAAACGCAACGAAACTTGGTACAGCAAATGTTTATGCACATTGTAATGCACTGGTATTTAATTTAATTCAATTGTTTACATAGCCTCAAGATGGCGGCTGTGAGAATTTTAAAATTAAATTTTTATTTCTGGTGTCGTAATCATGCGATAGAAGTGAAAGTTTGAATAAAGAACCTATGCAATAATTTTCCTTTAATGGTACATGACCCGATGGCCTATACATATAACAATCCAACATGGCGACCATCCAAAATATTTAGACGGGTCTCAATATCTACGAGTCTATTACAGCAATCAAACTGATTTTTTTATGTTCATAGGGGCTATGAACATACGCTCACCTATAGGACTTTCAATAACCTGGTGATCACAAATCCAACATGGCGGCGACGCGAAATATAAATATTCACATGAACGTTTCTCGCAATTTAACCATCCGAGTGCAGTGACACTTGGTACAGTAAATCCTTATACAAATGTTAATCCACTGGCATCTAATTTATTTCAATTGTTTCCATGACCACAAGATGGCAGCTGTGCGAAATTTTAAAATCTCGTTTTTACTTCATGTATCCTAATCATGCGATTGAAGTTTGAATACTACACGTACACAATAATCTTCATATAACAGTACATAACGCAAAGACCTACATATATAAAAATCCAACATGGCGTCCATCCGCAATATTAAGTCGGTTCTCAATATCTACGAATCTATTACAGCAATCAAACTGAAATTGTGTATGTTGATAGTGGCAATAAACATAAGTAGGATATATGAAAATAGGCTTTAGTTCTTCACGGAAGTACTTGTTATAACTGTGAAAATAATTTTAAGGTAGTATTAAATATTGAATTTGGTATACTTGGTCTTTATTTAACATTTGTAATAATAATAATAATAATAATAATAATAATAATAATAATAATAATAATGTTATTTGTTTTACGTCCCTTTTAACTGCTGTGGCTTTTAGCGACGCCGGGAGGCCGGAATTTTGCCCCGAAGGGGATATTTAACGTGCCAGTAAATCTACTGACACGGCTCCCTCGCATTTGCTCACCCTCAAATGCCAGCTGACTGCGCCTGGATACGAACTTGCAACCTAGGGCCCTGCAAGCGAGAACGTTACCGCTGAGCCACGCAGCCAGTCCATTGGTAAAAGAATAATGCAAGTGTTGTGAGCACCCACTTGCGTAACTCTCACCCACTTATCTATATTAAAGGATCTGAAAGTGATCATCCTTTAATACTCCCCGTACTAAGGCCACTAGACTCTCTGCAGTTGACTTATGATGATCATATAACTAACTGTCGCGGACACAAAGGCAAACAGGAAAGTGTTGTCGATGGTGAAGAACCCACATGCTGAGAAGTGGATTTTGCTGGTTGACAGTTGATTGGAGAAGAGCTTCAGTTCGTCCGAGACGCGAGGTCTCAGTAGCAGTTTGTTGACAAGTGTCTGTGTGTCTTCAGACTTGCTAGCAGCCACGTGACATGGTAGCACACACGCTAAGAGTTCATACACATTGAAGAACATACAGAAGGAAATATAAATCACTGATACCTCTACCCTTGAGTAATGGAGAAGCACACACAAGTTCAATTCAGACACAACAAACATCCTGGCGAACTGCACAAGGACCAAGAAGCCGAATATGCCATTCACCTCATTACACGCCTCAAACAGGCTCAACTGAACTTTTCGTAGTTTTTGAATATAATGGTCTTGGTTTGCCACTACAGTATGCATTAACGTGCTAGCACCCATCTCCAGCTGTTCGTTCAGGAGACAGCACCGCTCTCCTATCAGGTACACACAGCTCCTGAACTGGCAGTTGATGACTCTAGGAAAGACGAAGAGGAAAAACTGGCAGATCACTGTCCAGTCATTCTTCGGATTAAGCGTTATTTTGCAGAGAATAATTAAAGTTGAGTAAAGAACCGCCACAATTATTATCTGTGCCATTAGATTTATTCTTGTTGTTTGGTAGAACACATCAGTATCCTTCACAAGAACGCTGTCTACAAATACTAAATGATGGTAGAGCCTCTTGAACTTGGACGTATTGACTGTAGCATGAAGCACCAAAGCAGCCATGTCTGTCGTCGCCTCCGCTAGTAACATTCCCAAGTCTGTCAGGATGAACGGAGACGCGTATTGTCGGTGAATGCTTAACATCTTTTCATAAAAAATATACAGAAAGCTTGAAACTACTGCTATGCCAATACAAACAGAATAGATAACGCCACGACGAGAGAGGGTCAGTTCTCCATAGTTAGTTACTTTGTATGGTGCAAGACCCAGTACGACTGAACCCATCAACAATGGGGTGAGGGCCCATCCAATTGTGTCGCGCATCACTGTTCGATTATAATTCAATTCAGAACACTTTAACTTATATACTTATTCCTTTTAATGACTCTCGTCATAGGAAACTTCTTCACCTTGTTATATACATAAATTTTGAATGAGATCATTGACTTGGTGAAAAATCTCTTTGTGATAAAAAAAAACTTTGTCAACATTTCTCCAGGACTGTTATTGTAATTAAATTATAACAATCGATAATCGAAATGAAATGAGTACAGACGACCTCGCGGTAACCCCCGTTCACTTGAACTACATGATAAACATTGAAAATTGCTCAACACTAATGGAATTACAAATGTGTTCATCCGCTTTGAGTGACGTTTCCAGGGCAATCCATATATTGTACTAGCAATACCCGTCGCGGCTTCGGCCGCGAATATTGAACCGGTACTTGTAAAGAGTACACTTACCAACGTCTTAATCATGAATGCTGTGACTTATGTATCATTTAATCTTGAAAATAAATGAGATATATTTAACACACTGACTAAATACAAAATCCATTTACCTAAATTCCTATGAAAAAAAAAGTACACATAATAAAATTACACAAATCAAAATGCTCTGCGCCCACATTTACCCCCTTTCACCACATAATATACACCACATAGAAAAACCCCTGGACACATGTCTGCTCATTTTTAATGATTAGTTTATATGCCGAGTATCACATTCCTAAATGAAACCACTCGTGAGATATTGCTATTCAGTGAAATGCAGGTTTAACCCCCTTAACACCCTTTAGAACCTGAATATCCAGAAATCCTTCCTTAGTGGACGTTTTATTTTCTCTCCAGAATTTCACCCCTTCCCGTGGGCCCTTTAAATTGGATTTATTAAGAACCGGTCAAACACCTATTTACTTATTATTTAAGCTGATTTTCCCTGTTTCAAACGTCTCGCCTATGTCGTTTAAGAGATACACGCTCCGTTAGGGATCCTCCAACCCCTACTTTTCACCCCTTTCACCCCATAATATACACCACATCGAAAAACCCTTGGACACATGTCTGCTTATTTTCAATCATTAGTTTATATGCCGAGTATCACATCTCGAAATGAAACCACTCGTGCGATATTGTTATTTAATGAAATGCAGGTTTAATCCCCTTAATATCCCTTTAGAACCTGAATATCGAAACATTCTTCCTTATTGGACGTTTTTGACATACAAGCGAACATATCCACAAATTTTCATATTTCTAACTTCAACAGTTTTGGCAGGGCGATGATGAGTGAGTCAGTCAGTCAGTCAGGATATCCCTTCCTTGAATAAGCACACTGTAGCGAAGGGAACAGATTTTAAAACAATTCAATTGGGGTATATCAGCGCATGCTATCGCGATTATCATGAGTCAGCTGGAGGCAGTTAGCAGAGAATATGGACGAACGTTGAATTCATGCAAGACTTAACTTATTATATTCAATCAGGTGAATAGAGACTCTCTACAAATCAATGAAATTGAAAGCTATGAAGTGTTAAAAATATTTGCGTACCTGGGATGTAAGAGACTGTACCGAAGATGTCAAGCGCAGAATATCGATGACTCTTGATTCACAGTAAGTCATGCTGCACTTTTATTTTCCGATCAGAACACATTCCTGTCAGACTTAGGGCCTTGAGAAATCTGACTGAACTGATTCTTTTGAAACTGGGTCTATATGCATATCCTTAAATATCTTGGAAGAAAAACCGCATCAATCAGCATGTACTAAATGAAGGACAGACTGCAAATCAGGTCAACAATCACATATTCACTTCTTGAGACATAGAGCCTGAAGAAAGTACAGGGTCATTATATATGAGCGCCCCGATAAACACGGCAAGCTAAGCCGGCTGTGACTGGGGCAGATCACGGGCGCGCGTACCCGGTTCAGCTGGTGGTGGCGCGTACTTTCACACTTTTACGAAACATGTTCAATAATGTGTACTTACAGTGCTCATAGGCGATACTGAAAATGTCCTCCCTCTCTTTTACACACACCTGACATCTTCTGATGAAAGAATGTCTGTCAACTCTTCTATTATTTACGGAGCCTGTTTCCTTGAATCGTTTAGCGAGCCTCCTAATTGTACTGGCATTAGGCACTGGTCTTCCTGGAAACTTGATTCGAAATTTTCGTCTCGTTTCAGAAAAAGATTTTCTGCTTTTCATATACGAATTATGGATATACACACGTTCGCGCAATGTGAATTGGTGTCTAGGCATGACCAACAATCACAGTAATCACAATACTCACTAAACGTGCAACACTAACGTCTAAGCTTTGCAGATACACGTCCATATGAATGACAAAACACGTGTGAACTAACAATATGAGTCAGCGGAGCGCGCCAACCACCATCTGAACTGCGTACGTGCGCCCGCGATCTGCACCAGTCACAGCCGGCTTAGCTTGCCGTGTTTATCGGGGCGCACATACACAATGACCCTGTACGATATATTCAAAGCTATTGTAGAAAGCACTGATGTATAGTAGATACACTGGACTCTTCCTCGGCACAGGATAGAGGCACCACTCCTAGGAGCGTGCAAGGACTGGGAAGAAGGATGAACTTTGAACTCTGCAGCAGCAGCAAGCGCTTCGCTCTGACACAGTACGTACAGTATGGTATGAAGAGCATAACACAAGACTTTCAAAAGTGATTTGGCACAGACTATGCTTCAAGTTGTACAGCAGCTCAAGAAAGGGTTTCTCAAACTCAGATAGCCCAATTACCCGGCCTCAGTTATGATCTGAATGCAGGCGCGTGTATTCCATGGATGCAAGGTAAGCATTGCTTACCCAAGTAAGATAATGACGGGTATAATAATGATTTACTTTGGTTATAGTGATATTCCAGTCTCTGAGTCCTGTATTGTTTTAATAAACCCATTCACACTTCGTTGTTCTTTGATGCCTACTGCGAGTTCCTTGCGGAGTCGCTTGCAGCAGCACAATAGCGTGACATGCCCTCTTTTGGTACTTCTTGGTACTGCAGGGTGAGTGAAAAGCGAAGGCTAGGAAGCAATTCCTTAAGTTACATACCTTAGGCCGAAAACAAGGAGCGGTTAGTTTTCAAAGATAGTGTGTTTACTCGCTCATTATAGTTTGAAAAAGCGTGTCAGTGTTTGTGAAAAACAGCTTTTTATATGCTGTGTTAAAACGTGTGATTGTTTTACAGTTGCAGGCCGTCATTTTTATAGTTCAGCGATATAATGTTGTCTAATGCAATATAAGGGAGTAGGGTATGCAGTAGACGTTTTTCTTTACACTAGTAGGCGTGAGAAATCTGTAAAAATAAGGCACCGGGACTTGGGTCTAGAGATGACAGCGTGTGATGTGCGGAAAAATTGAGAACCAATTATTAATTTTATTAGGAAGTCGTCCAAATTCTCAGTTGAGTAGGCCTATTAACATGAAAGTAAAAGCTTGTATTCGGTATTTTAACTAAACATATAACATTTGTCATTGTTTTCAATTGAGATAGATTTACTTTCTAAGTTCAAAACATCCCAAACTTCTACAACTGGGTCTTCTATGATTTTGGGAAGAAAACCATTGCTTACCCTAAGTAAAATTACACCACACGCCACTGTCTGAATGAGGGGTCACTAATGATGGGGTGTCCTAACCACATCTTGAGTTAGGTTGGTTGGGGCCTTTCTTCTTGTGGGTTTTATATTGATAGCCATGCATTGCGAGAGAGTTTCGAAATGTCGGAGTTCTTGATTCGTGTCTCTCCAAGATCGTATAAATAGCATCCCTGTCACACATCCTTCCCATTCTGTTAGCAGTCTGCAAATGTAGCTGGCAGGTCAGCAATCTCTCCTAGACTAGTCTGGATACAACATTGACAGCTTTTATGAAGCGCCCTTTCACAACTTCTGAAGTCGTTTATGGTCATTATCACCATCCCATGAGCAAGAATAGGAAGTATTGACAATCGACATGGCTGTCTAGAGAGCGCTTTAACATCGAACATGGCTACTGTGTGTAGTCTGTAGTGTCATTCTCTTACTCGCTTTGTACTCTTCCAGAGATATGCACTCGCCCTTCCGGAAATTCATCTTCACAGTTTAGCCCATGATGATGAACAATTTGCTTTCCTGCACCCAAACCTCAAGTGCTTAATGCAACACGTCTGGATCCTGAAATAAACAGCATAATGTTTTAAAATGACTCACCAAGATAGGCTCAGAATGGCTTAGGACTTCACTGCTCCGCAGGTAGGCTCTATCAACCCTGCTGTTTGGGCTTAATGGTATATTCTACACTGACCAGCAAAAGAAAACGATCACTTGAAAAATTCAACATTACTTTCATTCAACTCATAAATATGAACGCTCTAGGCCTAGTGCTGTAGTTATAGCATGGAAGTGAGGTTAATTGGTTTCCTGGATGTATTACCATTCTTATGTCACTGTTTCACTTAACAATAGCGGTTCATTGACATGATGCTGTTTCCCGCGGAAAGATGTACGCGCCATCGCTATCGTCAACAATGCAATGTGTTATTCGTTTTTCATTTGCCTCTTGTTGCCATAGTAAAAGATCAATACAGCCACATCCTCAGTTGTTCTTGTGCAATTCAGAAACGAATATGCGCTTGAGGCCTGAAGATGTTGCCAGGGCAGTGGCTCTGATCGAAAATGGTGGGGCGCACATCTTTCCGCGGGAAACAGCATCATGACAATGAATCGTTATTGTTAAGTGGAACAATGACATGAAGAATGGTAATACATCCAGGAAATCAATTAACCTTACTTCCTCGCTATAAACAGTAACTTATGTACTACCTAGAGCGTTCATATTTATGATTTAAATGAAAGTGAGTCTCTAAAAGCCAGAGTAGTTAAAAGGGGCGTAAAACCAATAACATTATTATTATTAAATGAAAGTAATGTTGAATTTTTCAAGTGATCGTTTTTTTAATTTTTTTGCCGGCCAGTGTAGGCTATAACAAGACATCTCCTGGTAAGTACTTGTTAGAGGAGGTTTCACGTCTTCAATCCGTGACTGACTGAGAACCTGTATGAAAGCAAAGGGGGACTATTACAACGACTGTTTCATGTGAAGCATAAGTTGAACACCGAGGGGAAATTTCATAATATTAAGCGACTGTTGAGTTATCCAAAGTAAAATGTCCACTGCCTATTTTCAGATGTCACTTGTATGGTGCAGAGGACACTATTTTGTTTATTTATATCACTTTAAATTCCCACAAGTTATATTTGAACATATAAGTTCGTTCTACGTGAAGCACTACAGCTTTCTCCAGACAAATACCAGGATGTTACAAGGCCCGGTGCTCCTATTTCAGTAATTGATCCTAATAACTAGTGGCAGCAAACAAATAAAACGCTACACCGAAGTACATGGGGCCAATGACTAAGATGTCCCAAGATCCTGACAACACTACGGTAGTTCTGTTAGTTTTCTATTTCCTCAATTACTTGCTTAGCTCTCATGATTATTATTAGTAAAGTCTTGAAAGAAAGAAATCCCACTCTCTTTTATTCTTATTTTAATCAGTTCCGAAGATGTTTGCTTGATCGAATGAAACATTGCACACCATCATTTTATTGTGGGAGTTCATATTATCTTACAGCCACCTAAGCCTTTCCTCAATCAGAGTACTGCAAAACTCTCAAGTTCTCCAAATCCCCGAGCAAGAAACGAGAACACGCTCTCCTTGTCAATTCCTGGACGTGAACTAATTCCGCTCCGCTTATTTAGTGCGATAAAGAAACAAAATTCGTGACCCATCCGATAAGAAAAAGCTAATACATTTCTTTATATGCATCTTTGTGGAGGTTTCACTTCCCACAGTAACTTTGATTAACTTACGTCACGCAGGCGGAAGAGAGCTTTAAGAGGGACTTGGCGACACTAGAACTGTAGGGACAAGGGTTCGATCTCCTCTGTAGTCATCATACTTTCTATACTTCTTTCATTTCTGGGAAATAAATTTATTATTATTATTATTATTATATTGATACGAAACTAATGATATTTAAATTAGGGCCGTATTGACAACTACTATAATTCAATTAAATATCAATGGTAGATTCTATGAAGAATACAATATACGCATAACATCAACTATTTATGAAAAATATAATGTGCCCTACAATAAACATCAATATACGAGGTGCATCCAGAAAGTAAGTTTCCATATTTTTAGCCTATTTTCATTTATGAAACAATAGGCTTATGAGATCACCTTTTGTCCGTGTGTGTGTGTGTGTGTGTGTGTGTGTGTGTGTGTGTGTGTGTCCCTAATAGCGTCTAAACAACTGGAGCGATTTCAATGAAACTCGGTAAGGTCATAGCACCATTTTGTCCGAGCCCGACAGTGCCCTTAAAATTTTATTATGTCTCACCAATCCAACATGGCGGATGTGCGAAATATTTCACCGGCATTCGATATCTCCGAAACTACAACTGATATCACCCTGAAATTTTGTACGGTGATATAGGGCACTACTAAAAGTTCACCAATGAGATTTTCAAAATTGTTAAAATACAAAACGAGCATGGCGGCCAAACAAAGTTGAAACATTTTAATAGACTACTCGCGATTTAATTCTGTGATCGCAGTGAAATATGGTACAGCAAATGTGTATACACATTGTAATGCACTGATCTTTAATTTAGTTCAATCGTTTACATAACCTCAAGATGGTGGCTGTGCGAAATTTTAAAATTAAGTTTGTATTTCTTGTGTCGTAATCATGCGATCGAAGTGAAAGTTTGAATAATGAACTTACGCGATAGATTTCATTTAATGGTACATAGGCCTATCTATATGGCCTATACATATAACATATCCAACATGGCAACCATCCGAAATATTTAGACGGTTCTCAATATCTACGAACCTATTACAGCAATCAAACCTAATTCTTTTTATGTTCGTAGAGGCTATGAACATAAGTTCATCTATGGGACTTTCAATAACCTGGTGAACACATATCGAACATGGCGGCGACACGAAATATAAATATTTAAATGGACGTTTCTCGCGATTTAAAAATCCGAGAGCAGTGAAACTTGGTACGGTAAATGCTTATACAAATTGTAATCCAGTGGCATCTAATTTATTTCAATTGTTTTCATAACCACAAGATGGCAGCTGTGTGAAATTTTAAAATCACGTTTTTGGTTCTTGTGTCCTAATCATGCGAATGAATTTTGAATAGTACACCTACCCAATAATCTTCATGTAATAGTACATAAATAAAATTCCAACCTGGCGACCATCTGAAATATTTAGACGGTTCTCAATATCTACGAATCTATCACAACAATCAAACTGAAATGTTGTATGTTGCTAGAGGCAATTAACATGAGTAGGATATATGAAAATAGGCTGTATAGTTCTTCACGGAACTACTTGTTTTTTAAGAGAACATAGTTCTCTGAAAAACTTTACTGGCAACAGGTACAGCAATGTGTCAGCTATTTTAGGCAGCAAACAAATTGTGTCACTTGTCAAAGCGTGATATGAACTGTGTCATACAAGTCTGCGCCTGCGAATGGGACCAGCGTCTTCAGCTCCTCGTCACTGTGGAAATGCTGACCGGAGGACAGGAATGTCTTGAGGTGCAAGGAAAGGTGGTAATCGCTGGGAGCAAGATGAGGACAGCAACTGTTCTGCAGAAGTTTGGCTGGGAGCTGTTTGATTATCCACCGTATCTTGCTCCCAGCGAAACTTAAACGTGAACTAGGATAGTTCCCTAGCTAGACACTAGGTAGCACTGGTACCAACAAGCGCTAAGCACACAACCGACACCTGTACCAGCAAATTTGGTATATGACAGGGTAACCTGTGGTACCAGACGGCTAACAGACCCTTTCCACCAGGATAGTTCTCTGACTATTCACTAGGTACCAGCTATGGCAAAAAGGTTTAATTAGGGAATGGCAGTTCTTAAGTATTTAGCTTGAACTTAGGTATCCAATCTCGTATGAGTGAAATACACGGAAGTATGCTTCCTGTAAATTTGAATATTCGTGGAATGGCGTAAGAGAGAATATCAAGGTCATGAACGAACACCAAACATTATCTACCGAGATGTAATTGTTTGTTGATACAGAAACTAATTGTATCCTGGGGGTTACAAGTGATTCGTGGGACACGAAACCTTTGATGTAGGGGACCTCGGACTCACAAAACTTCCGCTAACTCATTTGCAAGGCCCACAATATTTGTCCCTCTTCATTGGGACAAGATATGAGCATCTGGTAAAGAAGACACGGAACTGACATATTTTTAGTCTATTTTCATTTTATGAAAAAATAGGCTTATGAGATCACCTTTTGTCCGTGTGTGTGTGTGTCCCATAATAACTTCTAAACGGCTGGAGCGATTACAATGAAACTCGGTAACATCATACCACTATTCTGGCCGACTCCGACCGTGCCCTTCAAATTTTATTGTGTGTCACCAATCCAACATGGCGGCTGTGCGAAATATTTCACCAGCATTCAGTATCTCTGAAACTATTACCGATATCGCTCTGAAATTGTATACGGTGATAAAGGGAACTACTAGAAGTTCACCTATGAGACTTTCAAAAACCTGGTGACTACAAAACCAACATGGTGGCCAAGCGAACTTGAGGCTTTTAAATAGACTTTTCTCGCGATTTAACTATCCAAACGTAATGAAACTTGGTACAGCAAATTTTTATACACATTGTAATGCGCCGGAGCCTAATTTAGTTCAATTATTTACATAACCACAAAATGACGGCTGTGCGAAATATTTCACTGACATTCTATATCTCCGAAACTATTACAGATATCACCCTGAAAGTTTGTACGGTGATAAAGGGTACTGATACACGTTTATTTATGTAACTTTCATAAACCTGTAAAGTACAGAACGGACATGGCGGCCAAGCGAAGTTGAAACATTTAATAGACTTTTCTCGTGATTTAACTCTCAGAGCGCAGTGAAATGTGGTAAAGTAAATGATTTTACATATTTTAATGCACTGGCATCTAATTTAGTTCAATTGTTTACATAACCTCAAGATGGCGGCTGTACGAAATTTTGAAATTAAGTTTTTATTTCTTGTGTCGTAATCATGCGATCGAAGTGAAAGTTTGAATAATGAACCAAGGCAATAATTGTCCTTGAATGGTACATAACTCTATGGCCTATACATATAGCAATCTAAAATGGCAAGCATCCGAAATATTTAGACGGTTCTCAATATCTATGAATCTTTTACAGCAATCAAACTGATTGTTTTAAGTTCATAGAGGCTATGAACATATGTTCACCTATAGGACTTTCAGTAACCTGGTGAGCACAAATCCAACATGGCGGCGACGCAATGTATAAATATTTAAATGGATGTTTCTCGCGAATTAACTATCCGAGTGCAGTGAAACGCTGCATGTTAAATGCTTATACAAATGTTAATCCACTGGCATCTAATTTATTTCAATAGTTTGCATAATCACAAGATGGCAGCTGTGCGAAATTTTAAAATCTCGTTTTCACTTCTTGTGTTCTAATAATGCGATTGAAGTTTGAATACCACACGTACACAATAATCTTAATGTAATAGTACAGAAATAAAAATCCACCTGGCGACCATCTGAAATATTTAGATGGTTCTCAATATCTACGAATCTATCACAACCTTCAATCTGAAATTTTGTATGTTGATAGAGGCAATTAACATGAGTAGGATATATGAAAATTGGCTGTATAGTTCTTCACGGAACTACTTGTTTCTACTGTGGTCAAGATATTGGGGCATCCTGTCTAGTGTTGTGTCGTGAAACACTGCAGCTAATGAGAACAGAGAAGCTACACCTCCCTTGTTGTCATGTGCTGGCTATTCAATCTGTTGAACGTCTCAGCTACGAGTGATCTAACCCAGCTAAAAGTCTACGGCCAAGCTTGTGACTTTGTCGCGGTGCCAGAAATGCCACGATCCGGTCGCAATAATACGTTACATTCATTCACATGTAGGTGGCCATGCTTGGTTGACACTGTGACAAAGACGCAACAGAGCCCCGTGTACTTTTGCGCGCCTGATATTGTAGTAGTGTGTGCAGGCCCCGGGCTAAGGTGATAGACGCCCTGGGCAAATGGTCTACTGGCGCCCTTTTTCTCAATTATTTGTTATAAAAATAGCATAATATGTTTTTTTTTTCTTCAAACAACTACGTTACTACTGTCGACCAAAGTATTATGTGCACTCGAGTTTGAAGGTTGTTTGTGAAGTAACCAATAGACCTACATAAAATCCAATAATATCATCATTTTCGTCGTTCTATTTTACGTTAGGTCATGTAGGTTTGGAATTTTTAATATATATTTTAATATTTTTTATCGCAGTTGGAACACAAAAAGTGCACGTTTTTAAGAGTGTTTCAATCATGCGTCACATTTAAGAATTATTATCTCAAAAACCCGTAATCAGATCGAATCCCAATTTTAACACAATATACATTGAAATGTTGTATAACTGGTTTATTAATTTCAAAATTGTGTGTGTCCAAGAAACAAAGTTGTTATCATTTTTGTAAGGTAACTTTTTCTCGGCTCGGGGTGGTTGGAAAATGTAGTTCTTGGTTTCATTGTAATCCTTATACATCGAAACGTTATGCTGTATGACTGTGAAATACGTAAATTAATTCACTTATCTTATATCGGTTTGTATTTCTACAGGGAAATAACACATGTTTCACCAGCTAGCCGGTCCGGGAACAGCTGTACAGCGTTGCCGAAATGGTGCCCAAACGCATCATGGCGCGTCTCGCTCGGAAGCGATGGGCTCCATATCAGCAACGCTGTACAGCTTTTGCCAGAGCGGCTAGCTAAAGAACGATGTGTTATTTCCTCGTACAAATACAAACCGATATAAAATAAGTGAATTAATTTACGTATTTCACAGTCATACAGCATAACGTTTTGATGTATAATGATTACAACGCAACCAAGAACTACATTTTCCAACCACCCTGAGCCGAGAAAAAGTTACCTTACAACAACGATAACAACTTTGTTTCTTGGACACACAAAATTGTGAAATTAATAAACCAGTTATACAACATTCCAATGTATATTGTGTTAAAATTTGGATTCCATCTGATGACTGGCTTTTGAGATAATAATTCTTAAATGTGACGCAAGGTTGAAACACGCTTAAAAACGAGCACGTTTTTATGTTCCAACTGCGATAACAAATATTAAAATATAAATTTAAAAATCCAAACCTACATGAACTAACGTAAAATAGAACGACGAAAATGTTGATGGTATTGGATTTTATGTAGGTCTATTGGTTACTTAACAAACAACCTTCAAACTCGAGTACACATAATACTTTGGTCGACAGTAATATTGTATCACAGGAAATAATAAGAAAAGTAAGTCGTTCATAAATGATGTAGCCATTTATTTATACATTAATCACACTAAAACCCAAGATTACAAATTCAAAAGTTAAATTTTAAAAGTGCAATATACAGAAACATTTAAAATCAAAGTTTTTCCTGGCTTTTAACTTTTCAAATTTACTTATGTCAGAAAAGTCTGTGCTAAGGATTACGTCTTTTTCAAAACACAATAACAATAGAGAATTTAGTTTGCTGTCTGAAAGAGTTATAAAACTGTGTAATAACATAGGCCTAATCATGATTAAACATAAATACTACAAATATATGTGATATTTAATATTACTTTCATTTTATATTCACGGCAAATAATAGTTATTTTATCCTACTTTTTAAAGATTTCCATGTCATACTTATTTTGAATGTTGGGATTGTTGGATCAATCTTTTTCTGCATTCAGCGTCACCTAAATTTCGGCTCCCCCTAAATTTTGGCGCCCTGGGCAAATGCCCAGTATGCCCGTTTATAGCCCGGGGCCTGAGTGTGTGTGTGTATCTGACTGGGGTATGGACTGAGTGGGAGGAAAATGCCTGCTCTTAGACCCATAAGTCATGAACTAATCATAGCTGTCCATTGTTCCTTCCACACTGTCGATCATTTGTCAGGGGAACAACACAAGTCTCGCTATATTTAGACCTGGAATGCAGTACACTGCCTCAGTGATGGATTACTTCCTTCGTTCCAAGGAATTTACATGAAACACGATACTTAGGACACTTGACTGACATGATGATGGCCTATCAGGTGAGACTCTTCGTGGTTTCCCGCTTCTACTACAGACAACGCAAAAAAAGAAAAAAACGAACTCCGTACAGGCCATTGAGGCCCTGAGAGTAGTGGAACGTAAAGGCACTAGATAGGATGGAGTTGTCAGCTCCACTCCCGGCCGTCTTTGCTCCCAGGAATTACCCTGGTACTCATTACTGATGAAAGCTGAGTGAAACCAAGGCTATTTGCGTTTCCGAAAGTGGTAGTTTTGTTTCTAAAATCCACTACTTGGGTGAGGATCGAACCCATTCCCCTTCAGTTGGAAGCTCAGTGCCTCTACCGACTGCGTCACGCAGCCCCCAAGACAACGCACAGAATGTCCCTAACTGTCGCATCCTTCCCCTTCAAATACACTCACCATACTAATACCAGTCGATATCCTGAATTATTACAGAACAAAAACTATTAACTCCTATGCAGAGAAGAGGAAACGCATAGCTCTTCATTGCCAAACGGTTATTGTTACGGTATTATTATTTTTAGCCTATTTTCATTTATGAAAAAGTAGACTTATGAGATCACCTTTAGTCCGTTTGTGTGTGTGTGTGTGTGTGTGTGTGTGTGTGTGTGTGTGTGTGTGTGTGTGTGTGTGTGTGTGTGTGTGTGTGTGCGTATGTCTGTATGGGTGTACCCTTAATAACTTCCAAACGGCTGGACTGATTTCAATGAAACTCGGTAAGGTCATAGCGCCATTTTGACCGACCCCTACCGTGTACTTCAAATTTTATTACATCTCACCAATCCAACATGGCGGCAGTGCGAAATATTTTACCGTCATTCTATATCTCCGAAACTATTACTGATATCACGCTAACTTTGTACGGTGATAAAGGGCACTACTAGAAGTGATCCTATGAGACTTTCAAAATCCTGGTAACCACAAAACCAACAAGGCGGCCAAGCAAAGTTGAAACATTTTAATAAACTTTTCCCGCGATTTAACCATCTGAGTGCAGTGAAATATGGTACAGTAAATGTTTATACACATTGTAATGCGCTGTCATCCAATATACTTCAATTGTTTTCATAACCACAAGATGGCAGCTGTGCGAAATTTTAAAATATCGTTTTTATTTCTTGTGCCCTAATCATGCGATTGAAGTTTCAATACCACACTTACACAATATATTTCATGTAATAGTACATTAGTCTAAGACCTACATTTATAGAAATGGAACATTGTGACCATCCGAAATATTTAGACCGTTCTCAATATCTACGAAACTATTACTGCAATCAAACTGAAATTGTGTATGTTGATAGAGGCAATTAACATAAGAAGGATATATGAAAATAGGCTTGAGTTCTTCACGGAACTACTTGTTATTGTCAAAATCTGGTCATTGTGCAACGCTGCAATCGTATTGCCCACCGCCAATGCTCATCACCACTCTGGAAGGTTGGTTATTACGATACTGGTTTGATGAGGATCAAACAGCTTCCCTAGTATTTATAGTTCGGATAATTCCCACATTAATCTATAAATACGTAGCTGATAGGGTGATCGTCATAGCACATTAGCACCACCTCAGGTCCTGAGTTCGTTTCCCTTGCCGCGACCACTGTACACACTAATTAGGATGGCGGAATATAATAAGCCTCGAGACTCTGAAGGGGATCCGGTAAGTGTTATTGAGAAACTGATTGTTGACCTTGACGTCTAGTCGGCCCGCGGTTACTGCTGTTTGTCTTCCGAAAATCCCTGTGACGTGATTGTCATTCATGATGCATGATACAGCAAGAGAGAGCTTCCCTTCGGCCAGCGCAAAGCACTATTATTGAGTTATTTTCCACAATTAGTTGCAGGAAACAATATAACGTACTCTAGCTAAAACACAAGACCATGGGCCAGGTTCGAAAAACACCGTCTGCCGTCCTTGAAATAGCCTTCCGTAGTTTCCCATCTCCAGGCAAATAGTTTCTAATAGGCCACGGCCGCTTCCTACCAGCATTTTACTCGATTTCATTCACTTCATTAACTTCGTCTTTCATTAACTCCTTGGATGGTGTTGGGGACGGAAAGGGAATCCAGCCGTAGAAACTATTTGCCACATAGAAACTCAACTCATCGCCGACTCCGTAGAACAGAGAATAAGAAGTTTTGAACAGCGGCTTTTGTGGCGTAGTTGGTAGCGTGCTGAGCTTCTATGCCCAAGATCGCGGGTTCAAACTCGGCCGAAGTCATCGGATTTTTAAAAGCGTTAAAAATCCCTCAGTATGCCTTCCTTCGGAGGGGAAGTAAAGCCGGTGGTCCCATGTCATTCTATTATGGCTTGGAACAGAACCTTCCATAATTACACTTGTGTGAAGCTAAATTATAGGTTAGATATGACTAAAGCTCTTAGGTTCCAACGATCGTCGCCAGGAGCCGACTGCATCTAGTAACGAAGTTCAGAACTAGTTGTCGTCAACGGTGGAGTTTGGTAGCAAAAGTAGGAACTACTTGAAAATTGAATGTCTGCAGTCCTTACCTGAATTAAAAACAGATAGCACACGCTAATACAGCCATCACAATTAACACCTGTTATCAGACAGATTCTACACACACCCAAAGTACACGGGGCTGCTTGACCACCTTGTCGCAGTCCCTAAACTGAGGAACCAACCAAGCTTTGAACAAACAGGTAAATAAAAATAATATAAAGCGTGATCATAAGGTTTCCGTTTGACGGCCATACCAGTCACCGTGAGTATTGAGGCACTCATCTCACCAGGTTAAAGATCCCCGTGTGGTAAAGCACTGTGTCCTGCTGCACATCCTCGTCCGACAAGAATCGTCCAGCCTTTATGGCCTTTTTAAAGGACCAAAGGCGTGATAATCTCTTGGAGAGAGATCAGGTCTAAGTACAGCCCCGCGCGGATAAGCAAAACGTTATCCACATCCGCACGTTCGTTATCCGATTCTACTGGCATTACAATAATATTTTAAGTTAGATAAAGCATAAATCACTAAAGCAACACCCTTAGACAGTTGAGAAGAAAGTCGTTCCCTTAGGCTTTGTGTGTGTCATATGCTATGTACGAGGCACGTCCAGAAAATAAGTTCCGTTTGGTAATAAAATTGAATTGTGTACAGATACAGAAAAATTATTTATTGCACAACATTCTACACCTCTTAAACTACTTTTCCACATAACTGCCGAAATTTTGCAGGCATTTGTCATAGCGTGGCACAAGTTTTTGGATACCTTCTTCATAGAAGTTTGCCGCCGACCGTAAACGAGAGTGAAGACTCCCCTGTAAGATATCCTACCGTTTGGCCACCACTGTTAGGCAAATTGCGTATGTGGTCAGGAGAACTCCTAAACATACGCAGTTCTCCTGGTAAGCACACAATTTGCCTAACAGTGGTGGCCAAACGGTAGGATATCTTACAGGGGAGTCTTCACTCTCGTTTACGGTCGGCGGCAAACTTCTATGAAGAAGGTATCCAAAAACTTGTGCCACGCTATGACAAATGCCTGAAAAAGTTCGGCAGTTATGTGGAAAAGTAGTTTAAGAGTTGTAGAATGTTGTGCAATAAATAATTATTCTGTATCTGTACACAATTTAATTTTATTACCAAACGGAACTTACTTTCTGGACGTGCCTCGTAACACAGCCAGAATTGCAACCCTTTCCTGTTCGGAGTGTTAATTATGCTTAATTTGTCATGAAAAAAAAACATCACGGAAAAAATATCTGTCATAAACATCCGGGTCTTGGTAATCATATTTAAGAAGTTCGAATTGTATTCTAAAAACCATCCGAAAATTTACTCCAAACATTATCCGCTGCTTATCCGCACAGCCATGCAGACTGTATCCGCGTGTCGAAAATTTTTGCGAATATCCGTGGTTATCTGCATCTGCGTAGGGCTTTATCCATGGGGTAGATGCTTCGCCTGTTTGCCATCTCTTGATGAATGCAGTACATTTGAATTTGTCTGTTGGCACAGGCTAGAGTAAAATGTGGCTTTTCACCGATGTCTCAGTCTCACTCATGACTGTATTTTATATGGAAGCTACTGAGGTATGGGTCGTGCTTAGTAATGACATTCAGGGCACAGTCAGTGCCTGTGAATGTTGTGAAAGGTTCTACTCATAGGGTTAGTAGCTGTACTGACCCAGTGAGGAAAGCAATGGCAAACTACCTCACTCCTCTTCTTGCCTAGTACGCCTCAATATAGCGCTGCCTTGGGTTTTTGTGAGTATCTACCCACATAACCTAACGATGTTACTTTTTGAGGATCCAACGAGCCTTCGGGCTGACTACCTAACAGACAGACAGACAGACAGATGCTTAAGTTTCACCCACTTGAGTAGGCATAACTTATGCGTTACGATCTTTGCGATATGGGGACGTGCGTTATCATGAAGCAGCAGCACTCCTTGTTGCAGTTTTTCCAGACGTATCGCCTCAATTGTTCTCCGTAATGCCTCCAATGTTGCGCAGTACCATTCCCCAGTGATGCTGACACCAGGTTCCTTGAAATCAATAAGCAATGAGCCTCGGTAATCAAACAACAGCGGATGGTTGGCTCTTGAACTTCTTGGGACGAGGGAACGATGGATGACGTCACTGCATCATCGACACTTTCGATTCTGGTTCCCAGTGGTGGCACCAGCAACTATGCGTACCAGGAGCGAGTTGCCTTCAACATTGCTGCAGGCAAACAGCCATCCGGTGTGCTTATTCTTGGGCATTCAACACATTTTTGATCACACCTTATAATAATAATAATAATAATAATAATGCTCCTAAATAGTACTGTACATCAATAATAATCCTGCCTAAGTTCCTAAGCTCCTGCGAAGGTATCGAACAACTGTGCAGCTGTCACTACTGTCATCTAATGAAGAGACTGATGCAAGGAAAAGCATCAAAACCACCATGGTTGCCAAGATCAGAAAATCGAGTGAAGGAAATGCCAGCCGATCTGGGACGATGAAACATTTCAGGAAGAGGGAAAAGAATCTCACAAATTGACGAGGAAAGTGTCCCAAATTGTACATTTAAATGTCAAGAAAACAAAGTGGATGGTTGTTAGTTAGGACATTAAAAGGAAAATTGTAGTTTTACGTGACCATGAATCTAGTGATTATCAACCACGGGTCCTCCTTTTTACGTGGCATCCGAACCACAGGGCATGGCATTTCACTTCGAAAATCTCATATGCATTGACCGGCAATCAAACCCAGTTCACGTAGGTGAGAGGCCAACAGCTTGGCCGCTGCGCCACCACGCCCCTGTTTAGGACATTCCTACACTTGGTAATGAAAGAATTGAAAGGGTGTCATCACACAAATGTCCGGCTCCGTGGCTAATTGGTTAGCGTGCTAGGCTTGGCCCGAAGGGTCACGGGTTCGATTTTAATCTCATGGAGTTAAATCCCGTGGCCCGGGGACTGGGTGTGTGTGACGTCTTCATCACGGGCGTCAACTAGAAAGACCTGCACTCGGCCTCCTAGGAAGCCACACGAAAAAGAAAATCACACAAATATTTAGTTATGGTTGCTTTAAGGGGCGGAAGAGCGGGGTCATCTGCGCCATAAATATTTAGGATGTCAAATCAATTATAACTGGGACTTATCAATTAATATGATAAAATTGGTCCAGTCAACTCAAACATAAAATGCCAGCGTTTCGCCCCAGTGTGCCTTTGGGCTCGTCAGTTGGTACAGACACACCTCACCAATACGCATGGCTAGCACATACTGAGAAGGCCATCACAAGACACAAAATACAAGTAGTATTGACGTCACGAGTGATGCCAATGTGCTACGGAAGTCAAGCTCCCTTTCATAAAACAAAAACCTTACCTTGGCAATCCAAATAGGTTATGAATATTCCCAAATGGGAATATGATGTAATTTCCGTTTGATCAGATAAATTATCATTTAATATGATACAATTGGTCCGGCCAGAGGTGTGTCTGTACCAACTGTCGAGCCCAACGGCACACTGGGGTGAAACGCTGGCATTTTATGTTTGATCTGGCCGGACCAATTTTATCATATTAATTGATAATTTATCTGGTCAAACGGAAATTAACATCATATTCCCATTTGGGAATGTTCAAAACCTAGCTGGGACTTAGTCAAGAAATTCGCTGCAGAATTGAGCAGGCCAGAAGGTCTTTCATGAAAAAGAGAAAAGTTTTGACTAGCGATATATTATGTTGTTGATACTTAAGAAGCTTTGCGACATCGTGGTCAACTAGCTCCGTGTTCTTGGGTGTGTGTTGAAGTTGTCTGATAACCTGAGTCACTGTGATGTCTGTATTAGAGTGTGTGCTTTTAATTGAGGTAGGATTTGGGTAGTAAGCGGCCAAGTTAGGTACCATCCCGGCATTTGCCTGGAGAAGAAGTGGGGAAAACCAGTTCCAGGAGTCGCACCCGCCACGAGGCTGAGTGTATCCCTTTGATGTGATTTAAATCTCGCATTACGCACCCGACTGCTTCGATACTACGGTTTTAGTGTCCTGCTCTTTGGAGTTGAACCATGAACACCTTGTGAGGTGTTAAGTAAGAAACTTATTCCGTTTGAAATATTAATGCTACCATGGGCAGCTAAAATCACAAATGTGGAAATACTGCGGCGTATGAACAAGAATTCAGAGACTCTCAATGTCATTTAAAGGTTCCGTGAAGAACTAAATAACCTATTTTCATATATCCTACTTATGTTAATTGCCTCTACAAACAGTCAAATTTTCAGTTTGATTGCTGTAATAGATTCGTAGTTATTGAGAACCGTCTAAATATTTCGGTTGGTCGCCATGTTCGATTTGTATATATAGGCCTTAAATGTATGTACTACTACGTGAGGATTATTGTGTAGATGATTTATTCAAACTTCAATCGCATGATTAGGACACAAGAAATAAAAACGAGATTTTAAAATTTCGTTCAGACGCCATCTTGTGGTTATGAAAATAATTTAAATGAATTAGATGCCACTGGATTAAAATTTATATAACCATATACCGTACCAAGTTTCACTGCGCTTGGATGGTTAAATCACGAGAAACGTCCTTTTGAATATTTAAATTTCGCGTCGACACCATGTTGGATTTGTGCTCGCCAGGTTATTGAACGTCCCCTAGGTGAAACTATGTTTATATTCCCTATCAACATACAAAATTTCAGTTTGATTGCTGTCATAGATTAATAGATGTTGAGAACCGTCTAAATATTTCGGAGGGTCGCCATGTTGGACTTTAATGTTATGTAGGCCATAGAGTTATGTACTATTAGATGAGGATTATTGTGTACGTTCATTATTCAAACGTTGATTTCGATCGCATGATTAGAACACAAGAATTAAAAACTTAATTTTAAAAATTCGCACAGCCGCCATCTTGAGGTTATGTAAATAATTGAACTAAATTAGATATCAGTGCATTGCAATTTGAATAGTCATTTGCTGTACCAAGTTTCACAGCGTTCGTATGGTTAAATCATGAGAAAAGTCTATTTAAATGTTTCAACTCGCTTGGCCGCCATGTTGATTTTGTAGTTAACAAGTTTCTGAAAGTCTCATAGGTGAACCTCTAGTAGTGCCCTTTATCACCGTACAACATTTCATGGTGATATGAGTAATAGTTTCGGAGATATAGAACTCCGGTGAAATATTTCGCACAGCCGCCATTTTGGATTGGTGAGACGTAATAAAAATTTGAAGGGCATGGTGGTAGGTTAAGCCTGAGCTCAGGCACTACCAGAGGGAAGATGATTGAAATAAAAAGGAGAAGGGATTAGGAGTGGAAACGATCTTAGGCAGAGAGGAAGAGAATCCAAGTCAAAATAATCAAGAAACAGTGAGAGAAAAAATAGATATACGGCGCAAAACCTGCGGAAGTAAGGTGAACAAGCGGGAGCTTGAACGAGGATAACGGAGAGAGCGGCGTGAGCTGAGGTTACCGGCAGCCTATCGCTAAGTGCTCTTTCCCTCCCGAGCGTAAATTTTGGTACTATGTGGGGAAGGGTGTTGCGCTGGCAAGCAAAGGTATGCTAGATGAAACTGATTTATGTACTTTCCCTTCAAAAGGGTGAGATTTTCTAAAGCATTCTGAAATGCTAGAAAGATTTGAATTAACCGGGATATCTTTATTACCCGTCACTCTCTGATCCCCAACAGAAAGGCCGAATGCCCCAGAGTGGGCAGAGATAAAGCACCTTTTGGGCTTTCAATGAAATTTTTATTATCAGTAGTAGAAATTATTAGAGAGAACCAAGTGTTGCGTTTAAAGAAGGCTAACTCTTACCCAGCAGGGTGCCAACTAAAAGTTTAGAAAGGGTGAAAGCCTCTAACCTAACTTGAACAAAACCAAAATTTTTAACAGAAAATCATAAGTCAGAGCGAAAATCTCTACAAGTAGGAAGCTGGCTGAGCGAGCTATAATTGCCTTAATTATTTACTAGAATTAGCTGTGATAGCTAAAAGAAACTTTATAAGTGTTGTTAATAGAAGTTTTGCTCTAAACGCAACAAGTATTGAGTTTTTAATAACCTTATCATTCGGTGATTTGCCTTCTTCTTTGAATATAGAATAATTCCGGAGAAAAATTAGGGAAGAGAAGATCCTGCCTAACAGTTCTTCTAGCAATAGAAGTAGAAAACAAATAATAAGGAATTTATTTAACAAAGTGATTAAGTTGAACAGTAATAACAATTTATATCTCAGATCTATTTTGAGCTAAAGAACATTTTTTTCTGTTTTAGAACAATTAAAGGTCTCAGACCTATTGCAAGTACTAAAAACCTCACAAGGGTTATTGAACTGTGCATAAAATTAAAAGGTTTAAAGCCTATAATAATAATAATAATAAAGGACTTACAATTTGGTTTAATATTTCGTTAGATTGGTTAGGTAGAATACCAATATTTCAAAAAATGCTTTTAGAATGCCTTAGTAGCAAGCGAAAAGACTATAAATTCCTGGGCACAGCAGGATAAAAAAAGAGATTAATAAGTTTATTATAACCACTGGTAATTATGCGGACATTAATAGGTGCTAAGTTCTAATTGGAGAGGTCAACATTTGTGAAGGCTGGATTACACAAATTAAATAAGTGTTTAACAATTAGAAAACTCTAACTTCCTGGTCGAAAAAGGAAAAAATGCGTATTAAAATGTGGGTGTATGACCACATATATATTTTTACAGAGTGAATAAATGTTAAGTTTAGCAAAAATGGGAGGGCGCCTATTTATAGGCGAGGCCTCATTGAAAAAAAGTAACTAGTTTAAATATATACTCTAAATTGTTCGTAAAGGGAATTAGGAGTATGGGAAATATGGGATTAGAGACTTGGCCAATTTTATTACTCTCAAAAATTTCGCGGCGTGGAAGATCGTTAAACGGGCACTGTTTGTAGCACTTACGTTCGCTGAATGATTGTAAATTTTCACTATTGCAGTATGTATAGTGAACCCGCTAGCCACTGGTTCATGTGATATTTTTCACCGCAACGCATTTTTTGATGCATCACTTTTGAACGCACCCACTGACCGACCATGCTGTCGCTACATGCTAACATTCTTTGGAGTTATAAATGGTTGATCTTTTGACTACGGAGAAAACCACTATTAAATAATCTGAAGCTAAATTATGATACTTTTATTTTCTACGAAGCTCAGATATTAAATAAATAAATAAATAAATAGCCTTACAAATCCCATAAGGGCTATGGCCTCCTGCTTTGCAGGGAATTGCTCAGTTTTAACTCATCAGGTGAGCAAGTCCTGTAATTCTGTATCATCGAAACATTCTTTAGAATGTGATTTCTGCTTTTGGTAAGGTAGTAACTTCGCGGATGCGCGAACCGGAACCAGACAGACGCTGCACGACCAGTGTAGTTACAAGCTAATGCAGCGCATAGCTGAGAGCTTACCACATGTGTTTGGATTATCATCCAAGTTGGATGCCCGTTGTATTAAGTCCGTCTATAAGACGAGGTCACAGTCCGCCTGTAGGCGAGGAAAGCAATGCTAGTGCATCGCACTTTATTTCAATTCGACCAGTGCATGATATTGTTAAATATTACAGCCGGAGAAGGCTTGTGCTACGAATTCTGTGTATTTTTGGGAAAAGTGAGCATAACCGTGGAACGCCACATTTTCAGCCACGTGCTTGAACGTCATACTTCGACATCGTCGAGTGGCGATAAATACATCACTCCTAGTGAAATAATTAATAACCGAGTGGATAATTTCAACACTCGTGACTACGAATATTGCTTTAATCGCAAGTGCGATCCGTTTCAGTGAAACGCAACGCCGATGCCACGTGATTTGTGGGCAAGTGAAATCTGTATCAGTGAAGCAGATAAGAGTGCATGGCCAATTTTTAAACCATC
This sequence comes from Meconema thalassinum, assembly GCA_946902985.2. Lineage (NCBI taxonomy): Eukaryota > Metazoa > Arthropoda > Insecta > Orthoptera > Tettigoniidae > Meconema > Meconema thalassinum. Next base: position 90,602,947 of record OX336391.1, on the reverse strand, counting down.
TGCGCCGTGTAGAAGCGGTGAGTTTAGTGCCACGTTAAAGCTAGCTTCTGTGAAATTGTGCTACGCTTATTCATTGTACCTTAAAGTGGTAAAGTCATATTTCAAGATGTCATATTTTGACGACCACGTGTACGACAATCCTTGTTACGCATCACCTGTGGAGATGAGCTGTTAAGCCTCATAATGTGAAGGAGTGGACCAGAGAACTACAGCCGATGACGGAAGAACCATGGCTTTAGCATCCGCTAATCCAAGGAAGACGACGACTTTGAGGAGGAGTCTGGTTATATCATCACGACAACGACGAGGACGAATAAAGGCCGTGGAGATGGATAGAGCCGATATGGAGGCTCAGATTGGACAACCCTTGTCCGGAGACCAAAGCCTTATTATATCCCTCGGGTCGTTGGAACGACCGAGATGTAGACATCCTTTCTTGTGAGTCCGAAATATTCATTCCTTGTGAGGTTCTTTTGTGGTGTAGCTTAGTGTAGTTTATTGTAGTTTATTGTAGTTTATTGTAGAATCAGCCGAACTTCTTGACAAGCCATAGGAGGTTTTGTATTGTTAGAATTAATGCTTGTAGTTCACTTTCAGTGATTGTTAGTCACCTGTAGTGATTGAATTTCTCATCGATCACGGTGCATTCTGAGGGACATCGCTACGATGTTATTTCTACCCCTGCTAAGCGTGACAGTAGTCTTGTTACTACGTTTGTTCAACCCTATGTGGGTGATCTTGTACAGTTATATGGGATGACGGTGTCATGGCCCAGTGTTATTTTTATAACACCCCTTTCTAGTAAATGTTGTCACGCCACTGATTTAGTCAGAACAGCCCGTATCGTTGGATAGCCGACTGTAGCTATCAGTTTTGTAATATGTCATTTTTTTTTGATGTGCTATGAAGCCATCCAGTTCAAGTTTGAACACATTCAGAGTGTTACAGTTTGTATGCAATCTAGCATCGAACCAAGCAACGAATGCCGTATCATTGGCAAACTTAGCAATTGTAAGATTTGCGCCTTTATAATGTTTATTTCGTGTCAGTGTTTCGACACAGTTGTTATTTTGGTTATATTTAGACAGAGCAGTTATGAACTGACATATCTGCACATTTCAAAGAGGTTCAGATTAAGTGGAATATCTATGTTTTTCTTTTCTTTGACTTTCCAAACATGCTATATCTTTGAGCATAGTTTTAAGGCGTGATTTCAAGCCTAATGCTTGTGTAAATTTCTATTATATCTGGAACATGATAACAAGGCCAGTTTTCTGATAGGACTTTCTGCATGATAGCTGCCTGCCTTCAGTGATGTGTATTTTCTAAACTGTCCGTGTGAATGATTGCGAGTAGCGAGGCTAGCTCGAATCATGGACAGGTGTTTATAGTTCCCAGCATGCAGTGTACTAGAGCACACTCACTCAGTAGGACCGTAAATTCCAGACTCTTTGACAATGCTTATAGCATTACTATCATTTAGATGATGTGTCTCATATGTAGGTCAATTTCCAGGCCACCATTTTGTAATGATCATATGTTTAGCTACTTAGAGATGACTGGCGAGGAGCCATGTGTTTGCATCGCTACTAGAGCGAATATCTTTCTTCTCCATCTGAGAATGTTTTCACGTTATGTGAAGGTTTATTTATGGCAATTAAGAGGCTAGATGAGACACCTGTTTAGAGGCTATATTTATGTGTGTGTCCAGGCTTCGATTCTGTTGACTGTGTTATTGTAGGGAGGTAACTGATGTTTATACCAGGCCTTACCCAGAGGTAAATTAAGTGAGCCGAGAGCCACTAATAACCTGTGTTACTGTTATGTCCGAGCGGGAGAGCTCGTTGACGGGGTTTTATAGCAGAGATTAATCTCGCACGAGACTGCTACTGCTGATCCCAAGGCATTCAGGATTGTCAGCCTATTCGTCATAAACCAACGAAAATTTAAACCAACGATTTTAATAATCAGTAACGTCATTATTATAAACCTGATGATAATTAACTAATAGCATTTAACCTTGATTTTCTTGCATTTTGGACCTGGTGGCTGGCACTTGCTTTGTGTACACTTCTCTTGTGGAAGTAATCTAGGACAGATGACACTAATTTTTATCGACGGACTGCTTGCTCGACTTTTAGTCAGTAGCTGGTGGAGCGTGAGCCTCATGCGACGTTAGACGTAGTTTTCAATACGCAATCGCCAACGTAAATCACATGCACGTAGATGACACTGGTTTACAAACAGTAACCCAGGGCGAAGGCAGGAATAATAATGTTTATTGTCTTGTTTTGCTTATTTCAAGTGTATGATAACCCCATGTTTACCCTTTACATAGATTATAAGAGGGCATTTAATGTTTTTGTTTGACGGCTTGTCATGTAGATTTTGTATTAAATTGTTTTTGCTTTACGGACGTCATCACCGTAAATTTTGTATTAATTGTTAGGAATTAGCTAGATTTAAAAATATAAATGTAAATGAGGAAATGGTATCATCCTAACTTAGATTTGCTATTGCTACCCTGTTAAATGGAAATTCTGTTATTAGCTTATTTTGTAACTTGATTTAGAGACTATCGCCGTACCATTTACCCCGCGTTGCTGTTGTTGCTTTACTTTGTCAGATAGATCTTTCGCGAGGGTTTACAGTAGTTTACAGTTAGGGTACTGATCTTTTATTTTTATTTATTTATTTATTAGTTTGCGGATTAGCCGATAGAAACCCTCCGAACTAGGCTAGGTGTCTGAATATTTTAAATAAATATTTCTACAAGTTTTACATAAGTCTGGAAGTTTAATTTCTCGGTCTATCTTTTGGGGGTGTATTTTCTTGGGCTGTCTATGACCTTTTAGCAACCATGTCACCACGGATCCCCTGGATAATGGATTTCTCGTGCCGCTGTGGCCTATAAGAAATTCACCCAATCCTCATGGCACATGGGTCCGGCAGGTGAGGTGTTAGGGATGTCATTTCGGCTGTTGGCAACCTTGATAGCTCTTCTGACGGGCACAATAGGTTCATTGAGTTACACTTTGACGGGTTTTTAGCTGTATGTAGTCTTGATGTAGCAGTTAATGAGTTCCCTTTGAGTTGGGATTTAGAAATAATTTGAAGTTATTGAGTACAGTTTTCCATAGTTTAGAGTCTATTGCGAATGGAAATTTCCAGATGAATTGACAGTTGAATGAGGCAGTTGAAATCCCACGGAGGAAAAAAGTTGAGTTTTAGACAGCTACATGTTTTAGCAGAATCCCACGTTGTAGGGAAGGTATTCCCTTATTCAGTACAGAAAATGCTAGATTTCTTGACTTTAGTAGCGAGCCTTGTTGGTTGGCTAAGAATGATAGTTCCCGCGGGGGGGGGGTCAGTTATTACACAATTTTGTGAAAATCCCAACACTGCCTATAACTTTCATTAAAAGCAATCAAATGTTGTTTAAAACCTCCTAAAAATGGTTAAAAGCAATGTAGGTAGTTACTTATCTTGCCATGATGGATTGAAGTTTGAAGTTTCCTGCAGCCGTTACACGCGAAATTTAGATATGGCGTCTATTTGAATCGCCTCATGTGTTACGAAGATGTGCCTCCTTGAGAGGACTGAACTTATCACTCAAACGTCCAGACGAGAAGTGATCGGGAAAATTTGAACACACAGTGAGCAGGCAAGCAGGAGGGGAGGGGAAACAAGAGAAGTTAAGCACTGGGGGTAACATTGTAAAAATGAAACACTCTGCATAATACAATGTTCATCATAGAGTAGAGTCTTCAAGGATATGGTAGATGACGACAACGACGACATCTGCTTGAGCGGTTTGAAGCCATCTTGAGATTGCTGAATCCAAAACTTCAACAGGTTGCCGCGTGGTGATCTGGGGTTGAAATCCAGAGGTAATAACTGAAACAGACTTACGTAAATGTAAGTACATATTCAAAGAAAAAGGGAATACAAAAATGGGTCCCTGTTGGTGTCTGCGAGGGAAATAAAGAAACTAACAAAAAAGGAAAAAGCAAAGAACAGCGACAGCTAACTCTAACTAAACATGTATTCCAAGAAATACACCACACGGTCGGGGTCAGCCAAAATTGTACTATGACCTTTCCGAGTTTTATTGAAATCGTTCTAGCCGTTTAGAAGTATTAGGAACACAAACACACGTAGAAGCCAGTGGTTTGGACTAAATACAATGTCGCTGTTTAGAAGAACTATGGACGTTATGTGCCCGTTGGAGGAGGTCATCTGGTCACCACCAACCGAGTATGGCCTCCCAGATGACCCCTTCCTCCGACCACATACCGAAGAAGAGGATTGGAATGGATTCCAATAGGGCTCGCCGGCACGAGACTCCTGTCCCGCAGGATCAGGTCCCCATCATGATTGTTATGTCATCAGACACCCCTTGAAATACACCCCCAAAAGAAACAAACTACTAAAGAAGGAAGCCCAGACTGAAGTAAAAATCGTTGGAATATTTATTGCACAAAACCAACCCCTAACCTAGGATCAGAGGGTTTCAAATCGGCTAATCCGCTATCTAATAAAAAAAACAAGAATCGAACAACCCCTAAGCTAATGGAAATTAACCCTCATGATTAGTTCTAATTACATTCAAAAACAAAGCAAAGCTTGGGTAAGTGGTACAAAAGCCCAAATTTAAATACAAGGAAAAGGTAACGATGTTCTGAGAAGAATCATCATGCCATAAAAATAGTCAAGCATGACAGCGAAAATCTAGATCATACAGTGACCACTCCCCATATTTACATTTAAGTTTATAGGTCCAAGCTAAATCCTAAGTTACATAAACATTGGCGCTAAGCGTCCGTGTTAACAACAAATACTAATATAACAGTCAATTCAATACATTATAAGCATTCCAATTATAACTGTACAACAAATACTACAGATGAAACAATAGTAGGGTTCACATAGGGAATTATGCACTCAATAAATAAATAAACACATAAACAAATATTCTTTTTGCCCTTCCTACAGCGAAATGGAGACTCTTTGTTCCATTCGTCATCTAAAAGTGAGTAAAAGAATTAATCAAAGTATGCTATTATCACATCATGTCATCAGCAAGGGTGTCCGCCTCTGTGGCTAAATGGTTAGCGCGCCAGGCTTTGGCCCAAAGTGCCCCGGTTGCGCCATCAAGGATTTTAATCTCCTGAGGTTAATTCCCGTGGCTTGGGGACTGGGTGTATGCGCCGTCTTCATCATCACTTCATCCTCATTACGACGCGCAGGTTGCCCACGGGCGTCAACTAGAAAGACCTGCACTAGGCCTCTCCGGAGGACACACGATCATCATCAGCAAGGGTACTCGACCCTCGAGTTAAGCACCTCTGGTCAGCCTCTGGGCTCCTGTCAAGTCTAAACGTGTTGTCTCTCTCTAAACCATTCCTTCAGGAATGTCTCTCATCAAACGCATTGCATTGGTCCAGCGAAAGGTCAATAGGATCAACGTTAAACAGCTGTTATTATTTAATAGTAGTTTTAACCCTCGTCGGTTGAATATAATGAGCTTTTATGATTTATGGATGTTTATTATTATTATCGTCGTTAATGAGTATCTTAGTTATGAAGAATGACCAACTATCCAAGGCTTCAGGACCAAAGAATAGAACACACCAAAGTAAACGCAGCCTCTGCCTGCTACAATAACACAATCTTATAAAGCCTAATCATAAGTCTGAAACAGATGCTTACGAGATGTGTCATGAGCTCTAAGCGGCTCCAATATAATAAAAATATAATTCAGGTCCACAATAACACGACTACCTGATGGGCATTCAAAGCTCCATCATACCATTCAAGAAGTATCTCATCGCGTCCCTCAGCCGGATTACGAGAGAGGTAACCTCAGCAGTCAAACACAATTTGATTCTGCTGGCATGCACAAAAAACGGTAACAAACCCATTATCCTCGTGTCAACACGCGGCAAAAATCATCTATCACTTCAAGTGAGAATAAATAGCCTAAATGAACAAAAGTCTGGTTCATTCCTAAGAATTACTCTGATAGTACCGTACTCATCATAATATAAGAAACATCATTCATTAGCTTACAACATCATGCGAATATAACAAATATAATGGAAGACGTGACTCTCTGGTCACTCTGTACTCAAAAATTGCTGTGACGTAAATTACATTCCGTTCGAGCACCAAGAATGTCTCGATAAAAGTTCCCCTTTAGGCAATGCAAAGAGAGCTGTGTCATATATGTCTGCAGTCTTACACGGAAACTCCAAGTGGCTGCTGGGAAATCTAACTGTGCTTTAACATTGAGCGTCGACATCTGTCATTCTACCGAGCTCAAGTGAGTGTTTATAACAGCACATCACATTCATTGCATAGCAATGCCCATCAAAATATTAAGAAAATTGTAGATTCGACTAGATAAAGTTCATAGTTCTGATGTGTATATTAAGGCTTTCACGGCCCGGATTATATAAATAATTCATGTTTTTTTTGGCTAATGCCGTGTGTATTTAGATTAGAACCATCCGTTTAGGAGACACCTTGCCTCCTTTTTACCCCCCAAAACATGAATTATTTTTCCTAGTTCTGATCTATTACACTTGAGAATATTATCACACTGTTCTTTGTATATATGAGGCGTTCTAGTCAGCCTTAAAAATCACTGATAATCATATGTTAGCCATTAAATGGGCAAAGAGTAGCAAAGGAAAGACATGCTTACTCTGTAATGTCTTTGAAAGATATTCCACTACATGGCGGAAGATTATTATCACAAAAATATCGTGCGCTAAGCACATCAAAGCCCATAAATGTTATAAAACGCCTACACCTGGGGGGTGTTAATTGCAAATGATGCTTATAAAGTGTAATGCGGGGTTTAGAGTGAGTTAACCTACAGCACTCCATTACACTACTCTGATTCTGCTTGAATCTGGTTCTAAGACCATACAAAAATTATGCACAATAATTATGTAGATGCGTTATCTTCTCTGTATCTAAACGATACGCCCGCTACAGTGGCGTACAAATATTTCATATTAAAGGGAGCTTCAAAGAATGACTGAGCTTTCAGCAACAGCTGATTAATGAAAATTACTGCTCAAAGTTATAAATCCATGTCCGTTATGTGGACTACACAAAGTTACATTTATTGCACCCAGGTTGAACCGGCGGGGTGTCTAACTCTAGAACTGAGCTAACACAAAGCGTGTGGAAGCCCATAAGAATGAGACCAACCGTCAGTGGCAGCTACAAGAAGAAAAGAAAACCTACCTAAATGACTGTTATGCTTACAGTTGTCTAAAACTAATCCAGCCCTGATCCATAACCAATACAAGAGGAAATTAATCGAAACTCACGGTGACAGTTGTTCACCTCTACCTTGGAAAGGCATAATTTGAGGGGTCCTTCCTTCAATCCAGGAGTTGAGCAAAGATTGCAACTCCTTAGCCATGGTCATCATAATCCTAGTATCGGTGGCCATCCTGAGGTGTCGTTAGGTGATCAATGGCTCCTTCATACCAGAGTTTAAGCCCTCGTGGTCAACATCATGGAACTGGGATTAAACATCATGTGGACTAGTTTCTGCATCTCGAAGTTTCTGGTAGAAATGGTGAAATTGGGTGGAAATTCACTGATTCTATGAGTGGTTTCACTTCTCAATACCGGCTGTACACTTTGCAAGCTGTAAGCAAGATTGAACATGTGCTTGCTTTCACTGAAGCTATTCTGGTAACACAGATTTGATAATCACTGGATATCACAATCACTTCAATATCTGTGCAATCCGTTGAATCAAAATATCAGCCTTTGTACGGCGTGATTCTTATTTATGGAACAAGTAATTTAGTAAGCAATAGCATTGAATATTGTTAATATTTTTAGCACTTTGAAAATTTTTGTCGTACACGTTGTCCACCATGTGGTGTGAAGATTACCACGTGCTTCTAGCACAAAAAGTTGGAAATTCACTGTTTCCTCGAAAATATAACACTCTCGTGATTTAAACTGTTGAAATACGATATCGCCAACACTTTAGTGCCAAAATAATACCCAATGTCTTGATATTTCATATATCACGGACTCAATGGTCCTATGATAAGACTGTTGCACCCTCGGTCTTCACAACCTGTCACAATTGTACGTCTACGTGTGTCAAACGCACTAAGGGTTGTGCTCGTGCCTGGAACGGCGTGTTCCGGCTTCGACTAGAGTATAAGTCATTTAGCAACTATTTCCATGTGCTTCGCGTTTCTGTGATTATATACTTTTTTCATTACCAAAATGTAATAAATATTAGACCAACCTAAAGTGGTTTATTATGCAGAGTTGCGTAGAATGATTCGTTCAAGTATGCACATCAAAGATAAAAATCTTCGATCTTGTATAGAATAATCCACTCCTCCAAACAAAGTCAAACAAGTAGTTCCGTAAAGAACTATACAGCCTATTTTCATATATCCCACTTATGTTAATTGCCACTATAACCATACAAAATTTCAGTTTGTTTGCTGTAATAGATTCGTAGATATTGAGAACAGACTAAATATTTCGGATGGTCGCCATGTTGGACTTTATATATGTAGGTCCTAGAGTTATGTACTGTTACATTAAGACTATTGTGTACGTGTAGCATTCAAACTTCAATCGCATGATTAGGACACAAGAAGTAACAACGAGATTTTAAAATTTCGCACAGCTGCCATCTTGTGGTTATGGAAACAATTGAAAAAATTAGATGCCAGTGGATTAACATTCGTATAAGGATTTACTGTACCAAGTTTCACTGCACTCGGATGGTTAAATTGCGAGAAACGTCCATGTGAATATTTATACTTCGCGTCGCCGCCATGTTGGATGTGTGATCACCAGGTTACTTAAAGTCCTATAGGTGAACTTACGTTCATAGCCCCTATGAACATAAAAAAAATCAGTTTGATTGCTATAATAGATTCGCAGATATTCAGAGCCGTCTAAATATTTCGGATGGTCGCCATTTTGGATTGTTAAATGTATATGCCATAGAGTCATGTACCAATAAAGGAAAATTATTGCGTAGGTTCATTATTCAAATGTTCACTTCGATCGCATGATTACGACACAAGAAATAAAAACGTAATTTTAAAATTCACACAGCCGCCATCTTGAGGTTATGTAAACAATTGAAATAAATTAGATACCAGTGCATTACAATGTGTATTAACATTTCCTGTACCAAGTTTCATTGCGTTTGGAACATTAAATCGCGAGAAAGGTCTATTTATATTTTCAAATTCGCTTGGCCGCCATGTTCGTTTTGTAGTTAACCGGTTTTTGAAAGTCTTATAGATGAACTTCCAGTAGTGCCCTTTATCTCCGTACAAAATTTCAGGGTGATACCGCTAATAGTTTCAGAGATATAGAATGCCGTTGAAATATTTCGCACAGCCGCCATCTTGTGGTTATGTAAACAATTGAACGAAGTTAGATGTCGGTGCATTACAATGTGTATAAACATATACTGTACCAAGTTTTATAGCGTTTGTTTGGTTAAATCGCGAGAAGCGTCTATTTAAACGTCGCAAATTTGCTTGGCCGCCATGTTGGTTTTGTAGTTACCAGGTTTTCAACAGTCACATAGGTGAACTTCTAGTAGTTCTCTTTATCACCGTAAAAAAATCCAGGGTGATATCGATAATAGTTTCGGAGATATTGAATGTTGGTGTAATATTTCGCACAGCCGACATGTTGGATTGGTGAGACGTAACAAAATTTGAAGGGCACGGTCGGGGTCGCCCGGAATAGCGCTATGAACTTACCGAGTTTTATTGAAATCTCTCCAGCCGTTTAGAATTTATTAGGACACACACACACACACCTCACACACACACACACACGCACACACACGGACAAAAGGTGATCTCATAAGCCTATTTTTTCAAAATTGAAAATAGGCTAAAAATCTCCTGGAGCTGAGACAAGCTTCTGGGGTGCGTTTAGTAACTCGTAGTTGTAGTATTCCTTGCTTCTCTCAAAACAATCACCAGCATGAGCTTAGGCGGGCTCAATACAGCAGATTATGCTAATCGCAGATCATCGCCAACGTCCTTGGAGAACAAGGCACTTGAAGAAGAAGAAGAAGAAGAAGAATCAAGGACATGAATGATCCAAAACTAGCTGAAGAAATTGATTTTCGGTGTCTGAAGTTAGGAGTGTATTCTAAACGAAACGGAAATACAAGATGTCGATGGCTCGAAGAGAACAAAACAGGGAGTTCAATAACAAGCAACGAAATGATGATGATGATGATGATGATGATGATGATGATGATGATAGCCTATCATTAGACTTGATTACTGAAGTGTGGACATCAATCTGGGAACAACCTAAGAAAAATGTAGATGATGCTTCTATTAAACAGGAATGGCAAATAACTAAGGACGTGGAGAACATTGAAATTGATCACGAGCGACTGGAGAGCACCAGCCCCTGACAATATCCATAACTTCTAGTACAAGAGCCTACTAATAGTACACAAAAGAATAGCTAAATGCTTCAATGAAATTCTTGACACTCGTGAAAGTTCTGCCAGCTTTCCTTTCAAAGGGCTGTACATTTCTACTTCCAAAGGACTCTCTGTCCATTCTTAAAAATATTGGCCAGTAACATGCGTCCCAAACCTGTACAAGCTACTGACATTTATTATATCCTCAAACATTTATACACGGCTAGAAATAAATGACATCATTACTGATGCGCCTTAGAAACTCAAAATTTTCCAATGGAATTATTATAATAATAACCCCTGGCACTACAGCCTTTGAAGGGCCTAGGCCTACCAAGTGACCGCTGCCCAGCCATCTGGCCTGCAGATATTGGGGTGACGCGTGGTCAGCGCATCGGGTCCCCTCGGCCGTTAATCTTGGTTTTCGTTACCGGGGCGCTGCCTCACTGTCAGAAACCTACTCAGTTATCCTCACGAGGCTGAGTGCACCCCGTTCCAGCCCTCACGTCAGTTTCTAAAATGCCTGATGGAGCCGGGAATCGAACCCGGGGCCTCGGCGGTGCTACCCCAACACCACGGGGCTGGCTAGTTCAGTAGTTATAAACCAAGCAAATAAGAAGCACAGATATCTCAGCATGTCTTTCATAGCGGTATATTCTTTGGAATATACACTTAATGTTAGTTTTAATAATACTGTAGTTTACACTTTGATTTTTCTTCCTTTATTTTCGTTTTTTCTTTAGCTTCCCTTTTTTCGTAAACGCCAACAGAGACGTTCTCGTTTTCTGTTATCCCTATGCATATCTTACCCCTTTTGAAAGTCTGTTTCAGCTGTGCAATTTCTTTGTAAGATTCCTCCACAGCACTCCATGTGACAACTCGTTGAAGCCATTGATTCCAGTCATTTCAAGAACTGCAACTGCAAGTTCTACAACTTTGAAGTAGATTGCATCATTGTCGATATCTGCAATCTCCATGAAGTTTTCAACTCCATTGTATCGAAACTGTATTACGTATAATTTGTTTTTTGTATGTTGCCTACTCTGTATCTCTTCTTTTGTTTCCCCCTCCCTTCCCCTCTCCGAGCGTTTGGATTCCTCGATCATTCCTCATCGTGTGCTAAGGTGTGACAGTTCGGCCCTCTTCCTATGAGGACCTCATCTTCTTCAACCATGTGTTGAATTATTAAATAGACGCCTTGTTGTAACGGCTGGCCGGAAACATCAACTGCGCTACAATGAAATGATAAGTACTCCACTAAGTGGTTTTATGATCAAATTTTATGGGGCTTTTGGAAATCTAAATTTTAAAAAAAATAACGCTTTCGACAGAATTTAAATTTTCACATACTTGTGCTTTCTTCTAACTGCCCAACGAGGGACATTTCCTAGCTTTGTTTAAGCTTAACTAAGCTTGCCATTGAAAGTCATGCAATGGACCTAGGACTTCTTGTATGAAAAAAAGGGGGATACATCTCTCCAGCGTGGGATTTTTGCTAAACTTATAGCTTTGAAAATCATGCTTTCTTCTTCGTGGTATTGTTCTACTAAATCCTGAAACTGTACAAAGTTATTCTTCAATTTCATCGTGGGTTTCGCTTCTTGCCCCATTTTTTTCCGTTGCTTTCAACGTGTGGAACTTCAAATCATGCAATAGACTCTGCCCAGTGACAAACTATACCGGCTTCCACATCAAAACTCTATAACGTCAAATTGCTGCTAACTTTCAACTCAGTACAAACTACATAAACTGCAATAGTGACAATCTACCAATGTTCAACAAAACTGTTAGTGCTACGAAAGGTGTTCGTGTGACTATCTTCCGCGCCGAGTTCCGTTCGAGGCAATTAAATGGGACTTTAATTCCCCATTTCCTCCATTCCCATTATCATTTACTAACAATTAAATAAGTAATTAATCCATGTATATATTTTTGTAACTTTGAGGCTTCACTAATGTGACCTCTCCAAATTGTGTATAACACATCTTGTATTTACCGTATCAACTCAAAGTGGTTATAAATCCAATTTAATCTTCGCTCCTATTTTTCCTGCTTTGCTCAGGAATTCTCAATTGTAATTTATTATTGTGTTTAAATAATCGCTATATTTTTTCAAGTAACTTTGAGGCTTCACTGATGTGACCTCTCCCTATTGTGTTTAACATATACGTATCTCTGCTTCAATATCTTATGGTTATAACCCATATTTTCATCGTCTTCCTGCTACGCTCAGGAATTTCTAACTGTAACTATATATGTTTGTCTAAATCTCTTTTCGCTTTATTACGAAAGCATTCTAGTCCAGAATTTACTTGCTACCCAATTCATTAAGCCTAGTAAGGGTTCTTGTTACTCTTGTTATGGGTCTCAGACCTCTAATTGCACAAATTGTTCGAAATTCTATTAATGTTGAGGCAATTAAAATTGCTATAATTCCCTGGAGTTCAATTATATTTGCTGGAAGAGCTGTTAGGTATGGCCTTTCTTTCCCCATCTGTTCTTGCATTACTTCCTGTATTTAAAGAAATAATCACGAGTATTGAATACTAAGTTTAATACAAATTTAATCGTTTACTGTGTTCATGGCAAAACGTCTCATAATACCGCACATAAAGTTTACTTTAGTTATCTCTTGTAAATTATTAAAGGCGAGTATAGCTTGCTCAGCCAGTTTTCTACTCGAGGCGAAATTTGCCTTGTCCTATAATTTACCTATGAATTGTAGTTTTGCCTAAAGTTAGGTTTGTTTAAACACAACAATTGTTTCTTTCGAGAAACTTCTATTCTTACCAAAACTTAGAGGGCTTTCTAGCTCTGTCTACATTGAGTGCAATCGGTCCCCCTGTTAGGGATCCATCCTCGGCGGGGAATTAAACTATCCCAGTAAATTCAAACCTCTCCAGTATTTCAGAATGCTTTCCAAAATATTCCCTTTTTGCAACGAAAAGAAATAATTCAATTTCCTCTTGTCTACATTTGTTCGCCAGTGAACTTCGTTCCCACATAAAACCCGAATTCCTGCTCGGGAGGGAAAGTGCTTGCCGGCAACCTCAACTAGCTTTGCTCGCATCACTATTGAGCCCTTAATATTGATCCTAATATTAAAGTCTCATATATATTTTATTCTACTTCATAAAATACTGCAGAAGTTACAGTACTGTGTGGCCATTATCACTCAAGAGCAGGGAGTTGGTTGAGACAAGGTATTACTTCAGTTTCCTGCCAAGACAAAGCCAAGTTAAATATAGATATTCCAGTAGACGTTGAGAGCAGGGGTCAGCCAGGAGGCGCGTGGCGAGCACGTGATACTGGACGGTGGTGAATTCTCATTGTCTGTAGAACTGTGTGACAAAGAGCGCATTGAGGTGTGAGGAAGAAAGAGATACTTTTCTGTCGCATCGAGTGGGAGGAGCCATTAGACCCACGCGACCGATATTTGCACGTGTGACAAATCAGAGGTACGACGCCGTTTGGCGGCGGGTAAATAAATTGCCCGCGAAATTGATATCTCAGGACTCCACGATCATATTTTCTTCACGAGAACATATTTGTGATGTGCTAATTTTTACAGGAAGAATGAGGGGTCACTCGAAGGGATAGGACATTTTCTTCGACTTTTATTGAAGAGCGAATACCCCTACTCCTGTTCTGAGGGTGAACTTGTATATAACGTGGACTGTGATTGTGCATAATGAGCCATTTCCTTCCACCTGTAGACATCCTTTTTTTTCTTTCCTTTGGCGTGCCAATTATCGGAATTGTTCTTTTCTTCTTGGTTATTACTGGCCAGAATAACCAAACAGATCAGTGGGCATTTCTATAATTGCTGATCAAGGTTCGTTATAGTAATTTCTTGCTATGCCGAATCGTGAATAGTGACCCCTCTTCCCTTTTATCTTCTCTTTTTCCGTCACCAGTGGCAACCCCTTGTTAGTCTCTAGGCAGTCTTCTGTTTTTTATCTCCCATGTAGGAATTTATATTTTGAGCTCCGCTCTCGTTTTCGAGATGCCGTGCTTTCTTTACGTTTTTATCCCTTTTCTTGTGTTTTTTTTATAAAGGTGCGCGCAGGGGAGTGGATTTAATTTGTTTAGTGTAATTACGTGATGCCGGATTAAGCTGATTCCATCAAGGTAAGTCACGACTTACTCCTCTAGTATGTGTGTGTGTGTATTTGCTTATCGTATGGAATACTATGGCGTATGGCCTTTTTAGTATGTCCATTGTGGGCATGTTTCGTTCCTGTTACCTTTAACTTCCTATCTTCGTATCTTTTTGTGTGGGTATTTGGTTTGGTTTACTGTATGGTGCGTTCACCGCAGTAAGACTTATACCATGCGCCTTTCACCTTTTGTTGCCTCCCTTATCTTAAGATTGCGTCTTTCAACGCAAGTCTATGAGTATGGCGTATTCCCTTCTAGCGTAACTTATTTTGATGGATATCTTTTATTTTATGTAACGATACGTTCCTTGTAATTATTTTATTTCGGTTATTAGCCCCACATTTTATGTTTATTTATCTACGTCATATCTACGCGTGCTTTTATTAAAACTCCGTCCTTTCTCGTAATCCCTCGCCTCCTCTATTCTTCAGGGCTATTAGGGTTACCGTTCGCTACTTTGGCGGTAGACTCACTTTTTTTGACTCCTTTGTCAAGCCCTTTTAATCTTTCTTATTTCCCAATGTAATTTTACTCTTTATGAGTATTCTTTCCACATATATATCCCTCCTTTTTACCTTTACCTCCTATCGCACATAACCTTAACGTCACGGTCCTTTGAATCGTTAGTTTACCTTATGTCACATGTTTGACGGTCTCATAACCTCACCTTAGCATGTAATGCTTCCTCGTCATTCCTTAGAACTATTTCCTTGGACAATATATTACCGTTCCTTTACTCATGCGTCGTGTTTGTGTACCTTATTTCGTACGTTGTTTAGTGCTTTATTCTTTAAGCGAATAGGCTAGGCTAGGCTAGGCCCATGGTTCTTCATAGTTACGGCATTCGAATTGAACTTGCATTCACAGCAATGTGGATGTACGTTCAGTCCATCGCCTCTGATTCTATTACCCTTTCACCACCTAGCCGTGTATCATGGGCCCAGCGCAAGACTAATAGGTACGCGTTTCCACTGCGCCAACATCTGTGAAAGGGTATGCGTTACAAATGGTAGGCAGAGCTTGGTTTCTATTCGAATCTATCGCTCTACATGTAACTACACCTAGTTTCAATTCCCAAAATGACATAGGAGAACCGCTTAGCCCTATAAATACGTCCAACTCTGTGTGTATGTTGGCAATAAGCAACTATATCGTTTTTTTCATGTGTCGAGAATGAAAGATGGCAGCGGATTATTGTGAAAACAAAAAAAAACTGTTGTGTGGATCCAGAAATGTTCTTGAAGATTGTTATCCAGGTGATAATTTATGCCGTGGTAAGCAGTTTTGACTTCAAAGTAAAGGTAAGGTCTGTATTAAATATTTTTTCGTGCCTTTTCTACGAGTGTGATGACAAACATGAATAGCAACATCAAATGTGAAATCGATTCACCTATCAACAGTGATGTGACGCATTTATCCTACACCAATGCTTCGACGAAACTTGAATGGTTGGAATTTGACCCTCTATTGTCTACATTCCCTATTCCTGAAGTACGTAATTCAAACTTTCTAGGTGGAAATGTCGCAAATATCGTAAATAAATGGAATATTAAATATTCAGTGGAAGAAGGTTCTTCTTCAATTTTCGAAATTACCACGCGCATTGAGGAACTATGTGCATGTTATAGTTTGGTTCCTGACAGTATTATCCAATGTCATCCCATGCTATTATGTGGAAACGCTCTGAAATGGTACCGTCTTGTTCAGTATCCCTTTAGTTCATGGGTTGGTTTTGTAAATGCTTTGAAGAATAGGTTCACGCCATCTGACCATGAGCATGCCTTAAAGTATGAAGTTTCCTCACGCACCCAGGCACACGGCGAAAACATTGATGATTATATTACACCTGTTTCACTGTCTTCTCGTGAAACTATTAATACTGTTTATTTTAATTTACATCCGTCATATAAACAGTTTATTCGTCGATCACCGGTATTAGATCTTGAAGACATTCTCATCCAAGGGCGTGAATTTGAAGCAACTGCCCGATTGTGTAATCGATATTCCCCACCTTCACTGCCTTCGGAATCTATGTTTTCAGAATTAGCGTTTAGCATGGATGAGAGAAGTAATAAGATCAATATCCCTGCATGTGGACAACGTGGCAACACTACACCCGCTCGTTGGACAACACTATAATGTAACAATCGAGGCAATAACTCTCCTTCTTTTAATACTTCCCATGGTGTTAATTCACATAGAACTAATGTTCGCTTTAATGCCGTGAACCATGTCCAACATAGTACTTCCCGTTCCCACAACCTTGATGTGAATGCCCGTCCTCATGTGAATGCTTCCAGGTCCCCTGTTCAATGCTGGAACTGCTTAAAAGGGTCCCATGTCTACCGTGAGTGTTTAGAACCGCAAAAAGTAAAGTTTTGTTTTGGCTGTGGTTTGCAAGGAGTAACCAAATCAATCTGTCCTCGCTGCAATGCTACTAATCACTTGGGAAACCAGTGAATCCTTGCGATAATGAATCCAATCACGAGGCTAAGAAGATTTATTTTGGCAAGGACTATGCTTCCGTGATATCCGATATACCTTTTTCCAAAATAATTCAACCGTGGGTTCACCTTTCTATTTCTCGGCTACATTCTTATGCCCTTTTAGATAGTGGTGCGTGTCAAAGTTTTATACGTAGGTCTGTGGTTGAGGAGATACCTGACGCATGTAAACGTCAACACCAGTCCCGAAACAATTTCGTCTCGGCCTCTAACAATCCCATTCATGTCCACGTATCTATTTCGTGCCATGTTAAATTTCACGATTTTCCTTGGGTTCATGAGTTTCAGGTCATGGACAATTTAGCCGCACCTGTCCTGCTGGGTGCCGACTTTATGAAAAAAAAACTGGATTGAGGTTAGACTTCAGTGATGACACTTAGAGCTTTCTTTTTTCATCTAACCAGAGGTTTCCTTTTGAGAATTTCATGCCCGGAGTGTTTACCTGTGTGGTACCATTACCCCCTTCCTTATTATCTGATCAACGGCAAATTTTATATGATTTGGTGAGTGAATTTTCTGTCGTCATCACTGATCAACTGGGAATTGCTGTTGGGTGTGAAAGACATATCGATTTGATCGAGTCTATCCCTGTGAGATCTGCTCCGTTTCCTTGTTTCCCACCCAAACTTCTAGCCATGAAGAGACATGTAAGTGATCTGTTAGAAAGACATGTAATAAGGTCTTCCAAGTCTGCTTATGGCTCATCTGCCTTCTTAGTTTCTAAGAAAGAAAACGAGTTTCGCCTTGTGGTGGACTATCGACTATTAAATAAGAAGGTTGTATTCGATAATTTCCCACTTTCTACCCTGGAATCGGCGTTTCAACACTTTCACAACACGGATCATGTTTCTTGGGACGTAAACCTTCAATATTTCTTTCTTGGATTCAACACATCGTTCCACTCTTCAATTCAAACTAGCTCTGCCGAATTATTTCTCGGTGGGACACTTGTGGATCCCCTACTGCTCAAGTGGAACATAGAGTACTTATCTGAACCTTCGAGATATTCTTCCGTGCTCCAAAAATGGGAGATTGCTGTTAAGCACTTGAAAAAGGCTCGGACTAAGGTAGCCGAGAGGTTCAACGTTGGAAGACATGCCATTACTTTTCAGGTAAACGAAAAATTACTGGTGAAGCTTCACCCTGTGAGCAATGCGGCGGCGCAGATCTCGGGTAAACTGTGTCTGCGATTATCTACTCCGCGCATTATCACTCGTTTCCTCACACCTGTCACTGTGGAACTTGTAAATGACGACAGCCTGCAGCAAGTATCTACTGCTCATGTTACTCAACTGAATCATTTTGTAAGATAAGTCCATTTATCTTTGTCACATTACTTCTTTTTCTCTTAAATGTTTATTTTTAGCCTTCTTTTCACATTTTGAAAAAATGAGGAAAAAGTAGGCTTATGAGATCGGGCAAATGTGTGTCTGTCTGTCCTGTCTGTCTGTCTGGCTGGCTGGCTGTGTGTGTGTCCCCCCTATCAACTCCTAAACGGCCCCGGCAATCGAAACAAAATTTGGTAGGAGTAAAGATCTATACCTGAATATCTCACGGCCATATTTGAAAATGATGTCAGTGCTACCAACTGCTGAAAAATCGCAATTGAAATTTGAGCTCTATGTTGGATATCTTGGAAGGTATGAATAGGAGCTATTTCAAAATTGGCACACGTATATATAATAATATTGCAGTTTAATTTCCAGGAGGCCATGCATGCCTGTGTTGCCGAAATGATTATAAACCTGCTGATAGGTCCAAGTTTTAAATGCGTATAACTTCCACACTATCAATTGGAATTCAACCAAATTTCGTATGTGCTATGTGTACATAAACAGATATGACTCAGCGTATTCTTAAGAGCCACCAGGGCAGCCAACGGTTAATAAATGCTCTCATTTTTTTTTAAATCCAAATACCCATATATCAGAAAGTATGCAAGCCGACAGCTTTAAATTATGCACACGTATAGTACCTGACATTCTATATTAATTTGGAGTAGCTTATATACGTCAGTGCTACCACCATGATTCTAAGCCTGCTGAGAGGTACAACTTTAAATACATGACACTTCTATACTATCATTTGGATTTCAACCAAATTTCGTGTGTGCTATGTGTAACATAACATATATGACTATGCCGATTCTTAGGAGTAACCAGGACTGCCAACTGTTAATAAATGCTGTCTCTATTTTTGTTACCCTAATAACAATATATCAGAAAGTATGCAAGCCAATAGCTCTAAACTTTGCACGCGTATAGTACCTGGCATTGTAGATTAATTTGGAGTACCTAATATACGTCAGTGCTGCAAAATTGATTCTAAGCCTGCTGATAGGTCCAATTTTAAAATGCAAGTAACTTCCATACTAACAAATGGATTTCATTCAAAATTGACACAACAATAGATCATACTATTTCAGATTATTTCTGACCAATACATGTATGTCATTGTTGCCAACATGATTTTACGCACGCTGTTAGATCCAATGTATAACTGCATGTAACGTCCATGCTATCCATTGGACTTCAACCAAATTTTGTATTCTATACCTTAAGAGATGGAACTAAGAATATATTCAGTCACCAGGGCTGCCAACTGTAGTTCTCTATTAGGCTACATTATGCCAGGTATACAGTATTTCGAACTAATTAGAAATTTCGATATTACCAACTTAATTTCGTAATTATTCTAGATAGATCCATATAGATTAATCATTAGCATGAATCTTAAATTGTAAGAAAAGTAGGCTCTTTAGTTCGTCACGGACCTTCTTGTTTTCCTTGTGACATGTATTCCAGCTGTTTTCTTCAAGTTTACGTGCGATGGCGCAAGATGGCATTGTTGTCAGTCAGATTAACTATTCCTTTTTCAGGTTACTCCTTCGAATCATTTAAATAATTGACGTGTAGTCACTTTTCCTCATTCCTAATTAATCTTTGTCGGAGTACCGTGGTGATCACCACTCGATTTCATCCCATTATTAGAATAATTAATATCGTTCTCAATTAAGATTTCTTCTTTTAATTAATTATAGATTTCTGCGCTCTGCCATACTACCTTGGAAGACTATGGAAGACAGCTTTTGATATAACTATGATTATTATATATTGTAACTTTGTAACTTTTGTAAATATTTTGGCGAGGAAGCTAGGGTTTTTATTTTCTTATATTATTTGTCTGATTTAATTTATACTCCTATTGTAAAATTTTCGTTCGTTGATTTTTGTATTCTTCTTCAATGAAGTACACTTCTTTTGAGCCCTCTCATCTTCCTCCCCTTTCTAGGTTCCTTCCCGTCACTTTTTCGTGACGTATCCGGTCTCCTCCCTTCTCCCTTCCTCGTGGTTGTTTAAATAAAAGTTTTGTTCGTCTAATTAGTTGGACGCAATTTTTTTTGGCGGAGTGTGAGGGAATCTGAGCCATTTTTTTCCGCCTGTAGACATCCATTTTTTTTCTTTCCTTCGGTGTGCCAATTGCCGGAATTGTTCTCTTTTCTTCTTGGTTATTACTGGCCAGAATAACGAAGCAGATCAGTGGGCATTTCTATAATTGCTGATCAAGGTTCGTTATAGTAATTTCTTGCTATGCCGAATCGTGATTAGTGACACCTCTTCCCTTTTATCTTCTCTTTCTCCGTCACCAGTGGCAACCCCTTGTTAGTCTCTAGGCAGTCTTCTGTTTTTTTTAATCTCCCATGTAGGAATTTATATTTTGAGCTCCCGCTCTCGTTTTCGAGATTACGTGCTTTCTTTCCGTTTTATCCCTTTTCTTGTGTTTTTTTTATAAAGGTGCGCGTAGGGGCGTGGATTTAATTTGTTTAGTGTAATTCCATGATGCCGGATTAAGCTGATTCCATCAAGGTAAGTCACGACCTACTCCTCTAGTATGTGTGGGTGTGTATTTGCTTATCGTATGGAATACAATGGCGTATGGCCCTTTTAGTATGTCCATTGTGTGCTTGTTTCGTTCCTGTTACCTTTAACTTCCTATCTTCGAATCTTTTTGTGTGGGTATTTGGTTTGGTTTACTGTATGGTGCGTTCACCGCAGTAGGACCGGGTGAGTTAGCCGAGGTCATTGCGGCATGACTGTTGGCAGTCGCTCACATCCGGGAGGCGAGGAGGTTCGAATCTCCCCGCCGGCAACCTTGAAGATGGTCTTCTGTGGTTTCCCATCTTCCTTCCAGGCAAATGCCGGGGTTGGTCCCTAACTATAGGCCACAGCCGCTACCTTCCAACTCCTCGACCCTCCCATCCAACATTCCTCCCCAACGGTCCTTGTAGCTCACCCATTGGGTGTCCGTCTCGAAGCAGCTACAAAACTGGCGAGCCGAACATGTCCTCGGACACTCCCGGCACTAAAAGCCATACGCTAAAAAAAACCGCAGTAAGACTTATACCATGCGCCTTTCACCTTTTGTTGCCTCCCTTATCTTAAGATTGCGTCTTTCAACGCAAGTCTATGAGTATGGCTTATTCCCTTCTAGCGTAACTTATTTTGATGGATATCTTTTATTTTATGTAACGATAGGTTCCTTGTAATTACTTTATTTCGGTTATTAGCCCCACATTTTATGTTTATTTATCTACGTCATATCTACGCGTGCTTTTATTAAAACTCCGTCCTTTCTCGTAATCCCTCGCCTCCTCTATTCTTCAGGGCTATTAGGGTTACCGTTCGCTACTTTGGCGGTAGACTCACTTTTCCTGACTCCTTTGTCTAGCCCTTTTAATCTTTCTTATTTCCCAATGTAATTTTACTCTTTATGAGTATTCTTTCCACATATATATCCCTCCTTTTTACCTTTACCTCCTATCGCACATAACCTTAACGTCACGGTCCTTTGAATCGTTAGTTTACCTTATGTCACATGTTTGACGGCCACATATCCTCACCTTAGCATGTAATGCTTCCTTGTCATTCCTTAGAACTATTTCCTTGGACAATATATTACCGTTCCTTTACTCATGCGTCGTGTTTGTGTACCTTATTTCGTACGTTGTTTAGTTCTTTATTATTTAAGCAACTAGGCTAGGCTAGGCTAGGCCCATGGTTCTTCATAGTTACGGCATTCGAATTGAACTTGCATTCACAGCAATGTGGATGTACGTTCAGTCCATCGCCTCTGATTCTATTACCCTTTCACCACCTAGTCGTGTATCATGGGCCCAGCGCAAGACTAATAGGTACACGTTTCCACTGTGCCAACATCTGCGAAAGGGTATACGTTACAATAATTCAATTCCCATTTTGATTATTGAAGACCGTCAGGCCGAATCTTTGCTAGTCGCCGTGACAACTTATACTTTGAATTTTTTGATAGCGTGTAATGTCTTGCACTTGTATTTTCAGTTGTGTGCAGAGCAACAAGTGTTATAAATTTTATAAATGTTAGGTGGATATTCTCCACAAGTTGTAGGGAAAGTTTGCGCACTGCTACGAACTTTCTTAATGAATATAGTAGTTGAGATAAGCAGTATAGCTAGGAATGACACGTGTGTTCATTGTAATAATCTTTAATTGAAGCAACATGGAAATCTACAGCTTGGAAGAAGTACAGCAAAACGTTTCATCCAGTCCAGCAATGTTAATTATGGGCTAGGGCCTATGAATGGATGATGGCGGGATGCTATCTTGACACAGGACAGGATCAGTGATGAGCACTCAAAGATTAATATATTAATTTTGGACGGGAGGGTTGCGTTCATAGTGGGATTTGTTGTAAATATTTGCTTTGTTGTGTGTAAAATGTAAATTGTGTAGTTTTTGTTTGTTGTCATTTAATTTTATTTGGGTATCGCGTGACCGTGTTGTATTTAATGTGTAATTTAATTTAATGATTTTTCATTGTAATTTGAGTAGATGTTTTTATGCTGCGTGGTTAAGCATGGAAACCGTGTACTATTTGCGTGTATTTTCATGGCGGAATTCTTGGAAACCAGGTGATAAGTGGGTATTTTGTTAGGAGTAAGTTAAAACTAGGTTTGGGAGTAAATTTTGTATTGATTTGCATAGCTAACATTAATCAGGCAGTGTTTAGATCATTATTGCCGTGTTGCAATTTGCTTATGTTGATACATGAGGTCGTCTGCCTCGCTGCTTTAGAATCAGTAGTCGTTCTATGTTTGTAACGTCTGGATGACAATTTAAGTTGCACTCTGGTCTGTGTGAGCTCAGGTCATTAGCCTTGGTCTACGAGATAATATGGTTGTGTGTGCCATGTATGATTGCTCGTGTAGGTTGCGGGTGATGAACAGGGTTCAATCGCCGACGTGCCGCTAATTCCGGTAATTGTACCTGAGGGGCAATTAGCCGATGACTGCTATTCTTGATAACCCTAATGTGGATAATTGAGATATTGTGTGAATTGGATTTATATGTACGCGTTTTACAGGTGTCGGTGGAGACAATGACCTTCGAGATCCCAGCTCCAGTAGTTGAGCACTTGGCTGTTTTCGGCACAGCACACATGTTATTTGAGAGGGGTGACTGATAGCTAGCCAGACAGACCACAAGTGTTGACAAGCTCATTAGCGAGCTATTTGCCGTAATGATGTTCATGCATCGTAGGGTTGTAATCTTAGCCTGAATAATGGTAGTTTATTGAATATTAACGTTCGAGCTATCCACGCCTTGATTCCACTATTTCATCTTGTATTATTTATTTTACGCCTGTTTAGGCATGTTTATGAGGTTGTGTCTCTTGGCGCTTTGTTTAGCCAAGTTTGTATTAATGATAATTTTACGGTGGCAACGGCCAACCCGTGTTATTGTTGTGTCACGCTTTTACTCAGATCTTGTTTTGCCGGCTTAAATCCGCCAGTTTGGTTGCCATTGTTTTAAAAATACAGTCGTGTATTTATTGTATTAGTTTCTGAAGGGTTCATGCATGTCAGCATATTTAATTTTAGGTTTGCCACTTAAGTGTTTGTCCCCATTTTGACGTAATTCCTACCCACAGAACGGGGATCCATAACTTAGCCGAGTGGTCAGACGGAAATGGATTCTCGTCAAATGTACTCGTTACGTGATTTCTGCACCGATCTCGCACATACAATTTGAAATGTTTGTTTATTTGTGTATTTTTAATAAGTTATTATCATTTGTGTGATATTTTGATCACACCTTTCTTTGAGCTGTCTAAGCTAATTTTGTGCATTAATTAAACACTGATTTTGCTATATCAGTGAGACCTTGATATTGAGGTTTGTAACATTTGGGATGAAGTCAGGGTGGTTTTTATACTTTATTTTATGTGGTTTTTTTTGTGTTTTTTTATTCATTCAGTTATTAAATTTGTTTTAACTAACCTGTGTCATGTAAGTCATTCATAATCTTAGTTCCCCTACGATTCCTAGAGTTTTATAAGAAGCGAATTTATCCTCTTTACATTTATTCAAGAACCGACCTTGACCCCGAAAATAGAGTCTTGTTAAACTGCTTCTTTCAAGGGCACACTATACTTCTTTATAAGTACTTAGATGTACACACTCTTGGTTGGTGTTCGCTGTATTAGTTTCATTTATCAAGTTTTTAGTAATTTTGCTAAAGTCCACCAATCCCGAAAATACCCTATCAACAATTAAAAATCAAGGTTGGTAGCATGCTGAGCTTCTATGTCCAAGATAGCGGGGCCGAAGCCGTCGGATTTTTTAGAGCGTTAAAATCCCTCGGTATGCCTTCCTTCGGAGGGGAAGTAAAGCCGGCGGTCCCATGTCATAGATTTATGGCATGTTAAAGAACCTTCCACTAATTACACCTGTGTGAAGCTAAATTGTAAAGGTCAGGAATGTAAACAACGCTCTTAGGTTTCTACGTTCGTTGCCAAGAGCCGACTGCGGTGGCGTCTAGTAGATAAGTTCTGAACTAGGCCTAGTAGTCGTTGACGGTGGCGTTTGGCGGCAAAAGTAGGAACTATTTGAAAAATTCAATGTTGCAGTCCTTACTTGAATTAAAAAACAGATACACACACTAATACAGCCATCACTATTAACACCGGTTATCAGACAGATTCTACACACACCCAAAGTACACGGGGCTACATGACCACGTCGTCGCAGCCACTAAACTGAGGAACCAACCAACCATAATGAGCTGGTAAAATATAAAATGTCAAAATGTAATTTTTGTTAATACTAGTGGACCCGTGCGAGAACTCTCATGTGTATAAACCACCCGCCCGGCTTTACTGTTATGCGGGCTTCTATAAATATGTTTATTTGTGTAAACGCACTTCTTAAACAAATTGTCGATATTTATGAAAACAGAGAGCTGCTGGTTGCACAATGCGCCCCATGTGTACAGACTACCCGCCCGGCACTAGTGCTATGCGGCTGTACGGGACACAGTTCTGCCAGGGGCTATCGTCTTGTTTATTTGTTTAAAAGCACTTTATAAACAAATAAATATATTTCCGTTGACTTTTCAAGAAAAGTAATATTCTTCCTGTACTATTGAGACGATTTGTAAGATTTTGGTACAAACCACACCTTCTAACTCCCTCTGGTTTAGGAGCTTTAGTTTTGTGAAACACACACCTTAGCGTATTATAATTATATACTGTAGATGTGCAGATCGATTGGAAAGAGTATAGAGCCGAAAAGAAGAAGCAGCTAAAGACACCACTCTTCTCGGACGATGAAATGTGAAGTTTGAGCAATGAGGCGGTAAAGGACTGAACGAGAAAAGTTCAAGAACACGCTTGTTGACATCATAGAGTGTTTGCTTCACACCTGACGCGCTAACTCAACAGGTGCTTCAGTCACATGTTTTCTCGTGCAATGGACGTCACCTCGTGTCTGGGAAGCAAGCTGCTGCTATCTCAAGAAACATAAATAATTGTTGATTCTTTGCGACATAGTGGTCATGTAGCCCCGTGTACTTGGGTGTGTGTAGAATTTGTCTGATAACCTGTGTTACAGTGATATCTGTACTAGCGTGTGTATTTGTAACCGAGGTAAGATTTGGGCAAGAAGCGGCCGTGGCCTTACGTTAGGTACCATATCGGCATTTGCCTGGAATAGAAGTGGAAATTCACGGAAAACCACTTCTCAGTTTTGCCTCGAGAGGCTGAATGTATGCCGTTTCAGTCCTCAGACCAGAATTAAATTTCTTGGCAGAGCCGGGAATCGAACCCGGGCCTCCGCGGTGGCAGTCAAGAATGCTAGCCACTAGGCAAAGAGGCGGAAGAAACAAAAAACCGGTTTACGTGATATTTACTTCGAAGCTCCTGGTGTTCACAGATAGACTCGATATCACTCGTAGTTCGTAATTTAGGCGGCTTCGGTGGCGTAGTCGGTAGCATGCTGCGCTTCTATGCCCAAGATAGCGGGTTCAAACCCGGCCGAAGCCGTCGGATTTTTTAAGAGCGTTAAATATCCCTCAGTATGCCTTCCTTCGGAGGGGAAGTAAAGCCGGCGGTCCCATGTCATAGATTTATGGCATGTTAAAGAACCTTCCACTAATTGCACCTGTGTGAAGCTAAATTGGATAGGTTAAGAATGTTAACAACGCTCTTAGGTTTCTACGTTCGTTGCCAAGAGCCGACTGCGGTGGCGTCTAGTAGCTAAGTTCTGAACTTGGCCTAGTAGTCGTTGACGTTGGCGCTGGGCGGTAAAATTAGGAACTATTTGAAAAATTCTAAGTTGCAGTACTTAAATTAAAAAACAGATAACACACACTAATACAGTCATCACAATTAACACCGGTTATCAGACAGATTCTACACAGACCCAAAGTACACGGGGCTACATGACCGCGTTGTCGCAGCCCCTAAACTGAGGAACCAACCAACCAACAGTTCGTCATTTATGATGATTATTGTTGTTTTAAGGGGGAGGGGGGACATCGAGGTCATCTACCCCTAGCTCGTAATTTAATTATGACTTTATATATCAATTAGATAACAGTAGAATTCTATAAATGTGATGGTATTTTATTGCAAGTTGTTAATTTATTGGTATGATAAGAGCCTTACCGTAGTTCTTCTGAGGCATCAACATAGTCTGCTTGAATCTTGCAGCATACCTAAATTATTTTAGCGGATGTGTGTTTTATGAATATTGTATGGGGAATACCAGCACTGGCACAGCATTAGCTTCATTGCAGCGAGCCATCGGTATTTAGACCAACGTTAAATATTGCAAGTATCGCCTTGTTGCTATTGAACTACCAAACATATTTTCTTCTAATAATGTTATCTCAAAACCTCTGTGGCTTAGGCGGCAGCACGCCGACCTCTCACCGCTGGGTCCGTGGTTCAAATTCCGGCCACTCGATGTGAGATTTGTACTGGACAAAGCGGAGGCAGACAGGTTTTTCTCCGGGTACTCCGGTTTTCCCTGTCACAATGTCATTCCAGCAACACTCTCCACTATCATTTCATTTCATCTGTCATTCATTTAATCATTGCCCTAGGGGAGTGCGACAGGCTTCGTCAGCTGGTACAGTTCATATCCTCGCCGCTAGATGGGGCGACCCGGTCGGTCGACTGAAAGCAGGCTGCGGATTTTCAATGTTATCTCAAACTTCATTTTTCATATTACTATCAATTGATCACAATATTAATATTGCAGAATGCATCTCTCCAACTAACACATGTTCTGTCACATTAGGCAGCCCTACCCCTTGCCATCGCGTTGGCACTTCAAGCTCCCTGAACAGTGGACGACTGAAGATGTCTTGTCATATTTCTCTCCGGTATCCCCACTACGTTGCAGTTTTGAAGATAAAGGAAAGTCTTCTAACAGGATAGAAAACATTACTTCAGTGTGCACATTATACTCGTAATTATCTGCAATATCTTTGTCATCATAAAAATCTTCACCAATTTCTCCTTTGGACCCTGAATCATAAAACATCAATAATCTCCCTTTCGGAAACATTTCGTCTGTAATGACGCGCATATTACAAAGTCATGGAAGAGCTAGAATCTGGACTGAAGCACGACTTGGCCAATGTTTTCCACTGGATTTCACCCCGATACGGCAACAATCCAGAACTGACAGTCTACTCGTAAAGTAAGTACACAGACCGTATTGTGTAAGCTCTAGGAAACGGATTAAAAAGGCTTACCTGAAGCAGGATGCTGCAATCTCTCATGGAACGCATACTGAATAAGTCGCTTATGGATCCTTCAGGCACTTCCTGGAATGTTTTGCAAACAATACGAGTATTTCACAACAATATTAACCACCGAGTCTTTGTCTACGTTCCCAGAAACACCGTTTGCCTCATTGGAAGTCGTACAAGTTCTTAGGAAAATATTTTGAGAGATGATGGTCGACTGTTTCGTTCCAATATTCACAATCAGTTTTGATTGTAGCTTCATTCGTACGCCCTTAGCAATAACTATAGTTGCTGTTGCTTTAACTAAGGGTCAAGGACATATTTGGTCATCGGTTCCATTGAAAGCGATTTCCTTGAAATTGACACTGGTCACTGAATTTGTTCGGATATTTAAATTATTTCCTATGCTGATTTCAAATAAAACACAATTCTCTCCGTCACGTGCTGTTAGAGGATGTGTCCGTACCTAGAAAAGAACTTAAAATGACAGTCAGTAATTTTGTCATAAAACTATTCCAACCGTTTAACTGCTGATGAGCTCTGTGCTTAAGAGCTGATCTCTCTGCAGTTTACACATTAGTGGAGTCTCTTCACAAACAAGCTCATCGAACAACTCAGTCATCATTATATTATTTCAGTAGTATAGATCCATTTTGCGGCCCTCACAAGTAACCAGGGGCAGATGAACTTGTAGTTCCTCCCTTTAAAACAGCAATATCTAACAAACAAGTAACCGATCGTAACAATCTTCTTCTTCATCATCTGGTACTACAGCAGTGTGAGCTTTGGCCTCCCCTACCACAGATTTCTATCGGTCTCGATCTTGGACAGCTGTTCCCCAGGGTCGTACGTTCATTGTTTGCAAATCCACCTCCACTTCATCTTTCAGTCAATTCCTTGTTCTACCAGGGCGTCGTCATCTTTCCATGCTGGCTTTATATATAATCTTTGGTGTTCTTTTCTCTTCCATCCTTTCAATGTGGCCCAGCCATCGTAGTCTGTGATTTTATATATCGTACAATGTCTTTGCTTTTGAGGATTTAATCTATTTCTCTATTAGTTCGTATCCTCTATTCTCCTCTATCCAATACAGGAGCGTAAATTCCCCGTATTATTTTCCTCTCAAACACCGTCAGTTTATTTCAATCCTGAACCGACATATTGACCACTCACCCACCGTGGCAAGCTAATTACACTCTGATTTCATAAATATAGACACATGTGTTTATGAACAAGACGATAGTCATTGAGTCGCGTCGAGCCTTACTGTTGATCGAGGCGACACTAAGACAATGCGAAATTTCTAGTAACATGTATTTCAGCACAGCTTCCATTATGGCTGCTTGGTTGGTTGGTTCCTCAGTTTAGGGGCTGCGACAACGCGGTATTGTAGCCCCGTGTACTTTGGGTGTGTGTAGAATCTGTCTGATAACCGGTGTTCATTGTGATGACTGTATTAGTGTGTGTTATCTGTTTTAATTCAAGTAAGGACTGCAGACAATAATTTCAAGTAGTTACTACTTTCGCTACCAAGTGCTACCGTCCACGACACCTAGCTTGCGGACTTGGCTACTAGATCCTAACGCAGTCAGCACCTGACAGCAAACGTTGGAACTAATAGAGCGTTATCAATTCTAACCTACAACTTTTGGCTTCACACTAGTGTAGTTAGTGGAAGATTCTTTTTCATGCCATAAATCTATGACATGGGACCGCCGGGTTTACTTCACCTCCGAAGAAAGGCATAGTGAGGGACTTTTAACGCTCTTAAAAAATCCGACGACTTCGGCCGGGGTAGAAACCGCGACCTTGGGTTTAGAAACTCAGCATGCTACCCACTACGCCACCGAAGCCGCCATAGCACTTAAATAATGTTATTGGTTTTACGCCCCTTTTGACTACTGCGGCTTTTAGAGATGCCGGGGTGCCGGATTTTTGCCCTAAACGGGATCTTTAACGTGCCAGTAAATGTACTGACACGGCTGCCTCACCTTTGAGCCAGGATTCAATCCTGCAATGTTGGAAACAGCAGGCTGAGCCAGTATCGGGCCCATTAAGCTGTGCAGCAGTTTGGAGAACTTCCGGACTCTTTGACGCTTCATCTTTTAAGAAATAAAAGGAAGGGAGCTTGTAGTTTTACGTGACTGTGATCATTAGCAATCCGAACTACAGGACGTGCCATTTCACTACGAAAGCCGTGTGCCATGACGGGTAGCTGCAGTAAGTCCGGAGATTAGAGGTGTGAATCTCGGCCCCGACAGCGGCTAGCGGGATACTTGTATATGAGATGACCTCGGAACACCGTTTGCAAAACCCAGCTCTATATCGAAAATTTAAAAGTAGGATTTAACTAAATGGTGTAAGTTCTACGCAGTTTCTTTCCAAGTACCCCCCCCCCCCCCCCCCCCAGTGGCTCACATCTAGTGGGACGTGGGTTGGCGACCACAGGAACCCAGCTGAGTCCGGCATTGCTTCCACTTACTTCTGCCGGGCTCCTCACCGTCTTCTTTCCTGTCAACTGTTATTATTTTCCGACCCCGACAGTATTAGGGCATTCGAGGCCTACGGAGTCTCTTCCTTTCCCGCCTTAATTGGCCCTTGTCTCATCTTTCCTGTTACCCTCCTTCTGCGAGGGATTAGCCTTCCTTTTCTATTCATGTTATCTCCTGCCTTCTGCTGGCCCTCAAGGAGGCAGGGTGTATGTAGCCCCACCACTTCTGGTGCACCCTGGATATTGCTACACCCTCAGGGGCTCACGGCTGGTGAGTTCGGGAGTTGGCAATTCCGAGGGATTCCTGAGCTGGGTCTGATTTTCCCCCTCTCCTCTTTCCCTTTCCTATCTGCCTTTCATGCCTCTCCTTCCTTCGAAGTCTCCCAATTCTCATTCTTCGAGGGTTGAGGACATTTCTTTTCTTCCCGTCCTTTATTTGCCTTATCCTTTATTTGTTTACCATTTCTTCTTCTAGTAGTCTATGTAAGTCTGTAGTTAGTATTAGTTAAAGTTTTCATTCTCGTCTCATCTTTCACCCAAATCATTAGGGGCCGATAACCTAGATGTTAGGCCCCTTAAAACAACAATCATCATCATCGTCATCATCGTCATCATCATCTTTCCAAGTAGCCTACCTCCGCAATTTAATTTCCTGTTATGTTGGCGTCAGGAAGGTCTTCCGGCCGAGAAAAATCATCCTCTTCAATGAAAACTCAATTTATCTCATTTCCAACTACGTAGAATTAATTGTTTCCTTTAGTTTGGGTTTTCTGATTTCCGATATCGTTTTATTTATGTTTATGACTTTTTGTTCTCTTGTTTCTTTTTTATTTCGTTTCGTTTTTTTCTTCTTCATGCTTTTTTGTTCTTTTGTTTGACTTTATTCTATTTTATTTTAATGTCAATGATGTGGTGTCGTGAAAGCTGTGATTGCCCCGACAAGCTCCATTGCGCATGCTCATTGTGTAACACGTACTCACTAATCGGCCACTTTCTAAATGACACTTATTTTAGCGCAACATCTCACTAATTTTACGGATGTCTGCAATTAACTACTGTAGTTGCCTCAAATATTGGCCAATAACTTCCAATGCTCGATATTCTAAGATTTGGTCAATATTAAATTTATGAGCCAGGCCCATTTTTTGGACCTGGACCATTATTTTTTAGCCTACTTTTCACATTTTGCAAAAATGAGGAAAAAGTAGTCTTATGAGATCGGGCAAATGTCTGTCTGTCTGTCTGTCCTTCTGTCTGTCTGTCTGTCTGTCCTTCTGTCTGTGTGTGTGTCCCCCCCTATCAACTCCTAAACGGCTGGAGCAATCAAAACAAAATTTGGTAGGAGTAAAGGTCTATACCCGAATATCTCACGGCCATATTTGAAAATGATGTCAGTGCTACCAACTGCTAAAAAATCGCAATTGAAATTTGAGCTCCATGTTGGATATCTTGGAACGTATGAATGGGAGCTATTTCAAAATTGGCATACGTATAGATAATAATATTGCAGTTTAATTTCCAGGAGGCTATACATCGTTGTGTTGCCAAAATGATTATAAGCCTGCTGATTGGTCCAATTTTTAAATGCACATAACTTCTACACTATCAATTGGAATTCAACCAAATTTCGTATGTTGTATGCATACATAACCAGATATGACTGAGCGTATTCTTAAGACCCACCAGGGCTGCCAACTGTTAATAAATGCTCCTAATTTATTTTATCCAAATACCAATATATCAGAAAGTATGCAAGCCAATAGCTCTAAACTTTGCACACGTATAGTACCTGGCATTCTAGATGCATTTGGACTAACTAATATACGTCAGTGCTGCCAACATGATTCTAAGCCTGCTGATAGGTCCAATTTTAAAATGCATGTAACTTCTATACTAACTAATGGATTTCATTCAAAATTGGCACAACAATAGATCATATTATTTCAGATTATTTCTGACCAATACATGCATGACATTGTTGCCAACATGATTTTACGCACGCTGTTAGATCCAATGTTTAACTGCATGTAACGTCCATGCTATTCATTGGACTTCAACCAAATTTTGTATTCTGTACCTTAAGAGATGGAACTAAGAATATATTCAGCCATCAGGGCTGCCAACTGTAGTGCTCTATTAGGCTACATTATGCAAGGTACACAGTATTTCGAAATAATTGGAAATTTCGATATTAGCAACTTAATTTCTTCATTATTCTAGATAGGTTCATATACTGTAGAATAATCATTGGCATAAAAAGTAGGCTCTTTATTTCGTCACGGAACTTCTTGTTATATCTTGTAATTGATCGCAATATATTGGGGGGAAAATCGGTTGTGTATCCACACGATATATCAGAACTGATATTTTTCTGAGAGTCGTTGAAACTCGAACAATAGCTATTGCAAAGGTTTCGGTACTCTGACGCTCCAATCCTTGTGTATCGCTTTTGTTCACAGACAGATTAGTTTTCATATTGGGAGAATAATAATCATTCTGACAGTAGCCATAACTTCCTGTAAGTTACAAACAGTGACGCATATCACTGTATTTACCAGGACCCAAACCAGCCCACTTCAACAGAAACGATGAGCCAATGTACTGCAGCAGCAAAGTGGTGCGTTACAAATGTTCTCTCTACAACCCCTAGAAGTGTGTGATAGGAATTCCGGAACACTCTCCATATGTTCATGCAAATTTTAAGCTTAATCGGTTGAGGAATTTTCGCGTGAAAGAGTTGTTGTTTGACTCTTCAGTCTTTTGACTGCTTTGATGCAGCACTCCATGTCTCCCTGTCCTGAACTAATCGTTTCATCTATACTTAGCTAGCACATCTTACATCCAAGGCAATCTTGGTTGATTGGTTCGTTAGTTTAGGGGCTGCGACAACGCAGTCATGTAGCCCCGTGTACTTTGGGTGTGTGTAGAATCTGTCTGATAACCGGTGTTAATTGTCATGGCTGTATTAGTGTATGTTATCTGTTTTAATTCAAGTAACAATAATAATATCGTATGGCCTCGGGTGCCTGGTGCAAGCTTTGTTAATTGACATCCAGAGGGTAGCTTGCATGTCGAATTTCGTCGTTCCTTTGAACGCTATGAAAGTCAAGGAGGTTAGATATCTAAACTCCTTGACACTACAGCGCTTTCAAGTAGAGAATGGAGGATCTTTGTGTTGGCGGAAAATCCCGGGATTAATTTTGCCATTGAACACGGCCTACTGAATTCAAATGGGTTCTTTAACATGCCAACAACGTATGACATGAGTATCGTGATTTTTGTCGCCTTCAAAAATCACTTACCATGGCCAGAGGCGAACCTGCAATCTTGGGGTTGGTAGTCCGACACTATAACCACTCACCCACCATGGCAAGCAATTCAAGTAAGGACTGCAGACAGTAATTTCAACTAGTTACTACTTTTGCTACCAAATGCTACCGTTCACGACACCTAGCTTGTGGACTTGGCTACTAGATGGCTTCGCAGTCAGCACCTGGCGGCGAACGTTAGAACTAATAGAGCGTTATCAATTCTAACCTACAAATTTTGGCTTCTCACAAGTGTAGTTAGTGGAAGGTTCTTTCTCATGCCATAAATCTATGACACAGGACCGCCGGCTTTACTTCCCCTCCGAAGGAAGGCATACTGAGGGATTTTGAAAGGTCTTCAAAATCCGACGAATTCGGCCAGGTTTGAACCCACGACCTTGGGCATAGAAGCTCAGCATGCTACCTACTACGCCACCGAAGCCGCCAATTAACTGTCTACTCATCCAGGGCGAGGTATAATAGCATCTGCTTCTTCGTTTGTTACTCAATCTACCCAGCTGATCATCATTCCCCTGTAACACCACATTTCAAAACGCTTCAATTCTCCTCCTTTCTACTGCTCCAACATCCCAAGTTTCACTTCCATAGAGCGCCATGTTCCAGACAAAAGCTTTCAAAAATGTATTTCTAATACCTAAATCTATATTTGATATCAACAGAATTCTTTTCCGTAGAAATGATTCTCATGCCTGAGCCAACCTACTCTTTATATCCTCTTTGCTTCGTCCATTAAGAAGCAAAGTCGCATAAGTCTCGTAATTCGTTTAGCTTTTCACCTGCCAATTATGTCAATAGGTATTTCTGATTTATTTTGACTGCATTCCATTACTTTTGATTTACGTTTGTTGATTTTCACCATTAATTATTCCTACAAAACGGAGTCCATACTATTTAAAAACTCATTCATGAAAGAGTAACAGACACAAATTAAACTTACGGTCACCTCCCATATTAGTTTCTGTGTATTCGACTTTTGTTCCTCAGTATATCCTTTACATTTTCTGAAGACATATGATCCAAACCATAAAGAAAAGAGTAGAGGGGGCAGTCTATGGCAAAATCCAAGAAACACAGTTTGGTTTCCGTCGAGGAGTTGGTACCCGAACCCGAGAAGCCATTGGCATTCTTAGAGTCCTCGGAGAACGTATGATAAGCAGGAGCCGAACTCTGTATATATGCTTCATTGACTATGAAAAGGCATTTGATAGAGTTTCCTGGCATAAACTATTCCTATTATTAAGGAACATAGGAGTCGAAGAACAACTCATTACACTCATATGGGACCGCTACAATGGTCAAAATGCAATTGTACGTATAAGAGAAGGTCTTACTAATCCAGTTCCTATCAGAAAAGGAGTAAGACAAGGTTGTCCTCTCTCCCCAATTTTGTTTAATGCTTTTGGTGAGTTGATGATAGCAGAAGCTATAGAAGACACATGTTTAGGAGTAAAAATCAATGGAATACCCATAAATGTAATTTAGTTCGCAGATGATCAGGCCATTCTAGCTGCTAGCCCATCTACTTTGCAGGCAATGTTGTTAAGAGTTGTATCAACCGTGCAGAAATACGGCATGAAAATGAACACCTCAAAGACAAAATGCATGACAGTCTCAAAACCCCCAAAACCTCTTCGATTAAAGATTAATAACTCGGACATACAACAAGTCAAATCCTTCACTTACCTAGGTCAAAAGATTACAGAGGACGGAAGGTGCACCACTGAAGTTAAATGCCGCATTGCTCAGGCAAAACTAGCTTTTATGCAAAAGAGGAGATTACTGTGTACCAGTCGGCTTAAGCTTTCCCTCCGAATGAGAATGCTACATGCTTTTGTATGGCCAGTTGGGTTGTTTGCCTGTGAAACGTGGACACTAAATAAAAATGAAAAGAACCGTCTTGAAGCCTTTGAGATGTGGTGCTATCGTAAGGTGATAAATGTGACGTGGAGAGACAGGATATCGAACACAAGGGTTCTCGACACCGTGAATCAACGGAGATCAATCCTACGCACAATCCGTAAACGCCGTCTCGCATGGTGGGGTCACACAATGCGCCACTCCAATTTAATGAGAACTGTGGCAGAAGGGTTCATTGAGGGAAAAAACCCACGAGGAAGACCTAGAAATACCTTCCTTAAACGAATTATATTCGACACCCAAGCACAGAATTATAATTCAATGAAGGAAGCGGCAAATAACAGGACGATCTGGACATGTTTTTATGGCAACTGACCAGTCTTAGGACTGCAAACCAATGATGATGATGATGAGTATTTGGAGCAACGAGTGTACCGCATTCAAACAATAGTTGAGAATAACAAGGTGTCCGAACTGAAAGACTAGTTCGAGACATCCCTCGAATCTAGGTGCGTGTAAATGGCAATTCAACGGACGATGTTTACGAGGATGGGAGTAAACAATTCAGAGCAACGATGTGAAAGTGTAAGGTTCGTTCAAATTCAGAAAATATCCACTCTACAAAGTGGTTTACAAGACCACATTTGTCCGTAGGTCTCATATTGGTTTCATACAGACCAGGGAGTCGTCTACGTAGCGTAGTGGTCAGCGTGGTAAGCTGCCGCCCCCAGAGGTCCTGGGTTCGATTCCCGACTCTGCCACGAAATTTGAAAAGTGGTATGGGGACTGGAACGGGGTCTACTCAGACTCGGGTGGTCCAAATGAGTAGAGGGGGTTCGATTACCACCTCAGCCATCCTCGAAGTAGTCTTCCGTGGTTTCCCACTTCGTCTTCGGGCAAATGCCGGGATGGTACTGTGCCCGTATTTACCTACCATTACCTGTTGCATCCCACGAAGACAGCCGGATCGTAGAACCTGAAAATCCCCGGATAGAAAAACCCCCAAGTCCTACCAACAAGTGAATGGTATAAAAGGGCACAATCGTATCTAACAAGGTGGCATTAAGAAAGACCCTGGCCAAAATAGCAAAACAGCTAAGAGAACAAGAGATTTCCACAAAAGGGCACCCCGGGAGCGTGAAATACTCCGAAACACCCAGCGATGGCCTTCTTAATACAAGCTTCCATCACATCTATAAAGCATCACGCAGTATAATTTAAAAGAAAAACAAGATGTTCAGTAAAGAACATATAGCCTGCTTTCTCCTAAATGCATGGGTATTGTAATAACTCTTTGTCCTTTTCAAGGAGTATAATTGAATGTTGGTTGTAGTAGCTTGTTGAAATACAACGTGCTATATGGATATTGAACATGAATATGAGGTGCCCTTTGCTAGTGCTGCCTCTGTACAAAATTTCATTCAATTCGGGTTCACCGTGTTTGAATTGATATGGTGAATCGGTTTGCACACACACATGGGCACTATATGCAAACTATTGCGTGGATGACCTTGTGGTTCAGTCCAAATATGCTTCCCACAAAAGGGTATGTCGTTGCAAAATTTGGTAGATATCAAATGATTATGTTGGTCGTAATTTGATTTAAGCTTTTAACATTTGGGTGGCCACCATTCCGTTTCCTTCAAGATGGCGGCGATATAAAACATGAAACTGAGGTGCCCTTTGCTAGTGCTATCTCTGTACCAAATTTCGTTCAATTCAGTTTTACCGTGTTTGAATTGATAGGGGGAATCGATTAGCACACATGCATGGCCGCCATATGCAAACTATTAGACTGATGATCTTGTAGCTGGATCAAAGAACGCTTCTCACATAAAGCTATGTTGTTGCAAAATTTAGTATATATCAGATGATTAGGTTGGTCGTAATTTGATTTAAGCTTTTAACATTTGGGTGACCGCCATTACGTTTTCGTCAAGATAGCGGCCAAATTATGTTCAATTCGGTTTCACCGTGTTTGAATACGTAGGGCGAATCGATTTGCACACATACATGGCCGCCATCCGCAAATTATTGGGCTGATGACCTTATAGTTCAGTCAAAAGGTTCTTCATACATAAATGTATAATGTTGCAAAATTTGGTAGAGATCAGATGATTAGATTGGTCGTAATTTGATTCAAGCTTTCAACATTTGGGTGGCCACCATTACGTTGTTGTCAAGATGGCGGCGATATAAAACATGACACTGAAG
Organism: Meconema thalassinum; assembly: GCA_946902985.2. NCBI lineage: Eukaryota > Metazoa > Arthropoda > Insecta > Orthoptera > Tettigoniidae > Meconema > Meconema thalassinum. Next base: position 90,564,848 of record OX336391.1, on the reverse strand, counting down.
TTCCCTTTGATAGTGCTACCTCTGTACCAAATTTCGTTCAATTCAGTTTCACCGTGTTTGAATAGATAGGGGATCGATTTTCACACATACATGGCCGCCATCCGCTAAGTATTGGGATGATGTCCTTGTAGTTTGGTCAAACGATTCTTCATACATAACGGTATGATGTTGCAAAACTTGGAGCAGATCAGATGATTAGGTTGGTCGTAATTTTATTTAAGCTTTTAACATTTGGTTGGCCGCCTATACGTTTTCGTCATGATGGCGGCGATATTAAACATGTAACTGATGTGTTCTTTGCTAATGCTACCTTTGTACCAAATTTCGTTCAATTCGGTTTCACCGTGTTTGAATTGATAGGGGGAATCGATTTGCACACATGCATTGCCACCATCCGCAAAGTATTGGGCTGATGACCTTGCAGTCAGGTCAAGTGATGCTTACCACATAAAGGTATAATGTTGCAAAATTTGGTAGAGATCGGATGATTAGGTTAGTCGTAATTTGATTCAAGCTTTTGGCATTTGGGTGGCCGCCATTACGTTTTCGTGAAGATGGCGGTGATATAAGACATGACACTGAGGTGCCCTTTGCTAGTGCTACCTCTGTACCAAATTTCTTTCAATTCGGTTTCACCGTGTTTGAATGGATAGGGGAATCGATTTGCACACATACATGGCCGCCATCCGCGAAGTATTGGGATGATGTCCTTGTAGTTTGGTCAAACGATTCTTCATACATAACGGTATGATGTTGCAAAATTTGGTGCAGATCAGATGATTAGGTTGGTCGTAATTTTATTTAAGCTTTTAACATTTGGTTGGCCACCATTACGTTTTCGTCAAGATTGCGGCGATATTAAACATGTTACTGAGGTGTCCTTTGCTAATGCTACCCTTGTACCAAATTTCGTTCAATTCGGTTTCACCGTGTTTGAATAGATAGGGGGAATCGATTTGCACACATACATGGCCGCCATCCGCAAAGTATTGGGCTGATGACCTTGTAGTCAGGTCAAAAGGTGCTTACCACATAATGGCATAACGTTGCAAAATTTGGTAGAGGTCGGATGATTAGGTTAGTCGTAATTTGATTCAAGCTTTTGACATTTGGGTGGCCGCCATTACGTTTTCGTGAAGATGGCGGCGATATAAAACATGACACTGAGGTGCCCTTTGCTAGTGCTACCTCTGTACCAAAGATCATTCAATTCGGTTTGACCGTGTTCGAATTGATAGGGAGGGAGAGACATTCCGAGTACACACACTCACAGACACACAGACTCACAGACAGACACACAATTTTTCGCCCTGTGTTGTTCTCATAAGTCTACTTTATTTTTTTGCAAAAATCGAAAGTAAGCTAATAAATTTATTCAAGGAAGAATGACATAAGGACAAGGACAATCCTTGCAACCTAGTGAAAATATATCCAAATTACCCCTCAGATAGGGTAACAATCATAAATGCCAGTCCCAAAAACAACTGGAATTTCTTAGATAAATGGCGTCCTGTCTGGTGTCCAACTTGACACATTAATGAGAAAATATCTGTACAGCACTAACATAATTAATTTATACAATAAACCAATGAATTAATTTTGGTCGTCGCCTACCAAATAAAATATCGACCTAATTTTCATGATCATCATAGTAGCATTATATCTTCCAATTATCATTAGTTAACTACTGACTGAATTATTTACATATATTACATTTCGTTTAAATACACTTCATGTGTATTCTTTGAATAACATTTAACTTGTTTGTTACAATCACTCTATTCAAAGTTTCATTATCATAATTATCATGTCTCAATCCTGCTGAAATCCAACGAGCGTTTAAGCTGATTAGAAGTTTAATTGTCCACTCATAAAAAAATATTAATAATAATTAATTAATTAATTAATTTGCTGGCATTAGTTTAAGAACTTTATCGAGAATAATCTATCAATTTATCAAGATTATATTCCAGCATTATGCTCAGATTAACATTATGAGTGATGAAGAGTAATAAGCTATTCTCAAACATCTGATTCTTAAATCCATACATGGATTAACTTCAATTAATTCTTCGACGAAGATTCCCACAATAATCTCGAATAATTGCCTCTCACTAGCACAATTCAACAATATTAATATCACTTAACAGTGCATTCATTAACAACAATAATTAATTATAGCATTATCCATTGATATGCTCGACGATTTTGTACACCCTTCTATTGGTGACCTTATAATATAAAAATCCAGACATGATCTGCATTACACCTCAGTGACCACAAAATCAAGGAATGATCTGCATTTCACCTTAGTGACCACAAAATCAAGGAATGATCTGCATTACATCTTAGTGACCACAAAATCAAGGAATGATCTGCATTATACATTAGTGACCACAAAATCAAGGAATGATCTGCATTACACCTTAGTGACCACAAAATCAAGGAATGATCTGCATTACATCTTAGTGACCACAAAATCAAGGAATGATCTGCATTACACCTTAGTGACCACAAAATCAAGGAATGATCTGCACTACACCTTAGTGACCACAAAATCAAGGAATGATCTGCATTGCATCTTAGTGACCACAAAATCAAGGAATGATCTGCATTACACCTTAGTGACCACAAAATCAAGGAATGATCTGCTTTACACCTTAGTGACCACAAAATCAAAGAATGATCTTCATTACATTTTAATACTGCACAAAATAGTGCACACTCATTGTGGTTAAATCTGTAGCAATTACACTGTGTTAAATCGTTATTTAAACGGAAGAAAAATGCCCTACTAAGTTTAAAGCCTTGCCTTACAATGTTTCATTACATCTTGTCGTAATATAAATATATCTAGACTTTTCAAAGTCTGACATAGATGTTTGCCAGAAATATCTCAAATCTACTGTATCATTGAGTCACTTATTATAACTGAATAAACAATGGCTCAAAGAAACAGAAATCATGTAAAATACGTGGCCTCGATCAAAGTGGAAATTGGTCAAATTCAATTGTTAGAGGACTACACCCATTCAGACGAACTCGAAAATGCTGAACAATGCTTCCTACACCATGGATATAGCTAACAGAAGTATATGTTAAAGAACTAATTGATCCCTTAGGACGCACTGCTAACATCTCTCGCCCTTAAGAATAACGTGAAGCCTCATAAAAGAATAACTAACCAAAGTCTTCCACAAGACATAATTTCTGAAAACTTCCATGTCCAAACGACATATAAAAATCACACAACTATTATTCTCATACAGAAACTAAATTACATCAACGTTAACGCAAACTTGAGTGTATAAAAGGCACTCGCTTCATCTATGAAAATCTTCAAAGTGCCCAAGCTGCACCAAAATAGATGTGCAATCAGCACAAAATAGTTCCTAGCCTTCTTAAAAATACGTATTTCTTCTCCTATGATGTGTCTTCTCGACAATGAAAATATGCATGTTTTTAAAATGGATTTACTAAATTACTCAAATATAATTACCAAAACTGTACAATTGGATGCGTTTGCTTAATCAAACCAAAAACCGGGTGACCAGGAAGTCAGACACGACAAAGTATCGAGCCTAGACCTCTGTCCAACCATGCTACAATTTTAAGAAAGAATGGCAACTATGGTTACTCTAGAATACCCACTTAGCCACTACTTAATAAACTGTGTTTCTTCTACCTTCTGGCGGGCTTCGTAGCGTTGTCAAAAAGGATATATATATATATATATATATATATATATATATATATATATGCCGTGGTAATTCTCTCCCACCTCCATCAAGGCATAATCTGCATCCTCCAGCAATCTGGGTCTCGAACTCGGGAACTCCATCCTCTCCAAGCTTGGCAACTATGGTTACTCTAGAATACCCACTAAGCCACTACTTAATAAACTGTGTTTCTTCTACCTTCTGGCGGGCTTCGTAGCGATGTCAAAAAGGATATATATATATATGCCGTGGTAATTCTCTTCCACCTCCACCGAGGCATAATCTGCATCCTCCAGCAATCTGGGTCTCGAACTCGGGAACTCCATCCTCTCCAAGCTCCCCAACTCCAGCCTTTCGATCGCCCGTGCCACGAAATGGCGTCTCGACACAAGTCCAGGCACTCGCGGTTCCCGTAAGTAAAAGTAACAGTTCATAGCAGCTGATAGGCATTCACTCGTAACCACATGTTATGCTCATCTCCATCAGAAATGCGTAAAACATTTCCTTATAACTTTGAGCAGACTGAGACGTGAATACCGTGCTCTCGTAACACATGTTACATTCTGGTTACTTAAAAGGAGTCTCTGCTATTTCGTGTAAGTAGTGCTTATGTCATCGTTTAGCCCATCATGGCTAACATGACTGTGTAAAGTTCACTTATTCCCCTTGACGTCTGAACACTCAACGTGACGTTCGGGAAATGTACAGTTCTAACACATATATATAGTGCATAAATTACAACCTGTTCTGAGATTAGGTACACAGGTATAAAGCGAGTATAATCACGCATAAAAAGGAATGTTTGTAATGGCGTCAACCTCCCGCGTGTTCACTGCGACGAAAAGTATTAATGCGCGCTGCGTTATAATGGAGACTGTTCATGCCCAATCGCTTGAGACTCGAGCGCGACACTAAAATGTTCATACACCATGTGTGTACACTCAGTGTTGTACGACATGTTAATATTCCGAAGTCCGTGATCTTCACGTATATGACTATCTCGACACGACTCAACTTTATCGAGCACTCCCGTGTTTCACAGTTCCGAGGTGGAATCACATTATGATCTGTTGCGTCTCTTCGTGGGTCGCTCCGTATGAAGCTTTCTACCCCGACCCTGGGGTATCTCAGTTCGATGTTGATCGCTACGACTGCGATATACGTATCTCTTTATATTTTCCAACCTCTATAAGCAAACAAACACTAGTATTTACTTTCCAGCATTCTAACATAGTGTTTGATATTTATTGTACTGCGTAAATCACTCTAATTAGCAATTAAATGTCATAATCATTTCTCAGGTGTTGTGACGTCACGGCGAATGTAGTCCAATAGCTTCGTAACACATTTCATTTCTTCCTACGGCCTCGTACACGTTCGCGGAGAATCGGCTACTCTCGGCTTCCATCATGATCTACAACAGAAACGTGACGGTCGCTCACCATATGTTCCCACACAGAGTACCTTTCGAAACTCGTAAGCTAGTGGCGCGCAGGCCATAAAATAATGGTACTGTACCTACTGTAAGGCCACGGCCGCCTCCTTCCATCTTCCTTGCCTATCCATCCTAACCTTCCATTCCCTTCCCTCATGAGGCCCCCTGTTCGCTTTGCAGGTGAGGTCGCCTGGGCGAGGTGCTTATCCCACCTCACCAGTTGTATCCACTCCGATTAGATGTTCCCAGCTCGAGGACACTGCCTGAAAATGGCGGTAGGGTGAGTTCCCTCGCTGAGTCCGTGGGAGCCACCACCATGGAGCGTAAACTCGATTTTTAAAAACAGACCAGGGAGCGGATGTTACATTTCTGGAACAACGCCCTAAAAGGAATGAAAGCGGTTGAACTCGGATGAATGTAGACTTGATAAAGGGATAAGCAGTTGTCTCGAAACGTGTCACTCGACCAATTATATTAGACTATATTATTTATGCAATTGATCGAGAAAGTTTACGCAACAGTGTTATGACCACATTACAAGATGCTCCTCAAATTGTCAAATTAGTCGCTGGTCTTTTATTCTCTACAGCAGGGGTTCCCAACCGGTAATACGCGTGGGTGATACTATCGTTCACAAATACAGGAGGATAATTTATCTCTATCATCATTTTTTGAAGAAATCGAAATATCTCCAATGCCAGATGTGGTTCCCGATATCATTGTTCACTTGGAAGCCCTTCAAGAAAGTTTTAATAAATATTTCTCCAAATTTGAGTGGATCAGAAATCCTTTTTCGGGAGCCTCAACAAATGAGTTGAAATTAAAAGAAAGGTTTATCGATCTAACAGAAGATAGTTTCATGAAAGGCAGTTTTAAAGTGAAATCTTTAATTAACGTCTGGATCGGATGTGAAACAGAGTACCCTGATCTTCTGTTATTTTTGATACCATTTGTCACAAGTTACTTGTGTGAGAGTGGATTTTCTGAATTCTTGTACATCAAAAATAAACATACAAACAGAATCAGTATGGTATTGGAGAAGGACTTGAGAGTGAATTCAAGTTCAATCATTCCTGATATTGATATTTTAATTAAAGGCAAGCAACAACAATTTTCGCACTAAAAGTAGATTTTGGATGATGTTGATGCCTTTTTTTTTTGTTGTTGCTTAGTTTGTACTAACAATTGTATGATTTTAGACCTATGAGTGGCCTAATAAATGAAACTGTAATTTGCAATAATCGTCTTATTTTTTCCTTTATTGTAAAAATGTTATTAATACTGAACTCATAGGGTTAGTACTGCTGTTATGACTCAGTGAGGAAAGCAATAGCAAACTACCTCACTCCTCATCTTGCCCAGTACGCCTCGATATAGCGCTGCCTCGGGTTTTTGTGGGTATCTACCCACATAACCTAACGGCGGTACTTTTTGAGGATACAACCAGCATTCGGGCTGACTACATAACACACACACAGACATACGAGTATATTGAGCCCATATACGCTCATGCTGGTGATGGCTTTTGTAATAATCTGGAATTATAATCTCTGTGAATTATGGAACGCGTCCTGAACGCATGTCACCGCTTCAGACGCACTCTTGACTCTGTTCCGATGGATATAATATGTTTCTACAGGATTGAAGATTTATTCTTTAATGTGCAACTTTGAACTGCTAATCTACAGTAATTCTGCTTCGTTTGCCAATAATTTATGGCATCATATTTGTTTCATTAAGGTATATCATCGCAGAAATGCGAGTGGAATTTAAATAGTTGCTATACGACTCGAGGAGTTATCGACGCCGAAACATGAGGTTCCTGGTCTAGCTCACACCCTACAGTGCGTTTGACATGTAGCAACGTACTCGTCTACCGGTCGTGAGGACCTGGGTTGTAAGACTTTTGGAAGGACCATCGAGTCCAATATCTACGCAAATATCAGTCATCAAGATCGTTTATTGCACTAATGTGCTTGTGTGGTAATAATTACCAGTTTTATCAACGAATGATAATTATTTTCACGACGAACAGTCAATTTACCATTTTTGTGGCAAAGCACATGGTCTACGCCATCGCCACATGGCTCAATACATGTGCGTGAAAATTCTTCAAAGTGCATTAATACCTGTGTTAAACAGTGTGAAATCAATTTATAACGCCACTACAATCTGTATAAATCGTGCCGTGCAAAGGCCGAATTTTTAGTGCCAAAGATTACTCTGATATTTTGGTGATTATCAGATTCATCTAGTGTGGAATCTGTGCTGAGAAAATTAGAATCTGTGCGCAGACACATGGGCATTTTGATAATCAGTCTGCTGAAAGTGTAAAGCCAGTTTTTGCAACTACAATCACGCTAGAATCTGTGAATAGTCCCAATTTTCACCATTCTATGCAGCCCACCAACATGAAGCTACTTCGACACCACGTGATGACCTTTTCTTCAGTCACCATGCTGTCTACTATGGCTTAAGCCATTCTAGGAAGGGGATGTCGAACACCTAACATCGTTACAGCATGGAGGCACACGAGAGGATATCATGGAATTATGACTAAGGGAACGAGGACCCTTACCAAAGCCCTGAAGGAATGGACGAACCCCTCAGAATGTTCCTTTAAAGGACGAGGTGCGCAACATGGTCATCGTGAGTCTTAAATTCCGTTCTCTTGTAAGGTAATGGGTCAGTGGTGGATTAGTTTAGCAAACGTAACTCGATAACAGTCATTTTAGGCAGGTTTTTCACTCTTGTAGATACCACTCTTGGTAATTTTAATCTCCGAGGACTTCCACACTCTTTGTGTTAAGTCCCAGCTCAGAGTAAGTCGCCTCATGTGTGTCTTCACACAGGTGCAATAACACCAATTATGTAAACTTCCACATCATGGAACATGATTATGGCTAGGAGCAGTAATTTTCACTAACCAGCTCTCACTTGAACAACTGTTATATTTTGACGCTCCCATAAATGTAATTTGCCATTACGCCACTATCAGGCGTATCGTTTAGGATTGGGAGCGGTTTACCCACCCTACAATTATTATTGTAAATATATTTTTGAAGGTCCTAGAACCTATTGTAAGATTCAAGTGGAATCATGAACATGTGTAATGAGTATTGCAGGTTAGGAATTACTCAAGTTCCGAATTACACAAGCTGCGTATCCTTTCAAGTTAACACCATAGGTTAAGGTGTTTTATTATGTCATTCAGAACTGTATTTGTGCCAAGAGCACGTTTTTGTGAACTTTCAATTCCGCAGTGGCGTGGAATCTTGTTCCAACGACAATGATGTGATAGGAATGTCTTAGCTTTACTACTCTTTGCAATGAGTAAGCCAATACATGTCTGTAAATATTTTCTCGAGGCCCACTACAATGCCTCAAGCTATGTTATGCTATTATATTGGGTAAATGTGCATTACAATTCACCTATGTACTAATTACGGAGAATTCTACGTGTTTTCTGAATGTCATAAATGACTTTGCTAACTGCATTGACTCACTCTGTGTGAGGAACACTCTACAAGGCCAGACACAAATGACCGGTGTCTTATTCAAGGCCAGGTTTCCGTCAGATTACCCACAACGCCCTGCTTGATTCTCAATGCGAGACAGAATGACAAATGAATGACAGAGCAATCTATTGATATTTTCTGAAGGGATATTTTCTGACCGAGCTGTTCTCAGATGCTCGATTGTGTGTAGGTCAAGTGAACAGCAGTTCACAAGTATAGGGTGACTGTCAAGTCACGTGCCTATGCAAGTTTGTAAGCGAATTGAAGATGTTTTGATCACTAAGGTGATACTAGTAGAGTTTTTATTTGAATGTACCAGACTTTGTAATGTTATTCTCACCCTAAGGTGATTGATATTGTTCCGTGCATGGACACGATGGGGTTGGTTACCGTTTTGTGATTGCCGGCCTCGTTTCAAAGCTGAGCGCTTGACTCGCCGAGGTTTCTGATGTGATCCAGGTGGACACACAGACTACTTGTGTATGGTTTACGGGCCGTGGCGACGTCCGCAGCGTTGTTGTGGATTAATATTTCTTATTGGAGCCATATTTGAGCTCAAGGCCAGGATGCTGCCATGCCGATCTCCTCGTAAGTATTTCCTGATGACTTACGATTATTATTAATTTTTTAAGCACGCATCAGATGGTCATTCGACATAAATAAACACTCCTAAATCTACCATGATAATAATAATAAATATTATTAAATCATGAAATCTCATTTATAAGATAACTGACGAGGCTAAAACGTCCGTTAATTATTAACAGCTAGTTAAAAGTTGATCTTTGTTACTTTTGAGTTGACCGATGCATCGTGCTAGTCAGTTTTTCATTCCTGAAGGGATGTGTTTAGATAAATACACTTTTTGACTTTGACATGAGATCACAGGCTAACCAGAAGTTCGTAACATATGGGCCGAGTGACCTCCCAGGTGAAACACTGTGCTGACAGTCTATTCTTTTCATTTCTCACACGTTTGATGACAAATGGAAACAAACAGTTCTCCATTTTGCCGTAGGCAGGGGAGAATGTGCTTTATTATGTGTACTATCGTTTATTGAGTGTATAAATCCCAATTGTACCCTACTGTTATTCTTGTAGTTACTATGTTTGTACAGCTATCTTTGTATGATTTTCAGTGTATGAAAATGATTGTTATCAATCTAGTAATTAGATTTTGTTTACTCGGACGCTTAGCGCCGATGTTTTGTTAAGATAGGATTTGTTTAGCTTAAGTTAATTGTAACTGTAAATACGGGGTGGTGCCAGTTTACTTAGATCAGTTGTCAATGTTTTGACTGTCTTTCTCATAATGTTTCTTCCTGGAAACATTATCACCCTTGCTTGTAATTCAATTAGGATTTTTAGCACCACTTCCCAAGCTTTCCTTTGATTTTTCTATTGTAATTAGGATCGATCAAGGGGGCAATATCCTTAAATTTAGGGGTTGCTTTTTCCTGGTTTCTTTTATTTAGCTCTTTGCGGATTAGCCGTTTTTGACCCTCCAATCTTAGGCTAGGGGTCTGCATTTTTAAATAAATTATTGAACGAATTTTACATAAGTATGGGTCTTAATTCTTTAGTAGTTTGATCTTTTGGGGGTGCATTTCTTTGCGTGTCTTTGACATTTGCTTACGATGGGGACCCGATCCTTAGGGAAGTGGAGTATTGTGCCAGTTAGCACCATAAAGAATGCATTCTGATCCTCTTCGGCTATGTGTCTTAAGGATGAGGTCATCTGGGAGGCCACGCACGGTTGGTGGTGACCAGATAACCTCCTCTGACGGGCACAATATCTCTATCTCTAAATAAAAATTAGCGAGAAAAATATTCAAAAGAAAATAATATATCTTTATTGTTGTCTCTGTCGTCTCCTATCGTTTGTTTATGATGTCTCAACGTACTATACAGTATATGAGTGTGCGTACCAGTGGCGATATGATAGGAAATTAAAAATTAAAAAATATAAAATCAAATGGGAAGTAGTTTGATAATAATAATAAAATAAAGAATAGATGGTATATTGGCTTTCACGGCCGGTGAATTAAAATTCAGCAATTCTTCTAGGTTTGTGCCGTGTCTTGTGTGGGGTTTCGCCTAGGACACCAAGCTAGGCTCATCGGCGGGCTCTTGGTGTCCCCGCCCGGACCCCCACAGGAGTGACAAACTGCGCGCCACCTCCCTTTATATAAGGTGCAACTGCACCACTTGACTACGAGAACTAAAAGTTCAAGCAGCCTTAACCTCCCTATGAAGGCTTCCAAAAAGATGGTATATTGGCCTTCACGGCCGGTGAATTAAAATTCAGCAATTCTTCTAGGTTTGTGCCGTGTCTTGTGTGGGGTTTCGCCTAGGACACCAAGCTAGGCTCATCGGCGGGCTCTTGGTGTCCCCGCCCGGACCCCCACAGGAGTGACGAACTGCGCGCCACCTCCCTTTATATAAGGTGCAACTGCACCACTTGACTACGAGAACTAAAAGTTCAAGCAGCCTTAACCTCCCTATGAAGGCTTCCAAAAAGATGGTATATTGGCTTTCACGGCCGGTGAATTAAAATTCAGCAATTCTTCTAGGTTTGTGCCGTGTCTTGTGGGGTCCGGGCGGGGACACCAAGAGCCCGCCGATGAGCCTAGCTTGGTGTCCTAGGCGAAACCCCACACAAGACACGGCACAAACCTAGAAGAATTGCTGAATTTTAATTCACCGGCCGTGAAAGCCAATATACCATCTTTTTGGAAGCCTTCATAGGGAGGTTAAGGCTGCTTGAACTTTTAGTTCTTGTAGTCAAGTGGTGCAGTTGCACCTTATATAAAGGGAGATGGCGCGCAGTTCGTCACTCCTGTGGGGGTCCGGGCGGGGACACCAAGAGCCCGCCGATGAGCCTAGCTTGGTGTCCTAGGCGAAACCCCACACAAGACACGGCACAAACCTAGAAGAATTGCTGAATTTTAAAATAAAGAATAGTTACAATATTTGGAATACACTACATTACATATTTTTTATAATTTGAAAGAAACCTTTAAGTCCCCTTGAAGAAGATTATGTAACCTATGAAATATTAAAATAATACTTTGCGACTTTTTTCCCGGCTGACGTCTTCCATTATTTCACTGAAATCTAAACTTGCTAACCGGTCACGGGAGGTCATAACTGCACTAAAAAAAAGAATATGAATTACAAATTAGTTTGAAAAGTATAATTAATTAATTCAATTTTAAAAATCCATGGCGTGGGGCCCCCCAGACCGTGGGGCCCTGGACCGTTGCCCCCCTCGCCCTGCCCTAGATCAGCCCCTGGTGCGTACTGTACTGTATTACGTTGGGAAATGGCTTGTACGAGTGGGGAAAAGGAAACACGAAATCGCAATGTTTTATCCATTGAGAAGAAGGTGTAGATCATTAATAAACTGGATAAAGGTGAGAGTGTGCTGTGTCTAATGAAAACTTACAGTGTTGTAAAATCCACAATTTATGATCTGAAGAACCGAAAAGGTGAAATTATGCATCGAAGTTAGATAGTGAAGAAGGGTCTAAAAAGAGTAGAACCATGAGATCAGCTACGGATGAAAAATTGGAAGAAGCTGCGTACTTATGGTTTATTCAGACTAGAAGTAAGGGCGGTCCCATTTCTGGATCTTTGTTATGTGAGAAAGCGTTGCTGCTAAATGAGAAGTTTTGTGGTTATCACCATAATGTACTGTGCATGTTTTTTCCTATGAAGTAAACGCATGTTTGATTATCCGGAAAAATCGTTATCCGGAACACTTTCGGTCCCAATTAGACCGGATAAACGACGTTCTACTACTCTAATTGAACAGGCAGGCTATTTTGTCACTGAACATAGAGCTTCCACTAGGGTTCGATGATAAGGAATATCATGCGAATTGACAGACTGCGATCAATGCTCAATTAAAGATCGCTTATTGGCCTATTTTCATTTTATGAAAAAAATAGGCTTATGAGATCTCATTTTGTCCGCGCGCGCGCGCGCGCGCGTGTGTGTGTGTGTGTGTGTGTGTGTGTCTAATAGCTTCTAAACGGCTGGAGCGATTTCAATGAAACTCGGTAAGGTCATAGAACTATTTTGGCCGACCCCGACCGTGCACTTCAAATTTTATTACGTCTCACCAATCCAACATGGTGGCTGTTCGAAATATTTCACCGGCATTCTATATCTACGAAACTATTACTGATATCACCCTGAATTTTTTACGGTGATAAAGAGTACTACTAGAAGTTCATCTGTGAGACTTCTAAAAACCTGGACTATACAAAACAAACATGGCGGCCAAGCGAAGGTGAAATATATTAATAGACTTTTCTCGCGATTTAACCATCTGAGCGCAGTGAAATATGGTACAGTAAATGTCTATAAACATTGTAATGCACTGGCATCTAATTTAGTTCAATTGTTCGCATAACTTCAAGATGGCGGCTGTGCGAATCTTTAAATTAAGATTTTATTTCTTGTGTATTAATCATGCGATCGAAGTGAACGTTTGAATAATGAACCTGCGCAATAATCGTCATCTAATAGTACATAACTCTATGGCCTACATATATAAAAATCCAACATGGCGACCAACCGAAATATGTAGACGTTTCTCAATATCTACTAATCTATGACAGCAATCAAACTGAAATTTTGTATGTTGATAGGGGCTATGACCATAAGTTCATCTACCGGTACGTTTATGGGACTTTCAATAACCTGGTGTGCACAAATCCAACATGGCGGCGACGCCATTGAAATGGTCGTTTCTCGCAATTTAACCAGCTGAGAGCAGTAAAACCTGGTACGGTAAATGCTTATACAATTTTTAATCCACTGGCATCTCATTCATTTCAATAGCTTTCATAACCGCAGCTGTGCGACATTTCAAAATCTGATTTTCATATCTTGTGTCCTAATCATGCGATTGAAGACTACACCTACACAATAATCGTACATAACTCTAGCCCTACATATATACGGATCCAACATGGCGACCATCTGAAATATGTAGACGGTTGTCAATATCTACGAATCTATTACAGCAATCAAACTGACATTTTATATGTTGATAGAGGCAATTAACATAAATAGGATATATGAAAATAGGCTGTATAATTCTTCACGGAACTACTTATTTTTAGTTCTTGATTTGTCAGTAGTCACCTTTTTTGCACAATAACATATGTATGCCTCGTGGTGTAGCATTGTTGGGTCCCACACCGAAGGCGCGGGATCGATTCCCAGCTCCCCCCAAAAATCAATTCTGATGTAACTTACTAGAATGGTATCGTTGACATGCAAGCCACCCAAATACAGTGGTTCCATTTGGAAGATCTACACCAGGCCAATGGGCTACACGAGTTTGTTAACACCTACCGCTTAATAAGTGAAAGATTACAACAATTACCCGCACAAGTATACAAGTTTATTTAACAGAACTGTTATGTTTGTCTACCTCTTATTATTCCCGTTCACAACGAGGTCGGGAATGAGATGGGGTGAATTTATGTGTGGTGGGTGGTTTTATGGTCAGATGCCCTTCCTGACACCAACCTCATTAGAGGAGTTACTGAGAGATGAAGAATGAAATTGGCATACCTAACGAAGGAGGTGGCCGTGGCCTATTAGAAGGTACCGTTCCGGCTTTTGCTTGGAGTTGAAAATAGGAAATCATGATCCCCCGGTACACAGTTTGCCGGGAAACGGCAACCCATGAGACGGCGGCAAGCTCCGCTGACAATTGTCTTGCAGGTGCACTCCGATTTCACCGGGCGGTTAAGACCAGATATCGGTCCTGCTCTCGGTTGACCTGGTACTGGCCTACGACCAACATCTCCTGTGTCTCGAAATCGTCTCCAAAGCCTGGAAATGACACTTTGTGGTACATTCAAGGATACGGCGACTTCGGTCTGTGTCTGGCCTGCTTCCAGGCGGCCGAGTATTCTACCTTGCAAAACGGGGTCCAAATGGCGTCGTTGTGCCATTATGTTGTCACGTTCACCACGAGGCTACACTCGGCACACTATAACACGACTATGGGAATATGGGGCGCAGGCACTGGCTGTGTTTACCTTGCGGTTACGCCGCTAGTCAAAGCAGTGAATACTCCTTTCCTATACAGAGCGAACACGTAAGGTTGGTAGGTGCATATCGAGGGCTCAGAATGACAAGGTTCTATTTGACTTTTCATAAATTTTGCAGGAGAGCATTTTTAAAGTTTGACTGCTTATCAAGTTCACATTAATTAAGGGATTCTTCAGTAGTGAGGCTTGATTTTTTGACTATTCTATCCTTCATCTATTTAAGTAAACTAAGCACTTATTTGAAGTATTTGGCAGGTGGGTGATGTGAATTAAGAAATCATGTCAGCAAATAGAACCTTGTCATTCCAAATGGTAGGTAAAGTATGGTTGATTTGAGAAGTGTAGGAATGATATTAAAGGATGTTTTACTATAGTTTAATATTTGAAATAATAAGGGATGCATAAAACAGACTGAACATGGCCAGTAAATTATATATTTCATTTCAAATGAACCATCTTAAGATTAATTAACATTACTTGCACATTTTTACGTAGGAACTATTGTATATATTTTGCTCACAAAACGACCCCCCTACATTTGAACTCAGTGTGATAATAATATGATGTCCATTCTGATATTCTTCGTTAAAAAAACTCTTAAAATAAAAAAATAGTTCGCTTTCAACACGTCTTTAGCAATCATGTAGTGAACCCATGTACCATAGGCCTCAAAGGGAGTCGAATCCATGTACTTTGAGAAAAGAATGAAAGAATCATACAGTTTCTAAGGGAACGGAGAGAGATTTCAAGCCAGGATTATAGCTTAACATTGTGCAAGCGCTAGGGCCAGGTGTTCCTTAGATGAGCTCATGCCTCTTGACATTTATAAGGAGCCAGTCATGGATATTATTAGAACGAGTGGAAAGTTTTGACTGTAAGACGAAGAAGCTGGACTTGGAAATTGCTCTTACGTTGCAGGAATATGGCAACCTCGCTGCTGAGTCATAACAGGAATAATTAAATTTAACCCGTTTACGAGTATAAAAATAAGTAAACAGATACAGTACTGTGAATCAATTTGGATTAGAGATTTTTGTGTAAAGAAAAACCTTGTAAAAATTGCACAGGAGAAAACTGCAAACGCAAGTAGACGTCATTGGGGGTTCACCGAGACCCAAGGAGTGGGAGAATAAAAAAAGAACAGCTCCATCCACACAGTTGAGGACGAGAAATTAATTAATATCTCGGAAATGCACGATCGATTTCCATGCACAGGAAGATTATTTTACGTTTGGAAGACGAGCTGTCTGGAGATACGATTTTTATAATTGTGCGACAATTAGTTCAAAAGTTGGTCACGAAAAGGACTAGGATTTTATCTTTTTGTGACTGAAAGGTATAAAACTCCTGGCCTCACCAAGCCAATCATGCAGTCTACGAGAGCCCGTGAGGGGAACGTCACGCTGTATCAGTACATGCAGTATTAGTCCGTCCAGGGGGACGTTACGCTGGAGCATCATAATCATTCAGTCTACGAGCATTCCGTGAGCGGAAGTGCTGCACCACATCGTATACGCAGTATTCAAGAGCCCGTGAGGGGGACGTTAAGCTGTATCAGACATCGATCCAGAGCCTGTGGGAGGCTAGGCTACAAGTTCACCGAGTGTAGACCAGTTACGATATAAGTACGCTACGCTGAGGGTTAGCAGTTCAAGACTTTGAAGAGTCCTAAATTATAAAGAACATTAAATATACGGACTTTAAAGCAATATCGCCAAAGTAAGACACAGGGATCAGTAGGGAACTTCGAGTTCCAGAAGAACACTAGTTCAATACAGTTACGAAGTTATAAGAACTCCAACAAATAAACGGCGTTACGTCTAGTAAAGACATTGTTAAAGACATTAAGTCCTGTAGAGGACAAGAATAAACAGTAATTACGATCGCGAAAGATAGAAGTTCAAGCGAAAGGAACTTAGGAACTTAGGTTCGAAACCAGAGGGAAACGTACTCTAGTGAGAAAACGTCAAAAATATACGATAGACAGTATACGGTCCTCGAAGGGAGGCCAAGATATAGAAACTAAACGGTACGATAGACAGTATACGGTCCTCGAAGGGAGGCCAAGATATAGAAACTATAGGGGGCGATAGACCACCATGTATAAATAGAGGTGACGGCAAAGAAAAGACATTTATCGCCTAGTTAAAGCAGATAAAGTAAAGCCGATTAATAGACAATAGAAGCGGTTTTGAGAGACTGAAACCAGTAGTTTCCATTGTAGGAGAGAGAAACTTTGAACGAGTAAAATCACACGTCCAATGCAGGTCGATAGGATTCACATCAGGGATCATCAACAGCCGACAGAAATTGTAAAAATCGTTGAGATACACCCGTGTGATAGGAGTGAAGTGTAAATATTGTAAGAAAAGAAATAAGAGTGTCATTTTAAGTGTTTTAGGTAAAGTGAAAGCGTTTTATGCACAGTGATATGTGTTATAATATGTACCAGAGTAATATTTTTTAGTGTTTTAATGTGTGTTCAAAACGGATACACCAGTGTATTAAAAAAAAATGTTGTCAGTGTTAAATATAGTGAATATGTGTCAAGAAATTTCTGTACATAAGATGAGATTGTACAATATGGAGTAGGTCAAGAAGGTGGGCCAAAATGTCACATCAAACGAGAATAAAGGTCAGAAAGCGACCTTAAACATGTAAGTAAAGATTTTCATTATGTTTTGGTGTCGGGAAAAATTTTGTGTACAATTCCACCGGAGTTTT
Source organism: Meconema thalassinum (assembly GCA_946902985.2). NCBI lineage: Eukaryota > Metazoa > Arthropoda > Insecta > Orthoptera > Tettigoniidae > Meconema > Meconema thalassinum. Next base: position 90,547,375 of record OX336391.1, on the reverse strand, counting down.
GAGTAGAAGGGATGTTTTTAAATGAATAATAACTAAATAAGAACGCGATCTGAACGAAAATAAAGTTTTAAGAAATAATAAATAAGTATTTGAAATAATAAATCCTGTAGAGGAAATGCATGGAATAAAATATCAGTATTTAATGAATGTTATAAAAGCAAGCGTGATAATAATAATTATAACAAAGATATTTACATAAAGATAAATGTGAATTATATGAAAGAAATAGCTTTTGAGCTTTTGTAAGGAATGAAAACATGATGTGAATAACAAGGTAAAGAAATCTAAATAAAGATTAAATTGAATGATATAAAAATATAGAGCGTTGAAGCCTTAACAAATGTATAAGACATGATGTGAATGCGTGTTCTGAAAAAGGGAGCGATTTATTGTCAACGGAAAAGATTAATATAAGAATTAAGATATGTATCAATTGTTACTATGAAATTTATCAGTTCTTTGGAAGACATTCGGCTGTAAAGTAATGTGTAGCGTAATGGAACGCAATTAAATAAAAAGTCACGCTAGGAACGCGTAAAAGTTAAAGTACTTGGTAAATTACTTATGGAGGGTAGTTGATTGCAGTGAATTGAGATATGTTGTAAGTCCTCTAATTGTGACGTAGATCACGAGGCCATGTGTGTATTATTTAAAAGGGAGCTAATGTATGGTATTATTGAGCGTATGTCATGTAGGCCACGGCCGACTTTAAATCGCGTCTTGTATAAGTCCTCCAAATGTGGAAATGTTCCCGAGGCATGTTAAGAGATTCGAACCTAGAATCCTTTTGTTGTTAAAGCCCCTAATTATTCGTCGTAGAATGTGTATTAATCTTCCCAATCAATGAGGACCCTCTCATAATTAATAAATGCCAAGGTTACGAAAGTGGTTTATGAGCCAAAGAATATTGTTGAATGGAAATAAGTGAAGTAAAAGCCAGGTCTCTCCACAGAACTGAGAATAATGTGAAGGTTTGTTTTAAAGCATTGAAGAGAGCTGCCACCGTAGGTTAGGCAGAGAGTCGCTTTCCTTGTCATAAATCACGCCCGAGTATAATGGCCTGACCCTCATCGAGCGAGGGTGGGTAAAAACCGTCTTGTAAGATGTGTTAAATACACCGTGAGTGTTTAAAGTTGTTAATGACCCGGGCGTTGAACCGAGGTCCTTGTAGATTGATATTATCGCTTGCCAATTCAGATCGTAGTTTTCTTATGTGATAATGGTCTTATAAGACAAATGAATTAAATAAAATCCCTATTGTAATATTGTATGGAAAAGAAGGAATCCACGAGTTTTGTGAAGATAACTAGGTTTCGGGAGTGATCATAGTTTTTGACTTTGTCAAGTAATCTTTATAACTCTGGAGTACACAAATAGTTTTCCCGATCACCGTAGTGAATTTGCAAAACTTGAGAGAGATAGTAAATATGGAGAACATGTGATATGCCCAAATATTGAAGTGAATAATTAACATGTGATTTTAAATGTAATTGTACATTTGTTTTGATGATAAGAAAGGATAAAAATAATTCTTGAGGTGTACAAAAATATGACACCATTATTATGGGAAAGTATCGAGCCAAAGAAGCTCGTAGTTATTTGGAACTTTAAGATAAGTACTTTATGGAAGTGAAAATAATCGTGAATTGTTGGTTTTAAAGAAAACCATGTGTTTTAATCTAATATTTGTTTTATTTTTATGCTATTCCTTGTTCACTTTGGACAAGTAGAATGATATTGGTCAGTAGTTTAATTGTTTTATTTGTTTGTAGCGCCATAATTTTTGATTAATTAAATGTGTTAAAATAGGAGTTGATTTTGTTGTTATTTTTGCAAGTGTATCCTCTATTTAATCCAAAATATGTGTCACAGAGTGGGAGAACTTACCGCAGCCCCGAAAAATCCCGAATTGAGCAATGCTGGCATACTGTGATTTGTATATTTCTTGCTGCAAGGGCACAGTAGATAAAACAAACTCTCTGAAGTAGTTGTTCATTAAAACACACTAACATCCCAAACACTGTAACTTTAAAAACCTAGCGTTCCTTTAACAAAACTGAAATCACGATCTTTCTGCCCGTTTAAACAACTGTTTCGTAAAAATACAATGAAATCAGATTCTGCCCAAATTCACTAAAATACAAATGATGTCTTCATTCTAGATGGAACGGTGGAGCTCTGCAGAGAATGTTACATCGGATGATCATGAATATTTTAAATAAGAACTGAAGAGTCATTTGAAGTTTTTGACCAGGAACCGTACTGCTTAAAAATGGACTCATAGTAGGGTCTATCCAGGAGTGGCATCCACTTGTACATCTACCGGATGTCACAAATTCTCTCTTTATTCAGCTTTCGCTGAATGATGGCCTGTGAAATCGGCAAATTAAATTCTCTACAAAATATAAAATGCCTGTACACATGTATATTTTAACTGGTTCCAATCATTCTCTCTCACACTCTTTTACGTACAATTCATACATTTTTGGTTAATTTAGATTAGTATCAAGCTACAATTTCTTACTCTTGTATTAGCTCTACAGGAGTGCGATTCACAAGTAGGAAAAGATTGTATATCATTCATAACTTTATCCTTCCTTTTTTGAGACTTTATCCCTGGTACACTTGCCTGTTTCATCAGACTTTGGAGTTCCTGCACTACTTTTGCACTTATGGGCATTATACACAGGTTTCTGGCTTATTGCTAGAGTGCCCGAAATGAAAGTCTTATAGACACGTATTATACAATTATTTTGTATAAAATGATGTTTGAATGCCTTAGTGCGCTTTGAACCTTTCACCCTCTCCCAGTGTCAATACTGTCTGTGTTTTGTATTAAGAAATAATGTTTATCTTATTGGCTTAACTCATAATACTACGAATTAAAGATATCAAGTATTTCATCTTCTGTAAAGTTGGAAGCACAACGGAACTTACAAGCATTTGCACAGTCTTTTAGTGTTAACACCGATTTCTCTTTCACCATCTTACCTCTTCTGTATATATACTCCTTTTCATATTGATGAGAGTCATTCGTTACCATACTTTTCCTCCGAGACGGGTGACGTTGCCTAGTCCTGGTTCGACGTTTCTTAGTAGGTGTTTTCTCACTTTCTGATGAATCTGAATATGGAACTAGCCGTAAAGGTTCTCGCAGTTTTTCGCTTTTATGCTGATTGGAACTCACGATATTTTTACTGTTATTTTCTTCAGTACCGGGAAGGTTGCACTCAGAAACATTTTGATTTGGAAACAGTCTGCAACATTATATTAATCTTTTAAACGGTGATGATTGTAAGATTTAAATAATAATTTGTGCTAACAACCTTAAAGTAATTTATGAATAAATTACAGTTTGGAAATAATCCTAAATTAAAACTATCTTCATCATTGCTGTTAACAAGTAACATACTTACTTCCTTTTACAACTCTTCTCAATTGGGTAATTTTCCACTCTTGCAGTACCGGTACATTCAATAAACAGAATGATACACACTTCAGTTTCCAAAGAATGACGAATAAGCAATACAGACAAAACACTGTCTAGCAGGCCAGCCAACCCCAAGAATATTACTTAAATACAATTTGCTTTCTTCTGAATTAATGACGACGCACTGAATTACTGTTTTACTTCCAAATTGTTAATTAACGTAAATGCAATCGGATTTAGTGAAATGTTATACTGAAATTCTATAACTAAAACGTCTTGAATACTAAGTTATTCGCTTGTGTTAACAAAACTAAAAACAGTTGGAATATTCAATTAGAACCTTGTCATTCTCAAGGAGGAGCACAATATGCAATTAGAACTTTGTCAAAATGACTTAACTCCCCTACAAAATTATAATATCCGTATAAAACCAATAGTACATATAGATATTGCAGTGTTCCACCCTCTGAAATAAAAATCTCATTAAAAAAAAGTCAAATAGAACCTTATCATTCTGAGCCTCAGATATGTCGTGTGATTTGGGGTCTATTTCCTGTTGCCCTGCTTATTCGTAACTTGTTCTTAACTTTTGGACGCTAGTGTAGATTGTGGATCGCCTTTTTAGCCTATTTTCAATTTTGAATAAATAGGCTTATGAGATCACCTTTTGTCCGTGTGTGTGTCCGTATGTGTGGGTGGGTGTGTGTGTGTGAGGTGTGTGTGTCCCCTAATAACTTCTAAACGGCTGGAGCGATTTCAATGAAACTCAGTAAGTTCATAGCACTATTCCGGATGACCCCGACCGTGCCCTTCAAATTTTGTTACGTCTCACCAATCTAACATGGCGGCTGTGCGAAATATTTCACCAGCATTCAATATCTCCGAAACTATTCCCGATATCACCCTGGAATTTTTCTACAGTGATAAAGGGAACTACTGGAAGTTCACCTATCTGACTTTTGAAAAACTGGTAACTACAAAACCAACATGGCGGCCACGCGAATTCGCGACTTTTAAATAGACGTTTCTCGCGATTTAACCAACCAAACGCAATAAAACTTGGTACAGTATATGTTTATACACATTGTAATGCACAGACATCTAACTTCGTTCAATTGTTTTCATAACCACAAGATGGCGGATGTGCGAAATATTTCACCGGCATTCTATATCTCTGAAACTATTAGCGGTATCACCATGACATTTTGTACGGAGACAAAGGGCACTACTGGAAGTTCATTTGTAAGACTTTCAAAAACCGGTTAACTACAAAACGAACATGGCGGCCAAGCAAATTTGAAAGTTTTAAATAGACCTTTCTCGCGATTTAATGTTCCAAACGAAATGAAATCTGGTACAGGAAATGTTTATACACATTGTAATGCACTGGTATCTAATTTAGTTCAATTGTGTACATAAGCTTAAGATGGCGGCTGTGCGAATTTTAAAATTAAGTTTTTATTTCTTGTGTCGTAATCATGCGATCGAAGTGAAAGTTTGAATAATGAACCTACGCAATAATTTTCCTTTAATGGTAAATGACTCTATGGCCTATACATTTAACAATCCAACATAGCGACCATCCGAAATATTTAGACGGCTCTGAATATCTACGAATCTATTATAGCAATCAAACTGATTTTTTTTATGTTCATAGGGGCTATGAACTTAAGTTCACCTATAGGACTTTAAATATCCTGGTGATTACAAATCCAACATGGCGGCGGCGCGAAGTATACATATTCACATGGACGTTTCTCGCAATTTAACCATCCGAGTGCAGTGAAACTTGGTACAGTAAATCTTTATACGAATGTTAATCCACTGGCATCTAATTTATTTCAATTGTTTCCATAACTACAAGATGGCAGCTGTGTGAAATTTTAAAATCTCCTTGTTACGTCCTGTGTCCTAATCATGCGATTGGAGTTTGAATGCTACACGTACACAATAATCTTCATGTAACAGTACTTAACTCTAGGACCTACATATATAAAATCCAGCATGGCGACCATCCGAAATATTTAGTCGGTTCTCAATATCTTAGAATCAATTACAGCAATCAAACTGAAATTTTGTAGGTTGAGAGTGGCAGTTAACATAAGTAGGGTATATGCAAATAGGCTGTATAGTTCTTCACGGAACTACTTGTTTTAACCCAATCCTTCTCAAAATATCAAACAACTTACCCCAATCAACTTTATCAAAAGCCTTACCTTTGGCTACAAATCCTATGAATGTTCTCTTATCTTTCTTTATTCTGCCTTGCAAGGTAAGCCTACGATTTAGTACAGCTTCCCTTGTTTCTGCGTTTCTCTTGAAACCAAATTGGGTACCCCAATTATGGGTATCGACAGAATAAAGGATTCGAAAAATGTGTGTTTCGAAAAATTAAAAATCTCCTAAGGGCGCTTACTGTGCACAATAACCCTTCAAGCACACCCTTCCCATGGCCTAAGGAAGGTTTATGTGGCGCGCATTCAACACCATTGCTGGGGTATGTTAAAGTTATTCTTTACGTTAGTTACATTTTACATAACAGTGTTCAAGATCCTAAGCGTGGCAGGATTTGTTCTTGCCGCTAGGGATACCTACATTGGATCGACGAATCATCTGACTCTTGAAATGAACACACTCAAAGAAAACCCAATAAAAATTCGCAACTTACATACAGTACTTTTTTTGACAAATGTTATGTTACTATGCGAAATAATGTAAGACACTGATAAAGAGTTACGAGTCGTTATTTACGCCAAACATTTCCCTTTACAAAGCCGGCTGTCGAGCTTTCTCCCAGCGGCTTCGGGGGCGTAGTCGGTAGCATGCTGAGCTTCTATGCCCAAGATAACGGGTTCAAACCCGGACAAAGTCGTCGGATTTTTAAGTGCGTTGAAATCCCTCAGTATGCCTTCCTTCGGAGGGGAAGTAAAGCCGGTGGTCCCATGTCATAGATTTATGGCATGTTAAAGAACCTTCCAATAATTACACCTGTGTGAAGCTAAATTGGATAGGTTAAGAATGTAAACAACGCTCTTAGGTTTCTACGTTCGTTGCCAAGAGCCGACTGCGATGGCGTCTAGTAGCTAAGTTCTGAACTTGGCCTAGTAGTCGTTGACGGTGGCGCTCGGCGGCAAAAGTAGGAACTACTTGAAAAATTCTAAGTTGCAGTCTGTACTTAAATTTAAATAAACAGATAACACACACTAATATAGTTATCACAATTAACACCGGTTATCAGACAGATTCTACACACACCCAAAGTACTCGGGGCTACATGACCGCGTTGTCGCAGCCCCTAAACTTAAGAACCAACCTACCGAGCTTTCTCCGCCACAAAGTGTTAGTAGCCTATAGAGTATATGCAGAGGTCAAAATAGTTATCTGAACCTAGCAGGATAATTTACTCAAATTCCTCATTAATTTAGAACACGTAATAAATCTGATTTCATGTGGAACAGATAGCCTTGATATTTGGCCCATTTAGACAACGATCGTCACCGCCACATGATCGCATGATTATAACTCCGCTAGCAAACTTCACTAGCGCTCTCTCAGAACGTGGCTAGGCACCTCAATAGACAACTATGGTTAGACCATCTCAGGTTACTCTCTCTGCCGTACGCATACCGGAGAAAGTGAATTGCAATCATGTGGAAAACTGATAACGTGCTTATTGTCCACTCATATACCACTAAAAGAAAGTAATCTCATGGAGATATCGTCAATCTAACGAAGGTAGAACAATCAGACCGTCTCTGTATCACAAGTGAAAATATTCCCTCACTTGACTTAACAATCAGGAAGTAGTCTGAACATCCACACAATCATGCTCCATTAGGAACTACTGTATTGTGAATAGCTTGAACAGCCACACAAGCATGCTCCGTTAGGAACTATAGTAAATAGCTTGAATAGCCACACAATCATGCTCCGTTAGGAACTATAGTAAATAGCTTGAACAGCCACACAATCATGCTCCATTAGGAACTATAGTAAATAGCTTGAACAGCCACACAATCATGCTCCATTAGTAACCTTCGTAAAAAGCTTGAACAGCCACACAATCATGCTCCATTAGTAACCTTCGTAAATAGCTTGAACAGCCACACAATCATGCTCCATTAGGAACTATAGTAAATAGCTTGAACATCCACACAATCGTGCTCCATTAGGAACTATAGTAAATAGCTTGAACATCCACACAATCATGCTCCGTTAGGAACTATAGTAAATAGCTTGAACAGCCACACAATCATGCTCCGTTAGGAACTATAGTAAATAGCTTGAACATCCACACAATCGTGCTCCATTAGGAACTATAGTAAATAGCTTGAACATCCACACAATCATGCTCCGTTAGGAACTATAGTAAATAGCTTGAATAGCCACACAATCATGCTCCGTTAGGAACTATAGTAAATAGCTTGAACAGCCACACAATCATGCTCCATTAGGAACTATGGTAAATAGCTTGAACAGCCACACAATCATGTTCCGTTAGGAACTATAGTAAATAGCTTGAACATCCACACAATCGTCCTCCATTAGGAACTATAGTAAATAGCTTGAACATCCACACAATCATGCTCCGTTAGGAACTATAGTAAATAGCTTGAACATCCACACAATCGTGCTCCATTAGGAACTATAGTAAATAGCTTGAACAGCCACACAATCATGCTCCGTTAGGAACTATAGTAAATAGCTTGAACATCCACACAATCGTGCTCCATTAGGAACTATAGTAAATAGCTTGAACATCCACACAATCATGCTCCGTTAGGAACTATAGTAAATAGCTTGAATAGCCACACAATCATGCTCCGTTAGGAACTATAGTAAATAGCTTGAACAGCCACACAATCATGCTCCATTAGGAACTATAGTAAATAGCTTGAACAGCCACACAATCATGCTCCGTTAGGAACTATAGTAAATAGCTTGAACAGCCACACAATCATGCTCCATTAGGAACTATAGTAAATAGCTTGAACAGCCACACAATCATTCTCCATTAGGAACTATCGTAAATAGCTTGAACAGCCACACAATCATGCTCCGTTAGGAACTATCGTAAATAGCTTGAACAGCCACACAACCATGCTCCATCAGGAACAACGTATCGTAAATAGCTTGAACAGCCACACAATCATGCTCGGTTAGGAACTATCGTAAATAGCTTGAACAGCCACACAATCATGCTCCGTTAGGAACTATCGTAAATAGCTTGAACAGCCACACAATCATGCTCCATCAGGAACAACGTATTGTAAATAGCTGGGACATCTACACAATCATGCTCCTTTGGGAATTGTTGTGACCTAGTTTACATTTGAACAAGAACTGGATAAGATATCAAGGGATGAAAGGAACTCCAGACCCATTGCAAATCAAAGAGTGGCAAAGTGTATGCATTGCATCTGTGTTGTAGCATCAATGTAAGAATGCCAATAGTCAACAGGTGGCACCACAACAGTAACACCCGAAGGGGCTACTGCGATTTATGCTATGCATTTCTACATGGATTCTAAAGCGTTTACATTTTTTAAATTTTTTATAGCGTATGGCTTTTTGTGCCGGGAGTGTCCGAGGACATATTCGGCTCGCCAGTTTTTGTAGCTGCTTCGAGGCGGACACCCAATGGGTGAGTTACAAGTACCGTTGGGGAGGAATGTAAGGGCGAGGAGTTGGAAGGTAGCGGCTGTGGCCTATAGTTAGGGACCAACCCCAGCATTTGCCTGGAAGGAAGAAGGGAAACCACAGAAGAACATCTTCAAGGTTGCCGGCGGGGGGATTTGAACCTCATCGCCTCCTGGATGTGAGCGACTGCCAGCAGTCACGCCGTAACGACCACGGCTAACTCACCCGGTGTTTAAAATGATTAACGAAGAAACCTACTAGGATCTCGGCTATTCACAGAATAACTTATATGAAGGTAGGGATGTACAGCAGTGATCATATAGGATTGTGATACAAAATCACACCCTGTGTCTTAGCATGTTATTGAATATACTCCTGACTTTGAGAGAAAGAAAACACGAATCACTAGAAAACAATATAAAAAGATTAACAAGGGAACGAATTGCGGTGTAAAATTCTAATCTGATTGCAATTTAGTACACAATATTCCTACAAAATTGTACAATGACGTAGTGAATACCGCACGGGCCACATTCAATTTTTAACGCCAATATTGAACGCCGAAAACCTGCCGGGCGACGGCATCAGCGAGGAGGTGGGAAGAGGTAAAGATGACCATGAATCCTAGCAGAACGCAATGGCTCCCGGCCGCGAGATTGCATTTTCTAGTTCACTTTTAGCATTCGAGAGCGATACGGCTTCTTGATTGGTTGTTCCGACGAAACACGACTGTAGCAAGGGCTGTGATTAATCAGCGAAGTTATACAGTGGAACCTATCAGCGAAGTCGTTCCAGGTTTGAACAAAATATGTAGAACTCCCGCTGTTTTAACTTCGTATTTGCATGGTACCTTCATAAATAAATTGTAATGCGCCTAGCAATAGTTGCATGATCATTGTTCCTAGGCCATAAGTGTATCCTTATCTTCTTAAGTCAAGAACTGCGGTGAATGGCAAGCTCATTTCTTGGCCCCGTGGTTGCAATTCATGCCATTCAGACCGTCGGAAATAAAATATTTTGAGCCTCCTCCCATGTGCATACAATTCTTGATCGGGAGTGGATGATTAGCTACTGTACTTCCGCGTTCGTACAGAGTAAATGAGCTAATCGATAAAAACCATTCTGGTAATGGTTCTTCACTTAAGGAGATACAGAAACACTTATGGCCTAGGAACAATGATCATGCAACTATTGCTTGGCGCATTACAACTTATACGGGTACCTAGAAAATACGAAGTTAAAACAGCGGGAGTTCAACATATTTTTTTCAAACCTGGAACGACATCGCTGATAAGCTCCACCCTATACCTGCTCTGACTAATCACAGCCCTTGGTGCAGTCAGAATAGCCAATTAGGAAGCCGTGTCCTTCTCCAATGCTAAAAGTGAACTAGAAATTGCAATCTCGCCTCCCGGCCACCAGGCAGCGACCTGCTGTGCTGCGTTGCATTCCCCACCTTCCACCTTCCCCTCATCCCGTCATTCCCTTATCAGTTCGCATCCAATATTGCAAGGATTACAAACAGTAAAAGAGGAAAAAATTATAGGTCGTTTTATTTATTTATTTATTTATTTACAATATGGCCAAGCGTAAAACATCACATTATGTTGCATTTGATAATCGAGAGGGTAGAAGAATGAACTGAGAGGAACGTTTAAGGTGGGGAATGCAACGCAGCACGCCTGGTGGCCATGAGCCATCGCGTGCTGCTAGGATTCAAGGTCAGCTTTGCTTTACCTCTTCCCACCTCCTCGATCATGCCGTCACACGGCAGGTTTTCGGCCTTCAATATTGGCGTTCAACATTGAAAGTGGCCCTTGCGGTTTTCACTACGTCATTGTACAACTTTGTAGGAATATTGTGTACTAAATTTCAACCAGATTCGAATTTTACACCCCAATCCGTTCCCTTGTAAGTGACACACAAAATATCAAACCTAATGAACAACACGTTAATAACAATGAAATCAAATTCTACAGCAGAGTAAACAACAGAACGAGCATAACGTTTTCCGCACAAGAAATGAATGCATTAGACAATGGATTGAAGTACAACTGCGCGGACGCACACACGACTCACAACATCAAACCAGTAACTACGGACATTGAGATAGTCAGCCATAAGCTTACAGTAGGCGATAGGGAAATAAACAAAAACCTAGCCACTAACGAGGCCAAAAATATGTGCTAACGAGAGTGCAAAATCAACAACACTCACGCCAGCATACTATTACAAGAGTTAAGTCATTGAAACAATAAATAAAAGAAAATGACTTAGTTATAACGAAATCTAACAAGGGCAATACCACAGTAATCCTGAATGAAACAGAATACATCGACAAAACAATAAAATTTCTGAACAACAATGGAATCAAGGAAATGACCCAACCAACAAATGTCAAAATTAAAACGTGCGCGAAACAGAATAGCCCACTCCAAACCATAATTAGCCTACACCACTCCATTAAATGTATAAGGAACCCGAAACCGATCGGAAAATAAATTATCTCGACATAACCATCAAACGTAAAGATAATGAATTATCACACTCATCTTTCAGAAACCTACACGAACATCGCATGCAATTGACAATCAGTCCAACCATCCCAGCGCTCACAAGTTAGCTGGTTTCAATTCAATGGTACCGGGCGAGTTAGCCGTGGTCAATACGGCGTGACTACAGGCAGTCGCTCACATCCGGGAGATGAGGAGGTTCGAATCCCCCCGCCGGCAACCTTGAAGATGGTCTTCTGTGGTTTCCCATCTTCCTTCCAGGAAAATGCCGGGGTTGGTCCTTAACTATAAGCCACAGCCACCATCTTCCAATTCCTAGTCCTTACATTCACACTTTCCTATCCAGACAACCCACACGCGGCGGTACTTGTAGCTCACCTCATGGGTGTCCGCATAGATGCAGCTACAAACTCTGGCGAGCCGAACATGTCCTCGGACACTTCCGGTATTAAATGCCTTATGATAAAAAGAAATCAATGGTACACAGGGCATTGAATATATCCGTGTTAAAAGGTAACTACAACACGGAAATCAGAATAATTAAGCAAATAGCTAAAGAAAATAATTTTCCACCCAGCAAAATAGATCAAATTGTAACCAAGGAGAGAAAGAAAACCACTCAAAAGCCAGATAATAATGAGAACAAATTCACGCGTTTTAACTACGTGAACGCATATAAAATCACCAAAATATTCAAGAAACGAGGCATCAAAATAGCATTCACAACTAACAACACAGCCGGAAAGTATCTACAAAACAGTACCGTAATCCAAATAAACAAGACCCGCCCTCAAAATCAATTATATTCAATAACATGCCAAGAAACAGGGTTCCAAGAAAATGGCATTGGCCAGAGTTGTAGAAGAATAGAAAAGTGATATAAAGAGCATAGGAATGCGATAAAATACGGAACACACTCGGTCGTATGCGAACACATGTTCGACGCGGGACACAGTTTCACTAACACTGAAACCGACATAAAAATCATACTTCACGAACCGAAAGGAAGAGCCCTTGACATAGAGGAGTCAATCGAGATACACGTAGAGTAGGGCAGAAAGACCGGTTCTGGGACAGGGGCTAATGGGCAAGATGGCCGCCGCACGCAACCACTCTATGTCATTCTCATGGAGGGGACAGTCATAGCTGGGTCAGGGGCTAATGAGCAAAATGGCCGCCACGCCCTGAGACCGTGAATGACGTCACAGGGAGAGTTCGGCCGTGTAGTTGCTAAATGGAATATTTATTATTATTATTATTATTATTATTATTATTATTATTATTATTAGGTAATCATGGATTGATTATGTACAATCAAGACCAGCCTTATATTGTCCACTTTTTGGTGTAGTGGCTAGCATTCTTAGCTGTTACTGTGGAGGCCTAGGTTCGAGTCTTGGCTCTGTCAAGATTTTTAATTTTGGGCTGAGGGTTGGAACGGGGTACACTCAGCCTCATGAGGTGAAAGTGTGAAAATGTGGATTCATTTATACCTCAACTTTTACTCTTGGCAAATGCAGGGGTATATCTTAACTTAAGGCCACGGCAGCCCCCTTTCTAATCCTCATTTTATTATAAATACACACACTAATACAGCCATTACATTAACACAGGTTATTAGACAAATTCCACACTCAACCAAGTACGCGAGGCTATTTGTCAATAATGTCACGAAACCCTAAAATAAGCAACACAAAAGAACGAGGTCTGGGTTTGATTCCCACATTAACCAAGAAATTTAATTCTGGGCTGAGGGTTGGAATGGGGTACACTCAGCCTTGTAAGGCAAAACTAAAAAGAGGTGGGTTTAATGCATACCTTAACCATTCTGCTGAACCCAACCTCACCTCACCTCACCTAACCTAACCTAATCTAACTTTACCTAACCTAACCTACTCAAGGTTATGAGGTACTTACTGCATATCAAAAGGCTGTACACTAGTGTGTTAGACACTCTATCTTGCTAAGGACCCCTATATTCCCTATACAAGGCTATACATGTTAGTTCTAAACACTTAGTGGTTATTTGTATATTAAATTTATATACACAGCTTATACAAGCACGTTTTTTCACACAGTAAAACTTTGTCAAATAGCCACATGCGACACGCAAAGTATGATTCTGCTATCTAGCGGTGACTATGGAAACTACCTGAACGACCAGTATGGTACCTAGCGCTCCATATCATCACTACTGAACGACCAGCATGCTATCTAGCGGTCGATATCAACACCCCACTCAACTACCAGCATTCTACCTAGCGGCCGATATCAACACTCACTCAACTCACCTAACCTGACCTGACCACGCCTTACTTGTCTACTGAACCTATCCTAATCTAATCCTAGCTAACCCCACCTGACGTGACCATACCTGTTTGTAAGCAACAACAACAACACACTAAGATTCCATGAATTCCAGAGTACTTTTAGATTAATTATCGACTCTCAACTCTTATAACTATTTCTATCCCACTCTGTCAAAAACACGTATTTTTTTAATTTTGCTCCATGTCACTACTAAAGTGATAATGGGTTTTCCGATCCTATCACTATAAATTAATTACCCCCGCTCTTATCTCGGTCTCGACAACAACCATGCCTATTTTATTATGTCAGATGACGTAATGTTCGGGTGCAAAGTGGGTGCAAAGTGGGTGTAAAAGTGAGTGCAAAGTGGGTGCAAAGTGGGTGCAAAGTGGGTGCAAAAGTGGGTGCAAAAGTGGGTGCAAAAGTGGGCTGTAAAAGTGGTACCCTATTTGTAATGACTTATTTGACAAGTTATTTTTGTCAATGTATTTAGAGGATATTTCTCTTGTTCTTGGAAAGTATCTCAGCCCTTTTTATGATAGCATAATGCTTACCGCCATGTTTATAAGCAACAACAACACACTAAAATTCCAAGAATCCAAACTACTCTAAGGTTAATGATTGTCTCTCAACTCCATTCCACATCTAGTCTAAAACATTATACATTTCAAATATTTCAAAAAAGGTAAATTGGGACAGTAGGCTATATGTTTAAACTAAAATCATATAAAATCATATGCTAACTCCAACACCTACGTCTATCCCACTCTCAGTCAAAAAATATTATATTCTTTAAATTTTTCCAAAAAATATTTGGAACGTAGGCTATATTTTGAAAACCAATCATCCTAAAAGTCATATATAGACTCAAACCAATGGCTTTTATGTCCTTAATCGTTAGAACAAAACATGGAATTTTTGTCATTTTTCCAAAAAATGTTCATTTTAAAAAATGGGCTATATTTTGTAAACTATGAAATTTACAAAAAAAAAATGTGTTTGAGATAAATGACAGGTATTTACCCCCCTCTACCCAAAAACCAAGTCCCGGGTCTCTGGGACAAAATCCAAAAAGGTTCAATTTTGAAAGTAAGGGTTATTTTGAAAACCAATCATTCTAAAAAGTCATATTGACTCAGACAAATGTTCCTTAAGTCCTTTAACGTTAGAACGAAACTTATCATATTTTCAATTTTTCCAAAAAAAGGTCAATTTTCAAAATCGCCTATATTTTGGAAACTAATAATTTTACAAAAAAAGTTTGTTTTATCGTAAATGAAGGATCCTTATCCTCTCTACCACAAGAATAAATTGTAGGTGCCTAGGACAAAAACTGTGCAGTAGTGGTTTTTGGAGAGTTCTAGCACCTCCTCCTCCTCACAAGATGGCGGCCGCGTGAGTCCAACTAATTACATGGTGCGCACACCTATTTTCTCACGGCACAAACCCTATGTTGGGCGCGGTCCTCGGCCGTGGGAACATAGGTGAGCTTGCCATGTAAGTAGTTGGACTTACGCAGTCGCCATCTTGTAAGAGGAAGAGGTGCTAGAACTGTCCAGAAACCACTACTGCACAGTTTTTGTCCTGGGCACCTACAATTTATTTTTGGGGTAGAGGGGGTAAAGACCCTTCATTTACGTTAAACTTTTTTGTACAATTCATAGTTTCCAAAATATAGGCAATTTAGTAAATAGACCTTTTTTGGGAAAAATTGAAAATATGTTAAGTTTTGTTCTAACGTTAAAGGACTTCAGGAACATTTGTTTGAGTCTATATATGACTTCTTAGAATGATTAGATTTCAAAATATCGCCTACTTTCAAAATTGAACCTTTTTGGATTTTGTCCCAGGGACCTGGGACTTGGTTTTTGGGTAGAGGGGGTAAATACCTGTCATTAATGTCAAACACATTTTTTTTTGTAAATTTCATACTTTACAAAATATAGCCCATTTTTTAAAATGATCATTTTTTGGAAAAATGTCAGAAATTTCATGTTTTGTTCTAACGATTAAGGACATAAAAGCCATTTGTTTGAGTTTACATATGACTTTTTAGGATGATTAGTTTTCAAAGTATAGCCTACTTTCCAAATATTTTTTGGAAAAATTTAAAGAATATAATATTTTTTGACTGAGAGTGGGATAGACGTAGGTGTTGGAGTTAGCATATGATTTTATATGATTTTAGTTTAAACATATAGCCTACTGTCCCAATTTACCTTTTTTGAAAAATGTGATATGTATAATGTTTTTGACTATGTGTGGAATGGAGTTGAGAGACAATCATTAGCCTTAGAGTAGTTTGGATTCTTGGAATTTTAGTGTGTTGTTGTTGCTTACAAACATGGCGGTAAGCATTACGCTATCATAAAAAGGGCTGAGATACTTTCCAAGAACAAGAGAAATATCCTCTAAATACATTGACAAAAAATAACTTGTCAAATAAGCTATTACAAATAGGGTACCACAAAATAACTTGTCAAATAAGCCATTACAAATAGGGTACCACTTTTCACCCCACTTTTGCACCCACTTTGCACCCACCTTGCACTCACTTTTCACTCACTTTTAACCTACTTTGCACCCACTTTGCACTCACTTTTACACCCACTATGCACCCACTTTGCACCCGAACATTGCATCATCTGACATAATAAAAAAAATAGGCATGGTTGTTGTCGATACCCAGATAAGAGCGGGGGTAATGAATTTATAGTGATAGGATCGGAAAACCCATTATCACTTTAGTAGTGACATCGAGCAATTTTTTTAAATCGTGTTTTTGACAGAGTGGGATAGACATAGTTATAAGAGTTGAGAGTCGATAATTAATCTAAAAGTACTCTGGAATTCATGGAATATTAGTGTGTTGTTGTTGTTGTTGCTTACAAACAGGTATGGTCACGTCAGGTGAGGTTAGCTAGGATTAGATTAGGATAGGTTCAGTAGACAAGTTAGACGTGGTCAGGTTAGGTGAGTTGTGTGAGTGTTGGTATCGGCCGCTAGGTAGCATGCTGTTAGTTGAGTGGGGTGTTGATATTGACCACTAGATAGTATGCTGGTCGTTTAGTAGTGATGATATGGATTTTTTTGTTTGTTGCTAAGGATCCCACATATACCCTAGACAAGGCTATACATGTTAGTTCTGAACACTTAGTGGTTAATTGTATGAATTGAATTTAAGTACACAGCTTATACAAGCACGTTTTGCGGATGGGAGGGGTGAGAGGCTGGCAAAAGGAAATGTTTTAGTTTAATGAAACGTCATGTCCTAGTAGGCGTGATTTATAGTAGGTGCAATTGATAGTAGGCGTAATTGATAGTAGACGTGATTAATAGTAGGCGCAATTGATATTAAATGCAATTGATAGTAGGCGTGATTCATAGTAGGCGCGATTGATAGTAGGCGCAATTGGACATGGGTGTGACTCAGATCATCTTTGATATCACAAAGTTACAGTGTCAATGTTTACGCCAAGTACAAGGCAGAGAGGGGATATTTTAAGACTTAACCTCAGCTCACCTAACATAACCTAACTTTACGTAACCTAACTTTGTCACGTGACATGTTCTACAAGTTTAGACTTGCTTTAAGACTGATTATGACGTCATATATAGATGGGAGAGGTGGGAGGCTGACAAAAAAGGAAATGTTTTGGTTTAATGAAAAGTCATGTCCTAGTAGACGCAATTGGTAGTAGACGCAATTGATAGTAGGCGTGATTGATAGTAGGCGCAACTTGACATGGGCGCGATTTATAGTAGACGCAAACTATAGTAGGCGCGATTGATAATAAGCGTAATTAGACATGGGCGCGATTTATAGTAGGCGCAATTGATAGTAGGCATGATTGATAGTAGGCGTAATTGATAGTAGGCGGGATTGATAGTAGGCGCACAACTCATAGTAGACGTGATTGATAGTAGGCATGATTTATAGTAGGCGCATTTGATAGTAGGCGTGATTGATAGTAGACGCGATTCATAGTAGGCGCAATTTATAGTAGATGCAATTGATAGTAGGTGCAATTGATAGTAGGCGTGATTGATAGTAGGCGTGATTGATAATAGACGTGATTGATATGGGTGCGACTCAGATCACCTTTGATATCATGAAGTTACAGTGTCAATGTTTACACAAAGTACAAGAGAGAGGGGATATTTTAAGACTTAACCTCAGCTCACCTAACATAACCTAACTTTACCTAACCTAACTTTGTCACGTGACATGTTCTACAAGTTTAGACATGCTTTAAGACTGACTATGACGTCATAGATTGATGGGAGGGGTGAGAGGCTGACAAAAAAGGAAATGTTTTGGTTTAATGAAAAGTCATGTCCTAGTAGGTGCGATTGGTAGTAGGCGCAATTGATAGTAGACGCGATTAATGGTAGGCGCAATTGATAGTAGGCGTGATTGATAGTAGACGTGATTGATAGTAGGCGCAATTTGACATGGGCGCGAAAAATAATAGACGAAATTTATAGTAGGCGCGATTGATAGTAGGCGCAATTGATAGTAGGCGTGATTGATAGTATACGTAATTGATAGTAGGCGCGATTGATAGTAGGCGCAATTGATAGTTGGCGCGATTCATAGTAGGCGTGATTTATAGTAGGCGCTATTGATAGTAGGCGTGACTATCCCAAAATGATAAAAGCATGTAAAACTTCTTATACCAATAAAATAATCTAATAAAAAATAGATTGTTGTTGTTGTTGTTGTTGTTGTTGTTGTTGTTGTTGTTGTTGTTGTTGTTGTTGTTGTTGTTTCCCATGTCTATTGTCATACCCTAACCTATACACGGAGTACATTTTTATTTTTATTCTTACTAGAATGGGATGTAAGCCAATGTCATAGGTGTACGTTAGTCACTGATAGTCAGTCTTTGGTCAGTTGGACTTGGCCCAGACAAGTGTGAACATGTTGCGCACACTGATTGTGGATTGCCAAGGGTTTATGCACCCACTTTGCACCCACTTTGCACTCACTTTTCACTCACTTTTACTCCTACTTTGCACCCACTTTGCACTCACTTTTACACCCACTTTGCACTCGAACATTATATCATCTGACATAATAAAAATAGGCATGGTTGTTGTCGAGACCGAGATAAGAGCGGGGGTAATTAATTTATAGTGATAGGATCGGAAAACCCATTATCACTTTAGTAGTGACATGGAGCAAAATTTTTAAAAATACGTGATTTTGACAGAGTGGGATAGAAATACTTATAAGAGTTGAGGGTCGATAATTAATCTAAAAGTACTCTGGAATTCATGGAATCTTAGTGTGTTGTTGTTGTTGCTTACAAACAGGTATGGTCACGTCAGGTGAGGTTAGCTAGGATTAGATTAGGATAGGTTCAGTATACAAGTCAGGCGTGGTCAGGTTAGGTTAGGTGAGTTGAGTGAGTGTTGATATCGGCCGCTAGGTAGAATGCTGGTAGTTGAGTGGGGGGTTGATATCGACCGCTAGATAGCATGCTGGTCGTTCAGTAGTGATGATATGGAGCGCTAGGTACCATACTGGTCGTTCATGTAGTTTCCATAGTCACCGCTAGATAGCAGAATCATACTTTGCGTGTCGCATGTGGCTATTTGACAAAGTTTTACTGTGTGAAAAAAACGTGCTTGTATAAGCTGTGTGTATGAATTTAATATACAAATAACCACTAAGTGTTTAGAACTAGCATGTATAGCCTTGTATAGGGAATATTGGAGTCCTTAGCAAGATAGAGTGTCTAACACACGAGTGTACAGCCTTTTGGTATGCAGTAAGTACCTGATAACCTTGAATAGGTTAGGTTAGGTAAAGTTAGGTTAGGTTAGGTTAGGAAATGCTTGGTTCGGTGAACTGAGGTTATGTTAGGTTAGGTAAGGTTAGGTTAGGTTAGGTTAGTCGAGGTTAGGTAAAGTTGGGTTCGGCAAAATGGTTGAGGTATGAATTAAACCCACCTCTTTTTAGTTTTGCCTCACAATGCTGAGTGTACGCCGTTCCAACCCTCAGCCCAGAATTAAATTTCTTGGTTAATGTGGGAATCAAACCCAGACCTCGCTTTCTTTTGTTGCTTCTTTTAGGGTTTTGTGACATTATTGACAAATTGCCTCGCGTACTTGGTTGAGTGTGGAATTTGTCTAATAACCTGTGTTATTGTAATGGCTGTATTAGTGTGTGTATTTGTAATAAAATAAGGATTAGAAAAGAGGCTGCCGTGGCCTTAAGTTAAGATATACCCCTGCATTTGCCCAGAGTAAAAGTTGAGGTATAAATGAAACCCCATTTTCACACTTTCACCTCATGAGGCTGAGTGTACCCCGTTCCAACCCTCAGCCCAAAATTAAAAATCTTGACAGAGCCAAGACTCGAACCCAGGCCTCCACAGTAACAGCTAAGAACGCCAGCCACTACACCAAAAAGTGGACAATATAAGGCTGGTCTTGATTGTACATAATCAATCCATGATTACCTAATAATAATAATAATAATAAATATTCGATTTAGCAACTACACGGCCGATCTCTCCCTGTGACGTCATTCACGGTCTCAGGGCGTGGCGGCCTTTTTTTCCATTAACCCCTGACCCAGCTATGGCTGTCCCCTCCATAAGAATAACATAGAGTGGTTGCTCGCAGCGGCCATATTGCCCATTAGCCCCTGTCCCAGAACCGGTCTTTCTATCCTACAACGTAGCTAAAATAAACAACCCTAATAATTTAAACAAACACACATTCATGGAGAATTCAACCCTTTTTACACTACTAGAGAACAGTCCCCGTTGGAAACGAAAAACAACATAATGTTGCAGCCAAGCTAGATAAGGGAGCAACAACGGAAACATGTGATTGGATCAGGATATACTTTGTACTATATCTTCAATAAACCATGGCCAGCATTAACGGCAGTATTAATGGATCCGGGACATTTTCATTAGACCGGGTAGCGATTATAGGGCTGATTAGCTTACACATGGCGAGAATGAAAACTGGCCTTTAATAGTTGAAGCTGTCCAGTTTACAGTAACATACGCCATATTCTGAAGCTCTAGACTTGGCAGCATACATATGATACCATATTCGATGAACACAGTGTAAAGATAACCTTAGGATGTAATTTGTGTGGGAAGTTACGACATTTTAAAGTCTGTTGCAGGTCCAAAAAGGAGATTCATGCAGTACACGGCTCTAAAGACGACGACGCAACCTCTCAATCGTCACGTGATAGTGATATGATGTACATTGGCAGTGTTACAGTACCACCAAGACAAGAAGATTGGATAGAATTAATAAAAGTGAGAACCAAAGCGTTTCATGCTAAACTAGACAGCGGTGCTCAATATAACGTTCTTCCGACTCACATAATCGAGAAACTGGAAGTCACTGCTAAGATAATACCATTCAAAGTAAAGAAGCTGGTGACACTTATAGACTGGTTCACTTTTTCCAAAAACACCTCTTTTTCCAATTTGAGCGGCATTTTGTGTAACATTTGGACAAATGGCTTATTTTTACTAATTCGGACCTGCTGAACACGAATATCGCTGTCGCCTGGCTGATTTCTCCACCGGAAACCCGAAATCCAAGATGGCGGACTTAGCCCTATATCTGCACTATTTTCGTTCCCTCACGTATTTTTATTCCGATAGGGGTAAATTATGCTGAAAAGCATTGTTGAAACAATGATTTGTCGATTGACTAAGTTTTTAATCAGACTGAATAATTTTTTCCCTTTAAAATATATATACAATATACCGTATACATTTTCTCCTTGTAATATTTTACAAAATTTATGTTAAGATTGATTTAAGTTCGTTATTCTATGCGTATAATTACAAATACTACTGATAACATAACTATTTCTGTTCAAATCGGGTTGTTTTGAAGATGGGAGGTTTAGGCTTACACCTTGCACTTAATTTTCTGAAAACCTTAGGATAGCATATGGCAGGAAGTGGTATTCGTGAGATCTGGGTGGAAAGCGGAGTCTTAGCGAGGGATCGGCCGCTGCAGTTCTTGATGGAAGGGCATATGGTGAAGGTCTTCGTATTCACAAATTTATGTTCCAGGCTTTATGGCGCATTTTACTGGATAGGCTGGCTAATGAGAAGAGCTGCGATACTTTTGAAAACCTCCCCTATGATGCAGAAACAGCTGTCGAGCATTTCCTTGTACTAGAAAACCGGAAAAAATCGAAGACTTTGTTTCCGAGGCATCACGATCGAGTTCAAATTTTGCGTACTGGTGGTCATATCTAGAGATGGTTTCGACATTACTCAAATTTACAAGGGGGATCCATTCTGGAAATTGGGACATGTATTTGACTGCTCTTAAGGAGATACTTCCTTTTACTGCACGATACGACCACACCAATTATACTAAGTCCTTGGCAGTGTATATAGCTGAAATGCATCAGCTCCCTGAAGAAGTCGAGATGGCATTCAGGAAGGGAGACTTCGGGGTCCAACGGAGCAACGGAAAATTTGGTCGAGTTGACGCGGATCATGCACAGGAATGGATAGTGGGCACTTCTAAGAAAGCCGGCGGATTAGTTGGAATCACGCAGGAAGAGTCTGCTCTGCAACGTTGGGCCTTATCATTTCACTGGAGGAGCGAAATTACTAATTCCGCGTTTGAAATGTTCGGGTTAGGAACAGAAGGCTGCTCATATAAAGAACAATCTGTCCATCCTGGTAGGAGACGGCGAGACAACTCGGACGAAGAAAAACTCTTGTCCACTTTGAAAACTTTCAAAGTTTTCTCAGAATACACAGCTGATCTCTCAAGTATTCACAATGTAGCAACTAAGGACATTGCTACCGTCAAGATCCAAGATTCGCTTCTACGCGCACGAGAACTGGGGCTTGAACAAGTGAATAAGTTCGTCTCCGAACGCCTTGTGTGTTTTGTCATCTGGAGATACGGAGAAACCGCAAGTGAGCTTCCATTTGCCCCTTTCTAAGAATCGCCCTCTCACACTGAACGACTTGCCGAAAGTTTAGACGAAGAAAACGATGCACAAAACAGTGCTGAGTAGAGATAGGAGCGTTCTCCAAAGAATAGTAATGGCTTACGAGGCCGGGGGGGGAAATTCATCATCAAGAAATTTTAAAACATGAGTTCATGGCCTGTCCTCCATCCCTGACAAACACGGATGGGGATTTAAGAAGTGGAGATAAGTCTATCCTGATTACAACTCTAACTAAGGACATTGACTGTCCTGATAATTTAGTTCTGGAGAGAGAATCTTCACATTTACTCATTGACGGCATGGCAATGATCAATGCACTGCAGAAGCCAGCAAAATGCGTTACGTTTGGAGATTACGCCATGGCAGTGGAAAGACATATCCGTTCCTACAATTATGTCTATTCAAGAATCGACATTGTTTTCGACCGGTAGGTGTTTTACATTATTATTATTATTATTATTATTAGACTATTGTTATTATTATTATTATTATTATTTTAAATCGTTTCGGTCGTCTATGGACCACGTTATTTCAACTGCCTTTTCCCTCGTTCTTTCACATTGGCCCAGTATTCGCGCATTCTTCTTCGGTGAGCTTCCCTTCGTTCTTCGGTCCACTTCTTGCCAGTTTTCAATATAGGTTTTGGCTGAAAACTCCGTATCTCCCCAAGTTTCTTCTTCAAAGAGTCACGTTCCAAGATGTCCTCATGTGATATCCCCAGTTCTTGTAGGTCTTTTTCCACCTCTGTAAACCAGATCCCTTTGGTTTTCTTTCCCACAAAGTAGGCACAGATTCGATTGGACAATCTTCCGGAGTTCATTCGTGTTAAATGGCCATAAAAGGAGAGTCTTCTTTTGCGAATGGTGTCCGTTATTTTCTCCACATGTAGATAGAGTTCATCGTTGTGTCGTCTTCTATACTCTCCTCGTTCCTTGACCGGGCCCAAGATCTTTCTCAGAATCTTCCTCTCTTTGGCTTCGAGTTGTTCTGCCAGGCCTTTCTTATTCATCGCCAAGCATTCTGATCCATATAACGCCTCCGGGCGAATAACGGTAACGAAGTGCCTCAGTTTGGCCTTGAAGGACATTGATCGTGATTTGTAAATGTCTTTGGTTAAATGGTAAGCCATTTCCATTTTGTTAATCCATGCCACGAAGGCTTCCTTTTCACGAATGTTGGGCTCAATCCATTCACCCAGGTATTTGAATTTCTCTACCTGTTTTATTTGTCCTCCATTCACCGTAAGTTCTCTGGGTTCCGACTTGATGTTCGTTATAAACTGCGTTTTCTCAAACGAAATCTGAAGACCTGCCTTTGCTGCTTGCACCTGTAATTGATTGATTTGTTGTGTGGCTGTGTCAAGAGAATTAGAGAAAATTGCAACATCATCTGCGAAAGCTAAACAGTCGATTGTCAGGTTTTTGTTCTTACAACCTAGTCTGACCCCATTCTCTATACCATCCTTACACAATTCTTTACGCCATTCTCGAATAACTTTCTCAAGAACACAGTTGAATAAAAGAGGCGAGAGCCCATCTCCCTGTCTCACCCCTGTCCGTATTGCGAAGGATTCAGAAATCTCTCCCCTGAATTTCACTTTGGAAGCCGTATCCAATAGGGATTGGTGAATGATTGCTCTTGTCTTATTATCTAAACCAAATTCTCTTAAAACCTGGATCAGGGTACTTCGATCCAGCGAGTCGTAAGCCTTCTTGAAATCAACAAAAGTCACAACAAATTTCTTACTTCTCAGATTCATGTACGATAGAATTGATTTTAGATTCATGATTTGCTCAACACAAGAGCGCCCCTTTCGAAATCCACCTTGGTATTCGCCCAGGTGTTGATCGAGCTGTGCTTCCGCTCTCGTTTGAAGCGCTTTCGCGAGAATCTTGTATGTTATCGAGAGGAGTGATATGCCACGATAGTTGTTTACGTCCGCTTTATCACCTTTCTTGTGCAGGGGATGAATTAGGGCCGATGTCCAATCACTGGGCAGTTTCTCTGTTTCCCAAATCTCCTGGATGATATCCGTTAGCTTGTCGACTGGTTTTTCACCTGCGTATTTCCAGAGTTCGGCAACTATTGAATCCTCACCTGGTGCTTTATTGTTCTTAAGTGAGTGAATGATCTGCTTGATTTCTTCCCTAGTTGGTGGACTTGAGTCTGGATTGACGAGCACATTACTGTGAAAGGAAAATTTCGATGTTGGAGCCTCACAATTGAGAAGGGACTCAAAGTATTTCGCCAGGATATGGCAGTTGTCTTTGTCATTGTAAGCAACTTTCCCATCGGGATTCCTAAAGTGAAGACTGGGTGGTGTGTATTTACTGAGATTTTGCTTGAAGGTTTTATAGAAATCACGGGTGTTGTTCTTTTTGAAATCTTGGTCTATTTGTGCCAACTGATTTTTTTGGAATGCTCGTTTTATCCCGCGTATGGTTTTATCAGCCTGCTTTCTTACGACCAGGAATCTCTCTCTGTTTTCTTCATTCTTCTGTTTGTTCCATCGCAACCAGGCAAGCCGCCTTTGGTGAATGGCATCGTCACATTCATTAGTCCACCAAGGATGCCGCCTCAACTTTGTCAGTGGGATGGTTTCCTGTGCCGTTTCAAGAATTGCTTCTTTGAGTTGTTCCCAATTCTGTGGCTCAAGTGTTTCAAGTTTCTGACTGAATTCGCTTTGTGTTTTCAGTTTTTCCACATCAAACCTGTTGATCTTTCTTCCCTGAAATCTCTTGGTGGATCTTGGAAGAAGTTTTAATAATAATAATAATTATTATTATTATTATTATTATTATTATTATTATTATTATTATTCAAATTCCATTTTTTTTTCTTTAGGTACAGATCCAAATTAGTCAAGTCTACAACCTGTGCTAG
This sequence comes from Meconema thalassinum, assembly GCA_946902985.2. NCBI lineage: Eukaryota > Metazoa > Arthropoda > Insecta > Orthoptera > Tettigoniidae > Meconema > Meconema thalassinum. The sequence continues at coordinate 90,521,631 of OX336391.1, read as the reverse complement.
GCGCCTAAAGAATACTGCCCCAGTGCGTCGCGTGATAGACGATGGAAACGTGCCCTTGCCACAAAACTGGAAAGACTTTCTGTCCTTAGAAGAAAATAAGGTCAACCTGATAGAGTTCGTATCAAAACATCTCAGTGCAGTCGAGATAAAAGAAGTTGAACTAGTTATCGCCGGAGGGTTCAGTGATGAAAAAAAAAGTTGTTTTTTTCAACATGTCGTCTTCAAATGTCACCTCTCTGGAAGCTTCCCATGAAGAAGCTGACACAAGGATGATTTTCTGTTCTGGAATCTGCCAGAACTCAAAACAGGATGACTAAGTGATCTTACGTTGTGCTAAAAAGTAATATTATTGAACATTTATTTCTTAATTTTTGTGGAAAATAGTTATATATTTGTCCGAATTATATTATGTACGAAATAAATGAGCGTTGGTAGCTCTTTGTAACGCATAACTATCATTCATATCGCTTCTCACGACAAATGTATCCCCAAAACCGTTTTCAGAATAAAAATACAACCTGAGGAAACGAAAATAATGCAAATAATGCAAACGCCTCTTGGCCGCCATCTTGGATTTCTGGCTTCCGGTCGAGAAATCAGCCTGGCAAAAGCGATATTCTTGTTCAGCAGGTCCGAATTAGTAAATATAAGTCATTTTCCCAAATGTTACCCAAAATGCCGCTCAAATTTAGAATTTGGTAAAACTGAACCAGTCTATTAGTGAACACAGGCTCAACGTTGTCGGAAAACTGAAATTGAAATGTAAGATCAAGAATCGTCAAACAGAACTAACATTCTTGACTGTGAGGGGAAACGTTCAACCAATAATCGGCAAAAAGTCTTGCGAAGAAGAAAATCTGATTATTAGAGTACACAGTCTGAGCAACCCGAAGTTAAATAACGAACAGATGTTTAATGGATTGGGATGTTTCAAGGGTTACGAATACGACATAGACCTTACAGAAAATCCGAAGTTCAAGATTAGCTCAGCTAGAACGATTCCATTGGCCATTAAGAAAACAGTTAAGCAACAACGTGATAAAATGGTTAAAATGGACGTCATCAAACGAGTCACGAAACCCACTGTAGCAGTATCTCCTCATGTAATCGTCAAAAAAGGGGGCAAACATCGTTTGTGTATCGACCCTACAGGTGTAAATAAAAATATCAAAAGAAGGCATTTCCCATTAAAACGATTGAAGCCATTGCCGCAAGAATCAATGGTAGTAAGTACTTCACATGCCTGGATAGCACTCGAGGTTTTTGGCAAATAGACTTAAAGTCTCTGAGAGAACACAAGAATATTTAACATTTGCAACACCTTGGGACGTTATTCCTGTAAACGTCTTCCGTTTGGACTCTCTTCAGCTCCAGAAATATTTTAGCAAATTATGACAGAGATACTTCACGACATTCCAAATGTAGAATGCGCCTTGGACGACATATTAATTCATGCCAGTACAGACCAGAAACTTCGAGATACTTCGAAGACTACATGAAAACGGCTTTAAACTCAATAGAGAAAAGTGCATATTTAACGTAATGAGTTCGTTTTTAGGACACGATGGGATAAAGAAATTCAAAGTACCGAAGAACAAAGAAGAGTTACATAGACTCTTGGGTATAATAAATTACTTGGGAAAATGTATTCCCTGTCAGTCAAAAGTGACAGCTCCATTGCATGTACTATTGAAGAATGATGTTGCATGGATTTGGGGTCCGGAACAGGATCAGGCGTTCAAGGAACTAAAGAAAGCACTGTCCAACACCCCCGTTCTGAGGTACTACGGCGTAAATAATAATAATAATAATCGTGTGGCCTCCGGAGAGGCCTAGTGCAGGGCTTTCTAGTTGACGCCCATGAGCGACCTGCGCGTCTTAATGAGGATGAAGTGATGATAATAATAAGATCGTATGGCCTCGGTGCCGGGTGCAAGCTTTGTTATTTGACACCCAAAGGGTAGCTTGCATGTCGAATTTCGTTTCTCCTTGAAGCACTATGAAAGTCATGGAAGTTAGTTATCTAAACTCCTTGAACACTATGGCGCTTTCTAGTAGAGAAATGAGGAACTTTGTGTTGGCGGAAACTCCCGAGATTAATTTTGCCATTATGAAAACGGCCTACTGAATTCAAATGGAATCTTTGACATGCCAACATCGTATTACATGGTGTCGCAATTTTGCCGCCTTTCAAAAATCACTTACCACGGCCAGGAGCGAACCTGCAAGCTTGGAGTTAGTAATCCGACACGATAACCACTCACCCACCGTGGCAAGCGAAGTGATGATGAAGACGGCACATACAACCAGTCCCCGAGCCACGGGAATTAACTTCAGGAGATTAAAATCCCTGATGGCTCGGCTGGGAATCGAACCCGGGGCACGTTGGGCCAAAGCCTAGAGCGCTAACCATTTAGCCACAGAACGGCGTAAATGAAGACGTAACATTATCGGTTGATGCATCATCGAGGGCATTAGGAGCAGTTCTAATGCAAAGAGAAACAACCAGTAGCGTATGCTACTAAATCATTATACAGCACCGAACAAAATTACCCGCTATTCGCTACGGCTGTAAGAAATTTCATGACTACATTTGGGGTAAGAAATTAACAGTCGAGTCGGATCACAAACCCTTAGAGTCAATCTGTAAAAAGCCGCTTGTGAATGCACCACCGAGACTAAGAAGAATATTATTAGATCTCAAGGAGTACATACAACCTTATCATCGTATACCGTAAAGGAAGTAGAGAGATTGTGAAGACTCTTACGAAAAGGATGAAGAAGAACTCGAAGTTCTAATGGTGTTATCAATGTCTCAAAGCGCCACTGAAGACTTCAAAAGATCAACGCTTCAAGACCCAACTTGCCAGGCATTAATCAAAATTATGAACAATGGTTGGCCTAACGATATCCTTCAAGTGCCACATATATTGAGATGTTTTTTTAACTTTTCGAGATGAATTATCACATTGTGATGGACTCATTTTCAAAGGAGATCGCGATTTTGTCCCAAAAAGCGAAAGACCTAGAGTTCTGCAAGTGATTCACAAATGGCATCCGGGTAGCCTATACAATCAACACTGAGAAGATCAAGACAGTTAGCGTTTTGGGAAACTCTAACAAAGGACGTACCCAAATTGGTTGAATCCTACAAAACCTGTCAACATACACAGCGTAAACCTATCAAGGAAACCATCATAATGAAGAAAATACCTAAATTACCATTCGAAATAGCATCTTCAGATGTTATTGTTGTTGTTTCTACAAAGGCGACAGCTATCTTGTTCTGGCAGACAGTTACAGTGGATACTACGAAGTGCAAAAGATTAACAAAACAACAGCAGAAATGATTAATCAACTTAAAATTTGGTTTGCTACACACGGAGTTCCACAAGAATTTCACGCTGACAACGCAACATATTCGTCCAAAGAATTTGTGAAATTTGCAAAGGAATGCAACTTCAAATTAGTTACATCGAGTCCTCGTTTTGCATGGTCGAACGGATTAGCTGAGAAGTAGCCTACGGTACGTGGATATTGCGAAGCGACTGGTGAAGAAATGCGACATCAGCGGAGAAGATGTAGGCTACAACTGGCCCTATTCATGTCGAGAAATACACCACGAGACCCAGAACTAGCCACACCAACCTCGAGATTGTTTGGAAGGAATACGAGAACTCCAATTTCCTTTTCTAATAACAATCTGCAGCCCAAACTACAAACCGACGTAGACTACCACTCAGCCCCCGGGCTATAAACGGGCATACTGGCCATTTGCCCAGGGCGCCAAAATTTAGGTGACGATGAACGCAGAAAAAGGTTGACCCAACAATCTCAACATGAAAAATAAGTATGACATGGAAATCTTTAGAAAGTAGGATAAAATAACTATAATTTTCGTGAATATAAAATTAAAGTAAATATAACATACATTCGTGGTATTTATGTTTAATCATGATTATATTATAATACAATATTATAATATAATCAATATTATCTGTAATGAATACTAGTGTTGGCAACAATGTAGGCAGTGATGCACGGTTGACGCTGTTGGCAATACTCATGGATTTACAACTAGCGCATGCGCCGCGTGATCTTGTCAACTTCCTAACCTCAAAGATTTGATTTGAAATGTTTCTGTATATTGTACTTTTAAATTTAACTTTTGAATTTGTAATCTTGGTTTTTAGTGTGATTAATGTATCTGTTACGAACATAAACGTCACTTCGTACTTATTTGGGAAAATGAAAGATATTTATTTACAAGAAAATACACACACATTACAAATAACACTCAAAATACTCCATCTTGGATGCACTGTTCCTTGTCCTTCTTTTCTCACAAAAAACAAAAATAACTGTTGCCAACTGTCTGTCACATCCTCCCACCGTTGAGGAAAGACATCCTCAACTACTCCACATATCTTGCAGGAACATTAACAGTTCTACCCGAACGTGTGGTCTTTGGAGGTTGAACACCAGTTCCAGTCGACTCTCCTAAAGCAGTAGCTGTTTTCTTATTCAAGCCAGTCCTCAAAGGTGTGCTGTCTTCATCAGGTACTTCTAGTGGGTAGAGTCGCTGTATCGGTCTCAAGACTTCTCCTTTAGATGTAACAACCCTTGCAAGTCTTGTATTACCATCAGTTCCAGGGAACAAGTCCACAATTTTTCCAAGGGGCCAATCTATCCTCTTAGTGCCATCTGATCCAACTAGGACAATGTCACCTCTCTTGAACAAAAGAGTTGGTTTACAACTCGGTTTACCGAGTGCCAAAAGTCCCAGATATTCCTGCTGGAATCTTTTCTTCAATGCCATTCTTAGGTTCAGAAGATGACGATTTCTTTGATTCAAGGTTATAGCATCCAATGCATCACATTCTGGAACTCCAGTCGTCTTAATTTCTTGTAGAAAGCAGGCAGGGGTGAGTGGACTTATATCTTCACATCCATTGGTCAGATATGTTAGCGGTCTTGCATTTATGGTGGCTTCTATACTGCAGAGAAGGGTAAGCATTTCTTGGTAAGTTAGACATGCTTTACCCAAAACTCGTTTCAGAAGCTGTTTAATTAGACGTATTAACCTTTCCCAGAAGCCTCCCCACCAAGGAGCACTAGGGGGATTAAATCTCCAAGTAATACGTTCAACCGAATAGCGTTTGGAAATATTCTCCCAGTCAACACTTTGAAACGTGTTATCCGTACCCGTGAAATGTGTACCATTGTCTGAGTAAATCACAGAGGAGCGTCCTCTTCTTGCTACAAACCACCGGAACGCTTGCACAAACGCCTCTGTGGAGAGAGAAGTAACCATTTCGAGATGAACAGCGCGATACACCGTACATGTGAAAACTACAATCCAAGCTTTACTTTCATCTCTCAGGAACACTGGACCTGCCAAGTCCACTCATATCACTTCAAATACACAGGCTTCCCGTATGCGGTCCAGGGGCAGAGGGGCCTGAGCGATTTCGGTATGTTGTCCATCATGCCTCCGGCACTTGACACATTTTCTTATAATTTTTCTAACTGTCTTCCTTCCACCGATGATCCAGAAGCGTTGTCTCAGATGATTAAGAAGAAGTTGTACTCCAATGTGATTTTCTTTCACGTGCTCATCCATAATCAAGCGAGAGGTGATGACATGGTTCACCGGGAAAATCATTGGGAACCTGAATTGCTTCCAATCTTCTCGCAGTAGTAGTCTCGTTTTAACCCTGAGAACACCATCTTCCAGGAATGGATGTAGTGAAGATAGACGTTTATCAACTAATCCGTGGAAGCTTTCTCGTTGAATTATAGAAATGATTCTAATTTCAGCCCTTTCTAACTCTTCAACTTGCAGATTTCCTTGCGAGATCCTCTCACGTATAAGACAATTCTTACAGAAACGAAGAATCCATGCGATTAGATGAACTATTCTGTGATAGCTGGAAAAATACCTGGCATACCAGAGGGGATCTTCATTGGTTACAGTCATAGAATTCACAGGGTTTTTCTTCATTTCCTTTGCGATACTCTCTTCGTCATACACCACTTTTGTTTGAGGCCAACAATCTGGAGATTCGTACAACCAGGCAGGTCCCTCCCACCATCGAGAGGCTACTAATTGCGAAGCAGAACAGCCACGTGACGGTAAATCAGCTGGATTCAATGAACCTGGAACATGTCGCCAGCAGTTTAAATTGGTCAAGTTCCTGATCTCATTCACACGATTGCGGACAAACACCGACCAGTTCTCAGTCCTGCAGATCCATGCTAGAACTGTGGACGAGTTAGACCAGAGAAAAAACTCATGAACTTCCAGTGAAATAGATTCCAACACACATTTAAGCAACCATGCACCAATTGTAGCAGCCAGCAATTCCAATCTGGGGATTGTCACTTCCTTGAGGGGGGCCACACGAGATCTTGCATCACATAACTGTACACTCACTTGATTGTTGGAATCGCACCTTATGAAGACTACTGCTGCGTATGCAAGTTGGCTGGCATCACAGAAGACATGAATTTGCACATGGTCCCTTCTTCCAAACCATCGAGGAATCTTGATTTCTACCAGGTGAGGTAGATCCTTTACCCAGACCAGAAACTCGTCTCTGGACTTCTCATCAACTGCACTATCCCATCTTATATGAGTCTTCCAGGTCCTTTGAATCAACAGTTTGACACAAAGGGTGACGGGACATGTCACACCAACTGGATCAAAAATTCGATGTGCGAGTGACAGAATTTTCCTTTTCGTCACTTCTCCCACCTGAATACTATTCAACCAATGCAAATTTAAAGTAAGTGCATCCTCCTGTCGATCCCATAACAGTCCCAAAACAGATGAAAGGGTAGCAGAATGGTCATCATCCTGAGAGAACTGCCATCCCCTCAAATTAAAACTGCCTTCTGATAATACCCTACTAGCTTGATTGATAAACTCGCCCACCTCCGATTCCTTGTCAATGCTAGTGACAAAGTTGTCCACGTAGAAGGTCTGTAGAAGTCTCTTGATGAATAGGGGATTGAATTGCGGGTTTTCCACGTACTTCTTCAGGTGATACTCCAAGACAGCCACCAGGAGAAACGGACTACAAGTTAAGCCGAAAACCAGCCTGGCATGCTTGAAGATCTTGTAATTATTCCCAACGTCCTGCCACATCAGGAAGCAGATATAGTTTCGATCTTCTTTCCGTATGTTTATCTGAAGGAAGGCCTTCTCAATGTCTGCAATAATTCCTACTTTCCTCTCTCGGAATCTAAGAAGAATAGCAGGGATTAGCTCAATCAGGTTGGGGCCATCATACAAACAATCGTTCAAAGCAGGGGTTCCCACTTCCTTCGCTGAGGCGTCAAATACAGGACGAACAGGTGTCGTTGAACTACTTTCCTTCACAACAGCTCGATGCGGTAGATAGTGTCTGAAGTTTTCATCCTCCTGAACCGGTTCAATAACACCACTCCTTCCCCACTGAGTGAAAATATTTTCATACGTCTCGCCTAGTCCAAAATTTTCCACTTTCTTCCTTGTGTTGACTAACCTCTTCTCAGCCATGACCCTATTAGATACAAGAAATGATTTCTTTTCTTTCCAGGATAAATGGACGTCATACCTAAATTCTCCATTAATAGACATGGTTTTCTGAATGTGCACCATTGTTGCAGAGTTTTCTTCAGTTTTAGTTTTCCTTACGGCAGGATCGCTGATACCTAGCACGTCCAGCTTCCACAGATTTTCAACTGAAGCGTCTCTGATAAAGAGAGAAGTGACAAGGTTGGTCATGCTTGATTGATCTCCAAAAACTACTTTACCCATCACAGTCCACCCCAGCAGTGTCTCAATACATACAAGACCATTGCTTAGTGTACATGTTTGTCCAGTCATTAACTTTCCAGCTACATCAGCGCCTATTAATAGTTCAATGGGACCTTCAGTATCATAAATCTGTATCCCTTTTGCTCTTAGTTCTTGCAACCATGGGCCCTTTAACATAGTATTGTACCCTGTAATTACTTGATGCCCTAAGACTTCAAAATTGCAGGCATAAGGCTTTCCTAAATTCTCTATGTAGATCCTATAGCACATATGCTGGCTCTCTTCTGTGACTATCCCACCAAATAGTGAATGGCGTAGCATTTCTGTGCGATGACTAGTGTAACCTAACTTCTGCGCAACTGATTCAAGCATATAAGATCTCTGACTGCCAGTAACCAGTAGATCCCTTACCTCCATTGCAGAGGATTCTCCAATGACCGTCACCTTTAATGTTTGCAAAATAACACCTTGCACACCACTACGTTCTTCATTTGAAATCAAAGAATGAGATTGAAGTTTCTCATTGGTAGCTTCAGAGGAATGTGTTGGGCCTAGACATATTAGGCTGTTATGTTTCTTGCTACAGGAATCACATTTTAACTGACTTCTGCACATCTTTGAAACATGTCCTTTCTTCAGACAGAGAAAGCATGCTCTCTTATTCTTCACAATTGAGACTCTCTCCTTTAAAGCCATCTGCTTTGCCACGGAGCAGTTTGAACTAGCATGGTACCTATCACAAAATATACAGTTTAGTTTAAGATTACAATCCAAAAGTGCAGCTGCGGTAGGTGGCGATTCACTGTAAATGTTAATTTTCTTCGTACCTTTCGACTTGTCAGGATTCACATTGATGTTACCTTTACTTGGGATGGCCAGTTTGATCCTTTTCTCACTCTCTACTTCATTCTCCAGGAATTTCATCAAACCTTTAAGACGTTCACTAGGTTCACATTCCTTCCCACCGCCACTCCTCTGCCAGGCACGTAACACATCTATAGACAAGCATGATTCAATCATAGGAAATAACATTGCTGCATATTTCTCGGAAGTTACACCTAGGCTCTCCAAAGCACCAAGTTGAGTTTCGAGTCTGTCATATAATGATGAGATCTCAAGACTACTACAAGAATTCATCATTGTCAATAGTTTTCTAGTGTAGACTTCCACCAACAAAGAATCATTGCCAAAACGTGATTTAAGTTTTTGTATAGCTTTAGGGTAATTTCCACTTGTGGCTGGACACTGTCAACGATGTCGCGAGCTTTGGAGTTTGGCAATGTTGCTTGGATAAGATATTCGTATTTATCGGCATTATCTAACTCTTCATCTTCATCAATCTTTTGAAATTGATTCCAGAAACATAACCAATCTCGTAGATTTCCACCAAATTTTCGGAATTCGATCTTTGGAAGGCGATATTTACTTTTTAGGTTATGAGTGTTACTGGTGCTTACTGTTGACTGGACTTCGTCTTCACGTTTTCTCACCATTGCAAGAGCAACGGAAACATCCGCTGCTAACATATGAAACTTGCGTTTATAGTCATCTACTCCGTCTACTTCTGTGAACAGGTCTTCTTCTGACACCGCATCTTCCATGAGGTGTTGGAAGATCTCCTGGTCCAGATTACTTATGAGGTTAGCCTTCTCTTCCACTAAGGCATAATCTCCTCGGATAGCGACTATGTCCTTTATTTCTTTCTCCAACAAAACTTGAAGTGAAGCTAAAATTTTCGTGAACGATGCACGGTATACACCACGTTTTCTGATCAAACTTCGAATATCGCTCATTTTCCTTTCTATATCCTGTCACGGTCGCTAGATGTTACGAACATAAATGTCACTTCGTACTTATTTGGGAAAATGAAAGATATTTATTTACAAGAAAATACACACACATTACAAATAACACTCAAAAGACTCCATCTTGGATGCACTGTTCCTTGTCCTTCTTTTCTCACAAAAAAACAAAAATAACTGTTGCCAACTGTCTGTCACAGTATCAATAAATGGCTGCAAAATTGTATGAACGACTTACTTTCCTTATTATTTCCTGTGATACAATATCAGTAACGTAGTTGTTTGTAAAAATAAACCTATTATGCTATTTTGATAACACATAAATGAGAAAAAGGGCGCCAGTAGACCATTTGCCCAGGGCGTCTATCACCTTAGCCCGGGGCCTGCTACCACTAAAACTTGAGGAAAGCGATCAAAACAGAAGAGATATGCTGATCGCGGAGCCAAGGAATCACGCCAGTACCAAAATGACGAAAACATCTTGTACAGAGATCTAAACAACAAGTGGTACACGGGAAACATTTTACATCCAGTAACTGATCGCTCATATGTGATTCAGAAAGATGATGGAAAGATTTTGCGAAGAAATAGCCTACCAGGTTCATCAGACCATCGAATATTGAAGGCACAGTAACAAAAGAAACACAAATTCAGTGCGATTTAAATGTTGAATCAAATTAAGGTACAAACGAGAGAATTAAATCGTCAATTCAAGATCCACGAACAGACATCTATGGAAGATCAGTCTACTCATAAATCCAGATGATCCAAACATAGGAACATCTCCATTTGAACCGAACGTCGAGAAGAAAGAAGCATCAAAAGCACCCTCTTTAGAATCATTCAAATATACTGTCATCACGGCAGGAGATGGCCGTGCGGGGTGCGGGGGGGCTTGCAGTACGCATGCGCGGCCCGCCTATTCCTAAGTTAAATATATCGGCTTGCCGCATGCCAATGGTTGTCATTGCAACAGGTGACACTCAGCCACTGAAAGAAGGAATGTGCTGAGTGAAGCAAGTAGTGACCAACTGAATGTTTTTGGAATGCGCGATACGCAGTGAGCGGGAAGAACCCTGCAGTTCAAACCCGACTGCCAACTCCTGACGCGATATCAGTACTACAAGACATGGCAGAACTGTAAAACCAGTAGTTAAGTTAAATCTGTAAATCTTATCAGCGCAGAGAAAAAAAAAACCTTACTACATTTTATTTTGAGAAGAGAGATGTAACGATAACCTTAGGATTCGAGATTCGATAATCGAAACACACATCCCTGTAATGCATTGCGCAACGATGTCAGTTTTTGTTACTTCAACATAATACAATAATAAATGTTGCCACTATTATGTTGTTAGCTATTATTTGATTACCATATAACCCTGCATGTAAATGTTACACACAGACAGGAGGAAAAGCCTGGGAGATAAGAGATAACAAGCACATAGGAAATTCCTCCCAGTTCAGTGGAGTCAGTGACGAGAATAGCTGCTCGCTACCGGACCGCAATCCACTCTCTAATCTGACAATTTAACAACAAACACATAATCACACACAGAGCAAAAAGTCACATAGATATAACTAACAAACATTGACTAGTTGTGTTATTTTAACTACGGTACTACTGCAACTAAATAAGTGCCTGGATATTGTAAATAGCCTACTATCAACCATACTTGTAGACATAGATTTAATACCGTAGCCTACTGTCGACCAAAGTATTATGTGTACTCGAGTTAGAAGGTTGTTTGTGAAGTAACCAATAGACCTACATAAAATCCAATACCATCAACATTTTCGTCGTTCTATTTTACGTTAGTTCATGTAGGTTTGGATTTTTTATTTTTGTTTTAATATTTTTTTATCACAGTTGGAACACAAAAAGTGCACGTTTTTAAGCGTGTTTCAACCATGCGTCACATTTAAGAATTATTATCTCAAAAGCCCGTCATCAGATCGAATCCAAATTTTAACACAATATACATTGGAATGTTGTATAACGGGTTTATTAATTTCACAACTTTGTGTGTTCAAGAAACAAAGTTGTTATCATTGTTGTAAGGTAACTTTTTCTCGGCTCGGGGTAGTTGAAAAATGTAGTTCTTTGTTGCGTTGTAATCGTTATACATCAAAAAGTTATGCTGTATGACTGTGAAATACGTAAATTAATTCACTTATTTTATATCGGTTTGTATTTGTACGAGGAAATAACACATGGTTCACCAGCTAGCCTACCCACGGAAAGTTGTACAGCGTTGCTGAGATGGAGCCCATCACTTCCAAGCGAGATGCGCCATGATGCGTGTGGCACCATTTCGGCAACGCTGTACAACTTTCCGTGGAGCGGCTAGCTGGTGAACCATGTGTTATTTCCTCGTACAAATACAAACCTATATAAAATCGGTGGATTAATTTACGTATTTCACAGTCATACAGCATAACCTTTTGATGTATAACGATTACAACGCAACCAAGAACTACATTTTCCAACCACCCCGAGCCGAGAAAAAGTTACCTTACAAAAATGATAACAACTTTGTTTCTTGGACATACACAATTTTGAAATTAATAAACCAGTTATACAACATTTCAATGTATATTGTGTTAAAATTTGGATTCGATCTGATGACGGGTTTTTGAGATAATAATTCTTAAATGTGACGCATGGTTGAAACACGCTTAAAAACGGGCACTTTTTGTGTTACAACTGCGATAAAAAATATTAAAATATAAATTAAAAATTCCAAACGTACATGAACTAACGTAAAATAGAACGACGAAAATTATGATGTTATTGGATTTTATGTAGGTCTATTGGTTACTTCACAAACAACCTTCAAACTCGAGTGCACATAATACTTTGGTCGACAGTAAGTGTAAATGATCTGATGAAGATTACTTGGCAACGGAAATTCGTCATCCAAGTATATTTATTAATCTCATGTTATTTTTTATTCAGGATTACGGAAACACCCATTACAATCTGTTGACTGACTGAAAACCAACAAATTTCGCTGAAAAACAGCTTCATACCCCATAATTATTTTATTTCATTTGACAGCCAATACACAAGACGGGGGTCAGTGTGACCAGTATAGCGACTTTTACAAAAATAAATGAAACAAATGTATTCTAAATTTGGTATGGTATGGTTTAGAAATGCATTCAGCGACTATTTTAACTGCTGATGATGGGGAAAGTATTTTTTCTCAGTTGATAACATGGGAATCTATTGACATAAGACTACTACCTGACGACGTTTTGAAATCAGAGTTGGCAGTACTGTCCCCGGTTGATGAACATCCAATATGGCTTCCACATAAACAGTTAATAAGTCGGTGTACGTCAAATTAGTTGAATAACCTTATCTTGTAGCATATAATTAGCATAATATTGGGCAGGAATCATGGCTACACGTACCCTGACTGAAGTATTTATACTCATGAGAAATAATGCGATGCAAAGTCGGCATATATACTCGGAGCAAGTAAGTTTATTAAAGAATATGCAGTGTAATTTATAGGTTAAGATCATAGGCCCTATTACAGTTCTTGAAATTTATGTTCAATGGCATGTTCCACCTCTGAAATGTATATTTCTCGTAGAAGAATTCTGTAGATATGTTACGAATGTGTCCGTATGGTACGTTGTTACGCGACTGTAACCATATTTTATATACATATGTCAAATGCCTCTGAATACACTATGGTACTTACGGTACTGTACTTGAGGAAAGATTACACATTAAATTACCATTGTCAGCCACGTACCTCCATAGTTACGTATTAGCATGTAGACTAGTAAATTCTTAAAGAGATTTGATAGGAAGTCCTGGAAATGGTTAAAAATAAGAGTATTAACTGCTTCTCACATTGCAACCACCTTATTTCTGTCCTTAATGGTCATTAGTAAAAAATACAGTGGTAAGTTTCTGGCTGGCCAAATGTCATATTTGATATCACACAGCTAAGAATCTTCAACATACACACACTCCATGGCCTTATGCAATACAGCATCTGTTGGAGTAGAATGTTATGGCACTCCCATCCACCTGCTCAAACTCAAATCTCCCTGTTCTGGAGGAAATAACGTCAGACACATTATGCACTTGAGCTGACTGACTAACCTTTTAAGTAAGCCACTAGAGGTTGTGCTGCCCACACATTGTTGCACACCATCCGTTATCAACGTGAAACACTAGATTGCGAATGTTGTTCTATCACAAAGCAGCTGACATTTATTAAGTTATTGGGAACTAGACTAAAGCATCACTTTTGAGTTTCTCGTTATAAACAGTGGAGGAGTAAACATCCCTCACTAGATTATTTCCAGAATTATTATTCATTACAAAAGATACACATTTTGGCTAATTTCACCAGTGTGGAAAATTTTAACAGCACGTTCCTCTCTCGTATAGCCTAGGCCTACTGTTACTGAAAGAAGTTGGGAAGTACTTGAAGAGAATTCTACAATGTAATCACTACAAATACCATACAGTAGAGTGTCTGCTCTGAGATTGTCGAGTGTAGACTACAGACTTCAGGGTTGCCAAGACTTAACGATTGAATCAAGGCATCGAAAAGTAAAAGTATGTTGTTGTTTTTTTTTTTTTACCCCAAATTATTTTATGCCTTGCAAACCATCTTTTAATTTGGGGAAGATACGACGACAGGAAGTAGGGGGACGGTTTCTGAAACTGATCACTTAAGAGTAGGCCTAGGCCTAGCCTAGGTTCATTTTTACAAAAGCGAATGAATGAAATTCCAGTCGACCGAAAGGGTCAGGGAATGGAACGAATGAAGCCCCATTCCAGCGGTGAGGATATGTGAACTGTGCCAGCTGCTGAAGCCTGTCGCACTCCCCAGGGGCAAGGATTAAATGAATGACAGTGGAGAGTGTTGCTGGAATGAAATTTCTTGACAGGGAAAACCGGAGTACCCAGAGAAAAACCTGTCTGTCTCCGCTTTGTCCAGCTCAAATCAATCTCACATGGAGCGACTTGGATTTGAACCACGGACCCAGCGGTGAGAGGCCGGCGCGCTGCCGCCTAAGCCACGGAGGCTAAAAGCGAGAAAGAACCAAATGATGTAATGCAGCATATGATCTGAAAACAGTTTGTTGCTTTGTCAGTAATTTACAGCTCGGGAATTCAGTTGGCGGCCACACATAAGGAAAATAGGCCTACCCTTCGTTTGTCAAGGTCATCATCAATAACTCGGGATGTAAGTTAATTGGTTGATTATCATGAAACTTGGTGAGAGAGGAATATCATATGAGACTTGCTTTAACATAATAGTACCAACACACTGCATATAGCATACAGCCGCCATTTTGAAAATATGTGTTCTCTTTCTTGCTTTGTCGAGTGATTGTGTCCACACCTTGCTTTCGTCCACACCTTGCTTTCCCTATATAGATTTATATTTTAGAAAGAAACACTTCAACAGTGGATAATGATCTAACAGGCTGTCCAAAATGATCTTATTCATATTGGGTGAAGCAAACACTCAATCACACAAAACTTCAAAGCCATTTTTCAGTGTTGCCATATTAAGAATTGAATGTTGACTTTGTCGGTCAACACGAATACATGCATGAATAAATTGGGTTGTAAACATCTGATTCCACCTGAAAAACTCTACATGTGATTAATTGCTAATTACTCTGATTATGGGGGGGGGGGGGGGGGGGGTGGAATGTTTCGTTCGGCAAGCGAGCATCATCAGATCTAGGACAATATACAAACAAATAAGCGAGACAAAATTGCTCTATGAACCTCTTAATAGAAACCTACAATGCTAATCACAAACAGTCATGGCCCTTCAACTCTTAACCTGCTAAGGTGCAGCAAAAACCTTATTGAAGTGTGATAAGCAATAAGGCCCCAAAACTAGATTTATTTATACAAATATGCAGACACTGTGTTATAATGGTGCAGTAACATATGCTGGACACAGTTGGTGTATGGCCTCACCGAAATCTCGGATCTAGCATTTCAAGCATTTAGAAATTAAAATCGTGTGCTTCTTTCATTTAAATATCAACTGTATCTTGTGATACGAACTTCACTTGTCCTAGTTTGTGTACTAACTCCCTTGCAATTGAGTACTTTGCAATGCAGAAACGAATCGTTCCACAGAGCTTGTAGTACAAAGAAGCCTTTCTGCAGTTTTGAGCTAAAAGTTTCTGTTGGTGTGCTTTGGGAAATATTTTTCTATTTCCACAATACTTCTGGTGATGTAACAAATGAAAATATTCCAATTTGTCAAGTATCATCGGCAACAAATGAGCGTCAAAACCCATACGTCATAGGTGACGTCATGGAGGTCACTAACATCCCACTAAACCCCGGGACTCGCGATATATACTACAACCGGATGTTTTCTACCACTGAATTTTATCTTTGATGCCATTTACTTTCCTATTAAAGTAAAGAATATTGAAATCTTTTATTTGCAGAAGATCATATAATATGGTTGTCTAAACAAGCATCATCGAAAATACTTTCAATAGGAATATAGTTTTAACATCTTAAAGGAAAGGCAGAAAACCACCTGTTTTTATCCCAGTCAGCAAAATCTTTATGATATCTTCGAAGAGCCCACTAAGTTCAGCTCTGTATTCTTGTGCAGTGTGGCAAAGTCTTGATGTATGATTCCACTTGGTTGGTGCTACACTAGGAAATTTCTTTTGCACAAATTCTTCCAACGCATGTCTCCTTTTAGAGAATTTAAAAAAGAAAGCAGAGAGTCCACTCAAAATATTCTACATTCTTTTATCACACTCTGCTGGTATAGTAATGGGTGAATATTGAGTTTGGATAGGCTTATTACAGAGGCCCCATCATATGTCAGTTAAGTGGAAATTCTAAATTCATTAAGTACTGTACTTGTTGTCCATGAGTAAATGAACCATCAGCACTAACATCCAGGAATGTTCCATAGACTGCAGAGATAGCTGAGATGTTTCATCCATCATAGCTACAAATGAAATAGAGATAATTTCATTTTTTAATTCTTATTTTTACTGCGTCAGATAATCATTTTCCATCTCCAGTTTCCCGGGTGTGGTAAACAAGCACCCTCCATTTCTTCTGATCATGGTACACCATTTGTTCTTGGACATCGTCCCAGTTAAAACCATTCTTCTCCACCTCCGATCGTACTGTCTCTATCCACAGTCTCTTTCCTCTTGGTCTTTTTTCTCTTTTGTCCAGTTTGAAGTATTTCTTGGCTGTTCTTGTGTTATCCATTCTCATTACATGACCAAAGTCTGTGTTTCTCTATGAGGGTGATGATAGGAACCCTTATTTCTGATCTTGTCTCACCTGGTACTTTGATTCATAGTCCTGATAAATCTCATTTCTGATGCTTGAATTCTGCTGTAGTCCTTTTAACAATGCACATGTCTCCATACCATAGGTAAGGATTGGTACAAAGTAGGTATGATACAAAGTTGGATTAACTTATATGTGTGATTTTGTCATGTTTTCATTTTTTTTTTGTCTCATCCACAGCATATGAGTGACAGAATGTCTCTCGTTGGAGGAGACATTGAGGCAGGTCTGGAGTTAAGACGGAGTAATGAATCGCGAATGCCTCCCGCTTGGGTCGACGGATTGGAAGAGGCCCAGTATTCTCTGACACGACTACGAGCCAAATTACGAGAACTGGAGACCTTGCACACCAGGCACTTACACCGACCAACGCTGGACGATTCATCTGAAGAAGAGCAACAGATCGAGGCTCTAACTCAGGAGATCACTCGGGTGAGACATGTCTTATGTATTGTTCCAGAAACATTGGGTGCTAGAAATAAAATAACTAGTTGTGTTGGAGCCATTTAGGCCATCTACACCCCAATTTTGACATTTCACTTGCACTACTATCTAGCAGTGAAACCAGAACTGTATTTTGTGACCTGTGACCTTGTGATTACCACATGTGATACAGAGATCCAACATATTTCACTTTATGATCTTGGCCTGATCCAGCAAGGAGTCTATGCTAGAAATGGGGCTATATCATTCATATTCCATATTTTTTTTAGGGGAAAAATATTCACCATTAATTTTCTTTGTTGATGTGAAGAAGTTGAGCAGTATGATGGAATAGCAGGATAACAAGCGATACAGGAAATGTGGAAATTTTAGTTACCCGGAAAAATTATGGGAAATTCGCTCTTGATACGGGAAATCTTGAAAGGTGTCATAATGCCCGACTTCTTAGCCCCCTAGCGCTCGGTAGAGTCCTCCCGCTCAGCCTTCTATTTTGCGTGCAGACCACGCTACCACCCGCAATTTGAGCCACAGATAGAGCGCTAAGCAGGATGAGAACCCAGCCAACGTTGAATGCATGCTTTGCCTGGCCGACCACTGGCCGTACCCTCTCCGCGCTCGTTGCTGACAATGGCATACAGGAATCAGTCCGCATTGTTATTCACAGAGGAGACGGTTGTTTTTTCGACCTGAGTTTCTCGACAAGAGCAGCCCTTAAGAAGCTAACAGCTCGAGATCTCAGAAGGGGGGGGTATACGACATTCAAACAAAATATAATCTACTGTATTACAACTTAAAATAGATTAGAGCTACTTACCAATTACAATCCCTCCTCATCAACAGCCTCCTCTGCAAGATCTACATCTATACCAGATAACTTGGGTGAAGGTTGAGGGTTGGAGTCTAGTAAATGTACTCTGATGGCAAGGTTTTCCCATCCGAAATCATCTGCATTTTCTGAACCAGTAGAGAACTTAGTAATTCTGTACTCATATTCGAGCAAAATTCAGTTTTGTTTTTCCTCACCAAGCTAAAAACACGTTCTGTGGGAGAATTACTATGTGGGACCAGAAGAATTGCCATCATAAGTTTGCTTAGTGAAGGGTACTTCGTTAATCCAGAAACATCGGTAATCTTCGAAATTTCGCACCAGATTTTGTCAGCCCTTTCATTCTTATCAAAACTCAACGTATCGAACTGGAAACGACTAAATTCTGATTCTAAGGATTCTGTCTCCTCTGCTGTCAGTACCTTAGGAAACTGGTCAGTGAAGTATTCAATAGATGAATAACCTTTTGTTCTTCGCTGAAACACATCAGCAATTTCAGCATGCTCTAAAAACTTTTCTTTGATGGGCCACTTCTTGGAAATATACTCACATGTTTTTGAGGAGAACAATCTGACATCAGAAAAAAACATCTTCATTTGATGCTCATTCAAAGAAGCTTCTTTAATATAGGCTCTTGTCTTAGCTCCAACAACCAAATCATTGTCACTTTTCTGATACTTTCTGCTAGCAAAGTTAACAGAAAACAAATCGGAGTCGGGAACTGCAGATGCTTTGACAAATCTAACCAACATATCAGTGAAAAAATTATTCAATTTAGAATGAAGCTGATGAATAAGTGGTTTCTCTTGTTGCAGGAATATATTCAATGAATTGAAAAGTGGAAGAACAGAACTGAGAAACAAAAGGTATAGTTTGGTTGAAGGGTTTTCAAACTGCTCCTTAACTTTCTGAAATTTTGGGCCAGCATTGCCATGGTCTGTATCACAGAAAAACATATTCAATGGATTCCACTGCTCCAAGACTCTGTCGACACACTGCAACAGTGATAGCCATCGAGTTGAAACGTATTTCAATATCTTGTGGGGCTTTTCCCCAAAGACTTGCTGACAAAGCTTCAAAATATGTTTCCTCTTTGAGCTCTTCTGTAAATAATAATAGATGTCAACTAAAAATTGTTCAACATTGACATTTTCAACACCATTACACCCTTTTTGAGCAGCTAAGTGCACAAGATGACAAGCACAGCCTTGCACTTGGATGTTTTGATTTTCTTTGCAAATGAAAGAACTAACACCTTTGGAAATGCCAGTCATGGTACTAGCATTATCACATGCAAAACCATCACAATTATACCATGGTATATTTCCCTTCCTCAGTTCCCCATTTAAAACTTTAAAAATAACTTCTCCTGTATTGTCCCGCGATTCTTGGATGGTTAAAATCTTCGTAGCAATCATCCCTGCTTCTGCATCAAAGAAGGAAACAACTATCGGATAGAGTTTAGTATCGTCAAAATCGTTGCTGCCATCTGTAGCGAGCGAGAAGGGTTGATGCATTAAAGTGTCCGTAATTTTCTCATCGATGGATCTGGCTACACTCCTAATTATCGCTCCTGTTTTTGTTCTCGCAGAACTGAATTTAGATGCTATTTTTGAATCTGGAAACATTTTTTAAAATAAATGTCCGGCATGGTCACTGCAGGCCAAAGGCAGATTATGTTCGACAACGAAAGCCGTAAATAAAACTTCCGCATTCGTGATAGTATTTCTATCTTCAGAATTACTTAAAAATCGCGTTAATTCCTTGTTGGACCCCCTCAGTTTCACGAAATCCGAGTGAATTTTACTGTTGATATGTTTCCGGCAGTCATCTCTTCCGCCATGTGCAACCGAAAAATCGCGGGAACACACAGTACAAAACACGTGGGACGAAGATTTGGAAGAATGTAATAAACATGGCCACAGTTTTGTATATTCCTCCCTAAATCTTTGAACGACTTTCTGCTTCTTCGTAGTTTTGTTATCACCATCACCACTAGTTCCAACAACACTACCACATGCAATTTCTGGCACTAAAAATCGCTTCATACTGCAGGCATTCACTTTCTTCTCGGTTCTTGCTAAGACTAACTGTTCCTTGACCTCGGTAACAAAGAAATAAGAGCACGCGCGCAGGCAGAACGCGCATGATCACGTGAAGAAATAAACGAGTGGGTTCGAAAGTTGCCGATCGCTTCCGATTACAGCGCATGGCGCCATTTTTAAAAGAATAACACGAATTCAACCGAAATTCGTAATTTTACGTTACCCATTCGTAAGAGCGTACTCGTAAGGGAAAAATCGTAATGATTACGATTAATTCGTAATAGTTGGCATGTCTGAGGTGAGAAGCATGCTCAGAATTCTTGCCGTGTGGCGGTTAGACGTAGGGTCTTGTTATGTGGCGACCGTGGGTTGTGGAGAGGAAAAGCTGGGCAAAGTGACAGGAAGGCTGTCGGTACCGAATACGCGGAGTTAGCAATACTGTATTTGTCCCATCATTTACGCGTGTAATGGCGGACACACCTCCAATTTTACTATAAAAGTCGTGATCTAAAATGGGATAGTGGGTGAGTAACACCTATTACTACATGACCCCCAAAATTATTATTCATTATTACAAAGGGTATTTTGACTATTTTCAGTAGTGTAGAAAATTTTATCACCTTGTTCCTGGCTACTATAGAGCTTACATTTTCTTTCGATCTTTCACTTGCCATAGGATGTGCCACCGGCATAAGGTTATGCATTACCAGATTCCAGTTTAGTAGTCAGGTAATGGAAGCACTGTGTACTACAATTTATTGTTGTTAGGAGAAATAAAAGTTGTAAAATGCACCAAGGATGATATGATCTTCAGCTGTGTGCAGTGAGAAAGCTCTGCATGTGTTCATTCCTTATGTATTGTTACGGCTGTGAGTTTGTTTCATCGCTCGCCGCATGAGTCACAACTGCCCCAGGGCTGGGCTGTGCTCTGCCTCAGTGTATTGCGTGCACCTTATGCAACAGGACTACTAGGACAAAGGGATGGTCCAGAATATTGCCCAGCCAGCGATGGAAACCTCGAGAAGCCGTGAACCCTGGATGGGTCTAGAAGCATTTATTGAGTCACCGGCCTGCTATATAAGAGCAACCTGTCAAGCAGTGTGTGTGTGTTTTTCGAGCTAGTGCGAGCGTTTATCCTGAGCGACAGAAGTGTGGTAACGTGACTTGCGAAACCCCTAGTGAAGCTGATTCTCTTGACAGCGAGGGAGTGAGAAGCATACAGGGGGACTGCCTGTATTTTGAGCGAGTGTGATTTCACTGAGCGACAGAGGTGTTGTGGCGAAGTGCCGTGCGAGTTACGAAATCCAGTGACATTGTTTCTCAGCTTGTGGACAGCAAAGCAGCGTGTAGCAGGTTATCGTAAGTAACTGTAGTTTGTGTACATAAGGAAGAGGTGCAGGTATTCCTAGGACACGGGCCTCATTAGTGGAGGATTAACTGCATGACAAAGTGAAAGGGGCAAGAGGGCTCCATAAGGAAGAGACTTGAGGAAACTGGAGTAAGGTTCTAATTGCTTGTATTTGCTGTTGATTGGTGTATCTTTCTGGCCGCAATAAAGTTAATTATTTCTTTAAAGGAACAATCTGTGTTGTGCTTTAACCCACTGTAATCCAGTTAGCAAAAGTGCCACTAGGGGGGTGGCACGTAACAGTATTAATGATGTGAAATGTCAGCTAACGTTGTGCCGCAGACAACACTCGTAGTCTCTAAATGTTGCACATTTTCCCGTAAATTTACAACAGTTTATGTTTGAATTGCTTATAAGATCGTGACAAAGAAAGTGTTTCTCCAATTGGATGATTGTATTTAACTGTATGCATGCCGTGTATTCTTGGCAAGGTGTTTTTTCACAGAGCAACTTACCACCGTAGTAGGCACGCAGCTTTTTGCATTTAGTTTTCTGGCAACTTGTTTTAAATTATTGACTAAAATATTTCTAAATGCAGACAATCCATACCTCCATTAGGATTCGGGTCCCATAATTCACGCAAAATAAGGTTCGTTCATTTGTGAAATTGAGGTCATAAACCCTCCCTACCCTTTCAATGATTACCGTAAGGTACGTAGACAAGGGCGAAGATGTAAATGAGCATTTTTTTTTTAATTGTCGCCAGTTGTTTGGTTACGGTAATATTTTCCTTAGGTACTGAAAACTAGGCACGGTTGGAGTTCAAGGTGGAACCGCATGTGCTATCAAATATCGCTTTCTTGCAATACCTGGAATATGTATTAGTCAACAAAAAAAGTCAACCCCTGGCACTATACAGCCCATGAAGGGCCTAGGCCAACCAAGCGACCGCTGCCCAGCCATTTGGCCTGCATATTTTGGGGTGACGAGTGATCAGCACATCGGGTCCACTCAGCCGTTAATCTTGGTTTTCTTGATGGGCGCTGCCTCACTGTCAGACAGCTACTCAATTGTCCTCACAAGGCTGAGTGCACCCCGTTCCAACCCTCACGTCAGTTTTAAAATCCCTGACGGAGCCGGGGATCGAACCCGGGGCCTCCGGGTGAGAGGCAGGCGCGCTACCCCAACACCACGGGGCCTGCAATATGTATATAATTAAAATGATTATTGGTTAAATAAGTGTTAATAAGATAGGCTATTATAATTATAATTATTAAATAAATATTAAAGAAGAAACGATGCCTTGTTAGTAAATATAAGGCCTACCGGTACAGCGAATAGCCTATAACTCATAGCTTCCATCACAATTTAGCATTTAAACAGGTCACGTTAATGCATAATATACTAATATAACAACCGGATAGCAAATTATAATAATATTCTTACATAACATATTTAATTTGCACCAACTTAATACAATTGTAGTCTAAGATATGTTAGACCACTGCCGTTTGAAATGTACAAATCGCACACTTTGTAGGCAAGCTGTTTGTTATGGTCGTCTCTGATGCGAAGTTTTACTAATTACTCTTTTAGGAGACACTTGTCTTTGGAATATTCATGAAAAGCCAACTCTCTAGTTCTTATTTCACAAGTTGAACGCCTAATAACAAAACCACAATCCGAAATAATAAAGAAGATATTCACGAACGAACGATTCACTGCCATTGAAAATCAAATGGAGGTTCGCGGACCGGAAGTTTGCTATGCATAAGCTTCGGTGCATTTTAACTCGTGGGAGCTCTATATAGTTACGGTACCATACAATTCAGTCACTTCCAGTAAACATTTATAATGTGACACTCCTATTCTCTACTCTCGCAACCCTCCTCAGTAAAACAGTCATTTATATCAGCTCTCCTCAGGTAAACGGTATTTTATTTGTGTTCGTAGCATCTCATCCGGTCTGCGAGAGAGTTCACTCGCTTTGCTCACGCTACGGATTAGGCCTAAATCTCGCCATCACCCGTGGGCTGCAGAAGTATCTCCAAAAGTGCAGTTACACTTACGCCAGAAAATCTTGATTCGCACTTTAAGATTCATTTTTCAGCCATTCGCTATGTGACCTCTTAGAGAGTTGTAAAATATACGGGAATTTGGTGGATTTTCGTACAGGAAATATACGGGAATTTAAACATGGTGTCCACAGAATTTTCAATGTCAATTTTCCTGACTATTCCTGACTTTTTCTGACCACTTTTCAACAAAATTCCTGACTCGTGAAGTCATCGTAACATCGGAAAAAAGGTATATCAAAATTGCCATTATGGAAATAAGGAATATCAAGTGATTGGCATTTAAATTTTCTTGTTTATGCATGTCAAGTCACAATATTTTAGAGGCTGATTGCAGACACGTAGTGCAATGTGCTGGTCGATGGGGTCGCCACATCCCTACATCAACGCAAAAAAAGCGTACAAAAAAATAGGTAAAAGAGGTTTATACTATGATTTACTGTCAAAATGGAAACTTATCATAATGTCCAGCAAGTTATTGCTTTTTATCTTTCTGACTCAGGCCATTTTTTCACACTTTTTCCTGATTTTTCCTGACCAAAAACAAAATTCCTGAGAGAAGGTATGGGAAACCATGGTTAAGAAGAGACTGGGAAGAGAAATGTTGGAAATGGTGCAAGCAATGTACAACAACTGTGTTAGCAGGTACTGACCCCAGTTGGAAAGACAGATTGGTTTAGGAACAAGACTGGACTAAGACAGGGGAGTGTGCTGTCACCTCTCTTGTTCATAATGGTGATGGATGAAATTGTAAAGGAAACAAAGGAAGCATATGAACATAAAGAAATGAAGTTACTGTTATTTGCAGATGATATTGTGGTCTGGGGAAGGAACTCCGAAGAAGTGCAAAAACAACTAGATGCACTGAACGAAAATATTCAGAAGTACGGCCTGAAAATCAGTATAGAGAAAAGCAAGACCATGGTGATGACAAGAGGGGAAAGACAAGGAAAGGGCACTGTGAAAATTGGAAGTCAGAGTTTGGAAATTGTGGACACGTTCAAATATCTAGGAAGTGAATTGATGAAAACTGGTAGGTTGGACATGGAGATGGCAGGAGGGTACAGCAGAGCAATGCATTCTATCAAAGAGTAAGAAAACTTGTTTGGGATAAGGAAGTACCAAGGAAAAGCAAGGAGGTAATGTATAAAGTGTATTATGTACCCATATTAACTTATGCAGCTGAGACTTGGACCCTGACAAGCAGGCAAGAGAGTAGAATCCAAGCCAGTGAAATGAAATTCCTAAGAAGTATGATAGGAAAGACAAGGAAAGACAGAGTGAGGAATGAAGATGTTAGGAAGGAAGTTGGGATGGGAAAACTAAATGAGAGAATTGAGAAGATTAAACTAAGGTGGTTTGGACATGTAAAGAGGATGGAGGAAAACAGAATACCAAGACAGATGCTGGAGGCGAAGTGCAAGGGTAAGAGAGCAAGAGGATGACCTAGAACAAGGTGGATTGATTCAGTGAAGAACAGCATAAGAAAAAGAAATCTAGACTGGGACAAGATCGTGGAAGAAGAATGGTGGAAGGAAAGAGGAAAGTGGAGAAGTGCCATAAATACCCCGACCCGGCAGGAGCTGGATAAGGGGAAATGATGATGATGATGATGATCTTCAGAGATTAGTTGAACTAGTAACATCAAAATATGGTTGTGAAACACAAAATACAGTATGGTTAATATAAAATTCCTGACTTTCTAATACTTTTTGTCATTTTTTCCTGACTCAGGCCATTTTTTCACACTTTTTCTGATTTTTTCTGACCAAAAACAAAATTCCTGACTATTCCTGACTTTTCCTGCCTGTGGACACCATGCAGAATGACTTTGAACGGGAGCACGCCTCAAATGTGATACCAGCCCAAGCTAGCAGGTTAAAAGGCATACTAGTGAGTTTTCACATAAATAACGATAGTTGGGATTGAGCCACTAAGGGAAACTGGAGCCTAAAGGAACATAGCATTATTGTTGAAATGTTTTGAAAGAATTACTGAAGTCTTGAACATTAATACACTGTGATGAGTGAAATGTCATCTCCAAGATTTTAAAAAGTTACTAGTGTTCCCCATTGATCTGTGTGTTTACACGTATTATCAGTTCTTTGAGTCCTATAACGTCACACTGTATGTATGCGTGGCTCCTTAAAATTTGCACATCCTACATTTTTGACTTGTGAAGGGTAGGCCTACCTTAATTGTTGTAACTGCCCACATTGATAATCACAAATGAAATATTCAGTTAAAAACTGTGTTCATAATTGGATGCGCAGATCACGGGATGGAAATGATACTTGTTTAATTACTTCAAGTCTTGCAAATTGTGCTTCCCGTTAACGTCCAGTCACTGCTGAATTTAGTCAACCATAGCCGAGGTAATCTCTGTGGATTGTGTCGCGCCACCAGTGAAGCTGGGTGTACCACTGACGGGTTTAAAGGAAGACAATATCCCCGTCACCATAGGAAAGTGGTGGATATTCCCTTTCACATGTTGTGACATATCTTCGTCAGTAAGTATCCTCACCTTACAATGTTCCCAGAATAGCAGAAGCAAGTGAATCACCAAGCCCCACGCCCTTGCCTTACTGCTTCCTACTTGAATACAAATGTTCATGCCATTCGCTCCAGTAGTCTCAATGACAAACTGACGAGTATTGCTGTAAAGTAGGAGTACAATTTGGTCAATACAGATCTGTAGCCAAATATTGTAAATGTTCAGACAGAAGAGATGATTAGCATGACATTCAGTTCAGTTTCTCTATTGTTTTTTGTGAGTACATTTTCCTGGACTCTTCTGTACCGGTATATGTTTGTATTTGCAGATGTTTGGTGGCATTCATAGGTTAGTACAACAGGTCCGCCAACAGAGTAATGAGGGTAATCGACAAGAAAAGCGACTTTCATACAATGTGGTATCATCGTTGGTTACATCTCTTCAAGATCTATCAACTGCATTCAGGCGGGCCCAAAATTCCTATCTCAGAAGTAAGTTGTTTTTGAGTTGCAAAAAATTTCCTGTAATTTATTTGATGCCTCCATAAGTTTCACCCCTTTCCTACGCTTGCATAGGGTCATCTTGGGTCTTGAGGCTTTCCCCACTTCACTTAAGGAGACAATTGTGGCTATCCTTTCAATGTGTTCATTTATAGGAAAAGGCTTTGAAATTATTGTTTTACCAATGTCTGGAGAAAGCTTCTGATAACGTGAATTGGAATATACTGTTGAAGTTGCTAAAGAAAGTGGGAGTCTCTTATAGAGATAGAAGAATCATACATAGTTTGTATAAGAATGAAAGGGGAATAATAAGACCTGGCATTAACCAGGAAGAGGTTGAAATTAAAAAAGGAGTACAGCAAGGATGCTCGCTAAATCCTTACTTATTTAATTTGTATGTCCAAGATGCCATAAATAGGATAAAAGAAGAGATTCAAGTTGGAGTAAATATACATGGGGAAAAGATTGACATGCTCCAATTCGCAGATGACATTGCTTTAACAACAGATAATGGAGATGATCTTCAACATACTGTATACTTCATGTAATGAATAACATCCTTAAAAACGAATTTAACATGAAGTTGAATAAAAATAAAACAAAAATACTCGTATGCAGTCGGAACCAGGAAGATCTTAGAAGAGCACCAGCAATTTATATCGAGAATGATAGAATTCAACATGTGAAGGAATATAAGTATCTGGGAAGCTTGATAACGTATGATGGAACCAGCAAACTAGAAATTCGGATAGAATTATTCAGGCAAAGAACGCCTTTTAAAGAAAGAAGAATCTCTTCACATCCAGAAGTGTGGACCTAAATATAAGGAAAAGACTGTTGAAGAGGTACGTGTGGAGTGTGGCTTTGTATGGTAGTGAGACCTGGCCAATAGGGAAGTCAGAAGAGAGGAAGTTGATGGCTTTTGAGGCTTGGTGCTGGAGAAGAATGCTTAAGATCAGTTGGATACAACTTATGACAAATAAAGAGGTATTCAGAAGAGCAGGAGAAAGTAGAAGCTTTATGAAGAGTCTGAAAACAAGAAGAGCAAATATGTTGGGACATATTCTCCAACATAATAGCCTGCTAGCTACAGTCATCGAAGGGATGTTAGAAGGGAAAAACACAAGAGGAAGCCCACCACTTGCATATATCACACAAATATTGACACACACAATCACAAAATCATATCGTGAATTGAAGAGGATGGCGGAGAATAGAGAAGATTGGTGACTTGCTGCAAGCCAGCCCCAGGGCTGTTAACTTAACCTCTCAGCGTGGGAGGACTTTCACCTCACTGCTACCCTGTGCTGCGGGAGGAGAGGAGCACAGAGCTTGCTTACAAGTGCACACCGTCATATAAGACGTTATAACAGAGCCCAGAAGCATTGGATCTAAACCAAATTTTCACAGTTTGTTAATGACAAATGTAGTGAAGGAAAACACAAGTTACTGAAACTATACTATCAAATTTTAAAGACCATGCTTACCTTAGAAAATCTCGTAATACTTTGAAATCTATCAAGGAAGATGACAGAATTAAATATGAAAGTGGCTAGTAAACGGCTTTTTGAGAAATAGGAGCTCAGTGTGGGTTTTTGTACAATGCCCATCAGCATATATAGTGCAAAAACTACGTACATTTCTTCGACGGTAACTGGACCCATTCATTTACCCTTGACATGTGCCATCATGTGCTGCATAGCATAGATATTTGTCTGTTTCACTATCATACTCACGAATTCACACGTAAAAATAACTGAAATATTGCCACAGGATCTAAACAATTCCTCGCAGCTTCTTGCGGCCCATAATTTCCAGTAAACACTTCCCTTTGGCCGATATTATTCCCCATGTCATCCCAGACAAACTCCTGACCGGCAACATTTTACCCGTGTCTTGCGAGGTATTTACGTAACCACATTCACTCCCACTGTCACTACTTTCATTTTCAGACTCTATATTTGAATAGTCATTCAGAGAAACCAATATTTCCGACCCATCATTCACTAAAACTTCACTAATATCGGAATCCGCAATCGGAAGCACTCGTTTAGCCGCCATTATGTGTTTACAAACACACAACAAAAATCTAGCTCTTTGCAATCGGATTTATCTAATGTGATCGATGCAAAATCGATACATTTTTACTCGAGACGAGAGATCATAGCTTCCTTTATCGATATAACACAGCAAAATTGTAATAGTTACGAAACTAGGCACGAGATGGAAGCACAAAGCAAGCACTGCAACGTGCGTGCAGGTAACGGCACTCCGCGACAGAGAGTGGCGAGTTCATGACTTGCAGTTCACGGCACTCCACGCTGAGTGGTTAAGAGAGAGAGGATTAGGAGTGGACCTTTCAAGACAAAATGGAGAATGCATTTAAATTGCAGTAGAGCGTCGAAAATCCGAACTAATTGGGACTGGGGTGGGGGGGGTCGGATTTCCGAACATAATCTAGAAATTCCTAGTTACACTAAAAATGTTCAGATAATGTTAAGAGCCTTCCAGTTTCATCTCAGTTGTAAACATCTTCTCTCGTAAAGCCATTGGTAGAAACAAAATTCAAAAGCTTAGTTTTGAAATGTTCTGCAGCAGAGCTGTTAGAAGACAAGCTCTCCCCTTGAACATTAAGTTCCCTTATCTCGTGTCAAGATTTAAAATATTTTAGCCAACCTGTGCTGGCTTTAATGTCAATTGGATCCCCTAACTTTTCACTGATCAAAGGTCCTGATACGGGTACCCCTAAACTTTGGCTCTACGAAAACCATAAAAACACAGCACCTTCTAGTGAACTGTCATTTGCAGTTCTTGTTGTTTTTCTGATTTTAGACCCATCATCTGAATCTAACTTAGAAGCAAAAGTCAGAATGCTAACTTTTTTCTTTTTAATGTCCGAGATGGTAGCTTTACCCACTCCATAATGTTTTGACAAAGACGAGCCACTTTCACCTCTATTTAATATTCCGAGTTTGGTTTTTATAGTTAGAAATGTATGTTCCCTCTTGAGTGTCCCTGATGACGCCATAATACGACACTGTATGAGGTACACACACAGTACTGTACGCGCTCCGAACCACAACGTGCAACTACCGAACAAGTGAAGCAAGTGAACTGACACTGGCCCGCTGGGGGGAAGGGGAGTGGATACACTCCCAAGGCCATTGTTCTCTCACAGCGCCGTGCAAAATACAGTTCACATGTTTAAAGCAGGCGACGCTCTACTGTATCCTTGTTGATAGCTTTGCCCAGTCAGCAGAATTAATGTTGAAGTGGTAGAGTGACAGAATAATGAAAATTAGAATGAAGATGAAGAATGACGTGATGGACTTCATACAAGTGTATGCACCACAGACTGGAAACAGAGAAGAAGATATTGAAGTATTCCTGGAGGATGTAGAAAGAGTAATCTCAGATGTAGAAGTGGTGATCATGGGAGACATGAATGCACTAGTCGGAATTGAGAGACAAGGAAAGGAAGAAGTCGTTGGACCATATGGATATGGGAAAAAGAACCGGGAAGGAGAGGAACTTGTAAACTTTTGTGATAGGAATGGACTGATAGTGGGTAATTCATGGTTTCGGAAGAAAAACAGCAGGAAAATTACGAGATATGGGTGGGGTGATAGAAGAACAAAATCAGTAATTGACTACTTCCTGGTGGAAAGGACAAATCGCAGAAAGCTGATGGATGTGACAGCTTGACCAGGAGAAGTATTTGATGGGGACCATAGAGCTGTGGTGGCAAAATTTAGATGGGGAAAATTGGAAAACCTAAAGGAGATCAGAGAAAGTAAAATAAAAGTATGGAAATTGAAAGACAAAGCTGTACAGGAAGATTTTCAGGAGAGATTGAAGCAACAAATCCCAGTTACTGAAGTGAAAAATGTAGAAGAGGAATGGTCCCACTTTAAAAAGGCATTTGCTGGTGCAGCAGAGAGTGCTTGTGGTAGGACGTCAACAAGGGTGAAAGAGAAGGAGACACCGTGGTGGAATGAGGAAGTGAGGAAAGCAGTGAAAGAAAAGAAGTCTGCATGGAAAGAATGGAACCGAGATCAAACAGAAGAAAGCAAAAGGAAGTATCACAACAGCAAACGGAGGTGTAAGAAAGGGGTAGGAGAAGAAAAGAAGAAAAGTTGGGAAGAATTTACACGAAGAATGGAAACAGATGTAAGTGGCAGTAAAAGGATGCTGTATGGGCTTCTAAGAAGTAAGAGGAAAGAAAGAGTTACTACAAAGCTGCTGAAAAAGGAAGATGGAGAGTTGTTAACACACCCAGAAGAGATAAAAGGACGATGGAAGGAGTATTTCGATAAGCTATTGAATGTGAGCAATTGTACTGGTGAGATCGAAGTGACAAAGCCTGACGACTCTATAACAGACGATGATATAACAATGCTGGAGGTGGAATTAGCAGTACAGAAAATGAAGATGGGAAAAGCAACAGGGGTGGATGAAATCAGTGTAGAAATGATAAAGGCTGCTGGACCTGTTGGTATGCAATGGCTGTATCGACTGCTAAAGTGTGTGTGGAAACGGAAATGTGTACCAGAAGACTGGGAGAAAGGGCTAATAATACCAGTGTTTAAGAAAGGGGACAAGAAAGTGTGTGATAGCTATAGAGGGATCACCCTCATATCACAGATAGTATAAATACTGGAAAGGATATTAGAAAGAAGACTGAGAAGAAAGGTGGAAGGAGAGTTGCAAGAGGAACAGTATGGCTTCAGGAGTGGAAGATCCACAGTGGACCCAATCTTTAGCTTGAGGCAGGTGATGGAAAAAAAACTGGGAATATGGAGAGGATTTGATCATGACTTTCATAGATCTAGAAAAGGCATATGATAGTGTCCCCAGAGAGAAGGTATGGGAAACCATGGGTAAGAAGAGACTGGGAAGAGAAATGTTGGAAATGGTGCAAGCAATGTACAACAACTGTGTTAGCAGGGTACTGACCCCAGTTGGAAAGACAGATTGGTTTAGGAACAAGACTGGACTAAGACAGGGGAGTGTGCTGTCACCTCTTTTATTCATAATGGTAATGGATGAAATTGTAAAGGAAGCATATGGACATAAAGAAATGAAGTTACTGTTATTTGCAGACGATATTGTGGTCTGGCGAAGGAACACCGAAGAAGTGCAAAAACAACTAGATGCACTGAACGAAAATATTCAGAAGTACGGCCTGAAAATCAGTATAGAGAGAAGCAAGACCATGGTGATGACAAGAGGGGAAAGACAAGGAAAGGGCACTGTGAAAATTGGAAGTCAGAGTTTGGAAATTGTGGACACGTTCAAATACCTAGGAAGTGAATTGATGCAAACTGGTAGGTTGGACATGGAGATTGGCAGGAGGGTACAGCAGAGCAATGCAATCTATCAAAGTGTAAGAAAACTTGTTTGGGATAAGGAAGTACCAAGGAAAAGCAAGGAGGTAATGTATAAAATGTACTATGTACCTATATTAACTTATGCAGCTGAGACTTGGACCCTGACGAGCAGGCAAGAGAGTAGAATCCAAGCCAGTGAAATGAAATTCCTAAGAAGTATGATAGGAAAGACAAGGAAAGACAGAGTGAGGAATGAAGATGTTAGGAAGGAAGTTGGGATGGGAAAACTAATTGAGAGAATTGAGAAGAATAAACTAAGGTGGTTTGGACATGTAAAGAGGATGGAGGAAAATAGAATACCAAGACAGATGCTGGAGGCCAAGTGCAAGGGTAAGAGAGCAAGGGGAAGACCTAGAACAAGGTGGATCGATTCAGTGAAGAACAGCGTGAGAAAAAGGAATCTGGACTGGGACAAGATCGTGGAAGAAGAATTGTGGAAGGAAAGAGGAAAGTGGAGAAGTGCCATAAATACCCCGACCCGGCAGGAGCTGGATAAGGGGAAATGATGATGATGATGATGATGATATACTGTAGGTTGTTTGATGATTTTAATAAACATTCCAACATAATAAAATTTTATTTATTGCCGTCACTTCAGACTTCATCATCATCATCATCAAGTTTCCCGGGTGTAGTTTACGAGCGCTCTCCAAAAGTCTATTCATGTACCACTGCTCCTTGAAGACTTCATCCCAGTTGTTTCCCTTGGATGTGATATCTTCCTTCACTTGGTCCAGTCATCTCCTTCTAGGTCTTCCAACAGGTCGCTTTCCAGTAATCTCAGTATGCAACCCTTGTTTTACATATTCTTCTTTCTGTCATACGTTTGACGTGCCCTAGTTATGGTCTCCTTCAGGGACTGATTTATTCCAGCTTGTTCCCTGATCTTCTCATTTCTTAATTTGTCTTTCCTAGTATATTGAAGCACGCTTCTTAGAAACTTCATTTCTGAAGCCTGAAGTCTGCTGTCATCTTTTTTTGGTAGTTGTGCATGTTTCCAACCCATAAGTCAATATAGGGACAAAGTATGTTCGAAACAGAGTTTGTTTTGATCTTAGTGGCACTTGCTTATTCCAGAGTAGATATCGAACTTGCTCATAGAATTGACTTGATTTCAGAATACGGTTATTTAATTCAGGCTGTATTCTGTTGCCACTTGATATTAACCATCCAAGGTACTGATACTGGTTTACTGTTTCCAATTTTATGCCTTCCAGCATTATATTATCTTTACTTCTTTGTCTGTTAACAAACATTGCAGCAGATTTTGTAGCACTTGCTTTAGTCCATATCTTTTTCAAATGATCATTCCAGTCGTTCAGCCTTTCCTGGACTACCATCTCCCTATTTCCCCAGATAATTATATCATCTGCAAAAGCAAATGCTTTAAGATCCATGTTGGTGTTCTTATGGATAATAATCAAATATGCAAGGCGTTGTTAACAAGAAAACAAAAATATATGTCTGAAAGTGTGTTTCCTAATTGTGCACAGCGTTGAACTCGAGAGAGGAACGCTCTAGGCAGTATTTCGACCAGGACTTCATGTCGCCGAACGACTGGGAGGTGGACAACGAGGTGGACAACATCGACCAGCAGTTCGGAGATCGAGTAGGCTCCACGGTGACTCAACAGCAGCTCTTGCTTCTGGAGGAGGAGAACACTAAGGTGGCCGCCCAAAGAGAGCAGGAGGTGCGGCATATCGTGAGGTCCATCGTGGACCTGAACCACATCTTCAAGGACCTGGCGCACATGGTGGCAGACCAGGTAACTACCATAACCATCATCATCCCACTCCTAGGCTAACCCCTTGGTTTCCTTCTCTGGCTGAACCCCCCCCTCATAACACAAGCTTAGCATTGACCTCCAGTAGTGGTGGTCGAGGCAGGCCTGTCACATGTTGCAGGGTGGGATAAAACCAATCAATTTGCCTTTTAGGAAATTTTCCATATTGCAATAACTGTTTCCCAGAGGATCCAGGATATTTTTAGTGGAGTTGAAAAGTATCGTTTAAATTATGATTGAATTTGGAGATGGTGTTTCTTAATCAGGAGGCTCTCTGGTTTCCTTGGTATAGAAAGCTTGTAAGCTAGTTTTCAGTGTTGCCGTATTGACGTGATATTGTAACTTATCAGTCGGTTAATACGATTATTGGGAATAATTACATGTGATTAAAAGTTATTGCATATCGTACTTGTGTTGAACAGTTACAATATCAATTGGGTTTCTTCGTATGGAGAAATTTCGGATCCTAATGTTTATCACTTTAAATGATTGTCAACTGTATGCCCAAATTTGGTCCAAACTGCTTTATTTAAGTTCCGTTTCAGGTATTGGGGAATGAAGATGTCCATTATTGATTACTATAGGGATATTTCCGTGGAGATTCAGATCTACCACAAGTTCCATGGGCTGTATCAAAGCGAGTTTGAGCAGCTGATCTCTCTTGCGTGACAAGCTGTGGCCGTTGTAGTCACCATCAAACAAATACAGTACTGCCTGGAATATACACATTGTTACTTCTGTTTGTACTTGGCTGCAAAGCTTCCATTGGAGTGATGTCGTGATGAGCTGTTCACCATCAGCCTCTTGGTGAAAGCCTGGCAAATTAATTGGCATATGTGGGCAATTTTCTTTCCTTGAAATTTGAATCGATTTGATTTGGTTCAGAGTATAAAACCATTATGTTTGTTCCGAAAAAGAAGCAACACCGATACTGTGGCTATAGTTCCACACTACGTTCATAGGGTTAGGTTGCTTGTGGTTTCTTGTGGGTGGTGGACTGTTTCATTCCTCTCGTTCTAGTACAGTATGTTGATTGGTTCTTAACTGTTTCTCTTAGTACAGTAGTTGCTGTGACATCACCCTTAGTTTCATGCTTCCTGCCGTAAAGTCCCACTCCTGCGTTCGATGCCCACAAGACATCATCCCTTCTGCCATCTCGTTCTACCTGTTCCTTATACTGTATAGGAATATGGCATGTGGAATATACACACATCAAAAAAAGTTTTGCATCACCTCGGTTCCCAGATCTCCGGCATATAGACGTTGACTGTGTATATTGTATCCAAGATACAGTCCCTTTGACTGTTCATAGATGTCACTAAAACTGCTCAAAGATGTAAACAACCATGCATGAGCAGGGCCTATTAGACGGAGGGGGTACGACAGCCGTTCAGTTCCAGTCATTCCACCAGGACGAAGGTACGCTGCTCATGTTGTCTGTAGTTCTACCATGCCTAGAAGGTCAATACCGCAGTTCGATCGCGTCCGCATTGTTACTTTGTGTCAAGAAGGGCTCTCAACAAGGGAAGTTTCCAGGCGTCTCAGAGTGAACCAAAGCGATGTTGTTCGGACATGGAGGAGGTACAGAGATACAGGAACTGTCGATGACAGGCCTCGCTCAGGCCGCCCAAGGGCTACTACTGTAGTGGATGACCGCTACTTACGGATTGCCGCTCGGAGGAACCCTGACAGCAATGCCACCATGTTGAATAATGCGTTTCGTTCAGCCACAGGACGTCGTGTTTCAACTCAAACTGTGCGCAATAGGCTGCATGATGCGCAACTTCACTCCGGACGTCCATGGCGAGGTCCAGCTTTGCAACCCCGACACCATGCAGCGCGGTACAGATGGGCCCAACAACATGCTGAATGGACCCCACGGAATTGGCATCACGTTCTCTTCACCGATGAGTGTCGCATATGCCTTCAACCAGACAATCGTCGGAGACGTGTTTGGAGGCACCCTGGTCAGGCTGAACGTCTTAGACACACTGTCCAGCGAGTGCAGCAAGGTGGTGGTTCCCTGATGTTTTGGGGTGGCATTATGTGGGGCCGACGTACGCCACTGGTGGTCATGGAAGGCTCCGAAACGGCTTTACGATACCTGAATGACATCCTCCGACCCATAGTGCAACCATATCGGCAGAATATTGGAGAGGCATTTGTCTTCATGGACGACAATTCTCGACCTCATCGTGCACATCTTGTGAATGCGTTCCTTCAAGATAACGACATCGCTCGACTACAGTGGCCAGCATGTTCGCCAGACATGAACCCTATCGAACATGCCTGGGATATGTTGAAAAGGGCTGTTTATGGACGTCTTGACCCACCAACCACTCTGAGAGATTTACGCCGAATTGTCGTTGAGGAGTGGGACAATTTGGACCAACAGTGTCTTGATGAACTTGTGGATAGTATGCCACGGCGAATACAGGCATGCATCAATGCAAGAGGACGTGCTACTGGGTATTAGAGGTAGTGGTGTGTACTGCAATCTGGACCACAAATGCTGAAAGTCTAGCTGTATGATGGTACAACATGCAATGTGTGGGTCTCATGAGCAATAAAACGAGCTGAAATGTTGTTTGTGTTGATCTCTATTCCCTTTGTATTTAACGGTTCCGGAACTCTTGGAACCGAGGTGATGCAAAACTTTTTTTGATGTGTGTATATCTTGAGTTTGTTTGGATGAATGTTGATTGTGTTATTTTTGTTCGCAGGGCACTGTTCTTGATCGAATTGACTATAATATAGAAATGTGCCAGGTGCAAGTCCAGCAGGGATACCAACAGCTGCAGAAGGCAGACACATACCAGAGAAAGAATCGTAAAATGATGTGTATCCTATGTTTGGCATCTGTCACAATCGTGCTGCTCGTCGTCTTTATTATTGTGAAGTCGTAAAACTGTGTATCGGCTCCCTGGCTGGCGTTGGGAGCCAAGCCGTATGTACAGTACTTGACAGAAATGGTGAAACAATTGAAATGTAGCTGAGCTTCATTATGTTGCCAACATATTGATTTTTCACTAGATCTTGCAACTTTTATGTATATTTGAATGCCCTATACCACAGATGTTCCAGGTCTGTCACTGAAAGTAGCCCCTGCAACCAACGTTTCTGTCAACTTTCCTTTATGAACCAGGAAAGCAGCAAGGGGTGAACTCTGTGTTAGTCATGTGGTCTGTTCAGACTGTCAGTGTGCTATGGAAGCACAAGGAGCAGCCGACGTATTGGAGCCATGTTAATATACGCTTGCTCCACTTCCCACTTGTCCACTAAGGGACTTAGCCATTGTTAAAAACAGGAAGTTTACGGTAATTCCTTGCATAATTGTCGCATGTTTTTAGTCTAAAATTCATACAAGAAAAGCAGTGTGCAACGATTGTGCAAAGAGTATTAAAAGTTCAAAGAAGAAGATACATTTAAATATATAATGTTTTGCTTAATTCATAATCCCGTATATTTAACTTTCAACTTCAAGATCACTGTATAATTCCTGTATTTTCTCATTGTGAACACCATGTGCGAAACACAGGTCTCTAGCGATGTTTCCTCCAACATGCTGATGCTAGACTGGCGCGGCCTGTCAAATTTTAAAATTTTAAATCGGGGGCACCTTACATAAGTTTTTGCCAGTAGCAGTCGGGCCTATTTATAGTGGGCACACTCGTCATATCCAAGGCCAGCTCGTGGAAGCAAGGGGCCTATGTTTCACTCCCCTGAACTGGCACTAAGCGCGGCCGCTGTCTAGCGTGCCATGTGCTTGCTGCTTGCTTATCCCACAGGGACGAGACTACTTTCTTCTGACAAGGTCATGCCAGGTTATAAGGTCAACTGACGAATGTGCCATGCAAACACGTGGACTCTTGATGAGAAGCTTGAATGCACCATTCGCAGCCTCAAAGTGCCATAAGTATTGGAACGTTAAAATGTGAGGTGCACTCCAGTGCCAAGTGTAACATATCACATTAGTCTTGTTGAGCTGTTTGCATTGCATACGTGATAACAGTGACCTTCAAATCACGGTAGCTCACTCCGCACATGGAAACCAAAATGCAATGATGACTCAACCTTTTAGTAATACAGAGACATGGTAGAGTGTCCCTTCACCCTTTACTAGGGGATAGGTGCAGATGTCCTCAATCACCATGGCCATCTAGCAGAATAATAAAATGCTTCCCAGTGTGTCTATTGAAAATGGTTGGAGGTAGCCATCTGTACGAGATCAGTTTCCTCTATTCTCATACAGTTCAGTTCAAGTATCAGAACCCCAGGCTTAAGTTTATCGCCGACTGAAAGTCACCACGCGTCTGTTCAGATTGGTTTCAGTTACTCTTCACATTAGCTCCATCCCTTTGAGATGAAGGGTGAGTATGTGGACTTGTGTCTTCATTGCCCGTTGGCCCGAAATATGCCGGGAATAATAATAATACAAATGTAAATCGATGGTGTTTTTGCAAAAGATCAGAACCCACACTTCATTAATTTTACAGAAGCAAAATAAAGTTTTATTGAGTGGCAATACTTTGTTTTGTACAGCTTTCAATTGAACAAATCATTATGTTTGCAAAGTCGTACAAAAGAAAATGTTGTCACTCAATTAATCCCTTTCCCTTGTCCCATAAAATGAATAAACTATGGTTCATGGCCTTTTGTCAAAACACCTTCGATATTTAAAAACTGCCAAGTTATAGGTACTGGTGCCCTTTAACACACGCTTGGCAGGGAAGGTCCTATAGCAGCTGTAAGCCCTGTTATATGTAGCCGGACAGGCCACCAGGGAGTTGTCCTCTCCCTTGTTCTATTACTGTGAGTATTTGGATAAATTCTTGGGTGAATTTCCTTTTCTACTATTCAAGGTGGTATTGAGTGTTCATTTCAAATTTGTATTCACATAGCCTCATGCTGTCACAAACTGGTTTTTGAATCATTGAATGTCTCTTTGGCCACAGCTGCCTCCAAGGAATGTTTCAGCCTTCCCAGTAGCACTGGCTCTAGGGTTGAGATCTGGATGACCAGGAGGCCATTCAGCAGCAGTGGTGCCACACAATCTTGTGGGAAGGACTGAACATGCTGGGATTGGACTACTGACTAGGAACCCATCCCAATGTGCTACAAGGAAGCTGCCTGCCTTGCTTTAGTGCCGACACACAGTTCCTACAAGTCTTGTAACAATGTGTCTCTAGAGGTTGTGGTTTCTGATTTAGACACAGATGTCCAACACAACCCCATACAGCTTCCAACACACTGGAGCAGTGAGTTCAAAGTTAAGAGGAGCAAATCTTGAAGAAATCTACACTGTTGTAGTTGGATCCTGAATAAACCACAATTTTGGCCTTTTTGGAGTTTCGTTTGTCTCAGGGAAAACCATACAAATTACATGGTATTTTTCCTAAATAAGGTGTAAACCATGCGATGCAAAAACAGAAATTGTGTGGCACTGTTCCAAACGGAAGCAATATTTCCAAATAGGTTACCTACGATTATATTCTAGGCGAGTCAGGGAAAAGCAGTTTGCGAGGATAATTGTGTTGTTAATTTTATTTTTGGAGCTCCTATGTGCCTTTCAGTGCGGTTAGGGAACTTTGATACACTCAAGCCATGTGCCATAAAGATGTTTCGGCAATGGAATCTGGTTTAATTTTTTAGTACTAAAGCAAAATTAATATGATTTAGTTACAAGACTCGCCCTGATGGACAGAGTAAAGCAAACGTTATTGTGTATCGTACATGGCCTCTATATCTGAATGCGTTGGGACCCAGTCACTTCCTGCAGTGTATATAGTTGTAGAAACAGAGAAAAACCGACTTTGTATGTGGATCATGCTGCAGGTGTAACACCCCGACGATGTGTATATTTTACTTGCAGAGCTGCAGTCTTATTGACAGAATATGAGTTATTCTCAAAGTTTGCAAGGCGTGAAACTGTCTTAATCCATGCTACTTGTACGTGTGATTTTATTTCATTGAATGTGTAACGTTGAGTACAACTATTTATATAAAGCTTTATTTTTGTAGAGACTTCTGTTCACAAATGTATTTGTTTGGTATTTATTTGAAATTGATATAATAAAATACCTATTTATTCCTTTTATTGTGTAATGTGACATGTGGATAGGTTCAACCTACAAGGGGGACCTTACCTACTTTCCATCTGTTTAACCATGTGTGTGACAGCAGAGAGAACTAGGTATAAAAGGAGACACAGTGTTTATAAGCCATCGACGTCTGGCGGCTAAGCACTTTGAAAAGTCACCAGGTTGAGCTTCATTTATGAACACATCTTCATTTCCCAAGGACCTCCATACTTTCCTGTCTCTCCACCACTCTTCCACTTTCACTCCTCTTTTCTCAATGCTCTCCCTCACTGTATCCATCCACCTCATCGTCGGCCTTCCCGTGATGATCTCGGTAAATAATTCCTTCAGGACTCTGTCTTTTCTCATTCGCATCATATGTGGTGGGGGATCAGTCGATGCAAGATTTCCCTTATCAGAAAGAACTTGAAGATAAGCTTCAAGTCTAAAGAATTTGAACTTGATGAGGGAAAAAGGCAATAACGGTTTTGGGTGAAACATTAGGAAGAACAAGTTGCTGATAATTGTTGAATTTATTAATAAATGATGACATCCAGGAAAATAGCCCATTTAACAATAACTCGCAACACCAGAGAATAACAAGGAATAGCGGTAGGTTATACACAATTGAAAATGAAGAATCTCACGATTCAAAAATAAGTTCTTAAGAGGAATAACAAGTAACAATAAGCAAGAGTCCCATGTGAGGGGGTAGAACAACTGCAATTAAATGGGGGAGAAAAGATCATAGTCATCATGAACCGGCTCCAGTTTCCTGGGTGCGGTGAATGAGCGCTCTCCATTTAGTTCTTTCCAAGAATGTTTCCTCCATGGTCCGCTGCATATCCAGACCTCTTCCTGTAAGATCATTTCTAACCTGGTCGATCCATCTCTTCCTCGGTCGACCTCTTGGTCTCTTGCCTTTTAGTTCTTTCTCAAACCACACTCTAGCTGTTCTTTGTGTGTCCATTCTCTTGAGATATCCAAACCATTTCAGCCTGGCTTCAACACAGATCTCATTAAGAGATTGTTCTACTTGGACAAGATGGCGTATCTCATCATTTTTTATTTTGTCCCTCCTTGTTTTCTGAATCATAGTTCTTAAAAACTTCATCCACTTAAAAACTTGCTCCATGTTGGGACGAACAATTTGAAGAAGAGGGCTACAGCTGATTACATCATGGGGGAGCTCTACGAACTAGGCAGAAAAGCTAAAAGCAAGTTTAGAAATGCAAAAATTATGAGTGGCATTGTTCGGCGGGGAGATGTTCCGTTAAGGCGAGTTGAGACTGTAAATGACCGCATGGACTGGGTTTGTGCACAACTGGGCTTAGTGTACGTAGATGCTGACTGCTGGATTGGTGGCCGTGACTTCGCCCGAGACGGGCTGCATTTAAATCGACGGGGCGCTTTCAACCTAGAGAGCCTACATGACAGGGTCATCGGTTCGTGCCGGCCATTGTGAGGAGGAGCAGGTCCAAGGGTTGCCAGCCGACGGGAACAGAAGGAGCTACTTCGGGATATTTGCTGCGGAAGTAAGAGACTAAGATTACTGCAGGTTAATTGTCAGAGTTTAGGAAATAAATTAATTGAATTTTGGAATCTTGTAGAGACGTATTCTCCGGACATTGTCATTGCTACTGAATCTTGGTTATATGAGGATATAAATAGTAATGAAATAATTCAAGGGACCTACGAAATGTACAGAAGGGATCGGGGGAAGCGAGTTGGTGGGCTATTTATTTGTGTGCGCAAAAATATAGCTAGTTTCTTAAAGTGGGCTGAAACGGATCATGAAATGTTATGTGTACAAATTTCGGATAAAGGGAATAAATTCCCTCTTCAGTTTTTTTTTGTGTGTCGTGTGGCCTCTGGAGAGGCCAAGTGCAGGTCTTTCTAGTCGACGCCCGTGGGCGACCTGCGCGTCGGGATGAGAGATGGAATTGATGAAGATGAATGAATGAAACTGGACAAGGATGTGGAAGGAAGCGGCCGTGGCCTGTCGTAATGTACCGTCCCAGCATTTGCCTGGTGTTGAAAATGGGAAACCACTGAAAACCATTTCAAGGGCGGCCAACAGTGGGGCTCGAACTCACACGTCTACCGAGTCAGCAGAGAGCTTGGCCCCATGACCTATCGCTGCCCTTTAGCCAGCGTGGCCAAAGCTGTTGGTCCTCTTCAGGTGATAGGGGCGTATAGAGCACCGAAAGATAACTTTTCGCTTCTCGACACACTGTATGATAAAACTTGTACGGGTAATGCTATGAAAAAGAGCATAATTGCCGGAGATTTAAACCTCCCCAAAGTAGACTGGTCTGGTGAGTCAACTAGCTGTGGTCAAGCTCAGAGCGCTGCAAACAAATTCTTAAGGGAGGGGGGGATTTTCCCAAGTAATTGACTTCCCAACTAGAGGCAATAATACCTTAGATGTTTATCTCGTAAGGCCTGTAGAGCTGTATATTAACTGTCTGAAAGTACCAGGAATTAGTGACCATTCTGGGGTTGAATTAAATATTAGATACGGTGACATTACAAAATTAGACTCTGATGTAGCAAATAAGATCATATTCCAGTATATCAGGGCAAATTTCAGGGGTATTTGAATGAGCTATTTGTAGGATGGGCATCGGAAGGAAATCACATCAATATCCTGTGGACTAACTTTTTGAAAATATTAAATAGCGCTATTGATAAATTTGTTCCATTTAAATTCCTGAAACAAAACCCAGATCCTGAGTATTACACATGGGAAATCAGGAGTCCTAAACGTAAAATTAGGAAATTATACAGTAAAAGACATGATAGTGACAAGTATATGTTGAAATTTAAATCCTTATCAAGAGAGCTCGTCTTAAAAAAGAGGGCTGCTCGTGACAATTATATGCAAGGTTTACTTGGTTCGGGAGGCGATGGGTGGAAATATGTTTACAGTTATGTTAGGAGAAGAAAGGGAAATTCAAATAATTTGTCGATGTTAATGTCCGGTGACGGTAAATTAATTACTGAGAAGCAGACCATTGCTAATGAATTAAATGTCTTTTATGGTAGTGTGTCCAATAAATCCAATAGCTGTGTGTTGGATCTTAATGGTGAATCAGGGGCTCCACTTCTCCAAATAAACCAGTCAGCAATTGTAAAGCTAATAACAATGCTACAAGAAACTATTGACAAAAATAATATGGCAGTTGGGTTATTTATTGATCTCACAAAAGCCTTTGATACAGTAGATCATAAAATACTGTTATCAAAATTAGAAAATGCTGGTGTCCGAGGTATAGCACTAAAATGGTTCCAAAGCTACCTTATTGGAAGAAAGCAGCATGTAGCTTTGAATAAATGCATAAGTTCAGGAAAATATATAACTCATGGAGTTCCACAAGGATCTATACTTGGACCTACATTATTCTTAATTTATATAAATGATATTGTGGAATGTAATTTGAGAGGGCATATCAAATTGTATGCAGATGATACAAATATCTTCTACACTGGGAAAGACATAATTGAAATCATACAAAATGTGCAACAAGATATAAATACTCTCTCACAATGGTTCCAGGCCAATAAATTAACAATGAACCTACAGAAGACCAATTACATGGTAATTTCAAAGCAAAGCATGAAAGAAATCACACATGACAAAATATATATAAATAATATTGAAATAAAAGAGGTTAATCAGGCAAAGTATTTAGGTCTAATCATCGACAAACACCTGACCTGGATTGAACACGTTGAACGAATTGCTAAGAAACTCTCACCTATAGTAGGGATCCTAAGGAAACTTCGGTATCTTATTCCCCTAAACCTTGTAAAACAAATCTACTATTCACTTGTACATAGCAAGCTCCAATATTTAAATGTTATTTGGGCTCACTGCAGGAAATCCACACTGAATGATTTAATGACTATTCAGAATAGGGCTATTAGAAACATATTTAACCTTCCTTACTGCACTCCAGTAAAAGATCTGTACATCAGAAGTAAAATTCTACCCCTCAGCATAAGTGCAGATCTCCGAGCAGCTATGCTAATATACAAAATTAAACACAACACAATACTCTATAGCTCTCCCTACATCTTGAACTCGGACAATCATTCTTATGGAACTAGGCATGCGAAGGACGTAGCCTTATATATCATTCACTCTTCTAAATACGGTAGAAATAGTTTCAAGTTCTCTGCATCACAGTTATATAATAAACTTCCCGATGAAGTAAAAAGTGCACCAACTTTGTCAGTATTTAAGAGGAAAACTACGAAAGTATTGTGGGAAAAATTCGATGCATCGTAATACATCAAATAAGCTCAAAAATCCTGTGCTTATCATTTTAAGAGACCTTGGTCTAAACAATCTTAGATATAGTATCAACTTTACTAATAGGCCTATGCCCTTATTCATCAATTTGTGTTACCTTCAGAATTTTCTTCCTGGTGTGTAAACACACATATTACTGTACAATTCCTCTGTACGAGCCTATGGCTCTTTGGAATTAATTGAAT
The DNA here is from genome assembly GCA_946902985.2 of Meconema thalassinum. NCBI lineage: Eukaryota > Metazoa > Arthropoda > Insecta > Orthoptera > Tettigoniidae > Meconema > Meconema thalassinum. The sequence goes on along the minus strand of OX336391.1, from coordinate 90,477,201 downwards.
AAATATCATTCATTCAATACAAAAATTACGTTACAATATATCGAAGGGTCCTGGTAATATTGTTAGTGAAGTACTTAAACTAGGAGGTAGGGCCATGGCAGGATACTTAGAGGTGATGTTTAATGTGTCCATAAACAATGGGCAAATCCCGGATGACTGGAAAAGAGCTACGGTAGTCCCAATATTTAAGGGAGGGAGCAGACTTGAATTGGGCAACCACAGGTCGGTTAGTCTTACGTCCATCGTTTGTAAACAGATGGGGCATCTCATTTGAGACTACTTGAGGGAACAATGGGAAACATTATCATGGTTTAATGATAGGCAACATGGATTTCGGAAAGGTTACTCCTATATAATTTTCAAAAGAAAAATATGTATTGCCCGTTGAGCCATTATATATTTAAACACAAATTATGCTAAATGTTCCGGCATAACTCAACAAAATGACAGCGTTTCGCCCCGGTGTGCTATTGCTCAGTAGCCCAATAGCACACCAGGGCGAAACGCTTTCTTTTGAAAATTATATATTCAATGCCAAGGTAAGGTTATAATTGCTTTGGAATGGAGTTCCGACTCCCATAGTGCACTGGCTTTGCTCGTGACGCGGATACACATGTATAAAATACGTCTTGCAATGGCCTTCCCAGTGTGTACTGGACAGTGTCTTGGTGAGGTGTGCTTTAACCGACTGTAGAGCCCAATAGCACACCGGGGCGAAACGCTGTCATTTTGTTGAGTTATGTCGGAACATTTAGCACAATTTGTGTTTAAATATAAGGTTACTCATGCGAGAGTCAGATGCTATCACTTTTTCAAGATATTAGCGAATCGTTAGACGATGGAGTTTCAGTCGACGCTGTAGTTATAGATTTTGCGAAGGCATTTGATGTTGTACCGCATGACATGCTGCTCCATAAATTAGCTTCGACGAAGATTGATAGAAGAGTAATTTTATTCATCCAAGAAATTTTGTCGGGTCGTTCCCAGAAAGTGAAAGTTGAAGGCCGATTCTCGGATAAAATTACCGTAACGTCGGGTATTCCTCAGGGCAGCGTAATCGGAACTTTGTTATTTTTGGCGTTTATAAATGACTTACCAAATGGGATTCGCAGTGACTGTCGATTGTTTGCGGATGATTGTGTAATATATCGAAAGATACATGACTCACAAGACAATGCAGTATTTCAAGATGACCTGAACCTGGTCTATAAGTGGGCGATTGAAAATGAACACAAGAAAATGTAGTCTAATAAAAATAGGGAAAGTGCGAAGGCAAGATTTTCAAAACAACATTGGCTAGGAATTACTTGTAGAAGAAGATTCTTGCAAATATTGGGGCATTCACGTAAGAAATTATATGAAATGGAATAGTCATATAGGATGTGTAGTTTCTAAAGCTTACAAATCCCTGCACTTTGTAATGAGGGTATTAAAAGGAAGTAGTACGGTACCTCTGCTAAAGAATTAGGATATTTGTCACTTGTAAGACCTATTCTGGAATACGCCTCGGCGGTTTGGGATCCATATCAAGTAGGGCTCATAAATGAGTTGGAAATGGTACAAAGAAAGGCCAGTAGATTTGTGCTCAGTGACTTTAATCCCAGGAGCAGTGTAAGCCATATGTTAGAGAAACTTGGGTGGGAATCACTTGTGGCTAGGAGGATGAAATCTAGACTCTGCGCTATGTACAACACGTATACAAATCAAACAGCATGGGGTCAGCTTATCAAACGTATGGAAAAGCCTACTTACATGGGTAGGAGCGATCATCCTTTCAAAGTTAAGGGCCGACCACAGCGAACAAATTATGGTATATATTCTTTCATAAACCGTGCCATTGATAATTGGAACTCTCTACCTGCCACAGTCTTAGAGACTTTTCCCAAACATATAGGTGTGTTTAAGAAAAGACTGACTATTTGTGTAAATACTCCAGTTTAATTGTTAGTGAATTGTTATGTACAGTTATTTATTTGTTATGTATATCTAATTTGCCTCCGAGGGACACACCCCCAATTGCAAATAAACGAATGAATGAATGAATGTAGTTTACTGGTATTTCTCTTGGATTGGGTACAGGTTTCTAAGCTATATGTAGTAACAGGTACAAAGAAGCTCTTGTAGAGTATTAGTTTTGATCTTAAAGGAACTTGCTTATCCCAAAGAAGCCCTCTCACAAGATGATAAAATTTTGCTCCATGTTGAACTCTACTAGTGATTTCTGCAGATAGTTGGTTATCTGTGGACACTACACTGCCAAGGTAACAGAACTGATGTACTTGTTCTAATTTTGTACTATTGAGAGTGATGTTAGTACAGATGTTTTGTCGACTAACGGGCATCACAACCGTTTTGGACTTGCTTATATTCAGACCAAATTGCTTGAATACAGCATTCCAATCATTCAGCTTCTGTTGTACTTCAGCCTCATTTTCACCCCATATTACAACATCATCTGCAAACGCTAAAGCTTTAAATTCAGAGGTCTTATTGAGTCTCTTAACTCTTTTCATTATTTCATCCATTACAGTGATGAATAAAAGTGGTGATAGAGCGCTGCCTTGCTGTACACCCTGCTTAGTGTCCCATTTTTGCAAACTTTGGACTTACATAAAATATTTTGTACACATGGGATCGAAGGGGACTTTTCCACAATTTTCATTATAATGGTATCCCTAACGTTCATGTAAAAATTCAGCTTCTTGGGAATTTATGCAAGGGTACCCCTATTTTTCGGGCTAACTTGACCGGGCTATTTACTTCCCCTCAGAAGGAAGGCATACTGAGAGATATTTAATGCTCATAAAAAATCTGACGACTTCACCGGGCTTGAACCTGCGATCTTGGGCATAAAAGTTCAGCATGCTACCAACTATGCCACCGAAGCTGCCATACTTACTTTCACAGAGGAAGTTGCAAGCAAAGGCTGTTCTGGCACATCTTTGGCCTCTATTAAGGTCCCAGAGTGCACTAGATGACTTAAGCAAACTCTTAACATACAGCACCATTGTGCGGCCTGTAATGGAATATACCAACCCCTTCTACAATAAACAAATTGCAGGTTATTCAGTATCGAGCACCGTACATACGATATCAGGAGCCAAGTGGTTCATACGGAACACTCAACTATACGCTGATTGATTATGAGCTTCTTTTGATAACAACACGTATCAGGAACCAGACAGAAAAATTGTATCATAAAACACAAAGAGCAAGCATAAAAAGGTTGAGTGATCACCAGGCCACCGGGTGTCGCCATAAGCGATCATGGATCCTAATTGAATAGGTCTTCATATCTTTAACAACCATGCTACCATAGCACCAAATTAGTCTTTCCACCATCTGTAACACCTCTGTGCCTTGTGCACCAGGTCACATTCTGGCCAACTAAGACAAAATCAAATTCTGCTCAGTCCCTCATCATCATCATCATCATCATCGGCTTTAACTCGAATCCGAGTATAAATCTTCTTCCTTCAGTCCAGTTTGTGGATGTGTTTACGGTGACTAAAGAGTCCAATCCTGGCATGGAACAAGCGACCACACAAGTCGCATAGTATTGCTGGAGGAGGACGTGGTTGGGCTGCTCGAAGTTTCCTAGCTTGACGCTTGGCCTCTTCATGTATGCATCGATCCCTTTCAAACGTCTTTACAGAATCCGAGATGGTACGGCGCCAAGTTGAGCGGTTTTCAGCCAGCATGTCCCAGGTTTGTGGATCAAGACCTGTCAATTTCAGGGTCTGCTTAAATTGGTCCTTGTAGCGCCTCTTAGGACCACCATGAGGTCTGGTGCCATAGCATAACTCACCATATAGCATTTGACGAGGTAATCTCACATCATCCATCCGATGGACATGACCAATCCATCTAAATTGGTGACCTATTATGGATGATTCTATGCTGTTGATTTGAGCCTTTTCCAGAACAGCAATATTGGTAATGCGGTCTTCCCATTTAATCCTCAGGATTGATCGAAGTTTTTGTAGGTGAAAACGCTCAAGCTTCCTAAGATCACGTCGGTAAAGGGTCCACGTTTCACAGCCATACAACAATGTAGAAATGACTACTGCTTTGTACACCATAAGCTTTGTACTCATGGATAGATCTTTATTCATGAAGACCCGGTGCGCTAATCGTCCATATGCTGCATGGGCTGCGCCAATTCTCTTATCCACATCCTGCTCACAGGTACAGCTCACAGAAATGGTACTGCCCAGGTACGAGAAGTGGTCAATCTGTTCTAATGGCAAATTTGAAATGGAGATATTGAACTGAGGAAGAGGTGTGCCTGGTGAAGGTTGTGCCAAGACTTTAGTCTTATTGACATTTATGGTAAGACCAAAGCGATCACATGCACTTTTGTAACAGTTAACTGACTCTTGCAGCTCTTCTGGTGTGAGAGTTGGTGACGCAGCATCATCTGCAAACAACATGTTAGTAACCTTAGTAACCTGAGTTTTCCTCAAGGAGCGGAGACGAGTTAGGTTGAAAAGCCCTCCATCAAAACGATACTTGATCTCCACACCTGGGATGTTTGTGGGTGAATCATAAAGCATTGCAGCCAAGTACAGCGCAAAAAGCGTTGGAGCCAGTACACATCCTTGTTTCAGTCCATGGGTAATGGGAAATTCATCGGACATCTTATTCTGATGGCAAACCTGACCTGTCATGCCATCATGGAGAGCTTTGATTAGATCTACAAAACGCTGAGGGCAACCAAACCGCTTCAGCACTGCCCACATGGCTGGTCTTGGAACCGAATCAAATGCCTTTTCCAAGTCATAAAAGACTAAGAAGAGTGGATTCTGTTGTTCTCTACATTTTTCTTGTAGCTGTCTCACACAGAAAATCAAGTCAATTGTGCTTCTGGAAGTTCTAAATCCGCATTGTGACTCTGGGAGGATCCTCTCAGAGATAACCTTGAGGCGGTTAAGTAGAATTCTTGCAAGAATCTTCCCCACAATTGATAGCAGTGATATACCACGGTAGTTGCCACAAACACTGCGATCACCCTTTTTAAAGATAGTGACGATAGTGGCATTCTTTAGGTCTCCAGGTACCTTTCTTGATTCCCAAATTCTGAGGATAAGGATGAAAATTCTTGATTTGAGGGAATGACCTCCGGCTTGAATTAGTTCCAGAGGGATGTTATCTGGGCCAGGTGCTTTTCTGGGTTTCAATTGGGTGAGAGCCGCACTGAATTCATGATAAGTAGGAGGTACTGCCAACCACAGTTGTTCAGGTTGTTGCGGCACATCACAGAGGAAGTCTTCAGCAGCTTCTGATGGACGATTTAGGAGATTGGAGAAGTGCTCCTTCCAGCGTTCCAAGATTTCTTGACTATCAGTAAAGGTAGTAGAATTATCAGCGCTTTTCAGTGTACCTGATGATGAGCGAGATGGTCCATATATTTCCTTGAGTACGGCATAGAAGTTCCTCAAGTCTCGAGCATCCGATAGTCTCTGCAGTTCCTGAGCCTTTTGTTGCCACCAAGTATTTTTAATCTGCCTTATCTGCGTCTGGCATTTACCCTTGAGTTCCAGTAGTTTATCTCTCTTTGTGTTGGAAGTTGGGTCTTGAAGATGGGCAAGATAGGCATTCCTTTTGGCATTGATGAGAGACAGAATTTCCTCATTGTTGTCATCAAACCAGTCTTGTCTTTTCCGCACTATAAAACCAATGGTTTCCTCAGCTGACTGTGTGATAATCTTCTGTAATGTGGCCCATTCTTGCTGAATATCATTTGTTACTGGGTTTTCTGATAACTGGGTGACGATCCTGTTTCCAAAATGTTTGTACATGGATTCATCCTGAAGTTTGGATGTATTAAACTTCTTTCTTGGCAAATTTTTGATGTTCCTAGGTGGTTTAGGTCTGATGGATATCCTGAGCTTACATATAAGAAGTTTATGATCTGTCCAACAATCGTCTATATTCCTTGCTGTTCTGGTAATAAGAGTGTCCTTCTTATCACATTGCCGGGTAATGATATAATCAAGAATGTGCCAATGTTTGGAACGAGGATGCATCCACGTGGTTTTGAAGCGGTCAGGTAGCCGGAACTGCGTGTTGGTAATGAAAAGTTCGTGTTCTGCACAAAGACCAAGAAGCAACAGTCCATTGGGATTACATTTTCCAAGTCCCTGTTTGCCCATCACATTATTCCATAGCCTGTGATCTTTCCCAACTCTGGCATTGAAGTCACCGAGGAGCAAGAGTCACTGGTCAAAACAATTAGGGGATCAGTCGAGATATCTAGGTTCTGACGTATTGTCATCGGCAGAATGACCTAAAATGGTTCGACGTCTTTCTGTTGGTTCTATGGAGTGGAGGCAACAACATTACGGCAACCGAGATAGTGGTAATAACAGAAAGTTGTTGCAGACAGGGTTGGTGTGGACGTTTGTTTACTGTACCAAACGAATGACACAAGCAGTTGGGTTCAGATGGTGTAGTGAGCAGGTAGTGCAATGCAACAACAGCGTGACTTACCCGAAGGTATGGCATGGAGAACCGTAGGAAGGTTGGAAGCGGGACAGACACAGAGGGAGGTGACTGCAGCTATTGGAGTGTCCCAAAGTGTAATTTCCAGGACCTGGACGCGATTTCAGACAACAGAAACCGTTAAAAGAAGGCCAGGCTAAGGTCATCCACGGGTAACATCAGCAAGAGATGACCGTTATCTCCGGTTAACAGCCCGTCGAGACAGGAGGCTGAATGCAACTCAGCTGCAGCGCACCCTCTACGCGGCAACAGGACGCGCAATATCAACACAAACAGTCCGAAATCGCCTTCGGGAAAGTGGCCTCTACACACGGAGGCCTACGGTGTGTGTCCCATTAAAACCACGCCACCGTTTAGCCTGCAGAAACTGGGCGGAGAAACATCAGGATTGGAGTCATAAAGAATGGCGCCAGGTTCTGTTCAGAGATGAGTCAAGATTCTGTGTTCAGCCGGAAAATCGTCGTTCCCTCATCTGGAGAGAACATGAAACTCGGAACAATCCCGCTTATGTGCAGTAAACAGCACCATATCATAGTGGTGGACGAATGGTGTGGGCAGGAGTCAGTATTGGAGGAGTTACGGACCCCTATGTCGTTCAGAATGGCGCTTTGACTGCTCAGAGGTATCGAGACGAGATCCTTCGACCGTTTGTTGTATCCTACGCTGGTGCCATAGGCGATGGGTTCATTCTGGTGGACGATAACGCACATCCCCACAGAGCTGCACTGGTGGACAACATGCTTCACGACGAGGGCATTGATCAAATGGAGTGGTAAGTGTTGTTCACCGGACTTAAACCCGATTGAGCATGTCTGGGATGCACTTAGCAGAAGCATTGCAGCCAGACCAGCACCTCCCACAACGGTGTCCGAGCTGAATATTGGACTGATGGAAGAATGGCCAAAGATCCCTCAAGAGCTGATTGATAACCTCATGCTGTCCATGCCACGCAGGTGTGCAACTGTCCTGGCCGTCCGAGGTGATCACACACCATATTAGAGGGCAACGAGAATACTTTTTCACTATTATGGTAGCCCCATGATGCCTCGCTCTAAGTAAACGCCATGTAAACCTCCAGTAAAGAGCTGAGACAGCACAATGTCGTACTGTAGCACACACAAATTACAATTGTAACCCAATTCTGAATAAAAGACATTACCATATGTATCTTGTGTATGATATCTCACCTGATCCCCTAATTGTTTTGACCAGTGTATAAAGCTCTAAAGGCCTCTTTCTCAGCAGATGTGTACCCTTACTGGCAAAGACAGTTACAAAATGGAGCACAATACAACCACAACACAACAAGAGACTTCTCTAAAATGTGTTATTGGTTAAAAACTAGAATCCTACATTATCTAAAACTTGTCTAATCATTGATTTTGATATTGTTAACAGGCAAACTGAAGTAAGAAATCAGATATTTCATAAAAATAGATGATTTCCTGTCAGATCCGCACCATTTCTATTATAGTGTAAATACCCGTTTATAATATGTGCATGACTTTCATTTTAGACAAATATACTTGCTCATTAGTTCAATGAATGTATTCATGCCATATCAGTAGCATAAACGAAATAATTGTAGTTATTACTGAGAAATAATTTGGAGGGGTCAAAATGACCCCGCGCCACCTCTCCAGGGTTAAAAGGCAACATGAAGAGGGAGAAGTCCTCCTCGTACTAGAGCACGTGTAAGTGAATCAGCTTTTTGTCTCAAAAATTGTTGCTCCTTTTGTGGCGATGAATTAAATGAAGAATATGAAAAGAAACAGCACAGAAATTTCGGTGCAGAATTTGTAAAGTTACTACACTTACATTCAAAGAATCTGTTCTGAAAGTAGCTCAGTCTCGTTCTGATGACACAGCAAAAACTGTTGTTGCTCGCATCGGGTTTGAATATGATTTAGTTGCTGCTGAAGCTAGGTATCATAACGATTGTTATGTTTCCTTTTTAAAATCTACCACTGGGAGTAAAGCCGGTCGTCCTCGAGATGAAGCATTGAATCTCGCCATGGAAGAAATATTTACAAATATCGAAAATAGTTATGATTGCCAGTTTACATTGGAAGAATTAAAAAATGTTTATAAAAATTCAAGTATAGATAACAGAACTATAATTAAACTGTGATTGAAGTTGAATTATGGCGATAAAGTTATTATCACTGAAAACCCAGGACAATTAGCATTTATCTGTTTTATTGACAATTGAAAGGATATACTGCAAGTCATGTGTGTCCAGCCAGCCAGTGAACTCGGGGCACTGCTTGGATTGTGGAGCGAGGCTTCCTAGGCACTTGGGACCTATCGAGGAAGGCGTACACCTCTCAGCAAGAACTGACCGTTCTGGAGCTTGGAAATCCTGTCAAGGTTTCCAAATTTCCCCACTAGTTCCTCTGAGAAAATTATTGATTTATCAGTTTAAAATCTCCCCAGTCTGTCCTGGTAGCTACCAACCACCTGTCCACGAGGAAATGCTGGTTAAAAACTTAATCCCAAGGTACGTCGTCCCTAAATCATCCTCCCCGAACGAGGGCCATTGCTGTGTACACCATCCAGCCTAGGCAATACCTATCTGGTGATAATAAGTACCGTATTGCCTGAGGTCGCAGTGCACTTGATGGGCACACACCCAGTGATCTGTACGGATCATCAGTATTCAGCCAAGCAGCGACCTTGTTGTAAGGCGGATACAACTGAGAGGTTACATGACGGGATGGGGTATATCGTGCAGGCTTTCTGGGTTGGTCGGCCAAGTCTGCTACGACAGGCTGGGCATACCGTGGATGTATTCTGTTCACTCAACGATATCCCAACATTTTTCTACTTCTTCTTACTTTTTAAAATATTATTTTAATCAATTGTAGGGGCGTGGATATTTATGATCGTATACATTTTGTTTATTATTTTCAGGGTTCTTGGCGATATGGCTTGAAAATCAATAGAATCTATTATTTTAAAATTCGAAGCCTCCGTGGCTTAGGCGGCAGCACGCCGGCCTCTCACCGCTGGGTCCGTGGTTCAAATCCCGGTCACTCCATGTGAGATCTGTGCTGGACAAAACTGAGGCAGACAGGTTTTTCTCCGGGTACTCCGGTTTTCCCTGTCACAATTTCATTCCAGCAACACTCTCCACTATCATTTCATTTGTCATTCATTTAATCATTGCCCCAGAGGAGTGCGTCAGGCCTCGACAGCCGGCACAGTTCATATCCTCGTCGCTAGATGGGGGCTTCATTCATTCCATTCCTGACCCGGTCGGAGACTGGAAGCAGGCTGTGGATTTTCTTTCATTTTAACATTCACTATTAACCTTGTTCTAAATTGGGGGCAATGTTTCACCACCCTTGTCTGGGTTCCCCCATTATGTATTCTATATCCTTGAGATTCAAATTCTTCCAAAGTATATCTTTTGGAGACCCACTTCTTCTTTTCTTCTTCTTTTACGGCCTCATTGGACCACTTTAGTCAATCATTTCTTGGTCCTCTTCTTCAGTAAGTTTCCTTTCCGAGTTGCCCAGTAGCTTTTCATTCGCTCTGATCTTCTCAGGCGTTCCTCATCTGTAAATACCCTTTTTATTGTATTAATTTTGTCTATTTTTGCCTGAAATCTTATTTTTAATTTTGCCTGAAATCTTATTTGTATATCTTTCAATTTTTTTTATTTTTTGTTTTGTTTTGCAAGTCATCCAAGGTTATTTCTAATTCTTTCATATCTTCTCTAATTTCCTTAATCAATCCTAGGATTGTTTCATATTCCAAAGTTTCACTACAATTTTTCTAGACAACTTGGTTTCTGGTGTCCTCATGTGGTGACCAAAAAAAGAAATCCGTTTCTTCCGAATAGTATCAGTGATGGGCTCCAGTTCTCTGTATACCACTTCATTTGGAGACCCACTATTATACATTTTTTCTGTGAAACTTTGAGTTCTCCAGTTTCTAAGAGGAACATTGTGTGTGTTGCAAGGTTGTTATTGTGTTTAATCCTATTCTTGTAAGTTGATAAGTTTTGATGCTTGCAAACTCTCTGACTTGTTGCTGGCTTCTGGTTGGCTACCCACCAATTCTGATGTAGCCTTGTTATGACTATTATATGATTGCAGATTTTGGTAAGTCTGTTGTCAGGCATTCTTGAAAAAAAAAAAAAAAAAATTATATATTTAAAAAAAAAAGTCTCATCTATTAAGAGATGTTTTATCCCAGCACCTCAATTACTGTTCTACACAGAAATACAGGTTACATAAACACGTAGGTGATGGGGCTAATGATCAAAGTGTCCAAGCCCCTACAGTGAATTAATAACAAACATTGGAATGTGTAGGATTTACAGGGATGCTGGTAGTGTCTGTACACTAGAGGAAAGGCATACTTAACAGATGTATCTTTATTCACACACATATATAAGGCACGCATAATCTGTCACATTAACTTACACAATACAAGAAACATGTCTGCTCGAAGCACAAGACGTGGACGTACTGCCATCGTGAAGGTTGACAGTCAAAGTGAAACTCTTTCACCTTGATACCAACAGAAATATAGACTAATACACACAGAGTAGCCAACGTCGGTGCTTTTCCACTAAATTTTGTTCTTTTGTTTAAGAGCATCATAGAGGTTAAATGCATCCATCAGTGGTAAGCAGGATATCTGAAAATGTTTGAGTGTTCATCTAGAAATATTTAAGATTATTGTGTGTAGAGGTATTTCAAATCAAGAAAGGAGGTTTTAGTGTGTTCTATCACATACGGAATGGTAGTGTGTGTGTGTGTGGACATCGGAGAACCGTGGCACACTGCTTCAGCCATCCAGTGGGCAAGGCTATCCACTGATAAGGGTGTAGTACCTGAAACACATTCACAAATTGGGATATGATTGGAATAGACCACGGGGACAAGTGCTGGAGATGGTGGCGATGAGCACCGAGTATTTGGATGTATATTTTAAAGTTCTAATCAAGTTACAGTTTTTGTCATCAATTATGTTCCATATTCTTTTTATAAAAATGGGAAAAACTAGTGTACAGTTCATGCAAAAGTTCTGATGGTTAGGGCCAAGTTTAAAGATTGGATAGTGGAAGTGCCAGGGGTGGTTTGGTGCCACTTGAGGTGTAATCTGAAAGTTAACTAAAGAGGTGAGGTTGATGAATCTAATTATTTCACTTAAATACTGTGATAATTAAATGTCTATCGAGGGAGAGCGAATATACTATTGCTCATTGGCAGGATTTTCTACTCATTTAGCAGATGTTTCATTGACCCCGTTGGCAACATTTAATATGGATTTGCAGTTGTGTAACATACAGTAAACTTTAAACATGTTGGAACATAAATACTTGTTGCATTAATACAAAATAGATGTACAAGTTTGACTTTAACCACGTATGTTAACTTTTAACAATTGCCATTATTGGAAACAAGCGTATCCCTAGTCTACAAGTTTCACTTTGACTTGTGTAGGTTGGTAATAACAGTAAACATAACAGGTCTAGGAACGTGGTTTTACGCTTGACTGCACAGACATTGCTAAATTGAACTTGAGGAAACCAAGCAAGTGAGCACACACCCAGCATGCCCTTACCTTGGCGTGAAACGGCGTTCCTCGGACCTGCGCACTATCTGGACATGACCAACAGTATCACTTCGCTGTTTCACCCATCAAGTTCTCTCTCTCACCCATTGTCCCCTTTTGAGATATTTGATGTGTGTTATTTTAAATTATTGAACACTAGAAAAGTAAAGACATAAATTTCTTCACTTCTGAGAAAAACAAATGCTGGATCATATCCCCGACTACTCTCACTCATTGTCAATATTTTCCTCATGTTTAGTGCTAAGGTCACAGGGATGGATTTAGAACCTGTCGTACAATAACAAGAGTCTTCATTCATTTATTGTAAAAAAGTACAAATTGCACCAATTCCAGGCTATTCAATACAAAAGGATACAAGGTTACAGTTTCCTCTCCCATTATTCATATTATACATTTCATCCTTGCATGGTCATCAGCCTCAACTGAGGAAAAGGAAAGCTAAGTGCAGTTGGAAGATGACAAGAGTTAATCAGTGGAGGTTGAACAGATTTAAGCTTTTTGATTGCAGTCACCCCATACAATTTATAATCTTGAACAAGGAGCATAAAAGAACACAGTATGCCCATACTGTTTACACCTAATGATGCAATGACAACTTAATATTCAAGTACTGTAGCCAAGCACATGGAAAAATCCACTACCTAGACGTAAGAATTGACCATACATCGAAGCAAAGAATATAAGTGATCGAAGGATCTAGAAAGGTTTTGCCATCTTATGCAATGAAAGTAAACTCATCGATTATCACAAACATCATCGATTGTATTACGTAACCAAGTTTTGCATTCGACAACGAAAACTTGCACAATCTCTAATGTTAGGAGGCAAGGTGCCTGGAGAAACTTGGTTATACAATGTTGGTAAGATTTAGATAGATCAGTCGCAGTTTTATTTTCCAATTTTTTAAGGCATAGGATAATGTTCTTCATATTGAAATAATAAAATGTGAACTGTTGTTATTTGCAACATTGTGGTACCTACACTTATCATTATCAGTAGGGCTTATTTCCCGTTTTGCCTAGCAGGTGCGGATTCAAGGGGGGGTCACGGGGGTCATGCCCTCCTCAAATGGAGACCAATTTTTTTTGCAAACTCAAAAAACGAAAACACAATAACCAGACAAATAAAACTTTACGAATTTTAACTGAAAAACAGTTTTTTTTTTTCATTTTATTCAATACTGAAAATATCGTTATTGCAATTATGTTCTGTTACAACTGTACATATTTACAACTTCATACCGGTTATATAAAAACGATTATTTATATAACAAAATTGACTCGTCTATTTTGTTTAGCAAACCTTGTGATTACCGAATCGATGTCTATAGTGATGTCACGATGAATGTGCAGCAATGCACGGATAGGAAATTGGGGCTTTTTTTGCACCAAAAAATTTTACCGACCTCCAAACTGCAAGCTTGGTTGGCAATTTGAGCTGTGACTTTCTCCCTTTGTCGGTACCAAGTCGACTTGCCGAAACTGTAACGTACCTTGATACTTTTCTCGAAGCTCGATGTAAAATTCGCCATTGCAATTTGTATGAATATTTTTGGTGCGCTAAACGCATCAAATTTCTATCCATGTAGCTTGAAAAAAAATTGGTCTGGTTTTGTACGTTTGGTTATTTTGTGATTGCGTTTTTAGTGATTCAATTTTTCTTAACAATTTCGATTCTCTGACCCATCCAAAGCCAAACTCTAGATCCGCGCCTGTTGCCTAGAGGTATATTTGGTTACAAAATTATATTTCCAAGTAGTAGAGTCTCTTTCAGAGGTTCAATGAACCGCATCGAGGTCATCAGAGCATCAATTTAATCCATATGGGATGTCGATTGCATTCATCACGAGACTACCCACATTCAGATTTCATATGAATCACATATCCTCCACTAGCTATACACACGAATGCAATTTTACTTAACTTGAATAATAATAATAATGTTATTGGGATTAGTATAAAAAGGAAGAAAGCTTGTAGTTTTACCATGACCATTAATCTTGCAATCATGAAAGGGTTGGCTAAACAAACTCTCTTACTAGCGTGCTTGTTTGACAGTATTAGGCTTTATCTTGTATGTCGCTTTCTAATCAACTTCCCCTTCCTGACCATTTTCAGTGAAACATTACTCTTTGATCTTCTAGAGCAATTATTCCTAGAAGAAATCTCCAATAAAAATTTGAAAAAAGCATTTAGAAACAATTTAAATGTCAATTAGTGAGGAATCAATTTCACACTATCATCACATCGAACACAATCATCATGGCTCCTTCATTTCTTTTCCCCAGGTTCATAAATTTAGGATTTAAGTTGCCCCCGTATCCAGGATTACCAACTGAAAAATTTTAAATGGAGGGCATTTCTTTGGAGAAACCAAGAGTTTAAAAAGAAGCCTGTCAACTTGAATCACTAGGGCTCTAATACAGAACAAATGCAAATATCACCACTTCCATACTTTGTCAACAGAACATTGAATGCTTACTCACGTCCACTACAGGAATGGCAGAACTTGGAGGTGGAAAGGTGCACCATTTTCCATCAGAGGGAGAACAGCTCTTTGATGATGCCCGTACGTTAGTTATGTCTTAGTTCTATCATTAGTCGCACGATACAAAAAAATATAATTTCAGCAAGAATGCCAAATATTCTCAAAAACTTTAGAAATGCCTGCTGAAAATGATGGATGGTTGGTAACCCTGCCTGTATCCTTATGTTGCTACAAGGAGCAAGTTTTAATTCTTTTTCCTGTGTCTTGGATACCATCTAACGTAGGGACTATTATTTGTTTGCACAAGGTTTTTGAATCTGTTAATTGTTTTAAGAGAGAATGGATGAGAAGAAGATTCCCAAGAGGATACATGAGATGCAGATGCAGAAGAAACTACCAAGGGGAAGACCAAGAGATAGATGGCTGAAAGGAGTGGAGGAATGTGCCAAGAAGAGAGGCGAGGACTGGACCAGAGTGACAGCGGAGAGGTGGTGGGAAGAAAGAACTAAGTGGCGAGGCTTATGTTCCAAACAGACCCAGCCTGGGGCTGGAAACTGTACAAGATGATGATGATGAATTGTTTTAAGGGAATTCTGATGAATACATTTTCTATTTTCTTTGCAATCCCGAGGTTCAAGAATCAGATATTTTCAGATTTGGAATTCATGAAAACTCTCGAATATCTGGAAGCTGTTTCCAGTGTTGCCTTGATAGATTCTAGATTTTCTTCAGTCAACATGTTAACAGGAACACCTCTGCGTGGAGTGACAAGCAACTAGCTTAACGACTGCACTTGGCCATTTACCCTTGTTAGATCTGTTTATAATCAACTTCATGGGTGTTCTTGTAATTTTAACATGGATTTTACTTGAAGTAGCCAGACCCAATGTTGCCAGAATCATTTACCTGTCAACCTCTACCTACCATAAATCACTTCAGTCACAAGAAAGCAGGTTACTAAATTGTTATATTATGAGCTTCATAATCTGTCCAAGAAATTCACTCTCTAGACAGTAGGCAAAAAGGAAGGTCATTCAAGTGGCAAAAAAAGTGTTGCACCATAAGAAAAGACAAATCTGCCCAATGACTGGGCAGTCGTGTTGACATTACAACAGTTTGTACAACCAAATGCAAGACCCACGAGTGTGATACAAGAGGCTTCAAGGCTTTTCACACACAACTAAACAAGTACGTGTTTTCAAAATATTCCTGTGCAAGTTTCATTGAAATATGGCAGTTACGTTATTTTCAGGTTTGCACAACAAATTTCACTTCTACTGTGACACTTGCACAGTTTGGATTCTCCACACTGAGGGGTCAAGTAACCCTCAGTGTGTTGATCAAATGAAAAATCGAGCGTTACAAGGATTAATGTATAAGTGGACATGAGCTAATTTATTCCCAAAGAATAAGCACTAATTTTCTTCCAGGACATGTTTTGCCCCTTCTTCAGCTGTAATTGCCACATTACTTAAACCATTTTTTTTTTTTTATTTTTTTTTTTAACATTCCGTTTGATAAGACCACCAGACATGTCATGATTTCAAAAATACTAGAAAGTACTCAAATACGGTTGTTTACTCTCGACACATATTGCAACCAATGAATCAGCCTTGTTTTTTCTTAGTATATAAAATTCTTTGGTTACAACATAGTATCTCTTGTAATGCTGTATTTTCCTTTTGTATGTTGTTATATTTAAGGAAGGATTGAGCCAAGATTGTGTTATTGGCTGGACAGGTGACCTAAGAAAGTGGGCTCGAAAACCCCATTGTTTCTACCTACATCCCATGTTCATGTCCTGCGATAGTGATACCGGTACACCTGATCCACTGAAGATACAGCATTTCCAACTCTAGAGAGACTGAAGAGAATTTCCAGTGCTGTGTGGTCAACTCACAAGCAGCAAGTGTACCCTTTACGAAGATGCATTCATTTTTGAGACTTTCTGTACTTCTTTACAATTTGTTGTGTGTCGGAGTAGAGCCTCATCTTCGCTGGTAGGTTGTGTGGTGTGGGATTCGGGATGCATGGTCACTTAAATACCACCCAGAGTAGACTCCATAATTGGCAATTATTTCAGCTGAACTGGGAACTAAAATAACCCTTTATCTTGATGGCTTCAAACAACAAGCAACTAATTCTCTTTCCAAACCTTCAACTAGAGAAAAAGCAAACAAAAAGAGTGCAGTGCTGGTGTTAGCGTGATCAACACAAAGGGACCAAACACCAGTTCAGCGAATAAAAGAATCTTGGCTCAATCCTTCTTTAATTGCAACAATATGCAAAAGGAAAATATACCATTAAAATAAAAACAACTTAAGAACGAAAGAATTTTATGTTATATACAAAGAAAAAACGAGACTGATTAAAATAACTTTGGTTGCAATACGCCTCAAGCTTCAACTACCGCACACAGGAGAGAAGAATTTTATTGTACAGGGTCATTGAAAAATAATGCCAACATTTCAAAAAATTATAGCTCCGAAACCCTTTATGTTAAACGTGTAATTCTTTCACTGAACGCCAGCTGGTTAAAGTAAGTTTTGTTTTGGAGGGGACGTGACCTTGCTATGCGCACACTAGATGCGCAGTAGCCAAGGTCGGCAGGGGGCGCGCACGCCAATGAAGTCCCGACCTCACCCCTTTGGATTTTTTTTCTGGGAGTACATTAAAAACATTGTGTATGAAGAAAAAATTCGGGATTTGGAGCACCTGTGGGAGCGAGTTTGTGCCGCCATCTTGACAGTTACTTCTGAAATAATTGCACGTACCAATCCAGCCATTGGGAAAGCGTGCGTTCAATGCTGATGTTGGTGGTCGGTCTGGCCTAGATTTTTTTCTCTATAGTCCCTGTTTCCTTAAACTGATTAAACCATCGAATTACAGCTTTGTAATCAGGTGCAGTTTGTCGGGCAGTGCAGTCATTGGCGCGCGCATCCCCGGCCAACCTTGGCAACTGCGCATCTAGTGTGCGCATAGCAAGGTCACGTCCCCTCCAAAACAAAACTTACTTTAACCAGCTGGTGTTCAGTGAAAGAATTCCACGTTTAACATAAAGGGTTTCGGTGCTATAATTTTTTGAAATGTTGGCATTATTTTTCGATGACCCTGTATTTTACGTACATTTTTAGTCAGGTCTGGTATCCAACTAAATGTTTTTAAGAAATAAGCATTTGAATTGATGTGGCAATTACAGCTGAAGAAGAACCAATTGGATCTGTAAACATGTCCTGAATTGATCTAAATAAACATTGTACCAACAATGGCAGGAGAAAATCTGTGCTTGTTTTTTATGAATAAATTAAGGAATAATGTACGGCGTGTAATTCATCGATAAATTTAAATTTTAACGCAGACAAGCAAACGCAGCATTAAAAAAAATTAGGAGAAAATTAAACTATTATCATACAAGTAGTCTATGAATACAAATTATTTAAGATATTACACATTTTATTGCATGCCAGTAATTTTATAAATACTTCCCTTTAATACTATGTCACAGCCTTCCCTCGAGATGGAAAGCAGTGCACGCAGTGCTGATATGTCGAGGTGCTTCCTGCTTTCCACCCGCCCAACAAGTCCACATCTCACGTATATGAGCTTAACCACACCTATATTTGTGATGTTGTGAATCATTTAATAATAGTAGTAAAAATGTTTGGAAGACCACAACACAATGCACAAAATGCTAATACTATTTAAAACTAACATCTATACACACTAATCAGGTATTACGTAGATATGGACACATTTATCATGAACTTAAAAGCTAATGCGTGAATATTAAGATATGACATGACAGAATTAAAATTTACAGTATCTAGGAAAGATTCCATTCATCGGTGTCTCTCACAGAGTCTGTTTACAATGTGCCTTTTGACAAACTTACCAGTGTAAAGCACAGCAGCCAGAGGCCATACTGCAACTTCAGTTCCACTCTCCCCGACTTCAAGTGAACTACTTGTCGTAATAATGAGTCATAGCATCTGAATATGTATTGAACATGTTTTTCAGTTCAACTAGCTTATTTCCATGCATGATTGGAAGCAAAAAACTACTGTGAGCTGTGGGCTATGACTCGTACTATGCGAGCGGCTGGCACACTACACGCTCGACAGCACCGATCCACGGGGTCCATCGCTTCTGCAATCTGGCCTCCCAATGACTGCTTCCACGAGTCGCCATACAAAACGCTGCTAGTCCCAGTTCCCAGTTTACCCACATGAAAACAGGTTCGACTGCTACTTGCAGAATACCCCCAGTTAAATCTAAAAATTTGACAGACCATTCCAGTCTAGTGTCTGCCACTTCTGTGGAAACATCACTACAGAAACTCGCGCATGATGTTCCAGTAGTGTTCAGAATAAGAAAATACAAGAATTAAACAGAGAGCCTTTTAATGTTCTTTGCCTATTCATTGGACTCTGCTTCTCTTGTATGCATTTTAGACTAAAAACATGCAACAATTATGCCAGGAAATATGGTTACTGACTAGTCCTTCTGAAGCCAAGCACGATCAACAGATATTCTAACAAATATTCTAAGTACTGTATTTTCACAAGTAATATTTGTTGGAATGCAGACCAGTTATACTTAGCAGTTCTTCAGCTTCGGTAGCGAAAGGTCATTAATAGCTAGCCACAAGCCTTGGAATGTTTCGACAATAACTTTCCCTTTCTAGAATGTTCCACATTTGTTTGAGTCCCTGATATCATCATTTGGCATAGGAATTTTTGGACTCCCTGATATCATAGGAATGATTCTTCCATGGGGAAAAGGAGTTTTACAACATTGTATATGTGTCCTTTTTCCAATAAGTAATTAAATAAGACTGAACATTTGTATTCATGCTGCGTAATCACGCAGCACTCTTTTCTCTATACTATCCACAAGATCATGGACTTCTCAAAGACTTGTTATGGGTTCTATTGCACGAGGCTAGTCCTCTATGGATGAATGGGTGAAGTGTTTACATACAGCCAGAGAGGCAGTCGAGTATCTATTCACTTACAAGAAGCTTGTCTGAAGTTGCAGTTTCCATTGATAGCAATATTAGCGATGGGACTGTCATTTTGCTAAAAAGAAATTCAAGAAAGATCACCCAAATGTCTACTTGGTTGGCAGCACACAGAGCTGATATTATAATTAACTTGTAGTCTTCCAAACACATCTTCACATTCAATTTTACAATCACTTACTAAAGAGACAATTAGACATCTTAAATGCAGTGAACACAGCAAACGCAGCCGAGTTCTTGAAACAAACAGAATAATTCAGATCTTTGTAAAAAATAGAATATATATGTTAACGCTAACTACGTGCAAGGGTTGGGATTGCTTCAGACTCACAGCTGCACAGCAGCGTAAGTAGCTCATTTCTCCTGTACAAGATCAACTTTATTTCCAAAGAAACTGAACATTCCACATACAAGAACACTGGCAACTAAGATTTGAATATGTTCCAAAATCACCATACCAGTACTGTACTGTTCAATATGTAAAATAAATAATATTTGGCAAACAAAGCATATTGCAACATTTGAAGTCAATTTGGAATTCCGAAATGATGCTTGGTGGTTTGAAGTTCAGTTTCTTTGCATTAAACGATAGCACTAGTATAAACATAAAACTGGTTATACTAGAGTAACCTAACTTAAAATACTTTAGGTCAACATTAAAGCTTTCATCCACTGCACTGGGCGCCCACTAGATGGTGCAGCATTTCTTGTCTCTGTGTATGTGGCTTGCTATTGCAACAGCACCACCCTGGATGAACCTCACAAAGTTATCACCGGCCAGAGGGCCAAGAGCGTACAGTCCACGGGGAGCGCGCTTCACGGAGTAGGTGAAGAGATCGATATCCACGGGATTGGACCTGCAGTCAATGGGTTGCGACGGCACCGCGCCCAGCTCTGTGCCCAGATGCAGGAAACTCAGATCGGGTCTGGAGCCTATCAGGATGGCAGCGGCAGACACCGTGTGCGTCACCACCTTCCCGTCGGGTCCTTCCGTGTACACAGTGTGGTTGGGGTTGATCTTCAGGATCTTGTGTTCGGGCAGAGCAGTGTAGCACGGGTAATTCTCTCCCCCATCCCACATCATCTGGTACACCTGTAATGACAACCACCACTGGTCAGAGCTGTAATAGCTTCCCTCTTATGTTAAAACAGCTGAAAGGAAAATAATTATCCCACTATGGGAAGTGCAAATCTAGTACAAGCCCCTGGACAAAATGGTACAGCAAGATTACTACCTGATGGCACAAACCAGTATGAAGCCATAAGGTTGGAGGGGGTAACTATGGCTGAGACACACGAGGAGCCGAAGTGAACATACCTCCCCTTTTACTCATGAGGTTGGAGGAGACTGAAGGTATTGGAGGGGCTAACTATGGCTGGGACACACAACAAGCCAATGTGAGCGTTCCTCCCCTCTCACTCACTAGGTTGGAGAAGAAGGAAGTTATTGGAGGGAGCAACTACGTCTGGGACACACTACGAGCCAATGTGAGCGATCCTCCCGTCTCACTCACGAGGTTGGAGAAGAAGGAAGTTATTGGAGGGAGCAACTACGTCTGGGACACACTACGAGCCAATGTGAGCGTTCCTCCCCTCTCACTCACAAGGTTGGAGAAGGAAGTTATTGGAGGGGGCAACTATGTCTGGGACACACTACGAGCCAATGTGAGCGTTCCTCCCCTCTCAATCACGCACGTGCCATCAGAAAGTAATTGCAAGAAGTATACTAGATCTCTCACCTTGTGATACTCGGGATACATGTTTTCGGGCAGCTGCTTCTCCTGAGAGTTTGCTCGTCGCCTGAACAGGTGCAGAATCGGCAGCGAGCGGAACCGAGCCGCGATGATCGCATCGGCAGCACTGAGCCCAGCTCCGACGATCAACACCGGGTCGCACTGTGGCTCGGTAGGTAGCCCTGGAAACAGACGATCTGATCTAGTTGCTCCTGTAGGATCTTCACATCATCCCCACAGCATTTCGAGTGCTTTGAAGTAAATATGCATAGTGCCATAAAACGGTATTGATATTATGACTCAACTTGTAGTAGAGTGAAGATCATCACTGATCTACATTTATACAAGAACTTGTTTTTGACAAATTGACAAAATGAACTTAAGATAAAGTATCAATAAATACCGGTATGTTTCATTTGTTTTTGCCAATTTGATTTATAAAGAAGAGTACTTACCCTCGTGATCTCTGCCGTGACTAGCAACGAGCTCATCCAACTTGCTCTCCAATACTCGGAGATCATGCAAAACCCAGTCGGGATGGTCCGTCTCGCCAGGAACACTCAGTCGGTTGGGGAGATCGATGGAGCCCGTGGCCAGAACCACACAGCGACTGACATAACAGAATGCTGCGTTGCTGTTGGTACTGTCGTAGCCTTCAACACACCACAGAGCAGGGGCACTGGAGGTCTCCACACCCGTTTCTGGGTCCGTGATTATCTTGTCCTGCAAACAAGCATATCCTAGGTGGCAACAGTCTCACACTTTCAAACGCATTCAGCATTGATATTGGGATCGAACCTTACCATGCTGTTGCTCGGGTTGAGGGGACGCACCGACGTCACAACACTCCCGTTCCGGAAGAACCTGGCAAGACCACGGGCCTGCACGTAGCGCCTATAATAGCGCGCCACCGATGACACCAGGGCTCGACTGTTCCTAGAGCTGGAAGGCCCTCCTTCGCAAGTCTCCCATGTACGGAAATCAAGTTCCGGTAACTCCATCCAACTGCCCAGACTGATGGTCAGCACGTTGCCATCCATTTCCTGAAGTAAGCCAAGACAAAAAATACATCACTTAGTTCTATCTTGTGACTTGCTCTTATTTCTTGATATTCATCAATGAAAGAAGTAGAATACGAGATTCTTAATCTAAGGGGGTTGGGGCAATTCTGCATTAAATGGATATCATATTATAATTTTGAAACATACTGTATGAAATTAATTTGTTAATAAATGAAAGTGAAACAGTAAAGGAATGTTGGAAGAAAGTAAAATTATATTCTGATATACGGCAGCAATACCACAGAGTGAGGGAAGTTACAAATAAAAGAAAAAGAATTAGCAAGTCGTGTGCACGAGTATACTTTGTATTATGAAAGTCAAAATACCTCTTCGGAATTGAATGGTATTAGTATTTATTTCCTGAGCAATCATGCAGTTCAAACCTGGTAGTTGGCCATCCCATACAATATTTCCAGTTCCAAGTCATGCCTCAATGCAGCTGACAATTTCCAAATTACCGTAGCTCCTTGTGCGCAATCCTTTCAAAAATAAATTCAGATAGCCTTTAGACGACAACAATCCTGCTTTATGCAAAGATATCTTCATAATCGAACATCTAGTACTTCTACAGTATCCACAGAGCAACATCAGTCTCAGATGAACCATAGATAAGATACGAAAGTAAACTTTTACAGCTAAGCAACTGTACATGGCAACAGAGACATGGAGGCAAAATCATGTTGCAAGGTCGATCCGTGCCCTACATAGCAGCGCTCGTATATGTTCCAAAACCACATGGGAAACTTGTAGCTTGCATGCGTCGATGTAAATATGCTAGGAATAGCACATGGTTGAGATATGCTCTATATAGGCTCAAAAGTTCCAGGTATATCGCCGTGAGAGAAATAAAGAAGACTACAACTTAACTATAACTGAATGTGATATACAACTTGCTAAACACTTAAGTTACTTCATCCCCCACTCTTTACTTAACAATACAATTCTAATCATTTTAAATGTGGTAGAATAATCGTACTAAGCAATTCAATTAAATAAACAGCCAGGTAAGTTTTGTAATTGATGTAACAAATATTGATCAGTTACAATCTTACACTACAGTCCCAAACAGTGCATCATTGCCACAAGGTATAGCCCTCGAAGCATCAGAAGTGCAACACTACTGGGCGTTTGGATTGGAAAGTTATTGGAACTTGGACCAGAAATATAGGGAGTATGGGATGACAATCTGCATTTCTAAAACCAAGGAGATTTGGTACAATGCACTGTATATTTCCCCAAAGAGACAAGATGCAGCACTGTATTATGTGAGTGAAAGGTGACTGGATTCATAATCTGGAAGTAACAGATTAAGCGCCACTCTCAATAGTTTGTACTTCCTTCAATATCACTGTATATTCACGTTCATCCCAGGATCAAGTATTGGAATGAGAATCAAAATAGGTGCCCACCAGTGCATTACCATCAAGAAAGAATGAAATGTATAGACTGATGTTCTACATTTAAGTAGCGAAAATTCGATACGTACATTCTAATCGTTACACTTACCCAATAGCAAGCATATAAATGGTTAGAAACAGAAATTTGCTCAAGATGTTTTGAATCTCAGTCCAACTGAGTTCACATCTCTTATCAAGTAACAAGTATGCAGAGGATGAAGTATATTTTCCATGTTGACAAATAGTTGGATGGCATTTTGAAACTTTTCTCGCCTTTGAATTTTATTTTATGAGAGGTATACAGAGGGTGCCAATAAAATGAGCACACACTTCAAGCAAAGAAAAAACTTAACAAAGCTGAATTCACACAAACAGAAAATGATGAGCACTAATCATCTTAGATTTTTCCAGTTACAATAGTTAAAGCAGGGGCTCAAAATGCCAAAGATCGGCGTCAATACATTTCTGGTACGTTGAACTACTGATCGAGCAACGTTTGTGAAAGTGTCCTCGACGATTGCAGCATATGCCGTTTCAATTTCTTCCTGAAATGCTGCCAGTGTGGATGGTTATCTACAGTATACAACGTCGTTAAAGAGTTTCCCCACAGGTAGAAATCCAACGGAGTTAGATCCAGAGAGCACGGTGGAAACTCTTTGTCCTATCCAGTGCCCTGGAGGATTGTCATTAAGCTATGCACGTACATCTCGGTGGTAATATGGTGGTGCATCATCCTGCTGGAAGTAAAATTCCTCATTTCCATAGAGTGTATGAATGGTGGGCAAGACGGATGTGCGTATAATGGCCAGTCACTGTTCCTTTAAAAAAGAATGGTCCAATTAGACTCCACACCAAACATTAATTCCAGGTAAATGAACAGCCTTTCCCACAAAAACATGTGGATTGTTTGCACACCAGTAGACACAGTTAGGCCTGTTAACAGTTCCGTTGAACTTAAATTGTTCCTCTTCAGACCAAACAACTTTCCCTACAAAGGCACGAAGTTTCGAAACCGATGATGAGGGTCATCTTCCTTTAATGCATGCATGGGTCATCTTCATTTAATGCATGCACAAGTCTTCGGACGAAAACACGCAACTTTGCTGCTAATCCCAGTCTTGTGTGCACATTGCTTTGTAGATTTCTGCAGCAAGTCCTCAAAACTTTCTAAAATCATAGCCACGGTCGCAGGGCTTCTTGTGTGCGAGCTCTCACAGACCTGCCCTTGTGAACATCACATACGGTGCCAAGAGTCTCAAATTTGTCTCGAATGTGTGCAATTGTTCCTCGAGTTGGCGGTTCTGTTCTACACTCACACACACACGTCTCCATTACTGTTAACTTCAACAACACACTGTTTTTTAATAGCACTTCAAAATTGCTTTCCGCTGTTTAAACGATAATCTTGGCTCCATTTTGTTGTAGCAACACTAGCATAATGTACCGCACTATTTGCTCAATCTTTGATGACCACCGAAGCGCTACTACAGTTCAGTACACACAACACAATCTTCTGTTTGAGTGCAATAGCATGAGCTGGTGCAGTCGCCCTCCGCCACGCAGCACCCAGCAGAGGAACGATCTCCTGTGTATACATTGTATTGGCACCCTCTGTATAATAATTATTGTATATGCTTTATGAGAGGATATCCATTTTTACTAATAATAATTTTAATTATTAACCTAGATATAACAATTAGATTAACCATTTCTTCTATAAGTTTTCTCTTAATATAAGCTGATGATGGCTCCAGTGTGAGCACTTTTGAATGAATAGATGAGTTTCATTAGGGTTACTGATAGGAGTTTTATTATTATTTCCGATTATTCCCCTTCAGGAGCAGGAGGAGTTTTATATTATTAAGAATATACTAATATTAATCAGTGTGGTCTTATTACGATACGCAACTTGAATCTCGTTATAAGGTTGGTTTGTTTTACAAGGATTTGAAAACGATGTATGAATATTTCACATAGTTAAAGATAAAGAAGAAAGAAGCAAACAAGATTGTCGCAGAGGAGAGGAAGAAGTGGATGGTGAAGTGGACAGAGATGATGGAGGAAGACAGCAGAGGAAATAAGAAAGTACTTTATGGGATGGTCAAAAGTAAGAGAAGAGGTCTGCGAGAGGATGTGGTAATGATGGACAAAAACGGAAATGAGGTACACAACAAAGAGTCACTCAAGACAGTGTGGAAAGAGTACTTTGAGGATTTGCTGAATCCAAATGGTCATAGGGAGGAAGACAATGTATTGGAAGATGGAGAAGACAACACAGGAATGGAAAAGGACCTGACTTGGAGAGAACTGGAAATGGCTATAGACAAGATGAAAGGAGGAAGGGCACCAGGTGTGGATGAAGTGAGTGTTGAAATGGTGAAGGCAGCAGGGGAGGTTGGGAAACAGTGGCTGTACCGTGTGATGAGGGTGATATGGAAGGAGAAAAAGACCCCAGAAGATTGGAAGAAAGGATTAATTGTCCCAATATTTAAGAAAGGAAGCAGAAAGGAGTGCAGAAATTACAGGGGAGTCACACATACCTCACTATGCCAAGATATATGAAAAGATATTAGAAAGTAGAATACGAGCCAAAGTGGAGAGAAAATTGAGAGAGGAGCAGTATGGATTCAGACCTGGGAGATCAACAGTGGATCTCATATTTTCAGTGAGACAGCTCCAGGAACACCACTACGAATTTGGAGAGGATCTGTTGATGGCCTTCCTGGACATCGAAAAGGCCTATGATAGTGTGTGTAGGGAGAAGGTTTGGAAAGCAATGGAAAACATGGGAGTGGAAAAAGAGACTGTAGGCAGAGTGAAGGAGATGTATTGTGGAAGTGTGAGTTGTATGAAAGTTGGAGGGGAAAGAACAGACTGGTTCAGACAAATGAGTGGCCTGAAACAGGGTAGTGCGCTGTCACCCCTTCTCTTTATTGTGGTTATGGACGAGGTAATGACACGGATAGAAGGAAAGATAGGAGAAGATAAGATGAAAGCAATGGTGTTTGCAGATGATCTCATGGTCTGGGGAAACAAGGAGGAGGAAATTCAGGAGCAACTGAAGGCTTGGGAGGAAACAGTGGGAGAGTACGGATGGAAGTTCAACATCAGTAAATGTGAGATCCTGTTGACGACCAGGAAAAGGGACAGACCAATGAGTGGGATAACACTTGGAGGTGGACAGCTGAAGAAGGTGGAAAGTCTCAAGTACTTGGGAAGTATAGTGGAGGAAGATGGGAGAAATGACAAAGAGATTACGGAACGTGGCAGACGGGCAGAAGCATTTCTGAGAAGCATTAGGAGCTTAGTGTAGAATAAAGATGTCCCACAAAAAAGCAAGGAAGTGTTATACAGAAGCTACTGACCTATGCTTCAGAAACGTGGACAATGAAGAGAAGAGACATAAGCAGAATACAGGCAGGTGAAATGAAGTTCCTGCGAAGTAGGATCGGAGTAACAAGAAGAGACAGGGTGAGGAATGAAAAGGTCAGGGAAATGGTGAAAGAGGAGCCCTTGCAAGGTAGGATTGAGACATCAAGACTGAGGTGGTATGGACACTTAAAGAGAATGGATGAAAAGAAGATTCCCAAGAGGATACATGAGATGCAGATGCAGAAGAAACGACCAAGAGGAAGACCAAGAGATAGACGGCTGAAAGGAGTGGAGGAATGTGTCAAGAAGAGAGGCGAGGACTGGACTAGAGTGACAGCGGAGAGGTGGTGGGAAGAAAGGACTAAGTGGTGAGGTTTATGTTCCAAACAGACCCAGCCTGGGGCTGGAAACTGTACCAGATGATAATGAGTTAAACACAATATAATAAAATTAGAACATCCACTTGAATTCTTTTATGGGAGCCTCCGTGGCTTAGGCGGCAGCACGTCGGCCTCTCACCGCTGGGTCCGTGGTTCAAATCCCGGTCACTCCATGTGAGATCTGTGCTGGACAAAACGGAGGCAGACAGGTTTTTCTCCGGGTACTCCGGTTTTCCCTGTCAAAATTTCATTCCAGCAACACTCTCCACCATCATTTCATTTCATCTGTCATTCATTTAATCATTGCCCCAGTGGAGTGCGTCAGGCCTCGGCAGCCGGCACAGTTCATATCCTCGCCACTAGATGGGGGCTTCATTCATTCCATTCCTGACCCGGTCGGAGACTGGAAGCAGGCTGTGGATTTTCATTACTTGAATTCTTTTATGCGTATGGTTACCTATCCGTTTCACAGCACGTTTGTTGTGCAGGTGCATGCTATAAGCTTGCCTACTCCCGACTGACTCGCTACAGAGAGTGTTTGCCTGAACATCCTTGTGCACTGTTTATCTTGGCAAAAGCTGTAAATAACCTGATTTCAAAATACCAGAGACTGAAATGACTTACAACAGTGAAACCTCTCCAACGGACACCCTCGGGACCGTAAATACTGTCCGCTAAAGAGGGGAGTCCACTATAGAGAGGGTTAGAGAGAATGATTGCAATTTGGCACATGTAGGTACTTGTGCAGCATGTGTACTTACATGAAAACGTAGCGTTACACGCGGTAAAACAGTCCAGTTTCATCTGTATTTAAAATATTTTCCGGCGAATAGCCGTCAGCGATGGAAGGCAATTTTTCTTCCCGGCTTGAAACATTATAAGTATCAACAGTGGAGGATTCTCTGCAAATTGCTGTAAATTTTATATCGTGGCGCTTTCTGAAATTCTCGAGCCAGCCGTTCAAGGCTTTGAAATCTCGATACCTAATTCTGCCGCGAAATCCAATGCTTTGGCTTTTATCATTGGTCCAGACATAGGGACGTTCTTTTATCATTGGTCCAGACATAGGGATGTTCTGACTTCTTATTTTGCTGAACCACCCAATCACTGCCTTATCAATAACAGCACCATTACCACTTTGAAACTGTCTAATTTGCAGCTCATTACCATTCAGTCGCCATACCTTAATTATCTCTTCTTGTTTTTTCACTATTTCTGCTGCCTGTGTCTTTCCTTGTTTTTTCACAATTTCTGCTGTCTGTGTCTTTCCAATGGTTCACATGGTTTCCATACACCACATTTCTCACATTAATGATAATCTACGATGTGTACTTTTAAAGTTAAACTTTTACGAGGAGCCATTTCAGATGCACTCATTTGCTACTGCAACGCACAGGTCCTACAATAGATTTAAGAAGTTTCACGGTAAAACTGACCAGATAGTGAAAGTATGAATTCTCTTATTCAGACCATTTCAAGTTAAAGAGAACAATGAAAGAGATACCGTTAGGCCTAGGTTTATGTTTGGAGCAGTACAGAAGATAGGGGATGGAAATATTAGTGCAAAATGGCTTCCAGGAAGCACAGGATGTGTCGAAATACATTAACACAATAGAGTGTTCATACAAGACTAATAGACCTACAGAGATGCGATTTCTTTTCAAAACAAGTGTCCTCTAAGAGTGGTTGGTGGATTCTCTTTTATGCGGCCGGGGTGTCCGTGTCCGTAATAGCAAGTGTCCGCATAAGAGAGATTAATTACTAATATACTAAATAGGGTTTTGGTTACGGACCTAGAAAATCGTCCGTTATGAAGGGGTGTCCGCCTTAGAGGAGTGTCCGTTACGAGAGGTTTCAATGTACCGTATATGTCATGGATTTTGGAACTGTTCTCATTACTATTGTAGGCCATTTAACCCATCTGCCCCAGCTTAAACAAAGATACATATACTGTATAATTGCAATCGGACTGGGATTCAGTTGAACTTGGGTATTTCTTCTTGAAATATGTCCGTCCGCATATCTGGGATGTTTTGCCAATATTCTTGGGCGTGACATGTGGTTTTGTTACCCCGGGCTCAGCACAAAGCTATTTCATCCAACCACTGTGCTTAACATCTTATGCTCTCCAAGAAGATTGATGCCATCTTCCCCTGTGGGTAAGTACGAGTATCTCCCTCAAAAAGACAGCTCACGATAGTAATGGCATAAACAGGGAGAGAATACTTCAGGAGACACATTTGGAGGTGCAAACCTGGTGATAGAATACATTACCTGCCAGGCCCCACCAGGTGGTCCTTTGCCCAGCACCACGTGCTCCACCAAGCGCTCGGGATGGTAGACCCACTTCAGCAGCGATGGCAATTCCAAGCCAAGATCGGCACAGGGATGAGTCAGGGCATCCAACAGCAGCGACACCGGGTTGTTACATCGGCCTTCCAAGCCCTGCAACCAAGTCGTGGCAATGAGCACTGCGTACACAATTATGACAGGACACAGTAGAAAGTGAGGAATCAGGATATGTGTACTGTCCCTGTCTAGCGTTTGTTTTGGGCCTCTCAATCCTGCGGCCAGCATTCACTGAGAAATGGCGATCCCATCAACAAACAGTCTTCCACGTATGAAGATGTAGCTACTATTGCTGTGACACACAAGCCCCAAACTAGAATTGTAAACTAATAAGCCCCAAACTAGAATTGTAAACTAATATGAAGAACCGACCTACGACTTTTCTGCTGAGATGATAAAAAGCTACAGTCTGGACTAATAACCTGAAAAGTTGCAAGATTTATCTGTTTTTATAAGAGCACCTTAAATTACAGAAGTTAATCTCGATATTGGTGATTGCTAGTGTGTTTATACCTCAGAGCAGCCTGTAGACATTCCACAATGTTCAGGTAAGTCTCCACATGAACACATTGATAGTATGTCGCAGGTTTAGTTTTTACCATCATCTCAGCAGAGTACTCGCAGGTCATTTCTGCATATTAGTTTACGAGTCTACACTAGATATTAAAACTTTATTTTTGGTGCTAAATGCTTTAGTATTTACCAGTAATAGTTGACACACTGAGCTATTTTGTCTGGTATTTTTGGATCTGATGATGCTCGCTTGACGAGCAAAACCCGGTCAACCGAAATCTTCTGTAGTCCATAAATATATACAGGCCATTTAATCATTATGTATTTTTTTCAGTATTGTCCCAGTGATTGGGGTTAAGTTATAGTGTGTTGGCGGACTGAAAAGTTGTAATATCAATAATTGAAGCACGTAAATAAGTAACGAGTCCAGCGCCAAAATCCTACTTTCCAGATAATCAACCAAAAGTTTGGACAGGCAAAACAAGGTACACGTTTTATAATGAATCATTTCACCAGTTCATTTGGTTGTAAAACGTTACACAAGATGAACTGATAAATGTTCAAATGTTCTAACATTACAAACAAATCAAGTGCTATAACAGAGTTCTTCATTTTAGTAGGAAAAAGTGAATATTATCATTGTTAACGATTCCCCCCCCAGATTAGTCCTCTTAACATTCCATCGGTTTCAGCTGTGCACTTAACGAAGTCATTTCGAGACCAATTTACTTCAATAAGTTCTCATAAAACAATTATTTCCACTCCTCATGAAGTCCTTCCTCTTTTCTTCCGTCCGACACTTTGCTCCCCGAAGTGTTTCCAGCTCGGCTTGTTCAAGATCAGAAGGCTCCACTCTTTCTTTTTCAAAATATATATTTCTATGAATTCTTCCATTTTGTTTAACATCGAACTAACAGCGTTCCGCTGACAGCCTGCTGCACTATGGAAATATGCACGTTGGAAGTGTTAATATATCTGTCAGCAGCTGATTAGAAATTAAAGAAGTCTTCTTCTTGCATTAGAGTCACTACAAAGGGGTTCGACTGCTTCGTTTCTACAATGAGATGCACTAAATCATCCGGGTCTTCACACATTGTTACTTTCTTGAGTTTTTCAATGAGTGCAAAGCCACGTTCACATGGCATGAACGAATGACCTTTCACTGAGAACCTGTGTTCAATTTCACTAAAATAACTCTTTGCGTTAAGATAACCCCACAGGAAGATCACCTTGTTTTTATTCTGCCCACAGCAGTTGTCACTCCACATTAACAGCTTCTTCTTTATGGTTAAGTTTACCTGTGAATGCATTGTACACACACGAAACAATTTCATTTCCATCCCTGACACTTAATGATATACCTCTCTTCAAAGTAGAAGAACTGAATACAGCTTTTAGCTCACTTAGAAACAAGGAGGCTCCAGGACCAGATGATATACCTGCAGAAGTGCAGAAGGTAATATCAGAACTTTGTCCAGAACTGTTGTTGAATATGTATAATCATTGCCTGCAAGTGGGTGTTTTTAATGCTCTATTGGTTTTGATCAGCAGAGGATAATCTGGTGGTTATAGACCTTTATGTATGTTGGACACGGCTGGAAAAGGCCTAAAGAAACTTCTGCAGATAAGAATTCTCTCAGCAGTTCAGATAGCAGGGGATTTATCTGTTCATCAGCATGGATTTCGGAGAGGACATTCAACTATTGATGCAATATGGGAGGTGGTGAACACAGTAGAAAGAGCGCAAGTGGGCAATCCTCATTCTCGTAAAGTGACTCTTTTTGTGACCCTGGATGTCAAGAATGCTTTTAATTCGGCAAGTTGGAATGACATGTTGGAAGCTCTTGAAGAGACATTCAAAGTACCACAGTATCTTATGCTGTATGATACGGAAGATGGACAAAGGGAAAAACGACTGACAGCTGGAGCAGCGCAGAGATCGATCCTTGGTCTAGATTAGATCTCTGAAATATCATATATGATGGCTTGTTACGTTTGGAGATGCCAGAGGATACGAATCTAGTGGGCTACGCTGATGATGTGGCTGCCTTGATAGTGGCCCGCAATGTTGAGATGGCTCAAATCAAATTGAACCAGGTGATGCGGAGCATAAAAAACTGGATGACTAGTCACAGGCTAACACTAGCAGAACATAAAACGGAGATAGTTCTTCTGACGAGGAAAAGGATTGAGACTCTTGTACCAATGACTGTTGGACATACAGTGATTGAAACATCTACGAGTACAAAATATTTAGGAGTGACAGTTGACTCCAAACTCACATTCTGGAACCATATTCATAGAGCGAGAGATAAGGCAGTAAAATACATGACAGCACTTAGTAGGATGATGGGCAATATTAACGGCCCAAAATCAAGTAAAAGACGCCTCCTCATGATGACGGTTCAGTCAGTGCTCCTGTATGGCTCTGAATTTTGGGCCGAAACCTTGAGATTTACATGGTATCGGAGAAGGATAGCTGCTGTACAGCGGAGAGCAGCTTTACGTATTGCATGTGCATACCGCATGGTTTCTGAACCTGCAATCCTCACGGTGGCAGCAATAGCCCCAATAGATCTTCTTGCATTGGAGCGGCAAGAAATCTGGCGTACCCAAGGAGAGCTGGGAAAGAAAAGTGCAAAGAAGCGTGCCTTTAATCAACGGATGAGGCGATGGCAACTCAGATGGGAAAGTGACCCTCGTGGTAAATGGTCCAAGCGACTGATACCACGCCTGGATACCTGGGTCGAAAGAGTCCACGGTGTAGTCAATTATTACCTCACAGAACTTCTAACAGGACACGGATATTTCCGGAAATTCTTGCATAGAGAAGGCGGAGCGAGTGGTGCAACATGCATATATTGTGACGACATCGATGATGTATATCACACTTTCTTCGTGTGCGGCCATTGGATGATAAAGAGAGAATATGTGGAAACTGAATTGGGGAAACTGACACCAGATAATATTATTTCTGTGATATTACGGAACCAGCAATCATGGGATCAGGTAGCAGTGTATGTGGAGGATGTCCTTCACCAGAAAAAGCGGGATCTGGAAGCGTACGGATGCCCTTAAGAAGAAATGAAGAAAGAAGAAGTCTGAAAGGCTAAGTAAGCACGACATCACCCTGAAGTAATGTGAGATCGGTTCCGGGGTGATGAATGTATCGTGGGAAAAGGGATGTGGTTTTCAGTGGGTAAGAATCCCACACTACTGTGGAGTGCGAACCCTTCACAAGTGTCTTTTGAAGATTTTCCACAGTCCCTCGTAAAAAAAAAATTTAAAAAACTTATGTCACTGGTTTAATATCCATTGCAAATTGCACAAGCTAAATGAAAATGAAAATCCACAGCCTGCTTCCAGTCTCCGACCGGGTCAGGAATGGAATGAATGAAGCCCCTATCTAGCGGCGAGGATATGAACTGTGCCGGCTGCCGAGGCCTGACGCACTCCTCTGGGGCAATGATTAAATGAATGATAGATGAAATGAAATGATAGTGGAGAGTGTTGCTGGAATGAAATTTTGACAGGGAAAACCGGAGTACCCGGAGAAAAACCTGCCTGCCTCCGTTCTGTCCAGCACAGATCTCACATGGAGTGACCGGGATTTGAACCACGGACTCAGCGGTGAGAGGCCGGCGTGCTGCCGCCTAAGCCACGGAGGCTCGCACAAGCTAAATATTAAAACTAATACCTTCAACAATAAGATTAAGAATTGTGTGGTTTCAACAGTGAAACATTATAGCCTAAGCAGTCTAACCAATCCCTGACTCATACATTCCTTTAGCGAGATTCTTCTGGTGCTTGGCTCACTCTTGACTTTTTTACTATCCATATTGGTCCGTATTGAAATAGAATTCCACTTAATACACTAACTTCGTTCCGTCTTTTCGATACTAAATAGTATTGAAAAGACGGAATGAAGTTAGTGTATTAAGTCACTCTTGACCATCATGCTTGGTGCAGGACACACTTGCATCTTCAGGATTGTTTTCAAACCACTTGCAACTGCTCCCGCGCTTGGGCCAGAATATATGTTAATGGTGAAGGCGTATAGAACATTATTTTCCCCATTAACTCGATTTTCACTATTTTGGCGCTTGATTCGTTATTTACTTACATGCTTCAATTGCCATCTTGGCAGATTCACCGGACAATTTGAACATTTTATAAACAACAAATATCAAACAAAAATAAAGGAAGGCAGCTGGGATTAGCAAATGATGGATGAAACAAAGTAAGTAGGTTAGTATCTGTTCGGAAATGTTTTCAACATCCGTGTCGAGTGCGAGTTGTTACCTGCGACAAGAAGCGGAGGTCCTGCTCCAAGATGGAACGCGACGACGGGCCAGCTCTCAGTCGGGTCGTGAGCAGCTCATCCGGGTGGGCTTCTCCATTATAGTACGGCCAGTTTCCAGCCAACAGGTGGGACAGAGCAATTCCCGACGGGCCATTACCTGAAACACATTTAATCCAAACCAATTTTAAATGCCTTTCAGTTAGTCAACACGATTGTACCCAACTGTAATGGGTCTTATTCCCTAAACCTGAAAAAAATTACACAAGATTAAAAAATGTTTGGTCAATTTCTTCAAGTGTAGGGACACTCAATACAATTCGGTCCAATCATGTCGAGTGACTGAAATTATTTAAATTTTGTTTATTAAGGCAACACCGTAACCACAATAACATTAGCAAGCAGAGGGTTTCAAGAAGCCAAGGTAATTTCATAGGTTTTTACTGGTTAACTGCCGATGACCAGCTACAAAGAGCATGGTGCAGAAGCTTTCATTGCATTAAGGTCCAGTTCATTGCTTGCCACGGTGGGTGAGTGGTTAACGTATCGGACAACCAACCCCAAGCTTGCAGGTTCGCCCCTGGCCGTGGTAAGTGATTTTTGAAAGGCGACAAAAATCACGACATGGATTTCATACGTTGTTGGCATGTTAAAGAACCCATTTGAATTCAGTAGGCCGTGTTCAATGACAAAATTAATCTCGGGAGTTTCCGCCAACACAAAGATCCTCCATTCTCTACTAGAAAGCGCTGTAGTGTCAAGGAGCTTAGATATCTAACCTCCTTGACTTTCATAGCGTTCAAAGGAACGACGAAATTCGGCATGCAAGCTGCCCTCTGAGTGTCAATTAACAAAGCTTGCGCTCGGCACCCGAGGCCATACGATATTATTATATTACCAGTTCATTTCTGTGAACACTTTCCGTACTACAGCATGTTCGCAAAATGTCAACCTTCTGAAGTTGTAGAACAAGCCAAACTTGGCCAAAGAGTTGTGGATCTTCCTTGGAAACTCCCATTGTACTCCAAATCACTCTGACCACCTCAGCTAGTCTCTTCCTGGTTCCAGGGTGTAGAAATAGCCATCATCCTTCAAGACCAAGATTATGTTCGGTCTGTTACGGTACTTTGTACAGGATTGTCAGTTGCTATACCAGTATCTGTCTGAGGGAAGTATGGTTGTTTTTTTTTCAGAAAACCACAATATGAAAATTTGCTAATGAATGATTTTGCCAACATGTCATGACTCAGGACTCGACACTGTCTCCGAGTGACCACTGCACATCCGGCATTCCTTGTTTGTAACTGTGCTGTCATTCCAGATGTACCTTCTATAATTTTTAGTTGGGATCATCTGATCTTGTATCATCACCAAACACTTCACAGATGCCAAAATGTTAGCCAACTAGATGAAAGATAATATTGTTGACATAGCTCTCTGATACAGCCAGGGTATTTCTTATGAATTTCCTTTGACAGGCAATTGTTCAAGCTACTTGTCTGATCTGAAAACTAATTACGGTACACCACTTGTGATTGTGGGCATGGTTTAGAGCAAAGTACAGGGAAGACGACCTCGCTGTTCCGACCCGTACAACTGCAACTTTTCTGCGAGTAGAAAATCACGAGAACTGACCAGTAGATCCTGCCAGCAGGTCTAGAGTAACATTTCCCACACAGCACCCTTTCACCCGCAGAGATATCTCCTTACCAAACACTAACAACCACTAATGACAATAAGCCGCTTGACAATGTGACTGCCACTTCCTTACAAGAATAGATTCATTGTTGACTCGAATTCATCCAGGTCTTTGAAGTAGGATGAAAAACAGTGAGTGAACAGGTGAATTCTAGTGTGTGTTCAGTGGAAGTGGTTAGCCCGATTTACAATAAACTGATACAAGTAACGCCATTACCCATGGATAAGTGGCTTATTTGCAGTACGTTTCTCTGTGTGAAGTAGGCTATGAGAAGAGCTAAGAAAGGGGGTGGGGGTGACAGAAAATTTTGAGAACCCCTGCTCTACTGTTGCCTAGCGAACGCCACTGTTGTTCGGTCAAACTTCGGTTGGTTGATTGTTAAGTTTAGGGGCTGCAACAACGCGGTCATGTAGCCCCGTGTACTTTGGGTGTGTGTAGAATCTCTCTGATAACCGGTGTTAATTGTGATGGCTGTATTAGTGTGCGTTATCTGTTTTTATTTTATTTAAGTACAGACTGCAACTTAGAATTTTTCAAATAGTTCCTACTTTTTGCCGCCAAGCGCCACCGTCAACGACTACTAGCCCAAGTTCAGAACTTAGCTACTAGACGCCACCGCAGTCGGCTCTTGGCAACGAACGTAGAAACCTAAGAGCGTTATTTACATTCTTAACCTATCCAACTTAGCTTCACACAGGTGTAATTAGTGGAAGGTTCTTTAACATGCCATAAATCTATGACATGGGACCGCCGGCTTTACTTCCCCTCCGAAGGAAGGCATACTGAGGGATTTTTAACGCTCTTAAAAAATCCGACGGCTTCGGCCAGGTTTGAACCCGCTATCTGGTCAAACTTCCAAGCCATACTAAAATAGGAACATTTTGCGTTCAACTCCTATAAAATAGCCTAAACTCCAGAGTTTTCCCGAGAGATGTCTTCAGTTCCGTCTCTACGGCTTGTGGGACATAGCCCATCTACCTGCATTTGTACTTTGAGAACTGGTTTCTACAGCTCTAGAATTAACATCCGTAGCCTAATTCCAGGTCTCACGAACATGGGCAGCAGCGCGACTACTCTCAACTGCCAGAAAAACACCCTCCTTTGATCCACGCGGGCACAGCATTCCCAGGTTTCCTTCAGATGCGACAGGAATCTTATTGGCGCGGCAATTCCTCTTATGACAGAGGCGTGATGGTGCAGTATAGTCAAGCCGTTTGCCTCTCATCAAACCGGGTTCGATTCCCGGATAATGCATGGGTGATCTTTGAAGAGAAATGGCGCGCTTTGTGGTTCAGATTCCAAGTAAAGAAAGGAAGTCCCACGACATTAACGGTCACGTAAAACTTCAAGCTTACGATCGAAGGTGGATTCTCTCTCCTGTCAAAAGATTCATTGTTAGCACGGACGGAACGTTTAATATCTGAAGCATGGGTTGATAATACACGGTGTTATCTCACAAGGACACGCTCGCGGAGCTCCTTGACTTTCTCTGGGTTTGCTGTTCTCAGTCCAGCCATGCAGGTCCGCAGTTTTTAACATTAGCACCGCAGAGCCATGGGGCCAGGCCACGTGCGAAATATGAAGACGAATGGATTCGAACCATCTCGTTTGTTCTTGAAATGGATTTTCTTGGTATCTCCATTTTCAGACAGGAACATTCTGAGACTATACGGTACCTTGTAATAAACCACGGCAACTCGGAATTGTCGAGACATGTTCGAATCACAAGCTGAGTGTCGTAGTTGATCTGTCCCCTCAAGTTCTTGAAAGTTGCCTCAATCCCAGCCCGCAGCAGCGAGAATAATGTGTAGAAATATGGGAATAAGGAACGACTATGGACTAGCCATCTTCCCCAGTTCGCCGAGTTTTGAACTTGAGGCTTTCAGCAAATAATACAAGCTATACTTTTCAATATGTAGCCACCTTCAACAAGCATCGAAAGAAATTAGAGAAAAATTTGAAGTAGGAGTAAAGATTCAAGGATAAATAATTTCAACTCAAGAGTCTTGCTGATGACATTGCCATCTTAGCCAATTCACCAGACGATTTGAATTAGTTTTGTAAATGGCATGCAGTGCGTCTTGAGCAAAGAATTCATGATGGAAATCAATAAGTGTAAAACAAAACTAACGGAATGCAGCCAGAAGAAATCAACCCTCCCCCATCCCTCTATGTTTATCTGTTATTAATCCCGTTTCCAACGGGGTCGGAGATGAGATGTGCTGACATTCAACGTGGCTGATGGTTTCTACGGTCGGATGTCCTTCCTTACGCCAACCTCACGAGAGGAGTTAATGAGAGATGAAATGAGACGTAAGTCAATTTCAAGTAGTTCCAACTTTGGCTACCAGACGCCACTGTCACTGACACCCAGCGGCGAACGTTGGAACTTAGAGA
This sequence comes from Meconema thalassinum, assembly GCA_946902985.2. Classification (NCBI taxonomy): domain Eukaryota; kingdom Metazoa; phylum Arthropoda; class Insecta; order Orthoptera; family Tettigoniidae; genus Meconema; species Meconema thalassinum. Next base: position 90,438,397 of record OX336391.1, on the reverse strand, counting down.
GTTTAGGTACACTACCAACTGTAATGGTTGGTTCTTTTTCATGGCATAAATCTATGACATGGGCCCACCGGCTTTACTTCCCCTCCGAAGGAAGGCATAGGCTACTGAAGGGTTTTAACGCTCTTAAAAATCCGAACACTTCCGCCGGGTTTGAACCCGCGATCTTGGGCATAGCAGTTCAGCATGCTACCGACTACGCCACCGAAGCCGACAGAAATCAGAAACCCCTATTGACGTCAAATTGGCATTAGAACTTGCAAAGGTTCATTCTGGTTCCGTATTGAACTAACTCAGTAACAAACAGGTTAAAAGTTCCGCCTGATCAATACTTTTTATTAAATATGATCACTGTGTGGTCATTGGTGGGACATGTTTTCGGGGCCAAAACTAATAATTAGGCCAATCAAGAGAAGAGATAGGTTGGTAGGACACTCACTAAGGCACTCAGGAATAGCTTAGTTAGTTATTGAAGGAGGGGTCGAGGACAAGAACTGTAGCGGTAGACTAAGGTTAGAACATGTTAGAGAGATTGCTTCGGATGTAACGTTTGTTAACCATGTAGATATGAAACAATTAGCTCAGGACACTGGGAGCTGCATCAAACCAGTCAAAAGACTCAAGGCTCAAAAATAACAACAACCCATGTAAATCAAGTTTCAAAATAAAAATACTTATAGTCTATAGAACATTAAAGTCTGAAAATAATTTGGACTCTAGTCCCCTAGCATTTGGCTCATATTGTTATTAATTTATTTAGTTAAGGCACATTTTGAAATGTGAGGGCGCTATACACTAGGCTACTTAAGAGCTTGTCAGAACTTCCAAAAGCAAGTGTTGTACGTCACGAATGTAGCCTAAAGTTTGCCAACCTTCCCCCGCCCTCAAGTGCAATGAACATAACTGGGAACAGTTGAAGAGACCTCATGCACCTGATAAACCTGTCTGCCATCGTTGAATGAGCAGAAATAAACACACATATTTACGTAATTGAGCAGTAGTGATAATGGTTAGTAATTTCAATTGACAATGTCCCCCAGAATATGAAACAAGGTATGAAAATCATATATTATACTTAGGCTCTTATCCAAAGGCAAGTGCGAAAGCCAGATTCTTCTCTCATGAAGTTTTAATAAAGAAACTAGCGAATATAATGAAATGGAGATGGTTTTCAGAGTTCTTGTTGAAACTTTTGAGTTCAATCTTCCGGATAACCTTAAATGCTAAAACTAGCCTATTACTTACAGCCTATAGCCAGTTACAGCTCTGCCCTTTTAACGTAGGTACGCACACACGAGTTTTCTTTCCGGAACATGGAATCACATATCCCCTCAACTAATTGGTTTTTATTGCTGAAAATTCAGCCTATTTTTGAAATCAGAAGCTGTACCGTGCCGTATCGAATAGCAGCTGTTTGACCTCTTAATCAGCAAAGGTTTTACATTTCACACTAATGTTACTGTAACCGTAACTGTTGATTGTTCAAGGGCGGAAAATCGGGGTCACCTGCTCCCTAGGAAGATGTATTGTTTCAATTTCGACTGCACCACGGGGGCCCCACGGATTGAATGATCGTGTGTTTATGCCCGCCAGAGATTTATTTTAGATCAATGATAATTCAATGAGAGAGAAGCCGGTATGCCGACATTTTGCCGTGCCATTAAATCGTATTTAACCACCTACAATCTCGCATCCTTCGGCACGATAAGAAATACCGCTGAGCCATGCAGCTAACTTTTATTTTAATTTAGTTTAATTAAATGATTAATTTCATTTCGTGTACTGTGAGTGTAATAAGTAAAGCTCGGATTTTTAGGTACTAAAAATCGGGAAAATATTTATTTTTTAATGTATTAAAAATGCCTGAAATATGTGACAAAAAAGTAAACATTTTTAATTATAATTTAGTTTATTAACGTGATTATAAACAATATGCAGTACTCACCAATGCAATTTATGCTATGTCTCACTGACTACTGAAGAATTACAATACACAACGAGATACATCTTCAGGTTGACCAACACAAATGACCGACGATTATCGCGAAACACTTCTTCTGAAGGCGCGAAACTGCGGCAATATGTTTCTTGCCCTTGAGGTGTTATGTAACTTGAGATCGCTGTTCAGCCTTGGTTGCTTTCCTACATGGTTGGCAGAACAGAACGTCCCATCAGAAGTAAAATTATCTTTACATTCTGCAACAGACGATAACTTGTAGTTTATTTTTATTTTAGGCATCGTAGAACTGCCTTACACTGAAATGAACTGCATGTGAGTGACACTGGTTCCAGGTAGCGGGGGGGAGGTCTAGCACGTGGTGCAATATGTCTATGGACAAGGAAATCCCCGGTTTCCACAGTGAGTGGCACGGGGCGACAAGTTAAGAATAACACAGTTGCAAGCTGACATACGTTCTGCACGAGCTCACAGGTTCTTCACCGTTGAAGTAACACAGAACAAAAATGCAATAAACTGAATGATCTAGCATACTGATTTTTGTTAATGTAGATATTATGTCTTTTTATGTGCTAATAAGTGAAAAGCAGGAATGTATGTATTTATAGAAAAATGCTTAGAATATGTATTTACATAAAGAAATATTTATTTACCTAAAAATCCGAGCCCTAGTAATAAGAGCCCTAACTTCGCCACTCAAAAAGAAAACTAACATTAAACTGCGACTTAAATACCATTTCACAACATGATGTTTTTAGTTTTTGTAAAACAACTTCGAGATGTATAGAACAGCGTTCGACAACGAGACGTTTCTCAGGACCAACAGGCCGTCCGAGGCAAGCACACCTTCAAACTAGAAAACCTGACTGAATCGCTCAGCTGGATATCAGCATATTGTATGCGTCGAGCAGATCGCTCGCATCTATTGAGCGTGTGGATCATCCTATCGGAATTTAAAAAAAAACCACGTTAACAGGACTGCATGAGATTTGGCGGATTTTGTTATCTGTGACAGCAATCAAATTGAAATGGTATATGTTGATAGAGGCTATTAACACAAGTTCACCTATGGAACTTTCAATAACCTGGTGAGCACAAATCCAACATGGCGGCGACGCAAAATTTAAGTATTTAAATGGACTTTTCTCGCGATTTAACCATCCGAGCGCAGTGGAACGTGGTACGGTAAATGCTTATACAAATTTTAATCCACTGGCATCTAATTTATTTCAATTCTTTTCATAACCACAAGATAGCGAAATTTTAAAATCTCGTTTTTATTTATTGTGTCCTAATCATGCGATTGAAGTTTGAATTCTACACCTAAGCAATAATCTTCATCTAATAGTACATAACCCTATGGTCTACATATATATTAAAACAGTCCAACATGGCGACCATCCGAAATATTTAGACGGTTCTTAATATCTACGAATCTATTATAGCAATCAGACTGAAATCTTTTATGTTGATAGAGGCAATAAAAATAAGTAGAATATATGAAAATAGGCTGTTTAGTTATTCACGGAACTACTTGTTGTATATAAAAGCGTGTTAGTTTGTAATAATACCTTATTTCCTTGAGGTTAGGGCATTTCAGTACTTTTTTTCCCAGCCAATGTAATTGGGCACAATGTGTGTTGACAGACTGGAAAGCTTTCTTTAATACAACTAAGCAACACTGCTTCTATCACTTCAGTAGTCAGAAATGTGTCATTCTATAAAGAAAATACTAGACACTTCATGAAAAGTCTGCATACCCGTATGATTTAAAAAGGGATACAGAAGTTGCAATATCTGACTCGCTTCTTCATGAAGTGACGGACCGATTTAGGCAGATTGTGTAAGAAATCATTTTACATCAGCCAAAGCACTTCATGAAGATCCGGCGTTTGTTCCCTTGAACGTCAAGTGGCACCCACCGCCGTATACTGACACTTAATTCTCTCACCACGAGGACGCTACGGGCTTGACTTCCCGTCAGGCAGTGTACAAAAAGAATTACACTGACAGATAGTGCAACTATCCCTTTCATCATATTCCGACTTTTCATTCATTGTCTAGGATTTTCATGAAATGACGGATTTCACTATCTGACTACGACATATAACTTACTGTATATTATAAGTAATACTACAATACAGCATCATCAAGAAGGATTACAAAAGACTACCATCGGTAAAACGTAAGGAACACTTGGAAAAAGAGGCGATAAAAAGAGTAGAAGAAGCCATCAATGACCCATTGTAGCATTGAACCATAGAAAAACACATGGCTTTGGAAAAAATAGAAATGGCTGAATGGGAAAAACACTTCCGGAACATACTAAACGTAGACGGAGATGTCAGCAATCTTGAACCAACTAAAATGGTAACATACCAAAATGAAACCAACCCGGTCACATCGGAGGAGGTAGAAGAAGCTATCATGTCACTCAAAAACAATAAGGCCATAGGACCTGACGGGATTTATAACGAACACGTGAAAGACTCAACACAGATGTTGCTTCCGGCAATCTCAGACTTAATGGACCTCTGTCTACATGAACGTAGCATCCCCACAGCATGGCGAATCTCAACTATTAAAGTGCTGTTGAAGGGCAAAGGCGATCGATCAGATCCAAACTCCTACAGAGGGATCGCTATCGAAAAGAACATGATGAAGATACTAACAAAACTCCTCGCTAAAAGGATCACAGAAGCAGTAGACCATAAACTCCCAGATGAACAGCTTGGATTCCGTAAAGGACGAAGCACTCTCCACGCCATTAACAACCTACTCAATGACATTGAAGAAACCCTAAGACATACAAGTGGAAAATTTCACGTAGTGTTTATCGATTACGCGAAAGCCTTTGACAGTTAAGCAGGTCGCTAATAATTGCGAAACTGGTAGCCATAATCGGTGGAAACAACAAGCTCACGACACTGATAAGCAACATTCTGACCAAAAATTATATACAAATTGATGACCGTGTCGCAACTTCGAATTTGATAACACAAACCAACGGTGTATTACAAGGAGACACACTCAGCCCCCTACTGTTCAACATTGCAACGTAAGATATGGTGACGGCAACTACGCTAGGAACGGAAAATGTTAAAATATATCGGTACCTATACGCTGACGATATGGTCATTGGTTCGAGTTCCGTACATGAAGTGCAAAAAGCCATAACAAATCTAGACAGTTGGGCAAAGGATAACCAGATGAAAATTAACACAGAGAAAACAGTAAAAATTACGTTTCGGAAAGGTGGCAGAGAGGCCTCGGGAGACAGGATATACCTAGGATTGAATCCCCTCAAGACAGTAAATACATTCACATACTTAGGATTGACAATGCAAACAACAGCTAGAGCTTACCGAGTTCACATAAAGTCTCGTGCAACGGCGGCAACTAAAGCCATATGACATTAAATCACTCACGAAGCTCTCTTTGGGAACCGCTATGAGATTATTCGACGCGAAAATAGCGCCCATCGCCATATACGGGATATAAATCATCTGGGAGAAACTGACCCTGGCGGACTTTGAGGACGCTCGAGGCAGTGAAGTCGCGCTTCCTAAAAGCAACCCTGGGATTATCGAAATATGCAAAATCTAGATTAGTGTACGAACTTGCCAAGGAGAACGTCTTCATTGAGGACCTACGGACGAAGAGAGGACTACCATCTACGGACGTCTGGAAAAGACTAATGCATGAGAGAGTGAAGGAGAGAGATGAAATCTGGCTCGAATTTTACATAACGGAAGCCATGACGAATAGGGTATGGACTGACAACAATCAAGACCTGCGACACTTCGTGAACTCGATGGCGGTACATGGGTACCACCATAAACTGTGAGTCACCGAGTACTTTCATGACATAGACGTATCCTGTATTTGTAAATTATGTGGTAAACAATGTAGTCGGTACCACGTACTCACATGTAAGAACCGGGGACCTTCCAATGTGATATTTTGTGAAGGTGGAAGGTGAAAACACTAATGTATATTCACATTTATTAACCCTATGCACAATTTGTGCGCTGTATTTTCAATAATAATAAGTAAATAACACTCGTGAAAAAGATACATGTATTAGTTATGATCACTATTATAATGCTTGCCACGGTGGGTGAGTGGTTATCGTGTCGGTCTACCAACCCCAAGCTTGCAGGTTCGCTCCTGGCCATGGTAAGCGATTTTTTTTTTTGAGAGGCGACTAAAGTCACGACACGCATGTCATACGTTGTTGGCATGTTAAAGAACCCATTTGAATTCAGTAGGCCGTGTTCATAATGGCAAAATTAATCTCGCGATTTTCCGCCAACACAAAAGTTCCTCCTTTCTCTACTAGAAAGCGCTATACTGTAGTGTCAAGGAGCTTAGATATATAACTCCAAGGAACAACAAAATTCGACATGCAAGCTGCCCTCTGGGTGTCAAATAAAGCTTGCACCCGGCATCCGAGGCCATACGATATTATTATTACTATTATAATGGGACAATTTTAGGGGTTACGCGTTTCGACCTCCAAGCGATCATCAGATCTTGATCTAATCACTGTTGAGGTTTAAATGTATATTCACATATTTATCTAACTACAAAATTGTAGTGGCGCGAATCATAGTAGCCTATAAACACCAATTAAACTTCAACACAGTGATCACTAGGGACCGGACATTCATGCACTAAAAACTACTAAAATATGCATGCAATTATGCAATAAAATGTTGAAAATTTGCATTAAAAATTGAAAAATTGGCACTTAACAATAAAGTCAATCTCATTCACTTTTCTTTCCCTCTTTGGCCGTAATGCTGTCGATTTAGCAAGTCGTTCAAGTTGAAATTCTATTCACATTTCACTTACATCGAGCATACTTGACAATAGACAACAACATTAGATCAGCTACCCGACACCCACTGATTTAATAAATACTTTCTGCTTTAGGCATTAAGAGTAAGGATAGGCCTATGCAGACTGAAGTAACACTCATCACAAAACTAAGCTCGGCTACTGACTGCCCAGAAGGTGAAGGAAATGTTCCACCCCATCTATTTCTTGAAATGCCAGTAGGACAATACTGTTATCTCGTTATCTGTTTCTCAGAAAGTTGCTTACAAGGGATGTCCAGCACACAGGCGAAAACAATTTTGTTCCAAGACGTTTTAAATGATACTTAATTTCAACTGTATATGCTATAATATGCTGTTATGTTCAGAATATGCAATAAACACACGACATATGCATTTTCAAAATATCCAGTCCCTATTGGATCAGTATCTGATGATGACCGCATGGCTTCGAAACTTTTAATTATCTTATAGGTGATCAGTATTACAGTTATCAACGGTATTACAGTTATCTACCTTTCCCACTATGCCAGATACAAGAATGTCATCTGTTTTGGCTGCTCATTGGCAGTACAGTATGGGCATACTCTTGCGTAGGAGAGAATGCAGATATGGAAACTCGCAAGTCATCTGATGAGTGGTTTCTAAACATTCAACGTGCTTTCCTCGAAAGTTGTAATTTTCAAGACATAAGGCCTACTTTTCTCCTGGGACACGTTATGTTATGCCGCGGTGTATTTGTGACGCGAGGTTTTAAGCACTTTGCGTATTTGAGTCTCATGTTTCGTCAAAGCAAAATATCCACCATAACTTGTATATTCCCCAAAATGGCACACGCTTTCTCCATATTTGCTAGCATCAATCGACTAATCCGAGATAATTTTCGGTTAAAAAATTCACAAAACATTCCAGTTGGTTCTATACAAGTTCTTAATTTGATCATTAGGAATTGGACGGCATATCTTGAAATAACTTCAAAGAACATACTGGCACTTCTAAAATTCCATTTTGAGGACTTAATACTTCTTTATCTTTGGTCGCTACCATTAGCCTGTATAGTGGTGTGACTTACCCACGACAACCACCTCCTTGTAGATCGCATCCTCGGGCACGCTGTTGGATGCACTGAAGTCTCGCATAACGGCTTGAGCCAGTGATTACGTTCCAAGAACTGCAATAAACATTAGCATGGAGTTAAGACAGTTCCTGAACCATGTTACGTCTACTACCAATATAGGCTACTGTACTCTTCAAAACAGGTTCCTTAGACTAGCGGGAGTATCAGAGACTATCCTCAGTTAAGCAACTTTGAGCAAGGTTAATGGTTGAATGGAAGTTTGCGGCTGCCGTTAATGTGGCAGCTTAGAACGTAATATATATATATAGCTTTTTGAGCAGCTGTAAACCTTTGGAAACAAATTCCTAGAGGCAGGAACATAAAGGGGCTAGTTGTTAGCTTGTGGCCCGTGTTATTGAGGTGTTTGTACAAGCCTACAGAACAATACACAGCTAGGATTATCACGCACGGGCATGGATGTAGGTGGAATTCTAAGAAATACCGTACATCATTGTTTTCAAAATTATTTTGATAATTGTTGGCGATGTCATGCTCAGGGGAGATTGCAACATACGGCAAAATGTGTAAGCGTTGACATGGCGTCAATTCCGAGAAACAAACTCGATAGCATCAAGTGGAACATGAAGTTCAACAGACAGTGTACTGTGTCCTGTCGGATTGAGTGTCAACCCAATCTCCCACCAGTGGCGTATATAGAAAAAAAATGGGGGGGGGGGGGGGGGGGGCTGACTATCCTGGAAAATTGTGAGTATTCTCAGGGGATTGTCACCGCAAAATACCCAGAAATATCAACCAATATCTTAAGAGTATATAACTTTGTGTAATTATTTTAGATAAGATTCAAAGTTTATATAGCCTACAATTACTGGCAATACAAAAAAGTTGTAAAATACAACACAACACACAAATAAAATTGTATACTTAATGAACTTTCTATTATGATCTATGGAGTATGAATGGCAAATATCTAAATATTTTTCAATTTACTAAGCAGAAAGGTAAACAGTTTTTTTACATGTATTTATCAAAAAACATACTGTGGAATTCACAGCTTTACCTCACAAGGCTGAGTGCACTCCGTTCCAGCCCTCAGGCTAGAATTAAAATTTCTTGGCAGAGCCGGGAATCGAATTCGGATCTCCGGGGCGGCAGCGAAGAATGCTACCCACTACACCACGAGTTAGTATAATTTCAATTTTAATTAATTTAATTAGCCGATAAGTTAAGAGTAGGGTACAACCAAATTTACAATTATTTTATGCTCTTACCAAAGCACCACTTTCTTAATTTTTATTGGCTTTTTTCGGGGGGGTTGGAGCCCCCTCAGCACCCCCCCCCCCCTTATATACGCCCCTGTCTCCCACAGAGCATGCTAAAATGTGACTAGTTCATTAAAGATCCCGGGCACCTCTAAAACCCCAGCAGTTAAGAGGGACGTTAGACCCATCCAACACTTGCACTCTATAACATTACGCTATTTGAAGTTGAAAGCTGTAGACTACTGAACTACTTTCACTGATACAACACACCAACCTGACATAATTGTGTCAGCACCACACTGCTGACTCTGCACTATTAGCTGGAGCCGGCAAATTGCGCCACTGAGCGCCAATACACAAGAATTTTACAATGTACACACCTAAAATGTACTGAGCACACGATACGTCCAGAACTGTTTGGGGGAATTCAGTCAGCTCAACACTAATTTGGACGAGGCGAGGGGAGTTTCACAGACAGATGCAGAGTCGGGTACGCACGTCCGACCGCTTTGACCGTCACTCAGCGAATGCGGCTCCGCGGCGCGCCGAAACGTAGATAACCAGACTAGCAAGGAGCGGGCGAGGGGCACTGCCAAGGAGACGAGCCCATTCGCCGGCACGGCACGGCACGGCATGGGACGGCTGCGAGCTGCGAATGAACACAACACTCGCCGCACCTGATCAGACCTTGCTATGACTCACTGTCTGCTCTTATCAGTCACACCGCACACCTCAACATTCGAGCGTATGACCTAGGCATGCACTGTTGGCAAATGTTATTGTTGATGGTCAAGATGACTACTGTACACATTGTTTACCCGCGCTATGGCATGCATTTCTCCATACCAGACTGAATGACCCTGTCAGCATTATGGCATGCACTTGTTCACGCCAGACTGAATGACCCTGTCAGCATTATGGCATGCACTTGTCCACACCAGACTGAATGACCCTGTCAGCATTATGGCATGCACTTGTCCATACCAGACGGAATGACGCAGTAATGAACCAAGCTCCTACCCCATAAGGGAATGGTCAACTATGGTAATTTAAAACTTCATCTTAAAAATTTTACACTTAAAGTCTGTTCGTCGATTCGAGATAGTGGAAGTAAACAAAGTTATACACGTGGCTGCAGAGCTGCGCGCAAGGGGTGCATAGAGCTGTAACGTACGCCAACTGCAGTGCCAAGTGCTGTGTGTAACCTAGCCCTAGCCTACATGTGACTTATCGGCAGGGGCGGATCTAGGGGAGGGCGACCGCGCCATGGATTGTTTTAAATTTAATTGATTAATTAATCATACTTTTCAAACTAATTTATAACTCATATTCTTTTTTCAGTGCAGCTATGAACTCCCGTGACCGTTTAGCAAGTTTAGATTTCAATGAAATGATGGAAGACTTCAGCCGGGGAAAATGTCGCTAAGTAATATTTTAATATTTCATAGTTTACATAATCTTCTTCAAGGGGACTTAAAGGGTTCTTTCATATTATTTAAAAAATGTACTGAAGTGTATTCAAAATATTGTAACTATTCTTTATTTTATTATTACTACTGAGCCAATTCTTGACTCTCTTCTACGCTTCAAGTATGAAAAGTGATCCGCGAGAATATGCTACAGTACTTTGATTTCATGGTTTACCGTTAGGTAGCAGCATTTGTGCTAGTATTGGAGTTATGAATGAATATTTGAATGAATATTTATTGCAGCAAATAGCCATAAAATTTAAAATTAAGTATGTTATTACAAAATCCTAGGTTATTCAGTACACAATTTAGAGAGTGACATCTGTCTAACCCTGCATTCACTTGCATGATATCGACCACATTGATCGTTGCAGAATTGACTGACACTGACCTCGCCTGGATTATGGAACCCCTTGGTGGTACACATCTTATGATGAAAGCCGTGCTCTGCAAAGCGGGTGATGGTGTGTTGCAGTTGATAGTTGGCTTCTTTCCATTCCTCCTTCGTCATCGCATCCGTAATGAAAAAGTCATCCCAAATGTCATTTGTTTTGTTTTGTAATATTTGGAGCGTTAAATCATAAGCTCTTGTATTTGGAAGAGACATTTGCAGTCTAATATCCTCTATAAAGTAGCTTTCTTTCATCAGAATGTATGTTAACCTTGATGGTGCTGTTATCCTTATGCTTAGTACCCTCTTCATGTAACGGGCCTTGACCTTTTCTAAAATTGTTAGATCCCCAACTTGAAGAGTATTGGAGTTATGAGTGTAAGATTTGAAATGTAGCCGCCAGAGTGCAGTTAATATGCATTCTATTCGTGAGATGTTGAAATTGTTTATTTCTGGCCTTCTTTGACTATCTTCTAAGTATGTGTTCTTGATAGTAAGAAAGATGGTTTATTTGGGAACTGTCATTTCTGGGCCCTATTTCATAAAACTCGACAGGTCCGACAATTGTGACAATTTGACATAATTCAATTGTCAACATGTAGCGACACTTCTATCTGACAATATGTCATTGTGTGACAGGAGAAATATTGTAAAATGTACGCCTGTCACAGAGCCCTTTTCTTAACCTTGACAAATTGTCAAATCCACCTGTCGAGGTTATGTACACTTGGATAGTTCCGCGAATCGATAATATACAATAACTATCGATTCACATGAACTGTTCAATGCGAGATAATCATAATAAAGGATTTACTATTTATTAAAACATTCATTTATTTGAAGAAACACGCACAAACTGTGCAAAATTATTAGACCTATATATTTACATACTTGACTGGATAAATGTGATTATAATTACAGCTTCTAATAATATGTTACAGGACCAACCATAGCCTATACCGTTCTGATAATCGTGAATAGCCTATATACTGTACAATACAGGCACGAATTGAATGCTCAACAAATATTTGTCTCGGCCACGGCCTTTTTTTTTTAGTAAATAATACACTATAAAGTTTCTACGGTCAAGGGAGCAATAAAATATTTAAAGTATGATATATACTAGAAATTCGCTCTGTCATTAAGAGTAGCCTACGTGTTTCGATTGATTTTCTTCCGCACGACTCGGTCACTACCGAATTGAGAATTTTAACATTGATTAGAGAGAACTAATAATAAGACATTTTATTTGGGTAGTTTTCCAACATAAGTTGCTCCAAAGGTTCAAGGGCCTAATTTCTTCTTGGCACATGCAGGAGATAGTTTCCAATTCTTTGCAGAAAATATTGTACAGAACGATAACTTGACTGTTTCAGAATTTCTCGTTGAAAACGGAGTCAGTAAAATTCAGTGATATTACTTATCTCTAGCGTAGCGGTCAGCAAGGTTAGCTGCCGCCCCGGAGGTCCTGGGTTCGATTCCCGGCTCTGCCACGAAATTTGAAAAGTGGTATGAGGACTGGAACGGGGTCTGCTCAGCCTCGGGTGGTCCAAATGAGTAGAGGGGGTTTGATTCCCACCTCAGCCATCCTCGAAGTGGTTTTCCGTGGTTTCCCACTTCGTCTTCGGGCAAATGCCGGGATGCTACTGTCCCCGATAATCCGGATAGTAGGCTGTCAGAAATCCGCCCCCTCAATCGGATTGCCAATAATCGATTGCACCGGCACAGCTACATCAATGAAAATGGCACTGACAGATACTACCGAGATTAGAGCACAGTAGTTAACATGAAATTATTGTGGAACACACCAAAATATACGGGGGTTCATACTTACCTTTTACTTACCTATTCAATTTAATCTCGGGTCTGGGTTTTCAACTGGATCACTTAATAGTATGCCCTCACAATAACCTCCACCACGATATTTAAAATGAACCAAGTCAGAGACCAGAAAATTTAAACTGCACAATAATTTATTTCACATAAAGAAAAAAAAATTTTTAACATAATTAAACAACAAAATAGTTATGGCTGTCTGAAGCCATTGTCAATGCAACCATGTCCTCCTGTAGGACTGTAGACTTCACATACAAAAATTCAGCTTTCTCTAGCTCAAAAGAACGTAATAATAACAACAATGCACATTGGAATGGATAAGGGAGCTGGGACAAGACATATAGCATTTGTTTCCTTGTTCATGAACTTCATAATTTAGTTCATTGACACACATTTATTAATAACCGCAAGGCCGCTAAGTAATTGACCTTGACCTCCACCATTCAGTTATCTGGCCACCTGCAATACACCCTAAGCAGTGTTGCATGCTTGCTTCGTCAAATGGACGCAGCTGCCTAACCAGTGTCACCATATGCTGGCCAACGCAGAGTCTAGCTCTCATTCAAAACAATTTAAATGCTCACATCTCAACTCAAATATTATCACGCAGAATTTATACAAGTTCCGTTCACATTGCAATGGATTACTCTGTTAATCTCAAATCTTATTTAAATGTTTATTCCAATTATCGAACTAGCGTTGTTTAAATGTTAATAGCAAAACGCATAATGTTATATCATAGTGTTCAATAATTATTTATAACATTTAGATTGTTCATAACTTAGTCAAACGACAATTGAAAAGTTTTTACACGCCTCTATTAATCCCGTTTGTTTCAAATTATTATTATAGATATTTACATAGTTATTAACATTATTTATATTTTATTTATATTTGAAATACATTAACCACACGTTTATCCGGTTGATATTTTCTTAAATCGTGGTAATATAATCGACCGATGAAGGTTACTTATATTTAAATTTTAGATTCAGGTTTAATAAGATTTAATAATTGGTATTTGTGACGGTAACCTCCATTCAAAATCTATAATTCAATCAATTTATCACTCTTGTTAATTTTAACAGTAACTTCACATGAATAATTTTCAATGGACCTGAACAATACAACTCAGCGGAAACATACCTCGCACAAACGCACAAAATTGGCCCATAATTCATCATATATCTCATTATATATGGCATCAAAATCTTCCACAATACACACAAAAAACCTCCACTTATAAATTCATCATCATCATCAATATTACTGTGGGAACCTCCTTCACTTATTAAAGGGCATTATTCATCAGCGACTTTTACACGTCCACTGAACTAACGATTATACATCCATAGTTCCTCTTTAAAAATGCTTATATTCATCAATTGTATCGAAAACTGTTATTATATTTAACCTTCGTGGGTTTCATTCATGAAGCGATATGAAGTAAAAATTTTCCAGTCACAAATAAATTTAATAGCAAATACGATTAGACACACCTCCCTGGTCTATCAAAATGAATTAATCTCATCAAAATTATCGCAGTATAAAAATACTATATTCAAGCAAAATTCATTTAACTGCAGAAATAGTTGAATAGAATGCAAATAGACCAGAAAATGCAAACATTATTGTTTCAATCTAGAATTGAGAAAATCTCCTATCAAATGTTCATTACTATAGTGTACTGAATAAATCGTATTCAAAGTTCATATTTCATAAAATTGTCTATAATGCAATGGTATTTCAGAATTGACTAAAAATGTCTGTGTTTCAATCATGTTCATAAAAACGACTAGTATTTCCAAGATCGTCGATAAAGTAGTAGATTTTAACGCTCTAAAATCTTTTAATCATTCTTCTTTCTTGAGGATGACAGAAAATTTGTCAAAGTAATTTACTGGAAAGAATTACTTTAATAAAACGACACGCTGTCTGAATTCAAACTTGCCATAGAAAATCGTTACCTTTACAGTCAAATCGTGACTACAAGAAAAATTCAAATTCTCGAAAGAATAGTTAACTTCAGTATAAACTGATCCAAAATGTTTAAATATGCGAATGACATAATAATGTCTCAATAAATCGAAGAAAATGGCATAAAGCTGCAATGTGTACAGAGTACAGAAACATCTAGCAAAAGAATATGGGGCAATCAAATATATGACAGAAAATATGGGAAAGATAGTTGCTCAGATCTCACTAAAAAGGCTCAAATAAATCAAGAAATGTTCACGGCTACCTTATCTGTTGGATTGAAGTTCTAGAAGAAAATTTCAAAGAAGACTGCTGCTGGTTCCATGTCACAACAGGATAGATGTGCACCGACCTCGAACCTGGAACCTGCGCCCTCGGAGAATAGAACAGCTTCCTCCTCCGGAAATCGCACTGCTCCATGTAGACGATAGACATCCTTCTGGCAAAACTCTTCTTTGTGTGCTGGGAAAAACCCTTGCCACTCTTGAAAGTTCCCTGAAGTTCTTGTAGAAATCAGCCATGAAGTTCATTGCAAATATTTCCGCAGAAATGTTCATAATTGTGGAGTATGAATTTATTTCCACTGCCATTTGATGTAATTCAGCGATGGATTACGATGCATGAGTGTAGCTGAATGTTCACTACATGCTCGTCTTTGTAGAATGACGATTATCGAAGCTCCATGTTGCTACTTCACACTACTGATGTATGTCCCAATTGCATTAAAGTTTTAGTCTTCCATCTCCACTTCCATTATAATGTTAGTCGAAAGTACTGCCAGATTGTATAGTTCCATTGTAGAATGTAGCGTTGCATCACCAAATGTAATCTTCAGTATCCCGGTTGCAATACACGTGTCTGCCGTAGCGTAGAATGTGGTAGTAAAAGTGCTTCTCAGGATTCGAGAAAAACACTTTTCTCTGCAGTCTTTAAATGCGAATATCTTCTGAAGTATTATAATGAAAAAGGTCAACTTTCGCACACGCCTCAATATTGTAATGCACTATTGAATTAGTATAAATGCAGTAGCTAATTCTTGATAGATAAACTGTAGAATCGTTTATGTGTGCGCTCCAACTTCGCCTAGTTTTAGTAACAGTAAAATTGCACTGCTGGATACCCAATACTGTTCGATGCGGTGGGCTCTGCCACGCTTGCTTATGACGATATGCTTGTTCTATCAGAACACGAAGTCAGACTATGAAGTCCGAATAAAACCACGAAGTGAGAAACTCCTCTCTGCTGTGCAAGGCCTTTTATCAACTTTGAAGGGGCGTATCCATCCCTACCATAGCTTCTTCTTCCATCATTACTCGAAGTTCCAACTTTGGCTATTCTCGACGGATTTTCAGATTTCAAAAACATATAATTAATTTCTTCAAAATTCCAAATCAATGCCATAACTGAAGATAGTTTTCCACAATTCTGCATGCCAAAAGTTATAAAATATGGTAGTTTCAGTAATCTCCGTCTCCCTTCAAGCTATCATTCATTGGTTCGAGCCTCTCCTCCAATAGCGTAACTTCTTCCTCAGCACGTTTACTTGCTTCCCTGCGACTGCGTCGTAAATCTAAGATCCTTCTCGAACAAAATCGTGACGTCAGCAAGAATCTAAGCTCAGCCAGCCTACTTGCTCGAGCGTTGCGTCATCCACGCCTACGTCATGAATATACACGTCACAACTATGACGGCCATAACTTTATTCACATATGCCAATACAGCCACCGTGGTCTCAGTATAATTCAATTAACGGGGGCATTCTCCCTTCACCACGTTTTAAAAACAGTTGCAAATTGTTTTTAAACTCTGTTACAAATATCTGAATTCACTTGAACACGAAATTGAATTATTATTGGCTTACTCTTGGATAATATTTCTTCAAGTTTCCATCATTGAACTTGCCATATACGACATCATTCTCATCATCATAGAGTTCATAACAGTTGTTTCCATAAGCATTCGTAATTCTGAACGGACCCATAAATACTATTTCAAACTTGGGATAGATTTTCTTACTCACGTCAGCCTTATCTTATACTTATAGTCTTTAATCAATCCAGGCTTTTCATCAAATATATCTTGGAATTCCTTTATCAAATCCTCAAATTCCCCCTGAATTTCTTCAAATCCTTCAGTTTTTCTACTGGGTATTTCTGTTAGATTCTCCACTTCATTGATAATGGTATTTAAAGTCTCTTCCCTAAGGTCTATCTCCAGACTGTTTTTCACATCCTGTTCTTCGATCTCTTCTGTGATCATGTACCCATCATTAAAGCTAATAATCCTATTCTTCATATCAATAATGGCTCCAACTTTCGATATAAAATCGATTCCTAGCACAATGTCGAAATAGATCTTGTTCACCACAATAAAGATCTGTTCGGCGGCTTCGGTGGCGTAGTCGGTAGCATGCTGAGCTTCTATGCCCAAGATAGCGGGTTCAAACCCGGCCGAAGCCGTCGGATTTTTTAAGAGCGTTAAAAATCCCTCAGTATGCCTTCCTTCGGAGGGGAAGTAAAGCCGGCGGTCCCATGTCATAGATTTATGGCATGTTAAAGAACCTTCCACTAATTGCACCTGTGTGAAGCTAAATTTGATAGGTTATTGTAAACAACGCTCTTAGGTTTCTAAGTTCGTTGCCAAGAGCCGACTGCGGTGGCGTCTAGCAGCTGAGTTGTGAACTTAGCCTAGTAGTCGTTGACGGTGGCGCTTGGCGGCAAAAGTAGGAACTATTTGAAAAATTCTAAGTTGCAGTACTTAAATTAAAAAAACAGATAACACACACTAATACAGTCATCACAATTAACACCGGTTATCAGACAGATTCTACACACACCCAAAGTACACGGGGCTACATGACCGCGTTGTCGCAGCCCCTAAACTTAAGAACCAACCAACCAACCAAAGATCTGTTCATAATTCCTTCCATTAATTTCAAAGTTCAACAACACTTGGATCTTGCATTTCACTGCCTTGTCTTGGAAAATTCCTCTCACTTTGACGGTAGAAGCAGGTAAAACTGTCATGTTTTCTCCCTTTAATAGACTTTGATAGCATTCATCAGAAATGATAGAAATAATTGCGCCGGTATCCATAAGAGCTTTGTACTGTTGGCCATCTATCAGTACAGAAATAATAGGTAAGGCACATGGTCTTTCCACTTTGACGATTCCTCTCTCTTCTAATAGATCCTCATCAGTTACTTCGTAAATTTCATTGATAGTAATTATATGTGATGTGGCAATGTATTCATTGTTTCTCACTTTCGTTGAGAAATCGGCGTTTTTTTTTCTGTGTTACCATTTTCAAAGTTCCCCTGCTGGCTTGTAGAAGGACCAGGATCGATCACTAAATCCTGTC
The DNA here is from genome assembly GCA_946902985.2 of Meconema thalassinum. Taxonomy (NCBI): domain Eukaryota; kingdom Metazoa; phylum Arthropoda; class Insecta; order Orthoptera; family Tettigoniidae; genus Meconema; species Meconema thalassinum. The sequence continues at coordinate 90,420,232 of OX336391.1, read as the reverse complement.
TTTTCTTCTGGTTTTCAGCTTCCTTCTCTCGTAATTCCTTCAAATACTGCTGACTTTCTTTCTCTCTCTCTTGATACTTGTCCGGTGTCATAACCTGACCTTGAGAATTTTGATTCCGATTCTGGTACTGGTTATTTCTGTTGTAGTTCTTATTGTACCCATTGTTATTATAATATCTACCTCTTCCGTTATTATAGTTCCCTCTATTGTTATTCCAGCCTCGTCTTTGCTGATATGGACGGTAACTTTGTGATCTGTTGTTGCGAAAATAATTGTTCCTGTGAGGACCTACATTTTCAGTTTTCTCTTCAGCAGGCGTATCAGTTTGCTGAACTTGATCCATGTAGACTGTATTAATGTCTTTGAATTCGTGCCTCTGACCTTTTTGAACCAAATTTGGCACCGGACTCGTGTAATCAAGCCTTCTCAATAGTTCGTCCATACTGGTCAAATCCCTTATATTTGACGATATAATAAGCCTTCTTACCTCAACAGGTAGCATACGTGAAATGGCATCTATTAACTGCTCTGTAGACAATGGGGGTTGTAAAAATCTTAAGCGCGATAACTGGCTTGTGAAGAAATCAGCGTACCGTGTTGGAAGAGTACCCGAATACTTCCTCGAGTATACCTCAGCTCTTAATGAATTTTGTGCTTCTATTGACCAGAATCGTTTTATCAGTGCCTCTGCAAATTCATCGAAATTACTAAAAGTGTACCGAAATGCCCTGAACCACTCAAGAGGTCCTCCAGCTAGAAATCTTTCTACGATTCTCATTTCTCTTTCTCTAGGAATATGGGCTTCAATAAAATAGTCTTTCAGGTTTCTGATATACTCTATCGGTGTTAAACTATCTGTATTACTAAATTTCTGAGGCTTGTCCTCAAAGTTTCGGATGACTGTCACATTTCTTGGATATGAATCCATGTAATTCTTCCCACTATCACGATATTTCCATTCAGGTTCAATATTCCTATCCTCTTCTTCTTCCCGGAATCTGAATATACGTTCCTCAGGACTAATATCTCTCTCTTCAGTAGCGAGGTTACATCTTCTCACGTAATTCCTATTATCTTCAAAAGTCAACCCTTCTGGATCCTTATCTGTGATTTCCGTGATGACTTTCCTAATCAACTCTTCTTTATACGTTTCCAACATGCTAGCTTCTCCTAGGTTTAAATTCTGAAGTTTGCTCGTAGTTTCATTGACATCAGAGACAACCTTATGAATTTGTTCCTCTAACGCGGTTTTTAATGCTTGCACGTCCTGGCCCATTTGAGTTCTATCCTCTACCTGCTTTTAGGAAAGCGAATCCATCCTTATACTCAAATCCTTTCTAATTTGAACTACCTCATTATTTATATCTACTTGTGTACTGGCTAGTTTTCGTTCAATTCGCTCCTGAATCTGATTGACATGTTCCCCACTTGACTTGTTCCATTCATCTTTCCAAACCATTACATTTGCAGTTAACATTTCAGCAATATCTACTTCAATGTCTTCCTTAAGTAAACGATTATGATCTAAGACTTGGGTCCTCATGACCTCTACATCATGTTTTAATCCAGCTAGTGAAGCTGTTGTCCTAACAGACTCGTCAACCAATCTAGTTGTTAAAGCACTAATGTTACGAGTACAAAGCGTTTTTGAAGTTTCAATTTCTTCTCTAACCTTATTAACATCAGTTTGAACTTTGGCAATGTCTACAAAAACTGTATTAACTTCTATTTGCACCTTATTGATATCGCTTTGCATATCATTAACATCAGACTGAATATTATTTATGTCTACTTCAACGTTTGACACATCGGTTCGAACATTTCTAATCTCTCTTTGAACTTCTTCTACCTTGTCTTGTACAGTAGCAACATCATTCCTAACAACGATTACTTCTGCTCTAGCACATGAAATATCACCCCGGACATTAGCAACATCAAGATTTAACAAAGTAAGGTCTTTCTGGACTGAATCAACTTTTCCCTGTACATTGGAAACATCAATTTTTACATCTGAAACATCTTTATGGACATTGGATAAATCTACTTTAACATCTGAGACATCCTTGTGAATGTCAGTCACGGCATTCTGGACCTCCTGTGTACTGGTCTGTAAACGCGACATGTTGTTTTCCAAATTTGCAGAACTGGTCTGGAGATCCTTCAAATTCTCCTTCATCATCTCCTGCATTCGACTAGCATTCCTAGCTTCCATCTCCCTCACACTTTCATTCATGCTAGCTTTCAAACTGTTGGACATCTCCTCCAACATCTTTCTCATACTCTCATCTGCCATCTCAATAATATTTCAATAATAGACTGCGTTAGGGACATACATCAAATAGAGCAAGATAACAACATCTGAGCAACGCCCTTCACCATATATAAAGTTTGAGCAATTTTCTGTCTTAAATCTAACTTATAATTAGCTTATCACTAACTTCATAAACACCCTATGTTGAAATAAACTCAAGCACATGTTCAAATTTCTTTGGTTCATTTTAAATATCCTAACATAAATAATTTACATTTACAATCCAAATAGTTTAATTTTATCTTTAATATGACTAAACATGTCATAAGCCGGTCAAATAAAATAAGACTCCAGATCATGGGCGATTTTTCTAAGTTTCCAGCCTATTTAACCTCTCTCAGGTTGTATAAGATCTGATCTTTTCTGAGTGTAATTTTCCTAATACAACACAACATTTAATCCCTATATAATCACACTCTCAAATTCTACAATTGGCTAAGACATCTAGCAAAGAATCAACCTCTTTATTTGAATCTTCACAATCCCATTGACATCGATAACTTTGTAATCCAATGTTATTCGAGCCCCACACGTTGATTGCGCCAATCCTACTGTCCCCGATAATCCGGATAGTAGGCTGTCAGAAATCCGCCCCCTCAATCGGATTGCCAATAATCGATTGCACCGGCACAGCTACATCAATGAAAATGGCACTGACAGATACTACCGAGATTAGAGCACAGTAGTTAACATGAAATTATTGTGGAACACACCAAAATATACGGGGGTTCATACTTACCCTTTACTTACCTATTCAATTTAATCTCGGGTCTGGGTTTTCAACTGGATCACTTAATAGTATCCCCTCACAATAACCTCCACCACGATATTTAAAATGAACCAAGTCGGAGACCAGAAAATTTAAACTGCACAATAATTTATTTCACATAAAGAAAAAAAATATTTTAACAAAATTTAACAACAAAATAGTTATGGCTGTCTGAAGCCATTGTCAATGCAACCATGTCCTCCTGTAGGACTGTAGACTTCACATACAAAAATTCAGCTTTCTCTAGCTCAAAAGAACGTAATAATAACAACAATGCACATTGGAATGGATAAGGGAGCTGGGACGAGACATATAGCATTTGTTTCCTTGTTCATGAACTTCATAATTTAGTTCATTGACACACATTTATTAATAACCGCAAGGCCGCTAAGTAGTTGACCTTGACCTCCACCATTCAGTTATCTGGCCACCTGCAATACACCCTAAGCAGTGTTGCATGCTTGCTTCGTCAAATGGACGCAGCTGCCTAACCAGTGTCACCATATGCTGGCCAACGCAGAGTCTAGCTCTCATTCAAAACAATTTAAATGCTCACATCTCAACTCAAATATTATCACACAGAATTTATACAAGTTCCGTTCACATTGCAATGGATTACTCTGTTAATCTCAAATCTTATTTAAATGTTTATTCCAATTATCGAACTAGCGTTGTTTAAATGTTAATAGCAAAACGCATAATGTTATATCATAGTGTTCAATAATTATTTATAACATTTAGATTGTTCATAACTTAGTCAAACGACAATTGAAAAATTTTTACACGCCTCTATTAATCCCGTTTGTTTCAAATTATTATTATAGATATTTACATAGTTATTTACATTATTTATATTTTATTCATATTTGAAATACATTAACCACACGTTTATCCGGTTGATATTTTCTTAAATCGTGGTAATATAATCGACCGATGAAGGTTACTTATATTTAAATTTTAGATTCAGGTTTAATAAGATTTAATAATTGGTATTTGTGACGGTAACCTCCTTTCAAAATCTATAATTCAATCAATTTATCACTCTTGTTAATTTTAACAGTAACTTCACATGAATAATTTTCAATGGACCTGAACAATACAACTCAGCGGAAACATACCTCGCACAAACGCACAAAATTGGCCCATAATTCATCATATATCTCATTATATATGGCATCAAAATCTTCCACAATACACACAAAAAACCACCACTTATAAATTCATCATCATCATCAATATTACTGTGGGAACCTCCTTCACTTATTAAAGGGCATTATTCATCAGCGACTTTTACACGTCCACTGAACTAACGATTATACATCCATAGTTCCTCTTTAAAAATGCTTATATTCATCAATTGTATCGAAAACTGTTATTATATTTAACCTTCGTGGGATTCATTCATGAAGCGATATGAAGTAAAAATTTTCCAGTCACAAATAAATTTAATAGCAAATACGATTAGACACGCCTCCCTGGTCTATCAAAATGAATTAATCTCATCAAAATTATCGCAATATAAAAATACTATATTCAAGCAAAATTCATTTAACTGCAGAAATAGTCGAATAGAATGCAAATAGACCAGAAAATGCAAACATTATTGTTTCAATCTAGAATTGAGAAAATCTCCTATCAAATGTTCATTACTATAGTGTACTGAATAAATCGTATTCAAAGTTCATATTTCATAAAATTGTCTATAATGCAATGGTATTTCAGAATTGACTAAAAATGTCTGTGTTTCAATCATGTTCATAAAAACGACTAGTATTTCCAAGATCGTCGATAAAGTAGTAGATTTTAACGCTCTAAAATCTTTTAATCATTCTTCTTTCTTGAGGATGACAGAAAATTTGTCAAAGTAATTTACTGGAAAGAATTACTTTAATAAAACGACACGCTGTCTGAATTCAAACTTGCCATAGAAAATCGTTACCTTTACAGTCAAATCGTGACTACAAGAAAAATTCAAATTCTCGAACGAATATTTAACTTCAGTATAAACTGATCCAAAATGTTTAAATATGCGAATGACATAATAATGTCTCAATAAATCGAAGAAAATGGCATAAAGCTGCAAAGTGTACAGAGTACAGAAACATCTAGCAAAAGAATATGGGGCAATCAAATATATGACAGAAAATATGGGAAAGATAGTTGCTCAGATCTCACTAAAAAGGCTCAAATAAATCAAGAAATGTTCACGGCTACCTTATCTGTTGGATTGAAGTTCTAGAAGAAAATTTCAAAGAAGACTGCTGCTGGTTCCATTTCACCACAGGATAGATGTGCACCGACCTCGAACCTGGAACCTGCGCCCTCGGAGAATAGAACAGCTTCCTCCTCCGGAAATCGCACTGCTCCATGTAGACGATAGACATCCTTCTGGCAAAACTCTTCTTTGTGTGCTGGGAAAAACCCTTGCCACTCTTGAAAGTTCCCTGAAGTTCTTGTAGAAATCAGCCATGAAGTTCATTGCAAATATTTCCGCAGAAATGTTCATAATTGTGGAGTAGAATTTATTTCCACTGCCATTTGATGTAATTCAGCGATGGATTACGATGCATGAGTGTAGCTGAATGTTCACTACATGCTCGTCTTTGTAGAATGACGATTATCGAAGCTCCATGTTGCTACTTCACACTATTGATGTATGTCCCAATTGCATTAAAGTTTTAGTCTTCCATCTCCACTTCCATTATAATGTTAGTCGAAAGTACTGCCAGATTGTATAGTTCCATTGTAGAATGTAGCGTTGTATCACCAAATGTAATCTTCAGTATCCCGGTTGCAATACACGTGTCTGCCGTAGCGTAGAATGTGGTAGTAAAAGTGCTTCTCAGGATTCGAGCAAAACACTTTTCTCTGCAGTCTTTAAATGCGAATATCTTCTGAAGTATTATAATGAAAAAGGTCAACTTTCGCACACGCCTCAATATTGTAATGCACTATTGAATTAGTATAAATGCAGTAGCTAATTCTTGATAGATAAACTGTAGAATCGTTTATGTGTGCGCTCCAACTTCGCCTAGTTTTAGTAACAGTAAAATTGCACTGCTGGATACCCAATACTGTTCGATGCGGTGGGCTCTGCCACGCTTGCTTATGACGATATGCTTGTTCTATCAGAACACGAAGTCAGACTATGAAGTCCGAATAAAACCACGAAGTGAGAAACTCCTCTCTGCTGTGCAAGGCCTTTTATCAACTTTGAAGGGGCGTATCCATCCCTACCATAGCTTCTTCTTCCATCATTACTCGAAGTTCCAACTTTGGCTATTCTCGACGGATTTTCAGATTTCAAAAACATATAATTAATTTCTTCAAAATTCCAAATCAATGCCATAACTGAAGATAGTTTTCCACAATTCTGCATGCCAAAAGTTATAAAATATGGTAGTTTCAGTAATCTCCGTCTCCCTTCAAGCTATCATTCATTGGTTCGAGCCTCTCCTCCAATAGCGTAACTTCTTCCTCAGCACGTTTACTTGCTTCCCTGCGACTGCGTCGTAAATCTAAGATCCTTCTCGAACAAAATCGTGACGTCAGCAAGAATCTAAGCTCAGCCAGCCTACTTGCTCGAGCGTTGCGTCATCCACGCCTACGTCATGAATATACACGTCACAACTATGACGGCCATAACTTTATTCACATATGCCAATACAGCCACCGTGGTCTCAGTATAATTCAATTAACGGGGGCAGTACCTACTGTAAGGCCACGGCCGCCTCCTTCCCTCTTCCTAGCCTATCCATCCCCATCTTCCATCCCTTCCCATCCCTCATGAGGCCCCTGTTCCCTTTGCAGGTGAGGCCGCCTGGGCGAAGTGCTGATCACACCTCCCCAGTTGTATCCATCCCGACCAGATGTTCCAAGCTCCAGGACACTGCCCATAGAGGCGGTAGTGGTGAGTTCCCTCGCTGAGTCCGTGGGAACCGCCAACCTAGAGGGTAAATTGACTAAATAAAAAAAATACTTATCTCTCTAAAAATCCTTGGTAACCTCACTTGCACTATATCGTAATCAATGGCGTACCGACCTGTCAAGATAGACTGTACGTCGTTTTCCACCAAATAACAATGGATTTTAATTTGATGTTCTGTAATATTGCAGCACGGTTTACTGTCGTTCGTAAAGACAGGCTTGGATTTCTTTTTAGGAAAGATTCACACCATTTCCTCCCTGGCCACCCGCTTTGAAAGGAGAGTCCCTCTTCAATTCTTTTGAGAGGCACTGGACGCTATTTTGCAAATCGTCCTTTTTTACCGGGAACCCCGCTTTTCCTAGTGAGATTACCCATTGAACTAACACCCTTTTTAGGTAGATTTCATTAGAAAGCTAACTATTGCAATGGGTCCCATGTTTCGACTTCCGGAAAATTTCGACATATCTTCGCGTTTCACATCCCCCAGACCCCAAAACCACCGTCAGTTCAAAAGTTTATATATAATTTATGTATATATATATATATGTATATATATATATGTATATCAGTTTCTTGTGGACACGATAACTGCCGTAATTTTGCACCAATTACTTCGAATTTTTTACCGAAGATGTATACCTATAAAATCTCGGTCGAGTTCGTTACTGGGCTAAATCGGTCGAAGGGGGTGAAAATGGGGGGCTTTTTTCGAAAAAGTGAAATTTCGCTATAACTCTCTTAATACGTGCAATATCGAATCCATTCAAAGTTCATAATATGTGTCGGATAAGTGCCAAAAATTTATGTCAAATAAGATTTTTGATAGCACCAACCATTGACCAAAGGGGTGGAAAAAAGTGGTTTTTTCGGGAAACATTAATCATATCTCTCTTAATAGGCACAATATCAAAACCGTACAAAATGGACAATATTCCCCTAATAATTACCTAAAACTTTTGTCTGAAAGAATTTTTGATATGACCCACCATTACGCCAAGGGACGAGAAAAATGATTTCGGAATTATAAGAAAATGCCAAGAGCTATCAGTGGTTGCCATGGCAACACTACTAAATTGATGAGGCATGGACCATCAGACGTTGCCATGACAACGCACTTGCACGAGATCAGATTCAGTATTTCCATCTGATTAAGTGGTTGGTTGGTTGGTTCTTAAGTTTAGGGGCTGCGACAACGCGGTCATGTAGCCCCGTGTACTTTGGGTGTGTGTAGAATCTGTCTGATAACCGGTGTTAATTGTGATGACTGTATTAGTGTGTGTTATCTGTTTGTTAATTTAAGTACTGCAACTAACAATTTTTCAGATAGTTCCTACTTTTGCCGCCAAGCGCCACTGTCAACGACTACGAGGCCAAGTTCAGAACTGAGCTACTAGACGCCGCCGCAGTCGGCTCTTGGCAACGAACATAGAAACCTAAGAGCGTTGTATACATTCTTAACCTATCCAATTTAGCTTCACACAGGTGCAATTAGTGGAAGGATCTTTAACATGCCATAAATCTATGACATGGGACCGCCGGCTTTACTTCCCCTCCGAAGGAAGGCATACTGAGGGATATTTAACGCTCTTAAAAAATCCGACGGCTTCGGCCGGGTTTGAACCCGGTATCTTGGGCATAGAAGCTCAGCATGTTACCGACTACGCCACCAAAGCCGCCTGATAAAGTGGGAAGCGGCTTCGGTGACGTAACTGGTAGCATGCTGAATGTCTATGCCCAATGTCGCGGTTTCAAAGCCGGCCGAAGTCGTCGGATTTTCTAAGAGCACTAGAATCCCTCAGTATGCTTTCCTTTGGAGGGGAAGTTCCAACGTTCGTTGCGAGTTGATGGTTGGGGTGGCATCTAGTAGCCAAGTTCACAGCTAGGTGTCGTTGACGGTTGTACCTGGTAGCAACATTAGGAACTACTGCTTGAAATTGACCGTCTGCAGTACTTACATGAATTAAGACTAATACAGCCATTACAATTCACACCGTGTATCAGACAGATTCTACACTCACCCAAAGTACACGGGGTTAGATGACCGCGTTGTCGCAGCCCCTAAACTGAGGAACCAACCAGAGGTAGATTTCGTTAGAAAGCTAACTATTGCAATGGGTACCATGTTTCGACTTCCGGAAAATTTCGACATATCTTCGCGTTTCACATCCCCAGGCCCCAAAACCACCGTCAGTTCAAAAGTTATATATAATTTATGTATGTATATGTATATCAGTTTATTGTGGACACGATAACTGCCGTAATTTTGTACCAATCACTTTGAATTTTTTACCGAATACGTATACCTATAAAATCTCGGTCGAGTTCGTTACTGGGCTAAATCGGTCGTTGGGGGGTGAAAATGGGGGGCTTTTTTTTCGAAAAAGTGAAATATTGCTATAACTCTCTTAATATGTGAAATATCGAATCCGTTCAACATTCATACTATGTGTCGGATAAAGCCCAAAAATGTATGTTTGAAGAGTTTTTTTTATAGCACCAACCATTGACCAAAGGGGTGGGAAAAAGTGGGTTTTTCGGGAAACATTAATCATATCTCTCTTAATAGGCACAATATCAAAACCGTACAAAATGGACAATATTCCCATAATAATTACCTAAAACTTTTGTCTGAAAGAATTTTTGATATAACCCACCATTATGCCAAGGGATGAGAAAAATAATTTCGGAATTATAAGAAAATGCCAAGACCTATCAGTGGTTGCCATGGCAACACTACTAAATTGATGAGGGATGAGCCATCAGACGTTGCCAAGATAACGCACTTGCACGAGATCAGATTCAGATTTCCATCTAAGTGTGAAGCGGCTTCGGTGACGTAACTGGTAGCATGCTGAATGTTTATGCCCAAGGTCGCGAGTTCAAAGCCGGCCGAAGTCGTCGGATTTTCTAAGAGCGCCAAAAATCCCTCAGTATGCTTTCCTTTGGAGGGGAAGTTCCAACGTTCGTTGCGAGTTGCTGGTTGCGGTGGCATCTAGTAGCCAAGTTCACAGCTAGGTGTCGTTGACGGTAGTACCTGGTAGCAACATTAGTAACTACTGCTTGAAATTGACCGTCTGCAGTCCTTACCTGAATTACAGACTAATACAGCCATCCCAAAGTACACGGGGTTACATGACCGCGTTGTCGCAGCCCCTAAACTGAGGAACCAACCAAAATCTCTGCGGTAGATATAATTTTGCGTGAAGAAGTAACAGACCGTTACATAGTTGCACATCAGTGTCGAAACCTAGCATAAGGACAGTGTGACCACAAGTATAAAAATGGACCCCAAATGACAAGAAGGTTACCGTTCCCATAAGACAATAAAATGTTTAAAATAAGCATAAAATGACGAAAAACAAAGTTAATTAAGCTCCAATTATAAAATACCTTCTCGCATTAAATGAGGTCTGATCCTTCTACGAAAATCTGCATATTCTGCCTATTTTCGCCTATCCCCAAGTTTGTCCGGTGAAATCTACCTCCGCCTTCCGGCGTGCCGAGAGGACTTTTTTTCCTTTAATTTTGTCCGAGAGGGCGTTTCTCGGAACGCCATTCCTCTCCGCGACCGTTGTAATACTTATGCCGTCCTCCTCAACGACATTAATAGCAGCTTCCATTTGCTGAATATCGTAGCCTAATTGAGAAATGTGCGTTTCGACATATTGCTTGATATCAAAGATTTAGTCTTAGAATATATTTTTCATTTCAACTTAATAAGAATCCCCTTTAGCTCGCCTAAAAACCCTAGGCCTAGACCTACTGATAATAATAATAATAATAATAATAATAACAATAATAATAATAATAATGTTACCGGTACTTGTTTTGCGACCCTTTTAACTACTGCGGCTTTTAGAGACCCCGGGGTGCCGGAATTTTGCCCCGAAGGGGATCTATAACGTGCCAGTAAATCTACTGACACGGCTCCCTTGCATTTGCACATCCTCAAATTCCAGATGACTGCGCCAGGATTCGATCCTGCAACAGCAGGCGAGAACGTCACCGCCGAGCCACGCAGCCAGCGTAGACCTACGGCCGTCAAAGAGACAGATCTAAATAATGGCAGCACACTGTAAATGTTCATTGGTTCTGAAACGTTAACGCAAACTTCGTGGACTAGTGTTCATCACGCATGTGCTCTAAAGATCGTCAGCTATGACGACTATTGGACACGATATTCAAAACCAATCATAATTAAGGGGCTTCCGGCGTGAGAGACATCTGGTTCGATTCTCTGGCCAGCCTCTATGACACTTCCATTCTCGAGGGCTTAGGGCTAATTCCAATGGAGCGAGGGTATCTAACCACTCCTCCTAACAATAAAAGCGAATTTGGGAAAAGGTATTCGCACACAATTCCACGCTTGACAATAATATGGCACCCCTTTTAAAAGTTTGTCACAGCAAACACATACAAAATCAATTACTTCACCCAGCTGATCCCCGCAATTATAACTCCTGGCATTATCTTCACCGCAATTTTTAGCGTGACCATTTATTATTTAGTGCTCAAAGGCGACAATCAATACATTCGTGATGCCTTCCAAAGTTTAATATTTATTTCAACGTAATTCATTTATATCTTCGTCCATAATTAACAGATTTGCCTTTTACTAACGAGGGAAGGATACGATGCATGGGTCACCGATTCGAACCATCTTTAGTACACTTGTAGGGCATGACTAGGCGTATACCAGGTGCAAGTAGTAAGATGCGCTTCTCAGCCAATTCCGAGAAATTAATTATTAATTATTGGTAATTGCTGTACGGCGTTCATGTGCGCTGTACGTTAACATGAAGCTAAGTACCGCGTGGTGCTGCGGTAAGATCCCTGCTTCGTAAGCGTGGGATCACTGGATCGAATCCCACCGGTGACCTTTTTTTTTAACATTGGCAATTCGTACAACTGTAGGTGTCGTGAAAATGTTCATTTTGCAGTCAATTGTAATAATGTGTTATGTGAGCGGGAAAAGGGAGTCGGAATAAATCGTACAGGAGATTGATGAAATAATACCCTTATTCGCAGTATTTGCTGTTAGTACAACTGCCCACCGTTATCGTTAGTTTGTGTGCAGGTGACCTCGCCAGCTCCGAACACCTTCCAACCAAAACCCATAGCATGAGACACTACTTGCGGGGTACGGGGTGGTCTGATGGTTCACAGACGTGCAATGAACGAAACAGACTGGGCCTTCAGTGTATAAACGTATACATATAATAGAATACACCTGACCATGTATAATACAATGTACCAATGTATTTGCAATGCCTCGATTGTACATTATGTAATGTCACAAACGTTCACCCCCATACGATGATTTCAGAATCCCTTTTCCCGCTCACAAAACACGTTATTACAATTGACTGCAAAATGAACATTATTCACGACACCTGCAGTTGTACGAATTGCCAATGTTTAAAAAAAAAGGCTCACCGGTGGGCTTCGATCCAGTGATCCCACGCTTACGAAGTAGGGATCTTACCGCAGCACCACGCGGTCCTTGGCTTCATGTTAACGTACAGCGCACATGAACGCCGTACAGCAATTACCAATAATTAATAATTAATTTCTCGAAATCGGCTGAGAAGCGCATCTTCCTACTTGCACCTGGTATACGCCTGGTCATGCCCTACAAGTGTACTAAAGATGGTTCGAATCGGTGACCAATGCATCGTATCCTCCCCTTGTAAGTCTCGACTTTTCATTTCCAAGAACACAACTGGTTCCATAATTATTATCATCATTACTTTAGCACACAACGGCTCATACTTGAATTGTTATTTCAATAATTAATTTATTCATTACATTATTCTCATTATTTTAGCACACAACGGCTCATATTTGAATATTATTTCCATATCTTTTATATTACATTTTCCTTTTTACATTATCCTGTTTGTCTTTTAAATAACATTATTCTTTTTATATTCACTGAATACGATTTCATTTGATTACACAATACATTTTAGCATTTTTTAAACTTTAGATTCCGCATTTATCATTTTCACACAGTTTTACATCCCTGATTTTCAATACTGGAGAATACTTTCTCCGTGGTTACCATTGTTACATGAGACTTCCGAATCCAAAAACACATAATAAATTTGGGTGTTACTTACATGGCTTATCCGGCCCCATTGTCCGAATTCCAGTGGAACGACATTCGGCCCACATTAAATTCCTTACTTCATGATGATACACACACTTACACTTATTAAATTGCCCTCTGGATTACACATTTTTAGATTAATATGAGGCTTTACACACATTTTCACTACACTAAAAAGAATTATAACTTTCACTTAATATTATATTTACACACACAGAATTTCACTTTTGTGGTAACAAACACACGTGAATTCTTTCTTCACCAAATCCCAGGGGTGCAATTTTCGATGCTGCCTTCTACCTCCTATTCTGATATTGACAGTCTCGTACGAAATGAAACCTCCCTGGATAAAGAGTTCCCTCCTAATTCTGGTGTTTAATTTATCGGCATTTACAATACTGCACGATAATATAGTCTTTTCCGGTTCACAATTGTCTATCTGGGAAAACGGTATGTTTTACGTTTACCCCTGAAGTCGCTATACTGCGCTTTTACAATTGTTTATTTGATACTATGCGTCGGAACTGAATTCGGACGGCTATTGTCTTTTCTCTGTGGAGTCCTTCTTTGAAACTCCACGTGGCTACGGATATCTCCTTGTAGATTCCTACTTCTATCGCCACTGTGTTACCCTAATCTCCTCAATCAGGAAAATTAGGTATTAGCTATGTTTTGACCCTACCGTGGTTATACTTAACGCACTGGGAAAACTTTTTTAGAGTATCTACTCTTTGCTGATGTCTCGTATACTTTCGAGATATTATGTTCTCACTTCGAATACTAGTGTCTGGGCTTGAACTACCCTCGCCGGCTAACGTATGTTTTCACTCAATGTTTATAGCTTGGCCTACCACCGTAGACTATTATACTTTCGCAGTTCTAACTATACTTTTCTTTTGAAAAGAACTTCAACGATTTAGAGCGCGGCGACACTGAAGAAAGCTGGACAGTACTTCAATTTAGAGTACTTCTGCGTCGTGATACAGGTTCGAGTCCTACTGACTGAACAGGACTGCCGGTGCTGACAAGCAGCACGATCAATACGTGGTCTGATGGATTACTGCATGATCTTGCTCGGGCTCCTGGCCCTTATATCTGATTCTGGCAAAAATAAATAAATTTCTCTTCTTCCTCACCACCAATTTCCAAAATAATCGTCGTACAATGTTTAAAAAATATCTCTGAAAAGCTGAGGTTTTAAACGTCTCAACAGTATCTAAGTTTCCAGGAATCGATCGTACAAATCTTTAATATTAATTTAAATGTTCTCTTCAGATGCGTGGGTAGTGATTCTTGTTGTCTCCCACCATCAGCTTCTGGTTCGGGGACTCACCGACTACGTAATGATGAATTTGCACTTCTTTCCTGTATAAATTCTATGAACTTTATCCACTCTAAAATATCTCATTCCCTGGATAATTATCACTGATGGAGTCCTTTCTTTACTTTAATGCCTGCAAATGGCTGAATTTCAATTATTTCTCTTATTTTCAGGCCCCTCCCTTCATGCGACGCTGCCATTTTATTGTCAACTCAGGGCTATTTCCGAAACTCCGTCTCTCTCATCAATGGAAGTTTCCAGATCTAATTTTACCGCGTGCGTAACCAGCTCTCTGGTGACTGTTGATGACCTCACCGGGCAGCTATGGTCTGGTAATCTCTGGTTGCACAACTTGACTTTGCCTCACGCAATCTTATGAAGTATCTATCAGCTTATCAACTAACTTCAGAACTCCCTTCTAAAGCCTGCATTAATTCTTTCTTTTCCACAACACAAGGATATGAGTTCGATACTGAACCTCTCCCATGGGTTCAATAGTTCTATCAAGTTGGATGAAAAGACTGTTGTTGATATGTGAAAGGTATCTATGGACCAGAGATATGGAGATTGTTGCGAAGTGAAAATATGATGCTGAATGTCTTTTATGGAACTTCGATGTTTAACTGCCCTTGAAGAGATCACTGTATTGAAGACTAATATACTTTTTAATTATGGATATTTTAAAGTGGGATGATAAGTTTTTTGGGAGTTGTATGGAGGGCTTGTTTAATAGTAAGTAACCTAATTAATGTTTCTACAGCTCGTATGACATGTCATGTTATGTGTGTCAATGTTCAAATGTTGTTGAATACATCATATGTCTACCAGTCGTATCAGTGTATCATTTCCTAGTTATGGTATTCATTAGCAGCTTCAAACTGGTAGCCAGGGTAAATGATTGCAAACGGTCCAGCACCATCCATCAAGAGAGTTTGCCTTAAAGGGGTAACGTGTCAGTGCTTATGCAGTAGCGTGGTTGACGAATTATCCCACATTTTATTGGTTTGAAGTTGTTGTGAGTGCCAGACTGGGAAACGATAAACAACAAAAAACTTACCTCCAAGTGTGTTATGAGGTATTTGTGTATAATGTTTTATAATGTTGTATTTATTGTTTCATGGACTACATATCACTCTGAATGGACGAATATTTGAGGAACGCTATATCTTATTTATCGAAGGAAGAATTATCTGATGAGATTGAAATAAGAGGTGGCGTACCTAATTGTCATCGTGAACTGGATGTCATTCTGCTAAAGTCATTGAAATCTATTCCTATTTGTGAACTTCCTGACGATCACCCTTACTGGACAAAAGGTGAGTCTGGTATTGAAAATTGTGTCTCTGAATTGTTAAAATCATATGAAGTGTTGGACAGTGTTGACAAGTCTTCGTCTTATCGTGTGAACAAATTGCGTTATCGTTCTTTGCATTGGATTCATCGTTTAAGGAGATTAATTGATTTTTGGTCGAAAAGCGATGTTGATGTTTCTGTTAAGTGACTAGTTTGCGTTCCAAACTTATTGAATGTTTTAATCGGTTTTCATCGGATGGTTTTGTGGATAATACTGGTGAATCGGTTGTATGTTTGGAAAGTGTGGATTCTAATGGCTGTGATTCGTGTGATTTGAGTGTGAATAATTATTGTATTGATAATTTAATGTCTAGGGCGATGGAGAATACTGAAAGGAGGTCGGATTACTTACAAACTAGATATAATACAGGGGTAATTAACCAGAGTGAGTCTCCAAATAATGCAACTGAGGTTAGGTCGAACTCAAATATGTTGAACTCAGATAGCTCTAACAATTTAAATGAAAGAGGTAACCAGTCGACTGAATCTTTTTCATTCCATAACGCTGGTAGTACTCTAATTAATGCTGGATTTGGTCATTCGCATAATTCTAGGGGCGTACAAACTGAAGATAACGTACTTGGTGTTCGAGAAGTGGTTGATAGGGTTAATTTGAATGATGTAGTAAATGAGAATACCTCTTATAATGTTGTTTCTCCAATTAAGGTAAGTGATTTGAGTGATATTAAATTTGTTAATCTGCCCAATCCTTTATCTCTGATTTTGAAGGATTTTCATGTGTGCAATGGTACAGATAAATGACCTGTTAGTGAAGTTTTTGAAGAAATTATTTGAGCTGAAGGATAGTGCCCGTATATTTGGTCTCTCGGAAGTACACATTCTTAGGATTGTGTACCCATGTACTGAGGGTATTTTACGAGAGAAATTAATTGAAAAGTTGAGCGCTAATTGTACTCTTGATGAATTTCATATGGAGGTCTTAAATTGTTTCATTACTCCACGTACCTTGTCTGATTTACATCGTGACTATTTGTTTAGAGTTCAACGTATGGAAGAGACCTTAAACGAATATTTTCTGGACATCAAAACTTATACCAAGGTTTTTGCGGTTAATCTAACTGAAGAACAGATTGTAAGCTCTTTAGTGGAAGGGATGAATCCTATTTATCGTGCTTATTTAACCATGAATGCCAAACCCAGAACCTTCGTTGAATTCGATGAATTGATTTTATTTGCTGAAAAGGTTAAGAGAGCCAACATGTCACGAGTGGATTATACTTCTTTGCAGTGTAACTATGTTTTGGGTAATGTAGGTTATGTTCATCCTCAGAGTACCTTACAGGGGCGTGAAGCGGTGCAGCAGATTGGCAGTCATCATGATCCTGTTTATTTTAGAAATTTATTTCAGGAGAATGCAGCACAGGGTAGCCAAGAATTAGTGTCTACTAGTGTCCAACGCTATGTACCTCAGGGGCGTAGTGCACAGAGTTCCAGGGGTGGTAGACCTAATTCTCGTAAGCGATGTGATTTATGTGGCTCCTATAATCACATTCGGCGCTGGTGTGATACAGGGTTGTCTGGTAATTTCTGATTATCCTGTTGTTGTTGTTGTTGTTGTTGTTGTCTGTTATTTTCTAGATTGTGTATGGGCAATTTTTATTTCTCTGCACATGTGACGCACTTTCGTCTGAATCGTTCAAATCTGTAATTTTTCTTCTTGTATTTTCTTTTCGAAATTGTGTACGGTCTAAGGTGACAAACTTGTATACATGTATTTGAGTGTATGAGTGTGAGTGATTGTAATTAGTTTGTTCTTATAATCGGGTGGGTCTTCTTGTTGTTTCTTGGTGTGAATTAAGATTAGGATTGGTTCTAGATTAATTGTAAACTTTATTTGAGTAAAAACGCCGTACGTATAAAATGACATCACGTTGAGATATTATAGGTAGGTATTTACAAACCACTTCTTTCTCCGAGTGATGACTTGTTCATCTATTTATTTGTTGATTCATGAAGGTAAGTGCTTGCCGAAAATGTTGTTTGGTGATGGGTGATCATCCTATGCCAGGATAAAATGCGGCTAGTATGACATGTTGATTTACTGTGTGTTTAATTGAGGGTTATTATTTTTGTGTATGTCGATGTCTCAACGTATGTCTATTTATATTCTGAAAATATTTGGGAAATATTGCGGGTGGTTAATGATTTGTTATCTTGGGGGCGTTTGTAAGGTTGTGTGAATTAGATGAAAGATTGAGAACGTTTGTAACTTATTGGTCTGCACGTGTGAGTCACATTCTGTCGTATTGTGTGATTTTTTTTCTCTTCTAGTATCTTGTATTGGTGTATTTGTTTTTGGTGGGGTAATTGTCTGTTATTTCCTAAATTGAGTAACGGATACATTTTTCTTTTCCTCTGCTCTTGTGACGCATATTCGTCTGAATAGTGCTATGCTGTAAGTTTTTTGTATGTAAGTAATTTTGGTTTGTGTGTGGGTGATTGAACTGTCTTGTGGTGTGTATATGTTGTGTTTAGTTGAGATTGTGTTTTGACGTAAAGATGTACGATAGATGTGCTATTTGACGTGTGTATGTTATTTGTGTGTTCGTTTGTCTGTAATTGTGATTGAAAGTTTTCAATTAGGTCTCATACCAGTAATTTCTTGGAATTTTGGCGTTATTTCTTATTTTTGTTGTCTTCTTGTTTGTCTTGATATTTTGTTTTCCTTTTTTGGGTTGGACACATTTACAATGTCAGACATATGCCATTGTCTATTGAGTTTTTTTTTCTCTTTTGGGTATTAATTTTGTGTGTTCATTTACCATTCAAGGTCTGTTCATGTGTAATTCTGAAAACTGTTATTATCTTTACCTTTTCTGGTTGATTTGTTTATTTGTACTTACATGTAAATTGTAGTATATGAAGTTTGGGTGAAGTTTTATTTTGATTGTAAAGATGTAGAAACGTGTAGTTGGGGTAAATTATTAATTTGGAGGTCTCCTTGTTATCTTTAACTTCTTGGTAACTTGTTAGATTTAAGACTTCTAAATATTTTGCTGTCGGAAAGATATTTTGTTTGCAGTGTATGCCTCGTGGTCTGCTTCGGAATTGAGATATTGTGGAGCGAGGAGAAGATTTAGGTGAACATGAAAGTTGGATCGAAGGACTTAATCTTCGTATGGACCTGTTTCTACTACAACTGAGACTATGAAGAAAATTGTTTGATGTAATTATTTAATTTTGATGTGTGTGAATATTGGGATATTTTTGTTTTCTGATAAGTGTCTTTACCCTTGAGGAAGAGTAGAGGTATTTGTTAGGGATTTATGTTTGTACTCTTTTATGGTACGTTGTCTTGGTTCGTTGAACCTTCGACAAGTTTGAGGGCGGAGAGTCTGAGCCAATTCTTGGCTCTCTTCTACGCTTCAAGTATGAAAAGTGATCCGCGAGAATATGCTACAGTACTTTGATTTCATGGTTTACCGTTAGGTAGCAGCATTTGTGCTAGTATTGGAGTTATGAGTATAAGATTTGAAATGTAGCCGCCAGAGTGCAGTTAATATGCATTCTATTCGTGAGATTTTGAAATTGTTTATTTCTGGCCTTCTTTGACTTTGACATCTTCTAAGTATGTGTTCTTGATAGTAAGAAAGATGGTTTATTTGTGAACTGTCATTTCTGTCGGAAGAGAAATGTTGATGTCTTAGAAGTAGTAATTTTGTATCTTTGGCCACTGACAGTTTTGATATGTGGTAAGTCTATGAGATTGTACGTGATCTGAAAGTAATGACATTATGGATCTGGAGCTATTACGACGTTGGAAACGCTAGTACGTTTATTTTATGTTGAAAAGATATATTGAATACGGATGAGTGGTAATGTATGAGGAAAATGCTAGCTTGTGTTCTCTATGGAGTAGAAGTCTAGTAGAATTTATGTCATGTTTTCACCTCTCCGAAAACAGAGTTCACTCGATGTTTCCGTAAAACTTGGATCCCTTGGAATGATTGTATTGCTGGACTGCGTGGGAGTTCTCTGGTGTACTTTGTTGAAGATTGACAACAACGATGAAGGAGTAATAAGTTGACGATCAGCTGTGAGGTTGATGAGGAGAAAGTACCAAGAAAAGGTAACGAAGGATATTGTTAGAAGATTCGTTAAGTTGTTGATATACATTTGCAGTTTACAGTTAAAGATACAGTGATCTCTTCAAGGGCAGTTAAACATCGAAGTTCCATAAATGACATTCAGCACTATGTAACTATGTGTTACGATGATTTGGAAAAGGTACGGAGGAAGGTAACGAAGTGTTTGTAAGGAGATTTGTAGAGTCGTTGGCATATGTTTGCAGTGTGTTAATTATGTAACATTGGACTGTGATGATTTTAATCGATGAGAAAACAAGATATTATCGTCAAGTTCACTGCAAATGTATTTTTGGAGAACCAAGTTGACGAACAATGAAGAATGGGCTAAAGTATTCTGTTGGTGTTACGGGTCGAACTAAGGAAGGAAACATTCTGGAGATGAAAGGCTCACATTGGTTGATACATATTAAGCAAAACGTCTGATTTCATCTTAAGTTACGACTGTGATTGATTGTGAGATAAATTGTATTACTGTCGGACTTATAGTTCTATCAAGTTGGATGAAAAGACGGTTGTTGATATGTGAAAGGTATCTATGGACCAGAGATATGGAGATTGTTGCGAAGTGAAAATATGATGCTGAATGTCATTTATGGAACTTCGATGTTTAACTGCCCTTGAAGAGATCACTGTATTGAAGACTAATATACCTTTTAATGATGGATATTTTGAAGTGGGATGATAAGGTGTTTTTTTTAGTTTTATGGTGGGCTTGTTTAAAAGTAAGTATCCTAATTAATGTTTCTACATCTCTTATGTCAGGTCATGTTATGTGTGTCAATGTTCAAATGTTGTTGAATACATCATATGTCTACCAGTCGTATCAGTGTATCATTTCCTAGTTATGGTATGCATTAGCAGCTTCAAACTGGTAGCCAGGGTAAATGATTGCAAACGGTCCAGCACCTCCATCAAGAGAGTTTGCCTTAAAGGGGCAACGTGTCAATTACAAAACTATTTTACATTTGATTTGATTTTTTATTTCCTATTGTTGTGGGCCCCACCTTATCACATCGCCCATTATCGGTTACATGCTACAGCGCGGTTTATTTACTGGTATTGTTCGTTTATGTGTTTATTTAATTAATTAGTTCTTAAGTGCTTATGGCAGGCAACAGTACACAGTGCAGCAAGTCCTGTCTTTTATAGGGCTACGGCATGACTAGTGATCTCGGAGCTTCTTGTCTACCCCTGTCCGGCAGAGCCGTTGACGTGAACTGGGCGTGTTTCCCTGTCCAGGCAGCCAAGTGACCACGTGCAAGTACTTACTTCAATAGAAGCCTACATACAAATTTTCAACCACCGATCACACTTGTGAATCAACAGTTAATGTGATATTGAGGATGTTGTCGTAAAGTTTAAAGTTACCGTTAATCTCGCCATAATGAGACACGGGACCTGCAGTTTTACGTGGAATCCGAACCACAGGACGTGATATTACACTTCAGATTCACACATGCATTGACCGGGAATCGAGAGGTAAGAGGCAAGCAGCTTGGCCACTGCACTATCACGCCTCGTGAACGTTATAGAATTATTTGCCATGATGTACCAACAAGGACAATGTTCAACGCACCATGCTTAAAACATCTACCTTAAATAAAAATGCATCTTATTAAATAAGTAAGTGTTCAATCGTGTCCACACAATCTGACCATTCACTAATTCATTATTAACACGGGTTATTTAACACACGCACTTGTTTTCAACTATCCACAAATTATCATAATAAACCTGCTTGAAATTCCAAAACCAAAATATGAGATGCAAGTTGACACTCCATAATAACCTTCTAATTTGCATATTTGACTAATAGATTGCTCAACCTCAATTAACACTTTCATCATGTCATCACTGTATCGAAAAATGTTCAAATTTTGAATACTCATTCTCAACATTGAAAAGACCACCTTCTGAGTAGCTCGATTCCATTGTGACGTGACATCATTCACTTCAAATGGGCTATTATCCTTCTAATAATAATAATAATAATAATAATAATAATCATTCTTACTCATAAATTCACACAACCTATTTCACGCAGCTCCATGTAACCAAATAGCAACATCTAGTTTCATAATATAATTTTCAAGCCACTGTGCTAGAGCCCTATTATTCTCAATAAAACATTGCCATGTCCTTGACATGCCCGTTCAAAGGAGGCTTTATCCAACTCCAAAGAATGCAAAAATTCCACTTCATTACTCATGTCACAACTCATTCAAAAATAATATCAAAATATACTCAAACACTAGGTATAAGAATTTCAATATTCCAGAATATGAAAAATCTTTAGTCGGTCAGCTTATTAGTCACAGGTTTCACCACTGATGTATCATGAATAATTTCAAACTATGATTATTATTATTATTATTATTATTATTATTATTATTATTATATCTCATCATATTTCATATCTCTGATAAGTTTTATAACAATTTGCTATATGCCATGAGAAGTTATAAACATTATTATTATTCTCACTTGAACCCATTCAAAAATAATCTGATACAGATGCATCAATTGAAAACAAGAAATAGCACGAAGACTCCAGTTCGAATTCTGCTACTGCAATTTAACTCAGGAATAGATCCAAAAAATATATATTGACACAAAACTATATTGAACCACGAGGCGTATTTGAATGCCAAATAAAGCATACGATATTTGCTGCAAAACCTCACTAACTATTATACATAAGACTGGGAATATCAGACTTGAATAATACCTGGAGTAAGCTCAGCTAAAATGAATGAGATAAACTTGGATACGCATGACTACACTAAACAAACTTTATGGTGTTTGAAGCCATTGCTTTAGTAAACAAAAGTTTGATGCTTTTCAGTCGGTCACCACGATTGTACCCAAATGAGATGGGTTATTCCCTAATCCTGAAAAAAAAAAAACTTGAGATGAATAAATACACTTGGACGACCAGTTTCGATCGTCAAACGATCATCATCAGATCCATTACACTAAGGCTATAAAATCTGTCTGAAAGTATAGGTGAAAATATTTACAATATGTACACTTATTTAGTTGCAGTATTAGTTGAGATAATGCAACTCGTCAGTATTTGTTAGTTGTAGTCAATGTGATGTTTTGTTAAGATAGTGGAAGTGGTGATAGACCTCAGGAATTTGCCTGTTTGGAGTGAAAGTGGTTGTTGAAAATGGTCCATTCATATTGTATTGTACAGGCTACGTACCTGGTTGAGTCTTGCGCGGTCCTGTTGAGGGCAGTTCACTTGTTCTCTGTTTGTACTCAACTGAATGGAAATTCCTGTGTGTGAGGGTCTGTTATCTCGCCGGGCTGTTCCCCCTCCCCCGCATTCCTAAGTGCTGTGTGTTCTCCGTGCAAGTGTGCCTGTAATACGTTGCCAAGTCTAGTCTCTCAAATGTGGTGTATGTTACTGTATTCAGGATAATCTTCAACTATTAAAGACCTGGTTTCAAACTCTCCACCCAAAAGCTAACAAGGCCTCTTTACGCGCAAACGGACTAATGAGAATGTTCCGGGACCTTTCGGCCTAGGTTTTTTTTTTTTTTAACTTTATGCCTAACTACGGAGCGCGTTTGAACTTATTTTGCACAATGTCCCTTCTTCTTCTCTTCCCAATATCTCTTCATTCCTTCACTGTGTTCCTTTCTGCGTGCTTCTGCCCAGCCTGTATTTTTTCCTTTTGGGTTTCTCTGCAAATTTATGTTTGTTTACTAGGCTTCTAAATTTTACTCTATCTGTAATGGTTTTCACAGCAATACCCATTTCTTGTAGATCTGGAGGAAGATCCAACCTGTGCCCTACATAGCCTTGCAGTCCAAGAAGAAACGGACTAGGAGCTGGGGCTGCGGGCAGAAGAAGCACCTCACAGATCGGTGCCCTAAATTCTCGAATGGGAAGCATCTGCCGCAAAGAGACTGAAGAGGGTTAATGGGAAGGGACAACTGTCAACCCAAGCCAACACCAAGAAAGCCCCCACTTCTGTTACCTTCGGGTCTCTGGATTGTCAGGCCAATTCTATTTCCATCAATGGCCGTTTGAACGGAGAACCCAGAGACTTACTCCTGAACACAGGGGCCACAATGATAATAATCAAACCGGATATTGTGAGAAGAGCGGTAACGCCCACACGGTGACGGGAGAACCAGC
Source organism: Meconema thalassinum (assembly GCA_946902985.2). Classification (NCBI taxonomy): domain Eukaryota; kingdom Metazoa; phylum Arthropoda; class Insecta; order Orthoptera; family Tettigoniidae; genus Meconema; species Meconema thalassinum. The sequence goes on along the minus strand of OX336391.1, from coordinate 90,396,180 downwards.
CAACGTTCACAGAGGCAGTCGTCTACTTCGTCTTCGGTGATACCTAGTTTGTCCATCGTGTGCTGTTTGCCGAAGTGGAGCAGGACGTTATCCTCAGAATGAATATCATGCCAGAGTATAAATTCGGACTGGATTTGGGAGAGTAGTGCTGCACAAGAGGACAGTATCGTCGGTGCGAGTGATTGCAGCCGAAGACGTGGTACTACCTGGGCGTAGTGACGTATTGATAGAAAGGAAGTCGGATGGTGAGATTCCTCAAGGTTGTGCCGTCATGTTTGGGCCTATGTACGGTGACGACGAACCAGGACGTTGAATACTGGTATTCCCTGTCAGGACAATCAACACTAGACCTACCCGAATGGGGTATTCCCTGTCAGGACAATCACCACTAGACCTGCCCGAATAGGGTATTCCCTCCAGGGACAATAAACACTAGTGCAGACCTACCCGAATGAGGTATTCCCTCCCGGGACAAGCAACACTAGTGCAGACCTACCCGAATGGGGTATTCCCTCCTGGGACAATCAACACTAGTACAGACCTACACGAATGGGGTATTCCCTCCCGGGACAATGAACAGTAGTCTAGACATACCCGAATGGGATATTCCCTCCCGGAACAATGAACAGTAGTCTAGACATACCCGAATGGGATATTCCCTCCCGGGACAATGGACAGTAGTCTAGACATACCCGAATGGGGTATTCCCTCCCGGAACAATGAACAGTAGTCTAGAGATACCCGAATGGGGTATTCCCTCCCGGGACAATCAACACTAGTGCAGACCTACCCGAATGGGTATTCCCTCCCGGGACAATGAACAGTAGTCTAGACATACCCAAATGGGGTATTCCCTCCCGGGACAATGCACACTAGTGCAGACCTACTCGAATGGGGTATTCCCTCCCGGGACAATGAACAGTAGTGCAGACCTACCCGAATGGGGTATTCCCTCCCGGGACAATGAACAGTAGTCTAGACCTACCCGAATGGGGTATTCCCTCCCGGGACAATGCACACTAGTACAGACCGACCCGAATGTGGTATTCACTCCCAGGACAATGAACACTAGTACAGACCTACCCGAATGGGGTATTCCCTCCCGGGAAAATGCACACTAGTACAGACCTACCCGAATGGGGTATTCCCTCCCGGGACAATGAACACTAGTACAGACCTACCCGAATGGGGTATTCCCTCCCGGGACAATGAACAGTAGTGCATACCTACCCGAATGGGGTATTCCCTCCCGGGACAACGAACAGTAGTGCAGACCTGCCCGAATGGGGTATTCCCTCCCGGGACAATGAACAGTAGTCTAGACCTACCCGAAAAGGGTATTCCCTCCCGGGACAATGAACAGTAGTGCAGACCTACCCGAATGGGTTATTCCCTCCCGAGACAATGCACACTAGTACAGACATACCCTAATGGGGTATTCCCTCCCGGGACAATGAACGGTAGTGCAGACCTAGCCGGATGGGGTATTCCCTCCCGGGACAATGAACAGTAGTGCAGACCTACCCGAATGGGGTATTCCCTCCCGAGACAATGCACACTAGTACAGACATACCCGAATGGGGTATTCCCTCCCAGGACAATGAACACTAGTACAGACCTACCCGAATGGGGTATTCCCTCCCGGGACAATGAACAGTAGTGCAGACCTACCCCCGGGACAATGAACAGTAGTCTAGACATACCCGAATGGGGTATTCCCCCCCGAGACAATGCAAACTAGTACAGACCTACCCGAATGGGGTATTCCCTCCCAGGACAATGAACAGTAGTTCAGATCTTACCCGAATGGGGTATTCCCTCCCAGGACAATGAACACTAGTACAGACCTACCCGAATGGAGAATTCCCTCCCGGGACAATGAACACTAGTACAGACATACCCGAATGGGGTATTCCCTCCCGGGACAATGAACACTAGTACAGACTTACCCGAATGGGGTATTCCCTCCCGGGACAATGAACAGTAGTGCATACCTACCCGAATGGGGTATTCCCTCCCGGGACAATGAACAGTAGTGCAGACCTACCCGAATGGGGTATTCCCTCCCGGGACAATGAACAGTAGTCTAGACCTACCCGAAAGGGGTATTCCCTCCCGAGACAATGCAAACTAGTACAGACATACCCGAATAGGGTATTCCTGTAACGTGTTTTTCGAGGGTTTTTATGCCACTGGCATAATTATTATTATTAATTTATTATAATTATTATTAAGGTATTTTCGGAGCATTTAATAAAAATTATAAGCATACAGATAGGTTTTCTACACACATCAAAAAAAGTTTTGCATCACCTCGGTTCCAAGAGTTCCGGAACCGTTAAATACAAAGGGAATAGAGATCAACACAAACAACATTTCAGCTCGTTTTATTGCTCATGAGACCCACACATTGCATGTTGTACCATCATACAGCTAGACTTTCAGCATTTGTGGTCCAGATTGCAGTACACACCACTACCTCTAATACCCAGTAGCACGTCCTCTTGCATTGATGCATGCCTGTATTCGCCGTGGCATACTATCCACAAGTTCATCAAGACACTGTTGGTCCAAATTGTCCCACTCCTCAACGACAATTCGGCGTAAATCTCTCAGAGTGGTTGGTGGGTCAAGACGTCCATAAACAGCCCTTTTCAACATATCCCAGGCATGTTCGATAGGGTTCATGTCTGGCGAACATGCTGGCCACTGTAGTCGAGCGATGTCGTTATCTTGAAGGAACGCATTCACAAGATGTGCACGATGAGGTCGAGAATTGTCGTCCATGAAGACAAATGCCTCTCCAATATTCTGCCGATATGGTTGCACTAAGGGTCGGAGGATGTCATTCAGGTATCGTAAAGCCGTTTCGGAGCCTTCCATGACCACCAGTGGCGTACGTCGGCCCCACATAATGCCACCCCAAAACATCAGGGAACCACCACCTTGCTGCACTCGCTGGACAGTGTGTCTAAGACGTTCAGCCTGACCAGGGTGCCTCCAAACACGTCTCCGACGATTGTCTGGTTGAAGGCATATGCGACACTCATCGGTGAAGAGAACGTGATGCCAATTCCGTGGGGTCCATTCAGCATGTTGTTGGGCCCATCTGTACCGCGCTGCATGGTGTCGGGGTTGCAAAGCTGGACCTCGCCATGGACGTCGGGAGTGAAGTTGCGCATCATGCAGCCTATTGCGCACAGTTTGAGTTGAAACACGACGTCCTGTGGCTGAACAAAACGCATTATTCAACATGGTGGCATTGCTGTCAGGGTTCCTCCGAGCGGCAATCCGTAAGTAGCGGTCATCCACTACAGTAGTAGCCCTTGGGCGGCCTGAGCGAGGCCTGTCATCGACAGTTCCTGTATCTCTGTACCTCCTCCATGTCCGAACAACATCGCTTTGGTTCACTCTGAGACGCCTGGAAACTTCCCTTGTTGAGAGCCCTTCTTGACACAAAGTAACAATGCGGACGCGATCGAACTGCGGTATTGACCTTCTAGGCATGGTAGAACTACAGACAACATGAGCAGCGTACCTTCGTCCTGGTGGAATGACTGGAACTGATCGGCTGTCGTACCCCCTCCGTCTAATAGGCCCTGCTCATGAATGGTTGTTTACATCTTTGAGCAGTTTTAGTGACATCTATGAACAGTCAAAGGGACTGTATCTTGGATACAATATACACAGTCAACGTCTATATGCCGGAGATCTGGGAACCGAGGAGATGCAAAACTTTTTTTGATGTGTGTATGTCTTAGAAAACGCTATCAAGCAAATTATTACGAACGACAACATCATAGAAAATTATGTGATTACGGAATTTTACGGAGTTTCGTCAGTTAGGATATTATGAGAGACATGACTCACTGGAAATTCAGATACGGGCTGATTCTTGTCAAAAAGTATTACGCAAGCGGGGTTGCAGCGTCAAAGAAAGGCGGATAGTTGGAACGGAAATCGACTTCATCATCCGCGCGCCGTGTGTAATGAGCCAGAGAAGGGGAAGTAGAGCGTGGGGAGTAGCCAATCCGTGGAGACCACGTAAGCTAGAAGTCGGTACCGAGGTGGGGAGCCGACAGGTGCATATATCGTTCGGCGCGCCGTGGAACGAGGACAATCTTAGAACTTGCCGAGTATGGTTGCACACGGGAGTCGCTCCGATGTTCCGTGGAGCGAGGACAATCTGTGTAGAACATGCCGAGTATGGTTGCACGCGGGAGTCCCTCCGATGTTCCGTGGAGTGGGGGACAATCTGGGAAAGACTTGACTAGTTCGGTTGCAAGTGTGTGTCGCTCCAATGTTCCGTGGAGTGGAGAACTATCTGTTTAAAACTTAACCAGTTTGGTTGTACGAGGGTATGGCTCCGAGGTTAGGACCATAAAGTCACCAAATCTACAAGTATATCATCAAATATCGACGGAGATGACGACGTCCAGGAGACTGTGGGAAGCACACAGCATCATCCAGTACGAGGGAAATGCTTTGGCAATTTCCAGTGGTAAGCGCGAATGACGCAGAAATACGCAATCTCTCATTTCTCTTTGCTTTATATTTCATATTTCAGTAACTTCATAGCTTGGGATTAAGAGTAAAATCAATAATTTATCAGACTCCGTTTTCACGTAATTTTCTATCGGTAATATTAAAATCGCAACGCTCCAATTTAAATTTTAAACTTATTATTATTATTAATTTTGCTATACTTGTTTTATATAATAAATTCATTCTTTTACAATGCAATCTTTGCTTTCAGTAGGTAGCATTAGATATAGACCAATTCCTTCTCCTGATACAATTGTTTGTTGGGTTAATGATCAAATCATACCACGATCTGAGTGAATAGATTCTTGAAGGTGTTCTACCAGAGCTAGACGTTGTTAAATACAAATTTTGATTTCAGCATTGCGTTGAGGTCTTGGCGCCCATTAAAACAACATAGCTTAGTCAAAGGTAAACAGTTACATTTATCACCCAACAGTTAGGGGCAGCCAAACTGCTACATTTGTCGCTACCAACATGGGGCATTAATTAACGCTACACTTTGCGCACAACGTGAGGGCAAGAGACTGTTACACTTGTCGTTCAACTTGGGGCAATTAATAACAGCTACACTTGGCGCCCAACGTGGGGATGAAAACCTAATAACATTTGTGGAAGGAGAAGGGTATATATTTCTGTGCCTGTATTTTGGGGGTTATTTGTCTGTATCAGTGTATATCATTATGGGGGATGAGAAAGAAAGACAGATGAGGTTACGTAGTGGTCATCAACGGGAGAGTGATGATACGAGCAGTATGTCGAGTGATGGTAGTACCGGGGTAGCGGAGGTAAATCCCGATACTGAAACAGGGAGTGTAGGCGGCCAACCAGAATTAAAAACTTTACTTCTCGAGTTTATGTATCAGAACAAAGTTAGTAGTGATGCCTTAAATGCAAGATTAGAACAAAACAGTAGGGAAAATAAAGAAAGTACAGATGCCTTAAACGCCAGATTAGAACAAAACAGTAAGGAAAATAAAGAAAGTACAGATGCCTTAAACGCCAGATTAGAACAAAACAGTAGGAAAAATAAAGAAAGTACAGAAGATTTAAATAAAAAATTAGAACAGAATAATGCAAAATTAGATAAGAACAACAAGGAAATTAGTGTGAAAATGGAGCAGATTAGAGGAGAAATCAGAGGAGTAATGGAAGAGAAGGTTAAAGAGATCATTGCAGATGTAGACAAGAAATTAGGAAAAGTACAGGAGGAGTTAGAAATTAGAATCAGTACACAGGCTGAAAATTTAAAAGAACTAGTGCAACTGGAAACACAGCAGGTCAAAAAGCAATTGGGGGGAGAAATTGACAAGATTCAAGTATCAACTAAAGAGGTTAAGGAACAGCTGGGGGGTAGAATTGAGAAAGTCCACTCACAAATAGTTGCAGAAGTAAATGATTTAAGAGAGAGTAATAGAGAGAGCATTAGCAAGATTGAGGAGAAACAAGCAAAGCTATATGATAAAGTAGAAGAATCAGAAGGAAACATTAAATTAACAGTAAACAGTATTGAGAGGAAGGGTGAGGAGAAAATCGCAGAATTAGAATTAAAATTAAAAGCTAGGATCAGGCAAGAAAATAGTCAGAATAGGCCAGTTTTTGTGAATAGCACACACAGGGAGGTAGAATTGGGGAAGTTCAGCAATCGACAGGGGTGCCCAATGGAGTTCATGAACACTATAGAAAATAAATTCGGGGAGAGGTTGGAAGATGGTAGTATTGAGTGGTGCCAGGTAGTTGAAATTTTAGAACAAGTGTTTGTGGGGGAAACGAGGAATTGGTTTGCTGTCTACAGAGACAAGTTTACTGATATTAATGAATTTAAAATGAAATTCTGTGAAAAGTTCTGGAATGAGGTTATTCAGTCGCAGCATCGTGAGGGAGTAGTGTGTGGTAAATATAACCCTAAAGGAAGCTTCACCATGACCGAATACTTTTTAGGGCAGGTATTAGTGTGTAAATATCTGGATGGCTTGAAGGAGGAAAGTGATGTGGTGAGGTTGCTACTTAGGCACTTTCCCTATAGGATCAAGGAGGCTGCTTGTATCCAGAATGTAAAGACTATATCACAAGTAGAAAATTTGTTAAGCACATTTGATGCACTAGGGAGAGGGGGTTATGAGGACAATTTCAATAGGAACCAGGGTAATAATAATAATAGGCCTAATGAAGCCAGGCATCAGGAAGTTCAAGGGAACGGTGGCGAAGGGGCCAACGCTCAAAATAGAAATAATAATCAGCTAAATCAGAACAGAGGAAATGGCTATTGTAATCAGTATCAAGGGAGGAACAATGATTTCAGGGGAAATCAAGGGAGGAACAATGATTACAGGGGAAATCAAGGGAGAAACAATGATTTCAGGGGAAAACAAGGGAGAAATTATAATGACAATAATTACAACCAGAATAGGGGTCAAGGAAGAGGACAGCCTAGTGGTAGTAATATACAGCCAAACAATGACAACACAGCCCAGAACAACCAGACCAGTTCAGTAGTTAGTAGTACTACGGCCAGCTGTAGCGGTTCTTTAAACGCGAACCAGGCTGCGAAGTAAGGTCCGAATCTCAGTCTGTAGCATGCCCTGTCCATACAATTATACAGGAACCCTATGACCTAAATGTAAGAAATGAATTATTACATGAACTAAATGATGAAGGTATTATTCAGGAAGTGGTTAGTAAGAGCCCCATACTTAAATTTAACGTGTCCGAGGCGTACACAGATGTTTTAATTGATAGTGGTTGTATGAAGAGTTGCATAAGTAGTGCATTTTATGATAAAATGAAAGGAACTGGAGTAAATTTTGAGGAGATGCCAATTAAAAGCACTTTTGTTATCACAGCTGTTGGCAAGAGGTCCAAAGTAATTTCTAAGCAAGTTTTAGTAGACATTAAAATTAATAATCATGTAGAGAAGCAGATTTGCCTTGTAATTCCAAATTTAGTATTCAGTGTTATCTTGGGTTCAGAGTGGCTAAGTAGAGTGTCTGGTAACTTATGTTATGATGTAGGGAGTTTGAAATTTAAATGGGGAGATTCTGAAGTAGAAGTAGCGTTCAATGACCATATTCAGAGGAGTAGTGTTGTAGGGGTGATTTGTACTTTAAATGAGATATCGCCAGCCGTAGAGCGGGGTTCTCCATGTTTTGTGGGCAGTGTGATTACGAGCGGAAGTCTAAAGGACTCGTTACGTGATGCTGCATTTCAGGGAAATATAGAGGATGAACAGTGTGTTCGGCTCTATGATGTGTTATTGTGTAATAGGAGAGTTTTTGAGGATCGCATTGGTATGGCCAATTGCTATACACATTCATTGAACGTTATTGATAGGTCAGTATTCACAGGACATATATATCCTGTACCTTTCGCTTATCAGAGTGCAGTTGGGGCACAAATTAACCAGATGCTTGAAGATGGGATTATTGAGCACTCTAACAGTCCATATGTTAATTCTTTGATCACGGTACGCAAGACCGACGGCACTGTTCGTATTTGTTTAGACGCTCGTTTGGTTAACAGTAGAATTAGTTCAGATCAGCTGAAATCTATGTCAATAGAGGAATTAATGCAAACATTTGAGGGGAAGAAGTATTTCACTTGTGTAGATTTGAGTTCCAGTTTTTGGCAAGTGCCACTTATGTACGAAGATAGACCATTTACAGCTTTTAGTCATAAATATAACCTTTATCAATTTTGTAGAACACCTTATGGGTTAAAGAGTAGTTCAGCAGCTTTAATTAGGGCTTTAAACATCGCATTAGGGGATGACACAGGAGAGTTTGTAACCATTTACATAGATGATATGGTAATTAGTTCACGCAGTTTTGAGGAGCATCTACGTCATTTAGATATAGTTTTTCAGAAGTTAGATCAAGCAGGGTTCACTTTGAAGCTGTCTAAGTCGTCATTCTGTCAGTCAGAAGTGACATTTTTAGGCCATAGAGTGTCGAGTAGAGGTGTGACACCAGAGGAAAGTAGGGTTGGCAGGTGTGGACAGTAGCAACAGGGCATCGTTACATACACTGAGAAATAGGTAGGTAGAGCAACGTGATGACGTTCATTTAAGGGAGCCACTTGCAAGGTTGGAAACAGGTGACACAGGGCCCATTTATAGTTTCCAAACGTATTGGCAAAACAGCATATGTGCGGGAGAATAGTGAGTGAAACAGATTATAAGGGACGTATAATATATATAGTCTCCGAAAGTATGTGTCATAAAGTGAGGATGTTTAGCTGGCGAGCCAGCCTATCAAATGAGTAAGTGTGGTATTTGGTGCGTGGGAGGAGATGGTCTTCCAGGCAGGCGTATCAGAAGTCACACAGGGGGGTAGTATGTAAGTAAATGAGAGTTTTTAAGGTACAGGGAAATATGACGGGATTGTCGGATGCTCTTGAGCACTAAAATGTCTCGATACACCAAGGCCAGAATTTGGTAGCGCTGGTGAATTCCCATTTGTCCCCAAGAGATGGGTGAGCGCTTGGACAGGGTATTTTTGCTTAAGGCGTCCACGGGACAAAAGATGGGCCATCAGAATGCGAGACAGTCCTTCATGAAACTCATACATAACAGCACACGTGATTTCTGTTTACGGCCTCGCCATGTAAGATTTTTAAGTGAATAATTTAAGGTAATTTGTACAATGGTTTCATTTGTGTGAGGAGAACTGGTCTGTGTTGAGAACTAGTATTAAGTAGAATATGGTCTACGGGAACTTAACAAGACAGGGCGATTACGGCACAGTAATATTTGGTGTTATATGTAATGCGCATTTACTGTTTTTTTTTTTTTCAGAAGTCAATATTAATTTCATCTTTTATAAAGAGAGATCAAGTATTATGGTCACGATGCGCTGGCACAATAGTGTGATCGTGTGCTCAGTGATAAGTGAGATTAAATTTCACCATAAGGAAGGGACCTCCAGTGAAATTAGGAAGTTCTATGGTGATATAAATATATCAAAACACCTTCAATGCGTGTGATATGACATCATAAATACATAGTGCTCACACATTAATTATGTCTATTTTTCCAACATAGAGAAATTTGAGAGGCAGAAATATCCGTGGAACACTATTCTATATGAAAAACTTTGGACTGGTTGCAAAGTACAATCCATAGTGACAACAAACTTTGACGCAAATTGCGTGAAGAAAAATTATGAGTGTATATATCAGTAATTTAGGGTGATTTCATTTATGTAATATGTATTTTGGATGGGGATTATAAACGTGTCTGGGATAATCGGATAATCGACCGTCGTCACGGTAAATCATCCGATGATCCGAGGCGAATATGTAACGTGTTTTTCGAGGGTTTTTATGCCACTGGCATAAGTCAGTAGGAAGCCATTCTATATTTATTTACGCGGCAAATTGTTCAGCCAAGAGAAGTTTTCATGTTAATTTATTATTATTATTAATTTATTATCATTATTATTAAGATATTTTCGGAGCATTTTATAAAAATTATAAGCATACAGATAGGTTTTCTATGTCTTAGAAAGCGCTATCAAGCAAATTATTACGAACGACAATATCATAGAAAATTATGTGATTACGGAATTTTACGGAGTTTCGTCAGTTAGGATATTATGAGAGACATGACTCACTGGAAATTCAGATACGGGCTGATTCTTGTCAAAAAGTATTACGCAAGCGGGGTTGCAGCGTCAAGAAAAGGCGGATAGTTGGAACGGAAATCGACTTCATCATCCGCGCGCCATGTGTAATGAGCCAGAGAAGGGGAAGTAGAGCGTGGGAAGCAGCCAATCAGTGGAGACCACGTAAGCTGGAAATCGGTACCGAGGTGGGGAGCCGACAGGTGCATATATCGTTCGGCGCGCCGTGGAACGAGGACAATCTGTGCAGAACTTGCCGAGTATGGTTGCACGCGGGAGTCGCTCCGATGTTCCGTGGAGCGAGGACAATCTGTGTAGAACATGCCGAGTTTGGTTGCACGCGGGAGTCGCTCCGATGTTCCGTGGAGTGGGGGACAATCTGGGAAAGACTTGACTAGTTCGGTTGCAAGTGTGTGTCGCTCCAATGTTCCGTGGAGTGGAGAACTATCTGTTTAAAACTTAACCAGTTTGGTTGTACGAGGGCATGGCTCCGAGGTTAGGACCATAAAGTCACCAAATCTACAAGTATATCATCAAATATCGACGGAGATGACGACGTCCAGGAGACTGTGGGAAGCACACAGCATCATCCAGTACGAGGGAAATGCTTTGGCAATTTCCAGTGGTAAGCGCGAATGACGCAGAAATATGCAATCTCTCATTTCTCTTTGTTTTATATTTAATATTTCAGTAACTTCATAGCTTGGGAATAAGAGTAATATCAATAATTTATCAGACTCCTTTTTCACGTAATTTTCTATCGGTAATATTAAAATCGCAACGCTCCAATTTAAATTTTAAACTTATTATTATCATTAATTTTGCTATACTTGTTTTATATAATAAATTCATTTCTTTTACAATGCAATCTTTGCTTTCAGTAGGTAGCATTAGATATAGACCAATTCCTTCTCCTGATACAATTGTTTGTTGGGTTTAATGATCAAATCATACCACGATCTGAGTGAATAGATTCTTGAAGGTGTTCTACCAGAGCTAGACGTTGTTAAATACAAATTTAGATTTCAGCATTGCGTTGAGGTCTTGGCGCCCATTAAAACAACATAGCTTAGTCAAAGGTAAACAGTTACATTTATCACCCAACAGTTAGGGGCAGCCAAACTGCTACATTTGTCGCTACCAACATGGGGCATTAATTAACGCTACACTTGGCGCACAACGTGAGGGCAAGAGATTGTTACACTTGTCGTTCATCTTGGGGCAATTAATAACAGCTACATTCCCTCTCGGGACAATGAACTCTAGTACAGACCTACCCGAATGGGGTATTCCCTCCCGGGACAATGAACAGTAGTGCAGACCTACCCGAATGGGGTATTCCCTCCCGAGACAATGCACACTAGTACAGACCTACCCGAATGGGGTATTCCCTCCCAGGACAATGAACACTAGTGAAGACCTACCCGAATGGGGTATCCATCCCGGGACAATGAACAGTAGTGCAGACCTACCCGAATGGGGTATTCCCTCCCGGGTCAATGAACAGTAGTCTAGACATACCCGAATGGGGTATTCCCTCCCGAGACAATGCACACTAGTACAGACCTACCCGAATGGGGTATTCCCTCCCGGGACAATGAAGAGTAGTTCAGACCTTACCCGAATGGGCTTTTCCCTCCCAGGACAATTAACACTAGTACAGACCTACCCGAATTGGGAATTCCATCCCGGGACAATGAACACTAGTACAGATATACCCGAATGGGGTATTCCCTCCCGGGAGAATGAACAGAAGTGCAGACCTACCCGAAAGGGGTATTCCCTCCTGGGACAATGAACGGTAGTGCAGACCTACCCGAATGGGGAATTCCCTCCCGGGACAATGAACAGTAGTACAGTCCTCCCCGGATGGGGTATTCCCTCCCGGGACAATGAACAGTAGTCTAGACCTACCCGAATGGGGTATTCCCTTCCGGGACAATGAACAGTAGTGCAGACTACCCGAATGGGGTATTCCCTCCCGGGACAATGAACAGTAGTGCAGACCTACCCGAATGGGGTATTCCCTCCCGGGACAATGAACAGTAGTGCAGACCTACCCGAATGGAGTATTCCCTCCCGGAACAATGCACGCTAGTACAGAACTACCCGAATGGGGTATTCCCTCCCAGGACAATGAACACTAGTACAGACCTACCCGAATGGGGTATTCCCTCCCAGGACAATGCACACTAGTACAGACCTACCCGAATGGGGTATTCCCTCCCGGGACAATGAACACTAGTACAGACCTACCCGAAAGGGGTATTCCCTCCCGGGACAATCAACAGTAGTGCATACCTACCCGAATGGGGTATTCCCTCCCGGGACAATGAACAGTAGTGCAGACCTACCCGAATGGGGTATTCCCTCCCGAGACAATGCACTGTAGTACAGACCTACCCGAATAGGGTATTCCCTCCCGAGACAATGCACAGTAGTACAGACCTACCCGAATAGGGTATTCCCTCCCAGGACAATGAACACTAGTGCAGACCTACCCGAATGGGGTATCCATCCCGGGACAATGAACAGTAGTGCAGACCTACCCGAATGGGGTATTCCCTCCCGGGACAATGAACAGTAGTCTAGACATACCCGCATGGGGTATTCCCTCCCGAGACAATGCACACTAGTACAGACCTACCCGAATGGGGTATTGCCTCCCGGGACAATGAACAGTAGTTCAGACCTTACCCGAATGGGCTATTCCCTCCCAGGACAATGAACACTAGTACAGACCTACCCGAATTGGGAATTCCCTCCCGGGACAATGAACACTAGTACAGACATACCCGAATGGGGTATTCCCTCCCGGGAGAATGAACAGTAGTGCAGACCTACCCGAATGGGGTATTTCCTCCTGGGACAATGAACGGTAGTGCAGACCTACCCGAATGGGGAATTCCCTCCCGGGACAATGAACAGTAGTACAGTCCTCCCCGGATGGGGTATTCCCTCCCTTGATAATGAACAGTAGTCTAGACCTACCCGAATGGAGTATTCCCTCCCGGGACAATGAACAGTAGTGCAGACCTACCCGAATGGGTTATTCCCTCCCGGGACAATGAACAGTAGTGCACACCTACCCGAATGGGGTATTCCCTCCCGGGACAATGAACAGTAGTGCAGACCTACCCGAATGGGGTATTCCCTCCCAGGACAATGAACACTAGTACAGACCTACCCGAATGGGGCATTCCTTCCCGGGACAATGCACACTAGTACAGACCTACCCGAATGGGGTATTCCCTCCCGGGACAATGAACACTAGTACAGACCTACCCGAATGGGGTATTCCCTCCCGGGACAATCAACAGTAGTGCATAACTACCCGAATGGGTATTCCCTCCCGGGACAATGAACAGTAGTGCAGACATATCCGAATGGGGTATTCCCTCCCGGGAAATAAACAGTAGTCTAGACCTACCTGAATGGGGTATTCCCTCCCGGGACAATGAACAGTAGTGCAAACCTACCCGAATGGGGTATTCCCTCCCGGGACAATGAACAGTAGTGCAGACCTACCCGAATGGGGTATTCCCTCCCGGGACAATGAACAGTAGTGCAGACCTACCCGAATGGGGTATTCCCTCCCGGGACAATGAACAGTAGTGCAGACCTACCCGAATTGGGTATTCCCTCCCGGGACAATGCACGGTAGTACAGAACTACCCGAATGGGGTATTCCCTCCCAGGACAATGAACAGTAGTACAGACCTACCCGAATGGGGTATTCCCTCCCGGGACTATGCACACTAGTACAGACCTACTCGAATGGGGTATTCCCTCCCGGGACAATGAACACTAGTACAGACCTACCCGAATGGGGTATTCCCTCCCGGGACAATCAACAGTAGTGCATACCTACCCGAATGGGGTATTCCCTCCCGGGACAATGAACAGTAGTGCAGACATATCCGAATGGGGTATTTCCTCCCGGGACAATGAACAGTGGTGCAGACCTACCCGAATGGGGTATTCCCTCCCGGGACAATGCACACAAGAACAGACCTAATCGAATGGGGTATTCCATCCCAGGACAATGAACACTAGTACAGACTTACCCGAATGGGGTATTCCCTCCCGGGACAATGCACACTAGTACAGACCTACCCGAATGGGGTATTCCCTCCCAGGACAATGAACACTAGTTCAGACCTACCTGAATGGGGTATTCCCTCCCGGGACAATGAACAGTAGTGCAGACCTACCCGAATGGGGTATTCCCTCCCGAGACAATGCACTGTAGTACAGACCTACCCGAATAGGGTATTCCCTCCCGAGACAATGCACAGTAGTACAGACCTACCCGAATAGGGTATTCCCTCCCAGGACAATGAACACTAGTGCAGACCTACCCGAATGGGGTATCCATCCCGGGACAATGAACAGTAGTGCAGACCTACCCGAATGGGGTATTCCCTCCCGGGACAATGAACAGTAGTCTAGACATACCCGCATGGGGTATTCCCTCCCGAGACAATGCACACTAGTACAGACCTACCCGAATGGGGTATTGCCTCCCGGGACAATGAACAGTAGTTCAGACCTTACCCGAATGGGCTATTCCCTCCCAGGACAATGAACACTAGTACAGACCTACCCGAATTGGGAATTCCCTCCCGGGACAATGAACACTAGTACAGACATACCCGAATGGGGTATTCCCTCCCGGGAGAATGAACAGTAGTGCAGACCTACCCGAATGGGGTATTTCCTCCTGGGACAATGAACGGTAGTGCAGACCTACCCGAATGGGGAATTCCCTCCCGGGACAATGAACAGTAGTACAGTCCTCCCCGGATGGGGTATTCCCTCCCTTGATAATGAACAGTAGTCTAGACCTACCCGAATGGAGTATTCCCTCCCGGGACAATGAACAGTAGTGCAGACCTACCCGAATGGGTTATTCCCTCCCGGGACAATGAACAGTAGTGCACACCTACCCGAATGGGGTATTCCCTCCCAGGACAATGAACAGTAGTGCAGACCTACCCGAATGGGGTATTCCCTCCCAGGACAATGAACACTAGTACAGACCTACCCGAATGGGGCATTCCTTCCCGGGACAATGCACACTAGTACAGACCTACCCGAATGGGGTATTCCCTCCCGGGACAATGAACACTAGTACAGACCTACCCGAATGGGGTATTCCCTCCCGGGACAATCAACAGTAGTGCATAACTACCCGAATGGGTATTCCCTCCCGGGACAATGAACAGTAGTGCAGACATATCCGAATGGGGTATTCCCTCCCGGGAAATAAACAGTAGTCTAGACCTACCTGAATGGGGTATTCCCTCCCGGGACAATGAACAGTAGTGCAAACCTACCCGAATGGGGTATTCCCTCCCGGGACAATGAACAGTAGTGCAGACCTACCCGAATGGGGTATTCCCTCCCGGGACAATGAACAGTAGTGCAGACCTACCCGAATGGGGTATTCCCTCCCGGGACAATGAACAGTAGTGCAGACCTACCCGAATTGGGTATTCCCTCCCGGGACAATGCACGGTAGTACAGAACTACCCGAATGGGGTATTCCCTCCCAGGACAATGAACACTAGTACAGACCTACCCGAATGGGGTATTCCCTCCCGGGACAATGCACACTAGTACAGACCTACTCGAATGGGGTATTCCCTCCCGGGACAATGAACACTAGTACAGACCTACCCGAATGGGGTATTCCCTCCCGGGACAATCAACAGTAGTGCATACCTACCCGAATGGGGTATTCCCTCCCGGGACAATGAACAGTAGTGCAGACATATCCGAATGGGGTATTTCCTCCCGGGACAATGAACAGTGGTGCAGACCTACCCGAATGGGGTATTCCCTCCCGGGACAATGCACACAAGAACAGACCTAATCGAATGGGGTATTCCATCCCAGGACAATGAACACTAGTACAGACCTACCCGAATGGGGTATTCCCTCCCGGGACAATGCACACTAGTACAGACCTACCCGAATGGGGTATTCCCTCCCAGGACAATGAACACTAGTTCAGACCTACCTGAATGGGGTATTCCCTCCCGGGACAATGAACAGTAGTGCACACCTACCCGAATGGGGTATTCCCTCCCGGGATATTGAACAGTAGTGCAGACCTACCCGAATGGGGTATTCACTCCCGGGAATTGAACAGTAGTCTAGACCTACCCGAATGGGGTATTCCCTCCCGGGACAATGAACAATAGTGCAGACCTACCCGAATGGGGTATTCCCTCCCGAGACAATGCACACTAGTACAGACCTACCAGAATGGGGTATTCCCTCCCGGGACAATGAACACTACTACAGACCTGCCCGAATGGGGTATTCCCTCCCGGGACAATCAACAGTAGTGCAGACCTACCCGAATGGGGTATTCCCTCCCGGGACAATGAACACTAGTACAGACCTACCCGAATGGGGTATTCCCTCCCGGGACAATGAACAGTAGTACAGACCTCCCCGAATGGGGTATTCCCTCCCGGGACAATGAACAGTGGTGCAGACCTACCCGAATGGGGTATTCCCTCCCGGGACAATGCACACTAGTACATACCTACCCGAATGGGGTATTCCCTCCCAGGACAATGAACACTAGTATATACCTACCCGAATGGGGTATTCCCTCCCGGGACAATGCACACACTAGTGCAGACCTACCCGAATGGGGTATTCCCTCCCGGGACGATGAATAGTAGTGCAGACCTACCCGAATGGGGTAATCCCTCCCGGGACAATGCACACTAGTACAGACCGACCCCAATGGGGTATTCCCTCCCAGGACAATGAACACTAGTACAGACCTACCCGAATGGGGTATTCCCTCCCGGGTCAATGACAGTAGTGCAGACCTACCCGAATGGGGTATTCCCTCCCGGGACAATGAACAGTAGTGCCGACCTACCCGAATGTGGTATTCCCTCCCGGGACAATGAACAGTAGTGCAGACCTACCCGAATGGGGTATTCCCTCCCGGGACAATGCACACAAGTACAGACATACCCGAATGGGGTATTCCCTCCCGGGACAATGAACAGTAGTCTAGACATACCCGAATGGGGTATTCCCTCCCGGGACAATGAACAGTAGTGCAGACCTACCCGAATGGGGTATTCCCTCCCGGGACAATGCACACTAGTACAGACCTACCCGAATGGGGTATTCCCTCCCGGGACAATGAACAATAGTCGACATACCCGAATGGGGTATTCCCTCCCGGGACAATGAACAGTAGTCTAGACATACCCGAATGGGGTATTCCCTCCCGGGACAATGAACAGTAGTGCAGACCTACCCGAATGGGGTATTCCCTCCCGGGACAATGCACACTAGTACAGACCTACCCGAATGGGGTATTCCCTCCCGGGATAATGGACAGTAGTCTAGACATACCCGAATGGGGTATTCCCTCCCGGGACAATGAACAGTAGTCTAGACATACCCGAATGGGGTATTCCCTCCCGGGACAATGAACAGTAGTGCAGACCTACCCGAATGGGGTATTCGCTCCCGGGACAATGAACAGTAGTGCAGACCTAACCGAATGGAGTATTCCCTCCCGGGACAATGAACAGTAGTGCAGACCTACCCGAATGAGGTAATCTCTCCTGGGACAATGAACACTAGTACAGACCTACCCGAATGGTGTATTCCCTCCCGGGACAATGAACAGTAGTGCAGACCTACCCGAATGGGGTATTCCCTCCCGGGGCAATGATGTAGACCTACCCCAGTCGTTCTACGGCTTCAATATTGCTTCTTCCTGGTCACGTTGCTTTTTTTTTCAACAAGGGCTACCAAATTAATTTCCTATCTTTTAACACTAACAGCTATTCAAGTTACATTCCAGGATTAATTTTCGTAGCTGGATACGAAAAATCATACTAGTGAAGACAGGGTAGCCGAACGTTTCTAGATTCGACGTTCGAATCCCACTAACAGCGGTCATTTTGAGTTGTTCTTCATTGGCATTACTCCCCTACCAGCCTAAACTTTAATGCAGGTGTATTACCTTATAACCTTATGCCAAATTACAAGGTACTTATCCCTCCCTACCCTCAAACCAAATAATTACTGATATAGCCGCTGTTACAGACAACATACCTACACAAGTTATTAGACAAATCGTATTCACAAGATGACCCTACCCCATGAATGACGCAAAAACAACATTCATTCCAGGAAAAGCATTGCCACGAAATACACGCAGTTCCTTTCAGTTGTGCAAAAGGAATGTTCAATGTTTACGTAGGCAACATTCACATTCACGGTACGAACTCAGCTGAAAGGAATTGTATTGTGACGCACGATATAAACACAATTCTCTGCGTATTGTATAAGGCAAGTACGTTAAAATGTGGACACACGCAATAGGAACAAATGGCAACCAGATCGTGTTTAGGCGACGCTGAGATGCTTAATCAACACGTTTACACGAATATATTGCACAAGG
The DNA here is from genome assembly GCA_946902985.2 of Meconema thalassinum. Lineage (NCBI taxonomy): Eukaryota > Metazoa > Arthropoda > Insecta > Orthoptera > Tettigoniidae > Meconema > Meconema thalassinum. Next base: position 90,377,565 of record OX336391.1, on the reverse strand, counting down.
AAGCCGATATGTCATTGCTGTTGTTATTGGACATGAGTCCCATGTATTTCAGTGCGTGATAACCTGTGTTTATAGCTGACTGTAATTACTATGTACAGGTTCCCAAGACTTGAAATAAAGTACCATCCCTGCATTTGCCTGGAGTGAGTGGGAGATGGTCGCTGCAGGCTGGGTTATCTGCCCGTCACCAATTGCTTGGAGACGCTACAATAACTGATGTTGCGCGCTTCACCTTGTACACACGTAGTTTGCATAATTGGTGACAAATGTGGTGTAGTGGCTAGCGTCCTTGGCTGTCACCCCCGAGGTCTGGGTTCGATATCCGGCTCTGCCAGGAAATTTCAATTCTGGTGTGAGGGCTGGGATGGAGTGCACTCAGCCTCGTGAGGCAAAACTGAGAATAGGAGGGTTCGAATCCCACCTCGGCCATCCTGGAAGTAGTTTTCTGTTGTTTCCCTCACTTTTACTCCAGCCAAATGCTGGGATGGTTCCTAACTTAAGGCCACGGCCGCCTCGTTCCCAATTTAGAAATACACACACTAGTACATCCATCACAGTAACACAGGTTATCACACAAATTCCACACACACCCAAGTGCACGGGGTTATATGACCACGATGTCACAGCCCCTAAAATAAGCAACAACAACATCATGGGTATTAGGCTATACGAACAGGCCGGAGAAAGGGTGTATTACGCAATTATTTCCCAGAGACCCAATTAGAGGGCACACATACATCGTGTTTATTTGAAGTATAGAACAATGAACTCAATAATGTTTAAGGGTAATCTCAATATCCGCAATATTGTCTGCTTGAATGACCGGCATGTTACTTCACTAGGAAAACTTGACCCGCACTTGTGGGGAAAATGCGATGGAAGAAGAGTTCTAAAACGTAATGGCGTTCTCCCAACTCTCTCCCACCGAGAGCCTCCGAAAAGGAAGAAGCCTACCATCACTCGGAGACCGCCCAGCCTAAAAAAGAAAAGAAAATAGCAACAAATGTGCAGCAGGAGAGGAGAATACACCTAGTTTTAATCTGCTAGACATTTTAAGTTGTCGAACCCAAGAATTTCTTCACTCACCGACACAGCAAGTTGCAGCCTGCTTCCTTCCTCAACAAAATATTGCCACAGTAAAATCATTGAATGAGATGCTGCAGAGGAATGGCAACTATTACAAAACGTCCGAGAAGAGAAATCGCAGAATGAAACACACATGTACAAAAATAAAACGTATAATCAGTCAGAACAAAACAAGTGCACAGCGTTTAGAAATACTTGAGAAAACCGTTCCATAATTTGTTTATTAAGCGGGAAAAGTGTGACAATCAAATGAAAATGAAGATCCACAGCCTGCTTCCAGTCGACCGACCGGGTCAGGGAATCGAATGAAGGAAGCCCCCATCTAGCGGCGAGGATATGAACTGTGCCGGCTGCCGAAGCCTGTCGCACTCCCCTGGGGAAATGATTAAATGAATGACAGATGAAATGAAATGATAGTGGAGAGTGTCGCAGGAATGAAATTGTGACAGGGAAAACCGGAGTACCCGGAGAAAAACCTGTCTGCCTCCACTTTGTCCAGCACAGATCTCACATGGAGTGACCGGGATTTGAACCACGGGCCCAGTGGTGAGAGGCCGGCGTCCTGCCGCCTAAGCCACGGAGGCTCAATCAAATATTCTCTCAAAATTAAATTTTCTCGTGGATTTGCATGCTATGAAGAGCTCTTAGATCCTCTTCTTTTCCTCAGAACCCTTAGTAGAAAGAAAATTAAATCAAGGTTTGTGGCAGCACAAGCATCTCCAATTTAATTTGTGTTTAACACTGTACGATGACCATCTTTCTCCTACGGAAATTCTGAATAATATAGGTCTATTAGATTTACGGCGGTCATAGATATTGGAGTAGTTTGGAAAATGAACCTGCTTTATTTAATTCAGATAATCCTTTTTTATTCCCTCTCACAACACCTTCACCTTGAATTTCACATTCATCACACACCCCCGTGTCGATACAAACGAAGGTTTGGCCAGGGTTAGAATAATGCACAAGAGATTCCATCGGGTCACAGTATGTCTCAGTGAACTACACCGTGGGCACTAAGGAAAAATATATAATCGTAAATTAAAAGAAAAAAAACTGACCTGCATTTCATTTGCTGTGAATCACCCCGGGATAACTGGCCTACAGCTCAAATGACCAAGAAAGTGATTAGCCTACTTTTCACATTTTGCAAAAATGAGGAAAAAGTAGACTTATGATATCGGGCAAATGTGTGTCTGTCTCTCTGTCTGTCCTTCTGTATGTCTGTCTGTCTGTCTGTCTGTGTGTGTGTGTACCCCTATCAACTCCTAAACGGCTGCAGCAATCGAAACAAAATTCGGTAGGAGTAAATATCAATACCTGAATATCTCACGGCCATATTTGAAAATGATGTCAGTGGTACCAACTGCTGAAAAATCGCAATTGAAATTTGAGCTCCATGTTGGATATCTTGGAAGTTAAGAATGGGAGCTATTTCAAAATTGGCACACGTGTAGATAATAATATTGCAAATTAATTTCCAGGAGGCCATACATGGCAGTGTTGCCAAAATGATTATAAGCCTGTTGATAAGTCCAAATTTTAAATGCATATAACTTCTACATTATCAATTGGATTTCAACCAAATTTCGTATGTGCTATGTGTACATAGATATGACTGAGCGTATTCTTAAGACCCACCAGGGCTGCCAACTGTTAATAACTGATCTCATTTTTTAAAAATCCAAATACCCATATATCAGAAAGTATGCAAGCCGACAGCTTTAAACTATGCACACGTATTGTACCTGACATTCTATATTAATGTGGAGTAACTTATATACGTCAGTGCTACCAACATGATTTTAAGCCTGCTGAGAGGTCCAACTTTATATACATGTAACTTCTATACTTTCTTTTGGATTTCAACCAAACTTCGTGAGTGCTATGTGCACCATAACAGATATGACTATGCCGATTCTTAAGAGTAACCAGGGCTGCCAACTGTTAATAAATACTGTCTCTATTTTTGTTACCCTAATATCACTATATCAGAAAGTATGCAAGCCAATATCTCTAAACTTTGCACACGTATAGTACCTGGCATTCTAGATTAATTTGGAGTAACTAATATAGGCCTACGCCAGTGCTGCCAACATGATTCTAAGCCTGCTGATAGGTCCACTTTTATAATGCATTTAACTTCTATACTAACTAATGGATTTCATTCAAAATTGACACAACAATAGATCATATTATTTCAGATTATTTCTGACCAATACATGCATGTCATTGTTGCCAACATGATTTTACGCGCTGTTTGATCCAATGTTTAACTGCATGTAACGTCCATGCTATCCATTGGACTTCAACCAAATTTTGTATTCTGTACCTTAAGAGGTGGAACTAAGAATATATTCAGTCACCAGGGCTGCCTACTGTAGTCTCTATTAGGCTACATAATACCAGGTATACAGTATTTCGAACTAATTAGAAATTAGAAATTTCGATATATCAACTTAATTTCGTCAGTATTCTAGATAGATCCATATAGATTAATCATTGGCAAGAATCTTAAATTTTAAGAAAAGTAGGCTCTTAAGTTCGTCACGGAACTTCTTGTTAACTATCTTCTGTGATTTTAGATTAGACCTATGTAGTTTTATGAAAGAATTAAGTTAATACCTGCAATAGTTCTTGAGTTATAGCGAGGTTAGACGACTGTCTGGACGAAACCATTGGTCGTTACTTGGTTAGACGCCTGTATGGACGAAACCATTGGTCGCTATACGGTTAGACGACGATCTGGACGAAACCATTGGTCGCTACTTGGTTAGACGACTGTCTGGGCGAAACCATTGGTCGCTACTTGGTTAGACAACGGTCTGGACGAAACCATTGGTCGCTATTTGGTTAGACGACGGTCTGGACGAAACCATTGGTCGCTACTTGATTAGACGACTGTCTGGACGAAACCATTGGTCGCTACTTGATTAGACGACTGTCTGGACGAAACCATTGGTCGCTACTTGGTTAGACGACTGTCTGGACGAAACCATTGGTCGCTACTTGATTAGACGACGGTCTGGACGAAACCATTGGTCGCTACTTGATTAGACGACTGTCTGGACGAAACCATTGGTCGCTACTTGATTAGACGACTGTCTGGACGAAACCATTGGTCGCTACTTGTTTAGACGATGGTTTGGGCGAAACCATTGGTCGGTACTAGGCTAAACGCCTGTCTGGATGAAAATTGCTGATTCTACTACAAGCAGGGGGGTCTGGACCGTAATCTCCAGGTTAGGTTTGTGATTGTATGTAAAGCGTTATTACGCGTTCATCACAGCAGTGACCGCACTTCCATGTTTCGAACTAGGCGGAAAAATCAGCGCCAAACAATAATGTTGGGTTGTTGGCAATGCTGAAAAATGCAATAACACCCTCTAGTGATAAAATGTTCAACTCTTGTATCTTACTCTTATCGTGGAGGTCATGCCAGACGAACTGGCTGTGAAGGCGCATCTCGGTAATACTTGGAGTCTGCGGCAGTTCGTTGCAGTCTCTGTGTTTGATCCTGCAATATGTGCTGCAGGTCGGGGATCTGAGATCACAGTGCGTGGGTCACTTCCTGGCAAACTGAGATCCACCCGGAACAAATACACGCCAGTGGCACTTCTTCGATCTGTCACTTCTATCTTTCTATAGTTCAACGGCGATGGGATATGGATGGTGGGGGCAGGTTATGGGTGTAACTGGAAGCCTCTAGTTCGGACCTACACGTTGGCAGCAAGTGTGTGATGGTCGTCTACCTGCGGCTCTGTGACTCGGCCCTGCACTTGTGTTTGGGCAGCCCTGATTAGGATTACCGCTGCCCACCCCACATGGAGAAAGTCCTAGAAAGGGTGGGCTAAACATCGGACGTCACAGTTTCTGTCCGGCAGGGTGGCCGCACCCAGAAGGTCACCCTTCATTCGGTCGAAATTCAAATGCAAAATCTATAAACTCTCACAATTTGATTGTTGGATCTTGGAACGTCAGAACTTTGCTTGATGTACAGTAAAAGATACTGACTGGCCTGAGAGAAGCACTCAACATTGACGTTAATGCACTCAGTGAAACCAGGTTGTCCAATGAAGGAAAAATTACCTGAGTTTGGTTCACGATATACCTTCTTCTAGAAGGGGAAGGAGGAGGGAGACCGTCGTATTCATGGTGTGGTATTCACTGTGAAGCCTAAACTTGTTAATGATCACCAACTTACTCCAATTTCAATCAGCGAAAGGCTTATGACTCTCTGCATACCACTCTCAGGAAGTACCTATTATGACTTCCATCTCCGTCTATACTCCAAACTTAGTTGTTAGTAAAGGGTCAGATCAACTAAGCACAACCATTGCCAAAATACCATCTGCAGATAAACCCCTACTACTTGGTGATTTTAATGCCAGAGTTGGGAAAAAGGAAAAATGTGATGGGTAAGCAAGGTCTTGGAAACTGTAATCCCATTGGACTCATGCTCCTCAATTTTTGTGCATACCATGAACTCTTCATCACCAATAGTTCCGTCTGCCTGATCGCTTCAAAACCACTTGGTTGCATCCTCGTTCCAAGCATTGGCACAATCTTGACTATGTCATTACCACGCAATGTGATAAGAGGGACAAACTTATTACCAAATCAGCGAGGAATATTGATGATTGTTTGACGGATCACAAACTTCTCTTCTGTATATTCAGGATATCCATCAGCCCAAAAATGCTTATTAAGCATTTCCAAATATTGCCTAGAATAAATATTAATGTATTCAAACTTAAGGATGAATCCATTTCCACAAACTTTGGGAATATAGTCAATGTCCAGTTGTCAGATAATTCCGTTAGCACAGACAACATAACAATAAAAATCAGTAATAAAAATAAACCCCCTTAAACTTTTTCGGCTGTAGTTTTACCATGTTTCTTAATTATGCACATTTTATAAGCACCTATTTTAACAAGTTATTTACATCAACACATCCTGCCCCCCTTTCCCTGTTATTTTCGCTATACTTCCCAAATTATCTTCACATTTGCACGTGTCTTCCTCTTGGAGAGTCTATCTTGCTAATATCATACATTAGCACACCACTCCCATTCTACAGCTTTAACCAGAACTAACACCCCCATTAATTTCATTTATAATACAGTTATATATCTGGGGAATGAGCTCTGCTGTACCCATAAAATTGACTATAATATTTAAAATAAAAGCAAATCATAACCGGCATAGCATACAATTTAACCTCTTGCTATTTGCCAATTTAAGAGGTTTGGTTATTAATCGTTGCTCTAACAAGGTAATTTCTCGATACTGGTTATGAAGTTTATAACTGGCTTTCACCTACTCATTTCTCCCTTAGCAATTCACTAATTTGTCTCCATATTTTTCTTTTTCGACGGATTAGAGGCCAATCTCTGCCATTGCAACTGTTGAAGTTAAGAAGTTAAGCTTTATATTTGGCAAGATATGATTTCAGCGCAGTGACTTCATTGGGTTTATTATCTTTATATTGCTGGTGAAGTATTGAGGAATTAAGTGTTCCTACTGCCGATTCCAACAAAGGTGTTCTGAACGGTTGCTGTCGTACCGAACCGGTACCACACATTTGTGTCTTCAATAACATCTAAGACCACCGTGAGGCGTCCATTGAAAATGTTTATAGGCCTAGTTCTTAAGACATTTGACATAACTCTTATTAGGCGTAAAATGTTTCAATCTCTCTTTATGGTGCACCACACAAGTTTCAATTTTAAGGGAATTTTAAGTGCTATGCAAACAATATTCTTGTACCGTTCTCTGACATATCGGCTTATGAAGGGGCCAAAACTATCAATTAGGCCTCGAAACATGTCCCAATAATGACCACACAGTGATCTTAATTTATAAAAGTATTGATCAGGCGGAACTTTTAAACTGTTTATACTAATTAGTTTATCAATACGGAACCAGAATGAACCTTTTAAGTTCGAAAATGAAGTAACGTTCAACAAAAATTGCCCACTCTGCAGAAGATAATCACAAATTCTGCTTAGGAACCCATGGTTTGGTGAATCAAAAAAGACAAGATTGGTTTGACTGCATTAACGAAGGCATTTTGCGCCTCATCAATGGCAAAATGAATGCCTATCTATCCCATCTCCAAGACCCATCCTCCAACACGAAGAATGCTCAGTATTTAGAACTCAAGACACAGATAAGAGAGAAAAAATCCACAGCCAGCCTCCAGTCTCCGACCGGGTCAGGAATGGAATGAATAAAGCCCCATCTAACGGCGAGGATATGAACTGTGCCGGCTGCCGAGGCCTGAAGCACTCCTCTGGGGCAATGATTAAATGAATGACAGATGAAATGAAATGACAGTGGAGAGTGTTGCTGGAATGAAATTTTGACAGGGAAAACCGGAGTACCCGGAGAAAAACCTGCCTGCCTCCGTTTTGTCCAGCACAGACCTCACATGGAGTGACCGGGATTTGAACCACGGACCCAGCGGTGAGAGGCCGTCGTGCTGCCACCTAAGCCACGGAGGCTAACACAGATAAGAGAGTAAGAATAATTGGCGGCATCATAAGGCCAAAGAACTTCAAAGATATTCAGATGCCAGGGTCATATGGAACTGCTATGCAGGAATCGAAGACCTATATGGTCCATCTCGTTCTTCATCAGGTACATTGAAAAGTGCTCACAACTCTACTACTCTTACGGACAGCCATGACATCTTAGAGCACTGGAAGGAGCATTTTTCCATTCTCCTAAATCGTACTTCCACAATTGCTGAAGACTTCCTTCGTGATGTGTGCCTCAAAAACCATGGAAGTAGGATATAAAGGCCGAAGCTGGCGCAGGGGCTAATGCGCAAGATGGCGGCCGCGCGCAACCCCTATGTTATTCTTATGGGAGGGAGAGTCATTGCTGGGGTAGGGGCTAATGCGCAATATGGCCGCCACGCCCTGAGACCATGGATGACGTCACAGGGAGAGGTCGGCCGTGTAGTTGCTAAATGGAATATTTATTATTATTATTATTATTATTATTAGGTAATTATTGATTGATCGTGTACAACCGACAGTAGTGGCTGCGCTCGCAAAAGCGCTGCGTTAGGTCATGGGGCCATGCTCTCTGCTGACTCGGTAGACGCGTGGGTTCGAGCCCCACCGTCGGCCGTCCTTGAAATGGTTTTCCGTGGTTTCCCATTTTCAACTCCAGGCAAATTCTGGGACGGTACCTTCTGACAGGCCACGGCTGCTTCCTTCCACATCCTTGTCCAGTTTCATTCACCATCATTCATTTCATCTCTCATTAACTCCTCTCATGAGGTTGGTGTCAGGAAGGGCATCCGGCCGTAAAATCATCCGCCACAAAGAATTCCATCGCATCTCATCCCCGACCCCGTAGGAAAAACGGGAATAATAAGGGGTAGACATATTGATTGATCGTGTACAATCAAGATCAGCCTTATATTGTCCACCTCTTGGTGTAGTTGCTAGCATTCTTGGCGGTCAATCCTGAGGTTCGAATCCCGGCTCTGCCAAGAAATTTAAATTCTGGTCTCAGGAGTGGAACGGGGTACACTCAGCCTTGTGAGGCAAAACTGACAGGAGCTGGCTTTGATTCATACCTCAGTCATTCTGCCTAACCCAACTTCCGGGTTATCTGCAAATCCCCAAATAATGAGAATTTCAGACCTGAGTACCTATTCGTAGAGATTTGCCTGAAAGATACTAAAGTATTATTTATTTGTGTTTATAGAGCACCCAAAGTCGGTTTTATGGAACTACTATTAAATGACATGCTTTCACACATTTTTAGTTATAAATATGTAATATTAGCCGGTGATTTCAATGCCCATTTTGGGTCGGCTACATTTGAAACGAAAAACATAGTAGAAACTCTAAATACTTGCAATCTGTCGTGGCTCCCGTATCAAGATACATATCACACTGCAACCTCCTCTTCTACTCTGGATTTAATAGCATCCAACTGCAATGAGCACGTGATTGAGTTTGGCCAAACAGCTGCTTCTGGCTTCTCAGCACATGATCTCTTATACGCAGTATATACCCTGTCAACTCCAAAATATAAGCCCAGTATTCGAACTTTTCGAGACTTCAGCAGGTTTAATTATGAAAGGTTTAAGGCTGATGCCATCTCAGTTCCATGGCACACTGTTCTCGAGCAGCAAACTATAGATGAGAAGGTCGAAACATTCAACACATTTTTAATTGATTTATATGATCGCCATGCCCCAGTGCGCTCAGCTAACGTGAGGCACGCACCAGCTGCCTGGATCAACACAGAAATAAAAGATCTAATAAGATCTCGAAATAGAGCCAGAAAGAAGTGCAACAGAACACAGAAACCTGAGGACATTGTAGAATACAAAAGCTTACGCAACAGAACCCAGCAAGTTATTCGTAATACAAAGATACGTTACACTTATTCGCTAATTAATTCAGCTAAAAACTCTTCGGCTTTGTGGAGAGCTATAAAAACTCTCGGTGTTGGAAAATCCAGACACAAAAGCAATAACCCAACAATGAGCACTGATGAGCTTAATAAGCATTATTTAAACGTATCAACCGTTGTAGACAGCAATAGAGTTTTGTCAACTGTTGCTAACTACAGGGAAAAATTTACTGACCGACGGGAAGAATTTCATTTTGGCTATATATATCCAGATGACATTCATTTAGCGATATTTAGGATAACTTCAAAAGCCGTAGGACCAGATCATATATCTATTACGCTATTGAAAAGGAATATGGACCTCCTCATGCCAGTTTTATTGCATATATTTAACTATAGCCTGCAAATGGGTATTTATCCGACACAATGGAAAAAAGCCAACATCAAAGCAATACCAAAATTCACGAACGCCTTAAACTGTAGTGACTTTAGACCAATAAGTATATTGTGTGCAATTGGGAAAGCGTTAGAACGGATTGTTTTTGATCAGTTTTATGAATATATAAATTCCAACAATATCTTAAACCCGAACCAATCTGGATATAAATCAAAACATAGTACTCTGACAGCCCTTATCAAAGTCACAGACGACATTCGTCTAGCAATGGACCGGAAGGAAATAACTATATTATCTCTATTCGATTTCAGCAAAGCTTTTGACAGAGTTCACCATGAGATCCTACTAGTTAAATTAAGAAATCTAGGCCTTTCAAAGTCAGTAACGAACTGGTTTAGGTCTTACCTAACAGGCAGATGTCAGAGAGTAGTCCTAGCAGATGACAATGTTTCAGAATGGTGTGAAGTAACAACAGGTGTGCCGCAGGGTTCGGTCCTTGGTCCACTCCTGTTCTCCGTGTATATAAATGACCTTCCATCTGTCCTTAAATTTTGTCAACATCATATGTACGCAGATGACCTTCAGCTATATCTACACACGGATCTGAAATCCATTCATTTGAAGGTAGCTCTAATTAACAGTGACATTCAAAGCCTATCTCAGTACTCACTCGATCATAATCTAATACTTAACTTCGAAAAAACGCAACCGATCGTCATCGGCTATACCAAATTACTCAGTTCCCTACCTGACCCAGTACCACCTTTACAGCTTGCATCCCAAACAGTTCCGTACCAGTCAGCAGTAAGAAATCTGGGAGTTATTTTTGACTCTCGATTATCGTGGCAGGATCACACAAACATGATTCTGAAAAGGGTTGCATCGTCATTATATCAAATTAGGCGAACTTGCTTCTATTTGCCTCAAAATGTACGAAAGATACTGATACAGAGTTTGATACTACCAATATTTGACTATGGATCTATAATTTACCATGATATGGGAGAGGTCCTCAATACAAAATTGCAAAGAATGCAAAATGCTTGCTTGCGGTTTGTTCTCAATGTACCAAGAGAGTCTCATATAACTCCATTTTACGTCCAGATTGGATGGCTAAAGTTAAAGGAACGAAGACAGTATGCCATGGCTCTGACTGTGATAAAAATTCTAAAATTCAAAATTCCGTCTTATATTTACTGCACACTAACTCCCATGCAATCAGTGCATAACCGTGCGAATAGACACACTGCACAAATGCTCCAGATACCTCATCACAGAACCGAAAAATGCAAAGGTTCATTCCGTATTTCAGCTAGTATTCTCTGGAATAAATATAAATTGCACCAGTATTCAGGACTTCCTATCAGAGCGATAAAACACTCCCTTCATTGTAATCTATCAGCTATACAATTATCATGTTCAAGGTGAACGGATGTAATAACAAGAACTTTTATTGTCAACTGTATGTATAGGTTAAGTTTTTTCTTTCTTAATTTATTCTATTGTATGTAACCGCCCTCTGAATGAAGAGAGCTGCATAAAGAGGCTTTGTAGCCTCAGTGGCCTGTATAAGAGAAACAATAAATTCAAATTCAAAAATTCAAACATGTCCTCACCTAACCTAACCTAACCTAACTTCAAAGTCAGAGCAAATATGAGAGCAAATGTGAGAGCACAAATAATAAACTTAGTTATAACCAACCCAACACCTAACCTAACCTAACCCACAGAAACCACATTTAAAGATTTTAGATTTTACATTTTAACATTTTAGATTTTTATTTTTTTCATTTTACATTTTTTAGATTTTAGATTTTACATTTTTGATTTTTTTGTATTTTAGATTTTAGTTTTTTTTTAGATTTTATATTTTAAATTTAAGATTTTTTGATTTTAGATTTTACATTTTACATTTTCCGAAAAGAGTAAACTACAAAGTCACATACCTAACCTCACCAAACCTAACTTTACCAAACCTAACTTAAGCTAATCCAAAGGCTAATGCACACACACAAAGTATATAAGGGTACATGCAACTATCCTTATGCTAGTCTTATAGGCTACTGTACAACATGATCACTACCCCAACCGGGTAATTTTTTTTCATTTTGTTGTTTATACATTTGTCAATTTTCCAATTTCCCATTTTCAGTTTTTTTAATGTCAGTTTTAAGTTTTTCAATTTCATAATATGGAAACATGGATTTTGCATTTTGTTGTTTACACATTTATCAATTTCACAATTTCCCATTTTCAATTTTTTTAATGTCAGTTTTAATTTTTCAATTTTATGATATAGAAACATGGATTTTCCAATTTGTTGTTTACACATTTGTCAATTTACCAAATTCCCATTTACAGTTTTTTTAAATTTCAGTTTAATGTTTTTTCTATTTTGTCCACATGGAAACATGGATTTTCCAATTTGTGTTTCACATGTTCATTTTGCATTAGGAGTGGAGAGGGGTGGTTAGTAATTAAAAATGTACAAGCAGTGCCCATACGATATTTTTTATTTTAAATACATGTACACTATTTTTTACACATAATACATTTTTATATATTCTTTTTTGTTATAAATTGTACGGTTGTTTTTATTTTGTTTTCTATTTTATTTTTGATTATGAATACCATTTTTCTATTTTTTTTATTTTTATTTTTGTAGTGCTATTGTTTTATTTCCTAAATTGTTTTGTTTTATGTATTTGCTAGTTGCAGGCAGAAGATTTTGATATTCATAACTTAACTCTTTAAGCATGGTTAATGATTGAGTAATGACCATAGGCATGTGTACCTATACCATCAGCATCAATCACTCTTTTATCATCACCAGGACACAAAGCAATTTTGTTTAGTCTTATAGATGATATGTCATGTTGTTTAGAAGCGATAATGTTCATTGGTATTCTTTTTACATTGTTTTTCATGACACAATCCTTATAATCTTGAAAGCTTATAGGCCTACAATTTTTGACAACACCTCTGTTAATACCTTTAATATTTTTGATTTCTTTACCATTTATGTCTAAAGCGTACATTTTAGCTCTAAGTCCAACAAATGCTTTTATAATTTGTCCACAAGCATCGTCTTTAAATTTCCCCAACGTTTTCTTGTTTGATGTAGAGTAACATATTTGATTAGTAGGATAATCTGATGTGTCCAGGTGTTCTAGGAAGTCCAACTTGTCTTGATATACATCTGGGGTGTTAACCAAATAAATGAACGAGTCGGTATCCATATACATGAGTTTAAGATTGTCCATGCCATAATAGGGTAGCAGGACATCATAGTGGTGGGAATACATTAGAGTTTTTGAAATATCCAGTATACACATTCCAATATATATAGGCTTATTGAATACAATGTTACGTTTAGCCACGTGGAAAGCAGCTAGGTTAGGACCATAAATCGTTCTGTCAATAAATGTCGGCTTTGCTATTAGCTTTTATGCCTTTTTGCTGTCAGTCACAAGACGTATGTCTATTCTTTTACGGATATTTTCCATTGTTTTTCCAAAAATGGCATTGTTGAATCATTTGTACAGATTTTTCTCAAAATCATTTTTGGCTTGTTTTCGAAGGTTGTTATTGAAATCAATGTATGCCTTTAGCCAAGGTCTTTGGTTAAACTTTAACACACGATGAATTTTTATCATTTTTAGTCCGTGTTCTAGAGCCTGTTTTAATGCCATGTAGTGAACGACATTTCGCCTTCGATTTCCAAGATGAGGAATTAGTTTTTTCAGAGACGAATCCTTAGGTTGTGTACACGCTGGTAGGAAAGGTAAATCGTTGTATAGATCATGAAGGTCAGATGGGTAATCAACACCAACGTCTAGAATGTATCCCACAGGATCGTCTTCCTTTAGTTTTTCTAGATCAACAGTATCTGGAGAAACCCACTGAAATCCACCATAAGGAAGGGAGTGGCACATAACCCACCCGTATTGGTTGTTGGCATCATCATAGGTAATAAACTGCGATGGTTTCTCAGAATCATAGGTTTCCATGTATTTTTTGTTAGCCTCAGCATACCGATGAGACACCTGGCATATGCCTCCACGTATTCCAGACTCGATTAGAAGAATCTGATCGTAATCCTGTAGCAATTCCAGTTCAGTTCCTGTGTAAAGGAGCATTGCCTCGAAACTTAAACCAGGCGAAGTAAAAAAGTGTGCAGCATCCACTCGGTGTGTTTCTAGTGTTTTGTTTCTAAACGTTTCAAAGCTGTCTGCAAGAAGGAGTACATCTGAAGTTAGGTAGAGTTCGCTATATTCCCCTAGAGTTTTAATGTTGAACTGATTCCAGACATTTTTGGCATGTTCATAGTCTTCTTAACTTAATTTGTTAAAGAATACCTCTTTTGGAGGTAAACACGTTTCACCTAACTTTTCCCATGATTCAATGTAATCATAACAAAATACCCCTTTACGAGTCATGAGCGTTGCATTTTCTTTTCCAAAGTACTTGTCTGTTTCAGGGTATAATGTTAAGTTGAAAACTAAGTTTTCCAAACTACTTGGCATTAACCGAAACGTGTCCACAAATCGAAGCTTAACATTTCCTACATATTTGGTGAAGGAAATGTACTTTTCTTTGGAGTTAGCGATAACATCCACTCTGTCAGTAGTACACCCCAATTGATTTACAATGAAATTTGCGTCGTAGCCACTCATATTATGTAGAAATACAGGAACGGGGTTACGTGTTTTACACCTCAAATTACAGTTATTGTTGTGTTCCACAGCAGGTGAGGGTTTAACGTATATACCAAAGCTCATAGGAACATGACTGGTATGGCACTGTATAACTTGCTTCAGGATTGGGTAAACATATTTGATATGGTAAGAGCATACTTTCGAAATCTGCATAGATAACGTAAGGTAATCTCAGCATTTTTTCAACATTTAAGAATTTCACAATTGAGTTTTTAATAGGCATTTCAACCCTAGCAATGTCATGCTGGACACACAAAGCTCTATGCTCTTTCAATTTTTCAATTCCTTGTTGACCATATCGATTATCGAAGTGAGTAAAACTCCGTTTACACGTATATATCTTATGTCCATGGTGAGTAATCTGATGTCCTACTAGTTTATCAAAATCTTTGATAAAGACGTAGTGGTTCTGGCCAGATGAAGAACTTAGCAGAAGGAGGACGCGATGGTCTTGCAGCTCTTGATCCACAACCTTTAGAGGGAACAATTTGTTGTCTTGTTCCAATCCAAATACATTAATTGATATATCGTTGGCTTTTTAAAATTTAGGAATGTCAGCTAGCGAAGTACGAAACGATATTACTGAAAAATCATACTTGTTTTCCAGGTCCTTGTATTTACTAATGCGTTGAGCATCCTTTTTAACCAGTTTTGCTAAAATGGCATACATAAAACACTTTTCATCTTTCAAATTTTCAGGATTAATGCAGGCTTTTCTTGCTTGTATAGCTGCTGGTAATGGAATATACGTGCTTCCACGCAAGGGATTGCACATATTTATTTTCAATCGTACTCCTTCCACTGCTAACTAAGCCCAATGACTGCCTTTTAGCTCAGATTTCTCCATTTCCGTAGTTAACTTAGTAAATTGTGTTTCCAAGAAACTACTTAAGTTTCTTTCCAAAAATAGGGCCTGATTTCGTGTTTTAAAAGCACGATCTGTAATTTCATTGGTAGATGTATGAATGAATATACATTCAGCCACATGATTAACTTTTATCGACTTGTGCATTGCTAGTTCTTTCTGCATAGCTTGTATTATTTGCTGTTTGGACTCTTTAAGGTATGAATTTATATCCTTACACGTATCGCAACGAATGAAATAGGATTTAAGTCGACCTTGAAAATATGTCTCATACATTGAAGTCCATTTTTGTCAGGGACCAATGACAGTAGGTAATGTTTTGTAGGCTCTGCCTTTTGTCTTTTAGCTGCCGACACAACATTAGAACATTCTTCATGACGACGTCCATTGTAGGCATTGTTGAATTTATTGCCACACATTTTACATTCATGAAATTCCCCACACGAAACTTCATGACGCTTTCTATCATAGTCCCGAAGAAAAGTTTTTCCACACTGTTTACACATATAGCTAGGAATGGGTTCTTCCATCATAAGTGTTGATTTCTGCAAACAGCTGCTTACTGCGTATCACAGGGCTAGAGGTTGGTCGGTGAGACGGTCTTTTACGATGTGAACACCGTGAGAGGTAGTAGTCAACTGGTGATACTCTTGTTAAGGGCCTCTAATGTACCCCTAGATAGACCAACAGCTCTTTACAGCGTATGACAAGGCTGTAGACTGGACAGTGAGACGGCCTTTCACGATGTGAACACTGTAACAAGTAGTAGTCAACTGATTATATACTTGCTAAGGGATCTCTAATATACAATAGTCAAGACCAACAGCTACTTACTGTGTAGTACAAGGCTGTAAAATAGTTGTTTTGACAATCTTTCACGATGTGGTCACTGTGAGTGGTGGTAGTCAACTGATGATATTCTTGCTAAGGGTCCTCTAATATACCCCTAGTTAAGGGTAACAGCTGATCACTGCTTATGACAAAGCTAAAGACTGGTTGTTTCGACGGTTTTTCACAATGTAAACACTGCGACAGATATTAGTCAACTGAAAATATCTTACACCATACTCAAGGTTATCAGGTACTTACTGCATATCAAAAGGCTGTACACTCATGTGATAGACAGTCTTTTTATTGCTAAAGACCCTCTATATTCCCTATACAAGGCTATACATGTTAGTTATAAACACTTAGTGGTTAATTGTATAATAAATTTAAATACACAGCATATACGAGCACGTTTTCACTCGGTAAAACTTTACCAAATAGTCAAATGCGACACGCAAATTATGTTGCCGCTATCTAGCGGTGACTATGAGAACTACTTGAACGACCAGCATTCTACCTAGCGCTCCATTTCAACACTGGCTCACTGAACGACCAGCATGCTATCTAGCGGTCGATATCAATACTCACTCAGCTACCAGCCTGCTACCTATCGGTCAATATAGCAACTCACTCAACTACCAGCATGCTACATGGCTTTTTTGGTAAGATTTTTATTGGCTTTTTGTTGGCTTTTGTTGGCTTTTTTGTTGGCTTTTGTTGGCTTTAGTATTAGCTCTCTCATATTTGCTCTTGCTTGTTGAGGCTTGTTTGGTCTTGGAAAGTATGTCAGTCCTTTTTATGGCTGCAAAATGCTTACAGCCATGTTTGTAAGCAGCAGCAACAACAACAACAACAACACACGAAATTCCAAAAAAAAAAAAGTACTCTAAGGTTTATCAATGACTCTCAACTCTTACACTTACCTCTGTCCCATGCCTAGTAAAAAAAAAATTTTTTTTTTTAATTTTTCAAAAAATATTTGGAAAGTAGGCTATATCATTAAACTAAAAATCCTAAAAAGACATATGTTAACTCAAACACCAACCTCTATACCACTCTCAGTCCAAAAAATAGTGTATTTTTCAAATTTTTCAAAACATATTTCCAAGATGGATTATATTTCCAAAATTAAAAAGTTTACAAAAATGTTTGTTTGACATAAATGAATGGCCTTTGCCCCTCTACCGCCGTACCAAGTCCCAGGTCTCTAGGACAATAAAAATAAAATTTTGAAATGGGTTATATTTCCAAAATTTGGAATTTTACAAAAGCGTTTGTCTGACGTAAATCAATGTTCTTTACCCCCTCTACCCCCCACACTAAGTCTCAAGTCTCTAGGACAACAAAAATAAAATTTTGAAAATGGGCTATATTTCCAAAATAGGAATTCTACAAAAAATGTTTGTTTGACATAAATCATTGGACTTTACCCCTCTCTACCTGTAAACCAAGTCTCAGGTCTCTAGAACAATAAAAATAAAATTTTGAAAATGGGCTATATTTCCAAAATTAGGAATTCTACAAAAAAGTTTGTTTGACATAAATCAATGGTCTTTACCTCCTCTAGCACCGAACCAAATTTCAAGTTTCTAGGACAAAAGAAAATGAATTTTGAAAAATGGTCACTATTTTGGAAACTAGGAATTCTACAAAAAAGTTTGTTTAACATAAATGAACGGTCTCTATCCCCTCTACCTGTAAACCAAGTCCCAGGTCTGCAAGACAAAAATGAGAAAAGTTCAATTGGGAAAGTAGGCGATTTTTCATAAAACCAAATATTCTAAAAAGTATTCTATGGGCTTAAAAGAATGGTCTCTATGCCCTCTATTTTTATTTTAAAAAACTTTTTTATGTTTAAATTTTTTTAAAGTTTAATTTTGAAATTCTCATGTTTTGGAAACTAGGAAGTTTGCAAAAATGTTTATTTGACCTAAATGAATGGCCCCTACCCCCTCTACCCCCAAAATGAGGTCGAAGTCCCTAGGACAAAAATTAAATTAGTAGGGGGAGCAAGAGGGGTTCTAACGCATAGCCACTCGGCTACGCTGACATCTAACCCGATATCTTGCGAACCCATGATCGGGAGGGCGTCAGCTTGTCAGTTTGTCAAACAAACTTTTTTGTAGAATTCCTAATTTTGGAAATATAGCCCATTTTCAAAATTTTATTTTGACTTGTCGCATGCCAAAATCGGACCATGGGTTCGCGAGATATACATAAGAGTTCAGCGTAGCCGAGCGGTTCGTGTCACTATTTAGAACCCGCCTTGCTCCCCTACGAATTTAATTTTTGTCCTAGAGACCTCAAACTCATTTTGGGGGTAGAGGGGATAGGGGCCATTCATTAACGTCAAATAAACATTTCTGAAAACTTCCTAGTTTCCAAAATATGAGAATTTCAAAATTGAACTTTTTTCAAAAAAAAATTAAAACATAAAAAAGGTTTAATATAAAAAATAAAGGACATAGAGACCATTTTTTTAAAGCCCATAGAACACTTTTTAGAATGTTTGGGTTTATGAAAAATCACCTACTTTCCCAATTGAACTTTTCTCATTTTTGTCCTGCAGATCTGGGACTTGGTTTACAAGTAGAGGGGATAGAGACCTTTCATTTATGTTAAACAAACTTTTTTGTAGAATTCCTAGTTTCCAAAATAGTGACCATTTTTCAAAATTCATTTTCTTTTGTCCTAGAAACTTGAAATTTGGTATGGTGCTAGAGGAGGTAAAGCCCATTGATTTAGGTCAAACAAACTTTTTTTTAGAATTACTAATTTTGGAAATATAGCCCATTTTCAAAATGTTATTGTTTGTTCTAGAGACCTGAGACTTGGTTTACAGGTAGAGGGGGTAAAGACCAATGATTTATGTCAAACAAACTTTTTTGTAGAATTCCTAATTATGGAAATGTAGCCATTTTCAAATTTTATTTTTGTTGTTCTAGAGACCTGAGATTCGGTTCACAGGTAGAGGGGGTAAAGACCATTGATTTACGTCAGACAAACTTTTTGTAAAATTCCTCATTTTGGAAATATAGCCCATTTTCAAAATTTTATTTCTGTTGTCCTAGAGACTTGAGACTTAGTGTGGGGGGGGGGGGTAGAGGGGGTAAAGAACATTGATTTACGTCAGACAAACGTTTTTGTAAAATTCCTTATTTTGGAAATATAACCCATTTTCAAAATTTTATTTTTGTGTCCTAGAGACCTGGGACTTGGTACGGCGGTAGAGGGGCAATGGCCATTCATTTATGTCAAACAAACATTTTTGTAAACTTTTCAATTTTGGAAATATAACCCATTTTGGAAATATGTTTGGGAAAATTTGAAAAATACACTATTTTTTGGACTGAGATTGGTATAGAGGTTGGTGTTGGAGTTAACATATGTCTTTTTAGAATTTTTAGTTTAATGATATAGCCTACTTTCCAATTTTTTTTTGAAAAATTTGAAAAATACACTATTATTTTTGACTAGGCATGGGATAGAGGTAAGTGTATGAGTTGAGAGTCATTGATAAACCTCAAGAGTACTTTGGATTTTTTTTGGAATTTCGTGTGTTGTTGTTGTTGCTGCTGCTTACAAACATGGCTGTAAGCATTTTGCAGCCATAAAAAGGACTGACATACTTTCCAAGACCAAATAAGCCTCAACAAGCAAGAGCAAATATGAGAGAGCTAATACTAAAGCCAACAATAGCCAACAAAAAAAAGCCAACAAAAGCCCACAAAAGCCAACAAAAAGGCCAATAAAAATCTTACAAAAAAAAAAGCCATGTAGCATGCTGGTAGTTGAGTGAGTTGTTATATTGACCGATAGGTAGCAGGCTGGTAGTTGAGTGAGTATTGATATCGACCGCTAGATAGCATGCTGGTCGTTCAGTGAGCCAGTGTTGAAATGGAGCGCTAGGTAGCTTGCTGGTCGTTCAAGTAGTTCTCATAGTCACCGCTAGATAGCGGCAACATAATTTGCGTGTCGCATTTGACTATTTGGTAAAGTTTTACCGAGTGAAAACGTGCTCGTATATGCTGTGTATTTAAATTTATTATACAATTAACCACTAAGAGTTTAGAACTAACATGCATAGCCTTGTGTAGGGAATATAGAGGGTCTTTGGCAATAAAAAGACTGTCTAACACATGAATGTACAGCCTTTTGATATGCAGTAAGTACCTGATAACCTTGAGTATCGTGCTACTACCTGTCGCAGTGTTTACATTGTGAAAGACCGTTGAAACAACCAGTCTTTAGCTTTGTCATAAGCAGTGAGCAGCTGTTACCCTTAACTAGGGGTATATTAGAGGACCCTTAGCAGGAATATCATCAGTTGACTACCACCACTCACAGTGACCACATCGTGAAAGATTGTCAAAACAACTATTATACAGCCTTGTACTACGCAGTAAGTAGCTGTTGGTCTTGACTATTGTATATTAGAGATCCCTTAGCAAGTATATAATCAGTTGACTACTACTTGTTACAGTGTTCACATAGTGAAAGACCGTCTCACTGTCCAGTCTACAGCCTTGTCATACGCTGTAAAGAGCTGTTGGTCTAGACTAGGGGTATATTAGAGGACCCTTAACAAGAATATCACCAGTTGACTACTGCCTCTCACGGTGTTCACATCGTGAAAGACCGTCTCACCGACCAACCTCTAGCCCTGTGATACGCAGTAAGCAGCTGTTTGCAGAAATCAACACTCATGATGGAAGAACCCATTCCTAGCTATATGTGTAAACAGTGTGGAAAAACTTTTCTTCGGGACTATGATAGAAAGCGTCATGAAGTTTCGTGTGGGGAATTTCATGAATGTAAAATGTGTGGCAATAAATTCAACAATGCCTACAATGGGCGTCGTCATGAAGAATGTTCTAATGTTGTGTCGGCAGCTAAAAGACAAAAGGCAGAGCCTACAAAACATTACCTACTGTCATTGGTCCCTGACAAAAATGGACTTATTGAATATGACACATATTTTCAAGGTCGACTTAAATCCTATTTCATTCGTTGCGATACGTGTAAGGATATAAATTCATACCTTAAAGAGTCCAAACAGCAAATAATACAAGCTATGCAGAAAGAACTAGCAATGCACAAGTCGATAAAATTAATCTTGTGGCTGAATGTATATTCATTCATACATCTACCAATGAAATTACAGATCGTGCTTTTAAAACACGAAATCAGGCCCTATTTTTGGAAACAGACTTAAGTAGTTTCTTGGAAACACGATTTACTAAGTTAACTACGGAAATGGAGGAATCTGTGCTAAAAGGTAGTAATTGGGCTTTGTTAGCAGTGGAAGGAATACGATTGAAAATAAATAAGTACAATTCCTTGCGTGGAAGCACATATATACCATTACCAGCAGCTATACAAGCAAGAAAAGCCTGCATTAATCCTGAAAATTTGAAAGATGAAAAGTGTTTTATGTATGCCATTTTAGCAAAACTGGTTAAAGAGAATGCTCAACGCATTAGTAAATACAAGGACCTGGAAAACAAGTATGATTTTTCAGTAATATCGTTTCGTACTTCGCTAGCTGACATTCCCAAATTTGAAAAAGCCAACGATATATCCATTAATGTACTTGGATTGGAACAAGACAACAAATTGTTCCCTCTAAAGGTTGTGGATCAAGAGCTGCAAGACCATCGCGTCCTCCTTCTGCTAAGTTCTTCATCTGGCCAGAACCACTACGTCTTTATCAAAGATTTTGATAAACTAGTAGGACATCAGATTACTCACCATGGACATAAGATATATACGTGTAAACGGAGTTTTACTCACTTCGATAATCGATATGGTCAACAAGGAATTGAAAAATTGAAAGAGCATAGAGCTTTGTGTGTCCAGCATGACATTGCTAGGGTTGAAATGCCTATTAAAAACTCAATTGTGAAATTCTTAAATGTTGAAAAAATGCTGAGATTACCTTACGTTATCTATGCAGATTTCGAAAGTATGCTCTTACCATATCAAATATGTTTACCCAATCCTGAAGCAAGTTATACAGTGCCATACCAGTCATGTTCCTATGAGCTTTGGTATATACGTTAAACCCTCACCTGCTGTGGAACACAACAATAACTGTAATTTGAGGTGTAAAACACGTAACCCCGTTCCTGTATTTCTACATAATATGAGTGGCTACGACGCAAATTTCATTGTAAATCAATTGGGGTGTACTACTGACAGAGTGGATGTTATCGCTAACTCCAAAGAAAAGTACATTTCCTTCACCAAATATGTAGGAAATGTTAAGCTTCGATTTGTGGACACGTTTCGGTTAATGCCAAGTAGTTTGGAAAACTTAGTTTCCAACTTAACATTATACCCTGAAACAGACAAGTACTTTGGAAAAGAAAATGCAACGCTCATGACTCGTAAAGGGGTATTTTGTTATGATTATATTGATTCATGGGAAAGGTTAGGTGAAATGTGTTTACCTCCAAAAGAGGTATTCTTTAACAAATTAAGTCAAGAAGACTATGAACATGCCAAACATGTCTGGAATCAGTTCAACATTAAAACTCTAGGGGAATATAGCGACCTCTACCTAACTTCAGATGTACTCCTTCTTGCAGACAGCTTTGAAACGTTTAGAAACAAAACACTAGAAACACACCGAGTGGATGCTGCACACTTTTTTACTTCGCCTGGTTTAAGTTTCGAGGCAATGCTCCTTTACACAGGAATTGAACTGGAATTGCTACAGGATTACGATCAGATTCTTCTAATCGAGTCTGGAATACGTGGAGGCATATGCCAGGTGTCTCATCGGTATGCTGAAGCTAACAATAAATACATGGAAACCTATGATTCTGAGAAACCATCGCAGTTTATTACCTATGATGATGCCAACAACCAATACGGGTGGGCTATGTGCCACTCCCTTCCTTATGGTGGATTTCCGTGGGTTTCTCCAGATACTGTTGATCTAGAAAAACTAAAGGATGACGATCCTGTGGGATACATTCTAGACGTTGATGTTGATTACCCATCTGACCTTCATGATCTACACTACGATTTACCTTTCCTACCAGAGTTTACACAACCTAAGGATTCGTCTCTGAAAAATCTAATTCCTCATCTTGGAAATCGAAGGCGATATGTTGTTCACTACATGGCATTAAAACAGGCTCTAGAACACGGACTAAAATTGATAAAAATTCATCGTGTGTTAAAGTTTAACCAAAGACCTTGGCTAAAGGCATACATTGATTTCAATAACAACCTTCGAAAACAAGCCAAAAATGATTTTGAGAAAAATATGTACAAATTATTCAACAATGCCATTTTTGGAAAAACAATGGAAAATATCCGTAAAAGAATAGACATACGTCTTGTGACTGACAGCAAAAAGGCATAAAAGCTAATAGCAAAGCCGACATTTATTGACAGAACAATTTATGGTCCTAACCTAGCTGCTTTCCACATGGCTAAACGTAACATTGTATTCAATAAGTCTATATATATTGGAATGTGTATACTGGATATTTCAAAAACTCTAATGTATTCCCACCACTAGGATGTCCTGCTACCCTATTATGGCATGGGCAATCGTAAACTCATGTATATGGATACCGACTCGTTCATTTATTTGGTTAACACCCCAGATGTATATCAAGACAAGTTGGATTTCCTAGAACACCTGGACACATCAGATTATCCTACTTATCACTTATGTTACTCTACATCAAACAAGAAAACGTTGGGGAAATTTAAAGACGAGGCTTGTGGACAAATTATAAAAGCATTTGTTGGACTTAGAGCTAAAATGTACGCTTTAGACATAAATGGTAAAGAAATCAAAAAGATTAAAGGTATTAACAGAGGTGTTGTCAAAAATTGTAGGCCTATAAGCTTTCAAGATTATAAGGATTGTGTCATGAAAAACAATGTAAAAAGAATACCAATGAACATTATCGCTTCTAAACTACATGACATATCATCTATAAGACTAAACAAAATTGCTTTTTGTCCTGGTGATGATAAAAGAGTGATTGATGCTGATGGTATAGGTACACATGCCTATGGTCATTACTCAATCATTAACCATGCTTAAAGAGTTAAGTTATGAATATCAAAATCTTCTGCCTGCAATTAGCAAATACATAAAACAAAACAATTTAGGAAATAAAACAATAGCACTACAAAAATAAAAAATAAAAAAAATAGAAAAATGGTATTCATAATCAAAAATAAAATAGAAAACAAAATAAAAACAACCGTACAATTTATAACAAAAAAGAATATATAAAAATGTATTATGTGTAAATAGTGTACATGTATTTAAAATAAAAAATATTGTATGGACACTGCTTGAACATTTTTAATTACTACCCACCTCTCTCCACTCCAAATGCAAAATGAACATGTAAAACACAAATTTGAAAATCCATGTTTCCATATGGACAAAATAGAAAACATATTAAACTGATATTTAAAAAAAAACTGTAAATGGGAATTTGGTAAATTGACAAATGTGTAAACAACAAATTGGAAAATCCATGTTTCTATATCATGAAATTGAAAAACTTAAAGCTGACATAAAAAACTGAAAATGGGAAATTGTGAAATTGATAAATGTGTAAACAACAAAATGCAAAATCCATGTTTCCATATTATGAAAATGAAAAACTAAAAACTGACATTTTTAAAATACTGAAAATGGGAAATTGGAAAATTGATAAATGTGTAAACAACAAAATGCAAATTCCATGTTTCCATATTATGAAATTGAAAAACTTAAAACTGACATTAAAAAAACTGAAAATGGGAAATTGGAAAATTGACAAATGTATAAACAACAAAATGAAAAAAATAACCCGGTTGGGGTAGTGATCATATTGTACAGTAGCCTATAAGACTAGCATAAGGATAGTTGCATGTACCCTTATATACTTTGAGTATGTGCATTAGCCTTTGGATTAGCTTAAGTTAGGTTTGGTAAAGTTAGGTTTGGTGAGGTTAGGGGACCTTGTAGTTGACTCTTTTCGGAAAATGTAAAATGAATAATCTAAAATCAAAAAATCTTAAATTTAAAAAGTAAAATCTGTGTTGTTTGAGTCTTCAGTCTTTTGACTGGCTTGATGCAGCTCTCCACGCCTCCCTGTCCTGAGCTTATCGTTTCATCTCTACATAGCTACCACACCCTACATCCGAGGCAATCTGTTTAACATATTCTAACCTTGGTCTACCCCTACAGTTCTTGTCCTCGACCCTTCCTTCCATAACTAAGCTTGCTATTCCTGGGTGTCTTAGTATGTGTCCTACTAACCTATCTCTTCTCTTCATTAGCAGTCGCCAGAAACATCTCTCCTCTCCCACTCGTCTTAATACCTCTTCGTTTCTAACCCTATCTACCCATCTGATCTTCATAATTCTCCTGTAACACCACATTTCAAATGCTTCAATTCTCCTCTTTTCTGCTGCACCAATAGTCCAAGTTTCACTTCCATAGAGCGCCACGCTCCAGACAAAGGCTTTCAAAAATGACTTCCTAATACCTATTTCTATATTCGATGTCAACAGATTCCTTTTTTGTAGAAATGCTTTCCTTGCCTGAGCCAACCTACTTTTTATATCCTCTTTGTTTCGTCCATCACTGGTTATTTTGCTTCCTAAGTAACAGAAGTCTCCTACTTTCTTCAGCATTTCACCTGCCAATTTGATGTCCATAGAGGTTTCTGATTTATTTCGGCTGCATTCTAGTATTTTTGTTTTACAATTAATAATTTTCATCATGTATTCTTTCCGTAAGACGGAGTCCATACTATTCAAAAACTCATTCAAATCCTCAGGCTTGTCGGCCAAGATGACGATGTCATCAGCAAATCTCAGAGTCGAAATTATTTCTCCTTGAATCTTCACTCCCACTTTAAATTTTTCTCTGATTTCCTTCATTGCTTGTTCAATGTAAAGATTGAAAAGTTTGGGTGATAAGTTGCACCCTTGCCTAACACCTTTCTGAATATCAGCTTCTCTCTCATGTCCTTCACCTCGAATGACTGCTGTCTGGTTTCTGTATAGATTTTAGATCACCCTCCTATCCCTGTACTTTATTCCAATAGATTTCAAAATGCCAAACAATTTAGTCCAATCAACGTTATCAAAAGCCTTTTCTAAGTCTACAAATGCCATGAACGTTCTCTTATCTTTCCTTATTCTACCTTCCAAAATCAGCCTAAGACTTAGTACAGCTTCCCTTGTTCCTACAATTCTCCTGGAACCAAACTGGTCTTCACCCAACTCCCTTTCTATCTGGCTTTCCATCCTCTTGTAAATTATTCTTGACAGGATCTTTGAAGCATGTGTAATCAAGCTGATTGTACGGTAATCTTCACATTGTAGCAGGTTTCCTTAGGCTGGGATGACAAGTGAAACGGTATTTACTTTGCTCCACGTTGAGCGTACAAATGTAGCAGTTTCGCTAGCCCACCCTTTGCCTAAGCTATGTTGCTTTAATGGGCGCCAAGACCTCAATGCAATGTTGAAATCTAAATTTGTATTTAAAAACGTCTAACTCTGGAAGAACACCTTCAAGACTCTATTCACTCAGATCGTGGTATGATTTGATCATTAACCCAACAAACAATTGTATCAGGAGAAGGAATTGGTCTATATCTAATGCTACCTACTGAAAGCAAAGATTGCATTGTAAAAGAAATGAATTTATTATATAAAACAAGAATAGAAAAATCAATAATAATAATAAGTTTAAAATTTAAATAGGAGCGTTGTGATTTTAATATTACCGATAGAAAATTACGTGAAAACGGAGTCTGATAAATTATTGATTTTACTCTTATTCCCATGCTATGAAGTTACTGAAATATGAAATATAAAACAAAGAGAAATGAGAGATTGCGTAGTTCTGCGTCATTCGCGCTTACCACTGGAAATAGCCGAAGTCTTTCCCTCGTACTGGATGATGCTGTGAGCTTCCCACAGTCTCCTGGACGTCGACATCTCCGTCGATATATGATGATATACTGGTAGATTAGATAATTCTATGGTCCGTACATCGGACCCAAACACTCGTACAACCACACTGGTTAAGTTTTACAAAAGTTAGTCCTCCACTCCACGGAACATCGGAGCGACTCCCGCGTGAACCATACTCGGCAAGTTCTACACAGATTGTCCCTAACTCCACTGAACATCGGAGCCACTCGCACGCGCACCCATACTCGTCAAGTATTTCACAGATTGTCCTCCTTCCACGGAACACAGAACGATATATGCACCCGTCGCATCCCCACTCTTCATCCGACTTCTAGCTTGCGTGGTCTCCACTGATTGGCTGCTCCCTACGCGCTAGATCCCCACTCTGGCTCATGACACTCGGCGGGAGGGAGAAGTCGTTTTCCGTTCCATACATTCGCCTGAGGTATATCAAGGGTGATGAAAATGTTATAGTAATGGGAGATTGGAATGCTGTGGTAGGAAAAGGGAGAGAAGGGAAGATAGTAGGAGATTTCGGATTAGGTGAAATGAATGATCGAGGAAGCAGGCTGGTAGAATTCTGCACCGAGCATGAATTGGTCATAGCTAACACCTTATTCAATAACCACAATAGAAGAATATACACATGGATGAGACCAGGAGATACAGGGCGTCACCAAATCGACTTCATTATGGTCAAGCAGAGGTTTCGAAACCAGATTTTGGATTGTAAAACATATCCTGGTGCTGACATAAACTCTGACCAAAATCTGGTTGTAATGAAATGCAGATTAAAGTTGAAGAAACTGAAGAAAAGTCAAAAGCCAAAAAGGTGGGCAATAGACAGACTGAAAGAGAAGGATGTAAACGAAAGATTCAAGAAGAGTATAAAGGAAGGACTAATGAAAAACCCTAAACAAACTTCAATTGCAGACGAATGGGCACTTTTGAAGAATGAAATAACAAAATCCGCAGAAGAAAACATTGGTAGGAAAGACAGAATAGGTAGAAAACCGTGGATCACTCAGGATATACTAGAATTGATGGATGAAAGGCGGAAACACAAGAATGTAAGAGATGAAAAGGGGAAAGCAGAATACAGACGTCTGAGAAATGAGCTTAACAAGAAGTGCAAGGAAGCGAAAGAAGAATGGTTGAAAGAGAAATGTGCAGGTATAGAAAATTGTCTGAAATTAGGAAAAGTAGACACAGCTTATCGAAGGATTAAGAATACTTTTGGGGAAAAGAAGACTAAGTGCTGTAATATTAAGGACACAAATGGAAAGCCTCTAACAGATAGGGAAGAAAAGGTTGAGAGATGGAAAGCTTACTTAGAGAGTTTGTATAAGGGAAAGGAGATTGAGAATCATGTAATGGAAAGGGAGGAGGAAATTGATGAGGATGCGAAAGGAGATTTAATATTGAGATCAGAATTTGATAGAGCTTTGGAAGACTTAAGCAGGAACAAAGCACCAGGCATAGATTATATACCGATTGAGTTGCTATGCTGCATAGGAGATGAAGGACTGATCAGGTTATTTCACTTGGTGTGTAGGATTTATGAGGCAGGTGAGGTACCCCCTGATTTCAAGAAGAATGTAATCATCCCTATACCAAAGAAAGTGGGAGCTGACAGATGTGAAGATTACCGTACAATCAGCTTGATTACTCATGCTTCAAAGATCCTGTCTAGAATAATTTACAAGAGGATTGAAAGCCAGATAGAAACGGAGTTGGGTGAAGACCAGTTTGGGTTCAGGAGAAATGTAGGAACAAGGGAAGCTGTACTAAGTCTTAGGCTGATTTTGGAAGGTAGAATAAGGAAAGATAAGAGAACGTTCATGGCTTTTGTAGACTTAGAAAAGGCTTTTGATAACGTTGATTGGACTAAATTGTTTGACATTTTGAAATCGATTGGAATAAAGTACAGGGATAGGAGGGTGATATGCAATCTGTACAGAAACCAGACAGCAGTAATTCGAGTTGAAGGACATGAGAGAGAAGCTGGTATTCAGAAAGGTGTAAGGCAAGGCTGCAACTTATCACCCATACTTTTCAATCTTTACATTGAACAAGCAATGAAGGAAATTAGAGAAAAATTTAAAGTGGGAGTGAAGATTCAAGGAGAAATAATTTCAACTCTGAGATTTGCTGATGACATCGTCATCTTGGCCGACAAGCCTGAGGATTTGAATGAGTTTTTGAATGGTATGGACTCCGTCTTACGGAAAGAATTCATGATGAAAATTAACAAATGTAAAACAAAAATACTGGAATGCAGCCGAAATAAATCCGAAACCTCTATGGAGATCAAATTGGCAGGTGAAAAGCTAAAGGAAGTAGGAGACTTCTGTTACTTAGGAAGCAGAATAACCAGTGATGGACGAAGCAAAGAGGATATAAAAAGTAGGTTGGCTCAGGCAAAGAAAGCATTTCTACAAAAAAGGAATCTGCTGACATCGAATATAGATTTAGGTATTAGGAAGTCATTTTTGAAAGCCTTTGTCTGGAGCGTGGCGCTCTATGGAAGTGAAACTTGGACTATTGGTGCAGCAGAAAAGAGGAGAATTGAGGCATTTGAAATGTGGTGTTACAGGAGAATGATGAAGATCAGATGGGTAGATAGGGTTACAAACGAAGAGGTATTAAGACGAGTGGGAGAGGAGAGATGTTTCTGGCGACTGCTAATGAAGAGAAGAGATAGGTTAGTAGGACACATACTAAGACACCCAGGAATAGCAAGCTTAGTTATGGAAGGAAGGGTCGAGGACAAGAACTGTAGCGGTAGACCAAGGTTAGAATATGTTAAACAGATTGCCTCGGATGTAGGGTGTCGGAGCTATGTAGAGATGAAACGATTAGCTCAGGTCAGGGAGGCATGGAGCGCTGCATCAAACCAGTCAAAAGACTGAAGACTCAAACAACAACATTCGCCTTTCCTTGACGCTGCGACCCAGGATTGCGTCATGCTTTCCGACAAGATTAAGCCTGTACTTGAATTCCCCGTGACTCATCTCTCTCAAATACCCTAACTGACGAAACTCCGTAAAATTCCGTAATCACATAATTTTCTATGATATTGTCGTTCGTAATAATTTGCTTGATAGCGTTTTCTAAGACATAGAAAACCTATCTGTATGCTTATAATTTTTATAAAATGCTCCGAAAATATCTCAATAATAATTATAATAAATTAATAATAATAATAAATTAACATGAAAATTGTCTTGGCTGAACAATTTGCCGCGTAAATAAATATAGAATGGCTTCCTACTGACTTATGCCAGTTGCATAAAAACCCCTCGAAAAACACGTTACAACATCTGTCAGCTCCCACTTTCTTTGGTATAGGGATGATTACATTCTTCTTGAATTCAGGGGGTACCTCACCTGTCTCATAAATCCTACACACCAAGTGAAATAACCTGATCAGACCTTCATCTCCTATGCATCGTAGCAACTCAATCGGTATATCATCTATGCCTGGTGCTTTGTTCCTGCTTAAGTCTTCCAAAGCTCTAACAAATTCTGATCTCAGTATTAAATCTCCTTTCGCATCCTCATCAATTTCCTCCTTCCTTTCCATTACATGATTTTCAATCTCCTTTCCGTTATACAAACTATGTAAGCTTTCCATCTCTCAACCTTTTCTTCCCTATCTGTTAGAGGCTTTCCACTTGTGTCCTTAATATTACAGCACTTAGTCTTCTTTTCCCCAAATGTATTCTTAATCCTTCGATAAGCTGTGTCTACTTTTCCTAATTTCAGACAATTTTCTATACCTGCACATTTCTCTTTCAACCATTCTTCTTTCGCTTCCTTGCACATCTTGTTGACCTCATTTCTCAGTCGTCTGTATTCTGATTTCCCCTTTTCATCTCTTACATTCTTGTGTTTCCGCCTTTCATCCATCAATTCCAGTATATCCTGAGTGATCCACGGTTTTCTACCTATTCTGTCTTTCCTACCAATGTTTTCTTCTGCGGATTTTGTTATTTCATTCTTCAAAAGTGCCCATTCGTCTGCAATTGAAGTTTGTTTAGGGTTTTTCATTAGTCCTTCCTTTATACTCTTCTTGAATCTTTCGTTTACATCCTTCTCTTTCAGTCTGTCTATTGCCCACCTTTTTGGCTTTTGACTTTTCTTCAGTTTCTTCAACTTTAATCTGCATTTCATTACAACCAGATTGTGGTGAGAGTTTATGTCAGCACCAGGATATGTTTTACAATCCAAAATCTGGTTTCGAAACCTCTGCTTGACCATAATGAAGTCGATTTGGTAACGCCCTGTATCTCCTGGTCTCATCCATGTGTATATTCTTCTATTGGGGTTATTGAATAAGGTGTTAGCTATGACCAACTCATGCTCGGTGCAGAATTCCATCAGCCTGCTTCCTCGATCATTCCTTTCACCTCATCCGAAATCTCCTACTATCTTCTCTTCTCTCCCTTTTCCTACCACAGCATTCCAATCTCCCATTACTATAACATTTTCATCACCCTTGATATACCTCAGAATTTCGTCTATTTCTTCGTAGACCTTTTCAACATCCTCATCATCAGCTTGACTGGTAGGCATATAGACTTGTATTACTGTGGTGCACGTAGGTTTAGTATTGATTTTTGCTACTATAATCCGTTCACTATATTGCTCATAATATTCCACCCGCTGTCCAAGTTTCCTACTCAACCCCTGCTTGGCCATTGTTTGATTTAGTGCTAATGACCCTATAGTCTCCTGACCAAAAGTCCTGTTCTTCCTGCCAGAGCATTTCACTAATCCCAACCAAATCCAACCTTAACCTATAGGCCTACATTTCCCTCTCTAAGTTTTCTAACCTTCCGCTTCCTAGCAGACTTCTAACATTCCACGTTCCGATCCGTAGAATGTCAGATTTCCTCTTTGTCACTTCTGTGATGTTAACTCCCTCTCGAGTAGTCCCCACCCGGAGATCCGAACGGGGGACTAGTTTACCTCCGGATTGAAATTTTACAAGGGAGGAGGCCATCATCACATGTAATTATGCATAGAGAGGTGCATATCCTCGGGAATAGAATTACGGCTGTAGTTTCCCGTTGCTTTCAACTAAAATCTAAAATACAAAAAAAAAAAAAAAAAATGTAAATTGTAAAATCTAAAAATGTAAAATGAAAAAATCAAAAAACTAAAATGTTAAAATGTAAAATCAAAAATCTTTAAATGAGGTTTCTGTGGGTTAGGTTAGGTTAGGTTAGGTTATAACTTAGTTTATTATGTGTGCTCTCACATTTGCTCTGACTTTGAAGTTAGGTTAAGTTAGGTTAGGTAAAGTTAGGTTAGGTTAGGTTAGGTTAGGTGTGGTTAGGTTATAACTAAGTTTATTATTTGTGCTCTCACATTTGCTCTCACTTTTTTTTTTGCTCGTATTTTTAAGTTAGGTTAGGTTAAGTTAGGTTAGGTTAGGTTAGGTTAGGTTAGTTTATAACTTAGTTTATTATTTGTGCTCTCACATTTGCTCTCATATTTGCTCTGACTTTGAAGTTAGGTTAGGTTAGGTTAGGTGAGGACATGTTTGGTTAGGTGAACTAAGGTTATGTTACGTGAGGTTAAATGAAGTTGGGTTAGGCAGAATGACAGGTATGAATCAAAGCCAGCTCCTGTCAGTTTTGCCTCACAAGGCTGAGTGTACCCCGTTCCACTCCTGAGACCAGAAATTAAATTTCTTGGCAGAGCCGGGATTCGAACCTCAGGATTGACCGCCAAGAATGCTAGCCACTACACCAAGAGGTGGACAATATAAGGCTGATCTTGATTGTACACGATTAATCAATAATTACCTAATAATAATAATAATAACAATAATAATAATAAATATTCCATTTAGCAACTACACGGCCGACCTCTCCCTGTGACGTCATCCATGGTCTCAGGGCGTGGCGGCCATATTGCGCATTAGCCCCTGCCCCAGCAATGACTCTCCCTCCCATAAGAATAACATAGGGGTTGCGCGCGGCCGCCATCTTACGCATTAGCCCCTGCGCCAGCTTCGGCCTTTATATCCTACTCATGGATGGAAGTACCACCTACTTACCGAGACTTCCGTGCAGCTCTCAATCAACTGAAACCCAGAAAAGCACCTGGCCATAAAACATCCCACTGGAATTAATTAAAGCTTGAGGTAAATCCCTCAAAACGCGGATTTTCACTCTTAACCTCAAAATTTTGGAAATAAGAGAGGTAACTGATGATCTAAAGAATGCCACTATCATCACGATCTTCAAGATAGGTGATCGTAGTGTTTGTGGCAACTACCGCGGTATATCGTTACTTTCTATTGCGAGCATGATTCTTGCAAGAATTTTACTTAATCGCCTCAAGATTATATCTGAGAAAATACTCTCAGAGTCCCAATGTGGATTTCGATCCTACAGAAGAACAACTGACTTGATTTTCTGTGTTAGAAAACTTCAAAAAAAGTTTAGAGAGCAGCAGAATCCACTTTTCTTATAGTCTTTTATGACCTGGAGAAAGTCTATGACTCCGTTCCAAGACCTGCTACTTTGGCTGTCCTCAACGTTTCATTGATCTCATCCGAGCTCTCCATGATGGCATGATCTGTCAGATCTGTCATCTGAATAAGAACTCCGATGAATTCTTTATTACTCATGGTCTGAAACATGGCTGTGTACTTGCTCCAACGCTATTTGCATTGTATTTGGCTGCAATGCTCTATGAATCACCTAACAACCCAAGTGTGGAGGTTAGGTATCGTTTTGATGGAGGGCTTTCAACATAGCTCGACTTCGCTCGCAGAGTCTAACTCAGGTTACAAAGGTCACCAAAATGACGCTACATCGCCTACACTCGCACCAGATTAGCTACAACAGTCGGTGAATTGCTACAAGAGCGCATGTGGTAGTTTTGGTCTAACCATCAACATTCAAAACACAAAGATCCTGGCACAACCATCTCCAGGCACACCCCTCCCACATTTCAACATCTTCATCTCAGATACACCATTGGAGCAGGTAGGTCTATATCAATTCTCGTACCTAGGTAGTATCCTATCTGAGCACGGTAATTGGGCAGGACGTGGAAAAGAGAATTGGCGCTGACCATGAACACGTAGCTCATGGTGTACCAAGCTGTCGTTACATCAACATTGCTGTATGGCTGCGAAACTTGGACACTTAACCGACATGATTTAAAATCTTGAGCGTTTACAGCAACGATCCATCCTTAGGATCAAGTGGGAAGATCGAATCACGAACCTTGCTGTTCTTGAGAGAGCACATGTCAATAGTATAGAATCATCCGTCATTGGTCATCAACTAAGATGGATTGGACAATTCTACCGGATGGGTGATACGAGACTTTCACGTCAGATTCTGTTTGGTTAACTTTGCCCCGGCACCAGACCTCATGGACGTCCTAAGAGGCGTTAATAGGACCATGTGAAGTTGGCAGGTCTCGATCCAAAAGCCTTGGACACACTTGCTAAAGATCGTCCAACTTGGCGTCAGAGCATCCAAATAGCTGCTCCGCCCCTTAAAACCTCAATAGACTAACTAATTCCTTAAAATCACACACTTGAGAGTTTCAGTCTGGAATTGTTCACGTCACGTGATACAAGTTTATGACAGCACATTTGAGATTTTATTTAAAACAAATCTTAATTTTCACCCCTATACATTAGTCCACCGCACAGAATAAGTACAAAACTGAAACTCAAGATAGCTTTTCGAAGCGACAATGCATTTAAATAGGGCATTTGACTATACAGGGAAACATAATGGCCTCCACACTATATTAGCCACGCGGAGAGAGATCTTAAAAAACATACTATAAATATCTGTATCTTCGTTTCTGATCCATCGTTCCATCCAGAATGGGTAATTTGGAACAATCAAGGAAATTCAAGCAAGCAATCAGCTTAAAATCCAAGGAATTTAGATATATTCAACCAACAACCAATAAGAAACCGACATCCTCAGCCATCAAACAGTGGATCAGCTCTGTACCAAGCTGCTCGTATTATTTTTACTACAGCTGGATGTGGCACAGTGAAACCCCTCTTGACCACCAATGGTGAAAACATAAATTGTCCAGCTTATAACGTAGTGGCTGAGCTTCAACCATCCTACAAGTGGTTTCCATATTTTATCCAGGAAAATGCTGGGATGGTACGTGAGTCAAGGCCATGGCCGCTCCTACCGAAATCTTAGTCCCAATTACACACACTGACACAGCCATCACAATGCACAGGTTATCAGGCAGAATCTACACACCATGGAAGGCTACATGACCACGATAACAACAACAACAATATCTGCGTGTTCCAAGACACCGGTTTATTGCTTGGCTTGCACGCGATCTGTGCTATGTCTGTACAAACACAATAACAACAGGTGTATGTCGACGTGGATGACATCTGCTAAATACCTAGGTAGTTACCATGGGACACCCTGTACCGTACACTATATATAAGTATTTGTAAAAATTGTGTCAATCGCAGACGTGAGGTTGGTTTACCCGAGAGCAAGAACCATCACCTTCTCATAATAACGAATCACATAGGATGCGCAATTATGTGAACACGTGAGTGGAAATTAAAGTCTCATTTGGAGGTGTAGCGAAAACGTGACTGGGCAAGTCACGTGGTTCACCCTCAGATGCTCTCAGCATTTTGCAGGAAAAAATAACCTTGAACTTGCGAAGAAGCTCACTATTACGATCATTATAGCAAGTCCAAAGTGCTTCGCCTGCAACACTCTCGTCTGTTACCGCAATTAAAGTTGGAGCCACGGTGACCTGGCTGGATTCACTTCTCTGCACAGAACATTCGTTATGACTAGGGCCCGGATGTTGATGCCGTAAAAAAGTTTCAAAAATGCTCTTAACATTTAAAAAAATGACTGGAATAAATGACCTAAAAATTTGAAAAATACACTTTAAAATGGACAAGAGAACTGAGACAAGAATAAACACCCCTTCCCCTTTCTACCCCGCCACAGCTGACTTTGGTCAACAGAGCAGGTAACATTCCATTCCGCTAATAACTGGTTTGCGACGAAAACAAGAGCATCTGTATACCTACGGTACCGTTCTTCTGCGTCTAAGATATATATTTTTCTACTAAAAGCAATACTGAAATATTTTATTTCAATATTTTAAATTATCTTGTATCAGCTCCTAGCTTCTTCTTAACTCGGAGAGACGTAACTCCCTCATATAAAGCTGTGACATGACTAAGTTGGAAAAAATGACCTTAAAAGGCCGATTTCTCTAAAATATGGCCAAAATATCTACCAAACTTAAACAAAATGCTCTTAAAATGGATAAATAGCAAAAAATACAAAAAGATGCAAAATAAAAATGACATATTTGAAGACGGGGTGGCCCGTCCAGAGTTTCTATGTATTTCCGCATTGTCTTAGCTCAGTAAAAAGATGACATGTCATCAACATCCGGGCCCTAGTTATGACACTTCAAGGAACTAATAATGTTTAGTTCTACCATCCATATATGCATTCAAGGTTTGGGACATGACAATGTACTAGGCCTATATCGTATTGTTCAGTGACGTCCGGTATGCCAAGGAAGCGTTGCATGGTCATCAATATCATTTGTTCAATTCAGCATTTCACACCTATTAAGAACAAGTTAAGACGCATTCAGATATTTCGTACTTCATACCTATCATAGGACAAGTACCAGCTGTTCTTTCCAGAGCCTGACTAGATCCACCCCATCCGCCATTTCGTATTTCCTACCTATCATAGGACTGGCAGCAGCTGTTCTTCCCAGAGCCTGTATGCATCCACCTCTTCCGCCATTTCGTATTTCCTAATCTGTCATAGGACTGGTAGCAGCTGTTCTTTCCAGAGCCTGAATAGATCCACCCCATCCGCCATTTCGTATTTCTTATCTGTCATAGGACTGGTAGCAGCTGTTCTTCCCAGAGACTGAATGGATCCACCCCATCCACCATTTCGTATTTCCTATCTGTAATGGGACTGGTAGCAGCTGTTCTTCCCAGAGCCTGAATGCATCCACCACTTCCGCCATTTCGTATTTCCTATCTGTCATAGGACTGGTAGCAGCTGTTCTTCCCAGAGCCTGAATGCATCCACCACTTCCGCCATTTCGTATTTCCTATCTGTCATAGGACGGGTAGCAGCTGTTCTTGCCAGAGCCTGAATGGATCCACCCCATCCGCCATTTCGTATTTCCTATCTGTAATGGGACTGGTAGCAGCTGTTGTTGCCAGAGCCTGAATGGATCCACCCCATCCGCCATTTCGTATTTCCTACCTATCATGGGACTGGTAGCAGCTGCTCTTCCCAGAGCCTGAATGCATCCACCACATCCGCCATTTCGTATTTCCTACCTATCATGGGACTGGTAGCAGCTGTTCTTCCCAGAGCTTGTATGCATCCACCACATCCGCCATTTCGTATTTCCTACCTATCATAGGACTAGTAGCACCTGTTCTTCCCAGAGCCTGTATGCATCCACCACTTCCGCCATTTCGTATTTCCTATCTGTCATGGGACTGGTAGCAGCTGTTCTTCCCAGAGCCTGTATGCATCCACCACTTCCGCCATTTCGTATTTCCTATCTGTCATGCGACTGGTAGCAGCTGTTCTTCCCAGAGCCTGAATGGATCGACCACTTCCGCCATTTCGTATTTCCTACCTATCATGGGACTGGTAGCAGCTGTTCTTCCCAGAGCCTGAATGCATCCACCACATCCGCCAGTTAGTATTTCCTATCTGTAATGGAAGTGGCAGTAAATGTCATTATCTGCTGCCCCATTCTATGGTCTCGGGTTAGGTATTGAGATTCCGAATCCAA
Organism: Meconema thalassinum; assembly: GCA_946902985.2. Classification (NCBI taxonomy): domain Eukaryota; kingdom Metazoa; phylum Arthropoda; class Insecta; order Orthoptera; family Tettigoniidae; genus Meconema; species Meconema thalassinum. Next base: position 90,339,497 of record OX336391.1, on the reverse strand, counting down.
AGTTCCTGTGTTCTATTCCAACCTCAGCAGTTCTAGAAGTGGTTTTCCGTCGTTTCCCCTTCTAGTCCAGGCAAATGCCCGGTTGGTTCCTCACTTACGGCCAGGGCTGCTTTCTTCCAAATCCAAGCCTCAATTACACACACTCCCACATTCATGACAATAGTACTGGTTATCAGACAGATTTCACAAACACATCCAAGTACTCGGGGCTACATAACCAAAATATCACAGAGCTCCTAAGCTAATCAAAAACTCTTATCTGCTCTTGTGAGAGAAGTGCGCTACTCCACATTGGATGTGAAATCGTTGTCATGACAACCAGAGCGTGCAGGACCTGAGTCCTAGGTCACACTTACAGTGAGTAGAGACATCGTTGTGACATATAATTCTGCCTTTAGTTATAACTTTCACTATGGATGTCAAACTTCCATTTGACTGTCATTGTCTTGGAATTGTATGATATTTATTCTCTTTCGTATTACGCCCGATTTTTAAAATTCGGTTTTTGAGTGTTTTAACCATGGAACAAGGAATCGTGGGTGCGCTTCCTGAAAGAAGGGTGAATATTACATCCCAACAAACGGAACATAGAGTGCGGATTTCACCTCTAGGACCACAAGATGTAAGTTGGTATGTTATGTATTAACATGATCCGTTTAAATACGAAAATATGACCGTTGCGAAAGGCTGAAATTGTTACCACATCATCACATTATTCAAATTTCTTTCATAGATGTTTACAAAACTTTACTATGCGTAAATAAGGCAACTGGCGACAAAAAGCAATTCCTTATTACCTCGTCACCCTAGTGTACATAATGAGGAGGGGAGGGGCTTGAATTATGGGGACATTTTTGAACTGAAATCTCCTGTGACATGGATTATCTCTCTTTACAAATATCCCGGTCATTAAGTCAGAGGAGACTAGAGAAATATGGTCCTATGGAGAAATTAATCAAGTGAAGATGAGGTACATACAGTATGTAACACATTCTCCAAATCCTTAATATAGCTCTCAAACATACCTCCAGTAAAGTATAAGGAAACGATGCGACGTTTAGAGACAACACATGTTGTACTGCAGCACAACGTTAGTAATAATGCATAATCACTGTACAGAAGTGAAGATTATATCATTTGACGTATTCTACAACTATTATTTTTCTTTGCAACAGCAAATTTCTGTCAGGGTAAATTAAAGTGCGCAGCTCTCATTGTCGCGTCACACGGCAAGCGGCCGAACATTATCGTGTTGGAAGCCATTTTTCAGTGTTGCCTTAGTAATCAAAGTGGAACCTCTACAACTCGCTTCTCAAAGAGGACAAGGAGGGGTCACCGCACAATGTTGTTCTTCGTTGCTGTTCTATTTGTCGTTGAGACGTGTGGCATTGACCTCGATTCCTGTAAGTTGTTCGGAAATGGCATGGAACGAAAAATTGTTTCAACAGCGCTATTTTAAAATAATTTATGTTTGCAACTCTTGGTGTATTTGTGAGCTCCAGAGTGTGGAGAGGGGAGTTTTCCTTATTCCATTGAATTGATTATTATGCAACGGGCAAAGTAAAAGTGCGTATTGTCGAATGCCAAAATCAGGCAATACTATACTGCGGTCTAAACAGATTGCCTGTCGATGAACTGCTAGCTAGAGACGTTGGGCACAATCCACACTGGAGCAACAAAGAGTGACATTTCTTGGACCCCAGTACAGAGCATGAAGCTCTCAGACAACAATAGAGGACTATGCTTATGTTGTAGTCGGGGTTGGGGAGTAACGCCGTTACCTCAAGATTGAGCAATCAGTTGTGAATGGAACCAACAACCCGCCCATCAGCACAAACAATAACATTCGTGTAGTCTACGAACCGTGAATTTATGTTGGTTTTGAAAGGTTCCGTTACCTGTGCTTACATGTTCCCTTAACGTAACTGATGCCATACCTGACATCTCCCTCAGTAGAACATTTTCTTGAAGGATGCAAAGTATGCACAAGTGGAAGAAAAATAGAGAGCAGTCGCAGTTCCACAGCGAAAATGAAGAAGCATGTGCAGGCTAGGCCATTCGATACTTTTGGTATTATTATTATTATGAATAATATTGTTCTGGTTACAAAACTGCATATTATTCACTTTCTGTGAATTGAAATGTTTTTAAGGTTTGAAGTGAGCTACGAGCGACTGGAATCAACTCTGTATGTTTATACAAAAGTAACGATTCGTTGCTGAAATAAACGCTGAGAACAGTAGTTCTCTTGTGGGGTCCCGCGGCGTAGCCGTGCTCGTCAAATCGTGGATCACGCCAGCAAGTCCAAAGATCGAAGGTTCGAATCTCGTCGCTGACAGCGGATGTGTTTTTCCCCCGGATTTTTACAGTCCCTCCAGGAAAATAGTCCCGAGGCACCTACCTCATTCCTGTCCATAATACACACTACTAGTCTACACACCCAACTACACGGGGTTGATATCCCAAGCCTCTAACCGCTGCGATACAAGAGAAGACAAGCAAACTCTCAATTTGCGAAAGTAAAGCTTGTTCTTGTTATTCATTTCGGGTCTTTGCGACATCGTGGTCATTTACCCCGTGTAATTTGGTGTGTGTAGAATAACCTGTCTTATTGTGGTGTCTGTAGTAGTAGTAGTGTGTGTATTTGTAATAAGGAAAGGAAGATTGTAGTTTTACGTGACCGTGAATCTTGTGATTATGAGCCACGGGACCTCCTTTTTACGTGGAATCCGAACCACAGGACATGGCATTTCACTTCAAAAATCTCACATGCATTGACCGGGAATCGAACCCGGACCGCCTTGGTGAGAGGCATACAGCTATATTTGTAATACAGGTGAGGATTGGGAAGGAGGCGGCTGTGGCATTAGGCTAGAAACCACCCCGGCATTTGCCTGGAGTAGAAGTGGGAAACCACGGAAACTACTTCCAGGATGGCTGAGATGGGAATCGAACCCACCTCTTCTCAGTTTTGCCTCATGAGGCTGAGTGGACACCGTTCCGGGAATCGAATCCGTGCCCCCACGGTGACAGCCAAGCAGCTAACTGTAAGCCTAGGAAAGCGTTTTAAACTTTGGACACAGTGTGCGAATATCTCATGCCTTCTAACTCAGGAACTTTAAACTAGCTGTAGTAAAAAAGAGAATGCTGCCGAGTTTCCTTCGCGTGGTCCTGATAAGTACTGGACATATTTGTGCAACAGTGTCCACTTTACAATACATACACTGTTGCACAGATATCGTAATCAATACGAGAAAAGAATATACTATGGCTAAGATCATTGATATACAACCTGATAAGTACTGTTCATATGACGGGTTTCTAAAACTAAATATTACATCCACTGCCATACAATGTTCTATAGCTCAGGGCATTGAACCACCAGTCTCGAGCACTTGAGCAAAACGGCGACCAGGACTCGCTGGACATTGTGGTCATGAGTCTCATGTACTTGTGTTATTGACTGCCTTATGGGTGGGATTGCGAAGGATACAATCAGCATGAGAATGGCCGAACGTGGTGGTCATTACAACCATGGCTAGATTCTAGAAAGTTTCCTGGTAACGCAGGAGACTATCTTATCCTCCACGTGCGATCGTTAGTTAGTTAGTTAGTTAGTTATTGTTGTTTTAAGGGGCGGAACTACGAGGTCATCTGCCCCTCACGTGCGATCGTGAAACGTAGTGTAATGTGTTTGGCAATTTAACGCACCCTTGTAGTGATAACAGTGTGGAATGTACAGAGTCACCTCCCATAGACACATACTTACCTCTCACCTGATTAATAAATATAATGATAAACTCTTGAGGGGGCGCCAGGTCGGAAACTACAGAGAGTTTAGTTTGTATGTAACGGAGACCCTCGCTTGCCCACTCACCCGCGTTGCGCGCCTGTCTCCCGCCAGGCACTTTGCCGTTATGCGGCGCTCGCGCGACACTAAGTCATTGAGTATAGGAATTTGTACTTAAATTTGTACTTCAATGTGATCCTTGACCGATTTTTTGACGAACTGACTTACGGAGAGCGATTGTCAAATTACTTTCAACAAGATTCTGCCACTGCTCAAACTGCCGACGCATCCATGACAGAATTGCGTCGCATTTTCGGTACGAGGATTATAAATCGGAACGTGTGGCCCCCGCGAAGCCCAGACTTATCACCATGTGACTTTTATTTGTGGGGGGCGCTTAAAAATAGAGTGAATGCGAGAAACCCTCACACTATAAATGAGCTTAAAGACTATATTACAGCTGAAATACAGTCAATCGGAGCTGAGGAACTTCAGATAGTAAATGCCAGTTTCATAAAAAGGTGCCAGCGATGTGTAGCAGTGAATGGCCAACATTTTCAGCACCAGCTGTGAACTAGGTAAGTACAAATTCCTATACTCAATGACTCAGTGCCGCGCTGGCGCCGCATAACGGCAAAGTGCGAAGCGGGAGACAGGCTCGCGCCACGGGCGAGCGGGCAAGCGAGGGTCTCCGTTACATACAAACTAAACTCTCTGTAGTTTGCGAAGCAAATTTATATATAAATAATTATTACTAGAGCAGCGGAGAACTCCCTTTCTCAGGTCGCAGCGTAACTCAGTTACCAACCACTTAGCATTCGATCGAGGAGAATAGGAAGCCTTAACCATAAATCTTACTACAGTGCGACCATGAAAGCAATATTGTAACAAAAGCAGCAAAGAAAAATTACATTAATAAACAAGTAGTTCCGTGAAGAACTAAAGCCTATTTTCATATATCCTACTTATGTAAATTGCCTCTATCAACATACAAAATTTCAGTTTCATTGCTGTAATAGATTCGTAGACATTGAGAACCGTCTATTATTACGGATGGTTGCCATGTTGGATTTTTATTTATGTAGGTCTTAGAGTTATGTACTATTACATGAAGATTATTGTATACGTGTAGTATTCAAACTTAAATCGCATGATTAGGACACAAGAAGTAAAAACGAGATTTTAAAATTTCGCACAGCTGCCATCTTGTGCTTATGAAAACAATTGAAATAAATTAGATGCCAGTGGATTAACATTTGTATAGGCATTTACCGTACCAAGTTTCACTGCACTCGGATCGTTAAACCGTGAGAAACGTTTATTTAAATATGTAGACTATACTTCGCGTCACCGCCATGTTGGATTTGTGCTCATCAGGTTGTTGTGCTCATCAGGTTATTGAAAGTCCTATAGTTTGTTTGCTGTAAGAGATTCGTAGATATTGTGAACCGTCTAAATATTTCGGATGTTCGCCATTTTGGATTGTTATATGTATAGGCCATAGAGTTATGTATCATTAAATGAAAATTATTGCGTAGCTTCATTATTCAAACTTTTACTTCGATCGCATCATTACGACACAAGAAATAAAAACTTAATTTTAAAATTTCGCACAGCCGTCATCTTGAGGTTATGTAAACAATTGAACTAAATGCCAGTGCATTACAATATGTATAATCATTTACTGTACCATATTTCACTGCGCTCAGATGGTTAAACCACGAGAAAAGTCTACTAAAATGTTTCAACTTCGCTTGGCCGCCATGTTCGTTTTGTACTTAACAGGTTTTTGAAAGATACATAGGTAAACTTGTAGTAGTGCCCTTTATCACCGTACAAAATGTAAACAATTGAACTAAATTAGATGCCAGTGCATTACAATGTAGGCCCTATATTAATATTTGCTTTTCCAAATTTCAGTGCGTTTGGATAGTTAAATCGCGAGAAAAGTCTATTTAAAACTCTCAACTTCGCATGGCCGCCATGTTGGTTTTGTAGTTACCAGGTTTTTGAGAGTCTCATAGGTGAACTTCTAATAGTGCTTTTTATCACCGTATAACCTCCTTGACTTTCATAGTGCTTCAAGGAACAACGAAATTCGACATGCAAGCTACTCTCTGGGTGTCAAATAACGAAGCTTGCACCCGGCATCCGAGGTCATACGATATTATTATTATCACCGTACGAAAATTTCAGGTTGATATCGGTAAGAGTTTCGGACATATTGAAATATTTTGCACAGCCGCCATGTGTGATTGGTGAGATGTAATAAAATTTCAAGGGCACGGTCAGGATCGGCCGAAATGGTGCTATAACCTTACTGAGTTTCATTGAAATTGCTCCAGCCGTTTAGAAGTTATTAGAGGGGGACACACACACAGACACACATACGCACACTCATACACACACGGACAAAAGGTGATCTCATAAGCTATTTTTTTTTATCATAAAATGAAAATAGGCTAAAGGAATTAATTTACGTTCAGCGGCAAAATGCGGAATGGAGGTAAGTTATGCTGAATTGAAAATACGAATTTAAGAACACAACTTGAATAAAGAAAACAGAGAAACTTGTGCGTAGACAACATGTTAGCCTACCGTTGATGTCTTGAAGCGATGTATGACTCATAATCATATCGTCAGGTCGGCCGTTGATGAGGTCCTAAGACTTCTCCAGGCAATGCGGGTTCGGTCGAAAGTCGTTGCGAAGATTAATTACAGGTAGAAATTACCGTATGTGAGAAATAGCAGAGACTTAGAGTATGCCACCTGCCTTCTGAAGTTACGACTGCATGTGAATCGAAAATCACTACTGTATGTTAGGTCTAGAACACAACCATAGTACAAGTTCAAAATATTACAAGTCAGTCACTTGCAAATAATTAGCAGGTGTCCGACAGGAACTGCTCACCTAAGCTCATTCAAAATCTGAACAAGGAGTCCTCGAAAGAAAAAAAAGGCACCCTGAGGGGGTATATCAAGTTCGGTTGGTTGGTTGGTTGGTTCCTTAGTTTAGGGGTTGCGACAACGCGGTCATGTAACTTATCCCCGTGTACTTTGGGTGTGTGTAGAATCTGTCTGATAATCGGTGTTAATTTTGATGGCTGTATTAGTGTGTGTTATCTGTTTTTTTTTTAAAATTCCGGTAAGGACTGCAGACAATCAATTTCAAGGAATTCCTACGTTCTCTACCAAATGCTACCGTCAACGACACCTAGCTGCGAACATGGTTACTATATGCCACCGCAACTGGCACCTGGCGAAGAACGTTGGAACCTAACAGCGTTATTCAAATTTTTAACCTATAATTTAGCTTCACACAAGTGTAATTTGTGGAAGGTTCTTTTACATGCCATAAATCCATGACATGGGACCGCCGGCTTTACTTCCCCTCCGAAAGAAGGCATACTGAGGGATTTTTGACGCTTTGAAAGAATCCGACGACTTCAGCCGGGTTTGAACCCGCGATCTTGAGCATAGAAGCTCAGCATGCTACGCAGCTCATCAATGGGGTTCTCATCAGGAGGGCAAATTGAATCCCAACCACGAAGGCGACTTCGACTCTCGTGGGGGAGTCTGCTGTCCTTGGGGTGCCCCGTACAAAACTGTCGCTTTCAGTGACATCGGCCAAAGGCGAAAGCTTTCGAAGATAATCGCCACTGTAAGCCCTGTGGAAGAAGCAGCTCATCACGAGGAATAACAAGCAAACGGACTGGGGAAACTTCGTGGACGCAAGATTTCCTAGAACTATTAAGCTCTGAATGATTTCGTCATGCACAACAAGATATTGATTGACCTCTAAACTGGAAATATCGAGGAGGAACGCATGATATTTGAATCAAATCACAGACGGATGAAAGTATTCTTCATGAGAAGGTTGCTATGGCAACAGGCTTCCTATTGGCGGTCGAGAATACATTATGGAGGTGGAATATGAGGGGAAGTAAAGCCGGCGCGGCGGTCCCATGTCATAAATTTATGGCATGTTAAAGAACCTTCCACTAATTACACCTGTGTGAAGCTAAATTATAGTTTAAACATTTGACAAACGCTCTTAGGTTCCTACGTTCATCGCCACGAGCCGACTGCGGTGTGGCGTCTGGTAACCAAGTTCTGAACTAGTAGTCGTTGACGGTGGTGTTGGCGACAAAAGTAGGAACTACTTGAAAAAATTCAATGTCTGCAGTCCTTACTTGAATTTAAAACAGAAACACCCACTAATACAGCCATCACAATTAACACCGATTATCAGACAGATTCTACACACACCCAAAGTACGCGGGGATAAGTTACATGACCGCGTTGTCGCAGCCCCTAAACTGAGGAACCAACCAACCAACTTGATGCGCTGCTTTTTCCACTTAGGTGGCGATTATTACTCTTATTATAGAAAGTCAGTAACGATGTTGCACAAGTTTCCGACTAAATATCTTGCTTAACGCATGAAAGAACAAGTTACATGATTATATATGCACGTTTCATATTATTATTATTATTATTATTATTTTGTTACAATATAGTATAGCATGGACGGTTGAATTTATATAATTGGGGAGTTAAATATCTGTCTTATTTGTATCTCTGCTTTAAATCAGCATTCCTTCTCTGTCTGCCAGAATCCTTGTTTGGAGCCATTTCTTTGCAAGCCTTGCAAGTACACTTCACCATGTATTTACACTCTGTTGTCCCAAAACATGCCTTTGATACTTCTACTTCTGTATCCCTGTATCCTGACCACTCTGTTTCAATGTCCTGCAATACTTTCCTCCTTAGAATTTCTCATCTCATTTCCAAGTACTTTTGCGTAAGTTATCCTGGAGATGTTAAGCCTAAATACGTTTTCTAGCAGACTTCACTTTCTGCACTGTACGTCTACTGTATGCTTAAATCAAAGAAAATTAGTTTTTGGTCTGTTCCACCAAAAATGTCCCGGCATACCCTGTAATTCCTTATCAGTTTCCTAATTTGAAAGTCATTAATGAACCTAGTGTATTATTGACCTGGTTCCTCTATCTTCCCAAGTGTATCTGTGAATCTGCTCATGCTCTGAGATTGAGTTCGCTAAAGTCGACCTCATGCTTGCACAGAAGTCCAGTAAACATTTTCCAATGGCGCTAAATTCACCAGTTGCTTTTGCTCTTCACATTCAGCCCGTTTTGCTACCTCAAATAACTTGCAACCACAATAATATCAACTCAAAGACGTAGCAGTACAAGAGTCGACTAGAGTTAAACCCATCACAGAGCTCTCATAATGTCTATTTAACCCATGTGGAAGAATCGTCTGGAGTTAATTTAATTTAATATAGTATGGCCTCGGGTGCTAGCTTTGTTATTTGACGCCCAGAGGGCAGCTTGCATGTCGAATTTTGTTGATCCTTGGAGCGCTATGGAAGTCAAGGAGGTTAGATATCTAAGCTCCTTGACACTATAGCGATTTCTAGTAGAGAAAGGAAGAACTTTTGCTTTGGCGGAAAATCCCGAGATTAATTTTGCCATTATGAACACGGCCTGCTGAATTCAAATGGGTTCTTTAACATGCCAACAACGTATGACATGCGTGTCGTGATTTTTGCCGCCTTTCAAAAATCACTTACCATGGCCAGGAGCGAACCTGAAAGCTTGGGGTTGGTAGACCGACACGATAACCACTCACCCTCCGTGGCAAGCTCGTCTGGAGTTAATCCCTTCACAGAGTGGACATAATGTCCTTCCGAAGATTCAGGAGAATCAATGTTTAAACTGTCAGCTCCATACCGTACGGAATTCGGAAAGAACTTCTACGCAATTCTATATAAAATGTCCTCTGGCGCTTGGTATCTTTAAAATACTATAATAGCGATCTGGTTTCATTCCATTGACTCAACAGTCCATCCAGGCATCAAAGAACCCGCAGCACATATTTAATAGAGTGAGGAACTTCTGACGTAGGACGTGCGTATCACCCCACTTCCGAGGAGTTGGAGAGGCCTGTACAAGCGCAATAATTTGCTCAGTAGACCTCTTCAAGTGAAATATGTTCCAGCGCATTCGATCTGCCTTGTTACCCATCGCACCAGTCATTCCTGTAACATGCATTTATCATAGGCAGCAAACACTCTTTGTCGGTTTTAATGGGAAACGCGAATTTTTGAGCGACTGTTGCATCTAAAAGTGTTCAATTAAGTTTCTCAAGTTTTCGAGAATTTTGATTATATCCGCAGTTTTAGTCGTTTGCGTTATATTGCACGAAACCAACTTTATATTTTAATTTGGCAATCTATATACAGCAATAAAAATGATCATGATAGTCCGATTCTTTATTAACGTATTAATTATAACAATTTATTACCTAAGTCAATATATTGTAGACTACATTAAAACTGTACCGGTACCGGTCACATCGTAACCCTCCTCAGCGTAGTAGAGGATAAATAAATGTGCAATAACATACAACTTAATAACATTTTGCCATAACAGAGGATAGTTATTAACAAGAAATGAACATCTGCCTGAATCAATACTATACAGATAAAATTAATTATTGAACTTGTTTACAGTACATGTTTCTGGGATTAATTATATGTTATCCCCTTCATCAGCTGTTGAAGAAACAAAAAACAAAGCGTAGCACAGTAATAATATACATGTTTAAAACCTAATATGGTGCACCATAAAATTTAGGGTATAAGAATATATTAAAATGAAGAGAAACAGATGGTGACGGTGATCAGCTGCTCATGGCAAATAGTAGTTCCTTGAAATGGTAAATATGTAACACCAATACTTCACCAATCCGTGTAGCTCTATAACCAATGAAGAGCCTTTTTGCTTATATCCAAATATAGCCCTTCAAAACAAAGCGGCTTTAAGAAACCCGACGTGATGGAAAGTGATCATAGGTTAGTTTAAATGTCTGAAAGAAAGCAATGGAAAAAGTATTGGTGTTACATATTTACCATTTCAAGGAACTACTATTTGTCATGAGCAGCTGATCACCGTCACCATCTGTTTCTCTTCATTTTATTATATTCTTATACCCTAAATTTTATGGTGCACCATATTAGGTTTTAAACACGTATATTATTACTGTGCTACGCTTTGTTTTTTGCTTCTTCAACAGCTGATGAAGGGGATAAAATATAATTAATCCCAGAAACATGTACCGTAAACAAGTTCAATAATTAATTTTATCATTATAGTATTGATTCAGGCAGATGTTCATTTCTTGTTAATAACTACTCTAACATATCAATACGAAACCACCATGAGTTATTTAAATAATGTAATAACAGAGGATATCAAAAATATTTTTGTTCCAAAAGCTCAAAAAGTAACATATCAAAAACCAGATCTGTTACAAAATGTGTTAAGAAAAACATGAAAAAGTCTAGATAAAACAGCGTTGAATTGAAGAAATGTGGATGTGAAAATAGAAATGCTGAATAAGTTAGGTTATACATGATAATAATAATAATAATATAGTATGGCCTCGGATGCCGGGTGCAAGCTTTGTTTATTACCACCCAAAGGGTAGCTTGCATGTCGAATTCAAATGGGTTCTTTAACATGCCAACAACGTATGGCATGCGTGTGGTGATTTTTGTCGCCTTTCAAAAATCAGTTACCATGGTCAGGAACGAACCTGAAAGCTTGGGGTTGGTAGTCCGCCACGATAATCACTCACCCACCGTGGCAAGCTATTTACGAACTGTTAATGGTGAATTGTGTGGCTCTTACAGAGAAGCCTGTCTACGTTTGCAACTGTTAAAAAATACACTCATTGGGATCAAACTCTCAATGGTGCTGTAATTTCGTCACAATCTCATCAAATACGAACATTGTTTTCTATAATTATATCAACATGCTTCCCATCAAAACCCATTCATTTATGGATAAAATGCAAAGATGATAGCCTATGTGTGGCGATATCTTGCATCAAATGCACATTACAACAGGAAGTCCACATTTAAATTTCAGTGAAGAAATGTACAACGAGGCGGTGATCAATTGAGAGCATGTGCTTGATGAAGTCAAACAAAGTATTATCTCAATTAGGCATGGCCGTACCCAATCGCCCGATGCACAACGCTTTTAATCAAGAGTTGCAACGCGAAAAAAATGTACGATCTCGATGCTTTAAGAGAATCACTTTGAAAAATTATTCCGCTGTTGAATTCTTATGGAAGTTGTAAAAGATGGAACTGGAGGGGTTTACTTCTTGGACGCTCCGTGTGGTACAGGAAAACCTTTTTTTAATTTCATTGATTTTAGCAAACATTCGCTCACACCGTGAAATTGCACTCGCACTATGTTTCATCAGGCACTGCAGCGGTCGAACAGCCCATTCAACACTAAAATTGCCGTTGAATATGCAAAGCATCGAAACTCCGACCAACAACGTTTCGAAGAACTCTGCAATGGCAAAGGTTTCGCACCAATATAAATTGATATTGTGTGATGAATTTTGGAGGCAGTCCAGTTTATAGCCTAATGGTTATGAAGCTCTCGATGATGCCGCGCCCCTTCCCCGAGCTCCAAACAGGAGGCCATGCACTTTCCATGCATTTTTAGGTAGGTTATAAAATAATGCTTTCCAGTCGGTCTATACAAGTTGTGCCCAATAACATTGGGTGGGAAACAAGTAGGCCTATTTATATAGGCGTACACTAACCTGAAAATACTAATTATTACACATTGGGGTAATTGGGCACAACTTCTGTTGACCGACTGGAAAGCTTTCTTTAAAAGAAATAGGCAAAACTGCTTTTATCACTTCAATCTTCACCGCCAGTCACTTCGGTTGGTTGGTTCCTCAGTTTGGGGGCTGTGACATCGCGGTCATGTAGCCCCGTTACTTTGGGTGTGTGTAGAATCTGTCTGATAACCGGTGTTAATTTTATTGTGATGGTTGTATTAGTGTGTGTTATCTGTGTTTCAGGACTGCAGACGATCAATTTCAAGTAGGCTAGTTCCTACTTTTGCTACCAAATGCTACCGCCAACGACACGTAGCTTGGTTACACCTTGGTTACTAGATGCCACCGCAACCAGCACCTGGTGGCGAACGTTGGAACTTAATAGAGCGTTAAGCAAATCTAACTTACAAATTTAGATTCACCAATTGTAGTTAGTGCAAGATTCTTTTACATGCCAAAAATATATATGACATGGGCCCGCCGGCTTTACTTCCCCTCCGAAGGAAGGTATACTGAGGGATGTTTAACGCTCTTAAAAACTCCGACGACTTCGGCTGGGTTTGAACCCGCGATCTCGGGCATAGAAACTCAGCATGCTACCAACTACGCCACCGAAGCCGCTAAAACCTTTCACTTCGATCGTTTGATTAGGACACAACAAATTAAAACATAATTTTAAAATTTGGCATAACCTCTAGCTTGAGTCTATCAAAACTATTAAATTAAATTGGATGCCGGAATATATTTACAGTGCCACGTTCCACTGCGCAAAGGTTGTTAACTCGTGGGAAAAGTCCATTTAAATATTTGACGTTTGCTCGGCCGCCATGTTGATATTGTGCTTTAACAATCTTATAGTTAGTGCCATCTATCACCGTACAGAACATCAGGTTGATATCGGTAATAATTTCGGAGATACTGAATGCCGGTGAAATACTTCACGCGAGCGCATTGTTAGATTGGTGAAACTTATAAAAAAAATTGAAAGGAGCGGTCGGGGTCGTGGTCGGATGAGACACTAGTAAGTCCTTACCGAGTGTTTTATTGAAATCGTTCCAGGAGTTTTAATTAGGGGACACACACACACGGGCTAACGATCTTGAATAAGCCTATATTTCATATGACGAAAACAGGCTAAAAATACTAAGCAAAAGTAGACATTGTAATACAACTATTTCAAAGCATGGACCAATAAGTAATTACTAATGTCTGGTCTGAAACTCATCGGTATCAGCCGCGTGCATTCGGGTTACAGGACTGCACTACATCGTCGGTGACAGAGCCAGTGTTGCCGATCGAATTTAAATCCCCATGTATTGTACTATTGTAGGTTATTCCCATCTATCTATCTTATATTGTGGGGGAGGACAGAACTATCCAAGGCAAAGCAAGAGGGGGGAGGGGGGGGGGCTTAAATAGGGCAGTTTGAAAACTATACATATTATACAACGATACATATTTTGCGTATGCTTTGTGAGAAGGGTCTAACAGTAAACCACAAGTCTAAATTAACACAGTCTTATGTAGTTAGAAAGCGTGTTTGATTGTATAGCAAGCGGTGCCAACAAAGGTCTTCATTAACACATAGTAACTGACCTCATTGCAAAAGCACTGAGTCATTAGCCAACCTATTCAATTTGGAGGAACCTCGACAACCCTCATAATGTATGCAGTGCGAGTAAGTGGCAAGTTACAGTAGCTATGTTGGTGGTAGCTTCAGAGGAGCAGAGCGGGCATGCGAGGGGAATTACGGGTGGAGACTTTAACTGACGATAAACGCAATCAGAGTCAAGTCTTACAATGAACTTCTATACGGGGTAATACACGTGAGATTTTCGAAGTGAAATGCCATGTCCTGTGGTTCGGATTCCACGTAAAACGGAGGTCCCGTGGCTCATGATCGCGAGATCAACGGTCACGTTAAACTACAAGCTTCCTTCCTTTTTCTATACGGGGTCATCGATAAATAATACCTAGATTTTAAATAATAAAAAAAAGCTATTACAGTTAATGTAGGAGCCTCCGTGGCTTAGGCATCAGCATGCCGGTCTCTCACTGCTTGGTCCGTGGTTCAAATCCCGGTCACTCCATCTGAGATTTGTGCTGGACAAAGCGGAGGCAGACAGGCTTTTCTCCGGGTACTCCGGTTTTCCCTATCACAATTTCATTCCAGTCACAATCTCCACTATCATTTCATTTCATCTGACATTCATTTAATCATTGCCCCAGGGGAGTGCGACAGGCTTCGGTAGCCGGCGCAGTTAATATCCTCGCCGCTTCATTCATGCCATTCCCTGACCCGGTCGGTCGACTGGAAACAGGCTGTGGATTTTCATTTTCATTACAGGTAATGTAGGGCCTAATGGTTTTAGCCTTAAAATGCGTGGAAAATTTAACATTTTTTTTCCATACCATAGTAAGTTTCAATGTGAGCTCCGTCTGTTGCTCTGTAGACGCGTAATGAGTGCCAATATGTGGTGCGAGTTACTTCATGGCCAAGTTATTGGACCTTTCTTTTTCGCTGAAAAAAAAAAAAAACAAGCCTAATTTACCTCGACATGCTTGAACAGTTAGTATTCGCTCAAATAGAAGACATCGGACAACAGACAGGTTGGTTGGTTCCTTAGTTTAGGAGCTACGACAACGCGGTCATGTATCCCCGTGTACTTTGGGTGTGTGTAGAATTTGTCTGATAACCGGAGTTAATTGTGATGACTGTATTAGTGTGTGTTATCTGTTTTTAATTCAAGTTATTATTATTATTATCGTATCAGAAAGACCATTTACACAGTTCAATTATGTATAGTAAACTACATAATAGAACACAAATAAATTGAAAAGCACGTCACACCAATCTCGACAGGAACCTAGCAACATCAAGTGCATTTTGTGTTGCATAAAAAAGATCATCTTCGTTGCAAGAAGATGGACGCAATGTACACTGGAGTATATTCTGCATAGTTTGTTCTTCACCACAGTCACATGTGATATAGCCCCCTCTTGCTAGGTTGACTGTGGATCTGCCAACTCCTGTCCTCAATATGTTCAAGGACTTCCACACAGACCAGTCTTCAATACAGCCTGTGGCAAACGTTCTGCAGCTGTCATTTGTCCTGGGATCACGGGGACCTTAGCTTTCCAAAGCCGTACTCTCACTGTAGTAGGTGATCCAGTTAGTTCCTCAGATGTTCGTAGGAAGCCTTTTCTTGACTTTAGTCTCTGATCTGGAGGTGTTGTTTTGTTGCTCAACTCTACGCCTCTCCTTGTCCGCAGCTATTTTCCTTCGAATACAAGGTGGAGCAATTCCTGCAAGACAGTAGAGTTTGTCAACTGGAGTAGACTTTAAACAGCCAGTCACTAGCCTGCACGTCTCATTGAGGGCCACATCCACCTGTCGGGCATGGGATGAAGAATACCAAACAGGACATGCATATTCTTCGACGGAATAACAGAGTGCCATTTCAGATGTACGGAGGGTTTGTGGTTGACTACCCCACTGTGAACCAGCCAGTTTGCGTAGCAGGTTATTCCTTGCAGTTCATGCAGTGCTTCTTAAATGTGAGAGTTCTGTCAAGGGTTACACCCAGATATTTTGGAGTATCACAGTTCTGTAATTGGATACCAGACCAACTTACTTCGAGTTCACGATGAGCTTCCTTGTGCGTCAGTGGAAAGCACACACCTGAACTTTTGAAGGGTTAGGCTTTAGCTGCTTTTCACTGTAATAGCTTGTCAAGCATTCAAGATTTGTTTCAACTGTTTCAAAATCTGTGCTCTGTATGGCCAGGGCGATGTCATCAGTATATAGGAAGCTTCTGGTGTTTGGAGATACTGGCTGATCGTTCGTGTAAATATTAAAAAGTAACGGAGCCAACACACTTCTTTGAAGTAGGCCATTTTTCTGTATCCTCCAACGGCATCGCTGTCCTTGAAAGTCGACGAAAAACCTTCGGTTCTGGAGAAGGGCAGCGATGAGTCTAGTTAAACCATTATCGTTCGCCAGGTTGTTGACCTCGTCTAGTAGGATTTGATGGTTGACAGTATCATATGCTGCTGATAGATATACAAAGACAACACCTGTGATCTTACGAGTTTCATATCCATCATACTAATATATAAAAATGAGATGGTGTGTGTCTGTCTGTCTGTCTGTCTGTCTGTTACTCAATAACGCAAGAATCACTGGTCCGATTTAAATGAAATTTTGCATGGATGTAGCTGATTTACCATGTTTACATATAGGATACTTTTAATTTCGATATTTTGCACTATTAAAAAATGGCGACCATTTTAGTGACGTGACTACACCCTTTGGTTTCAAAATGTCGTATTTCCATATCAAATAAAAAGAGAACACTAAGAAATAGCATACTTTTGATGGCACATACGAGCTTCAAAATTTAATTTCCTATCCGAAAGGTCCTTATCACTTTTCCTGTATCTCCAACGGTTAGCGAGTAAAACCCACTTATGTGACGTCACTACACCCTTTGGTTTCAAAATTTTATATTTCCATTTCAAAAACAAAGAGAACGCTTAGAAATAGCAAACTTTTGATGCATACACGAGATTTAACATTTAATTTTCTATCCAAAAGGTCCTTATCACGTTTCGTGTATCTCCAACGGTTAGCGAGTAAAACCTAAATGTGTGCAATAAAACACGGTCAACACCGAGCGGTGCAGTATATCTCTACATACATAAAAATTAAAGTTTGTATGTTTTTTTTCGCAATTTCTACGGAAATTTGAGTTATTTACGCGTTTCAGACTGTTTTATTATGGATGCACGCGAAAATAATTTTTCGGTCTGTCTGTCTGTCTGTCTGTTTGTTTGTCTGTGGACAACTTTGTTCCCTTATAACTCGAGAACGGCTGGGTGTATCAACGTAAAATTTGGTACAGATATCCATCAGAGGCACGACACTAATCATTGATGTAACTCTTCTCCGTACCCCTCATAAAAGAGGGCCTACCCCCTTAAAATACATGCTGAAATAGGAGTAGAAGAACGAGACAAATGTCATTTTCAGCCCCTCAATGTGAGAGACAAAACTCAGGGGCCCTAAAGGGTCCCCGAAATCCGCATTTTAAGGCCCTAAAACCAACCATTTTGGAGATATTCCCAGAAAACTAATTTCATTTAATAAACTAATGAACGAATACATGCCGGTAACCATGGCAACAGATTCTCAGAGGTCCATCTATTGCTGTAAGACGCAATGCAATTCCATTAATTACATTGGTGTGAAAGTTTGCTAACGACTAGAAGGTTATCACGGAACCAAATTAAGCTGTCAAATTCATCAATACGTATAATGCGCTTAAGGGGGTCAAGGGGTACACTAGAATTTTTTCACGCGATTTAAACCTGCGGGTGTGGTACGGCAGGTCTATTATATTCCTATCCCTATATTATATTATTATTATTAGTAGTAGTATTATATTATGGCGTACAACTAGGAGACAAAGCCCCTCGGTGCCAGAAACAAAACTTGGGGGCCTCGAAAACTACATTATAAGGCTCTAAAACCAACAGTATCCGAAATATTCCCAGAAAACTAATTTAATTTAATTTAACAAACTAATGAAGGAAAGGAAATCGGTAACCATGACAACATTATCTCAAGGGGTGGCATCCAACTATCCATATTGAACCCGATGAGCTAAGGTTCATGTGATATTTTTTATAACAGCACATTTATGATGGGATGTAGTACCTTTGAACACACCCAGAAAGCCACTTGGAGCTGAGAGCTCATGCTATACTCTTTGAAGTAGCGGTGAATCGCACTTTTGACTTTGGCGAAGTCTGCTAATTAATTATCTGAGGTCTTATTAATTAATTTTATCTTTCCACAAGACTCAGAATATTCCATTTCGTCATGCAGCATTATTAAAACATTTTGGAGAATGTTATTTTCGCTTAAGGTAAGGTAATACCCTTGCAGATACGCAAACAGGAATGTAAGTAGTCGCTCAACGACTTCGTTTTGACGACCTACTTCCTCGAGTAACCCTGTGCCTTGCACTACGTCTGGAGAATCCGCCCCGTGTAGGCGTGAAGTTACATCCGTCTTGTTAGACGTAGAAAATATCCGCTTTATAGCGTGGAAATTGTTATCTGTTGCCATCGAGCACAGATAAGTTACGATACGAGTGATAAGTAATAATTGTATAGTGAATTATTTGCACTACATCTGGAAAATCCACCCTGTGTTGGCGTGAAGTTATAGCCGTCGTGTCAGACGTGAAAATATCCGCTGTTTAGCGTAGAAGTTATCATCGGGTGCCATCGTGCACGAATATTCTATAAATCACTGTTATTGATGCACAGTGAACAACAGGAGTCATATTGTGATATAATTGGCAAGTATAGTGAAAATTCTAACATAACCGTAACACTACATTTTTGTACCCAAGTGTATGTGGAGGGCCGAGAGCCTGGTGAAAAATATAGAGGTAAACGTGTTATAACTACTTTAAATAAGTATGATTACGAAAGTACAATACATTTGAATTGCCACAGTGAATTTTTCAATTACAAAACGACGCACATTTCACGGATGCTACGTGATGTAAAAGTGGCGTCAGCACACGTGAAGAACCACAGAACAGTGCTTGCTCACGTATTATTCAATATCTGCGAAGTAAAGGCTGTGTTATTAATTGTATTAAAGCCTGTACCATTTTCAACGAACATTGTGATTTTTGAAGTGAAAGAATGAACTACGACACGATTTATTCCACCACCCACGTGATCAAATTATTCTACACCATGTTCGAGACCAACATCATGGGCTAATACCATCATGGTATGAGGGTGATGTATCTATTGGAACCAGCATGATGGTGGAGCTTCCAGAACAGCGAACGAGGAGGAAGGAACCCAGGATGTCATTCCCAGGCAAGTCCAGTACATCCACGAGGTCCACGACAGGGACAGATCGAACCCTGGTCTTTGGGAGAGTCCAGATGGGAGTCCTGATGAGGATGATACCGTTCCGGAGAGCCAGAGGTGAATTTGTTCAACCCTTGTCATTGAACAGAGGGCTGTGTGAGAGCTCCTCCATTTCGTGAGTTTTTGTACACCCTTTCTTGTTCTAATTTCTGGTGGTATAGTAGGTTTAATATAGTTTGTGAACCAACCGAACTCAGTGACAGCCATTTTTATAGGTAGGGAATGTAACTAGTCCAATTAGATGTCATTTATTTCAGTTAGAGTGAGACACCCTTGGGTCAGACATTTTGGTCAACCCTGGTGCAGCTTGATGGACGTCGTAGAACGTCAATGCCTATCTTTTGCTAAACGTGACCGTAGTCATTTGAGGCTACTTTGTTTAACCCTATCTGGGGTGATTTTCAAGTCTTTGCTGACTTTAGTTATGGCAATCAGATGCCATGGTTATATTTCTTTAACTGCATTTTTTGCAGCCAGTCTTTGTTACACCCCTGACTTCGTTAGAACAGTCGTATCAGTTAGGTAATCGACTGTAATTACCAGTTTTGTAACTGCATCATATTTCATTTGAGATGTTGCTCAGAAGCCATCAGGTCAAGTGTAGACCTTATAAGTAAAAGGGATGTTTCGTTGTCTAGCATCGAACCCAGTTCCCAACGTATCATTAAGCAGATCCAGTGTGTGGAATCTGCGCCACAATTATTATGTTGTTAGTGTCATGTGAAGACACGTATTTATTTGATGTTATACAAGCAACTACTGAAGTATTATATCTTTGAAGAGCAAAGAGCTCCAGCAATGTGACATTGCTACCATTTAGATGTCTTTGGTTTGAAAGACGGAATTATATTATTGTATTCAGATTTATAGCGTGTTTTATACACGTATTCTTCGAGGTTTACAACCTATGGTAAAGTTTTTATGATGAGGCCAGTTGTACAGTTTTTATTTTGCTTAAATCGCCGGCCTTGATAGTTAGTGTGTGTTGTGTCAGACCGCGCAGGAATGTTGTAGCCTGCAGCGACACAAACTGGTTTACCCAGTGCCCTTGAGAGCACGCTTGTATTATGAGACAGACATAGTTTGACAGAGGACAGAATGCTTATAGTATTCGCTCTTCCTTTCATTGCTATTTAGCTCATGGAACCCAGTGTCCAACCTTGTATCTGATCACATGTTTTTATAGATTGTTTTTGTTAGTTAAACGCACTTTTGCGTGTACCGTTGTTTGACGTGTACAGTTATGTCAGGTTTTCTATAGTACGTTGTAAGCTGCCCTGTTATAGGAGGTATTTATTGTATGAAGGTATTTGTGTGTACCTTGTCCGGGATTGTTCCCGTTGACCAGATGTTATGGAGGGTGACTGAGTGTGAAGGCCCATCCCAGAGTTATTGAACGCAAGCTTTGCGCCGCTGGTAACTTGTGTTATTGTGTGTCTGAGTTGTTGTTGCTCGTTGATTGTATTCCGACTTTTGAGTCGAGGCTTTTGGTGGAGATTGATCTCAGTGGAGACACTCCGTGCCCAGGCTATTGTCAGTATTATTCGCCATAAACCAACGATAAACCTAAACCGACATCTTAATAATAAAACGCATAATTTTGGTAAAACAAAAGCTAACTAACGAATTCTTTCTATCTAACTTCTTTGTTCTCTTGCATTTGGAACCTGCTGACATGACCGTGCTAATGAAGGTATTTCCTTTTGAGGAAATGACTAGGACAGCTGACACTTTTGTAGCGACCTGAAGCTTGTTCGAACCTTGAGTTCGTAGCTTGTGGAGCGCAGGCCATGCGATGTTAGACGTAGTCTTTACTACGCGGTCGTCACCGTAACTACACACATTAGATGACTATGGCTTACAAAGAGTAAACCAAGGTGCAGACAGGCATTTTAATAAAACTGTTGTGTCTCTAATTAATTATTTATGATGTAAAAGTGTATGAATGCTACATGTTACCTTTTTGTGTGCTGTTAGCACGTAGTTACTAAGAATAATTGAATGTTTTTTTTACATGGCTGTTCACTTAGCTTTGAATGTAATTGTTTTCTATTAAGGACGTCATCGCCGTAAATTTTGTTATTAACTGATAGGACTTAGCTAGATGAATTAACGTTAAATGTAAATGTGGAGATGGTATCATCCTAACTTAGATTTGTTTTGCTACCCTGTTAAATGTAAATTCTGATATTAGCTTGATCTTGTAACTTGACCTAGGGATTTGCGTCGTACCACTTTCCTAGTGTTGCTGTTGTTGCTTTGTTATTGTGAGATAGATCTTTCGCGAGGGTTTTCCGTAACTTCTCAGGTAGGGACCTGCTCTTTATTTTTGATTGTTTATTAGCTTGCGGATTAGCCGATTGAAACCCTCCGAACTAGGCTAGGGGCTTGTGAATTTTAACAATAAATTTTCACGGTGTTTTACATAAGTCTGGATGTTTATTTTCTCAGTCTAGTTTTTAAGGTGAACCTTTCCTTAGGCAGTCTATGACCATCGTCACCATGTACCACGATCCCTGTGGACTACAGATTCTCGTGCCACTTTGGCCTATTAGGAAGTTCACCTGATCCTCACGGCAATTATGTCCGACGGATGAGATATTAGGGAAGTCATTGCGGTTGTTGGCTATCCTGGCAGCTCCACCGACGGTCTCAATATATTTCTGTAAGAAGCAATGTCACTCCATTTATACCTTGCCACGGTGGGTGAGTGGATAGCGTGTCGGTCTACTAACCCCAAGATTGCAGGTTCACTCCTGGCCGTGGTACAGGCCGGACGTTTGTTTTAGACGAGTGAAAAATCTTAATGGAAGCCTGGAGGCGAGTTACTACAGTACCTGTGTTGTTATCAGCTGCCCCAAGCGCTCCGATGATTGATAAAGCTGTTTCACACTATTGCTGAAGTATAGTCACTGGCAAATATAATGACGTTATGTTCGTAACTACGTAACGTGTATTTCCGCGTCACACAATACTTCGACGTGGACTGTACTGTCTTCTCAAGTCTGGAATTCCATTACATCAGATCGGTGGTGACAAATGTGAAGTGATAGGGTGAGAGAGTGACTGTGTACAGGCTCACCCGCAAGCTTCAAGGTCAAGGACAATCGTCTAAAACAAACGTCCGGCCTGTACGTGATTTTTGAAAGGTGGCAAAAATACGACTCGCATGTCATACGATGTTGGAATGTCAAAGAACCCATTTGAATTCAGTAGGCCGTGTTCATAATGGCAAAATTAACCTCAGGAGTTTCCGCCAACACAAAGTTCCTCATTTGTCTACTAGAAAGCGCTATAGTGTTCAAGGAGCTTAGATATCTACCCTCCTTGACTTTCATAATGATTCAAGGAACAACGAAATTTCGACATGCAAGCTACCCTCTGGGTGTTAAATTACGAAGCTTGCACCCGGCATCCGAGGCCATACGATATTATTATTAGGCTACTCCATTTATTACATTTCTGTGAAAGCTTGCAAATGGCAATAAGGTTATCACGGAACCAACGTAGGCTGTATAATTCGTCAATGCAATTAAGGGGGTCAAGGGGTAACCTAGAATTTTTTAATGCAATTTCACGGTCGACATATAGGACAGAAAGTCTATTATATCTACAAACAGCAACATTATTTTGAAAAATTCCTGAATTGAATCAGCATTTTTTTGCGGCTTTTAGGAATTTGGGCCATTTGAGGCTAAAGAACCTGAATGTTCATGCACCACAATCCTTTATAATTTATGAAAGAGGTCTTCCTGTGTATGGGGACCTAACACAACGTAGAGGGTCATTTTTTATGTGAGGTGTATTGCGTTTCGTCTACAAGGCTTTCAAATCTATTTCACGTCAGGAAGTACACGTTAGGTGAATTTAGTTTGAGAGCACATTTTAACTTTTTTTTTTTTTGTCGACATACGGGTTCATCGTAGGGATGATTTTGTTTGATACGTACGGTAGATATACCCATATTTGGATATCTGGGTGATATGTTGTAGACAATAGAATTGTCTGTCTGACTTTCTGTGTATATGTACGCCTATAAATCGTGTTCGGATGCTTGGTGCATCGTAAAATTAGGTATGGTAAACATGAGTCAATACACCAATCATTTATAAAACTCCTCACCGTACTTTTCATACAGTAGAAGGGTGGATATAGGGAAAAACTTCTCAAAATACATGCTAAAATATGCGAAATATAAAAATTATCCTAGAAGGACGATCAAAGCATATGTTGCGCTTCTCATTGTGAGACACAAAATTCGCGAGTCTGTAAGGGGTCTCCGAAAACCACATTTTAAGGCCCTTAAATTAACAGTGTGTGTGATATTCCCAGAAAACTAACTTCGTTCTGATAAACTTATGAAGGAATGACAAACCGCTAACCATTGCAACAGTAGCTCAATTGATAATGTCTGGTGTTAATATATAACACCGTTCGAAGAACGGGTACTTCTGCTAGTCCTCTATAAATTGTGTTAGGTTCAGTAATTGTCCGGTACAGTTCTTGCCAGGACGAAACCCACACTGTTGTTGTATTAATAGTGTGTCAATGGCAAGTAAAAAAGATTTAAAATCAATATTTCGAACAATTTGTAGAGGTGACACAGAAGCTCTATAGGTCTGAATCTTTTGAATCAGTGCCCACCTTTCCGGGTTTCAGTAAGGCAATTACTCTAGACCTACGCCATATCTTCGGTATCTGGTAGCCGCAGAACCCATTCTTTGGTTTTGAGTCCAAAATTCTTAATTTTTTCGGACCGGATATCATCTAGCTAGGCCCACTGCGTTGCCAGTTTTACTTTCATTAATGACCTTGTCCAATTCCAGCATATCGAAGGGAATAGTGAAGTCGTCTCTCTCTTCCTGTTGTTTTCTGCGTGTTCTGCGCAAATTTCTTTTCTTGATAGCTTTTCCATTTAGCAGTAGCTGATGTACAATCTGGTTTGCAGTGATGTTAGAATGGCCAGTCATTATTGCTGGGTCGTTGTTGAGGCGCTTCAATAATCTCCATGCCTTGTGGCTGTCTAGTCAAATCTAGTCCTTCTACTGTCTTGATTCACTGTTCTCGTTTTACCGTGCCTAAAGATGATGTAAGATGGTTACCAGCTTCAATTGTCTCTTATCCAAAAGGGTTGTTTTCAAACATTGATTTATATTGCTTCAACTGGGCAGTTAGGTCAGAATTGAGACCTATAATATATGATGATCTACAACCACGAGGTATATACATTCTGAAGCATTCTTTCACAGCTGCAGAAAATGTGTCGTAAGATTCTGGTGTTGGCTCAATAGTGGATACGACATTATCCAACAACTCCGTGAACTTTGGCCAATTAGCTTTCTTGAAATTATACCTCCTACGGAAAGGAGGTCTTAATGCTGCAAACACTTGGCACATTATTGGTCCGTGCTGCGTTTTCGGTAGTGGACTACACATTGACTTAACACATTGCTGGTTAATGTTATTGTTACTAAATATGAGATCAGGGTTGTAGCCCCGTCTCCATCTACCACTGTTGAAAGATGCTGGGGGCTTAGAGTCGTGTATGAGAGTAAGGTGTCTTACTTTTGCCCATTCCTGTAATGCAATGTCACTATCATCATCGGATTCATAGCCCCATCAAGTACTATGGCAATTAAAGTCGCCAATAACTAGACTATCTGTGTATGCTGATTCCCAAAGTTGAACGGAACGTTTGTTTTGAAGTCGATGTTGGGTGGTTTATACACAGAGGGGATTGTGCAATTATTCAACTCAACCGTGAGAATTTCAATATCGTCTTCATCTCTAAAACAGCCGAAAGTATCTGGACATCTGGCCGGACAAAGATAGCACTTCCGTACATACCGTGGGGTCTCTCAATAGCACGTAACATTCCATTCACCTTTGATCGGCGCATATCAATACTTCGGTGTGTTTCCTGTATGCACAGGATATGGCATAGATCTTGTAGTAGCTCCTCTTTGGCTGGCGATATGCCTTCTATGTAAGGACTGCAGACGATAATTTCAATTAGTTCCTACTTTCGCTGCCAAATGCTACCGTCAATGATACCTAGCTGTGAACTTGGCTACTACTAGATACCATCGCAACCAGCGCCTGGTGACGAACGTTGGAACTTAAGAGCATTAATCAAACCTTACCTACAAATTTGGCTTCACACAAGTTTAGTTAGTATATAGCCTTTGCGAGTTACGTTAAGTTCGTCATGAGATCTGCACATAATGGAAGGGATGGGGCTTTTCAATCGGAGGTAAGAAGTTTTCAAGTCTCTGATACGCAGGTGGCACTAGAGAGGATGAGATGGAAAAGCTTGTATAACATATATGAGTAATGAGATAGAAAAAAAACAAAATGATGGTGGTTGACAGTGCCAAAAGAATTAACGAGAACACTCACGTTTGATGACATCAAAAAAAGTAACATCTTAGATCAATCATGTGATAATGTGCAGTGTCATGACACAAGCTCTCACATTAGAGTCAAGACTGGTTCGGACTTCGTCCTATACGTTTGTTGTTCGGCGGTAAAGGAAGTGCCTTTGAGATGTGGTGCTAGAGAAGGATACTTCACGTTCCCTGGACAGTTCTCCGTAGCAACAAGGAGCTACATGTCAAGACCTGGTAGTCAACAATGTGCACATAAAGAATGTAAGAATTCTTTGGCCACATTGTAAGACTAGGAGAAGAGAGCAGAAGCAGATATCGCACATCGATAAAGGGCACTACAACAAGTTTACCGATGCGACTTTATTAAACATTTAGGAGTATTACCCTTCATTTATAAAACCTGTTAAGTACAAAACGAACATGGTGGCCAAGCGAAGTTGAAACATTTTAATGGATATTTCACGCGATTTAACCACCCGAGCTCAGTGAAACTTAAAGCGGTAAATATTTATACAAATTCTAATCTACTGACATCTAATTTAGTTAAATTGTTTACATAATCTCAAGATGGAGGCTGTGCGAAATTTTAAAATTAAGTTTTAATTTCTTGTGTCCTAATCATGCCATCGTAGTGAAAGTTTGTATAATGAACCTACGCAATAATTTTCATCTAACTGCATGGCCTACATCTGGCGACCATCCGAAATATTTAGACGGTTCTCAATATCTACGAATCTATTGCAGCAATCAAACTGAAATTTTGTATGTTGATTGAGGCTATTAATATAAGTTCACCTATTGGACTTTCAATAACCTGGTGAGCACAATACCAAAATGGCGGCAAAGTGAAGTAAAAACATTTAAATGGAATTGACTCGCGATTTCATTATCCGAGCGCAGTGAAACTTGGTATGGTAACTGTTCACACAAAATCTACTGCCATCTAATTAAATTCAATTGTTTTATAACCCCAAGATGGCGGCAGTGTGACATTTTAAAATTGAGTTTTTATTTCTTGTGTCCTAATCATGCGATCGAAGTGAACGTTTGAATAATGAACCTATGCAATAATCTTCATCTAACGGTGCATAACTCTATGGCGTACATACAGAACAATCCAACATGGCGTTCCTTTTCATAGGCGGGAGATTTTTCTAATAAAGAAGACCAATTGGATACATGAAAATAGGCTATATAGTTCTTTACGAAACTACTTGTTTTGAGTATAAGTACTTTAGGGTCCATTTTAACTTAGGACAAAGATCTTCAGTCTGTTCATGTCTGTCTGAATTCTGTCCTTCGTTGCTTTGTTTTGAGGCAGCTCACAGCTGTGTCAGTGTCTATATTTGTCTCTGTCGCTCAGATTTTCAATTATCCGTTATCAGAATACTACCATTATGGCATATTCACACGTTTCTGTGCACAATGTTCTTTATCACTGCACTATGTCTTGGTGTTTTATAAATAGTTTATTTACCAGAAATGTTTTTAGTCAATTTAATGAATCTGTCAAAAAAAACATCAGGAGTAGACAACAGGAAGAAAGGACACTCATAAAGGCATCAAACAAGTACCTACGTTGCAAAATATTTAGGTATATTATTGTTAGTGTAATTTATACAGTGCTGTTTTAAGGTAAGCCTAACGGTCGCCGTGTATGGTACCTCAATCTTGTTTATTATTATTATTATTATTCAGAGGAAACTGCAGCACCCTTTAAATAATAATAAATAAATACGAACCTTTTAAAAAAATGGAATAACTTTACATTCTATCAGTGAGCATTGCGTCTTTCTCGTTCAGAGAAAATTATTTGTAAAAGCTGTGCTTATATAATGAATTGGGGGCCTCAATTTTCTACACCTATAATAAAAGCTTTTCATAACTTACCGAAGATGTGTCCAGTTTTGCCTTCTTTATGACAAATCGGTCGATCTTAACAGTCGCTAATGTGACAAAAAGAAGAGAGAAAATAGCAACTATCAAACAACTCTCAACTCTTCCCCAATACTACCACTTACAAACTGAATCTCTCCTCTCGCACAGACACACAACCACCGTAAATCCCGACAGTGGCGACAATTCACCATGCTGCGCTAGTATTGTAGCCTGGGACATTTTAACACTGATATTTCCAGGAAATGGAAATTAAAAGGTGACAAGATATAACTGGCCCCCTCCAGAGAGGTCTCCTGCTAATTGGCAATCTCCTAATTTCTTGGTAGACTTTTGTTATCATCACCTGGATGTATCCCCAGTACTCAGGCACCTACTGTTCTTGGAAAATCCCCCCTCCCCCATGTCACAATACTAATTTCAACCGTATTATTTGAGCGCCTCCAAGCAGTGCAGACACGGAAATGATGACAGGCCGTGCAAAGATTGTTAGTACATTCTTTGTCAAAGCATTTACTGTACTTAACATTTCGTTGTAGGTTCTAAATTTGTTCGAGCCGTAAGAAAATATGAAGGCTTATGCCAACCCCAATTTCTGGATTTATTTGGGGGGGGGGGCGGCCCCTCTGGGCCCCCCTCTGGCTACGCCACTGGGTCGTGTAAAGGATTCCTGAACGAGTTCAATGATTTTGAATTTGCTTTGCTGGCATTAGTATTCAACGATATTTTTGGTTTGACAGATGTTCTATTTGACATAGGCTATTGCAGAAATAAATCTTTGGATATTAATTATTGTGTAACCAAGGTTAAGGACACGCAAGTTTTACTAGCAAATGAGAGGAACGAAATTTATTTTGGTGAACTTACTGAGAAAAGTAAGCAGCTGACAAACATAAACATTCGTAGGGGGCGTAATGACTTGGTTGGTTGGTTCCTAAGTTTAGGGGCTGCGACAACGCGGTCATGTAGCCCCTTGTACTTTGCGTGCGTGTAGAATCTGTCTGATAACCGGTGTTAATTGTGATGACTGTATTAGTGTGTGCTATCTGTTTCTTAATTCAAGTAAGGACTGCAGATTTCGGAATTTTTCAAATAGTTCCTACTTTTGCCACCAAACGCCACCGTCAACGACTACTAGTTCAGAACTTACCTACTAGACACCACCACAGTCGGCTCTTGGCAACGAACGTAGGAACCTAAGAGCGTTGTTTACTTTTGAACCTAATTTAGCTTCACACAGTTGTAATTAGTGGAAGGTTCTTTAACATGCCATAAATCTATGACATGGGACCGCCGGCTTTACTTCCCCTCCGAAGGAAGGCATACTAAGGGATTTTTAACGCTCATAAAAAGTCTGACGACTTCGGCCGGATTTGAACCCGCGATCTTGGGCATAGAAGGTAATGACTTGACATTGGAAGATGTGTGTCGAGAATATCGTATTTTGTATTACGAAACCATTGATACTATTTTGATGGAGATTCAAGTACGATTTCATGATTGTGATAAATTACAATTCCTAGGTCTTATAGACCCGAACAAGTTCGAGCTGTATAATAAACATTTTCCTGTCACATCCCTGCAGAACTTACAACAATGCTATCCACAAATATTCGCCAATACCCCACGTTTAAGAAATGAACTATCACTCTATTATGCTGACGAATCCTACAAAGGAAAAAAAATCGGGAGAAATACTTCAAGAAGTTCATGAAAACAAAGATAATTTTGAAGAGACTTACAAACTTTTTCCTTTAGTACTGACAATTCCTTCTACTAGTGCACCAGTGGAACGCAGTTTTCCTTGTTTGAAAAGACTAAAAACGTTTACGAGAAATACAATATCTCAGTCCAGACTTACATCACTGGCTATCACCATCAGGGGCGGATTTAACTTTTTGTCACCCCTAGGCAAAATTAAAATTGCCGCCCCCCCCCATTTTTTTAGGTTTGTGTGTAAATTGAGTGGTAGTTAGTAAGGCAACCTATTAAAAATTCGAGTTTTTTTACACGTATGATTAATTTTTTTTATGTAGGTATAACTTAAGATCTAGGTGTGCTTACAAAAATCTTTCTCCGTTCCTTTCTTTCAGCAAAAGTTTTGATAATATCGTCAAATTCCATATCTGTTATTAATTCTGCTTCAATTGCCAAACTCATTTGACAAACCAAACGATTCTGGCTTGTGGTTCAGCTCAAATAGTCTTTTATGCGGTTTAAACCTGAAAACGAGCGTTCGGCACTGCAGTTGGTAACTGCTGTGCAGTTCAACAAGCGGTAGGCTATTTCAACATTTTGAAATACTCCTTGTAGATCATACTGTCGAATAAATTGTAATATTTCTAAAGGCGGGTTATTTTCAATTTTCTTTTACTTGGCAATATTTTTGAAAGTGGTACAACTCGTTTATAAATATTTGTTCTATATCATTTGGAAAATATTCGTGTAATGTTGCCGCAGGTTTCCTTAATTCAGGTTCATTCAACGTACCAAATTCGATAAGCGCGATATATTTTTGAAAATTTCTTCCATAATCGGCGCATTTGTCCTTCAAATCTGTATAGAGTCTATCCAAAATTATATTGAAAGTATTTACTCTGAAATTCTCTCTTCCACCTAGCTCAACATCATCTTCATACAATACATCAGACATTAATTTTCTTCGTTTCTTCCTACGAACGTCTTTTTCAAACACCTGGGTGGTAGAAATTTTCCGTGCTATTTCTTCATAAAGTTCAATATTTTTCCGAGCATCTTCTACAAAACCAACCAACGATTTGTACAAATCCAAAATATCTGAAATGCTAGTATCCATGGCTTGCAATATCTGACTTGTAGCATCGGATCGTTCAAGTAAAACAGACCAAGTACTTAGCATAAATGCACTTTCTAGTCGTTCCATATTATTCCGAAGGCTTGTAGTTTTATTTCGAACTATTGCTTTTTCGTTGGGTTTTTCTTCAAAAGCCGATAAAGCATTTATTATTTCGTTCCAAAATTCAACTAGAACAGAAACCGCATCAGAACGAGCAGAACAACGAGTTATAGACAATGATTTTAGTTTGATTTTGAATCAGCAAAATGCTGCAAAATGCTGTCTAATCTGAAAATAAATTATACAACTCCTGGACCAATTCAAAAAACTTACTCGCTTCTGTACAACTTTCTGCAGCATGTGTAACAACCAAATTCTACGAATGTGCAGTGCATGGTGTGTACTCGGCGAGAGGATTGTTGTTTCTTATTCTTATGCACATAAAAACGTCAGTTCATTGCATTTGGAAAACTGATTTCTTTCATTATTCAATTATTATTTTGAGCAACTTACTTCTCGAAGGTTGAAAAAAATATCAATTTTTGGCGTTTTAGCCAAGACTTTTTCTTGTTTTTGCGCCTTTTCAGTTGCTTGCTTTCTACATTGAGCACCACTTAATCTTTTACGCCCATCCATTTACAATTTTTATACGAAAAATGAATGTGTTGTGACGCGCCAAATGTTAGCTCTCTTATGATTCGAATTATAGACAGTTAACTGTAGTTCAATGATGTGCAATCTATTAGATAAATTGACAAAAGAGATCAACATCAGAAAGACGTCAAGAGACTCGCAACGAAGAAGGTGAATAATAGTTTATAAGCAGGAAACAAAGACCAGTCTTCACAAAGAATTTGGTGAGGTTAGATAGACTAAACTCCAGCAATTAACAACTCGAACACTTGCAGAACAATTTCTGTGAATGCCCTCACACACATGACGCACACATAGCAGTTCAACTTCGTATGAAACATAACCATATCGGGAAACAATTTCAGTGAACGCCATCGCACAAAAGATGCATACATAGCAGTCTAGCTCTGTATGAAACATAACCGTACCGGACCGAATCCAGTCTTCTGTTACAAACGTAACAAGGCTTTTCTAAGCCTCACACGAAGTAAATCCACACTGGACCGAGACCAATCACCTGTTTCATCAAAAAATCTGCCCCTCCTCTGTCACCGAGAATGCTGGAAAGGACCCTACAGAGCTCTGCAGAAAATGCAAACGCAGAACAGAAGAAGATGGGGACTTAGCTACATGCGAGGCATACGAAAGAAGGGAAGATAAGAAATGTGCGGGTCTGACGCAAGGCTAACTAGATACGCTTACGATGGCTAACTGCAGACTCACGTGGATATGCAAAGAATGCAAACCAATGCTGTGGAAAGCAGCCTATTGAGCTCTATAGAATCCATGCAATCATCCATAGAACAAATGAAACAGAACATGGAATCCACCCTCATAGAAAGAGTACAAGAAGTGGTATCGGTCGCCAGGGAGATGGGAAAAATCTCCCTCCCCCTGGCAAGAACCAAAAACAGCAGCCACATTAAGCCGGACGACCATAGAAAACAGGAGCCATCCAAGCAGACGCAACAAAAGAAATTAGCAAAGCTACCACGATAAAGTCACCAGTCACACAAACCATGGTAGAAGTACCTGCCACGCAAAACAACCAGAGCGCCCCGCAAGATAATCAGACCAGTCTCCATCTAAACGAGGCTTCGACAACCAACGCGCAGTACACAGAGACGGCAACAGAAGACCCACTATTTCTCAATCTTATAATATGTCACATGGGTGGTATTGAATTGTCTCTAAGGGGCGCCCATTACTCTTGTAGGTGCATGAACATATTCAGATTTCAAATTTTTATTTTTTAAATAAAATATATAAGTTAGGCCTATATATTTTTTTTTAAATTAAAATTTTAGTCAAAATTTGCCGCCCCCTAAAATCTGCCGCCTATACCGCCTATACGTAAATCCGCCCCTGATCACCATACACCGTGAATTGTTGCTGAAACTAATTGAAGACCAGCCTTTCTACGTGGACATCATAGATAAGTTTGCCAACCTTAAGGAACAGAGGATTGATTTAATCTATAAATTTAAAAAAAAGATACGAGCCTTACAGACATGTTATCCTACAGTACTATGAAATTGAGATGAAATCTATGTGAAGTCATCTGACATGTTATCGTACTCGAATACTACACAGCTTGGACGTTCTTAAAATGTTAATTTACGCTACTGGTACTGTGATGAATGTATAGATTGAATTGTAGATACGCTACTGTCACACTTGTTTTAACAAACGTCACATATTATATTGTAAATTAAGAGGAGGAAAGAAGCCATAGTCTCTAGCCTATCTATAGACTACTAGAAATAATGTTCAATACAATCAAATTTCCCAACTCCTGCTTTGTGCAAACTATTGTAATTAAAAATAGATAAATCGTAATTTCTTGTAGATTCTGTTAAAATGACGCATAATGTTATGATACATATAGTTTAAATCGATAATCCGGTAGCAAAAATAATTGCCGGGACTGGGGTTCGAACCTGAGACCTCATGGTTTGCAGACCAAGATGCTATCCACGCAGCCATTACAATCACAGAAATTTAGAGTACAAGACAGTTACTCATTTTCACGTGTCGGTAATAATATGGAAGTATTTTTTTATGCTCCATTAATATTTTGTTTCTTTTCGATAATGTTCCTGCGTGGAATTGAGTTTTAAATTAGTTATGAATACGCCTACTTGACAGTAAGGGGAATTCCCATAGTGGTCCGTGAAAGGCTAGCCCAACTCCCGTATAAAAACATCGATATATATTACATTGATCACTGCATTACCGCAATGTGGGTTAATATCTGAATAGACATTGTGCAGAAACATAATACCGGCATTGCCGACTAGTTACAATGTTTCATATTAAAGCATATCATCATTTAAGTACTGATACGAAGACTTAACATGTGGTCTGTGTTTCAATCAGTTGACACCAGAGTTCACATGGGTGTTTACCATTCAGTATGAAAGTGTTGAGCAAAGTTACTCGGGGAGTGGATGCCCATCACTTTTATCCAGAGATTGAAAAACAGACTCTTGCTCACGTCCGTAGGTATTACCTTTAATTTACCGACAGTAGTGGCTACGCTGGCTAAAGCGCTGCGTTAGGCCATGGGGCCAAGCTCTCAGCTGACTCGGTAGACGCGTGGGTTCGAGCCCCACCGTCGGCTGTCCTTGAAATGGTTTTCCGTGGTTTCCCCATTTTCAACACCAGGCAAATGCTGGGATAGTACCTTCTGACTGGCCATGGCCGCTTCCTTCCACATCCTTGCCCAGTTTCATTCATCTTCATCCATTCCATCTCTCCTCCCGACGCGCAGGTCGCCCACGGGCGTCGAATAGAAAGACCTGCACTCGACCTCTCAGGAGGCCACACGACGAAAAAAAAACTTTAATTTACCCTACACGTGACCCTTGGGTGGTGCTAAACGAGCAACAGCGTTAAAGGTGACATACAATATGCTCAAAAATATAACAAGTAACTGTTCTTTTCAGAACCATCAAACTAGGGATGAGATACACCAAGTTCGCATTATGCAACTTAATATTGAGGGCATAAGTGTTGCCAAATGCCAGTATCTGCAAAACCAACTGCATGACCATGACATTGATGTTGTAAACATCCAAGAAACCCATACCAAAGATGATCAGGACCTTCAGCGCTGAGGACGAATACCCGGTTATACACTGTTCGAAGCTATCCACCACCCACAATATGGGATAGCCACTTATGTGAAGTCAAGTTTAATGGGAGTACAAGTAATTGGTCTTTCAGAAGATGGCTACATTTACACAATAGCAATTCAGATAAATCATTTGAAAATTGTCAATCTGTACAAGCCTCCGGGTGTGAATTGGGCTCCTACTGTACTGCCAGCTGTTGACCACCCTTGTATATACACTGGAGACTTCAACAGCCATCACACAAAATGGAGGTATGATACCGTGGATGTGAATGGAGAGTCACTAGTTCAATGGGCAGAAATTACCAATATGCATTTGTTTTTTGATGTAAAAGACAAGGGAACCTTCCACTCTGCACGCTGGAATAAGCATTACAACACAGATTTGACATTCGTGTCTAAAGACCAGCTAGACCTACCACTCAACACCACTCGTATTGTTTTGCCCAACTTCCCAAACAGTCAACACCGACCTGTTTTGGTGGAAATTGGTTTGAAAATTCCCCTTGTAAACTCAATGCCCTTACCGAGATGGAACTTTCAACGAGCCAACTGGGATGGATTCACAGAAGACCTTGACTCCAGTTTAGCCGCGGAGGACCTTCAACCAACAGCAAGTAACTACGACAAATGTGTTAAACTAGTAATCAAAGCTGCTAAGTCCAACATTCCTAGGGGTTAGAGAAAGGAATACATACCTGGATGGAATGAAGAAAGTGAGGCCTTATACCAAGAATACCAAAGTTCTGGAAATCAAACAGTGGGCTCGCAGCGGGAGAAATGGGAAGCAACACTCAAAGAAATGAACTTCGCAAAGTCAAGCAGGAAAGCCTGGATAATCTTAAATGGGCTAACAAGCAAACAACACCCTAAAAAGCCGCCTCCTAAACTGAATCCTGATATTATTGCCAACAGGATCATAGACCTCACAAGGACAAAGAGGGACAAGAATCATACCAGAATTGTCAAATGTAGCCTCTCTAAACTCAAGCCCAGTGCCCCGAAAAACGAGCCGCTCTCCAGGCCCTTCTCCACAGCGGAAGTAGAAAGTGCAATTAAACAACTGAAAATCGGCAAGGCTGCTGGTCCGGATAACATCTATAATGCATTTATTAAGAACATGGGCTTGTACTGTATATGCTGGCTTACTTCTCTCTTCACTTACATTCTCCAAGAGAACAGACTGCCCAGTCATTTCAAATTATCAAAAGTTATAGCCATTCTCAAACCTGGCAAACCCAAAGATAGCCCCGAAAGTTATCGACCAATAGCACTGCTCAGATGCATATTCCAGCTTCTTGAACGAATCCTCCTAACCAGAATAGCACCTTTCATTGATGCTGTTACGCCTCCTGAACAAGCTGGATTCAGACATGGACGCAGCTGCACCGATCAAGTTCTTGCTCTAACTACACATATCGAAGAAGGTTTTCAAAGACAACTGAAATCAACAGCTGTTTTCATCGACTTGACTGGAGCATATGACACTGTTTGGCGACAAGGTCTTATCTACAAACTATTGCAAGTTGTACCAAGTCGAGAAATCGTGGATCTAATATCTAGTATGCTTAGTGAAAGACAATTCGAAGTTTTTCTAGGCAGCACTAAAAGCCACAAACGAAAACGAAATAATGGTCTACCACAGGGATCTGTTTTAGCCCCATTGTTCTTCAATTTGTACATGCATGATTTACCAGCCACAACATCAACTAAGTTCATATATGCTGATGACATCGCTCTTGTAGCACAGAGTAATAACTTTGAAGATGGTGAACAAATCCTTACAGATGATCTGAAGATGATGTCAACTTTCTTTAAGACCTGGAGATTGATCCCCAGTACTTCAAAAACTGAAGTCTCCTGTTTCCATCTATCGAATCGTGCTGCAAACTACAGATCCCTGAGCTACAAAGAACACATCACTAAGCTTTCCCACCAAGTCGCCGCAAGAAACAACATATTGCATAAGCTCAGTGGTACATCCTGGGGATCCTCTGCTGACTGTTTACGCTTATCTGCTGTCAGTCTTGTCTACTCGGCCGCTGAGTACTGTGCACCCGCCTGGTTGGAAAGCGTACATGTGAAGAAGGTAGACACAAAATTGAATGATACAATGCGTTGCATTACTGGTTCCATCAAATCAACTCCACGTCACTGGTTACCCATGCTGAGTCACATCCCTCCACCTCACCTAAGGAGGCAGCAAGATCTACTAAGGGAAGCTAAGAAAATATCTGCATCACCCTCTTTGCCATTGCACCAAGAATTCTGCCATCCATCACAGCAACGACTGCAATCTAGAAGACCAGTAAGTGTCACTGCGGGGCAACTCATTGCTGCTGGATTTGATCTAAATGAAAGCTGGATGCATGAGTGGTCAACTAAAACATTGGGAACAAGTGCCCACCATCTTGATCCCACAAGGAGGGCTGGATCAGCTCACCAATGTGTGAGTGTAACCTGGAAAAACAGACGATCGAACACCTGGTCCAACGCTGTCCTCTTTATTCGTACCCTAGCATTCCTGACGATTTGTTCGCTCTCACACCCGATTTAACCGAATGGTTGAGAAGGATGGACTTCAAAGTTTGAATATTACCTTGTTATGTATTATTGCATATTGTATAAATTACCATACGATTAAATAAATAAATAAATAAATAGTAAATCATAATTGTTTTCTGCAAATATATATATAATGAATATTTTTACACCAAAGAACGACAACGTGAAGATGATTTATTGTAGAAATATCAGTAATGGCGCCTCCAAACCTTGAAGTAATGCAATCCAGCTGGCAGTGCGTCTTACACACTTCCATCCGATCCACTTACGTCCCATTTTACAAAATCACTCCCACAAAAATATCCAGCAACCGAGTGGAAAGATGTTACACATCAAAAATAGGTGAGTTTGACTTTTTAGTAAAGGACGGTAATTTATATTTGGTTAAGTATTAGCTCTTTAGCAGATATTTTAGCATTCAAAAACGAAAAAAAAAGTTAATATTCCCAAACGCTGTACCGCTGAAATTGAGTTTGGTTCTTCACCTACTTTCTCATTTAAGAGCGTAACGTTCTCGCTTGCTGGGCCCTAGCTGGCAGGTTCGTAACCTGGTGCAGTCAGCTGGCATTTGAGGGTGCGCAAATGCGAGGGAGCCGTGTCAGTAGATTTACTGGCACGTTAAATATCCCCTTCGGGGCAAAATTCCGGCACCCCGTCGTCTCTAAAAGCCACAGTAGTAGTTAAAAGGGACGTAAAACCAATAACATTATTATTGTTATTATTATTATTATTATTATTGATGTAAGAGTCGCCACTGCTGTGACACACAGCCTGCAGAGCTTGTCGCACTGTCAATGCAAGACTCACGTTGCATAATTGGAGGCGAGAACAAGAGTTGACAATATTGTAACTCTAAGGGGGAAATAATCAAAATAATCTAGCGGCTTCGGTGGCGTAGTTGGTAGCATGCTGAACTGCTGTGCCCACGATCGCGGGTTCAAACCCGGCTGGATTTTTTAAGAGCGTTAAATCCTTCAGTATGCCTTCCTTCGGAGGAGAAGTAAAGCCGGCGGTCCCATGTCATAGATTTATGGCATGTAAAAGATCCTTCCACTAACTAAACTTGTGTGAAGCTAAATTTCGAGGTTAGATTTCGTTGTAACGCTCTATCAAAGTTCCAACGTTCACAACTAGGTGTCAGTGATATCTGGTGGCAAAAGTTGGAACTGCTTGAAATAAAACGGAACTTGTAGCTCACCCTATGGGAGTCTGCTTGAAGCAGCTACAGCCTCGGGCGGGCCGAACATGTCCTCGGACACTCCTGGCACTAAAAACCATACGATAAATAAATAAATAAGTAAATAAATAAATAAATAAATAAATAAATAAATAAATAAATAAAATTGAAATAATCATCCCTTCAGAACATAGGTACAAGTGAAGGGGTCGTCTTGATGCCCCTAAAGGTTCTCATAAACCCTCGGAGCAAACCACAAGGTGATCCAGAGTACAATGAGCTGCAGGAGAAATGAATCTGAGGAATATCTCAGCAATTCAGACAAAGATCCCGATTATCTGCCGCACACAGCGTGTGAAATTTCCTCTGAAAGTGGTACTATTAGTCATCATAACGAAAGCTTCCACAGTTTGTTGTCGAGGTCATCAAACGTATTATTAGATTATGTTTTAGCATTCGTTATAACAAACTCATTGCTCTATGTCAAGAGGCTGTCTGCTTCATGTTCACTTTTGGTAAACTAAAGATCTTAATTGACCGAAAAATCTCATATACGAGGGTTGATTCAAAAGTCATGGCAACTATTTTTATTCTCGCGAACAGGGGACAACACGGAAAATCTACGATATGCATTTGGAAATATAGAGCAAGTACGTATGCATAGTGTCTGAGGATAAATTCTGGCGTCAGGAGATGCTCGTAGGTAAGTGACAGAACACAGGTCATTGGTAAACATTTTTTTAAATTATGCTATAGGCAGCAAATACTGTACACAAGACTGCGTACAAAGGACAGCTCTCCACTGGTTACAGACCTTCGAAATAATCATCCAAGGTGTCTACTGTGCGTTGCCAGCCAGCGGTGGGGCAGGCGCTGAATACCATTCGCTGCATGTGTATCGCTAACGTGTAACACCTCCCTCCGAAATGCTGTTACGATGTCTTCTTTGTTGGCAAACCGTCGTCCACGTAGTGGCTTCTTGTTAGTTAGTTAGTTATTGTTGTTTTAAGGGGCGGAACTACGAGGTCATCTGCCCCTCTTAACACAGATTAAAAAATACAAATTTTGAATTGAATTTAAAATTTTGAAGTGGACATCTAAATTTAAAAAGACCAAAAATTAATAAAACAAAAACAAAAATTAAATAAAAATAAAAATTATAAAAAAAAATTAGGAAAAACAAAACATTATCATTCAAAAACGAACAAGTCGTTGAGTCAATGTTCACTGGAAATTTAGATTGCTGGCCCTAACCTACTCTCACTTATAAAGCGGATAACGCGATCAGCAGCCACCACGTCATCGGCTAATATAAGTTTGAGTGTCATCTGCAAACCAAGGTATCTTCGTAAGTCTGCAAGATCCACACACGCGGTGAAAATGTGGGCCACGGTGAAAACGGCTCCAAAGGTACAAAGTGGGGGTTCTTCCCTTCTCATTAGGTACGAGTGGGTGGATCTTGTATGACCTATCCTAAGCCTACACAAAATGACGGACTCTCTCCGGGCCCGGATGGAGCTCCGCCAAACGCGAGTAGTTCCCTTGATCGCTCTCAGTTTACTGGGTATTGGGTCAGCTAGCCACTGACTCTCCCAAAAAGCCAGAACTTGTAGGCGTAACTGAGAGCGAATATCTCTAGCGGGTACCTCCATTGGTCGAGATGGTAGTGATATCGCCTCTTTTGCAGCCTGATCAGCTAACTCATTTCCCGCAATTCCCATGTGGCTTGGAAGCCACAGAAAGGTGATTCGAGTGTCAGCTTGGCACAGCCCGGCTAGTAGGTCGTGGATTCGCTGCACTAGGGGGTGTTGCGGGAAACATGTAGCAATTGACTGCAACGAACTCAAAGAGTCGGTACACACGAGAAAGTGGATTCGTGTATCCTGTAGTGCAAACTGCAGAGCTTCATAGATGGCAACGAGCTCCGCAGTAAACACACTACAGGCCTCAGGCAAAGAGATCTTGGTATTTGCACCATCAATAACGTAAGCACAACCCACCTTCTCGTCTATCTTCGAACCATCCGTGTAGAGAATGCCAGCGTCCGGAAATTGGTGAACTATGCTGTGGAACTGCCTCCGGTAAACGGAGGCATCCGTGTTCACCTTAGGACCTCGGTGAAGATCTAACCGAATTTCCGGACGCGGGACTTGCCACGGAGGCACCTCGCTAGATGTGCGGATCATACAGGGACCTACAGCCACTCCTATTTCAGTACACGAGCTATCAAATTTAATACCAACCGACCGAGTGGCACGAAGCCGGTTGGCGTACCCCTGGTGGTTTTGGGTACCGAAGAGAGCTTGATAGGTCGGGTGTTGCGGCATTTGACGCACATTGGCAGCATATACCAAAAGCAGATGTTTGCGTCTATAATTCAAAGGTGAAACATCCGATTCGGCGAGTAGGCTGGGTATCGGGCTGATCCGGAAGGCACCGGTAGCCAGCCTAACGCCACTATGGTGGATACTGTCCAGCATTTTCAAGGTTGCCGGCCTTGCTGAACCGTATGCCGCAGAACCATAGTCTAGCCGGGACAGGACGAGGGCTTGGTAGAACCGTAGCAGCACCGCACGGTCAGCCCCCCACGTAGTGCCACTAAGAAACTTGAGCATGTTCAGTTTCCTGAGACACGTCATTTTTAATTGCCGTATATGGGGCTGCCACGTTAATTTGCGATCAAAATGGAGCCCCAGGAAGCGATAAGTGTCAACCAACGGCAAGGCAGCATCCCTGAGATGTAGTTCAGGGTGTAAATGTAGCCTCCGGAGCCGACAAAAATGGACGACGGAGGTTTTCGCTGCTGAAAAACGAAAACCCCGGTCGTGAGCCCACCTGTCGACCCGGTTGATAGCTAGCTGCAATTGCCGTTCCACGACTGCCATACGTCCAGAGCTGTAATGCAGAGCTAAATCTTCTACATACAGCGATGGAACTACCGCGGACCCGGCGGCGGCAAGAATGCCATTTATGGCAATCGCAAACAAGGTGACACTCAGCACAGAACCCTGAGGAACTCCATTTTCCTGAGTATAGTATTGCGATAATGTCCTACCGACCCTTACACGGAAGAGTCAGACGGACATGAAATTCGCAATGAAAGTCGGTAGATTACCACGGAGTCCCCACTTGTGAAGGGTGGAAAGGATCCCGTAGCGCCATGTGGTGTCGTAGTCTTTCTCGAGGTCAAAGAAGACCGTGACTAGGTGCTGCTTTCGGAAAAATGCCCCCTGTATGGCGCTCTCAAGTCGCACCAGATGGTCAGTGGTGGACCTATAAGAGCGAAATCCACACTGGTACTCAGACAGGAGACCTTTCTCCTCCAAGAACCACACCAGTCGATGGTTCACCATCTTTTCGAGCAGCTTACATAGGCCATTTGTCAAATAAATGGGCCTATAGCTGCTTACAAACTTGGGATCCTTTCCAGCCTTAGGAATCGGTATCACGATCCCCTCTCGCCATTGAGATGGAAACTCCCCTTCAATCCATATACGATTGAAGAGGATCAACAGTTTTTTTAATACTGGATTCGCACAGATGTTTTAACATTTGGTTATGTATGTTATCCGGTCCAGGAGCCGTATCCCTGCACAGTGCAAGCGCACTGCGCAGTTCCCATTCAGAGAATGGTACATTATAGGACTCCGAAGCAGCAGTGGCAAAGGACAAGGGGTGAGTCTCTGCCTCCCGCTTCAGAGTCAGAAATGTAGGATCGTAACTCCCGGAGCAGGATACATCGGAGAAGTGCGAGCCAATGCTGTTGGCAATGGCGAGATGGTCCGTAATGATGTCTCCATTGATGGACACTCCGGGTATCGACAGTGATGTCGGGAGTCCGGAGATCCGACGAAGCTTAGTCCACACTTGAGATGAAGGAGTATGCGCCGTCATAGACGACACATACTTTTCCCACGTCGTTTTCTTACTCTCCCGAATCAGATATCGGGCTCTAGCACGCATCCTTCTGAAGGTGATAAGGTTGGCCATAGTGTTTTGCCTCCGATAGCATTTGAAAGCACGTCGACGATCTTTAATGGCTGCTGCAATCTCGGCTGTCCACCAAGGGACAAGCTTCCGGCGTGAGTTGCCGGATGAGGAAGGTATCGTTTCCTCAGCAGCAGCCAAAATACCATTCGTTATGTGAATGGTATGATCGTCGACACTCTCAAAGGTATCTTCGGCAAACACCGCACGTGCCGTGAAAGTTGGCCAATCAGCCCGACGGAGAAGCCATCGACTTGGTAACTCGATGGCTCTCTGGTTCGGAAGAGTAACGATAATTGGAAAATGGTCACTATTGCAAAGGTAATCGTGTACACCCCACTGTAGCAGGGGAACCAGCGCACGACTGCACAAGGTAATATCGATACTTGAATAAGTACCGTGTGCAATAGAGAAGTGCGTAGGTTCCCCTGTGTTCAACAGACACAGGTCCAGCCTCCTGATCAGCCTCTCAAAATCTCTCCCTTTACCGCTAGTGGTAGCGGAGCCCCAGATGGTGTTGTGGGCATTAACATCTCCCAGAAGGAGAAAAGGAGGGGGGAGCTGAGAGACTAGATCCACCAGCTGGTCGTAATCCGGCTGAGAATCAGGCGGGATGTACACGTTACATATTGTTGCCATTACTGGCAACGAAGTACGAACTGCAACTGCCTCTAGCTGAGTACGCAACGGCACCTCTTCACTGAAGAGGCTAGAGTGGACGAGAGTGCAGACGCCACCAGCGGCCACAGCTCCGTCCACCCGGTCTTTAGAGAAGAGTTTGAAGTGACGCATTGTTGTCTCATGTCCAGGACGAAACCTGGATTCCTGAAGACAGACAATGGTTGCCGAAAACGAAGATATTAACTGTCGTAACTCAACGAGATGAACAGAATAGCTATTACAGTTCCATTGTAATAGTGCCATGGTGTGGACTTAAGTAGAAGTGGGTCTTCTACTTATGCTTTACCGTTTGCCACCCTTCCCCATCTCTAGTTGGAGATATGGGGCAGGAGAGCACACATCAATCTCCACATCTCCTTCCGAAGACGAAAAAAAAGGAGCGGCCGCTCTCTTGGGTTGCGCGCGGTCGTCGTCGGACCTCACGAGTCTCGCTCTTGGGGAAGAGCGAGAGCGGTGTCGAGGGA
This sequence comes from Meconema thalassinum, assembly GCA_946902985.2. Classification (NCBI taxonomy): domain Eukaryota; kingdom Metazoa; phylum Arthropoda; class Insecta; order Orthoptera; family Tettigoniidae; genus Meconema; species Meconema thalassinum. The sequence goes on along the minus strand of OX336391.1, from coordinate 90,296,328 downwards.
CTTTCTCCCGGTCCGAAGACTGGGTGTCTGTCCCCGACACGTCCCGAAGAGATTTCTTCTTGGATCGGCGCCGACGTGTGTTTGGAGAAGTAGATGGTCCCTTCCCCACAGACGCCGGGTCCTTATAAATCAAGGTCGCTCCTGCTGGCACCGCTCCACTGGTAGTGGTGGGAGCGGGATGGCCAGCAGATACGTGAGCAGCCCTGCCTTTAGGAGAGGAAGAGAAACGGCGCTGAACCGTTCCCCTCTCCTCCGCCGATCTATTTTCTTTTCTATAGGGGAGTTCCTCCATACAGACGGGCTTGGCTTCAGCAGACTTCGCTCCCTTGGTGGTCGTGGGAGCGGAAAGGCCAGCAGAGACAGTAGCCACCCCGTCAGCAGGAGGGCGAGAGAGACGGCAACGAACTGTCTCCCTCTTCTCCACTATCTTTGTCTTATCAGGTGGGCTGGATGACGATCCTGCCCCGGTCTCAGAAGTCTTCTTTACCTCGTTGGCCGGGGAAGACTTCTTCTCCGACCGCTTCGGAGAGGAAGATGACTTCTTCTCCGATTGCGCCGGTTTAGATGGTATAACCGGCGCCTTTTCCACAATGGCCGAAGAAGGTTTTGTGACCTTCTTCGGGCTGACAGGTCTCGCTTGGATAGCGAGGGGAGACTTTACGATCTCAGAGTAATTCGTCGTCGAGGGTACAGCACGGGGAACGAAAGTGGCAGGGGTGATAGGTGGCGTCACCTTAGCCGCGAAAGATACCGGAAATTCGGGTGCAGTCATATCACTGTATCTCTTTCGAGCGTCGTGATATGAAAGCCGATCCAATGTTCTGATTTCTTGGATCTTTGCTTCCTTGCAGAACTCAGGGCACTGCTTCGACCGCGGAGAGTGACTTCCTTGGCAGTTAGGACACGTCGGGGGAGGCGTACACCCCACACCGTCATGTGTCCCCTTGCCGCACTCTCTACACACCGCTTTGGCAGTGCACCTGGCAGAAACATGGCCGAATTTCTGGCAATTGTAGCAGCGCATAGGTGGAGGGATGTACGGTCTAACGTCGCAATTGTACGACGTGACCTTCACCTGCCTAGGCACTACATCATCCTCAAAGTGAAGAATGAAAGCGCCAGTATCGACGCTATCATTTCCAATTTTCCGGGTGATGCGCCTAATCCTGGTGACGCCTCGCTTCCCCAAATCCCGCATCAATTCCGCGTCACTGTTTAGAATGAGGTCGCGATGGAATATAACTCCACGGACCTCATTTAGCGTATCGTGCTTCTCAACCTTAACGGGAATTTCGCCGAAATGCGTGCATTCCAACAACGCTTCGGTTTGCTGCCGGTCAACGGTATGCAGCAGGAGCTGCCCGTTCCGGAGCTTGGAAATCCCGTTAATGTCGCGATATTTCCCCTCGATTTCCTCTGAAAATAGGATCGATTTTACCTGTTTAAAATCTCCCCCGTCTGTCCTGGTAGCTACCAGGTAGCGAGGAGACCTGTCAACAGGGAACTTCTTATTAAATGCCTCATCCCAAGGCGTATACACCCTGGGATTCGGTCTACACTCCAGAGACGGCTTTTTAAGGGTGCCACCCTGTACAGGTGTCCGTGATCGCTTACTAGGCATCCCGGACGAAATCCTCCCCGAATACTGCCCACTCCGAACGGGGGCTATCACTGTGGGCGCCACCCAGCCAAGGCAATACCTACTTGGCATAGCAAATATTGCCCGGGGTCCCAGTGCCTCGAACAGGCACTTCCCACTCGGCATGCACAGGATTTATGCAGCTCCAGTATTCGGCCATGCAGGGACCTTCGTTGTAAGGCGGATACTACTGTAGGGTACATGGCGCACCCACCTGACGGGATGGGGCATACCGTCTAGGCTTTCTGGCCAGATGGCCAAGCTGGTGGCCCTTCCCCTAACAGCATGCATGTTTATTTATATTGGTCAAACCAGAGCTGGGACCAGAAAATCAAAATCGACCTTTATAAGGCCCCCTCTAAGTCGCCTTTTACGACATTCAGGGGATACCGTGGATGAATTCTGCCCTCCCCATCCACAGGGGGTCTGAACAAATCAATAACTGGCAAGTTATTCGGCCGTGTCGGCCCTATTAGTCGCCTCCTACGACAGGCAGGGCATACCGTGGGTGTATTCTATATCGCACCCACACGGGGGAATGGCTTCTTGACTTTGGGGATTAGATCATAATCACATGGGCTCAGATCAAGCGAATAAGGCGGATATGGAAGGAACTCCCATCCCCACCGTTGTAAGCGACGCTGAACGATGGCCGCTGGGTTAGCTGTCACGTTATCGTGTAGAATTATGGCGTCGACCAAACGATCAGGACGTTTGGTTCGCACTGCACGGCGCAATTGGTACCAAAAAAAATGAATTGTAATACACCGCATTGACAGTGTGCTCCCTCACGCACTGGATGACACACAAGAACACCTTGAACATCGTAAGCCAGGATCAGTAGCGGCTATTCAGGTGAAGGGAGTGAAGAGCCTCTTCACTAGCTATCTCGTAAGATAAACATTATATTTTCTTATTTAAATGAAAATGTTGCAGTTGTCGTGCGCTATTTTATCGTGTATTTTTTTATAGTGTACTGTTATTTCTACAGTCCGTTGCTAGAATGTACGCAAGCGAGGCTCACAGATTACCTACTGGCGAGGTAATCTGTGGGCGAGGCTCTATGACGGCCTTGTGTCAGTTGAACTCCCTGTCGCTAGATTGTGCTGTCGTAACTTGGAGGAGAATCTGCAGAGACCGCAGGAGACGAAGTAACGTGTTTACGTCAGCCACTTCGTCTCGTTGCCATGGCAACCTGACATCGCGTCGCCGACGAAAGATACTGGCCCCAGTGCGAACAGCCATCTTGTCTGTGACGTAGGCGATGTAGTGACCCTGGTTGAGTCGACTTGTGAATAGCAGTGTGAGAATAGTTAGTGTTTTATAAAGTGTAATGTCCAACTTTACATCCAACTTGTGTTGTGGTGCATCATGTAGCTGCAATAATCACGTAGCCTACAGGGTAAGTGTTAACACTTTATTTCTCATTAATGATACAGGTTAATCAAACGCACGTGTGGTGCAGGTTATGTACGAACTTACGTTAGCCTAATATTGTGGATGTTAAGGACTATTAGAATGCATGCTAAGTTAATTATCTGAGTTAAAGTTAGATATTTAATGAATGTGTCTCTTTACAGGAAATCAAAATGCCGAGATGCTGTAATGTGGCTGGCTGTAAGAACAATTACAGATCTCAGCATGAAAATGTTTCTACATTTTCTCTCCCAAAGGACGAAAAATTAGGAAATATATGGCCTAGAAAAATTCCCACTGACTTCTCTAAAGTGAGCAAGCCTATAATTTGTATAAAACATTTTCCTGATAGCTCTGTTATCAGGACAGAGCAAGTTGATGGGGAAATAAAGACATTTGCTAGGAGTTATCCGAAGTTGAAACCTGATGCAGTATCTTCAATATTTTCGAATTTGCCAGGATAGCTATCCACTCCTGGGCCTTCTTCTAGAAGACTGTGTGATGCAGAGGTAGAAAATCTCGGATAAAGCCATAGAAGCGAGCTTGGAAGACTTCAGCCACTACGAAGAAGAGAATTCTGTGCACAGTCTATCGGATATATCTGAACACTTCTCCTCCAACAGGAATAAATTTAAGCAGGAATGGACACATATCAAGACAGAAGACAAGTTGGTAAAGTGCTTGAAGAATTTGAGTGATGCAGTGCCCATAATTACAGGTTCTGTGTGTATTCTAAATAACCTCAGCATTGAGCTGGCTGTCAATGGGTTGCAGATTCCCAAACATTAAGTTCCACAAAACTTTCTTTGCATTACTGATAAAAATTCATTTGATGAACTAGCCTACTTCAGTTCATTGAAAATTCTGAGTGCTATGAAAAGGGAAGAAAGTTGTCAGCAGTGAATGCTCCTGTGAACATCCTACAGAGAAGTTTTTCGAGTGATGATTGCACACCATTATAGTCTTTAATAGAGCAAATTAATTTTTTAGATGTTAGGCAAACAATCGTAGGTACAGTGGAGACACGTTACTCTTGGCAGCTTCCATATAATATGTTCACTTGTCATCAGTGTACAAAAAGTTACATCGGAGTGGTCATATTTATCTGCCTCATCCATCAAATCTTCAAAAGTTGCTTGGTAAGTTTGATTTGAGTACTTTTGACATTATTGGGAGTATTGAGTAGCCTATCTCAGTCTAAAGAAGAATAATTTCTTGAAAGATCATGAATGTTCATAAATTACTTTTACCGTAGTTCATTTTAATGGAAAAGTTGAACTGTACTCTTCTAAGGCCATGGCGAGACAAAGCCATTGGTCGCTACTTGGTTAGGCGACTATCTGGACCAAAATTATTGTTAGTAGTACAAGCAAGGTGGTCTGGGGTTAGGTTTGTGTTTGTACGCAAAGAATACTCTGTATTGCCGGTACCAATAATGAGCGCTGGCAGCTGTCAAAGCTAACACGTGAGGAAATGCTGCGTTGCCACTGAGGCAGATCATGACTCATAACATTCCAAGAAGCTTCCAGGAAGACACAAATACTGGGATCTGTGGTGTGTCAGCCATATTCGTGTGAAGGGTCAATTAAACATTGCGATGCACGCGAGTTTAGGGGAATTTTTAGTTGCCTAATCGCTCTAGCTGCTACTAACTTAATTATGGGTCTATTCCTTTCATAGCCCCCTCTTCGTCACTTGTGTCTGAATTGGATCTGGAATTGCTTTCCAGGGAAACGATGAACCAATCTACCCCATCATCGAGTATACATTCACGTTTCGTAGCCTCATCCAGTTCTCGTTGCACTATTAACACAAAACACTTCCAGTTTTATGAAGTCACTTCCCTAATAGCCTAAACGGTAAGCTTCTCAACCTCACGGAGTGTGAAATTCTTATTATGCCGTGCTAGATAACCCTTCATTTGACCCCATATAATTTCTATAGGATTGAAGTGGCAATGATATGGGGCAGCGTGATGATCTCATGGCCATGCTTTCTCGCCAGTTCATCCACGTGGTAGCCTACATGGATTTAGGCTTGCGCTGCTGTATAAGGTTGAGAAGGATATTAATTCTGAATGAAAGTGGAACGCGGCTTATACACTTGTAGCAGACATGAATGTACTTTTACATACCTTGTGTCCTTGTTTCATTTTTTGGGCGATATTACATATTGAAATTAGGAACCCTAATTAAAACTTACTACTGAACCTCATATATGTGCTAAAGTACGTAAATATGTGTTTTTATTTTTTGCTATTTTAAAAGCAGCTGCCATGCTTCGATAGCACTTGATCTCTTTTAACCGTCATCAAGGCTCACTCTAGCAGCACGCACCGAGGCACACATGTGAGATACAAAATCACTGTTGATAAAAAGAAGTGGGATGCAAAATCACTGTTGATAAAAAAAGAATCATCGGGACACGTTAGGCAGTAGCCATTGCCAAACCTCATTGATCTGGGTGCGTTAGGCTGTAACCATTGTCAAAAACCATTGGATTGGACAAAGTGAAGGTAAGAATGGTCAGGTGTAGGTGCAGCCTTGGCCGCGCGCTGCTAGCGGGGCATGGTTGACACAAAACCATTGATCTGGGCACGTTAGGCTGTAACCTTTGTCAAAACCACAGTTGTGCGGAAAAAAATAGACATACATATTACAGGAGACCGATATACTGCATAGTTATTACTGAGCAGATAACAAAAAACACTCATTTCAGCCGTACAGAGATGCGAAATATTGCACACACTAGCATAATTAGAGTCGTGAACTGAGTGTTGCGAACAAATGATGCCCACTAGAGACTGAATTGGGCACTTTTTTGTTTCACATAGTACCGTAAGGGCGAGGTTGGCAGTACTGTTATGGTACTTTTTTTGATGATTGATTTGAACAATGCCGCTCACTGCTGTAATTTTCGCTGTATTTGGAATGGCTGGGTGGGTCACAGACGGCGGAGGAGGAAACATCTATTAAAACATTGCTTCCTGATTTATTTCTCATCCTTTTATGAGGTATTTTGGCTAATTCATGTATTATATAGAATGTTATCGCTCGTTCTATGTTCATTCAGCACTACCGAGAAGGATTCCTTTTGTCCGAGAGCTGTCGCATGGTAGGCTACATGATGGCGGTCGAGCCATTCCAACATTCGCGGCTTCGTACTTGAAGTTGTTGGAGCTTATTCTATCTGTACTATGTGGTACGAAGCATTGTCCATTACAATAACACTGTGTTCAGGGATGTTGGGTAACAATTGTTCTTGGAACCATTTTAAAAACTAGTTGTAGTCCATGTCTTCATGGAAATCACCAGTTCTTTTCGACCTAAAGAACAAAAGTGTATTATTAACAAAGCCGTGTGATTGCCCGGCATGTAGAATAATAAATCGACCCCCTCTGCCTGACGGCCCTTCCTTGTCCCCTGAACTGAGTTGTCACTCCAACCCTTAGACACTGTGTGACCAGCATTGACCCACATTTCACCTAACCACACAATATCCATAACTTTTTTGCCCTATTAACTTAAGTTTTGAATTTTCCAGTAGCCTATTTTCACCCAATTTTCACCAAATTTTGTAGGTTCTTTAAAGTGAGCATAATTAAGGGAATTCTAAACTTTGGAGCTATTTGGTTCAGTCATTTAGAAATTATAACATTTTATGTAATAAATATGCAAATTTTGAAAATGTCCCAGGTACATCAAATTTAAAGTTATCAATCTAAAACTTGTATGGAATGATCATCAATGGTCTACAAATAAAAATTGGTATTACTTTTAAAATCAGAGCAAATGGTTTATTATTAAAATGTGTTTTTTTTTAGAATGACCTGTTGTTCTGTTAAAATATGTCATTTTTTTCAAATTTGAACCTAAATTTTTCTGAAAGTTCTTAATATTTTTCAAAATGGATTCCACACATTATTAAGACCACAAAGTTGTATGTGAAAACCAAGTTTGAAGGTAATGGGATCAAAACGCAGGCAACTGGAACATTTAAAATGCTGAAAAATATGGTATTGAGAAAAAGCTAACTTTATTAAAAAATACAGTATTTTAGTGGAATTTCCTGCATCAAGACTTCCCTGAGTTTACAAATCACTTTTCCCACACTTCAGAGGTAACTTATTACTAAACCCATCTTTCTCCCTGATGTTGACACGAAGATTTACTGCCACATTCACCACACAGGTCTGTAAACAAATTTTGGAGGGCACCCATATATGAATGAGAATGTGCTTGTCATTAACACTAGGTCAAACAGTATTCTCCTCACTAAAATAGGCCTATTCCAGTTTTCTGACACTGGCAGAAGAAGTAGTTGCAGCTGTTGAACTTGCATTACTTAACTTCACATGTAATATCACCCCACTGTTTGTCAACATTCTAAATAGCACTATTCCATTTCTTTGTTTCACGGACTTTCGGTTTACGCCATCGACTAGATACAGAATACATCTAATAAACTGCACACAAATCTCTAAAATACCATTAACTTACACAAGTTCCACCACTCACAGTAAACCAATAAAAATATAATTCTTGCGAATAAACTTCACTAAAGCCACTGACCATCAAAATAAACAAAGACGCATGGTTCCACCATGTATCCAAAATGGCCTATACTTTACTACAAACCAAAATACTTCTGTTCGATGTTAAATATGTGCATGTGTATAGTAATGATATTCTTTTAGTGAATGCCATACAGTTAAAAATTATATGGGATAAGAAAATAACATGTACGGTAAGAAAAGTAAGAATAATGCTCTAAGAAAAGTTTCACACTTGACAAACATTGCCTAGGCTACTCATAACTGATAAATTTACCAACAGATGGCACCATAAGCTTGTATTCAGATGATTGGCATGATAATATTGGCCAAGAGTATGAAATTACAACAAAATTGAGGGGTTTTTGGTTCTAGGAAGTAGGCGTTGCCCATTTCAAGACCTAAGCACGTGTTCTTTAAAAGCCCCCGTAAGGTATTTAAAAATGGCCGTACATAAAAAACAAATGTATATTTAAGTGCCCCAAGTGATAGGTAACTTCTAGGGCATGAAACCAGATTTTGGTTTTTTGTTTGTAATTTTTGGCCTACAACTCAGTAGGGTCTCCCCATTTCATGTAGGAACTGACACCTCAAAGCCACAATATCTGGCCTCTCCATGATCACCTTCCCCCCATTAATTTTCTTATATTTAAATCCCAGATCGTGCAACACTTTCAGTGAAGAAAGGCTTCCTTGAAATAATTGTGCCTCTCTGAGCAAAAACAAGAAGTTTGCGACATGTTGGAATTTCTTTCCTAAAATAATAGCTATAAATATGCCGTCTAACAGCATCTTGTTGAAAGCCATCTAAATTAGTGACCACCCCTTCTCTATGCCTCTTCTTCCCTGGAGTTGATAGTTTAGACGGGCCAGCATCATCAGACAGGAACTTCCCTTCCGTCACTCGGTATGCAGTGATTTCACTCACACCAAGAGTCTTGGCAGTTCTTTTCCGCACCTGAACAAATGGAATCAGAGGTTCCTCCCGTAAGCGCATACTTTCCTCTTCTTCCTCCATAAAATTCCTCACCGCACATACCATCTCCTTTACTTGGCTATGGAGAGTCACACTACGGCCTGAAGTCGTTCTGTCGCAGAGAATGGATCCTGGGCCTTCCGCGAGCATGTACCGATGCCATTTTTACACAACGAAAATAGACACGATGATGCAAATAAAAGAAATAAACTCAAAATCTGTATATACACACGCTTCCAACAAAAACAGAACGATAACGCTTACTGTAGCCTATGAAAGAATAAGCAAATGCACTTCAATATATACTCGCGATATTACTAATGGCAGTGACGAGTTAGTTCACAGTAGAACACTGCGTCAAACCATGTGCTCACTGCTGTGTCGGCATTCATTGCAACACTGCTCGCTGTTGCTATGGACACCGTTACCCCTCTTGTCTCCACTCCTCACCTCACCATTCAAGCGGATGGCAGCTTGCACCGTTCATCTTTTGTAAATCAGAGTATAACACATAGAATTTAACATGTATGCAGCGTTTAAACCCTAAGTGTTGTCCACGTTGTCATGGATGATGCCATTTTGTGTCTAGGGGAATTTTGTAAGTGTAAATTCCATTCCATGTCCACATTAAAGCTATTGACACAAGTTGGCAGGCTTGTTTTGTTGAGATAAATTAGAGATGAAAATAGTACAAGAGTTAATAGAAGACTCTATCGTTGCCAAGGCTGCAAGATACCAATGTAATTGATAGTGATTTTGTACTGCATAAGGAAACAGTAGCAAGGCAGCTGGAAGCAACTTAGACATGTCCAGTCCTCAAATTGTGTTCATGCATCTTTGTAACGATGAATTTGTAACCCACTAAGCTCCAGTGAGATTGGGAAATGGTGTCAGAAAAATTTAAAATCCTGAAGAGATCATGAATCATCAGCAGGGTATAATGGCTGTAGGCCCTATGTGCAGTGCAGGATTTTTTGAGAATATTAATAGCTGGAGGATATTAGATCCTAATAATCGCCAGTAATATATCCAAGATCAGCAAGATATCACCTTTATAGCATGACGAATAGAAGGACCTAGTGTGAGGACTCCGTCATTTTAGCACGGTAGTTTCTGGTCCCGCCGCTACAAGCACTGCAAGCGAGTATGTCCAACACGTGCTGTGTTTCCGTCGAGCCGGTTCATAGAAAGTGCGCGAGAAGTTACTGTGTGAGATATTTGTGTGAATTAAATTGAATTTTCTTTGCTTTCAGTTCTTAAATTCAGTTCATTGTGTCTTGTGTACATCAGCGTTTTGTGTTTTGTGTACTTCAAACATATTTCTTATGTGGCTTGGTTCATTTAATAGTTCAACATGCCTTATTGTTTTGTACCTGGCTGTAAGTCAGGGTATGGTCGAGTAGTTGACGATATACGATTTTTTTCACCACCGAAGGATACAAATCAATTTGAAAAATGGGCCAGAGCTATTCCACGAAAGGATACGAAGTTAACGCGTAGTAGTAGAATTTGTCAAATTCATTTCTCTGGTGATTTGATAGTAAAATCAGATAATTTTATAGTGAATGGTGAAGAAGTGAAAATCTCTCGTATGAGGTGGAAGTTACGTCCTGGAGCAGTGCCTCATATTTTCCCTAATTTACCGAAGTACCTGTCAAGTGAGAATAAGTCCCGTAAAGCTCCTAACAGGAAAAAGAATCTCGATACCACCAGGAAGAGAAGAAAGAAGATTGAAGATGGGAGTGAAGCAACGAATGAGGCATTAAAAGGTCAGTCTAATGTTGATAAGAATTTGGGTCATTCTAGTGTACTTACCGATGCTGAAAAGACTATAATATTGCTCAAAAGGCGCCTAAAGAATGCTAACCGTAATTTAATTCGCGTTAGATCCTGCCTCAACTCAGCAAAATCGAGAATTAATTTGCTGGAGAAGCAGGTTCGACATTCACAGGCATTTAATTACAAAGATAACAAACACCTTAGCAAGAAGGAAAAGATGATAATAGACACTATGCTCAAGAAATGCCAGGTAAAATCTCCCAATGGTATGAGGTACAGCAATGAATTCATTTTAGAGAGTTTATTGTTGAGAATAAAATCACCGAAAGGATTTCGTCATTGTCGGCGACATAATCTCTTGCCTCTGCCCTCAGAAAGTCACTTGAGAAAACTTTGTAAAGGACTTAAGTGCCCTTATGGAGTTAATACGCATAGTATAAATGCTATTTCAGACTATTTTAAGGAAGAAAAGAATGATAATTCACGTTACGGTGTTGTAATTTTCGATGAAGTGAAGCTAAGAGAAGAAATCCAGTTTAATAGTTTTTCTCATAAAGTAGATGGATTAGTTGATTTAGGTGAACACACACCTGACCTCCAGAAGAACGTACTTGCAAATCACGCTCTAGTGTTTATGTTCGTACCATTCATGCATAATTGGGTGCAGCCAGTTGCTGTTTATGCAAGCAGAAACGCTACTCCAGGGGACATTCTCGCAAAAATTTTAATACAGGTGATTTTGCAGTTAGAAGAGGCTGGGGCGAGGGTGGTTGGCTTTACTTGTGATGGTAGTCAGACAAATAAAAAGGCCTGGAGATCGTTAGGAGTTAGTGGCAAGACAAGCTCTCTACAACCTCACATCCTTAATCCTGCAGATGTTACGAGAAAGATCTGGGCTTTCTCAGACTTCGTTCATGTATTGAAATGCATAAGAAACCACTTTCATGATAAAGTAGAACTTCTCTATAATGACAAAATTATTAATTTCAATTTTTATAGGGAACTGTTCAAAGAAGATCTCTCAGGGTATGCTGGGCTTAGAGCATGCCCCAAGCTGACAGTTGCTCATTTAGACCCATCATCTTTCCAGAGAATGAACGCTAGGCTTGCATTCCAACTTTTCAGTGACAGTGTTGCCAAAGGTATTAAATTTTATCGAGAAATGGGACTGGCAGGATTACAAGGTAGTGAGGACACTGAGACATTTACCAGTGATATAAATGTTGTTGCTGATGCACTCAATGCATTCATTCCGTCTCAGGCTCTTCGTAAAGGTTCACCTTCTCATACAGCTATTGTTAATTTTCTTCAGACCGTGAGATCTACCAATAACACCTTTGCCTCCAATAGAACCTTGGAATCACTAGTAGTAACCCTACAGAGTACTTTGGAGATGTGTGAATGGCTTTGGGAGAAAGGTTATAAGTATGTGTTGACAGGAAAGCTCACCCAAGATCCCTTGGAACGGCACTTCGGAATTATGCGGTCTTTCAGTTCAGATGATCATCCATCGACAATAGATTTCCTTCATTTGCATCTACTTCAATGTATATACGTCCCTATAAAACAGGCTTTAAATGTTGGTGGAAATTGTGAACCTAAACGGGAGCAGATCTTGACCTCGTATGTTAATCAGATGCGTATATTAGCCCGGAATGCGGAAGTGCATAACAAGACAGTGAAGGAATCAGTGGAAACTTCCATTAAGGAAAAAATTGTGGTTCGAGATGCAGTAAATATCGAAGACTGGGAAAGCTCTGTACCTGAATTTGACAGCGCAGTTCGAAACTCTTCGATTGATAAGTGTTTAGTGTACCATTTGGCTGGCTATGTTGTTAAGCACTCTTCTAAATTTATTAAGTGTTCGCCTTGTGCTCATTCTCTACGTGACAATAATCTAAATAAATTTTCAGTTCTTACCGAAATAAAGGACTACGGCTCAATGAACAATGAAGTGTTTCTAACACGTCCTTCGAGAAGTGTATGTGACATCCTTTTCCAGGCCGAGAAAGTAATTACCGGAAAATTAAACTCAAAATCGATGTGGAGCGAAATATTTTTTGATTGCATCGATTCCATAGAAACAATTTCAGTTGATCCTTCAGGAGCTGGCTGTTGTCTTCAGCATGTCATGAATGTTATCCCCAGACTTGTTTATCATTATATAAAGTGCCGATTTTTCTTCAGAACGAAGGAAATCCGCCGAGATTTGCAATGTCGAACATCCGCCAAGTCTTCACGCAAGCTTTCGAAAGTCCAGTAGCCGACAAAATGAATTGGTAAGTAGGGTGTTACTTTAAATAGTTTATGAGTGCTTGTTTTAATATGCTGGGGATTATGTTTTTTTTTTAATCTGTGTCTGTATACTCCAGGAATCTGTGCTTATCGTAACATGTAATGAATACCGTAGTTCTTATTTCCGTGAATTATATTTTCCATTGTGCCTTGCCGTGCTATTTTATTTGTAATCGCTAATTACTTTTTAAAAGAGTATTAGTTACAAAGTCATTCGTTTCCCTTAGCAGCATCCCTAAGACCAGCTGAGCTAACACCGGCAGCGTGGAACTAGCCCCCTCCAACGCTGCCTGGCGGGGCGCGCTTGAACTTGATGAGTCTGCTCACTTTCCCTTTCATTCGTCATGTTTATAGTCTACTTGGTGAAACCTGCAAACTTCATTTTCTACATTCTAAGATTCTTCCAGACAATGTGTTAATGTGCTTGAGATGCTTATATTTATAACCAATGTCCTAAATAAAATAATGTCTGTAATACATTTTGTGTGTGCTTATTATAATTAAGTGTAAACATTACTGTGTCATTGGATGAAGATTACTTGCAATTTGCTAGTGTTCTTGAAGATACAAGTATAATTTTGTACTCCAGGGCCCTACCAATCACCACATCCAGAATTCTCTGTTAAAGCTCTAGATTTACCCATTTCAAACCGATTTACCCAGTGTGTAGTACTGTTAACTGCTTATTTTCCATGTGGCCTGCAAGGATGCCCATGTTCTTTTTCAGGGGGAATGGATGTGGTGAGGAGTATACGATATTTTATGGGAAGAAGGGGTAGGGGGGGACTGGGTATGTTATAAAATTCTTCATCCCCAGACCACCAGGGTGAAACAAAAAATAAGAAAAAATAATTAAAAGTTGAGGAATGCTTTCATTTGAATAATTTGAAGGGTCTCGTTTGACGTTTGGTGGAGATCTTGGACATCTTATTGGGAGGGAGATACCATGTCCGTGTAGCCAGCATAGATCCAAATTACAATGGCAAGTATGGTCTTTCTTTAATTTTAATAAATGGAACAGTTCCACCTATATGGAGTAGGGGTAAGTAAAGTGGCTTCTTGTCCAGGTGACCTGCTTTGCGAAGGATTATTTGAAACCTGATGTAGGATTTATTCTTCAAAGCTTCGCACAAAGGCTCTTGACAGAATGATTTGAATCCCACTCCTTGCATCCTGGAAGTGTCTTCCCAACTCAACTGTAAATAAAAGCTAACTGAAAACGACTACCACATCCTTTTCTAATACAAGTACAGTACACACATAAGTGCATGGGGCTGATATCCACGACATTTCAATCCACTGAATTAACTCACAATGAATAAGTTTCCAAGGTCCTTCACTTGTAGTAATATACTTCGTTATAAAAATCTTGAGCCCATAAAACCATAAATTTGACCTAAGCCTAACTGGGAACGGGAGAGAACCGTTAAACATGTCCATCATGATAGTAGTTGCCACAAGAAGTAAACCTGGCACTGTAGGGGATTGGTGTCAGATAAAAGGCTCTCTGCTAAAGGAGGTAAGTATAATCTCAGCAATTCCTATATGTATCTGAAGTAGTCCTATGCATTAAATTTTTGTTGTTGAAAATGATTGTCTTATGGTAGGCCTACTCAAAAAAGCAAAATGCTAAAAACCACGAGTGTAGGCTCAAATTTCTTATATTCATTTTTATTATTTTGGGGCATGAATGACCCTTCCCTTGCAATAAATGAAGCACTGGATACTTTCTCCTAATGCAATGCTTGGTTGTTTCTTCTTTTTTTTAAAATTCCAGCTGCTTTTAAAGTTAAACTTACATGTAAACTGGTATGGAAACAACTTATTGATGAACGAAGATAAGAGGATAATATGTACAGTTTTGTATATCTGCATAAACTGGAACATCCATTCAACGTTTGTATTACACTGCTTAATATTCTACTGCTCTAAGGTTTTGAGCTAGTGATAGGGGTGGATTTCTTCCACAGCTTTTAACTTTATTTTTGAGTATTCTTAAATTCACACTAACAAATTACTCGGCTATTGGTAGGCTTCTATAGATGAGAATACCTTGGTGCAATCAATGCGGCGAGGCGAGCGAGCGACACCACTCCTCTGACGTCACAGATCCGCGCCATGGCCTGTCTTTCTCGTCGGCCACGCTGACATCGGGTGTGACGTCATTACCTGCCGTTAGACAGTCGAGTGAAGACTTTGCTGTGTCTCCAAGCCAATACGTCAAGTCCAGTTGTTGAAAGTTGGCGTTGCGTCAGGCTTCTTTTCTTTTATGCTGAAGCTTGTATTTATTTTCCCAATAAATAATATTTATTTATTACGTTACTCACCCTGTTGTTGATGAAAGTTGATGGCTTTTAGAGTAATAATATTTCCAGTGAAAGACACGGTATTACTTTTATTAGAAATTCCCTTCAGTAGGTGGAAAGACGAAGACAAAGGGGAGTTATTAAATTGTGGACGGCCAAATTAATTAATAAAACTGTGTACTAAAAATATATTAAGAAACCCGGCAAATGTTATAGCCTTCATTGCAAGGGATCTTGGTTCGAGCAGTTCACATGCTTGTGCAGTAGTTGTATTCTTAAAAACAACCTGTTCTGTTAGCCTTGCTTACTTTTTAGTAACAAATGTGGTGTGTGGAATCAACAAGTTTCGGTGATTTCCAAAACATTAGGCCTACGCGCGGGTTGAACAAACACAAAGACAGAGAGGAACATTTGAAGTGCCAGTTACAGATTAGAACACTCAAAAGAAACACTACCACGTTATCTGACGCCTTGAGGGAAAATGCAAGACTACAGTGCTTGCAGAAAGTTTAGGGACATGTCTAAATTTCGTTTGATGCACATTTGTCCCTAAAGTAACACCATTTCAGTCATTGTTTTACTTGATATTATTAGTCATCTATATGAGGGGTTTTCGTTTACAATTTCGCTGCTCTAGATCTAATACTTTTGGAGGCGGAATGTTTTTTTGTAAACAAGGCTAAAAAAAACTGTTTTTCTTACTAAAATGTTTTCTTTCTCAAAAACTGCTAGTCCTACTGCTATGAAATTTTTACTGCTGTTTTTCTACTATATAGCAATCATAAAAATAACAACCTTGGAAAATATACTACTTATTTGGTCGCCTCTCAAACAAACTTTCTTCCCCAGTACGGTAATTTTGGCGGCAAAATTGTTCAATTTCGTTTCGCGATAACTTCCGATTGGAAACACTTCGAGCTATTCTGACTACGCAGTTGTTTTCTCCGTGTCTTGTTTGTGATGGATCGGCTGTGGGTACTTTCTCGAAATGTTGCCAATCGGAAGTTATCATGGAACGAAATTGACCAATTTAGCCGCCAAAATTACCGGGGAAGAAAGTTTATTTGAGAGGCCATCAAATGAGTAGTAATTTCTTTACCTAGGTTGTATTTTTATGATTATGATTGATATATTGTAGTAAAACAGCAGTAAACATTTCGTAGTTGTAGGATTAGCAGTTTTTGAGAACGAAAACATTTCATTAGTAGGAAAAACAGGGTTTTTGGCCCTGTTTACAAAAAGGTAAAACATTCCATCTCCAAAAGTATTAGAGCTAGAGCAGCGAACTTTTTAATGAAAACCCCTCATATAGATGTCTAATAACATAATGTAAAACAATAACTGAAATGCTGTTACTTTTGGGACAAATGTGCATCAAACGATATTAGGCCTGTCCCTAAACTTTCTGCAAGCACTGTATTTGGAGTTAGATATAATGAGAATGTGACTTTAAATAGGCTTGTAATTGGAGTTGATCTATACTTGAGGTCTCACTCTCGTCATAACCTCTGGAAGAGAGTTCCTATGAACTTGAAACTTTACTGTAACTCGTGGGAACTTTAAGGAATTATATTAATTCTATTAATGCAGGCAATGGCCATGCATTTTCTTTGCAGGGCGGGTCAGGGAAGGGATTTTGGAAGGAAATCGGCCGTGGACCTATTGAAAGGAACCATCCCAGCATATGCCTGGTGGTGAAAATGAGAAGTCACAAAAATCATTTTCAGGGCGACCGAGTAGATATTTTAGCTTTAAAATACGAAAAAAATCAATATTCATAAAAGCAATCAAGCACTGCTGAAATTAGAGTTTCGCTCTTCACTTGATTTTTCATCTACGAGCCGCCACTGGCCAGGATGATCATATCCTTATTGGGCGACGGATTTTGTCAAACCTTGTGTCTCCTTGGTGACCACTGACGGTGCCATTCACTTGACTGTGTCTTTAGTTCAGGTTCATAAGCACGTGCCCATGTGTCATCGACTGCAATAATGCGATTCAACATGGCTTGTCCTTCCTGCTTAAACCTCTCCAGATTGATGCCACATGTTTCGTAACGAGTCTACTTCTGTACCTCCGTTACGTGATGTGGCACTCACTTTGCACAAATTTTATGCATCTGTAGATCCTTGTGTAAAATGCGCCGTATTGTTGCCGCTGGTATTGCTGTATGCTCGTGCAATTCCGCTATAGTCCAGCGCCTGTCCTCCTGTAAACACTGATCGATCACCATTATCCGTACATCTTTGTCTTTGGACACTGGACGGTCTGGGCGAGCCAAATCGGCAGTTGATACGCTACCCCGTTTGAACGTCTCCACCCACCTCGCCACTGTTCTATAGGGCATGGCATGCACATCTAATGCTTCCCGCAGCTCTGCATGGCATTAGCGTACATTTCTGTCGCGGAGAACTGCGATTTTAATATACGATCGTTGCTCCTGCTTGTTGACTTCCATTGTGTGACTCTCTCACACACACACTGAACTTGGGGGCATGCTCAGACCCACACTGTTGTGTGGGGCAAAAGTCGGAGGGATGTGTCGCTGTCTCCTAAGAGGTTTCGAACTTCAAGAGCAACAGATATCATCGATATTTAATGGGTTTTGGGATCTCCCTGAATTCGATAAGAAAAATGCTTACCTACATTGTATTGTAGTGATAGAAGCCTAATTCTTTTAAAGAAAGCTTTTCAGTAGGTAAACACAAATTGCGCCCAATTATATTAGGTGGGAAACAAGTATTTACATACTCTACAAACTAACACGCTTGTATGTACTGTGCCCGTTTAGACCGGAGTCCGCACGACCACATATGCATTTTACCAATAATCAGTCAGCACGAGAATCAAAATATCCCGGAGCGCCAGATGGGTTAAAGCAAATCGCAAAAACGACATCAAATTTATAAAAATGCTTTGCTGATTTTTGGCTCAATGCAACAATAAGGATAGAAGGAGATTTAATTGGGTGAAACACATCTGGTAAAATTATCTCAGTTTATTTAAAGTTAAAATCTGACTGCAAGAATAATGCTCAAAGCAGCATCATCCACGTGTGGCGATCCACACTCTTATTTACACACAATATACAGAAATCTTCCAAACACATTTGACAATCTTTTGAAAACACAAGTCCGATTGTTAGTCCTGTGGACTGTGTTCCAAAATTATTAACATTTTAACTCCAGTGCAAAATGAATTGTCCATACTGGAAATAACGTAGATCACTGTTTGACTATTTACATGATATTAACACTCGTAGAATAAATGTTTATAGAATTTCTTAGACTTTCATTTGTTTTCCAGTTTTCAAAAATATATCGTTGAAACTATTATTATCATCGTAGCAACACAAATTATTAACACATATTAACAACATCTGAAAAGTATTTGACCATTGAGCATAGCATCGAAGAACTGTGCGAAGCACAACAACAATTAATTGTTCTTCTGACATTAAACATTCGAGAAGTGACTCGATTATGAACTTCAAGTTCCAAACAAAACATATGATTTCTGAATCATCAACTTGATCAATAAATGGTTGAACCATTCAATTATTAGATTTTCCACTTGGAATTATTATGAAAAAAATATTTATATTTATGGCCATTTCTAGTAACTTTCACAACTTGCAATTCTTCGACAGAATGCGGAAATTAGAATTGTAGTCTTATAATGAATTCATTTAGTTCATGGCACTAGGATTGAAAATATCCTTCAAATTATTCGTGGTTAAAGAATTATTTTAAATTGGCAGTGGCCCATTCTACTATTTGTGTAAGGACACAATATTATAACAACAACAACAACAACAACGGCAAAGGTCTTCCTCTGAAGAAGAATAAACTACTATCATGACAAATCCGGGTTCTAGCAAAATCAAATTCTAAATGGAATTCGTAAACAAGGTTGAAATAAGAACTGATGGTTTCAAAGAAATAACCTTCGGGTTATTCATACGACGAAATGTGTGGCTCCAATACTCCTACTTATAAACCTGAGCCATCGAACCTGCTATTTGATTGATGCTCGAAAAAACCTTCATTCCTGCGACTTAACATGCGCACCTGGGAATGGCATTTCAACTACTCCACACACATAAATTATCTTCCCAAAATTTATACAATAAATCAAGCCTCTGCTTGTTATCAACACTGGAAGATTAATAAACTGACAAGTTTATTTTATTTTACCATTCAGTTCAACCCGTGAATTTACCATACTTATGAAAAGCTTCATTTCACTTTCGAGTGTATTTACGTCATGATTTTATATAAATACAACAATATCCTATTTGATACAAATATCATTTGCTTCCCGTTTCATGCCTCTCCGTGTTATATGAAAAATATACTTTGCTCATTGCAAATATCAACTGTTCAACCAGAACTGAAATGTAGGTTGAATGCGGGCTTGCGCTAACCACTCTCCTTCGTAAAATCTCCTGTTCCAAACCAGAAATGTTTCAACTACTTCATAGGCTCTTTCTCAATACATATGATTATTATAAAATATAATATCCAAGAATTATTTAGAAAAATTATGAAAATTATTATTATTATTATTAGTGGATTATTATTATTATTATTATTTCAAATATGTTTAATTATCATCTCATTATGTGAGAATCCACATGTTCGAACCTTCGAATATGGAAAAAATATCCATTCCTCAACAAAAATAAATTTAACTTTTACAGTTACATCGGCTGATTACCGTGATTTCCCAAAAATATGAAAAATTCAAATAAATGCTCAAAATGCTCGGTCATCGATCCTAAACTGTTCTGAGTGCTGAAAATGCTCAGAATAAATCTAACTAGTCTTGCGTAAATCATTACAAGCTTTAAATACGACGAAAAAAATGTGTTGGTCATCTGCAGAAAAATAGTTTGTTCCAATTAGCTAAGCATAATATAATTCAAATGTGGCTTACATTTCTTGATGTTCTTGAAGTGTAGTAAACCTGGTCTATACCAGATTTATCCGTAGACATGCCCTATCGGACAAGCACGTATAATCCTTGTATCGGCCGCCATTGTAGACCCACAAATCGTCTAGTCAGACATAGTGGTAGTATCTTTCGACGTTTTAAATGACTGTGGTTCCATTTTAATATGGGCTTCTAACAAAGCCATAACAGTTTGTTGAAAAGGGTCAGATCTAAGCGATCTCTTCTTAAATGTGTCAGTTGTAACCTAACTCACTGTAATCTCATCAGTACAAGAAAAACGTTGACAGTCTAAGCAGTTAACGGCTGTTCTGAAGATCGTTCCCTGGGCATGGTTTGTTAATATCACCATCTGCCATGCGCTAGACAACCTGCAGTTTCCCTTGCGTAGACTAATGAACGCCACCGTTATAGACTATTCTTCAATGTACTGACGGATTGAAGTGGTTAAATAGTTACAAAATATGAAAACTGACTTTAAATGGATTTAAACATCCAAGTATTAATTTACTATTGGACTGTGACAATATACTATTTTCTAGACCAAGTCTAGCATATGTCCTTTAAGAAATATAAATATTTCCACCAATGTCTGTAGAAAAACAATCACCTCAGTGATTCTCCTCACCAGAAACTTACTAAGTTCCAACTCGTTTGCGCAGCACTTCTCGTGACTATCACGATTTGAAAAGTACTTCTTCGTAGAGGCGGCAACCATGTGCCTTGGCTCAGCGTAGACGCAACTTGTTCGCCAAGTGCTTGTGATGAATTGAGCTAACTAAGCCTGCTCCAGCTTGCTTTTATACAAAAACGGTCAGGGTCACGCGTCATCGCCTGATATCTAAAAATCCTCATATCTCTTGAATCCCTGGTCCGATTTACTTGATACTAATTGCATTCTCTTTCATTTGGCCGTGCCAGTAATCTGATCCCAGTCTCAAGTCTCTGCTCCATAGTTAACTATTTAATCAATAAATAGTCTCCACCTCTGCTGTTACTCGCTACGTCATTTACCATCCAACTATCGGTAATTTCCTTCGAAAGGCTTCGAGAAGCAATGTAGCGCGATATTCAAATATCCGAACTTTCAAACGCTGCTACAGCCTTTCCCTTGATATCTAGGTGTCTGAAACTTGGAATACCCATTCCTAGATTTGGGCACATCCACCCCACACCTAGCAAAAAATAAAAATTGAAAAATTTTTATTTTTCCTATCTACACATTAAATTATCTGGTTCTTGAATAATAGATCTTCAGATTCGATGCATTGTAAGTTCCCACGATGTTACCAGTTCGTGTATTAGCTACTTCATAGCTTCCATTATTGTTTACTTCCACAATATTCAAAATCTTCAATTTCACAAGGTTTAATGTCAAAAATATCTTGATACTCTTCCAAAATTTTCCCTAGCTCTGGGGACTCCTTCTCAGTGTAGACTTCTCTTCCTTCAGCTTCATGAAAAATCAGAGACCATTGAGCATCTCCCTCGATGTCTTCCTCTTCTTTTCCCTCGAAGTTTATCTCTTCGGTATTCTTGAATTTAATCGTCTCTGTCTTCATATCTATCACTGCTTGATATTTCTGAATGAAATCTGCTCCCAATATCATGTCAAAAGCCATGTCCTTCATTACAACAAATACATGTCGGAAATCATGTCCTCTAATCGTAATACATAAGTATAATTGTGTTTTACACAGAGATATTTTATTGGGTATTATTCCTTGGATCTTAATTCCTGATACTGGAATTTCCTCTAAATTCTCTTTGAGCTTCCACAGAATATAAAGCTTCTCACTCACCAGACAAAGCATAGCCCCAGTATCGATCAAAATATCGACAGGCATACCAAATACTTCGCATGAAATGATTGGCATTCTAATTCTGGTACCCATTTCTTTTCGTTCGTCATTCTGTTGAATTAAGTCATCATCCTCTGCTTGCCATTTAATTATTCTGGAAGTGAAAGTATTCAAAATTCTATCTTCTACTGTGAATTCGAAGTTTTTTTTTTTTCATTACCATTCCCCCGGGATTGTTGGGTTCCCGATGGACCTGGATCATTGGGCCTCTGCTCCACAAATTGTAAGTTATCTTGGTGTCTTGCTTCCAAGTTTTTCCTCGTGTCCTTGTTAAACTCTTCATTGGACTGACGAGTATCTACATTCCCTCTGTTATTATAGTTATTACCATAGGATCTTCTTTCCTGGTACCTTCCTTGAGTATCTCGTGGTCTTCTCCATCGAGTGTTGTATCGATTACCACCATCCGGTCTTGCATATGGTTTGTAACTGTATCTGTTACGGTATTGGTTCCATCCTCTCGTATTGGAATCTTCCCTCGGCGATTTCTCTTCTCGCTCCTCTCGAATCTCTCGAGGTGTCTGAGAATAACTGTCAGCCATAACAGCATACACAGCGTTATTACTCTTTACTCCCTTCTGATGGAAGAATTGAGCGTTTGTATGATCCAGCTTCTGCAATACTTCATCAAACTGTTCCATATTGTAGATATCAGCAGCGATCAAAGTCCTCTGGAAGTCTGCTGGAAATTGTCGTATCAAAGCAGTAATCAACTCGTTATCTGGCATTGGCGGATCTAAATGTTGGAGTTTAGACAGCTGTCCAGAAAAGTATGTAGAGTATCGAGTAGGTTGTGACGTCGAGAATCTCTTCGAATACAACTCTGCTCTAACTTGCTGTTGGGTTTCAGGGGACCAAAACTTCTTCAATAACCCACGAGAAAACTCCTCAAAAGTATTTAGAGTGGATCTAAATGCTCTAAACCACAAAAGTGCGGGACCTTCCAAGAACTTCCCTATTACCCTGATCTGTCTTTCTTTAGGGATCTTAGAATCTTTCAGGTAATCACCTGCTTCTCTCAGAAATTCCACGGGTGTTACAGAATCTCGCCCTGAAAATTTAGAAGGCTTGTCTTCTATATTCTTAAATACAGTTATGGGGTTGGATTGAAATACTGTCCTGACCTCATCCTGTCTATCAGTCTCTCTAGCTCCTCCTAGATTTATCTGTATCTGTTCCTTTCCCCTTACATTCGGCATTTTCAAAAGATGATCAGACTGTTTCTCATCCTTTATTTGAGTTTTCATAGCCTCAAGTTCCTTCTGGTTTTCTTCTGCCATCTTCTTGATTGCTTCAGTCTCCTTACAATTTTCTTTAACATCAATGGATATCTGGTTCATAACAGCCTCATGACTTTTCAATGACCCTGTCATATCTGATATGTCCTTCTGAGTTGCTTGAATATCCTTGGCAATTACTTCAATGTGGGATGACAAAGATTCCCTAATCTCCTTGATTCCCTCTTGATTCTCCAGCTTGAGTGTGTCTTTAATTTCATTGACAACTGTGGTTTTAATCTCAGTTTGCAATTCATGAATCACTCCTTCTCTTATTTCTCCCATGACAAGTTCCTTGAATTGTTCCGTTAAACGCTGAACAACCAGAATTCCCATCTCGTTACTCTCCTTCTTCACTCTGACTTCCAGGTTGACCATGTCTTCACCAACTTTCCTAAGACCATGTTCTATCCTATCAGCTAAGCTTTGGGATCGAAGATCGGCATCGCGAAATTTATCGTCCATTAAACTTGCGTTAGTAGCTAATGAAGTTTCGAGCTCATGTGTTTTGTCGCATATTTTATTCATTTTACTTTCAAGTGTCATTTTCAAAATTTCAGAATTCTCTTTAAATTTACTTTCCATTGAATTAAATTTACTGTTTAAATTTTCTTTCAAGTTATCTTTTAACCTGCTTTCTAACAAATCGGAATTTTCTTTGAGTTTATCAGAACTTTCTTTAAGTTTATTTTCTAAAGAATCAGAATTTTCTTTAAGTTTATTTTCTAAAGAATCAGAATTTTCTTTAAGTTTATCATTCAAATTTTCTTTAAGTTTATTCTCTAAAGAATCAGAATTTTCTTTAAGTTTATCATCTAAACTTTCTTTCAAATTATCAGAATTTTCTTTAAGTTTACTTTCTAAAGAATCAGAATTTTCTTTAAGTTTCTTTTCTAAAGCCTCTGTATTTTCTTTCATAATAGCGGCTACACGCCGTCCAGCCTCTTTCGAACTCTCCTCCAAACTCCTCATCATTCTCATCATTTCTTCCATAATTTCAATTATTCAAAACTTAGGGGTATACAACAGTGGCAAACACAAGCTTATAACTAGAACAAGAAATATGAATAGCTAATTGGAACACTATAATAAAATGAGATTTGTCCTAATATCGACGTGATGGAAAAACAAAATTCTTTACTTTTACGAATTACATTTACCATAATATCACAAGAAAAATATGCTAGTTCTCAAATATCCTCCACCTGGATTCTAATAATGTGTATCTCCAGTCATCGAACGTTTACTACTGAATTTACTTGACGCCCTAATGGTTAAGCCATTATCAAAAATAATCAAACCCATTCTAATTATTAACCAGTTAAATTTTTAATTTTCCCATTAATTGGGTTTCCTACTAATTTATTCATCCAAACCAGACATCTCTCAACTCCCAAAATATTTCTATAAAAATTATCACAATTTCAAATCGGCATGCGATTGACCATGTCTAAATCGGGACCCACGTTCGAAGCCATTTCTCTCTCTATCTTATTTTATGTGCCCGTTTAGACCGGAGTCCGCACGACCACATATGCATTTTACCAATAATCAGTCAGCACGAGAATCAAAATATCCCGGAGCGCCAGATGGGTTAAAGCAAATCGCAAAAACGACATCAAATTTATAAAAATGCTTTGCTGATTTTTGGCTCAATGCAACAATAAGGATAGAAGGAGATTTAATTGGGTGAAACACATCTGGTAAAATTATCTCAGTTTATTTAAAGTTAAAATCTGACTGCAAGAATAATGCTCAAAGCAGCATCATCCACGTGTGGCGATCCACACTCTTATTTACACACAATATACAGAAATCTTCCAAACACATTTGACAATCTTTTGAAAACACAAGTCCGATTGTTAGTCCTGTGGACTGTGTTCCAAAATTATTAACATTTTAACTCCAGTGCAAAATGAATTGTCCATACTGGAAATAACGTAGATCACTGTTTGACTATTTACATGATATTAACACTCGTAGAATAAATGTTTATAGAATTTCTTAGACTTTCATTTGTTTTCCAGTTTTCAAAAATATATCGTTGAAACTATTATTATCATCGTAGCAACACAAATTATTAACACATATTAACAACATCTGAAAAGTATTTGACCATTGAGCATAGCATCGAAGAACTGTGCGAAGCACAACAACAATTAATTGTTCTTCTGACATTAAACATTCGAGAAGTGACTCGATTATGAACTTCAAGTTCCAAACAAAACATATGATTTCTGAATCATCAACTTGATCAATAAATGGTTGAACCATTCAATTATTAGATTTTCCACTTGGAATTATTATGAAAAAAATATTTATATTTATGGCCATTTCTAGTAACTTTCACAACTTGCAATTCTTCGACAGAATGCGGAAATTAGAATTGTAGTCTTATAATGAATTCATTTAGTTCATGGCACTAGGATTGAAAATATCCTTCAAATTATTCGTGGTTAAAGAATTATTTTAAATTGGCAGTGGCCCATTCTACTATTTGTGTAAGGACACAATATTATAACAACAACAACAACAACAACAACGGCAAAGGTCTTCCTCTGAAGAAGAATAAACTACTATCATGACAAATCCGGGTTCTAGCAAAATCAAATTCTAAATGGAATTCGTAAACAAGGTTGAAATAAGAACTGATGGTTTCAAAGAAATAACCTTCGGGTTATTCATACGACGAAATGTGTGGCTCCAATACTCCTACTTATAAACCTGAGCCATCGAACCTGCTATTTGATTGATGCTCGAAAAAACCTTCATTCCTGCGACTTAACATGCGCACCTGGGAATGGCATTTCAACTACTCCACACACATAAATTATCTTCCCAAAATTTATACAATAAATCAAGCCTCTGCTTGTTATCAACACTGGAAGATTAATAAACTGACAAGTTTATTTTATTTTACCATTCAGTTCAACCCGTGAATTTACCATACTTATGAAAAGCTTCATTTCACTTTCGAGTGTATTTACGTCATGATTTTATATAAATACAACAATATCCTATTTGATACAAATATCATTTGCTTCCCGTTTCATGCCTCTCCGTGTTATATGAAAAATATACTTTGCTCATTGCAAATATCAACTGTTCAACCAGAACTGAAATGTAGGTTGAATGCGGGCTTGCGCTAACCACTCTCCTTCGTAAAATCTCCTGTTCCAAACCAGAAATGTTTCAACTACTTCATAGGCTCTTTCTCAATACATATGATTATTATAAAATATAATATCCAAGAATTATTTAGAAAAATTATGAAAATTATTATTATTATTATTAGTGGATTATTATTATTATTATTATTTCAAATATGTTTAATTATCATCTCATTATGTGAGAATCCACATGTTCGAACCTTCGAATATGGAAAAAATATCCATTCCTCAACAAAAATAAATTTAACTTTTACAGTTACATCGGCTGATTACCGTGATTTCCCAAAAATATGAAAAATTCAAATAAATGCTCAAAATGCTCGGTCATCGATCCTAAACTGTTCTGAGTGCTGAAAATGCTCAGAATAAATCTAACTAGTCTTGCGTAAATCATTACAAGCTTTAAATACGACGAAAAAAATGTGTTGGTCATCTGCAGAAAAATAGTTTGTTCCAATTAGCTAAGCATAATATAATTCAAATGTGGCTTACATTTCTTGATGTTCTTGAAGTGTAGTAAACCTGGTCTATACCAGATTTATCCGTAGACATGCCCTATCGGACAAGCACGTATAATCCTTGTATCGGCCGCCATTGTAGACCCACAAATCGTCTAGTCAGACATAGTGGCAGTATCTTTCGACGTTTTAAATGACTGTGGTTCCATTTTAATATGGGCTTCTAACAAAGCCATAACAGTTTGTTGAAAAGGGTCAGATCTAAGCGATCTCTTCTTAAATGTGTCAGTTGTAACCTAACTCACTGTAATCTCATCAGTACAAGAAAAACGTTGACAGTCTAAGCAGTTAACGGCTGTTCTGAAGATCGTTCCCTGGGCATGGTTTGTTAATATCACCATCTGCCATGCGCTAGACAACCTGCAGTTTCCCTTGCGTAGACTAATGAACGCCACCGTTATAGACTATTCTTCAATGTACTGACGGATTGAAGTGGTTAAATAGTTACAAAATATGAAAACTGACTTTAAATGGATTTAAACATCCAAGTATTAATTTACTATTGGACTGTGACAATATACTATTTTCTAGACCAAGTCTAGCATATGTCCTTTAAGAAATATAAATATTTCCACCAATGTCTGTAGAAAAACAATCACCTCAGTGATTCTCCTCACCAGAAACTTACTAAGTTCCAACTCGTTTGCGCAGCACTTCTCGTGACTATCACGATTTGAAAAGTACTTCTTCGTAGAGGCGGCAACCATGTGCCTTGGCTCAGCGTAGACGCAACTTGTTCGCCAAGTGCTTGTGATGAATTGAGCTAACTAAGCCTGCTCCAGCTTGCTTTTATACAAAAACGGTCAGGGTCACGCGTCATCGCCTGATATCTAAAAATCCTCATATCTCTTGAATCCCTGGTCCGATTTACTTGATACTAATTGCATTCTCTTTCATTTGGCCGTGCCAGTAATCTGATCCCAGTCTCAAGTCTCTGCTCCATAGTTAACTATTTAATCAATAAATAGTCTCCACCTCTGCTGTTACTCGCTACGTCATTTACCATCCAACTATCGGTAATTTCCTTCGAAAGGCTTCGAGAAGCAATGTAGCGCGATATTCAAATATCCGAACTTTCAAACGCTGCTACAGCCTTTCCCTTGATATCTAGGTGTCTGAAACTTGGAATACCCATTCCTAGATTTGGGCACAGTACAAATACCTACTTAATTGGATGACATGTTTCGAACGTCATGCGTTCATCTTCAGATCCTGTTCACTTAGTGTACGATGTTAATGAATTATATATACACAATGTTTATATTACATAAGTTTGTAAAAACTTGTGCAACGTGCCAAACTATTTACAGACGGTATGGTACACTTCTATGGTTGTTGCATAATAATAATAATAATAAAAAACCAAGAACAGCTGGCTACGTGAAATTGAAACAGATCTCCAGGAAATCAACATTTCAGACAATATTATACAGGACAGATGCAAATTCAGAACCCTAATTGACAATCACCAATTTGAAGACAAACCCAACACCAGGGCCACCATAACTTGGACAGAAGACCGAAGAAAGGCGCTCAGCGAGAGGATGAAGAGATTTTGGAAGGAAAAGAAGGCCAACACATCAGCTAAACAGGTTCAACCGTGCTCCTGAGTCGGGCATAACGATGCAAGAAGAATTATTATTATTATTATTATTATTAATGTGGTTAAGTCTGTAGCCTGTGATCTATTAATGGCGTAATGGCGGCCACTCAAATGTTCAAAGCTTGAATCAAATTATGACTAACCTAATCATCTGATCTCTACCAAATTTTGCAGCAATATACCTTCATGTGGGAAGCGTCTTTTAACCAAACTACAACGTCATCAGCCCGATAGTTTGAAGATGGCGCCCGTGTATATATGCAAAGCGATCCTCCTCTATAAATGCAAACACAACGAAACCAAATCGAACCACCTTTGTACAGAGGTAGCACTAGCAAGCGACAACTCAGTGTCATGTACATCGCCACCATCATAACAAAAAGGAAATGGCGCCCGCCCAAATGTTCTGAGCTTAAATCAAATTACGACTAACCTAATCATCCGATCTCTACCATATTTTACAACAATATACCTTATTGTTGGAAGCGCCTTTTGGCCAAATTTCAAAATGGTGGATGTATGAATCATACAAGTATTATATCTTAACCGTAACTTACGATTCAACAAGGCCTGGCCTCACCAAATCCGCTCATCGTACATAGGGAGGTTTAAACTGTCCTCAAGGAGATATAAAATAATAATATCGTATGGCCTCCAGTGCCGGGTGCAAGCTTTGTTATCTGACGCCCGGAGGGTAGCTTGCATATCAAATTTCGTTGTTCCTTGAAGCACTATGAAAGTCAAGGAGGTTAGATATCTAAGCTCCTTGAACACTATAGCGCTTTCTAGTAGAGAAATGAGGAACTTTGTGTTGGCGGAAACTCCCGAGATTAATTTTGCCATTATGAACACGGCCTACCGAATTAAAATGGGTTCTTTGACATGCCAACATCGTATGACATACCGGTACGTGTCGTAATTTTTGCCGCCTTTCAAAAATCACTTACCACGGCCAGGAGCGAACCTGCAAGCTTGGGGTTGGTAGACCGACACGTTAACCACTCACCCACCGCAGCAAGCTCTCAAGGAGGTGACCGGTAGGTTATTAGCATTTCATAACCGTAACAGTGACTAACAGTTCTGGTTGACAGTGCCATATCGTGCTGAGCCGTGCCGTCGCGTTGGGTCAGAATGGAGGCAATTCTTTGCTCGTTAGTCCATATTTCAGTAACTTCGTAAGCGTATAACCCTTTAGGAATGTACTGAACAAAATAATACATATTTAGTATCACGGCAGAAAACGCTAATGAAATCGTTCATTCCAAGACAAAATATGTTATGGAGTTATACTAAACCAGTTGTTAGCCTAGTGTTAGCACTGGGCGTGTGTAGCGTAGTGGTAGCTTCCTGGACTCATAGTCTAGAGGTTCGTGGATCAAATCCAAGCAGGTTCAAATATATTTACTTTTTTTTTTGGTATTTATTGAATTATAACTACTCACACGTTATCATATTAAGCATATATAGTGTGTATTTGGCAATCGAAAATATTATATACAGTAGGCTATATACTTATAACACCACAGATTTCAACACTCGACACAGGGATTAAAATTCGTTGTCCTTGATTCACGGTAGAGTCAATTGTTGTTGTTGTTGATTCTTTAGGGGATTTGTGGCATCATGGTCTTGAAACCCCATGTACTTGGGTGTGTGTAGAAGTTGTCGGATAACCTGTGACACTGTGATGTCTGTAGGCTTACTAGTGTGCGTACAGGGACAGATGACCTCGTAGTTCCGCCCCTTAAAACCTCAATAACTAACTAACTAGTGTGTGTACTTTTATACGAGGAAGGATTTGGGTGGAAGCTGTTGTTGTTTCATTTGAGATGCATGGACATCATGGTCATTTAGCCTCGTGTTATTGGGTGAGTGTTGGATTTTGTCTGATAACCTGTGTGATTGTGATGGGTGTATTAGTGTGTGTGTATATAATTCGGGTGAGGATTCAATCAATCAACGTATAATATCCGTATAGCACGATATATTTCAACAAGCTACTACAACCAACATTCAATTATACTCCTTGAAAAAGACAAAGAGTTATATCTATACACATGCATTTATGAGAAAGTAGGCTCTATGTTCTTTACTGAACATCTTGTTTAGAACTGATCCTTGTGGCGCCGGGTCACGCTGCGCTCCTTCAGCGGACTGAACGTTCCGAGCGAGTGCTACGTTTAGCCTTGTCACCTGTGGTGAGCTCTGTTAGATGTTTTGTGTACTAGTCGTTAATGCTCCGTCTAAGTGCTATTAGAACTAGACTATCTGTTCTAGTAACTTAAAACATTACTTGTTTTTTTATGTTAGATTGTTTCGTGACCGGCAATGATCTAATCAAATATATGGTAGTGAAATTCAATCTTCCTTAAATATGAAGCGATATATTGCAATCAATTTCGACTTGATCTTAGATGATTTCATTCTTATTTGTGAATTTATTTTAGCTATTGAAGCTATTGCTGTAAAAACAGAGATACAGGGTAGCTGGAGTTGAGCCAAGCTACAAACAAAATAGGTTTGTTTACCGAGTGAAAACTGATGGAATGACCTAGCGAATCTGCAAGATGAGTATTCATGGTCTGCACAACCACCGATAAAGAGTAAATAGCATAATAATGAAAATGAAACACATCGCCAGCAGATAAAAACATAACAACAGGTGCCTGCTTAAAAGCGTGTTATTTTGTGCTAAATATTTCATAGAATATATTTCTTTCAGGCTAGGGCGTTTAAATACTTGTTTTCCCACCTAATGTAATTGAGCTCAATTTGTGTCGACCGAATGGAAATCATTCTTTAACAGAACTAGGCAACACCGAAAAATGGCTTCTAATAATTCAACTGCACCAGAGCTATCAATCTCATTATAGCCGAAACTAAACGCATAAAAATAAGAGTGGATATGAGGTTTTGAAGGCTGTAACTTACGAAAAAGAGGCAACACCACAACGATGACTTATGCCTATCTGTACATCGTATAGAAAGAATGGAATAATATTTGAAAGCTATTAGTACATTATTTCCATGAATGGTACGATTTCACGATTTGATAAAACATTCAAACTGCTCTACTCCAAAGTTAAGAAAATGTTGCTTGGCACTCTTTTGTCCTACCAGACAATGCGACTGATTACGGGCTGCATAGTAGCACACCCACTACATGGTTACCTCTTCTAAGTAACATCCAACCTCCTCCAGCTCTTCGAAGATCAGAGGCTCTCCTGAAGATCTGGAAAACCATTCAGAAGAACCCCCGGCTACCCATACATACTGATGTAGCAAAAGCAGGTAATCAACGGTTGAAGTCAAGAAAACCACCTTGGCGCTCTGCAGTACTTCCTGAAGACTCTTCATTTAACATCTCAGAAGCATGGAAAACTATGTGGGAAGAATCATCAGTATTCAATGCACATCTGATTGAAAACCCTTCCAACCGGATAGAAGGTTTCAAACTCCCCAGACGCCAATGGAGAATCATTAACCGGATCCGTACAGGACAAGGCAAATGTGGATTCCTGCTTCACAAATGGGGTTGGGTTACTTCTGCTAACTGCGATTGTGGAGCTACCCTGCAAACTATCGAACATATTGTTGGTGAATGTCCGCAACGAGCGTTCCAAGGATCAGTAGGTGATATTCATCATAGATCTTCTGAGGCAATTCAGTGGATTGATGGCCTGGATTTAGAAGTTTAAAGCAAGAACTTGTGTTTTTGACTATGTGTATAGTATATATAGTATATATATAGTATATGTATATATAACTTTATATGTAGTGTATATAACTTATTTTAACTCTGTATCATCATACGAAAAATAATACTGCAAGATGTGTTGAAACTCCGGACTATGTCCCACCTGAGCATCACCTGACTCTGAAGACACTAATGATAAGTTGCTGATAAGTTAGTTTTAATGCTATAGCCTATATGGGCACTTATAGGTTTCTAATGTTACTCTGAAAAAATACAAACAGATTCTTTCCATAGTTGATTTATGTTGAACTCAATTTCATTTCAGTCACATAATCTGCAATTTGAGTGCTACCCATATTGATGGAAATGTTAACTGATGATTGTAGTTAGATTACGTTTCTCATGAACAGATGGTGCAACATAAAACATTTTATGTCCCTAACAGCTCCCATCGGAGCCAAGCGACATGACATTGACCCTTAAGATAGCAAGCAGCCTGTACATCGGGCTGAGTGAATGAAACAAGCTATTTCCATGAATGGTACGATTTCACGGTTTAAACAAACTACTCTCCCCTTAACTTTGGCAAATGTTGCTTGGCACTACTTTTACCCAACCCATCAATTATTACTCAGGAACCACAAAGTATAAGTATATCGGAGAAGGAGGGATAATGAGCAGCTCCCAAGACCTCGGATGCCGTTGGGGTTTGAAGAAAAAAACAAGTTAACCAAGAGTAGACGTAGGTGAAGCCAAAGTGAAAGCCATCCTTGGTTCAGCTGGCGTCACGTGGTTTTCTAACCACGTCTTTCAGACGATGAATCCATAAATATAAGGATGTTCTAATTTTCTCGCCTTTCATTGCCCTTCTCTATAATTGTCCAATATTTTCTTTCTTAGAGGGGCGTAACACTCCCTTCTCCAGCAATGGCGATGCGGATGACTGAAGCAGCTTCATGCATTGCGTGGCATAACATCTAGGTCATCTGCTTCTGATGATTGGGATGACAATTCATACTTCTAACTCTCATCTAACAAGAAGAATTGGAGAAAATAAAAGATAGTGAAAAGAAATACCTCAACTCGGAAGAACGTTGAAAGAAGAAGAATCATGAAAGGCAAAAGGAAAGGAGATGGCGCGAGCCAAAGTCAATGAAAAAATGGGAGAAAACGGACTCAGTTCAGAATTCCTTCGGGGGTCGCAAACTCCCGTGAGCCCTTGAGGGTTTGAGAATGAAGGAATCTAACATTGTCAGGGTAGAATTGACCAAGGGAGAAGATGAGGGACCTTGATGTTAAGGCAATTACACCGAATTGCGGATATCTCCCTCAAGAAACTATTTCTACCAATGCATGGCAAGGATCTTACACTATTAGGTTTGCAACTATCAGTTCCTGATTTATTAACTTCCTTCATATGTAGGCTACTCCGGGGCTGCCAATCAACAACACATTTAAAATTAACTATAAATAAAACAAAGTAGGAACAATAAACTCTACTAAACGATCCATGAAAAGCTATGTATGAATGACCAACGTATGAACGCAACAGGGTATGATACCAAACACAAAACAGGACTTGTTTATTATTATTCCATATTTTATGGCCAACATAGGACCACTACAATCTATTATACAAAGACAATTTTGCTTTTCGATACTTCGAATATTTCTTCATTCTCTCAGATGTCAAGATCCTTTCTTCAGTGGAGAACATCCTTCCCTTTGCCCTTCAGCAATTTATTTTGGGTTGGAGTCTCACATGTGAATCATGTAGAATCTTAATTTTATCTGTTATTGTTGAGATCGACTAATTCTATTTGGAGTTCTTTTTAATCTATTTAATCCTGGTATTGATAATCCATATTAATATCCCACAATAGAATAATGAGATAATAAATAAAACTTTGTGTTACACAGTGTGAAGATGATACGCATTGATCCTCTGAATGAAGGAGTGGCTCGTATAATGCGCGAGCAGCAAAGCGCCCTATTCTCTTCGCCCCAGTGGTCGAGTGAGATGATGTTGGGACCATTAGCCCCGTGTATTATGATAACCTGTGTTTCTGTAACGACTTTGTAACTCTTATTACTGGAGTGCGTGGCCCAAACGCAAAATAAGGTACCATCCTGGCATTTTCCTGGAGGAAATGTAGAAAACCTCGGTGGGAAACCACTCAGAATGGCCGCTATTAGTGCTGTCCGATGCGCTCTGACGCGCGCGGCATGGCGTCTCCTCAGGAAACGTGTTTATGGTTTACCAATAACTACTTGAAGCACACAGAGGGACCACACAGGGAAATTAGCGTGGGCCTTGCCCTATCAAGCGACCGCTGCCCAGCAGGGTCAGCGCGTTGGGACCCCTCGGCCGTTAATCTAACCTATCACAAAACACACTGCAAATCTCATTCTAGGATTACGTTTCTTTAGTTTTTCCTTACGGCTGGTGCCTGAAGCATCCCAGTCTAAAATAACTCTACGCTATTTCACTATCCATACTGTAGCACATGGGTGCATTAAACTAACCGTCCTTTTACCTCTCCTATAAAGAGACTCGCGCCTTACACTGCTCTCCAACATTCACTGTTTTCAAACAGAACGATTATTTATTTATTTATTCATTCATTCATTCATTCATTCATTTGGACTGTTTTGCTTTTGAACGTCCAGTCAATTTAAATAAATAATAAAAATATTATCTGAATCACGAGACTATTGTAAATTTAGATTGTGTATTAGGCCACTGATTTAATAACGTAATCGGTAAACTTCTCTTCATCTTCTGATGAGAGATCTACGGTATAATTAGTCCCATAGCTTCCATGCGGGTGGATGAGCAGGAAATGACGACCTTCGTCGTGAAGACCGGTGAGAGGCCGTGGTTAGTGTGGGATAGGGAGAGTGAAGCTATAAGATAAGAGGGTTCATTGCCGCGCGAGACGAGACAAGTCGTGCGATTACGGACGATTTTCTTCTTTTGGATCGGGGTATCTCGAATAGTTTGGCTCCGTGACAGCTCCTTCTGAAGAAATAGTTTACATGTCGGCCCCTGTGATCTCAGGGCACTGGCCCAAAAGGTCCCCAGTTCGATTCCCAGTCCAGCCAAAATATTTAATTCTGGTCTGAGGGTTGGAACGAGGTATATTTTGCCTCATGATGCAAGACTGAGAAGAGGTGGGTTCGGTTCCCATTTCAGGCTTTCTAGAAGTGATTTTACGCGATTTCCATAATTTTTCTGGTATATGCTGGGACGGTTCCTAACTCAAGACCACCACAGCATCCTTCCCAATTCGCTATAGACCCTACACTAACACAGATTATCTCACACACTGCACTGATGAGCGCGATGCAGCAACAACAACAACTTATAGGGATGCGTCGCCCCTTGAAACAGCTATTACCATCATCATCATCATGCTTGCCACGGTGGGTGAGTGGTTATCGTGTCGGTCTACTAACCCCAAGCTTGCAGGTTCGCTCCTGGCCGTGGTAAGTGATTTTTGAAAGGTGGCAAAAATTACGACACCATGGCATACGATGTTGGCATGTCAAAGAACATTTGAATTCAGTAGGCCGTTTTCATAATGGCAAAATTAATCTCGGGAGTTTCCGCCAACACAAAGTTCCTCATTTCTCTACTAGAAAGCGCTATAGTGTTCAAGGAGCTTAGATATCTAACCTCCTTGACTTTCATGGTGCTTCAAGGAACAACGAAATTCGACATGCAAGCTACCCTTTGGGTGCCTAATAACAAAGCTTGCACCCGGCACCCGAGGCCATACATTATTATTATTATTATTATTATTATTATGATTATTATTATTATCATGTCCTGGACTATGTGATTTTGGAGAATAAAGTTTAGATTTTTTTTCTAATGCTCCTCAAAGTATGCTGTTGTTGTTGTTTCATTTAGGGGCTTTGAGATATCGTGGTCATGTAACCCCGTGTACTTGGATGCGTGTAGAATTTGTCTGGTAACCTGTGTTATTGTAATGGCTGTATTAGTGTGTGTATTTGTAATTTAGATTAGGATTGTAAAGGAAGCGGCCGTGGCCTTAGTTTAGGAACCATCCGGCGTTCGTCTGGAGTAGAAGTGGGGAACGATGGAGGCGGGAATCGAACCCGGGCCAAGAGCAAGGATGCGGACCGAAGTATGTTGTGTAAGGTGTAGAGAGGAGGACTGGTGGGTCAGCAGTATAAGGACAGTCGAAAGAGACATTCCCTGTGAAAACAAACACCAGAAGCGTAACATCGAACAGCACCCTACTCACATCACCGCTATTCCGTCACATCTGGCCAGGAGTCCACGTGGTCTTCAGCTCAGGGAGTGGTCCACCAAGAGGGTGCGAGATGATCTGCACACACAGATATTGAACAATTTCATTTAATTTTTAAGAGAAACGGAAATTACTTTAGCAAAAAGTAACCAGCAACTAAAAATCTACATTTCTACAACTATCAAGAGAGACCTCAGTCTTATCAATTTATTTAAGCTCATAAAACTATCGTAAGCCATCAAAACAAGAGGACTGAAAGAGGTTTACTACATTTCAGTCATGTTGATTGTAAAGGCTTAGTGTGGTAAAATGACAATTTTTCCAGGAATTATGGTTCCTTTACTTAAGACTACTATCCTACTGACCATTATTTCCCCCTTCATTTTGTGTTTCATCAATTAAGCTTGTATTTCCAGTGTTGAAACTAGCGCCTAAATGATGAACAAACAATTTCATGAATACATGTTGAGTGAATGAGTGTCGGTGAACAATTCAAATGTTACTGATTGTTGATAATTGCAGGTGTGCTTCGGACTTGTATTCGTGTTGGTATAAAAGATATATTTATTATATTTATATTTAGACAAGTCCACAATCAGCTCTAATGTGACTGACTACCTGTACTTTCATCATACGAAATTCGGTTGAAATACAATATTTTGGAAGTTATATGCAGTCGACCCTGCTGCCTTTTATATTAAGCACAACTAGGCCTATGTGTCCTAACGCATTCATTGCACGTGGGTATAAGGGTGAAATCTATTCGTTAGTATGGAAGTTTCGTCCAGTTAAACATTAAACCTATCAGTAAGCGTAGAATCATGTTGGCAGCACTGTAGTATATTGATTACTCAAAATGAATCTGCATGAATCTGCAATTGTATGTACTAGTCTATATGTGTGCAAATTTTAGACCTGCTGGCCTGCATACTTTCTGATATATTGAGACTAGAATAATAATTTATACAGAGAACTTATCAACAGTTGGCAGCCGTGGTGACTCTCATACGGTACACAAATCACAAACCAAAGTTGGTGTAAATCCAACAGATAGTATGGAAGTTACATGCGTTCAAAAATTGGACCTATCAACAGGCGTAGAACCATGTTGGCAACACTGTAATGTATGAGCTCCTGAAAATTAATCTGAAATATTATTATTATGTGCCAATTTTGGAGAAGTTCCCCTGCATACCTTCGGAGACATTCAACATAGAGCTCAAATTTCAATTGTGATCTTTCAGCAATTGGTAGAACTGACGTCATTTTCCAATATGGCTCTGGGATGTCCAGGTATAGATCTTTACTCATACCAAATTTGGTTTCGATAGCTGGAGCCGTTTAGGAGTTGGTCGGTGGGGGGTGAACACACATGACAGAAGGACGGACAGACAGACAGACAGACAGACAGACAGACAGACACATCTGCTCGGGTGATCGGATAAGAGTACTTTTCATCATTTTTTGCAAAATGTGAAAAGTAGGCTGAAATGATTACCGTAGTTATTAAATACCCACGAACTTCAAAAACCAGGGTAAGGAGCGCGCAGACGCAGTCCACAGTCTTTGGGTGCACCAAACCCGAGATTGAGAGACATCGGTGCACAGGGTGTTTGCTCGAGCGTTGCCATGGTTGGTGGTTGGCTACCCGGGCTTCTGATCCTCGAAACTTTGAAGAACCGTCTTTCTCCTTGCTAAGTAAGACCAGCTACTGCATATGCCAGCAGCTTTCGGTAGTGCAACGCTTTTCCAAGCCAGTCCGTTCCTGAAGTAAATTCTTGATTGTCGTGCTTATAACAAGCCTACGATCCAACACGCCGTAGTTTACTGCCTCCGAGGCTGTGAGCATCGAACAAGAGCAAGCGAGCCTATTTTGTAAATTAGGCCTGAAAACCGCGCTAGGAACTTGAACATGTGAGACACGCTATGTACATGGAAGAAGAATACATCTATTATGACATCATTTCCACAATTATTATTCATAAAAGTATTTCAGCTAATTTCCCGAAGCGTTACCAAATATACTTGGTTCTAAAGATTTTTTTTTTTTAGCGTATGGCTTTTTTTAGTGCCGGGAGTGTCCGAGGACATATTCGGCTCACCAGTTTTGTAGCTGCTTCGAGACGGACACCCAATGGGTGACCTACAAGTACCGTTGGGGGGGAGTTGGAATGTAAGGGCTAGGAATCGGAAGGTAGCGGCTGTGGCCTATACTTAGGGACCAACCCCGGCATTTGCCTGGAAGGAAGATGGGAAACCACAGAAGACCATCTTCAAGGTTGCCGGCGGGGTCGCCTCCCGGATGTGAGCGACTGCCAGCAGTCATGCCGTAACGACCTCAGCTAACTCACCCGGTGGTTCTAAATATATTTACCATCGATAAATTTGTAACAGAAGTTTGAAACAACATAAAGTCGCTTGTCTTGACCCGCTGCATTTCATTTCAGAAACACAAGGAGGAAGATGAAATGTGTGGAGGGATATCTCCAATCTGATGATTGGTAAAGTATGCGCTTGCATAAAAGACTACAATTAAGCCATTTTCTGTGCACTGCATCTCACCAACTGTTTTGAGGGACAGGCCTGCAAGTGAGACAACCACTATAGGCCTATTCATATTGAATTGTTTTATAAAATTTGTAAATTGTATGTACTCATATATCTTGTTTTACATGTACAATTGCCATATATTGTATTATTTGTAAATTATATGTAAATGCCTACAAAAATTAATATATTCATATATCTTCATTTTATTTGTTTATTTCCTTCAAAACTTCCACATTCATCCTATTTTATAAATAAGTTGACCTATTGAAACTTTGTATATTGGGACTTGGAAAACACTCGCGGGAAATTAAATAATTTCAATGTTATTTACATTTCCACGGACGTATGCAATTCTAAAACTAAAACATGGGAAACTGTCATATCAAATACTTGCAAAATTAACTACCTAACCTCAAAATTTAGCATACATTAGTAATTTTAAATGCCGCGCCATATGGCGGTGTCTTGCCCACGACACTCACCAGAGTGCGGTAAGGTTTAACAGCTGAAGGTCGAAATTAGAAAGTGATAACCATTGGCCTTATGGGAGCTTCGCTTCCTAGTATTATTCTTCCATGCTATGTAGGCGAGGCGACCAGAATATTAAACCAGGCTGTGCCTGTGGTGGCTGATGCAACACGCTCCACTCTTGCATGCGGGAGGCCAAGCGAGACGGCATGGGTGAGCCATGATGACCATGATTTAGGCCTACTACAGTATACAGAATATGCATTACTTCCACGACAGTGCTAAACATTCATCCAGCTAGGTGAGTGATCCACCGACCTGACGACGGGCCTTGTCTGAATGGTACCCTTACTTGGCACTGATGTTGCTCGTGAGTCTGAATGACAGAATGCGACAGGCCCACAGGCTGTGTGCTACAGCTTCCTGTGCCCAAGGTTGCGACACTCATTCGGGGCTGCCAATACACTGGCAAGTTAAAGATCCCCTTCGGGACAACATTCCGGGACCCCGGCGTCTTTAAAGGCTGCAGTAGGGACGTACAACCCATATATATGGCCATCTTCACTCTCTGCCAGTATCTCTTCCTCCAACTTCCTTCACTATCTGCCAGTATCTCTTCCTCCAACTTCCTTCTTCTGTTCTTCTGTGTAGAATCTTGCATTTAAGGGGCAGATGACTTCGTAGTTCCGGCCCTTAAAACCTCACTAACTAACTAATTAATCTTGCTTTTCTCTCGAGTTCCTCCCCTGTCTCCTGGAAACCTCGAAACTCCTTGGTTCGTTGTCTAAATCGAGCTCTGTCCACTAAGTTCCTTCTGTAAGCCCTATCTTAGCCAGGTTCGTTCTCACTTCCTTAAATCTTTTTGGCTCAGTGTTCCTCTTCCTGAAGAACTTCTCTTCGTCAGTCTGTTACTGCGCATTTCAGTAGATGTCCATAAAGCTGTATTCTTCTGTGTTCTGGTGCAGCTCTTTGTTAGCTTTCAGTCTCCTCTCTAACTGCAAGGTGTTCCGCATTCTGGAATCGGTTTCACAGTAACCTTTCACGTGGAGAATGAGTCTCGTCTCGTTTACGCACTTTCACGGCAATATTCTATAACTCCAGACTGAACAAAACGACCAATTTTGGGCTGGATGCGTAGCTCAGCGGTAACGTTGTCACCTGCTGTTTCCAAGGTTTCAGGATCGAATCCTGGCGCATCCAGTTGGAATTTGAGGGTGCGCAAATGTAAGGAATCCGTGTCAGTAGATATAGTGGCACATTCAAGATCCTCTTCGGGGCACAATTCTGCACACCGGCGTCTCTAAAAGCCGCAATTGGCAAAAAGGACGTAAAGCCCATATTATTATTAAACTACCAATTCCTTCTTGGCGTTACATATAAGACTTTTAGTCGTGCATGTTGTACGCCGTGGTCCTTCATTTGGCTGCACGTAGCTTCCTGAGTGGGGATGATGACCTTGATGTTCACCCCTACCACCAATCACCATCCTGTGAGTATACGAGTCGTAAAGCTGCAAGAACTGGACCAAAACCAAATGTTATCTCTCAGTAATGAGAATGTAACAACCCATTAGCATCGACAATTCCATGTCTCCTTTCCTTTGATAAGCAAATTTCTTTGGGTGACAGAATGGTTCTATTTATAATCCGGACCCGTGTCTGATATTTCACAGCAAATTAGACGTGTGAATTCCAGATATCAGTATTCTGTACGACGGACGTTTATCGTAATATTCCACACCATTGTCATACTCAGTGGAGTACGTCGTAAGAGATGTGGGAGGTCCAAGATAGGACGCAAATGTAATTAGTAAAAACCGGAAGTCCAAGTATGTTTCAGGCCCGGGTGTAGCCCTGTTGGCGGTCTCCCATTGTAAGTGAAATATAACCATATTATTTACATGTTGTTCTTATTAGAAGCTAAATATATCAAGACACAAAATTAAAAGTGAATCATATCCTAGACTGACTGCGTGTCTCAATGGTAACATTTTCGCCTGCTGTACCCAAGGTTGCAGGATCGAATCCTGGCGCAGTCAGTTGGCATTTGTTGGTGCGCAAATGCGAGGGAGCCATTTACTGACACGTTAAGGATCCCCTTCAGGACAAAATTCTGTTACCCTGGCGTCTCTGAAAGCCACAGTAGTTGAAAGAGACGTAAAAACAATAATATCATTATTTTATTATCCATATCATAACTAATATTATTAATAGTCCAGTGAAATTAGTTTTAAAACTGGACAAAATTAATAACAAGCTGAAAATTGGTGGAAACGTTAAGAACCATGTCCTAAACGAAATCCCAAAAGTCCCAAAAAATCCGAGCTGGGGAAAAGCCGCCATCTTGGAAAAACAGCCGCCATCTTGGATTTTTCCGTTTTTGGCCATATCTTTCAAACAAGTGGTCCTAGTGAGGTCAGACTGGTGTCAAATTGACCGAATTTTACTGCCAAAGTTCTCAGGAACATTAATAAAATATGTTAGACGCGTTCTTACAGCTGTTTTATTCAATTAAGTACTATTAACATAAATAGAATTTTTAAAGTTCAATTTTGACCGTTCCTGTCACAATAGCTAAAACTGCCAATGCAAATAATGTATTTAAACCTAAAATTATAAATCATATTCTTGAAATCGTGAGTATCACATCTAAAATGCTTAAATTATTGTCAGTATTAAATACAGAGACACTATGAGAGGTGTAAGCTTGGCCTTGTAATGCTTAGCGGCTTCCGTCGTTTGGTGGTTCCATGAGATCTGTAAAAAAAAGGAACAATGATAATCTTATCTTTTATGCAGATAATGTCTATATATATTTCGAAATAACTTTCCCTCGTATTAAACACAAGATCGTCAGGGTCATCAACGTCGATGCTCTCCTCTGGGCGGTTCGCACATCCGTGACCAGCGCTGTATCCACACATTGTTGTGCAGCGTAGGCCACTCAGTAGGCAAGCGCATTTGCACTCACATCCGGATCTGCAGTTGTGGTGTCCAATCGGCTAGTTATGGGGCATCCATATAAGGAAAGAAAGAAAGCCTCTCCTGCTGCAGCGATTTCTCTGTGCGATGCATCTGGCTTGTTGAAAACATGGACCTCACTGCGCAATTTAGCGTTTTCTTTAAGCTGCTAGAAGGACCTGAGTTTTTCCTTTCTAAAGGGGGCGGATGTGGTGTCACAACCAGTAGCAGCGTGGAAGAAAGGGAGAATTGGAAGCAAGCTTCCAAGGCCAGACTTGAGTTTTCCGCTTTTGAAAATCTTGCCTTTTCCATTCTTCTTTCCGGCATAAATATGGACATGTCTTCGTGAACATCAGGAACAGAAACCATCAAGACGAGCAGATCAGTATCTTCTCCCACAATCACAGAACTGACTTCTGTTTTCCTTGAAGTTTCGGCTGCCGTTGAAACAATCAGGGTATCAGCGTCGTCTTCAGCTTGAATAACCTCAATGCCTGCTGTTGTAAGGTATTTTGATTGGAGAGCAATGAAACGCGTCTTGTTGTTCTCGTTTGATAAAAACACTCCTTGTGGTACAGTAGTTGGCGTGAAATCTTCCATAACTGCGTCTGGTGCCTCTTTGCCAGTTCACCTGGCATGTTCTGCATCTTTGATTGTCGGGGCACCATAGGCATCAAACAAAACGGTTGCCTTTTTGCCAAAATGGATGTCAATATAATTGACGTTTCGCTGGCAAATTTGGGAGTAGGTTGCAGGACAGGTCCAAACAACTCGATGCAGAAGGAAACCTCCGTCGACCGTGAACACAGGGTTTGATGGCAAAGTTTCTTCGCAGCTTGAAAACTCTTCTTGGACTTTGTGCCTTTCCGAAGAAGTGTGCCATCAAATAGAGCTGGTGGCCTTGTGGCCAACTCGTAAGTCAAGTACGTTGAAAGCTCTTCTTTACTTCGTATTTTGCAAAGGAGGCGATGAAACAGTAGGTTCGGGTCTATTTCCACTGTGGTGTCCTTAATTTTAATGATCTTGGCCATACTTCCAAGGGAACGAAATTTGTCCTTCCTCTTCAAGTGGACGTCGCTGAGGCATTGAGCTATGATTGACTTCATGGCTTATAAACCAAGGGCGTGGGATTCGTCGCAGTTGACGGTGTCGACGGCCACCACACGTGTATGCAGAGACAAAAGAAGAGGAAGTTCCACGAAAGGGTTGTGAGAACGCAGCCACTCTGTCATCTTGTCAACATCCCCTTTTTCTCTGCCTTGTCGTGTCTCTCGAAGTTCGACGTGTTGATCGCAAATTTCAGAGAAAACACCACTGAAGCGTTCCATTGCATCGACAATACCGGACGTTGCAGGTATGGCGGTCACCCATCGAGCTAGCACCTCTTCAGACATTCCGCGGCCGTGTGTCAGTCCTCCCGCTGACTTCATAGTA
The DNA here is from genome assembly GCA_946902985.2 of Meconema thalassinum. NCBI lineage: Eukaryota > Metazoa > Arthropoda > Insecta > Orthoptera > Tettigoniidae > Meconema > Meconema thalassinum. The sequence goes on along the minus strand of OX336391.1, from coordinate 90,252,593 downwards.
CGCATCAGCACCTGTTCGATTGCCATATCCGTCCAAACTCCACACCAGAATTTGTCGGATCTTCGGACAGTGAAGAAGCCTTTCGTCACAAATTGTTCGATTTCGGACGCAGTCATGGTTTCATTTATCCTCAACATTTGCTGGAGGTAAATGTGAGCGTATTTGGCATAATTGAAATTCCCTGCAGCGTGTAAGTATGGAATCATGCTCTGCACACAATACAGGTGAAGATTCCCTTCCCCGGAACGTTCGGCTCTAACGAAAAGACGCATGATGGTTACCGTTTTGAAATACTCAGTCCACAATTTCGCTGTGCTACCTGATTTGGCGACTTCGTCGAACTTGGTGTAAAACCGACTGGAGGCTTCAGCGAGACATGCAGTGTTGCGGATGCTTGCAACTGTTTCTTCCCCTAAAAGTACCTTTTGCCTCTTCTCGAGTTAAAGCAATATACATCAGACAATTGAATAAATTATAAACCTTTATCTTTCACACGGTACTAAAGGCATTGAACTGCTTTAAGTTTTTCGGTTAAAATCGTATCTCCTTTTATGTCGTCGATGAGAGCAACTCGTGTCAGGAAGTGGGCACGGAGTGCTCAAGCATACGCGTGTCCAGACATCATGTGAATTACGGAATTCTTTGCATAAATTTCCACCCACAAGTCCTCTAAGCCACTTCCAGCCATTAAAGATCCTACAGCCCCCATAAAGGACATTAAGAGGTGGAAATCTCCAAGCCGCAAAGTATTATTTGATAAGGGGCTATTTTCTTCGGCCGAGAGCACGATATCCAAAGCTTTTGCATAGAGCGGTTGGTCAAACGTTACCACACAGGACTGGTTTCTCGCTTCGCTCTGCTCTGCTGCATAAAGGAGGCAAGTGTGAATCGTCGACGGATTTGAAGGCGATAAGTTTGTATATTCATTTTATATTTAGAATTACTCTTATTCCGCCAATTCAGGTAACTTTACTAAGTTAGTGCGTAAAAACAGGTCAACATCGAACTTTGAACACACTATTTATATTATTAACAGTACTAAAATAATTTAAAAAAGCTGAAAGAATACGTCTAGCATATCTTATTAATGTTTCCGAGACTTCGACAGTAAAATCTGGTCAATTTGACTCCAGTCTGACCTCGCTAGGACCACTAGTTCGAAATATATGGCCAAGAACCAAAAAATCCAAGATGGTGGCGTTTTTTTTTCAAGATAGCGGCTTTTCCCCAGCTTGGATTTTTTGGGACTTTTGGGATTTCGTTTAGGACATTGTTCTTAACGTTTCCACCAATGTTCAGCTTGTTATTAATTTTGTCCGAGTCAGAGGTCAATTTTGTCTAATTGCACTGGACTATAAGTGAAATCTTTAGCAGGTATGTACTTTTGTTTCTTCTGACATGGCAGCCAACATTTGCTAGATTCTAACGTTCATGGCATCAATCCGGTCATTAATCTCCCGTATTAGCTGTAATAATCGCGCCCAATGAGCTCATTTATAAATATGGTAATTACATATACAGCAGGGCGTGTAGAGTAACAAGTGAAGGAACTCCGATAGTTGACCGTTTCCGCAGCTAGGTGGTACTAGCGTAACTTGGCCTCTGCTTGCCTGTCTGGCTCGCCTCTACTTCGTATAAAGCTAAGTCCCCGATTCTTGGATGTCACGGGTAATCTCGAGAACCACTGGATGGATTTTGGCGCGGCTTTCACCATTCTGTAAAGGTAATCCCGAGGAAGATTTCTGTAGAAAATAATTTATTTATGATCAAAGGGAGCCAAGCAGTAACGATTTCAAATTTCAGTGAAATGGTCGAAAATAGGACCTGGCGTCCGTGCACTTTTTAAGCTTACGCTGGGCAAACCGATAAAAATATCAATATACTATGAGTGTAAGAATTGTTCAGCATGAAAAATTCTCCAAAAAAGTCCGCGAGAGCATATCTCTAGGCTATCTTTGATACTTTGCCCAATATAAGTGTTTTTAGTTTGGACGGAACGGGGATTTATGTCTCAATCTTAAATTACCGTACGTCTGACAGGAATTCCTTGCCCATTCATAACTGTTCCCGGGCGAAGCCGGGGCGGATTGCTAGTTGTTTATTAAAAGAAGTATTGCACTAAATACTAAGCAAGTTGTGAATAACAGAAACAAATCTTCAAGGGAATACGAACATATTAAAATACTATCCAGAACACACTAAAATACATTTCTAAGAAGAATAGAGCTTACCTCTAAACAGAAACACTATCCTAGGGAAATATAGTAACAGATGATCCTCTGAGCGCCGGCCCTGTGGTGTTGGAGTAGCGCACCTGCCTCTCACCCGGCTCCGTCAGGGATTTTAGTAACTGACGTGAGGGCTGGAACGGGGTGCACTCTGCCTCGTGAGGACAATTGAGTAGCTGTCTGACAGTGAGACAGCGCCCCGGTCACGAAAACCAAGATTAACGGCCGAGGGGACCCGATGCGCTGACCACGCGTCACCCCAATATCTGCAGGCCAAATGGCTGGGCAGCGGTCGCTTGGTAGGCCTAGCCTTTTCAAGGCCTGTAGTGCCAGGGGTTATTATTTTGATCCTCTGAGCAGCACACATTTCGGAACACAGGAAGTTCACAGATCATATCCACACAATCTGAAAAGATATCGCCCCACAACGCGCCTTGCAATGCAACGCAGGCTTTGATAAGATTAAATAGCGCAATGCCTACATTAGTCCTAATGACGCTGAGGAAGAGCAGTGTTGTTCTCAGTTAGTTTCCAACAGCGTTGCTACAGTATTAGTCAAGCCAGCGAAGCGTAAGAGTGCACTGTATAATGAAGTGTATTATTAAATGTAAGATTCGTGAAAACCTGTGATGAATATTTCAACAACTGAAGCTCGTTACAGCAATAAGTGTTAACATATTTAACCATACTGATAATAACGCAACATCTACAGACCAACAGGTCTGACACGTTACACAAGTTATAAAATATTTGTGGCATTTAAGTTAATTGTTGTAAATATTGATGCACATGCCCGCCATAGCCTAGATCAGCGGTTCCCAAGCTTTCTTCCCTCCCGTACCCCTTTATACATATTTAACTGAAAGAGTACCCCCTAAGAAGTAAACTTTTAAAACGTTTAATATTTTACGGGCAATTTGTACATAACTTAATAAAAACATTAATGATAAATAATAACACAACTATTTATAACTTCATTTTTGAATACAGTATAACTAATATCTTTAAATTATTATGTGTGTGCTGTTAGTATGCATTTTATTTCAATACTTGCTAAATATAATTTTCATTTTACTTATATTTAGGCTACTGTCTGTTAGGTAGTCAGCCCGAAGGCTGGTTGGATCCTCAAAAAGCACCGCCGTTACGTTATGTGAGTAGATACCCACAAAAATCCAAGGCAGCACTATTTTGAGGCGTTCTAGGCAAGAAGAGGAGTGAGGTAGTTTGCCATTGCTTTCCTCACTGAGTCAGAACAGTAGTCCTAACCCTATGAGTAGAACCTTTCACAGCATTCACAGGCACTGACTGTGCCCCGAATGTCATTACTAAGCACCACCCACACCTCAGTAGCTCCCATATAATCGCAGCCATGAGTGAGACTGAGACATCGGTGAAAAGCCACCTTTTACTCTAGCCTGTGCCAACTGACAAATGCAAATGTACTGTATTCATCAAGAGATGGCAAACAGAGTGCAAATCATTTAGCTCAGGAAAATATACAATAAAATTACAGTATCGTACATAAGATTATTTAATTTTGATTTTATTTAAAACCAATTTATTCTAGCGATTTGTTTGGCAAAAATAGACAAATCAAGACAATAGCAGTGCAGCGGTGAAAGTGACTGGGATTGGGGTAGGGTGAGTTGGCGAGGGTGAGTATTGACCTTGACATGCGTGAAAAAGACGGCACTGCGCGCTGGTACATTATTATGACTGACACGTACGATGGGAACATGGCGCCCGCCATTACCGTTTATTTTTGGCGTACCCCTAACCACTTCGTTGCGTACCACCAAGGGGTACGCGTACCCCAGGTTGGGAACCGCTGGCCTAGATGAACAGGACCCCCTCCCATGTTTGTGTGTTAAGTGTTAAATAATTCATGTAATATTTCTTTCGAGTTAGAGTGTTTAAATATTTGAACTCTCCGCCTAATATAATTGACGGACTGAAAAGTAGCTATCACACTTGTACTGGCAGAAGTGCCATGTGATACCATCCCTCTTCCAGTTCTTCAGGACATGTGACATTTGTCTAGCGCGGCGGTCTGTCCAAGTTATTCGGAGAATGCGTCTGTACATCCATCCATTCTCTCTTTCACTTTATCTTTTATTTAATCAAATGACCTTTAGTCATTTCAAACCATTTTGCCAGCTGAACACACACTGATGCTAGAAGGGCTGATACACACGTTGAAAATGCAATGTTTCTTAGAAAATGTTTGTTCACTTGAGTCATAAGTCATTTTACAATTAGGGCCTAGTCCGGAATACAAACTTATTTTGAAATTGTAAAATAGTTTTTATTGGCTAAGATAGCCTACCAGTAGTTAAATTTACTATCCTTCTACGTTCTAGAATATTTGGGTAAGGCCTGTCCTCACCCGGAGATCAAGGAGAGTTTTCAATTATTTATCAATGTAGCCTATATGTGTTTTATGGTTAAAATGATATATTTTTGTAATTTAATAAAAATTACAGCGTGAATGGAAAAGCTGGGAATACACCAAGTTTCCACACGTTATCGGGATATCAACCTCCCCTCGTATATATGTTGGTTTGTCTGTCTGTTATTTACAGTATACAAATCTACGTCGTTTCACCGATCTGAACCAAATTTTACGTACTTAGCCTTTGGAACCCTGCGGCAACACTGTTTGCTTGAAAGTTGGACAACCCTCTCCATTCCCTAGATTTATGCCCTTGGCACAAATCTACACCGTTTCACCGAATTGAACCAAATTTTACGTAGGCCTACTTACCTTTTAGAACCCTGCAGGTAACACTTGAAATATGAACAGCTCTCTCCATTCCCTGGATTTAGGCCGAAATATCGAATTTGTTGTAGAAGGACCAATCTAGGCTAAGCCTCGCAAAGAAAGAAACAAAACTCGGGACGTAAAATTTGGTTCAGTTCGAATAAACGGCGTAGATGTGTATAAATAACAGACAAAGGGACACGAAAACTACGTTTTAAGGCTATAGAACCAATCATGTCGGAAGTATTTCAGTGTTGTAGAAGAGTGGAGATACTGGGAATTGAGGTGTAACTATGAATCTACTGTTGGCTGGCAATGCGGGCTGCATCATGCCGCCCCTACCAGTGTTCTGGTGCGGTAATTGCGAAAATAGTTACATCTTGCGCTGCTTACAAATTAGTGATTTTTTCTTCTTAGGGCCCTTAATACAGTTATCGTCATCATCATGCATAACCGTAGGTCACATCTGTTGACTAAATTCACTTACCCTATTCCTTTTTCTTATATATATTTTTTCTATTAGTCGGAAAATTACATGTGCCAATAGTTAGTAGTCGTTTCCATTTTCATTATTATTATTATTATCATCATTAGCATTAGGGGTCAATGACCTGGATGTTACGCCCATTATTGTATACTAATAAACATTATGTTTTATTAACTTAGCTTGCTAGTTTGTCAGTTCAGTAGTAGTCTTAGTTATCACCCTTACAATAAATAAATAAATAAATAAATAAATGAATGAATGAATGAATTGTCTACATAAATAAATAGATTGATAAAATAAATAAATAGATAGATAGATACATAGATAAATACATAAATAAACATAATTCATCACTTTGAGTGTTATGTGACTTTATGAACATTCCACCGGGCGAAGCCGGTTACTACTGCTAGTGCTGTATAAAACGAACACACGATATTGATTTCAGGCTGATGAACCATTACAACTTCTCCCCTCTTCAATCCAAAACTAGTAGTAGTAGTAGTTGTTGTTGTTGCTGTTTCATTTAGGGGCTTCGCAGTATCGTGACCAAATAAATGGTCATTATCTATGTGCGCCCCGATAAACACGGCAAACTACGCCGGCTGTGACTGGCGCAGATCGCGGTCGCACGTACACGGTTCCGCCGGTGGTGGGTGTCCTCCGCTGACTCATATCGTTAGTTCATACGTGTTTTATCATTCATATGGACGTGTATCTGAAAAGTTTAGACGTTGGTGTTGCACGTTTAGTGACTATTGTGATTACTGTGATTGTTGGTCAAGCCTAGATACCAATTCACATTGAGCGAACGTGTGTACATCCATAATTCATATATGAATAGCAGAAAGTCTTGTTCTGAAACAAGACGAAAAATCGAATCAAGTTTCCAGGAAGACCTGTGCCTAATGCCAGTACAATTAGGCGGCTCGCTAAACGATTCAAGGAAACAGGTTCCGTAAATAATAAAAGAGTTGGCAGACATTCTTTCATCAGAAGATGTCAAGTGTGTGTTACACAGGGGCGTATATAAGGGGGGGGGGGGGGTGCTGAGGGGGCTCCAACCCCCACTCCCCCGAAAAAAGCCAAAATTAAGAAAGAGTTGCTTTGGTAAGAGCATAAAATAATATTGTTAATTTGGTTGTACCCTAATCTTAACTTATTGGCTTAGTTATAAACAATATTAAGATTTAAATTATACTAACTCGTGGTGTAGTGGCTAGCATTCTTGGCTGCCACCCCGGAGGTCCGAATTCAATTCCCGGCTCTGCCAAGAAATTTTAATTCTAGTCTGAGGGCTGGAACCGGGTATACTCAGCCTTGTGAGGCAAAACTGTGAGTTCCACAGTACGGTACTTCTGAGAAATAAATTATCAACTTGTAACAAAATAAAAACTTTTTACCTTTCTGCTTAGTAAATTGACAAATATTTAGATACTAGCTGAAGTACCCGTGCTTCGCTACTGGTCATAAATAAATTGATATGTGAAGGTGACAGTTAAAACAGGGGATAGGCGAGGTGCTGCACGGAGGGAGAGTAAGGATGGAACAATTTGTCCAACTACACCGCTCGGCATTGACCTTGTTTTATAGCACACAATTAGGTTTTACTCGCTAACAGTTGGAGATACACGAAAAGTGATAAGGACCATTCTGAAAGAAATTTAAATTTTAAACCTAGTATATGCCATCAAATGTTTGCTATTTCTAAGTGTTCTCTTTTTATTTGAAATTGAAATATGAATGTTTGAAACCAAATGGTGTAGTGACGTCACTTAAATGGTCGCCATCTTTAAATAGTGCAAAGTATTGAAATCAAAAGTAGCCTATATATTAAACAGGCAAATCAGCTACTTCCATGTAAAATTTCATGTAAATCGGACCAGTGGTTCTTTGGTGATCGAGTAATACACAGACACACAGACACATACCATCTCACTTTTATATATTAGTATGGATGTAGTTTTTTGATGTACGAAAAACGTAATTTGAAAGCACCCATGTTTAAGTACAAAAGGAGCCTGGTCATGGCTTCTAATGATTACTATGAGAATTATTGGTGACGTCAGTTACCTGTAGGTTTGCTACGGTACTGTATCTGTTGTGGGCAGTGAAGGAGGTAATGTTCTGCACAAATTATTTACTCTTATAGTCATGTCTTAAGTAGAAAAGAGGGAATGTTCACTGCGTGGTTATCATTTTAGGTTACTGTTTCATTTTGGTTGTTACAAATTATTCTGGTTCTGTTAGTCTTAGTCAAGTCTTCTCACAGTTACTGTATTCCTGATTTGTAATAAAAAAAGATAGCCGGTACAGGTTAACAAAGTCAACAATTAAAACAATGCAGCATAAAAACATTAGGATTAATAAAACATAAACGTAAACATATTAGTAGTAGAACACACCTTAACGGAGAGTATAACACAACAATACAATATATTGCGCGTGATACCTTCCGTCATATGGTAAAGATTCAAATCTCCCGTAACAGCAGCGGCATCAAGAGTATGACATTAGACCCAAAATGTCACATTTAGACGATCACGTGGATTAGCGGCTAACATTCTCGGCTGTCGCCTTAGAAGTCCGAATTTGAATCCGGCTCTGCCAAGAAATTTTAATTCTGGTCTGAGAGCTGGAAAGGGGTGCACTGCGCCTCCCGTGGAAAAACTTGGAAGATGTTTTTCGTGGTTTCCCACTTCTACTCGAAGCAAATACAGGGATAGTTTCTAACTGAAGGCTCATTTTTAATTCTCACCTGAATTACAAATAGCCTACACACACTACTACATCACAGTAACACTGGTTATCAGAAAAAAATCATACACACTTAAGTTCATGGGGGTACATGGCCATGATGTCGCCAAGCCTGTAAATCAATCAACAATAACATAATCATTTAAGCTCATTTAATCTTAATACTAAGTTTCGTGATGATATCTATTGCCGTTGTTACGTTAGGTCGCGTGCAGGGTTAGCCGATGTATTTGTTTTTTTATTATTATTATTTTAATTCCCTACATCGACCCCTGTTAATATAATTTTAAAAAATACGTATTCAGATTTTTAAGGCGTTCAGATTCCTAATATTCTTGTCGTGGTTTGGATAGAAAATGGAGGTCCATGCCCTGGTGTTTACGTCTTGACTGTAGTCATGGAGAAAATGGAGTAGCATGGCCCCTTACAGAGACAGGTGGAAACCTGGTGATCACTTCTTGAGGTAGTGTTGCCGTTGAGAAAATTGAGTGGCATGGTCTCTTACCGAGATAGAATGAAACTTGGTGGACCCGTCTTGTGCTACTGTTGCCATAGAGATGGCCAGCCTTGCCGTTCCTTCATAAGTTAATTTTCTGAATTTATTAGCCTTTGCTCGCGTGAAAATAGGCCGATATCAGAAGAATGAGAAAGACTATCGAAAATTCATGTAGGCAGCCGTTCCTTCTAGGTCCTAAACTATGTGTATGCAAAATTTGGTTGAGATTGGTGGAACGGAGTAGATTTGTATACGGAACAAACCCACATACATAGCCTACGTACATATATACATACATACATACATACATACATACAGGCTTTCACTTTTAAATATTAGATTTGCCATTCATACTCCATAGATCATAATAGAAAATGCATTAAGTATAAAATTGTATTTGTGCTTTGTGTTGTATTTTACAACCTTTTTTGTATTGCCAGTAATAATTATAGGCTATATAAACTTTGAATCTTATCTAAAATAATTACACAAAGTTATATGCTCCAAGATATTGGTTGATATTTTTGGGTATTTTTGCGGTGACAATCCCCTGAGAATATTAACAATTTTTCAGAATAGTCAGCCTCCCCCCCTCCCCCGAAAAAATTGTATAATTGTATATACGCCCCTGGTGTTACAAGAGATGGAGGACATTTTCAGCATCGCCTATGAGCACTGTAAGTACACATTATTGAACATGTTTGGTAAAAGTGTGCATGTGCGCGCCACCACAAGCTGAACCGGGTACGCGCACCCGCGATCTGCGCCAGTCACAGCTGACTTAGCTTGCCCTGTTTATCGGGGCGCTCATAGATAATGACTCTGTTGTTCCGGATACTTGGGGGGGGGGGGGTGTAATCTGCTTCTAGTATGTGAGTGTTCTTAAGCGGGTGAATAAACTTGAGGCACGTTGGACATGATAACCTATGTTTATACATCCCAAGAGCGGAGCAGGGTCATCCAAGCCGATAAGATCCAGGATCTGCCAACATATTTCATTCTTGTCTGAGGACTGAAACGAGGTACACTCAGCCTCCTGAGGCAATACTGAGAAGAAGCGAGTTCCATCCCCACCTCAGCCATCCTCCAAGTGGTTTTCCGTGGTTTCCCACTTCTACTCCAGGCAAATGCCAGGATAGTTCCTCACTAAGACCACAGCCAAATCTTAACCTACACTACAACAGACACCACAATAACAAAATGTTATAAGACGAATTCTATCTACTTATATAGCCTAGGCACACATACCCAAGTACACACCCTTCAAATAAAATAACAACAATTGAAGACAACACCCATCAAAAGCGCCAAGAATTCGTTAAACTGCATCCAGAATCGAAACACCTTAACCAACATCGGTTGTGTGATCCAGTCCCTGTAATTCTACGGAACTCAAGACTGCCCTCACACATTGTGGATTAGGTTGCTTCCCATACAATAGAATTGAACAACGAACTCATGGTAATAGATGGTTACCAATTGCATCAACACCGAGATATTGCCTGTGTAGAGCAGCATAGGACATACAGTAATGATAGTTATTGTTGTTTTAAGGAGCGGAACTACGAGGTCATCTGCCCCTAACATACAGTATGAAGCATATGCAGCTGCTGTAGCTACGGCCAGACTACAAGGCTTACAAGTAACTACGAAATGAAGACCCGTGCCCTGCAACGAGGACTCATCATCGGAGTAGAGGTCAAAGGGAACAAGTAGTGAAGAACTAAATAGCCTATTTTCATATATTCTACTGGTATTACTTAGGACACGAGAAATGAAAACGAGATTTAAAAAAAAAATGCACAGCCACCATTTTTAAGTTATCACAAAATTCCATTAAATTAGACGTCAGTGTATTAAGGCTTGAATGGAGATATACCGCGCCAAGTGTCACAGTGTTCAGATGAAAAGACGCCAGAAAAATCAATTTCAATATTTAAATTTCGCGTCGCCGCCATGTTGATTTTGTGCTCACCAGGTTATTGAATGATCCATAGGCGCACTAATGTTAATAGCCTCTATCGACATACAAAATTTCAGTTTGACTGCTGTAACAGATTCGTAGATATTGAGAGCCGTCTAAATATTTCGGATGGTCGCCATGTTAGATTGCTATATATGTAGGCCATTAGATGAAGATGATTGCGTAGGTTTTTTATTTTTTTATTTATTTTGATACAGCCATTTATGGACTACAAATACACAACCATTATTCAGGTCTTCATGTTCTTCAAGGTGTTTCTGCCTTGTTGTTTAGATTCCTGCCAGAGATCTTTCATTCGTTGGCTCCTTCGCAATCGTTCTTCCACTGAAAGAGCAAGTCTATTTTCGGGGGGATCCTTCAGACTTGCAACTTTAGATCTGTATCCTGTCCTGTCCCACACTTCGACTAATCCTATGTTTTCCCTTTTTAAGTCTTGATATACCTCTTGAAGCCATGGAGGTTGTACCTTCCACTTCTCTTGCAGATTAAGAATTTTATTAGCCAACCTCTCGTTCCCCAATCGCTTAACGTGCCCATAGAACATCAACCGTCTTTTCCTTATACTGACAGAAATCCCTTCAAACTTGTTATATAGTTCTTGGTTAGATCGCATTCTAAATTTATATTCTTCCCCAGGTACTTTTTTGGGACCTAAAATTTTTCGTAAGAATTTCCTTTCTTTTTTCTCAATTTCAGCAATGTTCATGCTTGTTAAAGTTTCTGCCGCATAGAGGCACTCTGGCTTAACAACTGTGTTATAGTGCCTATTCTTGGTATGATACGAGAGGGACTTGGACTTATAAGTGTTAATGCAAAGTCTAAATGCCATATCCATTTTCCTAGCCCTTTTTTCAATGGCGAATTTCTCATTCGCATTGGGAGTTAAAATTTCACCTAAATACTGGAATGCATAACTCCTCGAAATTGTCCCATAATCAGTATTCATTTCCTGAACCTGATCTCAGTTGTCCAAATTCATATATTCTGTTTTTTCGAAAGAAATTTGCATACCTATTTTTTCAGCTATCTCCTTGAGTATCTCAATTTGTCTGGTTGCAGTTTCAAGATCTTGTGCACAGAAAACAACATCATCTGCAAATGCGAGGCAGTCTATTTTGAATCCAGTATTTCTATATCCAAGTTGAATTCCTTCATGAATGCCTTGTTGACTTGTCACCCTGCGCCATTCTCTAATTATTTTCTCTAAAACACAATTAAACAAAAGGGGGGAGAGGCCATCACCTTGTCTCAATCTTGTCCTGACCTCGAAAGGTTCTGAGAGTTCTCCAAGAAACTTGACTTGTGAGTAGGTATTCGTCCAAGTTTGGCGAATGAGAGATATTGATTTTTCATCGACTCCAAATTCTCTCAGAATTTCTATAAGGGTCTCACGGTCTACTGAGTCATATGCTTTCTTAAAATCAACAAATGTCAGGATCACCTTTTTATTGTTTCTCATGAGTTTTATTTTTATTAAAGATTTGAGAATAAAGATCTTTTCGGCACATGATCGTCCTTTTCGAAATCCTGCCTGATATTCGCCTATCTGTTTTTCAAGATGTTCTTCTATCGTCGTTGCAATGCTTTGGACAATATCTTATATGCTACAGGAAGTAGGTTTATAATTCAAAGTTTCACTTTCATCGCATGATTAGGACACACGAAATTTAAAAAATTAAAATTTTGCACAGCCGCCATCTTGAGATTATGTAGGCTAAACAATTGAACTAAGTTAGATGTCAGTGCATTACAATGTGTATAAATGCAAAATAATTAATGCATATTGTGATCACACAACTGATCAGTTGATAGATGTGCCACGTTCACCACTAGGTATCATTGATATCTGGTAGCGAAAGTTGGAACTACTTGAAATTGAACGGAACTTGTAGCTCACCCTAAGTGTGTCCGCTGGAAGCAGCTACAGACTCTGGCGAGCTGAACATGTCCTCGGACACTCCCGGCACTAAAAGCCATATGATAAATGAATTATTGGACGAGAATTCAATTATCGTTGCTGGATACCAAATGAAGGACTTGATGAGGATTGTAGACTGCAGCATTCTTCTTGTGTTTCATTCAATTCGCATAATTTGGTGTGTTAAGTTCAACGATTCGCTCCGAGCATGAACATCTCCTTCTCATTCATCTCTCATTGCTTGGTGTGGAAAGTTCCAGAGCGCCCTCTCCCTGCCCTTTGCTCTCCGCTACATCAACAGTTTGTGCATCATCATGAGAATTAACGAGTGACATGAAATGAAATGAAAGATAACTTAACTAAAATATCTTGCCACGAAAAGCTCAATGCGAGAGGTGAAGTTTCTTTAGCCACAATATGCAATACAGTATACCATACCCCCACTTCTTGTGGACAGTGGGGTTCTCCTCCATGACGCATGCATCTCGCCACCCAGTGATTACCACGTGTTCGGTCAACTGAAGAGGTTCGCGGCAGGCCAAATGTTCATATCCTACGACGACGCGAATATCCTTGTCCTGTGTTTCTTCACCGAATTATACAACAGTGCCTTTTCCAGACTAATGTTGCGATGGGACAACTGCCTGAATTGCGATGGTGACTCCTGTATGTGGAAAAATCGTCAAAAGTACTTAGAACACTGCCTGTCTTTTGATTTACCCATGTGTTTATTATTATGACTAAAAACAAAAAAGGGGCAAAGACTTCGGACATTCACAAGTCAAGTACCGTAGCAGAGGAACTACGCCCAGATCGTGACGAGACTTAGGAGAGGAGATGACAATCGTATCGGCGCAAATTAATATTCAAGGCCAGTTTTTAACATGAAACGGAGAAAATCCAGCGCGTACCAGTGAGAGCACGACGCCAACTTTTGACTAGTGTTTGTCTACGAAGGCGAACACGATGTATATTTTATAACCGTATTCTAGCTTCAACATTCGGTATAGTTAATGGGTCCAATCCTCCTCCGCGTTATTTTCTCACACTCAGCAGAACAGCTTTGAGAACACAGAACAAATTTCCATGGATTGATGGTTATAATTGGCCTGTTTGCCATCTCTTGATGAATGCAGTACATTTGCATTTGTCTGCTGGCACAGGTTGGAGTAAAATGTGGCTTTTCACCGATGTCTCAGTCTCACTCATGGCTGTGATTATATGGAAGCTACTGAGGTAAGGGTGGTGCTTAGTAATGAGTTGACATTCAGGGCACAATCAGTGCCTGTGGATGCTGTGAAAAGTTCTTCTCATAGGGTTAGGACTACTGTTCTGACTCAGTGAGGAAAGCAATGGCAAACTCACCCTTCTTCTTGCCTAGTAGGCTACGCCTCAATATAGGTCTGCCTTGGGTTTTTGTGGGTATCTACGCACATAACCTAACGGCAGTACTTTTTGTGGATCCAACCAGCCTTCGTGCTGACTATCTAACAGACAGATGGTTGTAATGTCTTGACAAGCAGACGTCGTTTCTGTAAAAAATCTTGTTACAGCATCCCATTTGCAATACACGTCATGTGCTAATTGTTGTTAACTTCCATTCTGCGGACGTACTTTATACTATACTGTAATTCCGTTGAAACTCTTGAATATTTATTTGGGCCAATAGTGTTTTTGCCCGGTAATGTACAGTCGCTCTAACAAATAATAGTTCTCGAGCTTAAAGCCATATTCTCATTAGGACAGTGACCAAGCAAGAGTTTGAGGCTAGGCTGAGCGGCACTGACCATACACAACTTGTTGTTTCGATTCTGGCCCCACAGATCCCCAAAGTACTGAAGCCCTCAAGGATAACAACCGAACATTTGACTTCTTTTCAAAGTTATGTGATATCCAATATGTCCAAAGAATACAGGCAATACCATCACCTTATTTCAACAAGGTAGATTTAGTTAACGCTATTTAGTTAATCATTCGACGAAAACCCTTTTAGTGAGGAAACCTCCAACAATGCAGCGTGTATTCTCTTTTCAATCTCTGAGGCAAAGAGAGACCAATGGGAGAAACTGATGGCAGACTGTGACATGAGTAGAAGCAGTCAAGGAGCTTGGAGATTATTAAGACGTCTAAATAATGATCGTTCTCAAACAAGTATACATGCAAATGTCAAAGCGGATGAAATTGCACACCAGCTCATTAAAAATGGAAAATCTACTAGTTCCATCAAGACTAGTAAGAAGATACTAGAGAGGAAACCTGATCAAGAAACCAGTATTCTACATCAACCTTTTACTCAGGCTGAGCTTGATCATGCACTGAACAAAACCAAGAATGGCAAAGCAGCTGGCCTTGATGACTTAAGAGTTGAGCAAATTAAGAATTTCGGTCCAGTCACAAAGCACTGGTTAACAGAGCTAATGAACAAATGCATCCAATCATGCAAGATCCCGAAATTATGGAGGAAAGCCAAAGTTATAGCCATTCGTAAGCCAGGTAAGGATCCAAATGACCCAAAGAGCTATCGACCTATTTCGCTCCTTTGTCATCTGTACAAGATCCTTGAAAGACTCATACTCCACAGACTAGAGGCTATCTATATACCACAGCAAGCTGGCTTCAGAATTGGGAAGAGCTGTACCTCTCAAGTGTTGAAGTTAACGCAGCATATCGAAGATGGTTTTGAATGGAAACAGATCACTGGAGCAGTGTTTATCGACTTCACAGCTGCATATGATACTGTCAACCATAGACGTCTCCTCATGAAACTATACAATGCTACGAATGATTACCAGCTTACCTGCTTCATAAGAAATCTCCCTGAAAATAGAAGATTTTTCGTCGAATTTCAGGGGAAAAGAAGCAGGTGGAGATCACAGAGGAACGGATTACCTCAGGGAAGTGTGCTCTCTCCGTCATTGTTCAACATCTACACCAATGACCAGCCGCTACCTGTAGGAACACAAAGCTTTATCTATGCAGATGACTGTGCCATCACCACTCAAGACTCCTGCTTTGACGCTATTGAGCAGAAACTATCTAATGCACTTACAGAGCTGTCTGCTTACTACAAGGAGAATCAGCTGAGTCCAAACCCCAATAAAACACAGACTTGTGCCTTCCACCTTAAAAATAAAATGGCAAACAGAACCCTTAAAATCACTTGGGAAGGAACCACATTAGAGCACTGCATCTCACCAAAATATCTTGCAGTTACCCTCGACCGTGCTCTCACTTACCAGAAACACTGCTCGAACACCAAGCAAAAAGTGGCAGCCAGAAATAATATTATAAGGAAGATAACGGGTACTACATGGGGGGGGGGGGCACATCCCAATACTGTGAGAACCTCTTCCATTGCTCTATATTACTCTGCTGCGGAATATGCATCCCCAGTATGGTACAAGTCAACCCACGCAAGGAATGTAGATACAGCTCTAAAAGATACCTGTCGCATTATTACCGGATGTCTAAAGCCTACTCCTTTGGATAAATTGTACAGTCTTGCTGGCATTGCCCCTCCTAATATTCGTCGTGAGATTGCAGCAAAAATTGAGAAGAAGAAGAAGGCGGTAACATCTAAAGCTCACCCTCTGTATGGATACAAGCCAGCTAATTCGAGACTCAAATCAAGGAAAAGTTTCCTCAGAATTACCGAGGCTCTTAAGGGGACACCTCAACAATCCCGAATCCATCTATGGCGTGCAAGCTGCAATCGCTCCGAAGAATGGCTGACACCTAGTGAAGAACTACCACCTGGTCATATGCAGAAATGGAGTACCTGGAGATCTCTGAACAGATTACGGGCAGGCGTGACAAGATGTAAAAGTAACCTGCAGAAGTGGGGTTTCGACATCGAGTCCTCATTGTGTGAATGTGGTGTAATCCAGACTATACTCTGTGAGCTACCAGAAAGGGATTGACAGTTATCGCCTCGCCATGTGGTCTGAGAACGAGGTTGCCAAACTGCTCGCTCCTACCGCGCGCGCGTGGGCAAATGAGTTACTGCAGTACATTCAACTTGCTATAATATATTTAATAATATTATTATTTCAGTGATAAGCCACAGAATTATTTAGAATCTAGAATAGTTGCTACAGATGTAGAATATACAATATCTCCTTATTTTTTGCGATAATAGTAACGGCTTTAAGAAAACGCTGAGTTCGATAACTTACAATAATGTTAGCCTGCATTTTTTCTGTGACAATCTACTGCTTCAGGCTTAAAAGAGGATTTTGCTCCTATATTGCGAACGAAATAGTTAGGCCAGGTTTGCACTTAAACCCGAGAAATATTTATTCACATGCTTTCAGCGTGTTTTTCTTACAGCTTATTAAGTACCATATGTTCGAGTAGAAGGTCTCGGCATTTCATCAGCTCTCACTACCATTATTGCTACACGAGTTAAGTTTGTCGCTTAACAGTCTTCTTTAGTGATGTACTAAGAAGTTGTCGCTACTGCTAAGTCAGTAGGTCTCGTGGTTCTTACTTCTGATGAGTAGTATCTGCTATGAATGAGAACTCGTTGGTTAGTTTGTAGACGTATTTATTAATCTTTGACAATCCAATATATACAAGTTAACACCAGACAGTCAACCTGTTTGGTCGCTGCTGTAACTGGAAGAGTCAGTGTGCTCCTCAGCGCAGGGCTTTTATACAGTTCCTTCTCAAGGGGGGGAACAATGTGCGTCATACAGAATATGGACTCACCCTTCACAAGGGGGAGGACAATGTGCGTCATACAGCATATGGACTCATGGTTCCGATAACAGGAATTCTATGAAGTGAACACTCATAAGCAGTGTGTCATTTCTTTGGTTCCGAGAATAAGAATTCTCTGAATTGAATACAAACGAACACTCATATGCAGTGTGTCATTTCCTTGGTTCCGAGAATAAGAATTCTCTGAATAGGGGCTTTTATACAAATCCTCCCTTCACAAGGGAGAGAGCCATGTGTGTCATACGGGATATTGATTCATGGTTCCGATAACAGGAATTCCATGAAGTGCACACTCATAGATAGTGGGGTGAACATGTCGAGATATACAGAATGACAGATACACATCTGCAGTAATAATAATCATAAATCTTAGTTTAGAATGGGGTATGGAGTTCGACCCTAGACGGAATACATAACTCCTCCACCCTTTGTTGATCGTTATCGTCCTCGATAACAATTTTCTTAATTCTATTTTTTACAGATTTAATACATTGATTTATCCTTGTTCTATATATTAACAGTATAACACAGAAAATAAGTATTATAATACTTGTGTTCACAGACACAAAAGTCTTCATTTTAGTATTAAAGAGTATACATGCGTAATATTGGGTATTTTTTATACAAGGTGCGTTAGACCATCTTAAGGTAGGTCCTTGCAAGTAATATTTTTCCGGAGGGATTAATATTAGATTATTGCTAGGTACAGGAGAAATTTTACACAATGTATAAGTTTTAGCATCAGTGATTGGCTTATATAATATTACAACCATTTCTTCGTTCATCATGAGAACTTGCGTTTTTGACAGTTTAAGGTTCTCAAATTGATGATACTGGTCAGTATGAATTATAGTTTTTGTTGGGTAGATTAGTTGTAAATGTTTTACAACATTTGTTAAATCCTTTTGGGAGAACATCTTGATATTTGTCATTTCATTAAATGACAAGCTAATAGTATCTTGCATCACTTGTATGATTTTATCTAATTTGTTCGTACACAAGAGCACATATTGATGATGTTCCAGAAGGTTAATCTTGAAGTCTTCTTCTTGTAAAATACCTTTAATTACCTTCATATTATAGTTTACATGGTTCATTTCATTATAGAACTTTTGAGAAATGGAGTTACTGAATGATACTCATTTATTAGTATGTTTAATTTCTTTGGCGTTACTTTGTTTTAATGCTTTTAATTGTTCCTGTAGATTGTCTAGATCATCTTGGTCTAGATTTCCTGATATGAATTTAATTATACTACCTAAACCATTTATAAGACCTCTCTTACTTCTAGGTGTAGCAGGCAGCAACTTATGTAATTCCTTTTTTGTTTCTTTAATTGACTCTCTTAATTCTGATATTAGATAAGGAAAAGTATTATTGCTTCGTTATACGAGACTTGAGATAGTGTCTTGAATATTATTATAAGATTCTTTTAAACTCGTTAAATTGAAATGAAACATGAACCGGTGATAATCGTTAATTATTAAGGCTGGTCCTAATGAGTCGGCATAGAATCCTTGTGTCTGGATGGGCTGTGTGATGATAGTGCCATATCCAGCGAGGAATCTGGAATAAGAAATTTTCTTTTTGGTTTAATGTCCCGAAAATTCCTTACATGAGTTTTACCGTTTCTCATTTTACAGTATACCCTGTTTTCTTCAATTTTGGTAATGATACCTTCGTTGTACAGGTTTTAGGATTTCTTGTTTCTGGTGAGAGGATCTAATACGTAGACAGTTTCATTAATTTGGTAATTATGATTGAAATTGTCGGTGTTTGGTTTAGTATGACTCTCTTTTACAATTTTCAACTGATTTCCTTGTCTTTCAATGTATTCATTGATTTTGGGACATGGCCAGAAGATGTGGTCTAAAGCCCTATAGTAGGGTCCGTATAGAACGTTGAAAGGAGGTTGTTTAGTAGTGGAATGGATTGAAGAATTGTAATTCGTGATTGTGATGGTCACGAGCTCTGAGAGCGGAGTGAACTTATCGTGATCTCTGGAGATACGAAGTTTCTCTAGAAGGGCCGAATTCAGTCTTTCTACTGGAGAATTAGATGAAGAATTCAAGGGGGTAGTAGCGTGATATTCGATGTTCGTGGCTTTACAATATTCTTTTATGACATTGTTTTCGAACTCTCCTCCTTGGTCATGTGTGATTTTCTTTGGGAATCCATGGTGGGAAAAGTAAACTTGTAATTGGCTTAGTGTGGCCAGACCTGTACCATTTGGTAAAATGTAGGCTTGTCCATACTTTGAGAAAATGTCAATTATAGTTAATATGCGACTTTGCTCGAAGTGAAACGTGTCGATGTGAATTTGAGAGAAAGGGTGATCGGCGGTGATGGGACCTTGGTTCGATACCTCGTTAGGGTGTCTCTCGTATTTGTTTCTTTGACAGAGGTTACATTGATTAATGATTGTCCTAATTTGTTCTCTTAAATGAGGCCAGTAGTATTTGGTCTTAAGATGTTCGTAAGTTTCTACTATACCATTGTGGTTTTCAGAATGATAGTGTGAAATCAGATGTCTCTGAGTTTCGGGGCTTTCAATGTCTTCCAAGAATTTGGATGACCTGATAATGATTAGTTCAGAAGTAAATAGCTTCTGGCATGCCCTGATGAATGGGATCTCGAGAGTGATATCGTCAAAATAAGTAGCGTACTTGTTTGAGGTTACTATTATTTTCAGGAGGTGATTTGCTAAATCTTCCTGAAGATTCTTCTTTGTGACAATCATTATGTGTCTGGTACATTTTTTAAACAGGTTTTGTTTAAGTACCTTGGGATAATTACCATATTTTATAATAATCTGATTGCGGTTTTGGTTTAAGTTCCGTTCAGATATTTTCAATGTGAATATGTGGTCTGCTTGGTTTGAATGGACAGTTTCATTATCCATATCATTTTGGTAGGTGTCATCTCCGGGGATGGCAATGATTGAAGCTGCTTCATCAGCCATGTTAATCTCTACTCTAGAGAGTGCGTCTGCGACATAGTTTTGTCTTTGACGTAATCAGACTCTCCTGGTTTTGTGTGGGGATATTCTTGAATGTTACCGTATGTAATGGAATTTATTTCCATTGGCTCAACTAAAATTGGTTCCTTAAACTCGTGTTTTAGTTGTCTCTCTGTGGGCTGTATGGCTTGGTGAGTTTTGGCATCTAAGAGATACATTTCACCATATTTAAAATTCAGAACATACTCTTCTTCTTTTTCGATATTGACGGGAATCGCAGTGTTAGCTGTATCTACCGTGGGTTGAAAATGATTCACTTGATTATGTGAAGAATGAAAGTGAAACGGTATGTCTGTGCTGTTGAGAGTGACTAGGTTCGAGGCGTAGTCAATCTTTGCGTCTAATTGAGCGAAATCTGCGCTACCTAAATTATTTAAGTCTTCGATTTTGATGGCTGGGCCAAGCGAAAATCCTGAGACTGTTCCTCTGTATCGTACTCATATTCATAGTACTGAGTGTCGTACTCTTTCGGATAGTTTTGTATGTTGTACTCATCTACATACTCTAGTGATTGCTGTATGGGACCTAAAGCTTCCTGTTCGATGTCTTCTGAAGGTTCTAAGTGAGCATTCAGATTACCTCTAATGGTTGAAACACCGGACATCGGCTGTGGAAATCTTTGCTTGTTAGTGGGTGTGAAACGTCGCCCAATATTATTGGGAGTTGGGTAAGGACGATTCATAGAGTTTGGTGGCTTGAAAGGCTGAGTGTTCGGAGCTTGAGCGTGTCCGAAAATTGGTTGTGGTTTATCTTTAAAGAAGGGTCTGTGGGTTTGATTTTGCATGAAAGGTTGGTTAAATGGGTTCCTTGGTGGAGCTGGGTTAAAATTCGAGAATGGATTGTGTGCTGAGTGGCCTAGTGGTCGAGCTGTAGGAAACTTGCTAGGAGGTAGTTTTCCTCTTAGTTGGTCCATGTAATCTTCATGGGCACGATCGTTATCATAAGACCTGCATAACCTGAGGCAATGATTCAGGTCTGTAACCTGTGCATATCTTAAGTATGAACGGTAGGGTTCCAAAACTCCTGCTTTAAACTGTTTAGGCTTAACTCTTCAAGTTCCCTTAATTTCAATTCCAAAATTTGATTTTGGTAATTGAGTTTGCATAAGCTTTTGCATTGCAAAGTCAATCCTTCTAATTTATCATGATAGTCATTGTATGATTCGTTTCTTTTCTGGTAGGAATTAGAGATCTCCTGGATGAGAAGTCTCTCGTCTTTGACGTTTTCGTATTTTCTTATGAGTTTATCTTTAAATTTTTCATAAGTACTGTTGGCTTCTAAGTCAAGAATGCTACATGCTTCACCTTTTAGTTTTGACTTTATGACGTTAAATAGGAAGTCATTTATTAATACTGAGTTTGTAGCTGACGCTATTCTCTTGTGAGTGTTTAGAAACGATTCTGTTCTTGCTAAGAAATAGTCAAGACTGCAAGAATTAGTGACGTTAAATTCAGGCAAAAGCTGTATCTGAGCATATTCGAACTTTGAAAGTAACTCGGTTTCAGGCATTTTGGTTGAATTTATAAAGACGGTTTTCAAAATTGTTTATAATAAATATTTAAATCGTTAGATTAAATTTTGTAACAGTTGTTACTTTTAAAAGTTAATTACTTACTTATAAGTGTTAATATTAATCAAAATATATGTGAAAGAGCCCCGGCTAGGTTTTCACAATAAAGGAAATAACTTATTATTATTATTATTATTAATCAAAATATATGTGAAAGAGCCCCGGTTAGGTTTTCACAATAAAGGAAATAACTTATTATTATTAATAATCAAAATATATGTGAAAGAGCCCCGGTTAGGTTTTCACAATAAAAGAAATAACTTATTATTATTATTATTATTATTATTAATCAAAATATATGTGAAAGAGCCCCGGTTAGGTTTTCACAATAAAGGAAATAAGTTATTATTATTATTAATCTAAAATTAATGATATGTGGATATCTCGTTTAGATTCTCCACAATATGAACTAGTAAAATGATAAAATTAATTATATGTCTTCTGAAATGAGGATGATGATTGATGATGATAATAAATATTTAATTATTTTATTAATTCCTTTAATACTGACAAGCGAAAGACCAGTATGGGCTGCACTAACTCACGTTTGTTAGGAAATGATATTACTTTATTATTAATTTTTGTTTTAATTGTTTAATTACAATATTAATTCAAAAGTAAATAAAGAGTGTAAGGTCTGCTAATTAGAGCCCACTAAATTATTTCCTCTTGAAAGTCATGATTATTTATTATTAAGTATTTATTGTTTGTTTTAAGTTTATTAAGTTTAATTCAAATCGAAATGACAAGGCAAACTCTACTAGTTAAAGTTTACTGTAATTTGTTTTCGTTTGAAAGGGAAAGAATGTATTATTTAGGTTTTATTATTATTATTGTTGTTGCTCTCCCAATTTGTTACTTGAAATATTGAACCATGCTTTACTAATAATACTCTAGTTCACAAATAAGGTATTATTTGGAGTTTGACTTACAGACAAGAAAAGATGATCAGTGCTGGCTGCATCCTCTTGGAACTGCGGAGTCGGTTGGTTCTCTTGTGTCGTCGTGTGGTCGGAAAGCGCTTCTGGAGCGTTGTCGGCACGTACGGCGATGGCGGTCGGTTGTAGCGAAAGGCGTTTACTTGGAGCGTGAGCTTCTTGGAACGTTTGTCGGCGAACTTCCTTCCTTCCGTTAAGTTAGCAAAGTTGGTTGTGGACGAAAGGCGTCTCTCTTGGTACGTTGTCAGTTCCACTTCTAACTTGCTTCCTTCAAGCTAGCGAAGTCGTTTGTGGACGAAAGGCCTCCCTGAGGTTGTAAGTACCACTCCTGGCTTGCTGGCTGATTCATAGAAACGATGACTGCATCTAGTACTGAAGATAGGTACCTTGGTGTCGCTAGTATAGTGACGAAAGGCCTCCTTGTGAGGTTTGTCAGAACACTGTACTAACTTACTCGTAGATTATCTGGCAAGGATAATCGTTACCTATCCTCGGACTGGGCCCCCAGTTAAGTTTGTCGCTTAACAGTCTTCTTTAGTGATGTACTAAGAAGTTGTCGCTACTGCTAAGTCAGTAGGTCTCGTGGTTCTTACTTCTGATGAGTAGTATCTGCTATGAATGAGAACTCGTTGGTTAGTTTGTAGACGTATTTATTAATCTTTGACAATCCAATATATACAAGTTAACACCAGACAGTCAACCTGTTTGGTCGCTGCTGTAACTGGAAGAGTCAGTGTGCTCCTCAGCGCAGGGCTTTTATACAGTTCCTTCTCAAGGGGGGGGGGGGGGGAACAATGTGCGTCATACAGAATATGGACTCACCCTTCACAAGGGGGAGGACAATGTGCGTCATACAGCATATGGACTCATGGTTCCGATAACAGGAATTCTATGAAGTGAACACTCATAAGCAGTGTGTCATTTCTTTGGTTCCGAGAATAAGAATTCTCTGAATTGAATACAAACGAACACTCATATGCAGTGTGTCATTTCCTTGGTTCCGAGAATAAGAATTCTCTGAATAGGGGCTTTTATACAAATCCTCCCTTCACAAGGGAGAGAGCCATGTGTGTCATACAGGATATTGAGTCATGGTTCCGATAACAGGAATTCCATGAAGTGCACACTCATAGATAGTGGGGTGAACATGTCGAGATATACAGAATGACAGATACACATCTGCAGTAATAATAATCATAAGTCTTAGTTTAGAATGGGGTCTGGAGTTCGACCCTAGACGGAATACATAACTCACGCACCAGTCATAACGCTGTCAGTAATCTTGTTAGTTTTCATTGTGGCAGCATTAACATTCATCAAGTCGGCTACTTAGCTTAACGTCTCAAGCTACGCCTTAACTTTGGAGAGAGGAATTTGTTACTCAAAGCAAAATCATGTTTAAGAAAACACACACACAAAAAGTGAACTGTCAGTTCAGAGATTTAAAAAAAGGAAACTTATCATTTGAAGGATAGCATCAAGGACCTTCACACTGGTAGCTAGATGATGGGTGACCCACTAAGACTGACATTACTGGGGATTCTCGTTGCAGGTGTATCCGTAGATTTATTTCCAACTAGTCATTTTAAACGAAGGTTCAGGTAGGTAGTTATTGGAGTTTGACACATTTATTTTGACTTTCCTCGAGCTGGAATATCTCCTTGCAGATCTTCACTACTGTATTCTTATTGATGTTTAGGGCATCACAAGTTCTCTCGATAACTTTACTAAAAGGCACTAAAGGACCGCCGTTATCTCTCTCCTTCTCGAAATATTCTCGTAAAGTACATACCAATTCACGGGACTGACCTCGCAGAACGATTCCTCGCCCAGTGGTTTTCAGTTTACCCTTTCCCTTAGCCAACGTACGCGCCTCCGACATAGCAAAATAATAAGAAAATAGACTGTTAATGTCAATGAAAACTGAATAAAGTCACAAATATAAGTTTCTAATTACTTTTAACTACTGCTGTTCTACTCTACAGTACTACACAAACAATTATTAAAGCACTATTATTATCATTAAAGCACCAACACACGGTTAGAATAACAAGCGTTCACACTGTACAAGTCAGAGACACAGCTAACCATGCACTGACGCACGTGGGCTGTGATATTGCAACGCAGAGAATGATGACATCAACTATGCGATCATGGATTGGTCGAGAGGCAGAGAGGTGATGACTGAGGTGAAACATCCGGCCAAATGTCAATCCTATTCAGGCAGCTCCCAGAGTATACGTCTCATTTGTAGCAGTGCAGCAGGTGCCCTCAAACATGCACAGTACAAGATTTGCTTCAGGCGAGAGAAAATGCACTGGATGTCGCTAACTTCTGGGCAAGAGTAGTCTAGACTCTGGTTTGTTTAGTGTGACTTTGCATTGTATTTAATCCAATAAGAGTTTTAATGTATACATAGTATTAATGCTTCTGATACGAATAAATAAATAAATAACAAGGTATATTTAGGAACGCTATCTGTATTGTGTGGATACAGTATTCCATTAATATCCCGCACGAAGATAGTCTACTATAACCTCTGAACGAAACAACAGAAATACAATTTTATTTATATAAATAAAAATAACAACAACGCACGAATATGAAATATTTAACTACAAACTGTTCGAAAAAGAAATGTCCTCGAAATGCCTACGTACCTGACGAAATATCATGGATCTTATCGTGATCCGAGCAACACCACAGGGAGGAACAACTGTTGTTGTTTCATTTGAGGGGCTTGGATATTGGGGTCATTTAGCCCCATGTACTTGGGTGTGTGTATATATAAAATATTTGATAACCTGTTTTTTTTGTTGTAATTGTTGTTGCTGTTGTTTTTTGTTTGTTGTTGTGTAATTCAGGTGAGTAATGGTATTTCCTATCGTCACGTATGGCTCTGAGTCCAGGACCTTAAATGCTGCATGCCGAAGGAGAATCGAACCCTTCGAGATGACGTGTTATCGAGGAATTCTACGAATATCGTGGGTAGCAAGAAGAACAAATAGATATATTCTGAAGGAGCTAAAAGGATTGCTCCTAAAGCACACTTGCTCCTAATCAACCAAAGGCAAATGTTGAGATTTTTCGGCCATGTTATCCGGCGAGACGCCATTGAGAAGTGTATCATCCAGGGTAAAGTTGACGGCAAACGGCTGAGGGGACGCGCCCCGAACCGGTACCTTGACCAGATAAAGAGTTTGACTATCTATCTACGACTTCAGAAATTATGACAATGCATACAGCAGAAGACCGCGCTGTATGGCGGGGTATTGTTAGCGGAATTGCGTGAAAGATCACGACGTTCGAAATCGAACTACGACCAAGAAGAAGAAGAAGAATTGGGAAGGATGCAGCCGTGGCCTGGTCAGTTTTCCCTCACAGGGCTGAGAGTACCCCGCTCCAGTCCTCAGACTTAGCAGATACAACATGGGCAAGTTTACGGAAAATCGAAATTTCCTTGAACTCCTTTAGAGGAGACCTTTCTTGTAGAAAATTGGACATATGTGTTTCGTGGTAGGATTAATCCTTTACATTTTTGAGCATTTGACTAGGTAGGGCATGAGCAAATTTATTAAAATGGTTGACTGTATCAGTAGGCTTGTTTGTTGACCGTCCATAAAAATGATACTCATTCAATTTTTCAGTTCTATTGTTTAAGTAGAATAAGCGTGAAAGAAACACAGTTGTTATAAGGCGAGGTCATCTGCAAAAACACACAAATAAACCAAATTTCAGATTTCTTAGTATGTATACAAATAGCATAAGATTTTTTTCTATTCATTGATCAAAAAACCAGAAATTATGTTTTTTTTTTTCAATTGATCTTGTCAAGATGAAGTACGAAATGACTGTCTTTTTCCCGTGATGTATGTATGGTTGTATGTTTGCACATCACGTGATTTATGTATGGTTGTATGTTTGCACATCACGTGATGTATGGTTGTATGTTTGCACATCACGTGATTTATGTATGGTTCTATGTTTGCACATCACGTGATTTATGTATGGTTCTATGTTTGCACATCACGTGATGTATGTATGTTTGCATATTACGTGGTGTATGTTTGGTTCCACATGACGTGATGTATGTGTGTTTGCACATCACCTGATGCATGTATGTTTTCACATCACCTGATGCATGTATGTTTGCACATCACCTGATGTATGTATGTATGTTTGCACATAACGAGACGTATGTATTTTGTTTGCACATCACGTGGTGTATGTATGTTTGCACATCACCTGATGTATGTATGTTTGTACATCATGTGATGTACCGTGTATATGTTTGCACATAAGGAGACATATGTATTTTTGTTTGCACATCACGTGAAAACGGCAGCAGATGTTCATGAAACTTGGTATTTAGATTGAGAAGGGTTACAGCAACGTGGCTATAGATCATCTTATTATTACAGCCAGTGGCGTACGCAGGATTTCCTTCTGGGGGGGGGGGTTCTTTAGTATAATAGGGTAATTGTGTACATTACCGGTATTAAAGGGACAGATGACCTTGCTGTTCCGCCCCTTAAAACGACAGTCATCATCATAATTAAAATAATATTTCGATTAATATTCATAAAAGCAAGTATATGCTCCACAAGTAGGCTGCGCTTCTGAAGAGAAGGAGGAGTTTGAAGAGGAATTGCAGAAGCAGCTGGTAGGAAAAAATATGATTGTTATGGGGGACCTCAATGCCCATGTAGGAAGAGAAAGACAAGGTTATGAGAGTGTTCTAGGACCAGAGGGTTGGGGTGGAAGAAATGAGGAAGGAAAGAGACTGTTGGACTTCTGCCAGAGGAACAGCCTGCTAGTTGGGAACTCCTGGTTTAAGAAAAGAGAGAGCCACACAATCACATGGTACAGTGATGACTTGACCAGGAAGTCGGTGGTCGACTATATACTGTATGAGAAAGAACTAAATAAGAACATCACGGACATCAAGGTTATACCATCGGAGAACCTGGATAGCGACCATCGATTACTGGTAATGAACCTGAGAGGGAGTAAGGAGAAGAAAGGGACTGAGAACCAGGAAAGACGTATAAGGATATGGAAACTGAAAGAAGGGGATAGAAGGGTCGAGTACCTCAAAATGGTAAAGGAAGGAATTCCAACAGATGAAGAAAGAGGGGTGGAAGAGGAATGGGCTAGATTTAAGAAGACACTAGTGGGTGCAGCAGAAGCAGTATGTGGGAGGACAAGTAGTAAGAAGAGGTGGAAGGAAACACCATGGTGGAATGAGAAGACAAAAGATATAGTAAGGGAAAAGAATAGAGCCTTTAGGAGGTGGTATCAAAATAGGACGGTAGAGACAAGGGAAGAGTACCAGGAAAGAAAGAAGGAGGCGAAGAGAGTGGTGGCTGAGGAGAGAAGGAAGTGGATGGAAGAGTGGACAAAGATGATGGAGGAGGATAGTGAAGGTACAAAAAAGGTCCTGTATGGGATGGTAAAAAATAAGAGGCGGAAGGATCCTACGGATTATGTTAGAATGGTGAACAAAAGGGGACAAGAGATAGAAAATAGGGAAGAACTGAAGAAAATGTGGAAAGAATATTTTGAAGAACTTCTGAACCCAAATGGAAAAGATGGTGAGGAGGAAGAAATCGGGGAAGAGGAAGATGAACTACAAACAGAAAAGGACTTAACATGGAAAGAAGTGGAAGATGCAGTGAACAAGATGAAAGGAGGGAAGGCACCGGGTGTGGATGAGTTGAGTGTGGAGATGGTGAGAGCAGCAGGAGAGGTGGGGATACAGTGGCTGTACCGAGTGATGAGGACAGCATGGAAGGATAGAAAGACCCCAGAGGACTGAAAAAAAGGAATCATTGTCCCGATCTTCAAGAAAGGTAGTAGAACAGATTGCAGAAACTATCGGGGAATAACACTGATGAGTCATTGTACAAAGATCTTCGAGAAAGTTTTGGAAAAGAGAATTAGGACAAGGATAGAAGGAGGGATGAGGGAAGAACAACATGGCTTCAGAGCAGGAAGGTCCACAGTGGATTTGATTTTTGCTGTAAGGCAGTTACAAGAACAGCACTATGAGTATGGAACAGATCTACTGATGGCCTTCCTGGACATTGAGAAAGCATATGACAGTGTATGCAGAAACAAAGTATGGAAGTCCCTGGAGGATAGAGGAGTAGAGAAATGGACTATAAAGAGGATAAAGGAGATGTACAAGGGAAGCGTGAGCTGTGTGAAAGTGGGAGGAGAGAGATCTGACTGGTTGGAACAAAGAAACGGCCTGAAACAAGGAAGTGCACTGTCACCGTTACTTTTCATTGTGGTGATGGATGACATAATGACCCGAGTGGCACAAGTAATTGGGGACGGAAAGATGAAAGCAATGGTGTTTGCAGATGATTTGATGATTTGGGGAAACAAGGAGGAGGAGGTACAGGAACAGTTGGACGTGTGGGAAGGAATAATGCAAGGATATGGGATGAAATTTAGCATAAATAAGAGTGAGATGGTGATCACAACAAGGAAGAAGGAAAGAACCACAACGGGAATAACAATTGGTGGGGAACAGCGGAAGAAAGTGGAGAGTTTTAAGTATCTGGGAAGCCTGATACAAGATAATGGAAGAAACGATAGAGAAATAAATGAGCGGGGGAGGCAGGCAGAAGCATTTCGGAGGAGTGTGAGAAGCATGTTATGGAGCAAGGATGTCCCTCAGAACAGCAAAAAGATCATATATCGGACGTACTATGTCCCTATCCTGACGTATGCCTCGGAGACCTGGGTTATGAAAGGAAGGGAGAAGAGCAAAATACAGGCCAGTGAGATGAGGTTCTTGAGAAGCAGTATTGGAGCTACAAAGATGGACAGAATAAGAAATGAGAGGACCAGAGAATTAATGAAGGAGGAACCATTACAGGATGGTATAGAGAAATCTAGACTTAGATGGTATGGACATGTAAAACGAATGGAGGAGAAGAGGATACCCAGGAGAGTACATGAGACGAAGTGGGAAGGAAAGAGACCGAGGGGAAGACCGAGAGACAGGTGGCTGAAGGGGGTGGAAGAAAGCGTGAAGAAGAGAGGAGAAGACTGGACAAGGGTGGAGGCTGAGAGATGGTGGGAAGACAGAAGACGTTGGAGAGGCTTGTGTTCCAAACAGACCCGGCCAGTGGCTGGAAACTGTGCAAGATGATGATGATGATGATGATTCATAAAAGCAACAATTAAGTAACCGTTCTCTTTGCATGAAAAATATTTTAGGTCTCATTTTTTCGACACAATAAAAAATTGAAAAGAAATTCTAAAAAAATATGGAAAACAGTAACTGAATACCTGTATTGAGACTGAAACGATGCAGTGGTATCATCATGACCGTAGTTATGTGGTTGCTTAAAATATTGATATTATGAGAGAAAAAAAATATTGTTTTGCTCTCCGTGTTCCTGCTGCAATTGCTACTGACTCTCAAAATCTGCCTATCTTGATTATTTTATATGTACCATTAATTGTAATAAATTGCAGAAACTCCTCTTTTACTGAATTATCTTTAAGGAAACGGGCACACACAATTAAAACAAACCGGAGTGACGTGAAAAAAGTTACGGATCGCCCACTTCAACAGCAAAACTGATCCACGGGCAGCTCCAACACTGGGAGTAGAGTGCAGGATATTTAGTAAGTGAGGAACGTGACCACACCTAAAGTATATACGGGAGTTAAGACGCCTAACGAGCGATATCGTAAAACAGGTGATAGATGGGACAATATAGGCTATAGATTCAAGTAAAGGAATATCTCTTGGGAGGGGGGGGTTCAACCATGAAACACCCCCCCCCGTCGGTACGCCACTGATTACAGCATGGAGTGCAAGGAAACACCAAACAACAAATTCCGAATATTTATGTTATATTAGGCTATTGGACATAGCCCAAGTAGATTCATGAATGTTTGTATTTTAATGTACGACGAACAATACAAGAGATACTAATTATATAAATTTGTAGTTATTTCAAGTTCTGTCTTCCGAACAACTGTATAATGTAAGAAAACGGCTGAATGTTACAGTAGGCCCAAATAAGATACAAACAATGTAAACTTATCATTTGACCCCCATTAAAAATTTCGTACTGTTGAGTTAAATCTGGGCTGCATTTAATGTTGCCACGCATGTTTCTGCAGACCACTTTCTAACTGGCATTTACAATGTAACTTGTAAGTTGGCAGCTATGTGCTGATCGTCATCAGTCGCTGTGACGTCATTCCATGTTCGGCAATCGTCACACAAAAAAGTTGGCAGCTTTGTCTAGGACGAAAAATGTAGTTCAGAGAATAAATCATTTACCATTTAGTGGTTGAAGGTGGACGACAAACATTCCATGGTAATACGAGTAGCACGTGTGGATCCCCCGTCTTTTCGGGCCGAACAATTAGAATTGGTCGATGGATTAAATTGCAGTGTGTTGGTCAGGTTTTGATTTATGATACATTCGTTTCAAAAAATAGAAAAATTCCACAACTGTCGAACTGGTGCATTGGTTTAATTCTGAAATACTTTGTATGGCTTTTGTGTGAGTGAGGTTTGGTGATCTATCAGGAGTAGTTGTGATGAGAATAGTGATGGGAGATATAGCATGATAAGGTGGGCCGGAGTGCCTATTTTCTTGAGATAGATAAATGATTGTAAGCTCAACTGTAACGATGAAATGTTTCAGACGGTTGAAGATGATCGGGGAAAATGAAGAGACGAAAAGAAATAAGAGAGAATAATCAGGGGAAAAAGAGTGAATACAGTGGTGATTTTTTAGCAAATGTGAAATGGTGAAAGTTGCTGTTGTTGATTAGTCTAGTGCTGATAAAAGACTCCTGAGATGTCAAATAGGCCTACCAAGTTGGTTAGTAGGTTAGCTAGTAATTTATTGTAGTTTTAAGGGGATGAACAGCGAGGTCATCTGCCCCTGGTTAGTAGGTTGTTGTTGCTGTTGTTTCATTTAGGGGCTGTACGACTTCGTGGTCATGTAGCTCGGCGTACTTGCGTGGGTGTGTACATAGAATTTGTCTGGTAACCTGTGTTGTTGTCGTGTCTGTAGTAGTGTGTGTATTTGTAATCCCGGGAAGGATTTGGAAGGAGGCGGCCGTAGCCTCAAGTTAGGAACCATCCCGGCATTTGCCAGGTGTAGAGGTTGGGAAACCATGGAAAATCTCTTCCAGGATGGCTGAGGTGGAATTCAAACCCACCACTTCTCATATCTGTTCTTTAAGAGTCAGAGTGTAACACTCAAAAAAGCCAAGAATGCTAACCGCTACATAAGGGAAGCAGACTTGGTTAGTAGGGTCGTGCGTAGCGGTCGAGTCACTGGGTTTGCTTTCTCCGTTGCTCGTAAATATATGGCCAAGTCGACGTACGCAGTAAAGGGAGGTGTAGGGAAGGTTGGCTACACGTAGACTACGATACAGTGCAGTGTTTGAACTGCGGAAACTGTTTCCCCGAAAAACCTTCCCAGGCAGTGTAACCGTGGATCAGGCAAGTACGGATGAATGCTTTATAAGTAAAATAAGGTGTCCAAACCCCTAACAACCTGCAGAGTAGAGGTACACCTTTACCAGCAACCAGGAGAAGAGTATTAAAGTGGGCGTGGAGAGTGGAAAGCAGGTAATGGTGGACACTGACAGCTGGCTCTCCGCTCTTTGGGCACTCTCACCCACGAGATCCAGCAAAGAGGAGAAGAGTATTAAAGTGGGGGTGGAAAGTGGAAAGCAGGTGATGGTGGACGCTGACAGCTGGCTCTCCGCTGGTTGGACACTCTCACCCGCGAGATCCAGCAAAGAGGAGAAGAGTACTAAAGTGGGGGTGGAAAGTGGGAAGGAGGTAATGGTGGACGCTGACAGCTGGCTCTCCGCTGGTTGGACACTCTCACCCGCGAGATCCAGCAAAGAGGAGAAGAGTACTAAAGTGGGGGTGGAAAGTGGGAAGGAGGTAATGGTGGACGCTGACAGCTGGCTCTCCGCTGGTTGGACACTCTCACCCGCGAGATCCAGCAAAGAGGAGAAGAGTATTAAAGTGGGGGGTGGAAAGTGGAAAGGAGGTAATGGTGGACGCTGACTGCTGGCTCCCCGCTGGTTGGACAATCTCACCCGCGAGATCCAGCAAAGAGGAGAAGAGTATTAAAGTAGGGGTGGAGAGTGGAAAGCAGGTAATGGTGGACACTGACAGCTGGCTCTCCGCTCTTTGGACACTTTCACCCGCGAGATCCAGCAAAGAGGAGAAGAGTATTAAAGTGGGGGTGGAAAGTGGAAAGCAGGTAATGGTGGACGCTGCTGGCTCTCCGCTGGTTGGACACTCTCACCCGCGAGATCCAGCTAAGAGGAGAAGAGTATTAAAGTGGGGGTGGAAAGTAGGAAGGAGGTAATGGTGGACCCTGACAGCTGGCTCTCCGCTGGTTGGACACACTCACCCCCGAGATCCAGCAAAGAGGAGAAGAGTATTAAAGTGGGGGTGGAAGGTGGGAAGGAGGTAATGGTGGACGCTGACAGCTGGCTCTCCGCTGGTTGGACACTCTCACCCGCGAGATCCAGCAAAGTGGAGAAGAGTATTAAAGTGGGGGTGGAAAGTGGAAAGCAGGTAATGGTGGACGCTGACAGCTGGCTCTCCGCTGGTTGGACACTCTCACCCGCGAGATCCAGCAAAGAGGAGAAGAGTATTAAAGTGGGGGTGGAAAGTGGGAAGGAGGTAATGGTGGACGCTGACAGCTGGCTCTCCGCTGGTTGGACACTCTCACCCGCGAGATCCAGCAAAGAGGAGAAGAGTACTAAAGTGGGGGTGGAAAGTGGGAAGGAGGTAATGGTGGACGCTGACAGCTGGCTCTCCGCTGGTTGGACACTCTCACCCGCGAGATCCAGCAAAGAGGAGAAGAGTATTAAAGTAGGGGTGGAGAGTGGAAAGCAGGTAATGGTGGACACTGACAGCTGGCTCTCCGCTCTTTGGACACTTTCACCCGCGAGATCCAGCAAAGAGGAGAAGAGTATTAAAGTGGGGGTGGAAAGTGGAAAGCAGGTAATGGTGGACGCTGACAGCTGGCTCTCCGCTGGTTGGACACTCTCACCCGCGAGATCCAGCAAAGAGGAGAAGGGTATTAAAGTGGGGGTGGAAAGTGGGAAGGAGGTAATGGTGGACGCTGATAGCTGGCTCTCCGCTGGTTGGACACTCTCACCCGCGAGATCCAGCAAAGAGGAGAAGAGTACTAAAGTGGGGGTGGAAAGTGGGAAGGAGGTAATGGTGGACGCTGACAGCTGGCTCTCCGCTGGTTGGACACTCTCACCCGCGAGATCCAGCAAAGAGGAGAAGAGTATTAAAGTGGGGGTGGAAAGTGGAAAGCAGGTAATGGTGGACGCTGACAGCTGGCTCTCCGCTGGTTGGACACTCTCACCCGCGAGATCCAGCAAAGAGGAGAAGAGTATTAAAGTGGGGGATGGAAAGTGGAAAGGAGGTAATGGTGGACGCTGACTGCTGGCTCTCCGCTGGTTGGACAATCTCACCCGCGAGATCCAGCAAAGAGGAGAAGAGTATTAAAGTAGGGGTGGAGAGTGGAAAGCAGGTAATGGTGGACACTGACAGCTGGCTCTCCGCTCTTTGGACACTTTCACCCGCGAGATCCAGCAAAGAGGAGAAGAGTATTAAAGTGGGGGTGGAAAGTGGAAAGCAGGTAATGGTGGACGCTGACAGCTGGCTCTCCGCTGGTTGGACACTCTCACCCGCGAGATCCAGCAAAGAGGAGAAGAGTATTAAAGTGGGGGTGGAAAGTGGGAAGGAGGTAATCGTTGACCCTGACAGCCGGCTCTCCGCTGGTTGGACACACTCACCCGCGAGATCCAGCAAAGAGGAGAAGAGTATTTAAGTGGGGGTGGAAAGTGGGAAGCAGGTAATGGTGGACGCTGACAGCTGGCTCTCCGCTGGTTGGACACTCTCATCCGCGAGATCCAGCAAAGTGGAGAGGAGTATTAAAGTGGGGGTGGAAAGTGGAAAGCAGGTAATGGTGGACGCTGACAGCTGGCTCTCCGCTGGTTGGACACTCTCACCCGCGAGATCCAGCAAAGAGGAGAAGAGTATTAAAGTGGGGGTGGAAAGTGGGAAGGAGGTAATGGTGGACGCTGACAGCTGGCTCTCCGCTGGTTGGACACTCTCACCCGCGAGATCCAGCAAAGAGGAGAAGAGTACTAAAGTGGGGGTGGAAAGTGGAAAGGAGGTAATGGTGGACGCTGACAGCTGGCTCTCCGCTGGTTGGACACTCTCACCCGCGAGATCCAGCAAAGAGGAGAAGAGTATTAAAGTAGGGGTGGAGAGTGGAAAGCAGGTAATGGTGGACACTGACAGCTGGCTCTCCGCTCTTTGGACACTTTCACCCGCGAGATCCAGCAAAGAGGAGGAGTATTAAAGTGGGGGTGGAAAGTGAGAAGGAGGTAATGGTGGACGCTGACAGCTGGCTCTCCGCTGGTTGGACACTCTCACCCGCGAGATCCAGCAAAGAGGAGAAGAGTATTAAAGTGGGGGATGGAAAGTGGAAAGGAGGTAATGGTGGACGCTGACTGCTGGCTCTCCGCTGGTTGGACAATCTCACCCGCGAGATCCAGCAAAGAGGAGAAGAGTATTAAAGTAGGGGTGGAGAGTGGAAAGCAGGTAATGGTGGACACTGACAGCTGGCTCTCCGCTCTTTGGACACTTTCACCCGCGAGATCCAGCAAAGAGGAGAAGAGTATTAAAGTGGGGGTGGAAAGTGGAAAGCAGGTAATGGTGGACGCTGACAGCTGGCTCTCCGCTGGTTGGACACTCTCACCCGCGAGATCCAGCAAAGAGGAGAAGAGTATTAAAGTGGGGGTGGAAAGTGGGAAGGAGGTAATGGTTGACCCTGACAGCCGGCTCTCCGCTGGTTGGACACACTCACCCGCGAGATCCAGCAAAGAGGAGAAGAGTATTAAAGTGGGGGTGGAAAGTGGGAAGGAGGTAATGGTGGACGCTGACAGCTGGCTCTCCGCTGGTTGGACACTCTCACCCGCGAGTTCCAGCAAAGTGGAGAGGAGTATTAAAGTGGGGGTGGAAAGTGGAAAGCAGGTAATGGTGGACGCTGCTGGCTCTCCGCTGGTTGGACACTCTCACCCGCGAGATCCAGCAAAGAGGAGAAGAGTATTAAAGTGGGGGTGGAAAGTAGGAAGGAGGTAATGGTGGACCCTGACAGCTGGCTCTCCGCTGGTTGGACACACTCACCCCCGAGATCCAGCAAAGAGGAGAAGAGTATTAAAGTGGGGGTGGAAGGTGGGAAGGAGGTAATGGTGGACGCTGACAGCTGGCTCTCCGCTGGTTGGACACTCTCACCCGCGAGATCCAGCAAAGTGGAGAAGAGTATTAAAGTGGGGGTGGAAAGTGGAAAGCAGGTAATGGTGGACGCTGACAGCTGGCTCTCCGCTGGTTGGACACTCTCACCCGCGAGATCCAGCAAAGAGGAGAAGAGTATTAAAGTGGGGGTGGAAAGTGGGAAGGAGGTAATGGTGGACGCTGACAGCTGGCTCTCCGCTGGTTGGACACTCTCACCCGCGAGATCCAGCAAAGAGGAGAAGAGTACTAAAGTGGGGGTGGAAAGTGGGAAGGAGGTAATGGTGGACGCTGACAGCTGGCTCTCCGCTGGTTGGACACTCTCACCCGCGAGATCCAGCAAAGAGGAGAAGAGTATTAAAGTAGGGGTGGAGAGTGGAAAGCAGGTAATGGTGGACACTGACAGCTGGCTCTCCGCTCTTTGGACACTTTCACCCGCGAGATCCAGCAAAGAGGAGAAGAGTATTAAAGTGGGGGTGGAAAGTGGAAAGCAGGTAATGGTGGACGCTGACAGCTGGCTCTCCGCTGGTTGGACACTCTCACCCGCGAGATCCAGCAAAGAGGAGAAGAGTATTAAAGTGGGGGTGGAAAGTGGGAAGGAGGTAATGGTGGACGCTGATAGCTGGCTCTCCGCTGGTTGGACACTCTCACCCGCGAGATCCAGCAAAGAGGAGAAGAGTACTAAAGTGGGGGTGGAAAGTGGGAAGGAGGTAATGGTGGACGCTGACAGCTGGCTCTCCGCTGGTTGGACACTCTCACCCGCGAGATCCAGCAAAGAGGAGAAGAGTATTAAAGTGGGGGTGGAAAGTGGAAAGCAGGTAATGGTGGACGCTGACAGCTGGCTCTCCGCTGGTTGGACACTCTCACCCGCGAGATCCAGCAAAGAGGAGAAGAGTATTAAAGTGGGGGATGGAAAGTGGAAAGGAGGTAATGGTGGACGCTGACTGCTGGCTCTCCGCTGG
Source organism: Meconema thalassinum (assembly GCA_946902985.2). Taxonomy (NCBI): domain Eukaryota; kingdom Metazoa; phylum Arthropoda; class Insecta; order Orthoptera; family Tettigoniidae; genus Meconema; species Meconema thalassinum. Next base: position 90,215,415 of record OX336391.1, on the reverse strand, counting down.
TTGGACAATCTCACCCGCGAGATCCAGCAAAGAGGAGAAGAGTATTAAAGTAGGGGTGGAGAGTGGAAAGCAGGTAATGGTGGACACTGACAGCTGGCTCTCCGCTCTTTGGACACTTTCACCCGCGAGATCCAGCAAAGAGGAGAAGAGTATTAAAGTGGGGGTGGAAAGTGGAAAGCAGGTAATGGTGGACGCTGACAGCTGGCTCTCCGCTGGTTGGACACTCTCACCCGCGAGATCCAGCAAAGAGGAGAAGAGTATTAAAGTGGGGGTGGAAAGTGGGAAGGAGGTAATCGTTGACCCTGACAGCCGGCTCTCCGCTGGTTGGACACACTCACCCGCGAGATCCAGCAAAGAGGAGAAGAGTATTTAAGTGGGGGTGGAAAGTGGGAAGGAGGTAATGGTGGACGCTGACAGCTGGCTCTCCGCTGGTTGGACACTCTCATCCGCGAGATCCAGCAAAGTGGAGAGGAGTATTAAAGTGGGGGTGGAAAGTGGAAAGCAGGTAATGGTGGACGCTGACAGCTGGCTCTCCGCTGGTTGGACACTCTCACCCGCGAGATCCAGCAAAGAGGAGAAGAGTATTAAAGTGGGGGTGGAAAGTGGGAAGGAGGTAATGGTGGACGCTGACAGCTGGCTCTCCGCTGGTTGGACACTCTCACCCGCGAGATCCAGCAAAGAGGAGAAGAGTACTAAAGTGGGGGTGGAAAGTGGAAAGGAGGTAATGGTGGACGCTGACAGCTGGCTCTCCGCTGGTTGGACACTCTCACCCGCGAGATCCAGCAAAGAGGAGAAGAGTATTAAAGTAGGGGTGGAGAGTGGAAAGCAGGTAATGGTGGACACTGACAGCTGGCTCTCCGCTCTTTGGACACTTTCACCCGCGAGATCCAGCAAAGAGGAGGAGTATTAAAGTGGGGGTGGAAAGTGGGAAGGAGGTAATGGTGGACGCTGACAGCTGGCTCTCCGCTGGTTGGACACTCTCACCCGCGAGATCCAGCAAAGAGGAGAAGAGTATTAAAGTGGGGGATGGAAAGTGGAAAGGAGGTAATGGTGGACGCTGACTGCTGGCTCTCCGCTGGTTGGACAATCTCACCCGCGAGATCCAGCAAAGAGGAGAAGAGTATTAAAGTAGGGGTGGAGAGTGGAAAGCAGGTAATGGTGGACACTGACAGCTGGCTCTCCGCTCTTTGGACACTTTCACCCGCGAGATCCAGCAAAGAGGAGAAGAGTATTAAAGTGGGGGTGGAAAGTGGAAAGCAGGTAATGGTGGACGCTGACAGCTGGCTCTCCGCTGGTTGGACACTCTCACCCGCGAGATCCAGCAAAGAGGAGAAGAGTATTAAAGTGGGGGTGGAAAGTGGGAAGGAGGTAATGGTTGACCCTGACAGCCGGCTCTCCGCTGGTTGGACACACTCACCCGCGAGATCCAGCAAAGAGGAGAAGAGTATTAAAGTGGGGGTGGAAAGTGGGAAGGAGGTAATGGTGGACGCTGACAGCTGGCTCTCCGCTGGTTGGACACTCTCACCCGCGAGTTCCAGCAAAGTGGAGAGGAGTATTAAAGTGGGGGTGGAAAGTGGAAAGCAGGTAATGGTGGACGCTGACAGCTGGCTCTCCGCTGGTTGGACACTCTCACCCGCGAGATCCAGCAAAGAGGAGAAGAGTATTAAAGTGGGGGTGGAAAGTGGGAAGGAGGTAATGGTGGACGCTGACAGCTGGCTCTCCGCTGGTTGGACACTCTCACCCGCGAGATCCAGCAAAGAGGAGAAGAGTACTAAAGTGGGGGTGGAAAGTGGGAAGGAGGTAATGGTGGACGCTGACAGCTGGCTCTCCGCTGGTTGGACACTCTCACCCGCGAGATCCAGCAAAGAGGAGAAGAGTATTAAAGTAGGGGTGGAGAGTGGAAAGCAGGTAATGGTGGACACTGACAGCTGGCTCTCCGCTCTTTGGACACTTTCACCCGCGAGATCCAGCAAAGAGGAGAAGAGTATTAAAGTGGGGGTGGAAAGTGGAAAGCAGGTAATGGTGGACGCTGACAGCTGGCTCTCCGCTGGTTGGACACTCTCACCGCGAGATCCAGCAAAGAGGAGAAGAGTATTAAAGTGGGGGATGGAAAGTGGAAAGGAGGTAATGGTGGACGCTGACAGCTGGCTCTCCGCTGGTTGGACACTCTCACCCGCGAGATCCAGCAAAGAGGAGAAGAGTATTAAAGAGGGGGTGGAAAGTGGGAAGGAGGTAATGGTTGACCCTGACAGCCGGCTCTCCGCTGGTTGGACACACTCATCCGCGAGATCCAGCAAAGAGGAGAAGAGTATTAAAGTGGGGGTGGAATGTGGGAAGGAGGTAATGGTGGACGCTGACAGCTGGCTCTCCGCTGGTTGGACACTCTCACCCGCGAGATCCAGCAAAGTGGAGAGGAGTATTAAAGTGGGGGTGGAAAGTGGAAAGCAGGTAATGGTGGACGCTGACAGCTGGCTCTCCGCTGGTTGGACACTCTCACCCGCGAGATCCAGCAAAGAGGAGAAGAGTATTAAAGTGGGGGTGGAAAGTGGGAAGGAGGTAATGGTCGACGCTGACAGCTGGCTCTCCGCTGGTTGGACACTCTCACCCGCGAGATCCAGCAAAGAGGAGAAGAGTACTAAAGTGGGGGTGGAAAGTGGGAAGGAGGTAATGGTGGACGCTGACAGCTGGCTCTCCGCTGGTTGGACACTCTCACCCGCGAGATCCAGCAAAGAGGAGAAGAGTATTAAAGTGGGGGATGGAAAGTGGAAAGGAGGTAATGGTGGACGCTGACTGCTGGCTCTCCGCTGGTTGGACAATCTCACCCGCGAGATCCAGCAAAGAGGAGAAGAGTTTTAAAGTAGGGGTGGAGAGTGGAAAGCAGGTAATGGTGGACACTGACAGCTGGCTCTCCGCTCTTTGGACACTTTCACCCGCGAGATCCAGCAAAGAGGAGAAGAGTATTAAAGTGGGGGTGGAAAGTGGAAAGCAGGTAATGGTGGACGCTGACAGCTGGCTCTCCGCTGGTTGGACACTCTCACCCGCGAGATCCAGCAAAGAGGAGAAGAGTATTAAAGTGGGGGTGGAAAGTGGGAAGGAGGTAATGGTTGACCCTGACAGCCGGCTCTCCGCTGGTTGGACACACTCACCCGCGTGATCCAGCAAAGAGGAGAAGAGTATTAAAGTGGGGGTGGAAAGTGGGAAGGAGGTAATGGTGGACGCTGACAGCTGGCTCTCCGCTGGTTGGACACTCTCACCCGCGAGATCCAGCAAAGTGGAGAGGAGTATTAAAGTGGGGGTGGAAAGTGGAAAGCAGGTAATGGTGGACGCTGACAGCTGGCTCTCCGCTGGTTGGACACTCTCACCCGCGAGATCCAGCAAAGAGGAGAAGAGTATTAAAGTGGGGGTGGAAAGTGGGAAGGAGGTAATGGTGGACGCTGACAGCTGGCTCTCCGCTGGTTGGACACTCTCACCCGCGAGATCCAGCAAAGAGGAGATGAGTACTAAAGTGGGGGTGGAAAGTGGGAAGGAGGGAATGGTGGACGCTGACAGCTGGCTCTCCGCTGGTTGGACACTCTCACCCGCGAGATCCAGCAAAGAGGAGAAGAGTATTAAAGTAGGGGTGGAGAGTGGAAAGCAGGTAATGGTGGACACTGACAGCTGGCTCTCCGCTCTTTGGACACTTTCACCCGCGAGATCCAGCAAAGAGGAGAAGAGTATTAAAGTGGGGGTGGAAAGTGGAAAGCAGGTAATGGTGGACGCTGACAGCTGGCTCTCCGCTGGTTGGACACTCTCACCGCGAGATCCAGCAAAGAGGAGAAGAGTATTAAAGTGGGGGATGGAAAGTGGAAAGGAGGTAATGGTGGACGCTGACAGCTGGCTCTCCGCTGGTTGGACACTCTCACCCGCGAGATCCAGCAAAGAGGAGAAGAGTATTAAAGTGGGGGTGGAAAGTGGGAAGGAGGTAATGGTTGACCCTGACAGCCGGCTCTCCGCTGGTTGGACACACTCACCCGCGAGATCCAGCAAAGAGGAGAAGAGTATTAAAGTGGGGGTGGAAAGTGGGAAGGAGGTAATGGTGGACGCTGACAGCTGGCTCTCCGCTGGTTGGACACTCTCACCCGCGAGATCCAGCAAAGTGGAGAGGAGTATTAAAGTGGGGGTGGAAAGTGGAAAGCAGGTAATGGTGGACGCTGACAGCTGGCTCTCCGCTGGTTGGACACTCTCGCCCGCGAGATCCAGCAAAGAGGAGAAGAGTATTAAAGTGGGGGTGGAAAGTGGGAAGGAGGTAATGGTGGACGCTGACAGCTGGCTCTCCGCTGGTTGGACACTCTCACCCGCGAGATCCAGCAAAGAGGAGAAGAGTACTAAAGTGGGGGTGGAAAGTGGGAAGGAGGTAATGGTGGACGCTGACAGCTGGCTCTCCGCTGGTTGGACACTCTCACCCGCGAGATCCAGCAAAGAGGAGAAGAGTATTAAAGTAGGGGTGGAGAGTGGAAAGCAGGTAATGGTGGACACTGACAGCTGGCTCTCCGCTCTTTGGACACTTTCACCCGCGAGATCCAGCAAAGAGGAGAAGAGTATTAAAGTGGGGGTGGAGTGTGGAAAGCAGGTAATGGTGGACACTGACAGCTGGCTCTCCGCTCTTTGGACACTTTCACCCGCGAGATCCAGCAAAGAGGAGAAGAGTATTAAAGTAGGGGTGGAGAGTGGAAAGCAGGTAATGGTGGACACTGACAGCTGGCTCTCCGCTCTTTGGACACTTTCACCCGCGAGATCCAGCAAAGAGGAGAAGAGTATTAAAGTGGGGGTGGAAAGTGGGAAGGAGGTAATGGTGGACGCTGACAGCTGGCTCTCCGCTGGTTGGACACTCTCACCCGCGAGATCCAGCAAAGTGGAGAAGAGTATTAAAGTGGGGGTGGAAAGTGGAAAGCAGGTAATGGTGGACGCTGACAGCTGGCTCTCCGCTGGTTGGACACTCTCACCCGCGAGATCCAGCAAAGAGGAGAAGAGTACTAAAGTGGGGGTGGAAAGTGGGAAGGAGGTAATGGTGGACGCTGACAGCTGGCTCTCCGCTGGTTGGACACTCTCACCCGCGAGATCCAGCAAAGAGGAGAAGAGTATTAAAGTGGGGGTGGAAAGTGGAAAGCAGGTAATGGTGGACGCTGACAGCTGGCTCTCCGCTGGTTGGACACTCTCACCCGCGAGATCCAGCAAAGAGGAGAAGAGTATTAAAGTGGGGGATGGAAAGTGGAAAGGAGGGAATGGTGGACGCTGACTGCTGGCTCTCCGCTGGTTGGACAATCTCACCCGCGAGATCCAGCAAAGAGGAGAAGAGTATTAAAGTAGGGGTGGAGAGTGGAAAGCAGGTAATGGTGGACACTGACAGCTGGCTCTCCGCTCTTTGGACACTTTCACTCGCGAGATCCAGCAAAGAGGAGAGGAGTATTAAAGTGGGGGTGGAAAGTGGAAAGCAGGTAATGGTGGACGCTGACAGCTGGCTCTCCGCTGGTTGGACACTCTCACCCGCGAGATCCAGCAAAGTGGAGAAGAGTATTAAAGTGGGGGTGGAAAGTGGGAAGGAGGTAATGGTTGACCCTGACAGCCGGCTCTCCGCTGGTTGGACACACTCACCCGCTAGATCCAGCAAAGAGGAGAAGAGTATTAAAGTGGGGGTGGAAAGTGGGAAGGAGGTAATGGTGGACGCTGACAGCTGGCTCTCCGCTGGTTGGACACTCTCACCCGCGAGATCCAGCAAAGTGGAGAGGAGTATTAAAGTGGGGGTGGAAAGTGGAAAGCAGGTAATGGTGGACGCTGACAGCTGGCTCTCCGCTGGTTGGACACTCTCACCCGCGAGATCCAGCAAAGAGGAGAAGAGTAGTAATGTGGGGGTGGAAAGTGGAAAGCAGGTAATGGTGGACGCTGACAGCTGGCTCTTCGCTGGTTGGACACTCTCACCCGCGAGATCCAGCAAAGAGGAGAAGAGTATTAAAGTGGGGGTGGAAAGTGGAAAGCAGGTAATGGTGGACGCTGACAGCTGGCTCTCCGCTGGTTGGACACACTCACCCGCAATCCAGCAAAGAGGAGAAGAGTTTTAAAGTGGGGGTGGAAAGGGCAAAGCAGGTAACATGGAGGAAAGAAAGGAAGGAGATGCCTTCGCTGCGCTGCCTAGCGCAAGCTGCTGAAGCCAAACGGCACGCCCACTTTGGTTGCAAGAAAATGGCTGTCCCTATGCTTAAAGTCGTAAACCACTCCAACTAGTAATGGATTTTAGTGACATAAAACTGCAATGACAAGTCAAGATTTTTTCTTGGATAGGCAGAATACACTCTGTACATCACGATACTTGGCACAAATAAGCTGCGTTATCGTTTTAAAAGCCAATTTAAATATAAATATGAGAGCACCTTTGCGAGGCTAGTTTTGTAAGGAAGACGCGGCAAAACGTAATAATACGCTGAAACACGGATTAAATTGAATACAGGTGTCTGAAGATGCGAGTTATACCAAAGAAGGAACATCTTGGGAATTAATGATTCCGAACTAATTACGGTATTTACACCAAATTGAGTTTTATGTTCTTATTGGTGTTGAGGCATTAATCAGTTTTTAGGCCTAATTTCGAGCACAGCCACTTTCCCTCATTGGTCGTACACATTTTGATATTCAAGAATACGAACCTCAAAATTAATAAACAGAACAATTAAAAAAGGACGCATATTTGCACAAAAATACGGTATAGCCCATACTTTCCGGTACCGTACGGTATTTTCGTTGAGGGGGGTAGAAACTTGACGATTAGCCTCGAATTGATTAATTACGTAGGCCTACCGTAATTATTGACCGACAGCCGTTTGATAATTTAGGATTTGCAGAGGATTTTTTTTTTGGTATATAGGGTAGGCCTTCACATGCTAAGATTAGATTTGAAGAGTTTTTTTTAATAACTTATCACTACTGTTATTACGTTTCCAAAGTTGCATAACCAGAGCGCGATAAAAACCAGGGCCAAAATAAGGTTTAGCCATGCACAATGCCTCATGCAAGTCATAGAACACCGACTACGAGTTAAAGTTACGCCCACTTTGGTTGCAGCGCTTGGCTTCACTCAAACGAGCTCAGGGCATCTCCTCTTATTCTTTCCTCCATGGCAGGTAATGGTGGACGCTGACAGCTGGCTCTCCGCTGGTTGGACACACTCACCCGCGAGATCCAGCAAAGAGGAGAAGAGTATTAAAGTGGGGGTGGAAAGTGGAAAGGAGGTAATGGTGTTTATCATAGCAAGTGGAGCATTGCGGGACGAGCAGGGGACACAGCGATGGTGGAGTGCACTTCCCACATAAGTCAAACAGCAATTGCGCGCGCTATCTGCGTTAGATAGAAGTGGTATTGTGAGCTGCGAACGGAAAAAAATAATAATGATGGGTGAATTAAGAATGGTGTGTTTCTAAATGCATCGCAACAGCACAGCTAAGTGTAACAGAAGCACATGTCACCACAGAGAGGAGAACGATGACTGTGTATACTGAAACAGAGTCACATACTACCGGCAATCAAGCAGTGCACCCGCAATCGTATCACTCGTGCCATAAACTGCACGGCTATAGAACAAGATGACACAGGGAGTAGCATTACCTACAGTACGTAGGAATAAACATCAAATTTAGATTTAGCAATCCGCACATGATGCACTGGGTTAAATACTGCCGTCAAAGAATACCTTGAGATATTAAGATTATTTATTTCCTTAGACGATTAAAGTGCCAAAAATAAATAATCGCACCTCTTCCTGCGAAGTTAAACTGCAATACGCTACGTTCAAGAGACCATGTTAATTGATAAGCGGAACACGTTATTACCCATTGCTCTATCAAACCATCACCTGTCCTGGAAATGGTATTCCGTGGCTTACTAGTCCAACTCCAGGTGAAGGCTGGGATTGTACCACAGCCACCTCCTTCCAACTACTTGCCCTATTTCACTTTTCTCACATCCACTCCCCTGATACGGTTCGCGCCAGGAAAGCCACATACAGACTCTTCCCCAACTCTAAAGGAATGCTTGGATGGGAATAGTTCCACACACACGAACAGAAGAATCAATAGTCCCAGGATTGCAGGTAAGTGCATTGTTTCCCTGACCCTAGCCGAGGCCAGGAGGTCAAGGTCATCCACCGGCGCAGGTGGGAGTCCAACGACGAGCAAACAGGTCGATTTTCATTACAAAACCTGTGTTGATGAATATGGAAGGCTGTTGCCGTGGAGATTGTAGGAGTGGGAACATCAAGGTTATGGCTTCCATCATATCCACCAGACTCACTGCAGAATTGCGCAGTGCCCACAAAAGACAGAGCGAGCATTTACGACACAGAGTTAGTTATTGAGGTTTTAAGGGGCGGAACTACGAGGTCATCTGCCCCTCTTAACACAGATTAAAGTATACAAATTTGGAAAGGAATTTACAATTTAGAGGTGGACACCTAAATTTGAAAAGACCGAAAGTTAATAAAACAAAAGATTAAATAATACTAAATAACTATACAAATTAACAAAATTACGGAATAAACAAAAAATTCAGAATTCAAAAAAGAACACATCGTTGAGTCAATGTACACTGCAAAATTAAGATGGCTGGTCCTAACCCACTCTCACTTATAAAGCGGATGACGAGATCAGCAGCAACCGCGTCATCGGCAAATATACACTCGCCGGCAATAAAAGCGAAACACTACAAATTTCAGACTAAACTCAATGTTGAACCGTTCCAAACCTTGTATTAATCAAATACTATGGCATTACAACAATAGGACAATGTATCTTAAGTTATTTACCTTAATTAGTACAATAATTAACAACCATTATTGATCAAGACAATCACAACAGTGCACAAACACAAATTTGGTAATGTCGAAACATGGAATCCATTGTACTGTAACACTGTATGATTACGAATGTTGTCGACAAACCCTAATGTCCACAAAAATACGCGGCACGAGAATTCACAGCAATAAACCACGGCCGACTGAATGCGAGCTGCGCTCTCCACAACCGGCCTAGAAAATGAGACCTTTTACATGAAATCTTGTTAGTTACTCAACTGCTCACACAGCGCTGTCAACCAAGCATTGCACGACGAAGACTTATCTCTACTTAGTGTAAAACAAAGTCCCCGATTCTTGGATGTCACGGGTAATCTCGAGAACCACTGGATGGATTTTGATTCGGCTTTCACCATTCTGTAAAGGTAATATCGAGGAAGATTTCCGTAGAAAATAATTTATTTATGATCAAAGGGAGCCAAGCATTAACGATTTCAGATTTTAGTGAATAGGTCGAAAAAAGAACTTGACATCCGTGCGTTTTTTAAGCTTACGCTGGACAAACCGTTAAAAATATCAATATATAAATAATTCATGCTTTTGGGCTAATGCCGTGTGTATTTTTAATTTAAACCATACGTTTCGGAGAAACCTTGCCTCCTTTTTCAATGGAAATAAACAATGTGGCCAAAGAAAGTATATCAATGAGATTACAAAAATATAGATAAATTCCTCTGTTCGTCACCAGAGAGCAGCTGCCAGAAATTACTGTATGGACCATGGTGGAACGGCGGACAGAGTAGTAAGTAACAAGAAGGTAAAGGGGGCGGTGACGAACAGAGGAATTTATCTATATTTTTGTAATCTCATTGATATACTTTCTTTGGCCACATTGTTTATTTCCATTGAAAAAGGAGGCAAGGTTTCTCCGAAACGTATGGTTTAAATTAAAAATACACACGGCATTAGCCCAAAAGCATGAATAATTTATATAATAATCCGGGCCGTGAAAGCCTTAATATGCAAATATCAATATACTATGAGTGTAAGAATTGTTCAGCATGAAAAATTCTACAAAAAAGTCCGGGAGAGCATATCTCTATCTTCGATACATCGCCTACTATAAGTGTTTTTAGTTTGGACGGGAGGCGGATTTGTGTCTCATGCACCTCGCCATTCTTATATTACGTCTGACAGGAATTCCTTGCACATTCATAACTGTTCCCGGGCGAAGCCGGGGCGGATTGCTAATGACACTATATACACACATCAAAAAAAGTTTTGCATCACCTCGGTTCCAAGAGTTCCGGAACCGTTAAATACAAAGGGAATAGAGATCAACACAAACAACATTTCAGCTCGTTTTATTGCTCATGAGACCCACACATTGCATGTTGTACCATCATACAGCTAGACTTTCAGTATTTGTGGTCCAGATTGCAGTACACACCACTACCTCTAATACCCAGTAGCACGTCCTCTTGCATTGATGCATGCCTGTATTCGCCGTGGCATACTATCCACAAGTTCATCAAGACACTGTTGGTCCAAATTGTCCCACTCCTCAACGACAATTCGGCGTAAATCTCTCAGAGTGGTTGGTGGGTCAAGACGTCCATAAACAGCCCTATTCAACATATCCCAGGCATGTTCGATAGGGTTCATGTCTGGCGAACATGCTGGCCACTGTAGTCGAGTGATGTCGTTATCTTGAAGGAACGCATTCACAAGATGTGCACGATGAGGTCGAGAATTGTCGTCCATGAAGACAAATGCCTCTCCAATATTCTGCCGATATGGTTGCACTATGGGTCGGAGGATGTCATTCAGGTATCGTAAAGCCGTTTCGGAGCCTTCCATGACCACCAGTGGCGTACGTCGGCCCCACATAATGCCACCCCAAAACATCAGGGAACCACCACCTTGCTGCACTCGCTGGACAGTGTGTCTAAGACGTTCAGCCTGACCAGGGTGCCTCCAAACACGTCTCCGACGATTGTCTGGTTGAAGGCATATGCGACACTCATCGGTGAAGAGAACGTGATGCCAATTCCGTGGGGTCCATTCAGCATGTTGTTGGGCCCATCTGTACCGCGCTGCATGGTGTCGGGGTTGCAAAGCTGGACCTCGCCATGGACGTCGGGAGTGAAGTTGCGCATCATGCAGCCTATTGCGCACAGTTTGAGTTGAAACACGACGTCCTGTGGCTGAACGAAACGCATTATTCAACATGGTGGCATTGCTGTCAGGGTTCCTCCGAGCGGCAATCCGTAAGTAGCGGTCATCCACTACAGTAGTAGCCCTTGGGCGGCCTGAGCGAGGCCTGTCATCGACAGTTCCTGTATCTCTGTACCTCCTCCATGTCCGAACAACATCGCTTTGGTTCACTCTGAGACGCCAGGAAACTTCCCTTGTTGAGAGCCCTTCTTGACACAAAGTAACAATGCGGACGCGATCGAACTGCGGTATTGACCTTCTAGGCATGGTAGAACTACAGACAACATGAGCAGCGTACCTTCGTCCTGGTGGAATGACTGGAACTGATCGGCTGTCGTACCCCCTCCGTCTAATAGGCCCTGCTCATGCATGGTTGTTTACATCTTTGAGCAGTTTTAGTGACATCTATGAACAGTCAAAGGGACTGTATCTTGGATACAATATACACAGTCAACGTCTATATGCCGGAGATCTGGGAACCGAGGTGATGCAAAACTTTTTTTGATGTGTGTATTATCATTATAATTCCTGCAATATCAAAATGCAAATTATATCACAGAATAAAATAGCTTGCTAATAAATCTAAGAGAAATTAGACATACCTTGCACCTCGTACAGTTGAATTCGATCAGAATCACTCGGTTTTCATTAAAGTTTATGCATTTTCCTGCTGAGCGGTTTGGAAGTTCGGCAACAGGAAACTAGGACTGTTATTAACTTAAAATGTTCATTTTTGTTTTTTGTACTATTTATGTTCATGATTTCATTACATTGTCAGAATTAATGCTTTAATTAGTAGGGTATACTATTCAGTGTACCTATTATAAATAAAAACCGTGAGGTTTCTCACCTCCCCATATTACGAAACCCGGTTTCCTAATATGTGGAAACTGCACTTTTAAAGTTAACAATAATATCAGAGGGTATTACAACTTCAAACGTGCCCATATTTGTAATATACATAGTATATCGCCTGAGGTTTACATTGGTGATAAAAATAACATTATTCCGTTCCTTCTTATAACTAATGTGAGCCCTATAACAAAAACTCTCCTTATTTGGCGATTTTCCTCTACCCATTTTTTAGAAGATACCTTATGCACTGGACAGTTGAATCCGTGATTAATTGCATAGCTTCGTAAATCTCAGAAGTCAGAAGTCCTTTCTAGCAGCGTTACTAGCAGCTTTCAAAGTTTCAAGGTAAGAAAGAAAATATTCCTCTAGCCAGTTTAGGCGACTGTCATTTAATGAGAACAAATGCCCTTTATCTGGATTTCTAGACTGAATATGATGATATGTGATGCTTACGTCATGCATAGCGAACCATTTATTAACGTGTTTCATAAAAAAATATGGTTGCTTCTGCGTCCATGAATGTGTACGCTTCCGGGTGCATGCCTAAATTTTCTTTTAGTGTACTAATGGCACCAATAACGTCTGATGAGAATACTTCCTTGGCATGCCGAACATTCGTTTTTTTTTTCTTTTCAAATTTAGTGGGTTCGATGTGTTTTTAGTGAGGTGTCTGACAGGTTGCATTTTGTATAGTAATGGCAAGTATTTCCCTGAAAGTATTCCAGTACCATCAGTCATCTCTCGTTACAGAAACTGCGTTCTAATGGTTTTTTTTAGAATGTGACACTGATCAAAACTAAGGAATAACTTCCCAGACTCGTCGTATGGGTGATTGACCATTGGTTGCCACTCCCTCCCCCTAAATGCCTCATCATTGTAGTGTTAGTTTTGTGATTATCAGAGACAATTCTTATAATTATGAAACCGCATTGTTCAACCTCGAGAATAACGTCCAGCAGGAGTTTATGTAAGTCCCGTCCTGACAGCTGCTTCGTGAAAAAGGCACACGGTATCTGATAATTTGTCGAAAGACATCTTAGCACAAAACACAACATTCGATTGGCGGCTACTTATTCCCGGCTATAATTTTCATCCTCTTTCCTTTTGATGAGACGGTGCTCGAAATGTGTCCTTGTACCCGAAGAAGGTGCAAGGTAGGCCCCATGTCTAATTTCTTTTAGATTTATTAGCACGCTATTTTTTGTGATATAATTTTAATTTTGATATTGCGGAATTTATAATGACAATAATTATATAGTGTCACTAGCAACCCGCCCCGGCTTCGCCCGGGAACAGTTATGAATGTGGAAGGAATTCTTGTCAGGCGTAATTTCAGAATGGCGAGGTGCGTGAGACACAAATACCCCTTCCGTCCAAATTAAAAACACTTATAGTGTGCACTCGCGGACTTTTTTGTAGAATTTCTCACGCTGAACAATTCTTACACTCATAGTATATTAATATTTTTAACGGTTTGCCCAGCATAAGCTTAAAAAGCGCACGGACGCCTGGCTCTTTTTTCGACCTTTTCACTGAAATCGTTACTGCTTGGCTCCCTTTGATCATAAATAAATTATTTTATACAGAAATCTCCCTCGAGATATCCTTTACAGAATGGTGAAAGCCGCATGAAAATCCGTTCAGTGGTTCTCGAGATTACTCATTTAATAAACGTACTGTACAGCTGTTAATTAATCGCGCCTAGAATGGGATGGGAGTGCGCCCTATCGGCGACGAATAGAAATTTTCCAATTACACGTTATGCATGGGCTCAAACTGGGATTGTCAAGGCCGGTATAGAGTGCAGCTCGCGTTCAGTGGGCCGTGAATAAACCTTAAGACAGCCGTTTGTGGTTATTCTTGTCCAAAAGCGGTAAACGGTATCATTAGTGCCATGATTGTCCCGATCAACAATATGTAGCAATATTATTGCGCTGAAACTTCTCAAATGAGCCAATTAACTCATGATTAACACACGACACAGTGCCATGTCGCAGGAAAGTTACAACATTCAATTTATAACAGATATGAAACAGATAAACGTTTGCGTTTCGTCCGAGATTCGTAATGTTTCGCTTTTTATGCCGGTGAGTGTAGTTTGAGAGTCATCTGCAAACCAAGATTTCTTCGTAAGTCAGCAAGATCCACACACTCGGTTAAAATGTGGGCTATGGTGAAAACGGCTCCACAGGTACAAAGAAGGGGGGAGGGGAGGGGAGTCTTCCCTTCTCATTAGGTACGAGTGGGTGGACCTTGTATGACCTATCCTTAGCCTGCACAAAATGACGGACTCCCTGAGTGACTGGAAAGAGCTCCGCCACACGCGCGTAGTTCCCTTGATCGCTCTCAGTTTGCTGGGCATTGGGTCAGCTAGCCACTGACTCTCCCAAAAAGCCAGTACTTGTCGGCGTAACTGAGAGCGAATATCTCTAGCGGGTACCTCCATTGGTCGAGGTGGTAGTGATGCTGCCTCTTTTGCAGCTTAATCCGCTAACTCATTTCCCGCAAAAAGGTGATTCGAGTGACAGCGCGGCACAACCCGGCTAGTAGGTCGTTGATTCGCTGCACTAGGGGGTGTTGCGGGAAATATGTAGCAATTGACTGCAACGAACTCAAAGAGTTGATACACACGAGAAAGTGGATTCGTGCATCCTGCAGTGCAAACTGCAGAGCTCCATAGATGGCAACGAGCACCGCAGTAAACTCACTACAGGCCACAGGCCTCAGACAAAGAGATCTTGGTATTTGCACCATCAATAACGTATGCACAACCCACCTGCTCGTCCACCTTCGAACCATCTGTGTATAGAATGCCAGCGTCCGGAAATTGATGAACTATACGGAGGCATCCGTTTTCACCTTGGGACCTCCATGTAGATCCAACCGAATTTTCGGATGCGGGTCTTACCACGGAGGCACCTCGCTAGGTGCTCGGATCATAGACGGACCTACAGCCACTCCTATTTCAGTACACGAGCTAACGAGTCTAATACCAACCGGCCGAGTGGCATGAGGCTGGTTGGCGTACCTCTGATGGTATTGGGTACTGAAGAGAGCTCGATAGCTCGGATGTTGCGGCCCTTGACGCACATTGGCAGCTTATGCTAAAAGCATATGTTGGCGTCTATAATTTAGAGGTGGAACACCCGATTCGGCGAGTAGGCTAACGCCACTATGGTGGATACTGTCCAGCATTTTCAAGGTTGCGGGCCTTGCTGAACCGTATGCCGCAGAATCATAGTATACCCAGGACAGAACGAGGGCTAGGTAGAATCATAGCAGCACCGTACGGTCAGCCCCCCAGTGCCACTACGAAACTTTAGAAAAACTTTCAGTTTCCTGACACACGCCGTTTTAGTTGCCATATATGGTGCTGCCATGTTAATTTGCTGTCAAAATTGAGCCCCAGGAAACTATAAGTATCAACAAACGGCAACGCAGTATCCCTGAAATGTAGTTCAGAGTGTAAATGTAGCGTCCGGTGCCAACAAAAATGGACGACGGAGGTTTTCGCTTCTGAAAACGAAAACCTCGGTCGTGAGCCCACCTGCCAACCCGGTTAATAGGTAGCTGCAATTCCTGTTCCACGATTGCCGTACTTCCAGAGCTGTAATGCAGAGCTAAGTCGTCTACATACTGGAACTACCATGGGCCCGGCGGCGGCGGCGGCAACAATACCGTTTATGGCAATCACGAACAAGGTGACACTCAGCACAGAACCCTGAGGAACTCCATTTTCTTGAGTGTAATATTGCAATAATGTCCAACCGACTCTTACACGGAAGAGTCGGACGGATATAAAGTTCGCAATAAAGATTGGCAAATTACCACGGAGTCCCCTCTCGTGAAGGGTGGAAAGGATCCCGTAGCTCCATGTGGTGTCGTAGGCCTTCTCGAGGTCGAAGAAAACCGTGACTAGATTCTGCTTTCGGAGAACTGCCTCCTGTATGGCGCTCTCAAGTAGCACCAGATGGTCGGTGGTAGACCTACGAGAGCGGAAACCACACTGGTACTCAGACGAGAGGTCTCTCTCCTCCAAAACCACACAAGACGACGGTTAACCATATTCTATAGCAGCTTACAGAGGCCATTTGTCAGACAAATGGGCCTATAGCTGCTGACAAGCTTGGGATCCTTTCCAGCCTTAGGAATCCATATACGATTGAAGAGGTTTAATAGTTGAATTGTACTGGAATCGTACAGATGTTTCAGCATTTGATTATGGACCTTATCCGGTCCAGGAGTCGTATCCCTGCACAGTGCAAGCGCACAGCGCATTTCCCATTCCAAGAATGGTACAATGTAGGACTCCGAAGCAGCAGTGGCAAAGGACAAGGGGTGAGCCTCTGCCTCCCGCTCAGAGCCACAAATGTAGGATCGTAACTCCCAGAGCAGAATACATCACTGAAATGCGATCCAATACTGTTGGCAATGGCGAGATGGTCCGTGATGATGTCTCCGTTGATGGAGACTCCAGGTATCGTCAATGATGTCGGGAGTCCGGAGATCCGACGATGCTTAGTCCACACTTGAGATGAAGGAGTATGCGCCGTCATGGACGACTCATCATTTCTCCATGTCGTTTTCTTACTCCCCAATCAGATATCGGGCTCTAGCACGCATCCTTTTGAAGGTAATAAGGTTGGCCATGGTATTTTGCCTCCGATAGCATTTGAAAGCACGTCGACGATCCTTAATGGCTGCCGCTATCTCGGCTGTCCACTATGGGACAAGGTTCTGGCGAAAGTTGCTGGACGAGGAAGGCATTTTTTTCCTCTGCCCCAACCAAAATACCATTCGTTATGTGAATGGTATGATCATCGACACTCTCAAAGGTATCTTCGGCAAAAAACGCACGTGCTGTGAATTATGGCCAATTCGTCCGACGGAGAAGCCATCGACTTGGTAACTCGATGGCTCTGGGAGTGGAGTATGTGAAGTATAGGCTACCACACAGTGGATCCCCTGACCAAGCAGTGACACACTGAGGGTCCAGTTCACAGCTGTACCACAACATGGACACATGTTGTACTAACAGCATCTCGACGGATAATTGCATTAAATCTGTCTACACGGGACTGCGATGGGGAGTTCAAAAAGTCCAGTGTTCATGACGGCGGCCATCTGAAGTGTGGTTTTAACTGGCATTTTTCACACACCCTCCGGGCTAATGCCGGGGCATGCATGGAACATCTGATGTTAATAATTATTACAGCTAAACATACTACGATAGTCACCAAAGTATCAGAGGTTATCCGACAAATCCAACACATTCCTAAGTACTCGGGCTGATGACTAGTTACCACATAACCATCAAATGAAATAACAAATACACTTTCTTAGTCGCCTTCTATGAGCTCGGGGTAAGTGTTGAGACTCACGTCGAAAGATTCTGGGTTCGATTTGCGTGTTTGCCTAGTAATTCAATTTCGGCTGCCCTCAGCCTCGAGGAGAAACTGCGAAGAGAGGGGAGGTGGTGAATTCCTACGCCAGTCATCGGCGATGTGGTTTCCCATCTCCTTCCCTATCCTAACCTCAATTCCATACACACAGGGCTGATGACCAAGTTTCCAAGCTCCTAAATGAAACAAGAATAACAACACCACTTGGCATTTTCAGATGAAATTCTAGAGTTCGGAATTCGAACTTAAGTTAGCCAGGTGGAAGGCGCTCTGCCTTATGAACAGATTGTGAATATGAAGCAACTGTATGTGTCTAATTGCTCCCACTACGCCCTTACCGGCTTAGACTATTTGTTTGACGTCCCCTTTAACTGCTGCGGCTGTTAGAGCCGCCAGGGTGCAAGATCTTTAATGTACCAGTAAATCTAATTACACGGCTCCCTCGCATTTGTGGACCCTCAAATAAGCGAGGGCAAAACAGGCAAGAACGTTACCGCTGCACCACGCAGCCTGTCACTGGGTTTTAACATTCCTTACTGAAGTTGGAGGCTCGAAAGGAGGACTGGTTCTGCAGCTCACAACGTGTCCCATATGTTCAGTCCTCAATAGACAGTCAGCTACAAATTGCAGAGATCGACTCCCTGTCAATGCATTTTTTCAATTTATTCATAATGTGTAGTCAATGCAAAAAAAAAAACTAAAACGTTTTTATCTCCCAGATTCGAGTCGCGTAGCCGTGCGCGTTAAATCGCTCTCCACGACTACGATGAGGAGCAGCAGAGCGTTCGCGATGTCCAATACCGAGTGTACTGTAATGTAAGTCTTGCAGGCGAACACATCCAGCTGTGTTACTATCATAAATACATCGGCTATAACACCTTCCAAGGCACAATTAATCGCCCATATGGAAGTATTAACAACATAAAAATCCTTCCATATGGCCGATTAATTGTGCCTTGAAAGGTGTTACAGCCGATGTATTTATGACAGTGCCAGGGGTATAACCCAGACGTTTTCTCGAACGGAAACATCAGCTAGTCAGTCAGTAAAAATGTTAGTGTTAGTATTGTGCCCGTTTATACGGAGGATGGTCAGTCAGCACTCGGCTTTTCGCTACTGCGGCATCGGGGCGTGTAACGTTCCCTCCACCGCTGACTTAACTTCCGATATGGAATACTCAAGGTTCACAAGGATTTGAGGAAAAACTCAACATATAATTTTACATTATTTATTTCATAGAAGAAAAATAGATTCACTCAAAACATGTCAAACATCAATCACTTGGCATAGTCTCTTCAAGTGTCACTCAAAACTAAAAATCACTTTGTTAAAAATTCATCAAAATTCACTATAATATCACTTCTTACTCCACGAACTTTGTAACTATTTTGTCTTGCTTAAATTAAATTATTACTATTTGTAGTACACTTTCAGGGTTGTTACAAGACCAAGATTTGCATTTTCCCTGACTTAAGATCCCATTTCCCTGACTTTTCCCTGACCACCAATACTTTATTCTGATCACCGTATGAACATATTTTAAAAATAAAACCCGTTGAATTGATCAATAGTTACTGATTTACATCTTCGAATCGCGAGACATACGGTGATTAATTTTTTCTTTTTCTTTAAATACACGTACATGCTAACTTTTTCTCCAGCTACTGTATTACACGAGATATGTAAGCTATCTCATACAGAAAAAGAGTTTCTTTTCAGAGATTGTAAAGAAAAGGCTTGAAGAAAGGATTTTAACAAAGAGCTAATTTTAAGAATTAGCCAAGTTTTAGATGCCGTGAGCACGTCAGGAGGCATGAAAAAAACTGGCTTCATCTGACTTTTTTAATAAATTAATAGGTTATGAAAAAAACCACGACAAATAATTTTAAAAAAATGGATTCAAGGAACATAATTTTTAACTTCTTTCTTTGTCAGTACACTCAGTTCACAATGAAACTTCTTACATTCAAAAAGTTATTGCAATTGTTATACCTAATGACTTAAAAACTATGGCCTAACAGTCAAATAATACGATGGGTAAGTAACGTACATGGCACGGGTTCTTTCAAAATTATTGCTAAGGTAAGAAAGACATTAAATATAGGTAATCAAAAAAAATGGCACAACGAAACCATTTAATTGGACTCAAAAGCTTTCGGACTTATTTACATCGATTGACTGCAAAAGCCCTTTTCATTGTCTCGAAAGCAAACAAGTATTGCACGGACCCACAGACAACACAGAAAGACATTTAACACTTTATAATATTTTATGTCTTACGACTGCGCCATGACTGATATCAATGGATTACAAAATCCATACGCGATCTAGGTGACACTAAGTCTGGTATGCCACGGATTCGTTGATACCTTATCCTATACTGATCAAAATTGAAGAACAAAGTGAATGGTTTGAAACTTAAAAGCTTTAATGGACGCCTGACGTACACTAGAAAGACCATACATCGTGACACATGTTTTGTGCCCGTAAGATCTTATTGCCATAATTACTAACACTTAAAATACATTAACAATACTTAGAAAAAATATAGACATCGAAAACATAAAATTTAGTGACTGGTACTGGTAGAAAAATCGATGGACTAAAACAGGAAATCCACGCATTTGGCTCGGAGTATACACATTTTTGCTACATTCTTAGCGAAAGTCAGTACGATCGCATTTTGAAAAGCTAACACACTAGCCTTAAAACTTTCGTTGCATACTTCTATATGAATAACTCTCTACAAGTACCCACTGTTTAGCACTTTTAAATGTTCTTCAATATCAATTAGGTCGGCTTCTTTTTCTAACATCAATTTGACTCTTTTGGTTTTCAACTCTTTTACCTCGTCTACAATTTTGCTCTCTTCTGTTTTTCTTTGGCCTCATTTTCTTTTCGGCTGCCCTATCCTTAGGCGAATTTTCATATTCTGAACGATCATGCCTCGCCTTAACGAGCATTTCTTTGGTGAAAGTCACTTTACCTAACTCTCCCTCGGATTGAACACCATCGTACACTTGCCTTAGGTCTATGAGAGAACGTTCGAGCTGATTTTCGACTATCATCTCTGTATGCCGAAGGTACACGAAGCGAAACTTCGGCGAACCGAACACGGACGAGGTAAAAGGGGACGCGAGGGGGATGGTACATGTGGAGTAGAGGCTTTGGACCCGAACAAGTGCGATTCCCGACGAAACGCAACCGACTTGGGCAAGGGAAAGTGGAGGAAAGAGTGTAGTGGGCACAAACGACGAGACGAAGTTAGTATCGAGAGCAGCAGGGCTACCGCAATGTGTTCCTTTCTTGCTCTCTCTCCTCTATTTTACAATTTTAGCATTTTGCAGCACTAACCTGACAAAGCGAAGGAGCTTCGCGCTGAAGGCAAATAAGACAGATTCACGCTTTTATTTAAAAAAATTAAAAAGTTCCCTGACCTTGCAGAAAATTTCCCTGACATTTCCCTGACTTCCATGACCGGAATTTATTTCCCTGGCTTTTCCCTGACTTCCCTGACCTGTAACAGTCCTGATTTTACTCAGGCGTCGAGCGCGCCTATCATTTAAGTCATATAATCTCTCCAAGGCTTTGGACATTTACATTCATTTCAATCTTTACCCTTCAGGGTTTCTTCTATGATTACATAAACATTATTTATTTATCATTTATTTAGTCCTTTGGACCTTAATAAGAATTCTTCACAAAGCCTTAGATTTTAAACATTTAAAATACTGTACAATAAACATGCCATATCTGTGGATCTAACCCTTATTCCACCAGTTACTCTCCATGCATCAGGTGATCTTTCTCAGCAGTGTACCATGCACTGTGTTATTTATTAAAGAGGGATCTTTATTCATATTAAAACTACATTGTTTCGTAACCCGTTATTTCATTCTTTTTGAGGAAGGAATCCTTTTATCAACAATAAAAGTATTTGACAAAATCCGTCAAAATCTATATAAACGCTTCAAACTTTTATTCTGGAGAATTGTCTCAATCCCAGCATTATGATTTTATAGGTTATTTTGCGCTTGCATCTTTTAATAAAAACTTTCATATAGTGGCCTTTTTAATATTAGTCTTTGCTAGACCCTAATTGACCGCGGAACTCGTTAACACTTCTCTCTCACTCCTTCACTATGGTAGGTCAGGTTCTAACAGCGACCCCTTCTTCCTGTGACACTTCAGTTGATTTATGGCGTCTCGCCGACCGCTTTGCTTTACAATGTTATTTACTATTTAACCATATGATCCCCAAGACTTACATTTTACTTCTAAAGCGGCTATTTGTTCCTGCTTTCATTATTATTATTATTATTATTATCATTACATTTCGTGTTTACAGGATATTTATTACTTATTCCGGAGAGGATGTATAATAGTTGACTACACCAACTTTAATAATAACTTGTATGACGTCTTATCACAACACTATATTTATAACAATGACTTTTTGGACTTACTTGTACATTCATATACGACGCTTTATTTCGACGATTATTGCCTACAATATTTTATTTATAACAATGCCTTCACGGTCTTACTTGTACATTCATATACGACACTTTATTTCGACGATTATTGCCTACAATATTTTATTTATAACAATGCCTTCATGGTCTTACTTGCACATTCACAGACGACGCTTTATTTCGACGATTATTGCCTACAATACTTTATTATAACAATGCCCGATCGGACTTACAATGTAACTATTATTTTCGACGCTTCAATATGGCAATACTTTAATGGGAATTTCACCTACCCAATATAATAATAATAATATCGTATGGCCTCGGGTGCCTGGTGCAAGCTTTGTTAATTGACACCCAGAGGGTAGCTTCCATGTCGAATTTCGTCGTTCCTTTGAACGCTATGAAAGTCAAGGAGGTTAGATATCTAAACTCCTTGACACTACAGCGCTTTCAAGTAGAGAATGGAGGAACTTTGTGTTGGCGGAAAATCCCGAAATTAATTTTGCCATTGAACACGGCCTACGGAATTCAAATGGGTTCTTTAACATGCCAACAACGTATGACATGAGTATCGTGACTTTTGTCGCCTTCAAAAATCACTTACCATGGCCAGGGGCGAACCTGCAATCTTGGGGTAGATAGTCCGACACTATAACCACTCACCCACCGTGGCAAGCTACCTACCCAATATAATACGACGTTTTCATACAACAACAATACATTAATGGGAATCTTTCATCCACAATATTTCGACGATACTCTCTATCTCCCGAATAAATATATCCTGATTAACGCATATTTATTAGCTTGAAGCTACATTTATTTTATTATTAGGCCTTTTCGGCAACACGATTTCTTGCTTGGATATTCGCGGTTTATTTAATATCTTATATAAGCTTTCATTTATAGCGGTAAGGCCTCGGTCTTCCTATTATTTTATTCTCCTAACTTTGGCTTGATAGCCTGCAATAATACGTTTTTCCTTGGGTGTTTTATTCACCAATTACTTTAGAGATTTATAAATTGATCATTTGACAACAATACGTCAAGATATTATTTATTTCGTTCCGTTTTATTACTTGAGTTCCTTTTTTTTTATTGTTCATACTCTCTGCATGCTCCACTACATAAGTAGTACTACATGCACTTACATTACATTTTATAAATGAACAAAATAAATTACATTATAATAAATCAATAATTACTTGATGACTTAGTCTTAACAATATCAAACAATATTATTCATCGTTTTCCCTTAGAGCTTGAAAATCCAGAACATTAACAAATTTAGAAAATTCCTTCAAATACTTTTTAATAGCACAGATTTCTGAATCGGCCAGTTATCATCTCTATTAACACTATTAATCACCGACAGCAGTGGCTCAGCTGGCTAAAGCGCAGCGTTAGGTCATGGGACCAAGCTCTCTGCTGACTCGGTAGACGCGTGGGTTCGAGCCCCATCGTCGGCCATCCTTGAAATGGTTTTCCGTGGTTTCCCCATTTTCAACACCAGGCAAATGCTGGGACGGTACCTTCTGGTAGGCCACGGCCGATTCCTTCACATCCTTGCCCAGTTTCATTCATCTTCATCCATTCCATCTCTCATACCGACGCGCAGGTCGCCCAGGGCGTCGAATAGGAAGACCTGCACTCGGTCTCTGAGGAGGCCACACGAAAAAAAAAACACTATTGATCAAGAATTGCCTAATATTTTTCACTTCACTGCACACGAAAATTTTATGATCTATAGTCTGAGGACTACTTTTACAGGAACACTCGGGATTAATTATAATTTTAAGTCTGTGTAAGTACGAAGCACTTGAGTTCCTTATTATGATTTTTACTACCACTTTATTTCTAGAGTATAACAACTCGATAATAGTTATTTTTATTATCATCATCTCAGATTTCCAATTATTTTTATTACAACTTTTTGTTATTTTCCATTTAATTATATGGTTTAAAATCAAACTATCTTTATATTTCCTTATCATATCGACTTTTAACGATTTCATTATGATGCATATTTATTTCATAACCTGATTTTACTATGGCAAAATTTTAAGCCATTTAGGTTGTTATTTTCGATTCCTTCCTCCAAATCATTTATTACTTATTATTTTAATTTCTTGGGTTTCCATTACTTTATATTACTGATCCCATTTTTATACTTATTTTTGCGAGGTCATTCTCGCAGGCATTTATTATTATCCCAACATTTTAATCATATTAGTGCATTCAACTACCCGGTGAATCAATCGTTAAACTCCCTAGTCACGACTGATTTCACCGGGTCAGTGCATCGTACGGCTGCAAATTTTAATGTAAAATCATGACTCACCAGTGTGCTTCTCCTGCTTCATCCTTAGAAGGATTCACCCATCTAACGGCATATTTAACACTTTTCCATGGCACTTTCTTTCGTGAATTGCATTTCATTTAGGCCCAATTGACCTTCACTTATATTTACACACATTATTATTTTATAAAAAACACTGTATTAACACTAAACACATATCTTTTAAATTATTTATACAGCACTATTTTTCCACCATATCTCAGTGATCTTCGGCACTTCCTATCGGTGATCGACGCCCTGATGAGATCCTAAGACCTTGCATTGGACGCGTGATAACTCGAACGGCTCCTAGTTCTTCACTGGATTTAGTCTCTGCCCTGTCCTTTTAACAGTCAATTTCGGCTTTCTTTATCGTCTTTTTATAAGCGATTTGCATTTTTCACTTGCCCTACGTTTATGTAGCGATCTATCGAACCTATGACCCGCTTATTTCTTGACCGTAATCTGTCCTTTTTATATCTACTACAAGATTTTTCTTCTCTCTCCTACGAGAATGTTTTTCTGGCTACATCCCTGTTTTACACACTGTAGCTTCGCTAAAGTTCACTGAATTTGCTTTGGGTCTCGAACCCGTGTCCATTTACTTGAATTTTTGGATTTCGTTCCAATATCTGACCCTTAATACTGTGGTCTTTCACTTGACTTTCACGAAGACCTATCTATAGTCTCGAACCGATGATTTCCAGCGTAATGTCTCTACAGATCTGGGCTGATGTTTTCTAGCTGATTAATGTTCTAGAATTTGACGCGGCGCAACTTATTTTGTCACGGTTTCCGTGTATCGTACAATTTTATTTGATCTAGCACAAGTGATTTAGTGATCACTTACAAACAACAGTACTTTTTTTTGACGTGACGTATTTATATTACCACGCACATACAAACTTTTGATGAAACCGCGGATACTGATGATTTGTTAATTTGTCTTAACACGATCCACTTTAGTGGTTGGTAACGAACTGAGTTACTCGCTGTGACATCTCCATACAGGAGTGCGATGAGTTTTTACTAACGTGAGGACGAACTTCCATCCAGGCAGCCTGATAATACTGCGTACTGTATACTTATGTACTGTGCGAATTTGCGCTGAGCCTCTGCGGGCTTGACTGAACTGCGACTGATATGATGCAGCGTTTCTGCATTTTGTGGTACAGCGTGTAGCGCCTCTACGCTTACTGATGGTGAAACTGCTTCTGATACAGCCTAATGCCTCACTGGGCTGACGAATACTGCATTTGGCGATGCAGCACCTCCTTACGAGGTCTGTAGTAGACTGAATGCTCTCTGGTTGAAACCTTGGCTATATATTGGGAACTTATAAAAATAAATTATTTTTGTCTTCTTCTTGGAACTATCTTTTGAAATAGACGTCGCACGTATTTGAAAAATATATCATTATGTTCCCTATAATCCAAACGTTACATTATCATTTTGTTTCCTGAAAATCGATCGTATATTTATTTTAAATAAAATCTATAAGGATCCTCAGCTGTTTGGGCGAATGGGTTTTATTTTCTCCTTCCCAATACCTCCTCTTAGCTCCGCCTAATGACGTAACTGCTTCGTAAGTGCCTTTTCCCTGGGCCTAAATTATTCGATTTTAGTCTTGATTAATTCATAATTCCCTGGATTATTCTGATCTACGTAAACATATTTTTGTAATTTTGCGTTGTTTCCACGAAAACGGGTTATTTCACAATTTTGCGGTGTTGGGAGGCAATCCAGGGTTGTCATAAATATGCTGACGTTAACACTCCGCGGTGGTTCCCCTGCCAATCTGCTCTGGTTGATTCATCACAGAGTGACTGTCATCATGATTCACACACAGCTTGCATCCTGTGACTTCAGATAAGGCTGTCAATGCTATGCGTCATTGCCTGAATCACTTCTTATTTCCTCATGGCTAGCTTGTAACTGAACGTCTTTTCATCTCAGAGATACGAAGTTCATATCCTGTATCAACCCCAGTTGGGTACAGTATCAAACTGGTAGACAAAATGACCAAGGGCTGAATATCAATAGCAAATGGGTGGACTAAATGACCAAGGGATGAATATCAACATAAAATAGGTAGACTAAATGACCAAGGGCTGAATATCTACATAAAATAGGTAGACTAAATGACCAAGGGCTGAATATCAATTGCAAATGGGTAGACTAAATTACCAAGGGCTGAATATCAACAGAAAATAGGTATACTAAATTACCAAGGGCTGAATATCAATAGAAAATAGGTCGACTAAATGACCAAGGGTTGAATATCAATAGCAAATAGGTAGACTAAATGACCAAGGGCTGAATATCAATAGCAAATAGGTAGACTAAATGACCAAGGGCTGAATATCAATAGCAAATAGGTCAACTGAATGATCAAGGGCTGAATATCAATAGCAAATAGGTAAACTGAATGACCAAGGGTTATCAATAGCAAGTAGGTAGACTAAATGACCAAGGGCTGAATATCAATAGCAATTGGGTAGACTAAATGACCAAGTGCTTGATATTGAGCCCGATCTGCTCATGTCGATGATACTCTCGATCCTGAGCCCACTTTTGTCTGATCATAATTTGTCTTAGACTGAAACACCGGATATAATTGATTGAGAAGTCCATGCAATTTTTGGAGTGCAATTAATATTTATTAATTACTATGTACTTTTGGAAGACTTTCAACACCGGGAAAAATCGAGGAATACTATTGGAAATACTTTGAAAAAGGAATGACTTCGCAGAGAAGCCAATTAACATTTTTACTACAGTTTACTTGACTACAGAGTCGAATTCCGCTTGGACAGAGATGACTGATATGCTTTAATACTCATTCAGGAGCTTGTGCTTCGAGCAGGCGTGCTGCTCTGCTGTGCTTGCTGATTCTGAGCAAATCATAGTGAAATATCTCGATTTTTGTGAGTATGAATGATAACGAGAACGTCAGGGACGTATTACAAGTTAGTGTTTTTGAAATATCGCCAATTTACTGTACTTTGGAATTGTCGAACCAGAGACTGTATACGAGGGCACACGAGCGTTGCATAAAACTGTATCTGGAAAAGTATTGTAATCTGCGTTTTTATAGTACAGAACATTAATCTACAGACTGAATATCTGTGTAAACATTATTGGTACAATTTTCGTACATGAGATTATCTTTATTTATTTATTTATTTATTTATTTTTTTATTTAGCGTTTGGCATTTAGTGCCGGGAGAGTCCGAGGATATGTTCGGCTCACCAGAGGCTGTAGTTGCCTCAATGCGGACAAGTTCCGTTCAATTTCAAGTAGTTCCAACTTTCGCTACCAGATGTAACTGAAACCTAGTGGTGGACGTTGGAACTTTGATAGAGCGTTTCAACGAAATTTAACCTGCACATTTAGCTTCACACAAGTTCAATTAGTGGAAGGTTCTTTTACATGCCATAAATCTATGACATGGGACCGCCGACTTTACTTACCCTCCGAAAGATGGCATACTGAAGGATTTTAACGCTCTTAAAAAATCCAACGACTTCGGCCAGGTTTGAACCCGCGAACGTGGGCATAGAAGCTCAGCATGCTACCGATTACGCCACCGAAGCCGCTGATTGCTGATCAGCACATCGTTGCTAGAATAGGGCAATGTTGCATGGTTGCAAAAGCAACTACCGTAAATTATGTGAAGCGGATAGTGCATGGCCAAGTGCAGAATGTGTAGAATCTGTGAAAATATTATTTTACGACAAAGTACAACGCAGAATCAGTGCTACAAAATGATAGGAACTGTACCCGAACGTAAACACCGCATGGCTGAGCTGATTATTCAACCAACTTCCGTGAGGGCCGTGATAGCCTAAACCTTTCAAATAGATTGGGAGATATATCATGGATGAGATGGAAATGGAGTAAAGACGCACGATAATGCACCGGAAAGGCAAGGTATGGCCCTAGCCAAGCCTCAACCCACGAAAAAGATATCTTAAAATGTGAGTTATGCATTGAATCTTTGTATTGCTTGTTGTAACGTGAGGTGAATGGAGATTAGTGTAGAGCAGGGTTGGCCAAACAGCACTCCGGGCGCGCCGGCACACCGGCTGCACTCCGGAGTGCTTCTGGGGCGGACGGCCTGGCAGTGATGGTAGGGGAAGGCTATATGTCTGTCTCTCTCTCGCTCGCTTTCTCGTCTTACACCTTCCTGTAGTCTACTGTCTTTGCTGCGTCGGGAGGTCAAACGGTCGCGATGTGGTGTACCTTATATTGCTATCTGTAGTCTCACTTGACATTACTGTGTTTGATCGCAGCGATCAGTAACGTTTGACTATGGCTAGCTCTGAAAAGAAAAGGAGAAGTGGAAGTGCG
Organism: Meconema thalassinum; assembly: GCA_946902985.2. Classification (NCBI taxonomy): domain Eukaryota; kingdom Metazoa; phylum Arthropoda; class Insecta; order Orthoptera; family Tettigoniidae; genus Meconema; species Meconema thalassinum. The sequence continues at coordinate 90,186,956 of OX336391.1, read as the reverse complement.
ACTTATTTAAGAAATAGTTAGAACAAATGTTTTTCATCTCGCACAACGGAAAAGCGATGTGTGTTATAAGCCAATGTGTTGTTGTTTGCTTGCGAAAGTATTCACTGGAGTGGCATTTCAATCGGAGACATCAGAAGGAATTTGGGGATCTCGAGGACGAAGAGCGTCAACGTAAATTCAATGAGTTGAAATCAACGTTAGAAATATGTACTGCACTCGTAAGTATCTCGTTTCCTTGCAAATGTTTGTTGTTTTAATTGCATTGTGATAAAATGGATTTCGTACCTTTAACAGTATTTTTTTTAAATTGACAGGAACTTGGAATTTCGAATCCGACCTTACGAGCAAGTTAAAAAATTTTCCTTGCGAATAGGTAAAAACTCCAAGCCTTTTCAGAAGGGGATTTTGTAAAACAAGCCTAATTAATGCCGCGGAACAGCTATGCCCGTTGGAAGTTCAGCAGTTCCAGGATATTTCACTGTCGCGTCAGACAATAGCGCGCCGCATTGCCGACTTAGCTGGGGATGTCCAAAGACAATTAATGGAAAGGTGTGGCAAGTTCATTGCATTTTCAATTGCCATGGATGAATCGACGGACATAACGACGTAGCACAACTGGCTGTTTTTGTGCGGGGCATCGATAGTGAACTTAAAAGTTACGGAGGAGTTGTTGGACATCATACCACTAAAAGACACAACAACAGGCGACGATATTTCTCAGGCTGTGGAGAACGCTATTGACTCCGTGGGTTTGCAGCGGCAACGCTTATTTTCTGTAACAACTGACGGTGCGCCCTCCAAACTCGGTCTTATCACTCGGCTTCAAGCGAAGCTGGATAGTTTGAACGTTAAGTTGTACTCAATACACTGCTTTATTCATCAGGACACACTTTGCGCTCAAGCAGCAAAGCTCGGTGACGTTATGCAAGTGGTAGTTCGCACTGCATATTTAGTTCGGTGGTATGGCCTGAATCATCGCTGATTCAAAGAATTTCTAGCATCTATAGATGCCTAATATTGTGATGTGCCCTACCATTGTGAAGTGAGATGGCTCAGCAGAGGTGAAGTATTGCTCAGGTTTTTTGTTTTAAGAGAGGAAATCAGTCTATTCATTGACATGCTTGGTAAGCGAGAGCCGAAAATTTCTGATCCTCATTGGATAGCGGTCCTAGTGATTTTGATCGATATTAAAGGGCACCTCAACGATTTAAATGTGTCAATGCAATGTACGGATCACCTTATCACGGACTTCTTTGACATTATGGCTTTTAAAATGAAGCTGCAGTTGTGGAAAGCCCAAATAGGAATCAGGAATACAGTGTATTTTCCAAACATGGAATCCCTCCGCGAAGAAGGCGACTTTGACCAGTACGTGAGTGTTATTGAAAACTTGCTGAAAGAGTTTTCTTCCATATTTCTAGAACTTGCAAAACTTCAGCCTTTTTTGATTTGTTTGTGAAGCCATTTTCAATCTCTGTAACTAAGGTTCTGCATGAGTTTCAAATGGAGCTTATAAATTTGCAATGTAGCACAAAACTTAATGATATTTTTAGCTCTGTAAAACATTTGCCCGATTTCTACTCAATATTACCGCAGCAAGAATATCCAAAATTGCACAGGCAGGTGTTATCAATGTTTGGAGCAACGTATGTCTGTGAAACGTTTTTCTCTGCATTGAAACTAACAAAATCACGGCATCGCGCTCTGATGTCTGACGATAATCTGTGGAACAGCCTCCGGTCGCTTGTCTCACAGCAATCGTACCGAACATTGAGGATATTGTAAATATTGTTACGTGCCACCCCCAGTGGCACTTTTGTTGACTGGATTACGGTGGGGGTACAAAGCACAACACCAATTACTGCTTAAAGAAATAATTAACTTTATTGTGGCCAGAAAATTACACTAATCAGCAATTACAAGCAATTAGGAGCCTTCTCCAGTTTCCTCAAGTCTCTTCCTTATGCGCTCTTGGCCTCTTTCACTTGTCAACAAACCACAGAAGTTAATCCTGCCGCTAATGAGCCTAGTGGCCTTGACAGAACTACATGCAACTTCTTTCTAATGTGCGCCTACTACAGTACTTACGAGCACTTGCTGCGCGCTGTTCACCAGCTGGGAGAAACAATGTCACTGGATTTCGACACCACAATATCTGACACTCAGTGAAAGCACACTTACTCAGAACACGGCAGTCCCCTGTATGTTCCTCACTTCGCCGCTACACTAGGGGTTTCGCAAGTCACCACACTTCTGTCGCTCAGAATAAACGCTCACACTAGCTCGTAAAACACAACAACACAACTGCTTCACGGGTCACTCTTATATAGCCGGCCGGTGACTCAATAAATGCTTCTAGATCCATCCAGAGTCCACGGCTTCTCGAGGTTTCCAGCGCTGGTCCAGTCACGAATGTTCTGGACTATCCCTTTCACTTCGCAGTCCGTTGCGTAACGCGCATGCAATACACCGAGGGAGAGCAGTCCAGCCCTGGGGCAGTTTTGACTCATGCGGCGAGCGATGACACAAACTCACAGCCGTAACACCACCCCCTTCCTAAAAAGGCTGATCGTCCCGATCAATCATTGGTCCGTCTGTGTCCCTCCGTAGGTTGCCAGGCGATCTCGATGCACGATCTTCATCTTCGCCCTCGGGCTCCGCTGGATCCTGTAGACGACATCGTTGATTCGTTTCACGACTCGGTACGGGCCCTCCCAGGACTTCTGCAGTTTGGGTGACAGGCCTTTCTTCCGTAATGGGTTGAAGAGCCAGACCAGGTCGTTCTCGTGGAATCCTCCGGCATCCGTCTGCTGGTCGTATCGGGTCTTCATTCGGTCGGTCTCGATCCGCAGTTTCCTCCTCGCGAACGCGTGCACGTCCTTCAGTTGGTCGACCAGTTCTTGACAATACTGGCTTACCGGGATCGGATCATTCCCAGGTCGGCCGAAGGCAAGATCGACAGGTAGACGGAGCTCCCTCCCAAACATGGCCCGGGCTGGTGTGCACCCGGTGGCTTCATGCACGGCGGCGCGGTAGGCCAGGAGAAATAGTGGAAGATGCTTGTCCCAATCCCTCTGGTGCTCGCTGACGACTATTCGGAGATGGTTCTCGACGGTGCGATTGAATCGCTCTACCATCCCGTCGGACTGAGGGTGTAGCGGCGTTGTCCTTGTCTTCCGGATCCCCAGCAGCTGGCATAGGTTCTGGAACACCTGCGACTCGAAGTTCCTCCCTTGGTCGGAGTGCAGCTCCAGGGGTACTCCGTACCGGCTGACGAATTCCTTCACCAGGGTCTCTGCGATCGTCGCGGCTTCTTGGTTAGGGAGCGCATACGCCTCCGGCCATTTGGTAAAGTAGTCGCTGACGACTAATATGTAGCGGTTCCCTGCCTCGCTTAATGGGAATGGCCCAGCAACATCGATGGCCACTCTCTCCATGGGGCCGCCGACGTTGTAGGTCTTCAGTGGACCCCGCCGTCTTCGTCCTGGGCCCTTGCTGGCTGCGCAATCGTGGCACCTCGCGCAGTGGTTCTCCACGTCGGTTCGGCATCCGATCCAGTAGAACCGCTCTCTCAGCTTCTCTAGGGTCTTCTTTATCCCTAGGTGTCCACCAGATGATCCTCCATGGACTTCCTTCAGGACTTCCTCCGTCATAGCCTTTGGAACGACGACTTGTTCCCGAGATGTCTTCCCGTCGGTGCTCTCCCAGGCGCGGCAGATGAGGCCATCCCTTACAATCAGCGAGTCCCACTGCGCCCAGTAGGACTTAAACTTTGGGCTGCAGTCACTCACAATGTTCCACCCGGGTCTGGGGACACAGGCCCTCTTCCATTCGGCTATCAGTCCCAGGTCATCATCTTCTGCTTGTGCCCGCGTGAAAGATTCGCGGCTCCAGTTCCCTTGAAGTTCCACAGTAGTCCTCCGGCACTGTATCCAGGTGTTCTCCTCCCTCCTAGTACAGAAGGTGCAGTCTTCGGGGCACGGTCTTCGTGACAGGGCGTCGGCGTTAGAATGCAGTTGGTCTTTCCTGTGCTGAATCTCAAAGTTGTACTGCTGAAGCCTCTCTATCCACCGCGCGAGTTGACCCTCGGGCTGCTTAAAGTTCAGAAGCCACCGCAGGGATGCATGGTCGGTCCTGATGAGAAATTCTTGCCCGTACAGGTTCTTGTGGAAGTGTTCAATGGTCTTCACGATGGCGAGCAGCTCCTTCCTGGTGACGCAGTAGTTCCTTTCTGGCTTTGACAAGGCCTTGCTGAAGTAGGCCACTACTCTCTCCTCGCCGTCCACTACTTGCGACAGGATCCCCCCTATGCCAAAGTCGCTGGCATCGGTATCGACGATGAACCTTGTTCCAGGTCTGGGGTAGGCCAGAATAGGCGCGGTACACAGAGCCTGCTTGAGTTGCTCGAAGGCACTGTGGCATTCTGCTGTCCACGTGAAGAGTTGGTCCTTCTCAGTCAGTCGATGTAAAGGTTTGGCGATGTCGGCGAATCCTCTCACGAAGCGACGGTAATAAGTGCAGAGTCCCAGGAAGCTTCGTAGTTGGGACTTGTCCTTCGGAACTGGCCACTCCCTCACAGCTGCGGTCTTCTCTGGGTCGGTGCGCACCCCTTCCTCGGAGACGATATGCCCAAGGTACTGGACCCGCTTCTGGAAGAGCTGACACTTCTTGGGGCTCAACTTCAGCTGGGCAGCCCGTAGCTTCAACAAGATCTCCTTCAGGTTGCTGTAGTGCTCCTCGAAGCTTCTCCCCAGAACGATGACGTCGTCTAGGTAGACCAGGCAGGTCTTCCAGTGTAGCCCCCTCAGAATGGACTCCATTAGCCTTTCGAAGGTCGCAGGGGCGTTGCACAGACCGAATGGCATGACGGTGAACTGCCAGAGCCCGCTGCCCACAGAGAACGCCGTTTTCTCGCGGTCCTTAGGGTGGACCTCCACCTGCCAGTAGCCACTCTTCAAATCCAAGGTGGAGAACCATCTTGACCCTGATATGGTGTCCAGCGTGTCGTCGATCCGGGGTAGAGGGTAGCTGTCCTTCTTCGTGACGTCGTTCACCCGCCTGTAGTCCACGCAGAACCTGGTGGAACCGTCCTTCTTCTTCACAAGCACGACCGGAGAACTCCAAGGACTATGTGATGGCTCGATCACCCCTTGATCCTTCATCTCTTCAACCATTCGGTCGACTTCGGCTTGCTTGGCGAGCGGGACACGTCGGAATGGGGCCCTAATCGGTGCGCTGTCCCCAACGTCGATTCTGTGCTGGACCAAGCTTGTCCTGCCGAAGTCTTTGCTTCCCACGGAGAAGACATCCTGGAATTCGTGTAGCAGGTCCCGAAGTTTGCGTGATTGTTCCTCGTCTAAATGGTCCTGGGATCCTTGGTACAGCTTCTGTAGTTCTTCTGGCAGTGTGCGTCTTCTTCGGTTGTCCGTCTGCAGGTGTACGTCTGTCGTATCTGTGATGCGGGCAATCCAGGTAACGGGCTCGCAGACTCCTAGGTTGGTGTCCCGATGAACCGTAATGTCGTAGTCGTTCAGGTTGGACAGGCGGACGTACGGCCGAGACGTCGTGTTGATGAGAGTCTTGGCAACTAGCAATCCTTTTGTCTGGATGTCCTCATATTTTGGCTCGATGACAGCCGCCACTCCCTCAGCAGCTCCGTCGACAATTACGGCAGCGCTGACCTCCGTCCTGGCGGGAACGATGACGTCTTCTCTCAGCCTTACTCGCCGTGCGGTGATGGACTCGTGCGCAGGTTGCAAAGCAAGTTCCTCACCTCCGAAGTGCAGAGTGTTGGTACTCAGATCCAAGATGATGTTGTTCTGGTCCAGGAAGTCCAGTCCGATGATCACTTCATTTGACACGTCAGCCACAAGCACTGGATGCTTTATCGCCCGTCGGCCAATGACGAACTCCAGTGATGCTTCGCCATGTACCGGTGCGGTCTCTCCGGTCGCGGTTATTAGCTGGAGGTTCCTTTGTGTGGGTTGCACTCTCCACTTCGGGATCACGGTGGGACTGACGATGGTCCTCGATGCTCCCGTGTCGATTAGCATGGGCCAGCTTTCTCCGTTGACGACTCCGTCGACCATCAGGCTGCTATTATCCCTCCGTAACTGCGTCACACGAACTTGGTCTGCCGGGGCTTGACGACTGTCACAAGCCAACCTTTGCCCCCCAAGGCTGGCTAATACTCGTTTCCCTGGGTCGCGCGGTTTTCAGACGACTGATTTCCCGTCGGATACCCTCGGCGGCGGCGATCACCGCAGTCCTTGCTCAGGTGGCCTTTCTTACCGCAGGTCCAGCAGGTCGGTAGTCCTCTTCCGGGCCGCCTCTCCGGTTGCCTTCCGGCTGTGTCGTTGCTGGTGGTGCCGCGACTATCGAAGAAACGGCTTAGCGCCTCCATTAATTCGTCGGCCAGGGGCTTGGTCTCGTTGGTTTTTACTGGTTCGTCGACGTCCACTTGACGCACCCGCGCGTGCATTCTGGATGCCTGTTTTGCCGTCTCGAACTCAAGTGCGTGGCTCAGCGCATCTGCCAGGGTCTTATTGCGCGCGAGACGCAGCGCCTGTTGAGTGTCCGAGTCCCGTAGCCCGTCGGTGAAAGTCTGCGTCGCTATCTGCTCCAGAAAGTCGGCCGGCGCTGTTGGGTAGGCGAGCCTTACGAGGCGTGCGATGTCCATCTCGAACTCCTGCAGGGTTTCCGCGTTCTTCTGTACCCGGGTCCGGAGCTGCATCTGATAGGCCTGCTGAAGATGGCTATCTCCATATCGGGACTCCATATGGGCGATCAGGGAAGCGTAGTCCTGGGATCCAGTCGGGATGGCCTGAAGGACGTTAAGGGCGTCACCTCTCAGCGCTACAATGAGAGCTGTAGCCTTTTCTGTGTTGTTCCAGTTATTTATGGAACAGGCCGCCTCGAACTGACGTAAGTAGGTGCTCCACGGGACCTTTCCGTCGAAGGTTGGGGGCGTCACTGTGCTCTGTCCCGTTCCTGATGTCCCCGGTGTACCTGTGGGCGGGCGTCGGCGCAGCTCGGCAACTTCCTCTTGAAGAGCGTTGAATTTCTCTTCCACCCCCGTGAGTGGGCGTTGGCGCAGTTCGGCAACTTCCTCTTGTAAGGCTTTGACTCTCTCATCCACCCCGGTCGGCGGGCGTCGGCGCAGCTCGGCGACTTCCTCTTGTAGGGCTTTGAATCTATCTTCCATCCCTGTCGGCGGGAGTCGGCGCAGCTCAGCAAATTCCTTTTGTAGAGCGTTGAATCTCTCTTCCACCCCCATCAGCGGTCGTTGGCACAGCTCGGCAACTTCCACTTGCAAGGCGTTGAATTTCTCCTCCACCCCCATCAGCGGGCGTTGGCGCAGCTCGGCAACTTCCACTTGCAAGGTGTTGAACTTCTCCTCCACTGCTGCGACTTCCTCACGTAGGCCCTGTTCTAATTTCCTTTGGCTCTCCTCTAATTTCGTCAGCAGACACTCTTCCAGATTTTTCTGGCCATCCAGAAATTTGGCGGTTAGGTCCTCTGCTAACTTATTCTGGCCGTCCTTCAGGTCCTCTGCTAACTTCTTCTGGCCGTCCTCCATCTTCTTCTGGCCGTCCTCCATCTTCTTCTGGCCGTCTTCCATCTTCTTCAGGTCATCCTTCAGGTCCTTGGCTAATTTCTTCTGGCCGTCTTCCATCTTCTTCTGACCGTCTTCCATCTTCTTCAGGTCATCCTTCAGGTCCTTGGCTAATTTCTTCTGGCCGTCTTCCATGCCAGTTAACTTTTCTAGCAATGCTGCCAATTTCTCCTCCATTTTAGTTGTTTGTCTTGTAAAGGGCATGCACTCACAGGAAAATTAGAGAAAATGACCTGCTCGGGTTTTGAAACCAGGACCGTCAGGTGTTGTGCTTGAGTTCGTAATCCCACTTCTGACACCAGTTGTTACGTGCCACCCCCTAGTGGCACTTTTGTTGACTGGATTACGGTGGGGGTACAAAGCACAACACCAATTACTGCTTAAAGAAATAATTAACTTTATTGTGGCCAGAAAATTACACTAATCAGCAATTACAAGCAATTAGGAGCCTTCTCCAGTTTCCTCAAGTCTCTTCCTTATGCGCTCTTGGCCCCTTTCACTTGTCAACAAACCACAGAAGTTAATCCTGCCGCTAATGAGCCTAGTGGCCTTGACAGAACTACATGCAACTTCTTTCTAATGTGCGCCTACTACAGTACTTACGAGCACTTGCTGCGCGCTGTTCACCAGCTGGGAGAAACAATGTCACTGGATTTCGACACCACAATATCTGACACTCAGTGAAAGCACACTTACTCAGAACACGGCAGTCCCCTGTATGTTCCTCACTTCGCCGCTACACTAGGGGTTTCGCAAGTCACCACACTTCTGTCGCTCAGAATAAACGCTCACACTAGCTCGTAAAACACAACAACACAACTGCTTCACGGGTCACTCTTATATAGCCGGCCGGTGACTCAATAAATGCTTCTAGATCCATCCAGAGTCCACGGCTTCTCGAGGTTTCCAGCGCTGGTCCAGTCACGAATGTTCTGGACTATCCCTTTCACTTCGCAGTCCGTTGCGTAACGCGCATGCAATGCACCGAGGGAGAGCAGTCCAGCCCTGGGGCAGTTTTGACTCATGCGGCGAGCGATGACAGAAACTCACAGCCGTAACAATATGAAAACAAATTGAAAACGAGAAAAATAAAAATGTGACCAAAATTGCATTGTCATAAAATTAACATGCGGATTTTCCGGAGCCCAGTAGACACAGTTATGTCGATTCACTGTTCCATTAAGTTTAAACTGGGCTTCATCAGACCACATTAACTTCGTCAGAAATTGTTCATCTTGGGTGACCATTTGCTGATACCATTCGCAAAATTGCATTCGACGATCGGGATCATCTTCATTAAGCTCATGCAGTAATAGTGGGATGTAAACTTTCCACTTAGCTGTTTTCAAAATCCGTCTATCGACGAAAGCTGTGCCCTTCGCCAGGAGATTACAGCGGCATGTGCAGCGGTCCCTATTCAAACATTGACGGACGTCGTTGCAGCAACCGCTCGTCGTTCTGCTATGTGTCTGGCAGCCAACGGTGAACATTTTGAACAGCTCATGTAACCATATGTTTAACTGAAGACAGTACTACATGTGTAATCAAAATTTAAATGTAAAAGAAACACAAAATAAATACTTTTCGTTCCGTAAAGAGTGTATACATTTTTCTGGTGGACTCTGTATATATATATTCGGTTAAGGCCTTTAAAGACCACGTGAGGCAACAATTACACATTATTGGAAGCCTTCTTCGCCACCCGAAATCTTCGCATTCTTTCTCTGGCAGCCTGTCTTCGTTCTTCCGTCCAACCCCTGTTCATTTTTGGTTCGTTGTGGAATCCTTGGAATTTGTCGATAACTGACCTAAACTTAGCGCGGTTTGAAATGTAAAATCTTTAATAAGCAAATGACATAAATAAAAAGCTGAATGATAATCTTAATTCTTAAAGACCATTATAATGTTGAATTTGTGTTTCTTCGACTATTATTAGCCTTTCTTAGACAGATTTATCTCAATTTTGAGACGACAGGTTGACACGGCATGAAAGTTTTGTAAATCATGGTCGTTCACAACTACGCAATGTGAGCCATGGTTTGTATTTCATGCTATTGCAACGTAACTACTTTTCCTCCAATATTAGATGATGCTAAGAACAAACAGTGATTATCATGCGTAAGCAGGGCATAATTGGGCACAAGTAGAAGGGCTTACACCTTTGTGATGTACTATATTTTTGACAACTGTGCTTTCTTTAGACTGGTTTTGCTTTGCATAGACGCTTATCGCCTGATTTAACGTAAGATTTAATACAGGATTAGCGAAATGTTTAACGTAAAAATAAATGTTGGGGATTGACACCATCGTAACGAAGATATTTTTCTTATTGCTACTTATTAAATTTAATTATACTATTTTATGTGGACCACGATTGTTTTGCAGTAAACTCAGGTGTGATTATTAATTATTTTTAAATGGAAATTCATTTGATTAGGGACGAATTTACGTGTCATGATCCAAGCTTGCTTATTGTGTATTTTGTAAATAGGACTTCTAGACGGGGGTGTCTAGGGTTTAGTTAGAGTGTCAATTATCACAGAAGAGTAAGATTAGATTAGTTTATAGCGAATTATCCGTTATAACCCCTTGAAGATGTAGGCTAGGGATCTGTTTATTTCTTGCAATAAATTCAGAGAATTTTTATCTAACCCTGGGGCCTATTCATTTTAGATTTGTTTTTCCTGCGAATGCGTTCTGTGGGTGGTTTATTAACCATACCTCTCCCGATACTACCTGGGATTGACATTCTCGTGCTGAGCTAGTCATAGAATACATTCGATCCTCTCAGTGTATGTCTTGTTGGAAAGGGGTCACGTGCGGGCCTTTTTCGATCCTCAGTCCCACGAAATTCCGTACTAACGGGCACAACATGTAGCCGAAGCCTTCCAGAACTAAATTGAATATTTGCCAGGAACGAAGTGCTTGCCGAAATATTTTATTTCTCTTGTTACTTGGTGACTTTTGAGATCTGTATGGTTAAGGCATTAGAACTATTTGTCAGATTTCAATGTAACACCCAGATATCGATACATTCTGGATGAAGGAGCGATTTGTCATTAATCGGCCATTTTGAAAAGAAGGCTGTAGTTTTACCTGACGATTAATCTCGCGATCATGAGCCACGGGACCTCTATTTTACGTGGAATCCGAACCACAGAACGTAATATTTTACTTAGAAAATCTCACATGCATGGACCAGGAATTGGTGAGAGGCAAACAACTTGACCACTGCACCACCATGCCTCCATTGGCCATTTTCTTGTCGAGATGAAATTAATTAACATCAGCTTTGTTTGGATTCACCTCATGAAATTAGTCAGTGAGCGCACGTTAGTAGGGTATTTAGGTGTGTCCTGGCGCAGGGTTCTTGCACATTCGAGTGCTAATCAGTAAAGAGGTTCGCGATCTTCACGCGAATGCGCTAACGTGTATAGAACGTGTGGGGGTGAATTTAGAGGTCTGGAGTAGGCTAGTACAAAGAACTAATGGGAAAATAACCACAAAGATATAGATGACCTTGCAGTTTTGAAAGAAGAGCTATATAGGATTGACACAATAGCTAACGAATGAGTACGAGCTTTTGCGAACTTAACCTATTGTATGTACCTGTGTCTTTTCTTTTCTTTCTTACCACTGCACCATCGTTGGACATGTTCTTGTTGAGATGGAATTAACTAGCATCGTCCCTTAACGTGCGATATATCGTATCCCACAATGCTCTTCTCTTCCAATATTTCCTTATGATTGGTCTCGCCTCCCAGCCGTAAGTGGATGAGCCGTCCAACAGAACAATTCACGTTAATTTCATTTTCCTGTGGATGAGAAAAGAAAAGAATGAACCGTAAATATGCTGTACTGTAGGAGTGAATAGAAGTTTCTACAGTACAATGAATTTAAAGCTCATTTTGCTTTTTGCTAATACACAGGGGAATTGTTCTGTTGGATGGTTCATCCACATACCAATCATAAGGAAAATATTGAAAAATACGAGCAGTGTGGGATACGAGGTGTTGCACGTTAAAGGACGATGTGGCTGATGACCTAGTATGTTTTATACAGAGAATAAAATACGTAGTGTTAAAGAAGATGCCAAAAGACCAATATGCAACAAATACGGAACACCCTGTAGTAGGGTGACTGGGTCGGTTCTAAGCCACTTTTCAAGATGACGGCCGATCATGGATTGTCGATTAATTGATTCATTGATTATTATTTATCGTTGTGAGGTTTGAAGCCATTTTTTCAGTGTTGCCTATGTAAACAAAAGTTTGGTGCTTTTCAGTCGATCGACACGAATGTACCCAACGGTTAATCGACTATAACTGGTACCAGAGTGAAAACGAAACTGGTTGAAGTCCCAGTTAGGAAGACGTTAGTCGACTATAACTGGTACCAGAGTGAACACGAAACTGCTTGAAGTCCCAGTTAGGAAGACAACCGGATAAATATCAGCCTGTATTATTACAGTATAAGCATAGTTGATTTTGTATAACCATATAATCACCCCGAACAGACAAATTCCGGATTTTTATCACCATTTTAGATTTTCACCTAACATTAGATATACCACATTTAGCATACACTGACAGTTGCATTACCAACACTGCAACTAAATAATTGTACATATTGTATATATTTTTCGCCTGTATTCTCAAACATAGATGCTATAGCCAAAGTGTAATGGATCTGATGATGATCGCTTGACGATCGAAACTGGTCATCCTAGTGTATTTATTAATCTCATGTAATTTATTTCAGGATTAGGACATAACCCTGATATATTTGGGTACATTCGTGTTGACCGACTGAAAAGCACCAAACTTTTGTTTTTATTATTTATCGCATGGATATATTACAACAATGTACACAAAATAAAGTATATAAGGAATATACAAGAGTTCTGGTCTTAGAGAGTGATGTCGACTGACTATATCCATTCCAATGCTGTTGGAGAGGCATTGGTGACATCCTTCCAGTCACCACTCAAACGTCTCTGGGGCATTCCTCTATGTGGTCTATGGTCTGCTCTGAAACTTCACAGTCACACAATGGGGAGTCTGAGAGTCCTCATTTATGAATGAAGTACTTAGTTTCTCAGTGTACACACCGGATTCTATTTAGTTGACACCAGGTTCTTCTAGGTAGTTGCAACCCTGATACATGTGCGGGGTCTTCGAGGCCGTACGTCGTATACTGGCGTTGCTTTTCCATGTTCCCTTCCATACATCTTCTATCCTGAGTGGTTGCATCTCACGAGCTGTTCGAAATGGTTTCCTTGATTTCAGACGCATGTTGGGTGGGCTGAGCACTATTTTCTGGACAGGTAGCCTTTGGGAAAACTTTAAACTATTAATATTTTCACTGCTTCTTGTCGTCTCAGATGTGGTGGAGCAATATTGCTGAGAGTAGGCAGTCAAGGTAGAGGTAGATTAACTGATAGGTTATCGATTGGTTGCTTGATTGAAATTTGCTCGACTGATTAATAGAAAAAACAAAATGGTTACCGGGGAATCCCTCTCACCAGACCACCACAAGGTCATGTAACGTCACGAGGGAAATGGCCAGCAGGGTTATCAACGACATGTTACAGTGACATTGACTGACATTGACGCTCCCACATTAATGGAGCCCACGACAGGTTCCCCCGGCTTGTTTCCACAAATGTTCCAAGAAAATTTCCGATTGATACCCTCCCCAAATCTTAAGCTTGACATACACCCAAGTGCCACATGGTCCCAGATATTGATAGTATAGTACCTAAAACAAGCATTGCCTCTGGAGTTAGGTCCTAAGTCGTAGTATTCTGATTGTATGTTTATAAATGTAATTTATGAAACAGTACTGACTTTCACGGATGGTGTCAGAATGAGTGAACACGTTTTCCGGGCTTGTTGGCCGTGGTTCAGTAGGGTTTGAAATTTGCAACGTTTCACTGGATATTGCTCCTGTCTCTGGCAGTCGTCAGTGACGTTCGTGGTAATGTAAATTAAATTTATAGCTATTGTATAGCATTAACGATAATGTGTCAGTTAACAGGCACCATCAATTTTTTGGCCTTTGTGACATCGTGATCATGAAGCCCCGTGTGCTTGGGTGTGTGATGGCTGTACTAGCATGTGGCTGGGGAAGGAGGCGGTCGTGTCCTTAAACTAGGTACCATCTCTGCTTCACCTGGATGAGAAGTGGGAAACCACTTCTAAGATGACTGAGGTTGGAATCGAACCCACCTCTTGTCAGTTCGGCCTTACGAGGTTGATTACACTCCGTTCCAGTCCTCGGGCTCTACAGAGCTAGGAATCGAACCCGGAACTCCGTAGACAAAACCATGAATTTTAGCCGATAAGCCACGACGCGGACTATACCATCATGTTTCATGGTCTATATTTCCTGATTTTAAAAGGTGAAATTCGCTCAAAAGGCATTATTTTGCCAAGTGAGTGCGATGTTTTGGTTTTCATCAAAAATAATAACTTTTCTTCAAAATAGCAGACCTAACGTAATTTTTGGTAATTACAGTATCGTTCTGTGATGCTGCACTTTTGAGATATGTTTCTGAAATGGGAGAAATTACTTATTCCATTTCAGGACCCATGGGCCACTGATCCAAACTACTTGCACCCACAAATTGCAAAGGTGAGGGTTCGAGTTCACCTAAGAGCTCAAAGTCTTCAACGTCATCATGCAATTCTTATTGAGTTACTCTCTCTCAAACCATAGTTGTCTTTCAGTTGTGAGGAATAGGTGTAAACAAAACTCGTCTCTGTCGTCCACTTCGAGTATCGATTGGCCCACGCAGACAGTAGCCACGCCTATCTACTCCTAACAACGATGCTTGTGGCAGAGCGAAACAACAAGCTCCATCACGCACCCTAACTCCCAGAGCGACGTATGTCAACTTGTGACGTGTTGCCATGACTTATCTCCCAACTCTCGTATATTTCCACGTCGAATAAAAACCTAATGATCCTAATTGTCTGTAAGTTTCAGCCTTTTAGCACAGAATAGGCTACATAGTCAGAAAACCTGCAAACCAAATCTTCATTATAAATAAAGTTCTAGGGCTGACATTAGTTCCCCTTGCACATTTTGGTGAAATTAATCCATTTCAGGTTAACTCAAGACCACATCAGTGACTTTTAGCTTCCGTGACACTCAGTTTGTCTATTTGTTATAACGCCGCATGGGAAAAGAGCTGAATAGCCTATATTTCGTCCTACAGTCTACATATCCAGGAGCTGGTTTTAAGATAGAATCACTCACAGGACTGGAGGATCGGAGTCTTAGCCTAATCAAGATATAAAATTCTGTGGGAAATGTTTGCACGACTAAAAGGACAGCCGCGAAGTAGATGCCACATCCCTCTTCTTTCTCCCTTTGTATTGGTTGAATAAAAGTTTCAGAAATGAACCCGTCAACGACGAGCTAACAGAAAAATGAACACTGATCTAATACTCGTGATAATGCATAAGGTCATGGGGCCAGACTATCCCCAGACTTGAAAGGCTTGTGTGTTAGAACACCATCACTTTCTATTCCGTGATTTTCCATTTTCATTCCAGAACTTGTAATAGGCCACGGCCACTTTCTTCCAAGTCCTTGCCAAATTTCATTCATCTCCATTAATTACATCGTTCATTAACTCCTCGTATGAGGTTGCGTCAGGAAGAGCACCCTACAATAAAACAATCCACCGTACAGAAACCTCGCTTCCGATCTCGCAGAAACTGGAAGTGGCGGCCGATGAGACGAGGCTTTGTCCTGGTCCTTCAGGTACTGTTGTAGTTGTTGCCTAATTTCAAGGAATAACTACAATACAGGGTACAACACAAGCATCAAGGGAGGCCTGGCCGCCACTCATTGAATCTACACCAAATAAATCACGTAAATTCATCGCTACATAAATTAATATGTAACAGTCAATAATCACATGAAATAATTATAATTAAACAATCAATAATTACACGGAACTTAATGAACGGATTATAACAACAGCAACAACGGTAGATTGCTCACGCCACGAGTATATGACGTCAAGAGCCAGGATACTCACACCATGAGTGTGCGACGTCACGTACCAGGATACTCACACCATGAGTGTGTGACGTCACGAGCCAGGATACTCACACCATGAGTGTGCGACGTCACGTACCAGGATACTCACACCATGAGTGTGTGACGTCACGAGCCAGGATACTCACACCATGAGTGTGTGAGGTCAAGAGCCAGGATACTCACACCATGAGTGTGCGACGTCACGTACCAGGATACTCACACCATGAGTGTGTGACGTCACGAGCCAGGATACTCACACCATGAGTGTGCGACGTCACGTACCAGGATACTCACACCATGAGTGTGTGACGTCACGAGCCAGGATACTCACACCATGAGTGTGCGACGTCACGTACCAGGATACTCACACCATGAGTGTGTGACGTCACGAGCCAGGATACTCACACCAAGAGTGTGTGACGTCAAGTGCCAGGATACTCACACCAAGAGTGTGTGACGTCAAGTGCCAGGATACTCACACCACGTGTGTGTGACGTCAAGAGCCAGGATACTCACATCATGAGTGTGTGACGCCACGTACCAGGATACTCACGCCATGAGTGTGTGAGGTCAAGAGCCAGGATACTCACATCATGAGTGTGTGACGTCACGTACCAGGATACTCACACCATGAGTGTGTGACGTCACGTACCAGGATACTCACACCACAAGTGTGTGACGTCAAGAGCCAGGATACTCACACCACAAGTGTGTGACGTCAAGAGCCAGGATACTCACACCATGAGTGTGTGACGTCAAGAGCCAGGTAATCACACCATGAGTGTGTGACGTCAAGAGCCATGATACTCACGCCACGAGTGTGTGACGTCAAGAGCCATGATACTCAAGCCACGAGTGTGTGACGTCAAGAGCCAGGATACTCACACCATGAGTGTGTGACGTCAAGAGCCAGGATACTCACACCACGGGTGTGTGACGTCAAGAGCCAGGATACTCACACCATGAGTGTGTGACGTCAAGAGCCAGGATACTCACACCATGAGTGTGTGACGTCAAGAGCCAGGATGCTCACGCCACGAGTGTGTGACGTCAAGAGCCAGGATACTCACATCACGTGTGTGTGACGTCAAAAGCCTGGATACTCACACCACGTGTGTGTGACGTCAAGAACCAGGATACCCACAGCACGTGTGTGTGACGTCAAGAACCAGGATACCCACAGCACGTGTGTGTGACGTCAAGGGCCAGGATACTCACACCACGTGTGTGTGACGTCAAGAGCCAGGATACTCACACCTCGTGTGTGTGACGTCAAGAGCCAGGTTACTCACACTACGTGTGTGTGACGTCAAGAACCAGGATACTCACACCACGTGTGTGCGACGTCAAGAGCCAGGATACTCACACCACGTGTGTGTGACGTCAAGAGCCAGGCTACTCACACCATGTGTGTGTGACGTCAAGAGCCAGGATACCCACACCACGAGTGTGTGACGTCAAGAGCCAGGATACCCACACCACGAGTGTGTGACGTTAAGAGCCAGCATACTCACACCACGTGTGTGTGACGTCAAGAGCCAGGATACACACACCACGAGTGTGTGACTTCAAGAGCCAGGATACTCACACAATGTGTGTGACGTGAAGAGCCAGGATACTCACACCAAGTGTGTGTGACTTCAAGAGCCAGGATACTCACACCACGTGCGTGTGAGGTCAAGAGCCAGGATACTCACACCACTAGTGTGTGACGTCAAGAGCCAGGATACTCACACCACTAGTGTGTGACGTCAAGAGCCAGGATACTCACACCATGAGTGTGTGACGTCAAGAGCCAGGATACTCACATCACGTGTGTGTGACGTCAAAAGCCTGGATACTCACACCACGTGAGTGTGACGTCAAGAACCAGGATACCCACAGCACGTGTGTGTGACGTCAAGAACCAGGATACCCACAGCACGTGTGTGTGTCATCAAGGGCCAGGATACTCACACCACGTGTGTGTGACGTCAAGAGCCAGGATACTCACACCTCGTGTGTGTGACGTCAAGAGCCAGGTTACTCACACTACGTGTGTGTGACGTCAAGAACCAGGATACTCACACCACGTGTGTGCGACGTCAAGAGCCAGGATACTCACACCACGTGTGTGTGACGTCAAGAGCCAGGATACTCACACCATGTGTGTGTGACGTCAAGAGCCAGGATACCCACACCACGAGTGTGTGACGTCAAGAGCCAGGATACCCACACCACGAGTGTGTGACGTTAAGAGCCAGCATACTCACACCACGTGTGTGTGACGTCAAGAGCCAGGATACACACACCACGAGTGTGTGACTTCAAGAGCCAGGATACTCACACAATGTGTGTGACGTGAAGAGCCAGGATACTCACACCAAGTGTGTGTGACTTCAAGAGCCAGGATACTCACACCACGTGCGTGTGAGGTCAAGAGCCAGGATACTCACACCACTAGTGTGTGACGTCAAGAGCCAGGATACTCACACCACTAGTGTGTGACGTCAAGAGCCAGGATACTCACACCATGAGTGTGTGGCGTCAAGAGCCAGGTAATCATACCATGAGTGTGTGACGTCAAGAGCCAGGATACTCACGCCACGAGTGTGTGACGTCAAGAGCCAGGATACTCACACCATGAGTGTGTGACGTCAAGAGCCAGGATACTCACACCACGAGTGTGTGACGTCAAGAGCCAGGATACTCACACCATGAGTGTGTGACGTCATGAGCCAGGATACTCACACCATGAGTGTGTGACGTCAAGAGCCAGGATGCTCACGCCACGAGTGTGTGACGTCAAGAGCCAGGATACTCACATCACGTGTGTGTGACGTCAAAAGCCAGGATACTCACACCACGTGTGTGTGACGTCAATAACCATGATACCCACAGCACGTGTGTGTGACGTCAAGAGCCAGGATACTCACACCACGTGTGTGTGACGTCAAGAGCCAGGATACTCACACCTCACACCTCATGTGTGTGACGTCAAGAGCCAGGATACTCACACTACGTGTGTGTGACGTCAAGAACCAGGATACTCACACCACGTGTGTGTGACGTCAAGAGCCAGGATACTCACACAACGTGTGTGTGACGTCAAGAGCCAGGATACACACACCATGTGTGGGTGACGTCAAGAGCCAGGATACCCACACCACGAGTGTGTGACGTCAAGAGCCAGGATACCCACACCACGAGTGTGTGACGTTAAGAGCCAGCATACTCACACCACGTGTGTGTGACGTCAAGAGCCAGGATACTCACACCACGAGTGTGTGACGTGAAGAGCCAGGATACACACACCACGAGTGTGTGACTTCAAGAGCCAGGATACTCACACAATGTGTGTGTGACGTGAAGAGCCAGGATACTCACACCAAGTGTGTGTGACTTCAAGAGCCAGGATACTCACACCACGTGTGTGTGACGTCCAGAGCCAGGATACTCACACCACGTGCGTGTGACGTCAAGAGCCAGGATACTCAAACCACGTGTGTATGACGTGAAGAGCCAGGATACTCACGCCACGGTGTGTGACTTCATGAGCCAGGATACTCACACCACGTGTGTGTGACGTCCAGAGCCAGGATACTCACACCACGTGCGTGTGAGGTCAAGAGCCAGGATACTCACACCACGTTGTGTGACGTCAAGAGCCAGGATACACACACCACGAGTGTGTGACGTCAAGCGCCAGGATACTCACACCATGAGTGTGTGACGTCAAGAGCCAGGATACTCACCCCACGTGTGTGTGACGTCAAGAGTCTGGATACACACATCATGTGTGTGTGACGTCAAGAGCCAGGAAACTCACAGCACGTGTGTGTGACGTCAAGAGCCAGGATACTGTTGTATCCGCAGGGGATACATACCCTCGCCCTACAATTTACATCCCCAGGGGTGGAAACAACCACCATCCCCTACATCACACTTTTCGTCCCCAAACACTCAGACATCTTCTAATACATTTCACACCGTCTACGAACTGCTTTAACCCCGATAACCTCAGGTGAGATACTTGATGAACTCCCTCGACCCCTCTAAGTGTACCGACCCAATTGGAATGTGCAATTCTACAAACGCAGCAAGCCACAAACTATAAAGCCGGCAGGAGCACACGGCTCTGGATCCTTGTAGTATCAAACCTTTGAAGAGTGACTTCACGTTGGGCTACCATCTGGGTGAGTGTATCAGCGAGTATCTTCCTACACACACATTTCCACACTTTCCACCCTTGATTATTACTTGTATTGTGACGCATCTGGATCCATAGCACTAAAGCTGATCTGAGAACTATTAATACTTCTTCATAGGAGTATCTATTTAAATCATTGGTCTCTGGCTCACTGGTCTTTTAGATCATTTAATTAGTTAATAAGATCCTACCCCTAAACCTTACCCAAGTAGGATCCACTGGTATTAATTTTTTAATTGTCTTGAAGAGTCAGCTGAACAGTCAGTTGGCGCACCGTCACGGAGCTCGCGTCAGCGTATTTGTTGCAGCCTTCTCCAGCCTTTACGCGCTACCTGCAAGCTAAGTAGTGCAGCAGTACACTAGATTGCTAGCCGTTAGACAAACCCTTTCACCGCCTTCACACCTTCGAGCTACCCCATTAGTCTGAACACCTGGCAGCTCTCCCTAGAGCTACGTCTACGCCCCTAGACAGCTCAGTTTCATACCACCCGCTCAACACAAATCCAAACATCCCCATAACACCCTAAAAGCACACCCCCTCAGACACAACAATGTATAGGGCACACCAGAACCCATACAATACTCACAACACGTGTGTGTGACGTCAAGAGCCAGGATACTCACACCATGAGTGTGTGACGTCAAGAGCCAGGATACTCAAGCCACGAGTGTGTGACGTCAAGAGCCAGGATACTCACATCACAAGTGTGTGACGTCAAGAGCCAGGATACTCACACCACGTGTGTGCGACGTCAAGAGCCAGGATACTCCCACCACAAGTGTGTGACGTCAAGAGCCAGGATACTCACGCACCGTGTGTGTGACGTCAAGAGCCAGGATACTCACACCACGAGTGTGTGACGTCAAGAGCCAGGATACTCACACCACGTGTGTGTGATAAGAGCCAGGGTATTCACAACACGTGCGTGTGACGTCACGTTCCAGGATACTCACACCATGAGTGTGTGACGTCAAGAGCCAGGATACCCACTCCACGAGTGTGTGACGTCAAGAGTCAGGATACTCACATCACAAGTGTGTGACGTCAAGAGCCAGGATACTCACACCACGTGTGTGCGACGTCAAGAGCCAGGATACTCACACCACGTGTGTGTGACGTCAAGAGCCAGGATACTCACACCACGTGTGCGTGACGTCATGTACCAGGATACTCACACCACGTGTGTGTGACAAGAGCCAGGATACTCACAACACGTGTGTGTAACGTCACGTACCAGGATACTCACACCATAAATGTGTGACGTCAAGAGCCAGGATACTCACACCACGTGTGTGTGAGGTCAAGAGCCAGGATACTCACACCACGTGTGTGTGACGTCAAGAGCCAGGATACTCACACCACGTGTGTGTGACTTCAAGAGCCAGGATACTCTCACCACATGTGTGTGACGTCAAGAGTCAGGATACTCACACCACGTGTGTGTGACGTCAAGTGCCAGGATAGTCACTCCACGTGTGTGTGACGTCAAGAGCCAATATACTCACACCACAAGTGTGTGACTTCAAGAGCCAGGATACTCACACCATGAGTGTGTGACGTCAGGGGCCAGGATACTCACACCACGTGTGCGTGACGTCACGTATCAGGATACTCACACCATGAGTGTGTGACTTCACGTACCAGGATTCTCACACCATGTATGTGTGACTTCGCGTACCAGGATACTCACACCATGTGTGCGTGACGTTACGTACCAGGATACTCACACCATGAGTGTGTGATTTCACGTACCAGGATGCTCACACCATGTGTGCGTGTCGTCACCTACCAAGATACTCACGCCATGAGTGTGTGACTTCACGTACCAGGATACTCACACCATGAGTGTGTGACTTCACATACCAGGATACTCACACCATGTGTGCGTGACGTCACGTACCAGGATACTCACACCATGAGTGTGTGACTTCAAGAGTCAGGATACTCACACCATGTGTGTGTGACTTCACGTACCAGGATACTCACACCACGTGTGCGTGACGTCACGTACCAGGATACTCACACCATGAGTGTGTGACTTCACGTACCAGGATACTCACACCATGTGTGCGTGACGTCACCTACCAGGATACTCACACCATGAGTGTGTGACTTCAAGAGCCAGGATACTCACACCATGAGTGTGTGACGTCAAGAGCCAGGATACTCACAACACGTGTGTGTGACGTCACGTACCATGATACTCACACCACGTTGTGTGACGTCACGTACCAGGATACTCACACCGTTTATGACGTCACGTACCAGGATACTCACACCACGTTGTGTGACGTCACGTACCAGGATACTCACACCACGTGTGTTTGACGTAAGAGCCAGTATACTCACACCAGAATGTGTGACGTCATGAGACAGCCTTGCTCTGTGCTAGTGTTTGTAAACAAGCCCATCCTCCTGAACAACAGTATAGACCAATGACCGTGTCTTGATATGGCAAGAGAAAACAATTAAGTGGCCATGGTCCAAACTCTAAAATACTTCAGGTCCCGAGAACTGTCGCAAGTGGGGCAGCAGTGTAGCGCACTTAATAATAGTGGGCCTGTGCCGAGAGACCGATTGGGCTTAGCTACATTATTGCACGCACAGTACACAAACGCCATATGTCGTTGCGACCATCCAAATGCATCATTTCGATTGTAAAATATCCACGCAAAAGTCGCTTCTATATTCGATGATTCTGGCATACAGTAGTACATAACATGTTGTCAACGGTTACTGGACAAATATGGAGAATAATTTGGACTGAAGACTCAACAACAACGTATCATTTTAATGATTCTGTCTAATTGCTGGGCTTTCATAAATACTGTGAGTTATGTCGTTAATACATGTATCGACAGTAGTGTCTATGCTGGCTAAAGCGCAGCATTAAGTCATGGGGCCAAGCTCTCTGCTGACTCGGTAGACGCGTGGTTTCGAGCCCCACCGTCGGCCGTCCTTGAAATGGTTTTCCGTGGTTTCCCCATTTTCAACACCAGGCAAATGCTGGGACGGTACCTTCTGACAGGTCACGGCCGCTTCCTTCCACATCCTTGCCCAGTTTCATTCACCATCATTCATTTCATCTCTCGTTAACTCCTCTCATGAGGTTGGCATCAGGAAGGGCATCCGGTCGTAAAAACCATCGCCACAAAGACTTCCATCACATCTCATCCCCGACCCCGTTGGAAAAACGGGAATAATAAGGGGTAGACATACATACATACATACATACATGTTGTTAAGACATGTACTGAATATTGAATATATGGAATGTGAAACAACTAACTGGTCACTGGAAAAGCCCTGTAGTCCTCGTCCGCTGTTCATCGCTGCACTCCACTGACTGAATCGAGTTCGCTCTACTATTGCGCTACCTATCTTGGCTCTATGGAACTCTACACTGGCTGTACAGTATATCTGTAGCTTTACAAGATGGTTCCTGGACCGAGAATATCGTACATTGTACATTATACAAATCGAATAAAACCCAAGTAAAAATACACACCTTCACAAGATTTGAACCCCGGATACACGGAAGAGTGCCAAAGATTCGACAAAAATTAAGGTCAGCAGCTCATAAAATATTCAGTAAGTACGATAATGATTGGAAATAAGGTAACTCTTCAGCGTGGTATAACGTACAGTATAATAATACACTACGTTGTATTTCAACAAGGTAATACAAGGAATGTCCTAGCGTCTACTACAGCTGCTAACACTTCCTGTAAACAAAGTATTCTTTGTATTACAAGGAATGTACTTTATAGTCGCCAAACCAAAAACAGAATAACTCAAAAGTATTTCAAAAATGGCTTTCTAATACATTAATCTATATTTTTTGATGTCAACATATTTATTTCCTGTAAAAATGCTTTCCTTGCCTGAACCAACCTACTTTTTATATCCTCTTTCTTTCATAATTAAGTACAAGTTTTTTGCGCTTGTAGGCCGTGGTCCAGACAGTATATCTCCCGACGTTTCATCGGAAACTGCGTCCGGCATTATCAAGGGTTCCGCTCCTTTCCTTGATCAGCAGTTCTTTCATTCACCACCGGTTAGTTTGCTTCCTAAGTAGCCGAAATGAAGAGGAAATTGATGAGCATGAGAAATGAGATTTAAAATTAAGATGAGAATTTGATGGAACACTAGGAGATTTAAGCAGCAACAAAATACCACGCAAGTATGATATACCAACTGAGTTGCTACGCTGCATAGGTGATGAAGGTTTGATCAAGTTATTTCACTTGGTATGGACGATTAGGTGAGGTACTCTCTGATTTTAATAAGACTTATCAACTCCATGCTGAAGAAAGCAGGAGCTGATAGATGTTAAGATCACCGTGTACAATCAGCTTGATCACTCATGCTTCAAAGAACCTGACTAGACTAATTTAGAAGAGGATGGAAAGACAGAAACTGAGTTGGGTGAAGACCAATTTGGTTTCAGGAGAAACGTAGAAACAAAGGAATCTGTACTAAGTCTTAGGCTGATCTTGGAATGTAGAATAAGGAAAGATAAGAGAACATGTATGGCATTTGTAGACTTACAAAAGGCTTTTGATAACGATGATTGGAGTAAGTTCCTTGTCTTTGAAAGGGATTTGAATAAAGTACAGGGATAGGAGGGTGATTTACAATCTGTACAGAAACCAGACCGCAGTCATTCGAGCCGAAGAACATGAGAGAGAGGTGTAAGGCAAGGCTGAAACTTATCACCCATACTTTTCAATCTATACATTGAACAAGCAATGAAGGTAATTAGAGAAATATTTTAAGTGGGAGTAAAGATTCAAGGAGGACTAATTTCAGCTGTGAGGTGAACTGATGACATTGTCAGGTTAAAAGCTCAGGGTTAGTGTGTGTGTGTTAGTGTTGGGTACATCACCACAAAGGTGAGGCATACCTGTCTTCGCAAACTGAGTTATTCCACTCTGTCTCTCAACGGCTCAATTGAGACGACCATTTCGTGGTCAGTCTAATATCCTCGTCTACTATTTGTAGTAATGTTAGTGTTACAAGTCGTAATATTATATTATTGCAAATGATGGGAAATATATGGTGGCGGTGGCGATCAGGTTTTTTCACACCCAGGCACGCTGTGGTAGCGATCAGTTTGGAAAATCGTGTACGTCAAGGATGCATTAGTTATCTCAACTGGAAGAAGAAGCGTTATTGTTGGCAGAGGTAGTTTATGATGAGGAGCAGCAGCAAGCAAGGTAATTATTCCTCTCATTGTGCACAATTAGAGAAATGTGGGAAGGATTTACAAATAATACAAATCACAAACAATATATTGAACCCTTATCATTGTGTCCAATAATAATGTTTCATATTAATAAAAACGATGGAAATACTAAATACATGATATGCTGGATATTTGAGTAATATTGATGTAGCAAGAAATCTGGACTTGGTAAGACATGCTACGTGCTGGCTGGAAATGACCAATAGTTTCACAACCAATGTTATTCTTGGATTTCTGAGAAAATCAGATATGACGCTGTGGCGTACGTGACCATAAAAGGCCAAAATGCTGCGTACAAGGCAAGGAGTGAGAGAGAGGACAAGTGTCGTGACGTGAAAATAAGGGCGGGATTTGTAAGGTCAGAGCTCCAACGCCAACTTATCTGACCAATAAGAAAACATGACGCCAGAACATAGCGTCAGTGTGTTTTGCGCGGCAATCGGATATAAAAAGATCTAGCGATCGGTTTGCTTGTTCGACGGCAGATTCGCGACCTGTGAGATAATACAAGAATTTTGAGAGGTCACACATAATTATAGGCCCATTACTTAAAATATTGAGGAGCTGTTTTACTCCCACCATTGAAACTTTAGGCTTTCTGTATATATACAAATGTCTGAGATGAACCGAGACACTCCTAATTATTCTTCGACAGTCATTTTAAGACGTCCTTAAGACGATATGGTTTTAAAATTATAGTTGTGTGTCGGCAACGAAGTTGGAAATTTTCATAAATTGTGAGATGGCAATTAGCCATAGAATAGGGAAAGTCGACGATTCTGCATAGGACGATCTGAGGAAATAAAATACTTAGAACGCAGATAGAACAGTTTAAAAACTTTGATTTAATTGTGTTTTAACAGCAGCAAAATGTCGACCATGGAGAGAAGACAGCAAGCTTCATCCTCCATTACCATCAGTGTTATGGGCTAACGGCCTAATGATGGGAATTGACGAGGCGGGAGGCCTCTGGAAAGCAGTTTAAGTGATGAGTATTAAAAAATTGATTTATTGATTTTGGACGAGGGGAATCGCGAGAGATGTGTGGAACTTTGTATAGATTTTATTTGTGTGGTTTAATTTAAATTTCAGGGTTTGATTTCTTAACTGACATGCGTGTAGTAAATTTTGGCATTGCGTGACAATTATGTTGTACAGTAAATTTTGTAATTTAAATGTGGTCCTTGTGTTACGTAATCCTTATTGCGAAATGGCCGCATCGATTAACGTATCTATAAAAAGTGTAGCCATGAATGAGAACCTAGGAACGACAATGATAAATGGACTGATTTAATGATATGTTAAACTAATTACTACGTGGGGGGAATATTTGCATTTTGTTGCTTTGATAACTCGGGCTAGGACTGATCCTGTTATTAATTCTTTATTGTCATTTGGACATGTTGTGTGTCATTATCTGAGAGGTGTGCTGATTAATGCTACGACGTGATCTTCGAGAAATGTGCCACGTGTTTTTGGGTGTAAGTGATGATGATGAGGAGAGGTAAAGCCTGTCCATGACTGCGATATCATTCCGGCAAACTAGTTATCCGTGGGGATAAGTTTGACCTGGGAATGTATTCTTAAAAATCCCTGAGAGGATGTTTTGAGATAATGTGTTATTTATTTGTACGCGTTTAACAGGTGGCGATTAGCAAAGGTGCTGTACGCTGGCTTTGGGCCAGAATCTATATTTAGCATGGCACTAATTACTACTTGGGGGAAGAAATCAGCCACTCTCTCGGTGATGCGATAACAGGCCCGGTTGTCTCCAGCTCGTTATGACACGTTATGTTTGCTTTAAAGCCTAATGAGTTAAGGTTATTTTATTTGGTTTAATTTGGGAAGTTGCCATGTTGTCGATCCAAGTTTCTTTTATCATTACTACGACTTATTTGTTCATTGTTTTAAAACGCCAAACTTTCCGGCGTGAAAATTAAAAGTTGTATTTTGTTGTTGTTGGCTCTTATTTTCAAGGCCATTGTATTCATATAAATATAATTTGGCAACCGGCCAAACCTGTTCATGTCATGTTATGCCTTCCTAGTGTTTAAGGTATAAGTCGGTAATTCCGCAGCCCTTATTTAAATAATACACACGTGTATTTGGTTGTGGTAATCTAAGGTTAGAGCATGTCAGTAGTGTATATAAATATGTAATTGTTGTTCCCACATTTCCGTAATTCGTCCTTCGCAGTACGGAGTCCGTTCCCGAACCAACTGTTTTGGTCGGAAACGAGCGCCCGTCAAAATGCTCATTACTTGAACTAGTCTTAAAACCCGTGTCGCTCATAAATATTAAATTTTTGTACTTTTTATTTGTTTGTTATATTTGGATCTTGTGATCCGTTTTCTTTTGTTACCTTGATTTAAGTGACATTGCAGTCACAATGCTTGTTGGCAGCTGTCATACCGTGTCGTCATGGTACGTCAGGCTGGTCAGTGTCAGATCTGTTCACGCGAGTGAACAATAAAAGGGTGGTTATAGATTTCTTTTTTTATGTTTGATTCAGTTAATAAATTTCATTTTGTTAGTAGATCCTGTTGTTTTTCTTGGCTTTATAATAATAATAAGTTAACCTTATGAACCTTGGAAGTTATGTTGATAGCAAAACCTCTAAATCACATTCACAAGAATCCATTACGACCCCGAAATTTTGAATCTTGTCTACATGCTATTTTCCAAAGGGTTTATAAGAGTTACTTTGGCTTCCGAACGTGTGGCATTTGTGTTTTAGAGTAAAAAAATAGATCACCGGCATGTGATAAGTTTATTAACGTAAGTTAGGCGAAGATAGTACCGCCAAATGTTTGAAAATATAAAGTCATGGAGTTTGCAATAAAGTAAATGTGGAACAAGTTAAGTGTTTGAACTTTGATTAAAATTAGAACAAACTGTTCCAGGCGCCCAATAAAATTAAATTAGCTTTGTGTAGAAAAGCCAAACTCAAAGAATTATTTGACAGGAAGGTTAGACCTTAAAAACTAATTAATACTCTATTAATTGGTTAAAATTTGTAAGTAAAGTAAGGTCAGGAAGATTATAACTGAATCAAAGGGTTAAAATTAAATGGAATAATAAGTAAATTATACTCAGTGATGCTATAGTTTGTGGGAGTAATTTAAAGTAAATGAACTGAGTATGTAAAGGGTTAATGTGTGTATATTTAATATGTGTGAGCGCGCGTATCCAGGGCTCCGCCCTTATGTCATTTCCCTATGTCTCAAATATATTATTGTTGTGATGGCAACTCTGGGAGAAATTCGCGAAGTGATTGAATTAGCATCCGCTCGTACGCGAGAACAACTTAGTGAGATGAGAAAGGACATAACCAATGAAATACAGACACAGTTAGCGGCAAATAGTGAAGAAACGCAGACACAGTTAACGGCCATAAATAAACAATCGACAGAAACGCAGACACAGTTAGCTGCTATAAATAAACAATCGGAAGAAATACAGACACAGTTAAACACAAAACTATCCGAAGTTAACGAGAATATAAATCAGAAAATCGCTACACAAAACATTCTGGTTAGTGAACAATTACATAGGCAGTCTGAGAAAAACAATGAAATGTTAAACGCACAAGACGAAAGGAACACTCAAAATCTAGCTGCGCTAACGATAGAAATCAAAGAGCACACAAAAGAACAGCTAATCCAATTAGCAAAGGACGTTAGCACTAACAATACCAAACAATTAGGAATAATAAAAGGTATCGAAGATTCGTTTAAAAAGGAAATAAAAGGAATGGATGAGACTGTTATGGCAAAACTAGCACAAATCGAGCAAGCGTGTTTGACCAACTCATCTGAGATTAAAGAAGCACACACAAACTTAGAAAAAAGGTTTGAGATGATCGAACGAGGGACACAGGGTATGCAAGATCAGATAATTACAGTAGATAACAATATCACGGGCTTAGTGACGGAACTCAACAAATTAGAAATACAATCAATTAAGAAATGGAAAAAGTTAGAAATTGACCAGGAAGAAATTAAACAAACATTAGAACAGAACAACATTTCTCTGGGAGAAAGGATAGATAAACTTGAAGATATTCAGGAGGCTAATCAACAGGAAGTCGAAAAACGCTTTGTTAAATTGAAGGATACTATTAGGAAAGATTGGACCAAGATGAGCGCTGATTCGAAAGATGAACGGCTCGCAGTAAGCAAGAAGCTAGGGGAAAATAACGCGAAAATACAGGCGTTAGAAGAAAATATGAAGTTAAGATTTCAAATTCAAGAGGACCGCATGATAAAATCGGAGTTGCAGTCACTTGGACATAATACGATGTTTGCGACACTAATGGAAAAGGGGAAAGGGGAGAATGCGGAAAGAGAGCACACAATAGACAGCCACGAGCTTGGGCAAAGTCCAAGAACGGTAGACACGCAAGCATTCCAGAATTATGAGGGTCGTAGCTCGACACCTCAAAACACACAACTTCCCACGCAAGTTATACAAGTCATCCGTGGAAACGAATTTAAACCGAATAAGTTTTTACCAGAGAGCGGAGGGACACCTAAAGCTTTCTTAAGGGAACTGACAGAATATTTTTCGGACCAAAATGTTAGCTCAACGCGACAATTAAGAATGGTTGAAAATTTTTTGGCGGGCTCAGCACTTACCTGGTATCTTGGATTTAAGAACACATTTAAATCAATGGAAGGTTTCCACAAGGCCTTCCTAAGCAAATACTGGAGTGGGTCGTATCAACAAAGCTTGCGAATGGACTTATACTCGCGCAAATACCATTCCACGCATCAGACGAAATATGCAGATTTTTTCGCCATGCAACTTGTCAAATTGCAGGATCTTGATAATCCCCCAAGCGAAATGGAGCTAATAACTACTATCGGAAAGCAGATGCCTATTAGCGTTCAGCAATTCTTGGTGGCGGCAAATATTACGACCGTGGTCCAGGCAGAAGAGGTATTAAGGAAGATAGATGAAACCACTAATTACATCAACCCGAGAGAGAAGAGACAGATAGAGTTAGTTAATGCAGTCGAAGTAGTCAAGACACCGAACAAAAACACGAGGTCGCAAGCTACAAACACTGGGGATAACCAAAGACGGCAGAGCACCGAAGAATATGAGCCGAGATCTCAACCGAGATACGAAAATAGGGACAGAAACCATAACAATCAGGAAGGAACTAACCGCTACCGGAACACAAACAATCAGCAGTGGCGAGATAATAGGAGATACCAAACGTCATACAATAGGAATAATAATAATAACGCACCTTACAATCGAGGATGGCGTGGAGGACACTATAATCAACAATATAGGCCCAGGGACAATAGGCGTTACAATCAACAATATAACGCACAAAATAACCAGCGGTTTAACGAGCAATCGGATCCAAGGGACGATCAGAGAAATTGGAACGAGAGACACGCTAACCCGCAACAGTACCTGGAGGAGCCACGTAACATGGAAGGAAATAATGATAAATGGGAAAGAGCGATAGATCGGCGGAAGAATCCCGACAACCACGAGGAGGAAAACGGAACACATCAAATGTTGGAGGCCATGCATGTAGAAACCCAGAGATATTTGGAGGAGCTGCATGGAGAAGAAGAAAATAGAGCAGCCGACAATAGGAAACAGAAGAATAGCAGGAGAGATTCGCAGACCGTGTCAGGCAAGGGTCTCGAGATATGGTAAAAAAAAGTTATTGTACGGGAATAGGAGAAGAAGAAGGGAGAAGGAAGAAGATGGCAACGCGGGGGAGAAGAAGGAGATGACATCACGGTAAAATGGAGAAGAGACAGGAGCGGCTTAAGGAAGTTCAACTAGGGGTTACGAATTTAGGTAACAACGCCTACAGAGTCCGAGAGGTGAGCACAGGAAACATGGCAGTATATAATATCTCAAATTTAAAATTGTATCATCAGAGAGAGCCATACGAACCGAGAAATAATGTTACTGCAGCAAATTAAACATTCGCGTGATAACATACAACAAAAGATACGGGGGTACTCGAGTGGTGAAAGCGCTCAAAAGACAGCTCTGACGTGTTTACAAGTTCAGGCGGAAGTCGTTAATGAATATGTTGATGTTTTGAAAGAGTGAGAGGGGAGACGAGTAGCAAGGAAAGAGGCCGGAGGGCATAAGTATACAGGAATTTCCTAATGAGTTTGGAACGAGACGGCTACTGAAACAGACAGAGGCGGACAGTCATTATATTTTGAGGGTGACCAGCAACTTCAAATTTGAGCCAGAAAAGTAGGGGATGTGAAATTCGACTTCATTTGAGTTCGAATTTCATCAACTAGGGGTCGGATGAACCCTTATCATTGTGTCCAATAATAATGTTTCATATTAATAAAAACGATGGAAATACTAAATACATGATATGCTGGATATTTGAGTAATATTGATGTAGCAAGAAATCTGGACTTGGTAAGACATGCTACGTGCTGGCTGGAAATGACCAATAGTTTCACAACCAATGTTATTCTTGGATTTCTGAGAAAATCAGATATGACGCTGTGGCGTACGTGACCATAAAAGGCCAAAATGCTGCGTACAAGGCAAGGAGTGAGAGAGAGGACAAGTGTCGTGACGTGAAAATAAGGGCGGGATTTGTAAGGTCAGAGCTCCAACGCCAACTTATCTGACCAATAAGCAGTGGCGTAGCGTGAACTTTTGAGCTGGGGACGCCAAAGTTTATAACGACAAACTAAGGAAAAAATCAAAAAGCTAATATGAAAGATACTGTCACATACCTCACACAGTCTTGTACATCAGCTCCATTCGTCTTTTCTTCTTTTCTGCGAAAATGTCAATGATGTGTTCAAGAAATGCCGGCTCTGATGAAAGCTCACCTAATAACTGTTTTTCAATGGCCAGTGAATTTAAACACGACAAGCGACTATTGCTCATAGAATTTCTAAGGTATCTTTTAATTCTTTTCAGCGTGCTCATGCTGCGTTCACTACCAGCTGTAGTAGTTGGAATAGTCAGTACTAAGCGCTGTAGTTTAGTTACTTCCTGATAGATGGAGTCGAGACCGTTGGCAACAAAATATTTTAAAAGCTCTTTTGGAGCTAAATGCTTTGTCTGATCTCCATAAACAATGTGAAGTTCATTTAGTAATTGGTTAACATTAAAGAATGGATACTGTTTTACCAAAATATCTAATTTGCCCTGGGGGAATGTTTCAGTGTATTCTTTAAACTTCTTTTCTTGTACTAACTCAATGAAATTTAGATGATTTAGATCTTCAAATCTACTTTTCATTTGAGCTGTTAGTGAATCTACTATTTCAAAAGTTAGCACTCTCAAAGTGTTATACATTACGTTTTCATTCAACTGGATGCTTTTTTGAACGCATCTGTCAGTGAAATCTTCATTTCTTAAGTTTTCTATTCTTTTGACGACAGCCTCTATCTCATTATGGCAAGTTACAATACTCACTGTCGATGATTGTAACAATTTGAAAAGATGATCAGTGTAAATGAAACACGCTTCGAATACACATAGAAAATATACAAAGGTAGGGTCATCCATATGTCTTTTGAGACCAATGGCACAGTTCACAGAGTCGTCGTCCCATTCACTATTTCCATCATCAATAATTTCATCAAAAGTACTATACAATCCTTGGAAATGTTTCATAATGGTGAAAACTGCCCTCGAATGAAAATTCCATCTCGTATTGCTAGCTTGTGGAAGCTTAAATCCTCTTTCGGTCAACAAAACCGTCCTTTTAGAAGACTTGCTGAAAAAACTATGAAAAGCAGTCAAGGCACAGACAAACAAACGAACCTGTTTTATTGTTTTTGAGCCATACAGAAGTACCAAATTAAATTGGTGGGCGTAACAATGGACGAAAAGAGCATATGGGCAAAACTGTTTCACTAGCTTTTGAACTCCTCCTTGTCTGCCTGCCATTACAGCTGCGCCATCGTATGTCTGGCTTACAACTTTTTTCTCCATTTACTTCCCAGTCAAGTAAAACTTTGTGCACGATTTCTGATAATCCCGCAGCTGTTTTATTCTTGGAAACGTCATAAAAGCCGACGAATCTCTCCTCTATTCTATCATCCACACAATATCTAAATATTATGCTCATCTGGCTCTTACACGATACGTCTAATGTCTCATCCGCTTGTATGGAGAGAAAGGGGGCTTCATTTATTTCTGATTTAATTTTTTCATTTAATGCAATTGTTGTAACTTCTATCAAGTCATTTTGAATGTCTGGAGATGTTCCTTTTAATAATTATGATGACTGTAAATGGTCTCTAACTATAGATTCATTTTGAGCGAGCAGGTTCAACAATTGCAAATAATTCCCCTTGTTAATAGAACTTTCATCTTCTCTATGGCCACGGAAGGCTAGTTCTTGTGTACAGAGAAATACTACTGATTGAATGAATCGTCGCACATATTGCCTGTTCGAAGACACGATCTCATTATGTTTTACTGCTTGTAGTCGAGCAGCTTCAGACATGCTCAATGCGAGTTTTACCTAGCAGATGAAATGCTTCACAATGTAACAAGTGGTGTTATGAAGACTGGTGTTTTACAGCCTTTTTAATTAAATTACTCAGGTCAGAAATTCCCTCCGTGCACCATTCAGTATCTTTCGCTCCAAACATAAGGCAAACGTAACAAAACATTTTGTTTTTTTCAACACACCCAGTTAGCCAGGAAAACCTGTCATACCAAGAAAGCTGAAAACTCCGTGTGCGATTTTTACCGACTTCTTTAATTGATAAATTTGGCTTTGGTCTTTTTGTTTTTAATTCACATCGCTGTTCATATGATAAAGTGCTCAAAGGAATTGCCTTTAAAAAATTAATAACATTAGAGTCAGGTGAACTTTCTTCAGTCATATTGGCAGCATTAAACACACACACCCACAATTAAAAGAAACTACACTTCTACAGTTCGAACTATAGCACTAGCGCAGCGATTGGGCTATTGAGTTAACAGAACAGTGATCATACAATTCAAACGCCAGCAAACGCCAGCGTACGGTAGTGCTTCCCTTCCGAGAAACAAGTATGAACTGGCGCATGCGCTGCAGCGTGGCCTGGCCGGGGTGGTACATAAGCTCTTGACGCCAAGAAGGTCTGGCGTACAGACAAGAAGAGCAACGCACAGCAGTAGACCGCGGCCGTGCTAAGACTAGTTATATGGGGGGTACGGATATAAAATAACTAAGCGCCATGTAATATGCTAACGCCGCATTTATATCAAATAAAAACAATGTTATATTTTACTCTCTGATGAATACACATTCTAAATCAGGGAACGCCCGGCGTATCGGCGTAATATAGCGCTACGCCTCTGCCAATAAGAAAACATGACGCCAGAACATAGCGTCAGTGTGTTTTGCGCGGCAATCGGATATAAAAAGATCTAGCGATCGGTTTGCTTGTTCGACGGCAGATTCGCGACCTGTGAGATAATACAAGAATTTTGAGAGGTCACACATAATTATAGGCCCATTACTTAAAATATTGAGGAGCTGTTTTACTCCCACCATTGAAACTTTAGGCTTTCTGTATATATACAAATGTCTGAGATGAACCGAGACACTCCTAATTATTCTTCGACAGTCATTTTAAGACGTCCTTAAGACGATATGGTTTTAAAATTATAGTTGTGTGTCGGCAACGAAGTTGGAAATTTTCATAAATTGTGAGATGGCAATTAGCCATAGAATAGGGAAAGTCGACGATTCTGCATAGGACGATCTGAGGAAATAAAATACTTAGAACGCAGATAGAACAGTTTAAAAACTTTGATTTAATTGTGTTTTAACAGCAGCAAAATGTCGACCATGGAGAGAAGACAGCAAGCTTCATCCTCCATTACCATCAGTGTTATGGGCTAACGGCCTAATGATGGGAATTGACGAGGCGGGAGGCCTCTGGAAAGCAGTTTAAGTGATGAGTATTAAAAAATTGATTTATTGATTTTGGACGAGGGGAATCGCGAGAGATGTGTGGAACTTTGTATAGATTTTATTTGTGTGGTTTAATTTAAATTTCAGGGTTTGATTTCTTAACTGACATGCGTGTAGTAAATTTTGGCATTGCGTGACAATTATGTTGTACAGTAAATTTTGTAATTTAAATGTGGTCCTTGTGTTACGTAATCCTTATTGCGAAATGGCCGCATCGATTAACGTATCTATAAAAAGTGTAGCCATGAATGAGAACCTAGGAACGACAATGATAAATGGACTGATTTAATGATATGTTAAACTAATTACTACGTGGGGGGAATATTTGCATTTTGTTGCTTTGATAACTCGGGCTAGGACTGATCCTGTTATTAATTCTTTATTGTCATTTGGACATGTTGTGTGTCATTATCTGAGAGGTGTGCTGATTAATGCTACGACGTGATCTTCGAGAAATGTGCCACGTGTTTTGGGTGTAAGTGATGATGATGAGGAGAGGTAAAGCCTGTCCATGACTGCGATATCATTCCGGCAAACTAGTTATCCGTGGGGATAAGTTTGACCTGGGAATGTATTCTTAAAAATCCCTGAGAGGATGTTTTGAGATAATGTGTTATTTATTTGTACGCGTTTAACAGGTGGCGATTAGCAAAGGTGCTGTACGCTGGCTTTGGGCCAGAATCTATATTTAGCATGGCACTAATTACTACTTGGGGGAAGAAATCAGCCACTCTCTCGGTGATGCGATAACAGGCCCGGTTGTCTCCAGCTCGTTATGACACGTTATGTTTGCTTTAAAGCCTAATGAGTTAAGGTTATTTTATTTGGTTTAATTTGGGAAGTTGCCATGTTGTCGATCCAAGTTTCTTTTATCATTACTACGACTTATTTGTTCATTGTTTTAAAACGCCAAACTTTCCGGCGTGAAAATTAAAAGTTGTATTTTTTTGTTGTTGGCTCTTATTTTCAAGGCCATTGTATTCATATAAATATAATTTGGCAACCGGCCAAACCTGTTCATGTCATGTTATGCCTTCCTAGTGTTTAAGGTATAAGTCGGTAATTCCGCAGCCCTTATTTAAATAATACACACGTGTATTTGGTTGTGGTAATCTAAGGTTAGAGCATGTCAGTAGTGTATATAAATATGTAATTGTTGTTCCCACATTTCCGTAATTCGTCCTTCGCAGTACGGAGTCCGTTCCCGAACCAACTGTTTTGGTCGGAAACGAGCGCCCGTCAAAATGCTCATTACTTGAACTAGTCTTAAAACCCGTGTCGCTCATAAATATTAAATTTTTGTACTTTTTATTTGTTTGTTATATTTGGATCTTGTGATCCGTTTTCTTTTGTTACCTTGATTTAAGTGACATTGCAGTCACAATGCTTGTTGGCAGCTGTCATACCGTGTCGTCATGGTACGTCAGGCTGGTCAGTGTCAGATCTGTTCACGCGAGTGAACAATAAAAGGGTGGTTATAGATTTCTTTTTTTATGTTTGATTCAGTTAATAAATTTCATTTTGTTAGTAGATCCTGTTGTTTTTCTTGGCTTTATAATAATAATAAGTTAACCTTATGAACCTTGGAAGTTATGTTGATAGCAAAACCTCTAAATCACATTCACAAGAATCCATTACGACCCCGAAATTTTGAATCTTGTCTACATGCTATTTTCCAAAGGGTTTAATATAATTAAATAATATCTTTTTCAGAAGAAAGCGTAAGAGAACGTGGATTATCGACCTAAATCTGCTTCGTGAGCATCAAGGAGAATTCAGAATTTCACACTTTATTTATTTTTATTTATTATTATTTATTATTATTCCCCTTCAGGAGAGCGTGAGAATTTGAGCCAATCACAGCTTCACTTCCTTTTCCTCTCTTCTTTTCTTCCCAAAACCTCTTCATTAGTTCACTGTGCTTTTTCTTCCTTTCCTCTGTCCATTTTTTCCCTGATGTGTTCTTCCTTGAAACTTGTACAATTTTCGTGTTTCTGATTTTATTTCTAAATTGTTCTCTGTCCTTAATGTCGTCTTCAGAGATTTTAAGTAATTCCATGTCTTCATGTACTTCTTTTATCCAACTGGTCTTTAATTTACTTGCATTCACGATATTGAAAATGTTCTTAGTGAGTCTGTTCTCATCCATCCTATATATGTGTCCATTATTTTTATTTATTTATTATTATTATTATTATCTAGAAGAATCTCGAGAGCAACTGCGACAATATGAAGAACGATTCTACGATTATGCAATTTCACTTCTTCAATGAGTTGCTCTGTTGTCATGCCAACACACAGTGACACGGGCAGCATCTGATCGCCACCGCGTGGTAGAACGCTGTCCTGTCCTGATCGCTGCCTGTCTGGAAGCTTCTATTTAATTCTACAGGAAGTATTTGACCGCCACCGCAATAGCTCCGGTGTGTGGGAGCCTTAATGGAGCGATTAGAGGTCAGCTATGCAAAAACTATGTTTTTTTTAGGTTGGATGGGCTGTTTATCTTATCGAGATAAAGTTTTAGATCTGTGCCCTCAAATTGCTGAGTTATTTCTTTGTGTTTAATCGCATTTCTATGTTCTTCATAACGTGTGTCCACCCTCCTTCCACTCTGCCCATGTACTGTACTTTACACTGTTTGTTGGTGCGAGATTACGTATAGGCTACCTCTAAATTCGAATGCGGCTCCTGTTTATTTAAGTCACTATTATACAAGTGTATTGCCAATGTAATTAGTAACATTCATTTTGACCGACTGAAGAGCAATTATTTTGCTAGATTCCTAAGACAACACTGAAAAATGGCTTTTAAAAATTCAAAACAACTGCTTTGAAAATAATGATTGGGACAAAGATCTTCGAAGCGAATAGTGCCATCATTATAAACCATTTAATACCAAATTTATATTATTTCTTTGGCGGCTTCGGTGGCGTAGTCGGTAGCATGCTGAGCTTCTATGCCCAAGATCGCGGGTTCAAATCTAGCCGAAGTCGTCGGATGTTTTAAGAGCGTTAAAAATCCCTCAGTATGCCTTCCTTCGGAGGGGAAGTAAAGCCGGCGGTCCCATGTCATAGATTTATGGCATGTTAAAGAACCTTCCACTGATTACACCTGTGTGAAGCTAAATTGTATAGGTTAAGAATGTAAACAACGCTCTTAGGTTGCTACGTTCGTTGCCAAGAGCCGACTGCGATGGCGTCTGGTAGCTAAGTTCTGAACTAGTAGTCGTTGACGGTGGCGTTTGGCGGCAAAAGTAGGGACTATTTGAAAAATTCAAAAGTCTGCCGTCCTTACTTGAACTAAGAAAACAGATGACACACACTAATACAGTCATCACAATTGACACCGGTTATCAGACAAATTCTACACTCACCCAAAGTACACGGGGCTACATGATCGCGTTGTCCCAGCCCCTAAACTTAAGAATCAACCAACCATATTATTTCTTTCATTACATTACGTACACTAATTGTCAACCTACCTCATGCGATATTTTGACGTGTGAGCAAGCGGCTTTAGCGGCTCCTCAAGCCTGGACTGGTGCAACTGCTCACATCTTTGCGCACAGATTAAACCAAGCTCAGTTCGTTGAGCGTAACCAGGTCTCAGCATGTCCCATTCCAACTCTCATTGCAGAGCCACTGAGGTAGGAAGCTACTAGAACTAGTCTATGAATTTACAGAATAACTGTTCATATTTTCTGGTTCTCAATGCAGACATGGTGACGATTTCTATTATGCAACAGTTTGATATTTTATTCATATGTTCTTATTGATATAGCAGACAGAACCATCTTCCAGCACTCCTCAGTTGTCACTACGTGGCTTGACTAAACGAGAGTGTTTTTAATGTAGGCCAAAATACGCAATAACGCAAAAAATACCGGAACACCAAAAATATACAAAAATTGAAGAAATAAAATGGCTGCCTTAGGAATGGTTAGTTAGTTACTTTGTGGAGTTTAAATGGGCGGAACGGCGAGGCCATCTGACCCCCCAAGGAATGGTTACATTATAAAACATGTCAATACAGCTTTACACGGTTCCAGGGAGTCACTCTAAACATGCATTACCCATCACTTACTCAATATTTTGTGCAGATTATTAACAGATGTTTGCCTCGATATAACCTGCCCAGGGATTCAATATCTAGCTAAGTTAGCGAATGGACGACGGATATTGTATGTCATGTGTTATCGAGTAGTGTAAATAATTGATGCCAGGCTTAGGATAGGTTTAGAAATAAACTAGGGAAAGCAGTCCCGATGGAAGCACGTAGTCTGTAACAACTACGTTTAGACTGTGCTAGGATCCGAACCATTCTGTGTGTTCCAGTGGCGACTAACTGTAACCTGAGGGGATCATCCAATGGGTGACTGATGAGTGGAGCCCCCAAGGATCTGTTCACAGCCTTGCCCACGTTTCACATAGCCCGTGACCTTCAAGTCCCACTCCTCAGTCTCCCGATAAAATACACACGGAAGAGATACCTCTAACAAAGTTACAAGAAGACCACTAGAAGACCTTCGCCACATCAAGAACTCTTATCTCCAAAGACACCACTCCTACCAGATAATAAACTGCTTTGAATAAATCTGCGCTTGTTTTTATTCCTTGGGAGTAAGCGAGTGGAAATATACAAAAATTGAAGAAATAAAATGGCTGCCTTAGGAATGGTTAGTTAGTTACTTTGTGGAGTTTAAATGGGCGGAACGGCGAGGCCATCTGACCCCCCAAGGAATGGTTACATTATAAAACATGTCAATACAGCTTTACACGGTTCCAGGGAGTCACTCTAAACATGCATTACCCATCACTTACTCAATATTTTGTGCAGATTATTAACAGATGTTTGCCTCGATATAACCTGCCCAGGGATTCAATATCTAGCTAAGTTAGCGAATGGACGACGGATATTGTATGTAATGTGTTATCGAGTAGTGTAAATAATTGATGCCAGGCTTAGGATAGGTTTAGAAATAAACTAGGGAAAGCAGTCCCGATGGAAGCACGTAGTCTGTAACAACTACGTTTAGACTGTGCTAGGATTCGAACCATTCTGTGTGTTCCAGTGGCGACTAACTGTAACCTGAGGGGATCATCCAATGGGTGACTGATGAGTGGAGCCCCCAAGGATCTGTTCACAGCCTTGCCCACGTTTCACATAGCCCGTGACCTTCAAGTCCCACTCCTCAGTCTCCCGATAAAATACACACGGAAGAGATACCTCTAACAAAGTTACAAGAAGACCACTAGAAGACCTTCGCCACATCAAGAACTCTTATCTCCAAAGACACCACTCCTACCAGATAATAAACTGCTTTGAATAAATCTGCGCTTGTTTTTATTCCTTGGGAGTAAGCGAGTGGAAATGACCTTTCAACTGTTATTTATGACATGAACCTTCCTTCACCTTGACCCTCGTGGTGCGTGACTATACACGTGCTTCACTCATCTCTCTGCAGCAGACCACCTCAATCCTTGAGCTAAGTAAGAACATCAGGATTCTGGTAGTTTCCTCAGGAATTCACTGAGGTTACCATCGTTTAAAGACTACATAGCAAATGCATTTCATGTACTTGTAGACAACTGATAAAACCAAACACCTGGCATACCATTGTACTCGTGAACATATCTTACATTAGTCTTCTCATTCGTGCCACTGAAATCAGGATACTGAACTAAGTGGATTCAGGATGGTGTTATTGGGAAAACTTGCCTCCCCTCCCCACTCGCGCAGTGACCACTAAACCACCTCACCTCATATACACTGTGCTCGCTTATCCGTGTGGTCGGTCAAGCCTAGGCTTAAACACTACCGGAGGGAAGATGATATAAAAAAGGAAAACACTGAGGAATAGAAACAAATTTAGACAAAAAGTAAGCGAATTTACAAAAAATAACAATTTTATTTTTAATAATAAAAAACCAGCATTAAAATAGTTTGGGAAAAACAAGCTGGAAAACCCCAGATGGGAGAACGAACACTAATCCCTGACTTTTAGCTATAGATACGATATGTGCAATAGTTCAATTATAACAAAAAAAAAAATGCCGTAGCATAATTTATTAATTGTGGTGTTTGAAGCCATATTTTCAGTGTTGCCTTAGTAAACAAGAGTTTAGTGCTTTTCAGTCGGTCAACACGAATGTACCCATCTCTTTTGGGTACATTCGTGTTGACCGACTGAAAAGCACTAAACTCTTATAATTTATTAATTTGACCAAAAAAAGACAACCAAGAGTGTGCATAAGCAAATACATACATGACTTAAGAGTGTTAATGCGAGTAAAATATCTCTAAGATTGCCGGCAAGCAGACACCAAGTGCACTGTCCCTCCCGCGCAGGAAATCGGGTACTACTGTCGACCAAAATATTATGTGCACTCGAGTTGGAAGGTTGTTTGGGAAGTAACCAATAGACCTACATAAAATCCAATAACATCATCATTTTCGTCGTTCTATTTTACGTTAGTTCATGTAGGTTTGAAATTTTTAATTTTTATTTTAATATTTTTTATCGCAGTTGGAACACAAAAAGGGCCCGTTTTTAAGCGTGTTTCAACCAAGCGTCACATTTAAGAATTATTATCTCACAAACCCGTCATCAGATCGAATCCAAATTTTAACACAATATACATTGGAATGTTGTATATCTGGTTTATTAATTTCAAAATTTTGTGTGACCAAGAAACAAAGTTGTTATCATTTTTGTAAGGTAACTTTTTCTCGGCTCGGGGTCGTTGGCAAATGTAGTTCTTGGTTGCGTTGTAATCCTTATACATCAAAATGTTATGCTGTATGACTGTGAAATACGTAAATTAATTCACATATTTTATATCGGTTTGTATTTGTACGGGGAATTAAGACATAGTACACCAGCTAGCCGCTCCGGGAAATGCTGTACAGCGTAGCTGATATGGAGCCCATCACTTCCAAGCGAAGCACGCCATGACGAGTGATGGAGCCCATCTTGGCAACGCTGTACAGCATTCACCGGAGCGGCCAACTGGTGAACCATGTCTTTAATTCCCCGAACAAATACAAACCCATATACAATAAGTGAATTAATTTACGTATTTCACAATCATACAGCATACCTTTTTGATGTATAAGGATTACAACGCGACCAAGAACTACATTTTCAAACCACCCCGAGCCGAGAAAAAGTTACCTTACGAAAATGATAACAACTTTGTTTCTTGAACACACAAAATTTTAAAATTAATAAACCAGTTATACAACATTCCAATGTATATTGTGTTAAAATTTGGAATCGATCTAACGACGGGTTTGTGAGATAATAATTCTTAAATGTGACGTATCGTTGAAACACGCTTAAAAACGGGCACTTACTGTGTTCCAACTGCGATAAAAAATACTAAAATATATATTAAAAATTCCAAACTCGGATTATTTATTTTCTCAGCAAAAAGGAATTGTTTCAGGGAGCATTCTAAAATGCTAA
Source organism: Meconema thalassinum (assembly GCA_946902985.2). Lineage (NCBI taxonomy): Eukaryota > Metazoa > Arthropoda > Insecta > Orthoptera > Tettigoniidae > Meconema > Meconema thalassinum. The sequence goes on along the minus strand of OX336391.1, from coordinate 90,144,440 downwards.
AGAGATTGAAACCAAAGGGGATGATTTTAATCCCCACCAAGGATGGATCTCTAAGTGAGAAAAGGATTTTATTTGATATGGAAAGAGGGAAAGCTTTCGAAGCTTTTCTAAAAAGGATTATAATTATGCAAATATACTCGAAAAACAATATTGTTGTGTTCAAGTAGGGCTAAACTTTTATCCAGCAGAGTGCCGATTAGAAGTTTAGCAGAAGGAAGGCTAACCTAACTTTAGGCAAAACTACAATCTTAGAATTAAATTGACAGGACAAGGCAGTAATCACCTCGAGTAGGAAGTTTGCTTAGCAAACTGTACCCGCCTTTAACAATTTACAGAAATAGCTAAAGTAAACTTTATGTGCAATATTAGCAGAAGTTTTGCCATAAACACAACAAATGCAGGATTAATTGTGAGATTGATACGAATTGTTTACAATCATTTCTGTGAGTACAGAAAGTAACACGGGAAAATGGGTAAGTAAATGCCACACCTAAAGGGCTATTCGAACAAAGAATCACTGCTAACTCAAAACAGTGAGAGTAATATTTATTACATCAAATCAAGAAATTTAAAGACAGGTTTTAAGGTCTCAGACCTATAACCCGATGAATAGGAAACCCTTACAAAAGGTCTAAGTATTTTGTTCAATAAATTAAGTAGTGAACAAATTCTTTTATAATAAAGCGACAAGAGTTTTAGACAAATATACAGTTATAATTTGAAATTCCTAAGTGCAGCAGGAGAAATAAGAAAAAAAAAGCTTAAAATGTGGGTTATAACCACAGATTATTTAAACAGACGTGAATTGATGCTAAGTTCAAATTGGTAGAGGTCACTTCAGTGAAGCCTCAATTTTACAAGAAAGAAAAAGACAAAATGTTTACCCTTAAATTAAGTTGTTAGTAAATGGGAAATGGAAAGGGAGGAATGGGGCATGTTTTAGTCTGTTTGTATGTTTATTGTTTGCGATGCGGGTACCCGGCACAGATAGTTTTTGGAGCACACGGGAAAATCACTGTTGCGGTTTATAGTTCTGTTTGAATTGAAAGTTAGTAGCAGTTCAAAATAATTTAGTTAGCGGTTTGCTGGTGTGAAGTTTCACAAGAAAGAGTCTATTGCTTGATTAGTAGAAGTTTCGAGAGTATCAGGTTAAGTTGAATGGGCCAAGCAGAAAAATCCCTCGAAGAAAGCAAAGCTATATTTTCGAAAAGCTAATTTTAGCGTAAATCCCACGTTGGAGAGAAGGTATCCCCATTTGTTTGACACAAAAGTGATAGAAAGTTGCGAGCTCCATTAGGCTTTAGAAAGGCAATTTGAAATCCCTCGTTGGAGGCTTCAAGCAAGTTGCACCAGTTTGTAAAAGTTCATATTTTGCAGAATATGTTTGGTTTAAACTTTCCAATTAAGATTTAAGTAAGCCCCATAATATTTGGTTTAAACACTTACATGTGCACTATCTTTGCATTGTAGAGAGGTTGGAGTTCACGGCCCGCCGTTAAAATGTGGTTAAAACATGGCGTCGATTTGAATTTTTACCACATCGTGGAAGAGCGGACACTTCCCCGAAAATATATATATCTGATATATCTTGTTTTTAGATGGATCAGTCTTGTAAGGAAGAAATGGACTGCTTGGCCCAGGATTCAACTTTAGATATATCAGACAGAGGCACGCGACCTTATAAGCCAACGATCTCTACCATCAAATTCTAACACTCCCGACGTCCCTAATGCTACGGCAATAAGAAGTTTGTTGAATTATTATTATTATTTATTAATATCATGGCTTAGCCCGTTTACATTTTTAGTTACAGCCTGATTCGGCCTTAGCAAGGATCCATCTGTACTGGATTACACATTACACTCGATATAAAGTATAACGGAACAAGTTAGACCTGAACCTTCCGATGCGCCAAGTGCGTCCTGGTGCCTGGATTCGAGCGTCAACCAGTGAGCACATACTTCGTCATGCGCTGGTTAGATGTTGCCAAGTAGTCATTATTCCCAGAACCTTGGCAGGGTGCAGATGCTGTCAAGGCTTGCGAAGCAAGACTCAGCGGCTCTGTTCTTTGACAAGCACGGCAACAAGCTTGCTGTCAGGAGTGTGTGAAGTGGGGGCGCTCTCAGTTCATTACCACCAATACCAATGCTATGTCACTGAGAATGCTCCTATTCGATACTTTATGCTTGCATAATATAACCACGACGAGCAGCGAGCAGCTCCAAACAGCTGTTGCACCAAAGAGGGGAAATCGCATTTGCGCCTAGTGATCCCACCACTTCCCCTCCTCGACGAGACTCCGCCATGACAGGCCAGGTCTAACTTGCCACGCTTTACACTGTATAAAACATACATTTTATGCCCTTGCGCTCACGAGTCTCATTCATTTGCTGATAAAGTAAATTGGCAACAGAATCAACGCCGAGTCTTGTTGAGTGACGGACCGAAGTGTTTCCTCGAAGGAACTTCCTCACGATATGGCAAGTGCTTAACAGAACTGCCTTCCGCAGTTCAATGTAGTTTCGATACTGAAACATCTTAATTGTGGAGGGTTTAAGGCATTATATCAGTTCAAGATTCAACTACCTATAATCGCCAGCTCTATGTACTTCAATATTTTAGCAACAGATGTTTAAGAAAAATGAACATTCTCAGATGTTAAACCGTCACTATACATTCCTCACTTATCACTGGGATGATAACCCAGATGTTAGGCCCCTTGAAACAACAATTATCATCATCATCATCACTTATCACTAGTTAAGAAGCCCCCCCCCCTCTCCCCTACGCCCCCATTTATCAGTGAATAATACTTATACATGTATAGTGTTATATATAACATAATTATATACAATGAGGACCCTCCCTATAGATCGGAGCCACGCATGAGCCGCGTGACGGGAGGGCCACTCTGTGTAGCCGAGCAAGGCACTGGGCACTGGCGCTAGCAGGAGCGGAGCGCCCAACTAGTTTAACACATTTACACTTCTTTACGTATTTAATAATCATATTTAATTACATGAATTTCACCGTAGTTGCTGGAAATGCTGTCTTTCTTTTTCTAGACACACGTTGCACTGACGTAGGAAAATCATCCTCACTGATATTTCGTATCGGTCCAGTTATTTTGTTCTCGCGAGCCTCCACAGTATGCGGATTGTTTCTGTAGCATATATCTTATGTTTGAGGTTCCTTCAGAAGTAAAAATCACACGACGCTGAAACGCAAGAACACATTTTCCGGAAGACTTCTTTTTGAGAAGATAAGTTTCCACTAACAAAATTAAATGTTTTGTTCTATACCTAACCATGTTCACGTGATACGACGAAGGATACAGTACTTCCCAGCAAGTCTCAATTATAACAACTAAGGTATCGTGCCAGCTGCGTATGTAATAATTCCTATGCCAGCATCCAGGAGTCACCGGCGCGCTGTTGTAATCGGCACATGCTATAAATGTGACGGTGAGGCATTGCGAAGTTTCCGCGGCACAGTATTTGAAAAACACCGTTCTATAGGGTTGGTCCTCAATGCACTGTATCACGATCGACTCTAGACAGGTCGGAAGGCTGAGACTTGGCAACATGTTCATCAGTCATACCCTTGTCAGGCGGGAACACGAGGGAACGTTCAGTCTGGAAGGTGTTCTTGTTTATCTCTTAGGGATATTTCCTTCTATATTTTGTTTCTTACTCGTTTATACTACCCTTCCGGATGAGTTTTTTTTACTGTAATCCCTATTCGAGAACACACTGACGAGTGTGCTTTGTATCTGGCAAATATGGTATTTTTAAATGCATACGGTACATGGAATTATCACATATCGTACTTCATGTTTTAAACTTTGATTTTCCTGGAATGTTTCGGCACCGTAACAATGCCAGATACATGTTGTATCCCCAACTGTAATGCAAATTAACCAAGTAAGGGAGGCTACACACCAGTGTTTAGGTTCCCAAGTACGAAAATCTGCGCCAGGCCTGGATTAGGGAACCTTCGAAATGGTTCGTAGATTGAATAAATTAGTCAATTAAGTGAAAAAATACTTTCAGTTATTGCCACTGTATTGCTAAACAATTATTCACAGGGAAGGAATGATGCTGTTGAGGTCAGCAAACTTGGTTATGGGAAGAGAAAGTTGCAGCACTTTAGGAAGGAAACAGAAGTAATCTGATACAGTTATGGAATACCAGCAGCAACAGACTATTTCTATAATGGTAGTAAATTATCTACATACATGTGCGGCGGAATCGAGGGTTTATTATAGGCCTACAGTGTGAAGATGTTATGGGAGATAGCCTACATTTTTGCATCACATAACCCTCAATTGCATCTACTTACTCCATATTATTATTATTATTATTATTATTATTATTATAACACCCCCAATTGTTTTATTACCATACTTCAGAATAGTAAAATACAAAAAGAAACCAAAATCATTTACTTTATTTTGCTAAGCACTTTTGGTAAATTATTTCCGTGTCACTCATGCCTAATATCAGCTGCTTGGCTCTTATAACAACTTTTCACGATCATATGCACGTTATTCATTTATTTCCGATTGTAACACTGGTCATGTGTAAATAAAAATCAACATATGTTTTGCTAAACATGTACATTATGTTTGCCCAATATTAATTCCGCAGTTTTTGTTGCCTTCCTTGCTAGCAAACAGCTGTTTCAGTTCAGGCGCTCGTGACGAAGTATGACTGACAATAGCCGTACCTACAGTGTTGTCAGGTTGAACCTTCCGACCTTTCTAGAGTCGACCGTGACTGTATATATATAAAGGTGTGGCTAAATTATTAGAATTAAAATATAACTTCCCAGTTGATCAACAGTTTGTAACTTTATTTAAGAGAGTAACCGATGTTTTCACAAATTTCATTTTAGTCATCGATGAGAGAGGAATTTCTAGATTTTGAGCTCTGTAATATTACCTTATGGCAATCCATTAAAAAATGCTATCTGAACTATAAGAAGCCCCTTCGTCAGCCGTTTCAGATGCCTCGCCTGCCGTATCTGTCGAACTATCTTCCAAAATAGTGGTTGCGTCACTGTGATATTCTTGTTTGCAGTCTTCATCACTGCTTTTAACGCCAACATTGATAACAATATTCTTTCCAGCTCTTCTTCCATTATTGTGTCACGATGCCAATAGTCGTCCTCTATCTCTTTAACATATGCATTGTCCAGTCTTCTCTGGTCACTTAACAAATGCAGCAGCTGGTCAAGTCTTTCAGAGATGATAGAGACAGTTTGCTAACATTACTCGCAGTTATCATTTGACTATATTCCATAGCAGCTTGATAGGATTTAGGTCACAATGATAGAGTGGTAACGGTAGAACAGAAAACTCATTACCTTTCAAAATCCTATCCACGGTGCACAAGACTCCGATTCGTAACATTTCACAATTTTTACAACTCTTGGACATTTCTTCTGCAAGTGTAATATTGTTGTTCCAACCATGACAGTACAGTATTTCGTCTGTGAGAAGCGAGCGTGTACGGTATGATGCATTGTCAAATACAATAACCCCAAGTGAAAGATTCGGGAGTCGCTCCTGTAACCACGTAACGAAAGTACCGAAAAAGTAACTAATTTTACGAAAGGCAGCGAAAAGTAGCGAACATTAATGTCGGGATTGTTGTGGGTAACGAAAAATGCTGAGGTCTGTTTAAATTATTTAAACTCGCGCTGCTAGGACCACAGATTGCGATGGAGCGAGTTTCACGGAAGCGGTGCCGATTGCTTAATAAAGCTATATTTGTGCCCGAGATCATGGAAATTTATTTATTATTTATTTATCGTATGGCTTTTAGTGCCGGGAGTGTCCGAGGACATGTTCGGCTCGCCTGAGTCTGTAGCTGCTTCCAGCGGATACCCTAAAGGGTGAGCTACAAGTTCCGTTCAATTTCAAGTAGTTCCAACTTTCGCCACCAGATATCAATGATACCTAGTGGTGAACGTTGGAACTTTGATAGAGCGTTCTGACGAAATCTAACCTAACAAGTTTTACTTTACACAAGTTTAGTCTGTGAAAGGATCTTTTACATGCCATAAATCTATGACATGGGACCGCCGGCTTTACTTCCCCTCCGAAGGAAGGCATACTGAAGGATTTTTAACGCTCTTAAAAATCCGACGACTTTGGCCGGGTTTGAACCCGCTATCTTGGGCACAGCAGTTCAGCATGCTACCGACTACGCCACCGAAGCCGCTATCATGGAAATGCATACTGAGGATACCTTGAGTGCTGTAGGCCTACATCGGTTCAACGTATATTTTCGGCATCAAGAAGAGTTTTTAGTTTTGTGGAAATATTTGTCCGCATTATTAGGGACCCTAACTTTTCACAAGACATTTATTCGCGAAATCTTCCGAAACTTCAGAAACCTCTAATTTCTGTTATTGACCTCTAAATTTGGAGACTATCTCAAATTGAAGTCCAGAAATAACGCAAAATGATTTATGTCGCAATCTTGCAAAATTATACCCTACCGTTTCGTAAAAGAAATATTAGCGAAATAGCATCCTTTCTTCCGGGTCCCTTAATTCTCGTTCTTTGAGGGTTGAGGGCATTTCCTTTCCCCCTGTATTTTATTTCCCTTACTCTAATTTCTGTTTTCCATTTACTCTTCTAAAATGTTGGTGTGTGGTTGGTTTTAGTTGTAAGTATGTACTTAGTTTGTTTATTAGATACAGTTCATTGTTCCATTAGACTGTGGTGTGTGTGTCTGGTGGCAGTTGCATTGTTTATTAGATATAGCTCATTGTTTCATTAGACTGTGATGTGTGAGGGTGCATATGAGTGTGCCTGGTGACAAGACAGTTTAAGTGGTAGTATTTTGTTGTTGGTGGAACTTAAGTATTTTTCGTACGTAGATTTTGGTATTTAATTGTTAGTAGAGTTGCTCTATTACTTATTCTGAAAGGGAGTAGCAGCCTTTCAGAATAAATCAATTCTTTACTTGTCCTATAAACGGCTAATATATTGATAATATAAGCCAACTAATGGCTACACTGCGTTCTGCTGCACGGCTGAAAGCAACGGAAACTACAGTCGTAATGCTCTTCCCGAGGATATGCACCTCTCTATGTATAATTACATGTGGTGATGGCCTCCTCCCTTGTAAAATTCCAATCCGGAGGTAAACTAGTCCCCCGTTCGGATCTACGGGTGGGGACTACTCGAGAGGGGGTTAACATCACAGAAGTGACAAAGAGGAAATCTGATATTCTACGGATCGGAGCGTGGAATGTTAGAAGGCTGCTAGGAAGTGGAAGGTTAGAAAACTTGTAAAGGTAAATTGATAGGTTGAGGTTGGATTTGGTTGGGATTAGTGAAATGCGCTGGCAGGAAGAACAGGACTTTTGGTCAGGAGACTATAGGGTCATTAGCCCTAAATAAAACAATGGCCAAACAGGGGTTGGTCTCATAATCCGTAGGAAACTTGGACAGCGGGTGGAATATTATGAGCAATACAGTGAACGGATTATTGTAGCAAAAATCAATACAAAACCTACGTGCAACACAGTGGTACAAGTCTATATGCCTAGCAGTCAAGCTGATGATGTTGAAAAGGTCTACGAAGAAATAGATGAAATTCTGAGGTATATCAAGGGTGATGAAAATGTTATAGTAATGGGAGATTGGAATGCTGTGGTAGGAAAAGAAAGAGAAGGGAAGGCAGTAGGAGATTTTGGATTAGGTGAAAGGAATGATCGAGGAAGCAGACTGATAGAATTCTGTACCGAGCATGAGTTGGTCATAGCTAACACCTTATTCAATAACCACAATAGAAGAATATACACATGGATGAGACCAGGAGATACAGGGCGTTACCAAATCGACTTCATTATGGTCAAACAGAGGTTTCGAAACCAGATTTTGGATTGTAAAACATATCCCGGTGCTGACATAAACTCTGACCACAATTTGGTTCTTATGAAATGCAGATTAAAGTTGAAGAAACTGAAGAAAAGTCAAAAGCCAAAAAGATGGGCAATAGACAGACTGAAAGAGAAGGATGTAAACGAAAGATTCAAGAAGAGTATAAAGGAAGGACTAATGAAAACCCCTAAACAAACTTCAATTGCAGACGAATGGGCACTTTTGAAGAATGAAATAACAAAATCCGCAGAAAAAAAAACATTGGTAGGAAAGAAAGAATAGGTAGAAAACCGTGGATCACACAGGATATACTAGAATTGATGGATGAAAGGCGGAAACACAAGAATGTAAGAGATGAAAAGGGGAAAGCAGAATACAGACGTCTGAGAAATGAGGTTAACAAGAAGTGCAAGGAAGCGAAAGAAGAATGGCTGAAAGAGAAATGTGCAGGTATAGAAAATTGTCTGAAATTAGGAAAAGTAGACACAGCTTATCGAAGGATTAAGAATACTTTTGGGGAAAGGAAGACTAAGTGCTGTAATATTAAGGACATAAATGGAAAGCCTCTAACAGATAGGGAAGAAAAGGTTGAGAGATTATTATTATTATTATTAGCGTATGGCAAGGAAATTATATACATAATATATACAATATATACACAATAACAAAAAAAACATTGGTTCAGTCAGGCATTAGAGTTATCCATTAAAACTGAATGTCCAACTTTTGAACCCACTGCAGTGCCTCCGCTGTTGGTGATACAAAGTCTTCCAATCTACCTGGATAAGCCCGTAGTTGACACTCGCTTAAAATGTGGGAAATGGTCTGGCGAGGGGCTCCACAATCACATTCTGGAGAAGGTACAAAGTTCCACTTATAGAGGGAATCGCTGCACCTTCCATGACCTGTCCTGATCCTGTTCAGTCTGGACCAAGTTGCACGCGGTAGTTGGAATCCGTTAGCAATTTTTTCACCTCTGAAGATGTTATGTAGGGGCAAGTCAGTGGAGTTATTCCAGCGGCCTTTCCATTCCTCCAAAGCGTCGAAGTTGGTGGATGTCTTCAGAGCTGCATCACAAAGAGGTGGATGGCGTGATTTCAATCTTTGGAGACTAAGAGCTGGTATGTCGCCTAGAACAGGTAGCAGAGGATTCTTGCAGATCTTGTTGTACTCTCGAACAAGAGCACTGGATCTTCGTAAGTCAGGTGGCATTATACCAGACAACAGTGGGAGCCAGTGGACTGGAGTTGGTCTGATGGTGCCAGATATAAGACGCATGCTGGTATTCAATTGTGGGTCAATATACTTTGTATACGGGCTATTAAGCCACACTGGAGCACAATAGTCGGCAGTAGAGAAAACCAGTGCTAAGGCTGAAGAGTGCAGGATGTTCGCAGCAGATCCCCAAGTAGTACCAGTTAGCTTCTGAATAATATTGTTTCGGGTTTTCAGTTTCTTCGACAAGTTCAAAAGATGTTGCTTGAAGGATAAAGTCCGATCCAAGGTAACACCAAGATATTTCGGAAACCTATTGTGATTAAGTACTCTATTGGAAAAGGTAATATTTAGTTTGAAGTTAGCAAGCCGGTTACTCAAATGGAAGCAAGAGACCTCCGTTTTGGCTGCACTGGGTCTGAGTCTCCAGTTCCTGAAATACTCTGTCAGGGTGGATAAGTCCTTAGTCAAAATGTCTTCAGTTTTATCAATGATCTTGTGTTGTGTGGCCAGGGTCAAGTCATCAGCATAGCAGAACTTTCTGGATATTGTTTCTGGAAGATCAGAGATGTATAGATTAAACAGTAGTGGCGACAAAACTGATCCCTGTGGCAAACCATTATGCAGTTTTCTCACTGAGCTTTTCTTTTCACCTAAACAGACCTGAAATTTTCTGTCACTGAGCATGTTGTTAATAAGCTGTGGAATTGTTCTGCAGGGTATAGCTCTGAGTAATTTATAAATCAATCCTTCCTTCCATACGGTATCAAAGGCAGCAGTGAGATCCACAAAGACAGCAGATGTTTTAAGCTTTTGCTGGAATCCGGCCTCAATGTAAGATGTTAATGAAAGTACTTGATCACAGCAGTTTCGGTTAGGTCTGAAGCCTGCCTGATCCACAGGAATGAGTTCTAAAATGGTTGACCCAATTCTGTTGTAGATAAGCCTTTCAAAGAGTTTGTAGCAACAGCTAAGGAGGGCTATGGGTCTGTAACTTTCAGGTATATTTGCAGGTTTTCCAGGCTTCAATATGGAAATGATTTTAGCTTTTTTGAAGTCGGGTGGGATTTGTCCAGTCGGGAGAATATCTGTGAAGTTCTGTGCCATCCATCTCTTTGCATTGTTTCCCATATGTGAGTAATTCTGGATGAATTCCATCGAAACCAGGTGCCTTGCCAGGTTTTAGTTCTTTGAGAACCTCTTGAGCATCAAAGGCTGTAAAGGGACGTGAATAGCTAGACATGCGAGGTGTTGATGATTTCAGAGCACAAAGCTGGTATCTAACATACTTCGTATGCTTCTTGTCAGATGGAGCTCGGGAAGTTGTTACAATATGGGAAGCTATTTGGTCTGGTGTCACCTGAGGTTGACTCTTTACTACTGGTGTACCTCCTCCTAGCCTTCTAAGAAGACCCCAGGCTTTTCTGCTAGAATGAGTGAAATCTAAGCTTTCGACTGTTTCAACTCATCTTTGTGTTCGGCAGTCATCCAAGCTAGCCAGAAGTTTTTCAGCCGTTTCTGCATCTCTGTTTTGTTCGAAATTCTTAAACAATTCCTCACTCTCGGTATTCCAGCCAGGAATATATTCTTTCCGATAGCCCCTGAGCATACATTTCTTAGCAGTAGATATAACTGCCCCAACAAGACGTTGATAGCTTTGGTGATTTGGGGGAATCCAACGAATGCATTTATCAAGATCCACAGAGAATGCAGACCAATCGGCTTTCTGTAAATTCCACCGGGAACGTGGCGTTGATCGTATAATGGGAACTGTGATACCAAATTCGAGTATTACTGGTCTATGCTGGCTATGAGGGAAATCTCCCATCACTTTGCGGGTAGTGTGCAATGGATTTCCATTTATATTGGAGCTGACAAAGCATAAATCTGGATTCGAATCTCTACCCCATGCAGCTGACCGAAAAGTTCCTTGATCTTTAGCGTCAAATACTAGATGGAGGTTGTTACTTTCGCACCAATCCATTAATTTAAGCCCACAATCATCTGTTTTAGAATACTCCCAGAGTTCATGATGACTATTGAAATCCCCCATATAAATTTCAGGATGTTCTGCAGTTGATACAACATATTGAGGCCATAAAATGCACGGCGGCTTGTAGATGTTGGCGATTGAGACATTATTCAGTCGGATGACAACCTGATGAACGTTTTCTTCTGTGCTTTGAGATAGTAGCTCAGCTTCTTTGATGTTATTACGGACATATGTGGCCACTCCATATGCTTCATGGTAAGTTGCTCCTAGTGCCGTGTACCCAGCAATACGACCTCTAGTACGGAGTTGTTCTTCATTAGCAGCATGCGTCTCTTGAAGGACAGCAACATCTATGTTGTTCTCTCTGAGCATTTTTGAGAGATAATCACACTTTGCTCTACTGATGCTTTCTATATTTAGTTGGAAAATGCGAAGAGTGGGACCAATGTTTCTTGTTAAAGAGCTCTGAGAAGAGCTGTTTCCAAATGGTGTATTTGACATAATTTGATAGCCAGGAGATCCTAGGATAGACTGGCTGCCTATTGCTGTTGCTCGCTTAGCACCACCCGCGGGACACGTGCAGGGCAATGAGAAGGTAAATCCTGCGGACGTGAGCAACGTTCATGGAAAGCTTACATAGAGTGTTTGTATAAGCAAGGGAAAGGAGATTGATAATCATGTAATGGAAAGGGAGGAGGAAATTGATGAGGATGCAAAAGGAGATTTAATATTGAGATCAGAATTTGACAGAGCATTAGAAGACTTAGGCAGGAACAAAGCACCAGGCATAGATGATATACCGATTGAGTTGCTTCGCTGCATAAGATATGAAAGTCTGATCAGGTTATATCACTTGGTGTGTAGGATTTATGAGTCAGGTGAGGTACCCTCTGATTTCAAGAAGAATGTTATCATCCCTATACCGAAGAAAGTAAGAGCTGACAGATGTGAAGATTACCATACGATCAGCTTGATTACTCATGCTTCAAAGAACCTGTCTAGAATAATTAAGAAGAGGATAGAAAGCCAGATAGAAACGAAGTTGGGTGAAGACCAGTTTGGTTTCAGGAGAAATGTAGGAACAAGGGAAGCTGTACTAAGTCTTAGGCTGATTTTGGAAGGTAGAATAAGGAAAAATAAGAGAACGTTCATGGCATTTGTAGACTTAGAAAAGGCTTTTGATAACGTTCATTGGACTAAATTGTTTGACATTTTGAAATCTATTGGAATAAAGTACAGGGATAGGAGGGTGATCTACAATCTATACAGGAACCAGACAGCAGTCATACGAGGTGAAGGACATGAGAGAGAAGCTGATATTCAGAAAGGTGTTAGGCAAGGCTGCAACTTATCACCCATACTTTTCAATCTTTACATTGAACAAGCAATGAAGGAAATTAGAGAAAAATTTAAAGTGGGAGTGAAGATTCATGGAGAAATAATTCCAACTCTGAGATTTGCTGATGACATCGTCATCTTGGCCGACAAGCCTGAGGATTTGAATGAGTTTTTGAATGGTATGGACTCCGTCTTACGGAAAGAATACATGATGGAAATTAATAATTGTAAAACAAAAATACTAGAATGCAGACGAAATAAATCAGAAACCTCTATGGACATCAAATTGGCAGGTGAAAAGCTGAAGGAAGTAGGAGACTTCTGTTACTTACGAAGCAAAATAACCAGTGATGGACGAAGCAAAGAGGATATAAAAAGTAGGTTGGCTCGGGCAAGGAAAGCATTTCTACAAAAAAGGAATCTGTTGACATCGAATATAGATTTAGGTATTAGGAAGTCATTTTCGAAGGCCTTTGTCTGGAGCGTGGCACTCTATGGAAGTGAAACTTGGACTATTGGTGCAGCAGAAAAGAGGCGAATTGAAGCGTTTGAAATGTGGTGTTACAGGAGAATGATGAAGATCAGATGGGTAGATAGGGTTACAAACAAAGAGGTATTAAGACGAGTGGGAGAGGAGAGATGTTTCTGGCGACTGCTAATGAAGAGAAGAGATAGGTTGGTAGGACACATTATAAGACACCCAGGAATAGCAAGCTTAGTTATGGAAGGAAGGGTTGAGGACATGAACTGTAGGGGTAGACCAAGGTTAGAATATGTTAAACAGATTGCCTCGGATGTAGGGTGTGGTAGCTATGTAGAGATGAAACGATTAGCTCAGGACAGGGAGGCATGGAGATCTACATCAAATCGGTCAAAAGACTGAAGACTCAAACAACAACATGATCCTAAGACAGGCAAGTTTCAGGAAAGTGTATATGAAACAGTTCAGGGCCATCAGTTGGCAACAATGCTAACGAGACCCGCGCATATTTGGGACACGTGAAACACTTAGGCTAGTAATAAAATGCGTGTATGTTTACCATGTTAGATTGGTAACAGTTTTGTCCGTATTGACTAATGATAGAATATATTTGTAATCCACATTGTCAATACAGTGAAATGATGTTTATTAATATTTTAAACATAGGCTACATGTTTCGATATAACGATGATACCTTCTTCAGCTTTAATAGTATAACAATAATAATATAACATGAAATTGAATTAAATTGAAATTGAATTTGAATTAAAATAAAATGAAAAATTCACATAACAATTAAATTATTTAAACACTAGAAAGATGTTGTTACTGAAATGGAGTTGCGATTGATTCTGGTGAAATGTAAAATAATGATATTTAGAATTCTACCTTATGAAACTGCCCATGCCACACTCCTTTATAGTTGGCTTATTACCGCAGTAGCTGTTCGAATAATCTCAACAGACAACAGAAGGCACCACTTTCAAATGGGCCCACGATGGAATGAGGTGAAAAACGTAAATCTGTAACCAGTGGCGTCGGAGCGGATTTCATTTTGGGGGTGCAAGATTTACTCGGCCTTAGCGGGTGGCCTAACTTTGGAGGCGCAGCTTCATTTCCTTTATGCGACTTCGCATTTGTAATCCACGAAAGGAGAAAAGTTGATAATACGCGATAAGCCAACAAAAGCCAGTCTTTTTTGTTTGTTTGTTTTCTTTTTAGCCCATTTTCAATTTTGTAAAAATAGGCTTATGAGATCACCTTTTGTCCGTGTGTGTGTGCGTGTGTGAGGAGTGTGTGTGTCCCCCTAATAACTTCAAAACGGCTGGAGCGATTTCAATGAAACTCGGTAAGTTCATAGCACTATTCCGGACGACCCCGCCGTGCCCTTCAAATTTTGTTACGTTTCACCAATCCAACATGGCGGCTGTGTGAAATATTTCACCAGCATTCAATATCTCCGAAACTAATCCCGATATCACCCTGGAATTTTTACGGTGATAAAGGGAGCTACCCATGTGACTTTTGAGAAACTGGTAACTACAAAACCAACATGGCGGCCACGCGAATTTGCGACTTTTAAATAGAAACACTCTCACCTCCCCGCTGGAGTTGATTTAACTTTAACTACCCTCATTACCACAAACCTAAAGAATTTACTGCCTTTAAATACAGGCCACAAGTGATTTTAACATAACATCCCGACTTTGAGTGGGCGCCAAGGTTGACCATATGGGTCTTCCTGAATAAAATAGAATAAAATACATAACTGTTGCCCCGACTATGAAATCCTTATCACAGGCGTAGGGCATTTGGCATGCGTTCGCTGATGTTACCAGGTTCATGCAAAACAGGAATTAACACACACATGAATTTAAAAGAAACAATCTATTGGCTGTACTATACATCTATATACATAATATACAATATGAGAAATACCCTTCAATAAACTCGTGAAAAATTTTGTACAGTACCTTGCCACTGAATTTAGGCTCTTAGAGTAGCAAACACTTACGGCCATATTCGACCTAGGCCTACCAGCCTCCTATACATATTTCACTTGTACACAAATCTACACTCGTCAGACTTTCACGCAACATTTGCCTATTCTTTTCACTTTGCACAGTTTGAGCACGAATCTACACTCGCCAGACTTGTTGACTTCAACGCCATGACATCCTCCCATGACTTCCACAACAGATGATGAAGTGAGGTTATGAACGTCTTTTTAGGGTATGATATGATCAGCTACCCATGATCTACGAACTTAACCATGTCGAAAATATGTAGTCATTCAATAGCACAACGCTCAGTGAATGTCTAGTTACTGTCTCTGCTGTTCGATTACCGGACCATGCCAGATAAATCGACCCTGGGCGCAAGAAGACATGGACTCTAGCCTAAAAGCAAGAAGACCCGATCTCTATCTGTTCGTTACGGAAACCATGTCACGTAAAACGACCCTGGGCACTAGTAGATCTGGACTCTGCCAATAAAGGAATAAGACGACATCGGAACACCAGACACGCCATTATATGCACTGGCGAACGGATACATCACCCCACTGTTCCTGCCGGAACTAACTCGTGCGTGGCCCGCTCCTAGCGAAACATCCGTGTCAACACATGAACATTAGACAGACGTAATTCCTACTGACGTCACTCAGTATTTCTCCTTTCGAAGTTCATAAGAGTTCATGCTATTAATAGCCTAGGTATTCCCTGAACTTGCCACCACAAGCTGAATTACTGCCTGTCTTTTCCGGGTTTGTAACATTTCCAGTCCTCGAAAATACCAATACTTGGTACCTTATAGTACAGCCACGAATCTAACATTTAACATTACTAGGTCAAGATAAAGCCATTAACCCCAAACCAAAACGAAATAATGCTTCTACTCAAAATAACGCAGTCTTATATATCCTTGTTCCCAAAACGTTATAAATCGCAAAACCCCCGTATTTTATAATATCAAATATCCAAAAACCGATAATTAATAAACAATGATCCTAGTTGGTCCGGACCATCCAAAGATGAATCCGTCCACAAAACACACACAGGCACAATAAAAATCACCTCCGCAACCCCACTTTAACCCAATATAATAAGATATGAATAATATACCCCAAACTAACTGCACAAAGCAAAAAAAAACGAGGGTGAGCTACTGTAACTGAATAAATTCGGTTACAGTTTGTTCTAAACGCTTCGGAATTTTCCTCTGCCGTTTTTGGGAAGTTTTTGTTCAGGTTTGGGCTTCTTGCTCTGCTTCTTTTCTTTTCTTTTCTTTTCTTTTACTCGGCTTCTTCCTCCTCATCGTCGGGTTCGCATGTGGCTTGGTTTTCGGAAACTTGTTGGTTAGGGTTTGGTAAAGAAGAGCAGTCAAGTTCCACTATCTCCGTAGCATAAATGTAGCTTTCCTTGTAGATCCGATCAAACTCCTCTGTCGTTCGAAGAGCCTCCATTGCCGACATCAAAATCAGAGCAGCTTTCTTTGCTCCTGTGGCAGTACGGTATAACATGGGCTCTGAAGGGCCTTTGCAAGTTCTTCACATGGACCAAAAATTTCGACACTGACGTGAAGAAATTAAAACGGAATCGAATGACTTCAGCTTCTTTAGGTACCCACGAGTTGCCGACTTGACTTCCGGAGAAGCACCCGTGGGGTCATCGAGGATAGGCATTGGAGAGGCAGTATGACCCTTTTTTAGTTCTCCTTGTACCTTTTAAGAGACCGGCATCTCACGCTCCATCTCGTTGGACAAAGTGCGATGAGCTTTGATGACGGTCCATTGGCGACGGCATTATCATCGTCATCACAGGGTGCCAGGACGACATCTTTAAAGGTGTTCTGTCTCTTCGAAGGATCGAGCATGATATTACTTGAATTTTTCACAACAACAAGCAAATCACAAAGAACTGCAATTTTCCGCGAGATTTCTTGATGAGCTAAGCCTAGGGAATGGTTTGAACAGTGAACATAAGGGGATTTTGGCTGCTCATAAGACAGAAGTTTTTGAACTCCCTTGATGTGCCCAGACATGTTAAGAGGCGCCATCAAAACAATGACCCCACAATTTTGACAATAGAAAATGTAGCCTTAAGAGAACATCTTTTATGGCACCAACCAGCGTTTTAGCGGTTGCATCTTGTGGGTTGTACAACCCGAGAAAAAGTTCAGTTACTTGAAAGGTTTTAGGGTGAACCAATCTAACACATACAGAGATCTGCTCTAAGCCCGCAATATCGGTGGTGCCATCAGCAATAATACCAAAAAAGGTGATTCGTGTACCTGTTTTGCTATGTCTCGAAGGACAGAGAGGGCCATTATTTCAATCACCTCATTCTGCATGCCAGGGCTGAGGAAATTGTTACGACGCGACATCCACCAAGTAAGTTTGGGTACATCGTCTTTTCTCTCCTGCAAAAGTTCCATGAGTTTGCCATGATCAGAGTCGTGGCTGCGAACAGCGCTACCAGTAAGCATTAAATATCTAAGACAACCATTGAACTGTAGGTACTACTGGAACGACTCCTCCCATGGTAACCCTCACTGAAAACTGCTTCCTGGTCATCGCATCCTTGACGTGCACGACCAGGCGTAACTAGTCGCACCAAAAGCCGCACTTTGCTCCCATACAGCATTCCAGTATTACCTAGAGTTCAATGAAGACAACTAATAACAACAAGAAAACATTTGCGAGCAACGGTCATTTGTTTCAACATTCCCTTGTCAATCTTCGCAGTTACAGGCTGGCTATTTTCTCTATTAATGATTAGTTCATAATTTCTCCGGTGAAAGTCACTGTTTTTATGTGATTTGTATTTTTCACCCGCCTTTCTCGAATGTTGGAAACCGTTGATATAAAATGTTCTCTCCGCTTTGGAGAACCAACTTCTACCTGTGATACCATCCATTCGACTGCCTTTCATGCATTCAAAACATTTAAAAAATCAAAATTAAACGACTATTCAAGTCTCCAGTCCTGTCACCGAATTAATCTTTAAAAATCTAAAATCCACTTTTTATAATCACTATTTAAAATCACTTCACTATCATTATATTTTATCACTATCACTCATCACAAGCGCACTTCCTAATTCCTCCCTCCTCTCATTAACTACCACTCGCAGCGAAAACTTTCACCACCTCTTTCTTGTTCCTGTGAAGCAAGTGGAATGGAATGATTGAGTGTTTATTTTCCCTCCGGAAAGTCGCCGTTTCTTCCTTTCCTCTTCTCTTCTCACCTCACCCCTGCAGGTCCCATCACGCTGGACCATCAACCCCCTCCTTGCTCTGATTTTGGCTCCTTGCCGCCGTGCCCCCTACAGCTGGCGTGATGGTCACGTGGATCCCAAAGGCAAAGTAGCTATCCTCCCCTGCCTGCCGCACCCCGCACCCCCAATGTACTTGTTATTGTCTCCTCCAGATGTTGAGCAAACACGTGCGGCAGCCGTCCGGCCGGCCATCCGCCAGCCAGTCTTCGGACAGATGACGATGGCCCGGCAGGCCGGCCCAGCTGGTGCGCCCCATCGCGAGGTTTTTGCCTACACCGTGCCTCTTGCCTTGTCTAAGCCTGGCCGCCGGGGGGAAGTGATGTACCGTAGGCTGCTACCTCGCCCATATGAACGCCTCAAAGAAACACTGGCACAATATCGTAATATTAATGGACATTTACCTTCAAGTTAATGTATCCTCCCAGGTGATAAATCCAAGCCTCAGTACAAGAACTAGGACAAAAGGGCACTCATAAAATAAGAGTCCGGGGGTCTGATAGCGCGAGTTGTCAGTGGTAATAGCGCCTTGGTTGCGCGGGCAAGCGACCAACACGCAACTGCTCGCCGATTGCTTGTGTCCAGTGGAAAGCAAAGAATAAAATAATATGAGTGGAAAGTTTCCAGTGCACCAAAATGAGTACGCCATTCCCAGGATGCCTGCCCCAATCCACACCCTTCCTTAGTCACGGGGATTCCCCTTCAACGCGTGTGTCAGTATATCATGTTTTTTTTAATGAGATACATATAAGAAACGTTCTATTTCTCTATTAAAGTGTAATGTCGTGAAAAGTATAATTAATGTTCTTTTACATAACTCAAGAATAAATCGGCTTGAACCTGCTCTTCGCACTCACCGACAGCGTTACCAAACTAACTTTAGGCCAATGTTGCCAACCTCAGCAGAGAAGATTGGCATGCATTCACAATCGGCATTCACACTTAGCTGCTCGCGAGTTCGCATTTCAAATTTGGGCCATGTATCTCAAAAAGGTATTTCTTTTTCAATTCTCAATATAAAAGTTTTGCATTTTCAAAAGATATTGGGGGTGCGCCGCACCCCCAAAATAAATATTGAGGGGGCGGCCGCACCCTGGCACCCCCCCCCCCCCCTTCCGACGCCACTGTCTGTAACTAAAATATTGTAGATATCTTCAACCACATATTCGTCGAGACATATTGGGTGATGTTCACTTGATGATCGAAACTAGTAATCCAAGTGTATTACTATCATGCAATTCTTTCAGTTTTATGGAATAACGTCCATTACAATTGGGTAGGCCTACAATCGTGTTGACCACCTGAAAAACTTTTTTTTATTTGATGGAGAAATGTTTAACTACAAGATATGTTACATTCTTCTGAAATGCCGTCAATATTTTTAAACGTTTGCGTGCATATGAAAAAGGGCCAGTTGTCGAGAATCGCCTCAACACCATTTCTGGGTTTTACAGTTGCATTCAAGTATTTTATTGTTGTTTGGTATTTATTATCCAAAATAGAAAAATTGCCTTAAACATAATACGTAAACCTTGGAAATTAACTTTCATACATGACGGTTTGCCTGGCATCGGATATCGCACTCCACACGCGTGTAGTTGTGGGTCATGAGAATTGAAACATGAGTAATAAATAGGTTAAAAGTTCCACCTAATCAATACTCTTTATTAAATAATAATCACTGTGTGGTCATTGGTGGGATATGTTTCAAGGCCTAATCATTTTTGGCCCCTTCATCAGCCGATATGAATGAATTAATAAATGTCAAAGACATAAGATAAATGTATAGCGTAACACTAAAACGTCCCTTGTCATTAAACCTTATATGGTGCACCATAAAGAAGGATGCTAAATTGAACGTCTAAATCAACACAAAATGATGTATGAAAATATGAATAAAATTATCATTTGAAACAACTTTGAAACACACATTAAAACTTTAAAAAATGTCTGATTTTCTTGCAGATCACTGTTAGTGGAAATACGTGGCTAGTATAAAGTCTTATAAACTAGGAAACACTTTAGTTAGTTAGTTAGTTATTGTTGTTTTAAGGGGCGGAACTACGAGGTCATCTGCCCCTTAGGAAACACTTTAAATAGGGTAAAACTGTGTAGTTCAAATCTTCAGAAGTGTTCATCGACGAGACAAATTTATGAAAATAAACACACGCTTCACTGTGGTCTACAGATGTTAATGAAACATAAAAGGTATTGGTTCAGTACGGTAGCAATAGTTGTGAATAAAATGAAACCTGTTGTAGGAAACCAGTAGTAACGATGTAAATATCTACATTATGTCAATACTTCACCAGTGATGCAGATATAAAAGCAATGAAGCCAATTGCGCTGAAATAATATCGTGCAAATATAATGCTCTGATAGAACATAATTACTCTATTCACAACTACTATTTAATTAACATCTGTAGACCACAGTGAAGCGTGTGTTTATTTTCATAAATTTGTCTCGTCGATGAACAATTCTGAAGATTTGAACTACACAGTTTTACCCTATTGAAAGTGTTTCTTAGTTTATTTATTTAATCGTATGGTAATTTATACAATATACAATTATACATAACAAGGTATAATCAAACTTTAAAGTCCATCCTTCTCAACCATTCAATTACATCAGGTGTGAGAGCGAACAAATCGTCAGGAATGCCAGGGTACGAATAAAGAGGACAGCGTAGGACCAGATGTTCGATCGTCTGTTCTTCCAGGTTACACTCACACATTGGTGAGCTGATCCAGCCCCACTTGTACCTGCAGCAGCTATGTCCAGTCCTCAGCCTGTTGATGCGGCACAAGAAGTTCCTCGGTAAGTCAAAACCGTTTGGTTTGCTTGTGGGATCAAGATGGTGGGCACTTGTTCCCAATGTTTTTGTTGACCACTCATGCTTCCAGCTTTCATTTAGATCAAATCCAGCAGCAATGAGTTGCCCCGCAGTGACACTTACTGGTCTTCTAGATTGCAGTCGTTGCTGTGATGGATGGCAGAATTCTTGGTGCAATGGCAAAGAGGGTGATGCAAATATTTTCTTAGCTTCCCTTAGTAGATCTTGCTGCCTCCTTAGGTGAGGTGGAGGGATGTGACTCAGCATGGGTAACCAGTGACGTGGAGTTGATTTGATGGAACCAGTAATGCAACGCATTGTATCATTCAATTTTGTGTGTACCTTCTTCACATGTACGCTTTCCAACCAGTCGTTGCTGTGATGGATGACAGAATTCCTAGTTTATAAGACTTTATACTAGCCACGTTTTTCCACTAACAGTGATCTGCATGAAAAATCAGGCATTCTTTAGAGTTTTAATATGTGTTTCAAATTTGTTTCAAATTATCATTTTATTCATATTTTCATACATCATTTTGTGTTGATTTAGGCGTTCCATTTCCCATCCTTCTTTATGGTGCACCATATAAGGTTTAATGACAAGGGACTTTTTAGTGTTACGCTATACATTTATCTCGTGTCTTTGACATCTATAGATTCATTCATATCGGCTGATGAAGGGGCGAAAAATAATTACTCCTTGAGACACATCCCACCAATGACCACACAATGATTATTATTTAATAAAAAAGTATTGATTAGGCGGAACTTTTAACCTATTTATTACTCAATTAGTTTATCAATACGAAACTGGAATGAACCTTTTAAGTTCTAAAATTGAAACATGCACAGTAACTACTGTATATTGAGAGATACGCCGCGCCGGTTTCTAGTTTAAATTACTATGAACTAGAAACCTATGGAATAAGTTCATATAAAAGCACACACCGTAATATCGGAAATTCCCGACTGCAAGCGTTATGAATACATTTGTATTTTTCCATGTGACGCACTGATGCGATCAGTGCGAGAGTCAACCAGAAGGTACCGGTACTGTGAAGTTGTCTGCTACGCAACCTCGCGGCCTCACCATAGGCCTACATGAAGGTGCCCTTGGAGACCATGGAACCAGTCCAATGCTAGTGAGTTGTATGTAATAAATTTTTCCACTAACAAGGTACAAAGCAAGTGTCCTTTATCTACACACGTGTTTTGTATCTACACACTGTCCTGTATCTACACACATGCTTTGTATCTATAAACGTGCCCTGTATCTACAAACGTGTTTGCATCTATAAACGTGTCTTGTATCTACACACTGTCCTATATCTACAAACGTGTTTGCATCTATGAACGTGTCTTGTATCTACACACTGTCCTATATCTACAAACGTGTTTGCATCGATAAACGTGTCTTGTATCTGCACACTGTCCTATATCTACAAACGTGTTTGCATCTATGAACGTGTCTTGTATCTACACACTGTCCTATATCTACAAACGTGTTTGCATCTATGAACGTATCTTGTATCTACACACGTGCCTTGTATCTACACGCTGTCATGTATCTACACACGTGTTTGCATCTATGAACGTATCTTGTATCTACACACGTATTTGCATCTATAAAAGTGTCTTGTATCTACACACTGACCTGTATCTACACACATGCATTGTATCTATAAACGTACCCTGTATCTATACACGTGTTTGCATCTATGAACGTATCTTGTATCTATACACTGTCCTGTATCTACACAT
Organism: Meconema thalassinum; assembly: GCA_946902985.2. Classification (NCBI taxonomy): domain Eukaryota; kingdom Metazoa; phylum Arthropoda; class Insecta; order Orthoptera; family Tettigoniidae; genus Meconema; species Meconema thalassinum. Next base: position 90,121,643 of record OX336391.1, on the reverse strand, counting down.
ATGCATTGTATCTATAAACGTACCCTGTATCTATACACGTGTTTGCATCTATGAACGTATCTTGTATCTATACACTGTCCTGTATCTACACACGTATTTGCATCTACAGAAGTGTCTTGTATCTACACACATGTTTGGGCCTTTTTCATAATTTTGTCCGATTCCATGTCCTCAGGTTTCTAAACTATATTTCACCCAGAAGAAATGAATTCTTTTGTGTATCAATTTTTCCTGGCAAAGTCAGGTTGCTGAAGAGCATTTTACACACTTCTGAACTAATTTTGGTCGAAAACTTACTTTTGTACGATTTTCAAAGTTGGCAGAACTTCTTGAGTGACACTGTCCCCATCCATATGTTCAACATTTGAACACCTATATTTATTACCATGGTTAATAAAATAGAAACCTAAAACGCGCCTATCATTCAGCACAATGTCTAGATTATGGCTGTGCCTTTGCTAGATTTTTAACATACAAAATGAAAATCCACAGCCTACTTCCAGTCTCCGACCGGGTCAGGAATGGAATGAATGAAGCCCCCATCTAGCGGCGAGGATATGAACTGTGCCGGCTGCCGAGGCCTGACGCACTCCTCTGGGGCAATGATTAAATGAATGACAGATGAAATGAAATGATAGTGGAGAGTGTTGCTGGCATGAAATGTTGACAGGGAAAACCGGAGTACCCGGAGAAAAACCTGTCTGCCTCTGTTTTGTCCAGCACAGATCTCACATAGAGTGACCGGGATTTGAACCACGGACCCAGCGGTGAGAGGCCGGCGTGCTGCCGCCTAAGCCACGGAGGCTTCAGATTTTTAACATACAGTAGTTGTAAAAAGGTGTCATCCACTTCTTCTCAAAGGATGTCTATTTCTTTGCCTAGTCCTTTCCGAATATCCTTGATATCCCGTTTCGCCGCTTTTACTTCCCCTTGGGTTTCCTATTGTATTTTCTTTAATCGAACGAAGTCCCCTTGAGTTCGATCTACTTTGCTGTTGGCTTCACCAATGCTTGCTTTTAATGGAGTCATACTCTCATGTATTTCCTCGATCTGCGATCTATACCTAGCAATTTCGTCGGCATGTTTGGATATATTCTTATCTTGCGATTTCAATTTCAGATCGCTTGCCACGGTGGGGGAGTGGTTATAGTGTCGGACTACCAACCCCAAGATTGCAGGTTCGCTCCTGGCCATGGTAAGTGATATTTTTTGAAAGGCGACAAAAATCACGACACTCATGTCATACGTTGTTGGCATGTTAAAGAACCCATTAGAATTCAGTAGGCCGTGTTCGATGTCAAAATTAATCTCGGGATTTTCCGCCAACACAAAGTTCCTCCATTCTTTACTTGAAAGCGCTGTAGTGTCAAGGAGTTTAGATATATAACCTCCTTGACTTTCATAGCGTTCAAAGGAACGACGAAATTCGACATGCAAGCTACCCCCTGTGTGTCAATTAACAAAAAGCTTGCACCAGGCACCCGAGGCCATACGATATTATTCTTCTTCTTCATTTCCCGTTTCCAGTGTTCTGGGTCGGGGTGTGAATCAAGGACCTCCATAATTTTCTGTCTCTCCACCACTCTCTTCCTTCTTCTAGCATATCTTCTACTTTTACCCCTCTCTTCTCTATGCTCTCCCTCACTGTATCCATCCACCTCTTCCTAGGCCTTCCCCGTTGCCTCTTTCCTGTTACTTTCTCTGTAAATACTCGCTTTGGGACTCTGTCTTCACCCATTCGCATCATGTGTCCATACCATTTCAGCTTACTGATCTCTATCTTGTCTTGTAGCTTTGGGAATCCAGTTCTTTCCCTAATTTCTGTGTTTCTGATTTTGTCTCTTCGTGTCTTTCCAATTATTCCTCTAAGAAACTTCATCTCGGCTGCCTGGACTCTGCTTTCATCCCGTTTTGTTGTTGTCCATGTGCCTGCTGCATATGTCAGTATAGGTGTGTAATATGTTGAGTACATGACTTTCTGACATTTCTCTGGAACATCCTGGTTCCACACCATACCTCTCACACACTGGTAAAACCCATTTGCTTGCTGGATTCTCTTACCAATTTCCTCACTTATCTTTCCATCTTCTGTGATTATACTCCCTAAATATTTAAAACTTTTCACAACTTCTAATGTTTTCCCATTTACTTCAATATTCTCCCTACCATCTCTCTTATTTCTCGTCATCACTACTGTCTTACTCTTCTCCACACTTATTTTCATTCCATACTCTTCTATCTCCTGGTTCCATACATCGACTTGTTCCTGTACTTCTGTTTCATCTTCTCCCCATATTACTATGTCATCAGCAAAGAGTAAAGCCATAGTCTCTTTACTTCCCATTTTCTGTTTCACTCGCTTATGGATTTCATCCATGACAGTGATGAAAAGTATGGGGGAGAATACACTCCCTTGTCGGAGTCCTGTTTCTACATTAAACCAGTTTGTTTGCCCAACCCTGGTCTTCACACTACATATACACTTCCTATACATAGCTTTTATCATTTCCACTTCTGCTCTGTCTACTTTCTTCTTTATCAATGCATCCCAAACCAGTTGTCTTGGTACGCTGTCATATGCCTTCTCAATGTCTATAAATGTCATCACTAAATCCTTCCTGAATTCCCACCTTTTCTCCATCATGTTTCTTATGGTAAAAATTTGATCAAAAGTTGATCTGTCTTTTCTAAATCCATGTTGTTCTTCCTCCATTTCCTTTTCCAGTTTCATCCTCAGTCTACCCTCAAGTATCCTTTCAAATATCTTTGCTACATGCGGGATGAGGGTGATTCCTCTGTAGTTGTTACATTCTTTCTTATCTCCTTTCTTGAATACTGGAATTATTAGCCCTATTATTATTATTATTAATTTCAGAACTAGTTCTTTAGTGCACTTAGCTATCTTAGTTTCCCACGCCCTATCATTGTCTTCTAGTCTCTGATCTGTCTGTTGGGTGATCCCTACTAACTGCCTTTTATTTTGATTCACATCAGCCTGGCGTTGGTTTTCTATGTCTTGGATATCTCCCGATAATTTGTCGATATTTTCGTTCAGATCTCGTTTCGATTCCTCACATTTTTCAATATTCTGTGCTAAATGTTTGCTCAGCTCTACCTGTGTCTTAGAAATAGTGTTTATATCTTCATGTATGACCGTAAACCTACGATCGAAATTTATGTTTATGGTCTCAACTTGACCACTCAGCTTAGTGTCAAACGTATTTTCCATAATTTCAAACTTGATATCTAACTGTGCTCGAGTGTCTGCTTTCATCGCTTCAAACTTATTATCCATCGCCTCAAAACGCTTGCCTACCTCTGCCTGCACCTCTGAGATACGATTTACATCAGTTTTTATTACATCAATGCTTTCCTGCACCTTTAAAGCATTAGATTCTGCTTTTTCATGTGCAGCCTCGAATTTAATATCTATAGCCTCAAACTTATTGTTCCTGTCCTCATTTTCGGCTTTTATTTCTTCGAACTTAATATCCATAGCCTTAAAGATTTCTCTACACTCTGCCTTCCCTTCATTAATACTTTCCTTCTGTTCGCTATTTATAGCATCAAAGTTTTCTTACTATCTTCCCTCAAAGCATCAAGGATCTTCTGCATATCCTCACCCATAGCCATTCTGTTTTCAATACAATATTGAGAAGAGATGGGCTACTTCACAACCAAATAATGAGTATCATGCACATGAGAAATGATTTGGTTCCGTCCGACATGTGAAACGTTCCTTTTCACTGTGAAGTTTGGTTGCCTGTGGGTATGGCTTATCCGTACCCGTTTGCACTTTCCTTCTTTCATCATAAAATACACTTGAAAAATACTAAGCAAGTTTAAAAAAAAAACTCCTATTTTTTCGAAAAAAATATGAAGAAAAGCCATGGTTTTCCTGAAGGTTTTCCGTAATAAACCTTCCCCTCAAGCTGGGCGCCAAGAAAGATTAATAGGGGGTTAGGTTGGCAGGTTCATTATGCGGTCACATCTACGTATCTGGTTATTAGTAAACTTCTACCTTTATTCCTACATTTAATATTGACCGTCTTCTTCTTAACCATTGCTAATATCCAATACTAATTTATATACTCCCCCTGTACCCGTTAATGATAACGGAGAATGCATGGTCATAGTCCAGTTTAGCTCAGTCTTCGGGGGTGTTGCAATCAATCCCACCGTATGACACATGCACTCGGATAATGAGCAATTGGGTTAAACAAACTACACAAATAACCACAAGTTACTATAACATAAGCTTTAATTTTCTAAAGGCACCCGCAAAAAACGAAATAAATAGAATAAACAAATAAAATCCAAATAATCAAAACAATTAATTAACTCAAAATATCAAACAAAACATCCGATCTCTACCTAAAACATCTTGCTTAATCATCGGACCCTTCATTCGTCCGTATTTATCAATTAGTTATTATTCATTATCAAAATAAGTGAACATACACTTTATTACTGTAGCCCTGGTTGGAATGAAGAAACAACTAGTCTAAGCTGTGAATTTGAAAAAGACAGCAGCCGTGAGAAAGCAATTGAAGTGCTGAAATCCTTGGACAGTGCTAGAAGAGAGAAATGGTCCAAGACTGTTGAAAACTTGAATTTTACCCACTCAAGTAGGAAAGCATGGTCCTTCATAAGAAAACTGGACCCAACGTCTATACCCTCGAGAAAGCAATCAAGTATCAATGTAGAATCCATAGCTAACAACCTCGTTTCTACATCTAGGACTGAAGGACCGAAGAAGTTCAGTAGAAAGATACGACTGGAATTCAATCAGTTAAAACAAGAAGTCCAACCACATCCGTTGTACATGAAGTATAACATAAATTTATCGCCAAATCAATACCTTACTTACATTAAAAATACTACAGGTACATGTTTCGGAAAACTAAATGTTTCCTTCCTCAGCCCACTTTTTGGTGTATAACATCATACTACAACGAAAACCTCACCAAATAACAAAAACACATTTCACATTTACTCTCTCATTCTTCTTTTGTTAGGCCTGTGTCATTAGACACATTAATGTCACTCACGGAATAAACACTTATTCTACTCACGCCCATTTTCTTTAGAAGAGATACAAAAGGGTTCAGATGGTCTTCAGACTGGCAAAGCAGCAGGATTTGATGGTGTGTACCCAGAGTTCCTTAAGAAATGTGGCTCGGCAACCAAGCGATGACTTGTCACTTTCTTCAGCTCCATTCTGCATTCAGGACGCCTGTCTCCCTCTTTCAAGAAGACCAAAATTATTGCAATATTGAAACCAGGGAAGGATCCTAAGCTACCTCAAAGCTACAGACCTATTTCCTTACTTAGTGTCACCTACAAACTACTTGAAAGGCTTTTACTGAATAGGATTGCTCCTGCAATTGAGTCACTGATTCCTGTTGAGCAAGCTGTATTTCGCCCAAAACGAGACTACTGCGATCAAGTCCTTGCCCTACCTTCCTATCTAGAAGCTGGTTTTGAGAAGAAGCTTAAAAGTGTTTCAGTCTTCCTGGATCTCTCAGCAGCCTATGATACTGTCTGGAGGAAAGGACTTCTCCTCAAACTTATAAAGGCAGGTCCTTGCCTTAAAATAGTCACCCTGATTGGCAATATGCTGAGTAACAGGCTATTCCAAGTGTTCACTGAAAATGTCAGAAGCAGGTTCCACACTATTAATAATGGTCTGCCACAGGGATCAGTTATATCCCCTCTGCTATTCAACTTGTATACCCATGATCTGCCCGAAACTCTATCCCGAAAATTCATCTATGCGGACGATATAAATCTAACAGTCCAAAATACCACTTTTAACCCGTGAGGGGTCGCGTCACGGTCATTTAGACCGGGTGCATATATTTTTTACTCTTCCGAAATAATTTCACGGCTTAAAGCTTCCTCCCCTCCTATACCTTTCAATGGACTCATCCACTGCATGTGTCTACGTTTTCTGTTCCCACTTCCATTCCCAGTCAGTTAGTAGAGAGCTTTGTCTGCAAGCCTGGTTGTTTCCATCGTGCGCGACTCCTGGCGTTGATCTATTACCCGGTCCTTTAAACCGTGCGCGACTCCTGACGTTCGCGGTCTTCGTTGTCGCTATAGAAGTGCTTTCTTTAGATTTACTTTTTTCAGTAGATTATTGTTGTGCTAAATTGAACGTATAATGGTGTATACTTGCATATAGATTGTATATAATTGACTATGCTGCAGAGAGAAGAAGTTAGAATTTTACGACTCATCGAGAGTGTAGAGAAAGAAAAACAACGAGAAGAAGAAAGATCTGTGAACCCAGAAACTATGAGGTGGTAGGTAATTAATGACGAAAGTGCAATTGAATTTATTGATGATGTCGCTTCAGATGATGAATGAGATGATAATTTGGAAGTGCAAGAATTAAACACAGATAGTACAAGATATAAGAACAGAGACTCATACCCATGTTGAAGTGCAAGATGCGGCAAATGTTACCGGTCCGCAGTATGTCGAAAAAGATAAATCCACAAGGTGGGGTATTCATTGTCCTCCGCGAAACAGGAAAACGTCTCCTAAAAACAGTCTGACATCTTCCTTGTTCAAAAGTTGGCATTCCAATTGATTCACCAGTTCAGACTCGGACACTCTTTTTACGGAAGAAAATTTAAATGATATTGTGACGTTTACCAACCAACGCATTTCAAAAGTAAGGTCGAACTACAGCCGTGAGAGGAATGCAGCAGATACTTCAAGGACGGAAATAGATGCCTTTATACGGGTTCTATATATATCGGATGGTGTACTCAGAGCTTCCCATTTGAATCTTTAGAATTTGTCGTCGACTGATGGCAGTGGTGTTGAATATATTCGGAATTGTATGACCCTAAGGAGGTTCAAATTTTTGATAAGAGCTATCCGGTTTGACAATGCTGAGAAACGAAAGCAGCGTAGGAAACACGACAAGCTAGAAACTATCAGTGAGATTTTTGAAAAAGTGTTTGAACAGTGTAAATCTTAGTTCGCTGTTAGCGAATACCTAACAATAGAGGAAATGTTGGAGTCATTCAGGGGTTGTTGTCAGTTTAGACAATATATAAAAAATAACCCCGCAAAATACGCCATAAAAGTTTATGCTATGACATGTGCAAAAGCATGGAAGTGTACGCTGGTAAGCAGCCTCAGGGACAGTTTTCCGATGATAATTCAGGACGCGTTGTATTTTCAAGGCTAGTTCGACCAATTGGTGGATCTGGAAGATGTTCCGTAAGGAACATACATGTGTTACCTGGTTGGAATGCACAAATCCTGATGCTGCCCAGGATAATTCAGATGATGGATAAATCAATAGAATAAGTGGGTTTCATGGATATATTTTTCTTCAATAATACAATGTGCTTCGGTACAAAAACTGGCATTTAGTTGCGACCCCTCGCGGGTTAATGAAGCAGATGATATAATGAATGCAGATCTTCAGAAGATGGATGAGTACTTCAAGAAGTGGCGCCTCCAGCCAAATGCCTCAAAATCTGAAGTTGGCACATTCCACCTTAACAACCTAGAGGCAAACTACCAACCTAGAGTTAAGTTTACGAATCAATACCTAAAGTACAACAGATGTCCTAAGTACTTGGGCATAACATTGGACAGGATACTGACTTATCAACAACATACAGAAAAAACTGCCGCAAAACTAAAAAGTCGCAATAACCTACTTAGTAGGTTAGCTGGAACATCATGGGGCGCTGACGCCAGCACACTCAGGGCTACCGCTCTGGCTGTCGTGTATTCTCCAGCAGAATATTGTGCAGGCTGTGGTTGAACAGTTCTCACTGCCAACTCGTAGGTACACAACTCCGCCAGGCAATGCGCATAATCTCTGGTACTCTACGTTGCACCCCTACCCAGTGGCTACCAGTACTTTGCAATATCGCTCCACCCCATATAAGGAGACAGCAAGCTCTTGTTCGCTTGTGGTACAGGGTCAAAGAAAATGCTGAGCTTCCTATTCATCAGGAAGTCATACGGCTCTCTACAAAGAGTTTGAAATCCCGAAAGCCAGCATGCAAAACGGCTATTGGACTTTTGTCCACCGAGTTCAACCTCCGAAATGCCTGGAGAGATGAATGGCGAAAATCCTCACCTCGCGGCCTACTTCAAATCAGTGACCCCACCACAAGACTTGCTGGTTTTAATCTTCCTCGGGCAGTTTGGACAAGGCTCAACAGAATCCGATGTGGTACTTGTCGAACAGGTGCAGCCCTACACCAGTGGGGTTGGATAGATTCCCCTCGATGTGACTGTGGTTTTGAAATGCAGACTATCGAGCACATTTTGCAGGAGTGCCCTCTGCATTCATATCCCGGCGCCTTGGATGATCTCCATTCAGCAACTCTTGATGCAATTGCGTGGATTACAGACCTTCCTGTCCAAATTTGAAGAGATGGTCCTAATGCTGTGAATAGTGTTTATTGTAAATAGTGTATACAATTCTTTTCTGTCTTGTAAGCATCATTCGCTAAATAAATAATTACATTGAATCTATATTTGTTCAAAGCTTTCCACTGAAATGAATTTATTCAATTATATTCCCACTTTTCCGGATATTTACTCAAAGCATTTATTACTTAATAACCTTACTTCAACTCAGTTTTCAACTTGAGTTCATTACGTTATATTCAGCATTGTCAGGCGTTGACCCTTTTACCTTGTAATACACATCCTTTATTTACACATGTCGGGTGTTGAACTCCAAATCTCATCTCCTCACGCCTATTTTATGTTACACACGCTGTACATGGCATGCGTTTCAATGCCAAAGAAAGTATTGGCGTTGTAATTTTGTTTCTTGAAGTGCTTTTGGATACACAATATTTTTTTTCAATTTCCGTGTACTACCTCTAAGCTATCATAAAATGGATTTACTAATTTAGAAACATTCGTGGGAGCGTGCACAAAAACTCACCAAAGTTTCATCGCAATCTGATGAATGGCATATAAACGCATACGGGATTGTGTAAACGATTTGTGCGCTGTCACTCATTTGTTAAATCTACTCGTGCGCTATCTACTGTGAAATGGATTTACTAAGTGTACACAACAACTCATCAGAGTTTCATCGCAATTGCTGAATGGTTTATGAACGCATACGGGATTTTGTTGAAACGCTTCACGCGTTGTCACTCATTTGTTGCATCCACTCGTGCGCTAATGCGTTATCGTCTCGCACACTATCGCGAACCGTTTCTATAAGTACGTGTCTCGTAACTTTGGCCTTCTTAAGGTCCGTAAACTGTCTAACATCGACTCGTAATTATACACATTTTAACTCACTTGAGTTTATACTGTCTGTGCGCTGGCGTGAACCCATGTCCTCCCATGAGCGTTGCCTAGCGTAAACCACCTCGGGTTTGAAGACTGATTTCTATCACTTGACTTGTAACTGACGTATCATTCCTTTCTGGAATTGAACTGTTGACTGTAACGTAGCGTACCTTAGCGCTCCCCTTTGGGACGCTCCGATGACTGACGTAGTCAACTAGGCAGTATAACGTGCCCTCTTTCAGGCTCTCCGATGAACTGTGAATCAGCGTGGTGTTCCCTCAGGATCCACGAAATGACTGACTGAAACATCGCCTCACAGGCTTTATATGTAAATCGTCTCAGAATCTAGATCCATAATTGTTTTTGGAGCCTAACTCTCGTTTCGGCGATCCTATCACTTTATAAACATTACCGTCGTGTAGATGACGTTTTAAATGTCCGAAAAATCTCTTGCGGATTACAATTCGTTCATATGCTGATTTATAATAAATTCCTAAATGTATTGTACTTCTTGCGTGGGTAGTCCTTCTCACCATTTCCCTACGTGTATCCCTCCGCCGGTGGCTAATGACATCATGCTCAATCAGCACTTCTTATTTATTCCAATGTTACGGAATTTTAATATTCTACAAATTCACATTTCAATTTACATTCACTAATCTGTTTGTCTTTTTATAGTACAATGCTCATTACTCTCATTATAATTATATTTCTAATTATTGGCTCCGCCCTTATTACTCCCACGTAGTTTTTCGAGCTGACGTTGCATTGAACCAGTACTTCCCCTCGTTCTATCAATAGCATTTGTCACGAATATAGGCCTAGTCCGCTCATTAATGTGACGCTAATATGCTCGTATGCCACACACAAAATGCAGAGCTCGCTGGTAACCTCACTGCTTATACTACTCAATAGAATATCTTCCTCTAAGCACGTCTTAATGAGTTTTCAGCTCATATCGGTCGCTGGATGTCATATTAATGGCTATTTATTACTTCTTCAATTATTACATGAACCATCTGCTCGTTCTTGCAGCATCCTTCGCAACTGGCGTCATCCCTTATATATATATATATATATAAATGAAAGTTTGTCTGTTTTTTCTGAATTTCTACGGAAATTTGCGTTATTAACGCGTTTCAGACTGTTTTATGACGAATGCGCACGAAAATAAGATTTTTGTCTGTCTGTTTGTCTGTCCGTGGACAATGTTTTGTTCCCTTATAACTCGAGAACGGCTGGGTGGATCAACGTAATACTTGGTACAGATATCCATCAGAGGCACGACACTGTTTATTGATGTAACTCTTCGCCGTACCTCTCATAAAAGGGGGCCTACCCCCTTAAAATACATGCTGAAATAGGCGTAGAAGGGTAACACAAAGCTCATCGTCAGCCCCTCAATGTGAGAAAAGAAATTCAAGGGCCCCCGAAAACCACATTTTAAGGCCCTAAAACCAACAGTTTTTGAGATATTCCCAGAAAACTAATTTCATTTAATAAAGACGAATTCTAAGAAAAAATATTGGAAGCTAAACGAAATAATAACGCAGAATATAGGTTACGACCAAATAGAGAGTTATATTTGAAATGTGAAAAATTAACTGATGTAATGAGAAAGAGAAGATCACAGTTTTTTGGGCACATCTATAGAATGGAAAATAGTAGATTAACTAAACAGATCTTCAACTAGTTACAAATCCAAACCCACATGGTTCATTGAAATTGTCAAGGATTTGACAAACGCCAAAATTCAGACAGACACAATAGCAAACAGATCACTCTTCAGAAAAGCTATTCAAAAAGCAAAATTTCAAGAAAGGAAGAAACAAACAACTGGCAGAAAGTGGACTCAAGAGGAGAAAGATCGTCACTCTAGAAGGATGAAAGAAATTTGGAAACAACGGAAATTGAATACAATGGACAATAGCCAACGTTGATTCATCGTACCCTCCAAATGGGTTATTCGAAAGAAGAAGAAACTAATGAATGAATGAAAGCCGGTAACCATGGCAACAGAATTTCAGAGGTCCATTTATTTCTGTAAGACGCAATGCAGTTCCATTTATTACATTACTGTGAAAGTTTGCAAATGGCTATAACGTTATCACGGAACCAAATTAAGCTGTAAAATTCATCAATATATATATATAACGCACTTAAGGGGGTCAAGAGGTACCCTAATATTTTTTCACGCAATCTACACTTGCGATAATGACGTACAGAAGATCTATTATATCTCCAAACAGCAACATTATTTTCAAAAATTCCTGAATTGAAATATTATTTTTATGGCTTTTATGAATTTATGCCATTGGAGGCTAAAATACCTGAATTCTCATTCACCACAAGCTTTTATAATTTATTAAAGAGGTCTTCCTGTGGATTTGACATAACGGTGAGGGTCAGTTTTTATGTGACGTGTATTGCCTTTCGTCTACGAGGTTATCACGCCAGGAAGTACACGTTAGGTATATTTAGTTTGAGAGCACATTTTAACAAACCATTTTTCTTTTTCGACAAACAGGTTCCAAGCTCCTAACCATTGCAACAGTAGCTCTGGTTATTAAATCGAAGACCGTACGAAGAATGGGTACTCCTGCTAGTACAGAATATTTCCTCTATTCTAGCTTGAATTCTCTTTGTTCACATACATGATCGTAGGTTCGAGTCTTGTGCCAAATCCAAATGGGCACAATACATTATATAAAATCGAATATGGTGACCATCAGAAATATTTAGATTTGTCAATATCTACGAATCTATTACAGCAATCAAACTGAAATTTTGTATGTTGATAGAGGCAATTAACACAAGTAGGACATATGAAAATAGGCTATTTAGTTCTTCACGGATCTACTTGTTCATGTAGTTTATTGGGACGTGTTGGAAATCAGAACCAAGTACTTGTTTGTTTGTTCGTCTAACTATAGTAGCTATCATTCTGCTATTCGCCTGGAGGGAGTGTTGGATATAACCACGGTGGCATCACAACGTGTTAGGCGCAGGGTTGAATTGATTGTAACTAATTTAGTGTCCCACATGAACTCATGGAACAATGTGCCTGTGGGGATTGAGTCAAGACGCATGTGGCTTTTAGAGGACTCTTTATTGAATAAAAAAGAAAGTTTGTAGTTTTACGTGACTGTTAATTTCGGGATCATGAGCCACGGGACCTCCTTTTTACGTGGAATCCAAACCTAAGGGCGTGGCATTTCACTTTGAAAATCTCACATGCATTAACCGGGATTCGAACCGTGGTGAGTCTGTCTGGACATTCGTGTCACATAGTCTAATGGACGGCTTTTCTGGGTATCACTCACGAGTATGTTGCGACTTTATGGTTATCAGCCTCGAGCACTTGAGGTGTGGGTGAAATCCGGCAGATAACACTGATGGATATATTTGGGATCACACTTCAAGTAACTGGGACGACTTTCTCGGCGAATATCAAGGAAAGATTAGCTGCTGCACTTAGAAGTATAAGTGACATCAGACACCTACAAAGAATGTCACTGAAGACAGCCATGGGACTCTTCCAAGTCAAAGTGCTACCAACACTCGCATACGGCTTGGAATTAATTTGGAAATTCCTGTCACGTAGACAGCTGAAAGAACTTGAAAGCATGAAACCGAGATCCCTCAAAAGGGTTCTAGGGGTATCAAAATTTGCTCGATACCGATACGTGAATGTCTTAGCCCGGGAAATCTTTTTGGTAGAAGAACTAAGACTTCAAATGCATCTGCAACACACTCCAGCATACGAAGAACTATTACAAGAGCTACGAGGAAAAAGGGACTCGATCGTAGAAATCTTCTACACAACAGATGCAATGATCAACAGAGACTGGATGGAAGAAGAATACGAGCTGAGACACCTGATGACGCGCTTTGCGTTGCACGGTTTCCATAATCGTATGTGTACCAGGAAATCCTTTCACCAGGCTAGCTATGAGTGTACATGTGTTTTGTGTGGAGAACAGTGTTGTAATCTTTCAATTCTAGCCACAAGATGGCTTCACCCAGAGAAGCCATTTGTAACTTTGAAGATACAAAAAATTAAATAAAAATGAATATTCTGCCTCATAAATGGCCTTTCTTTAAAATATAAGCAACTGACATAATTAGTACTGTAATTGAACAAATCCACCTTTTTGAAACTCTTCTTATCTCCGGGCGTGTGCAGATATTCTGAAAGGACTGGCTCGTACATAGGCCTTATCAAAACCTCCTATAAATTAATAAAGGCGAAGGAAGGTTTACATGCATCTAACTAAAAAGAAACTATCCAATTTAAATCTACTTTATATTCTGAAGCTGCATGCAAGAGATTGATGAATATAATAAAAAAAGAGTGACACACAAGAAATGCAATTAAAATATATATATAATAATATAATAATAATAATAATATTTAGGCCTTTAAAGATTTCTTAGTTTGTTTTCACATTACCGGTAATGCCGTCGTCTGCCCAATATGTCCATTTCATCACCACTTTGAAGCTGGTCAGCCATGCCATTATGGTTTACCGCCATGAAGGTCTTCTTCAACTTAGCACAGTTATCTTGATGGGTATTAGCCCTACTATGATTGTGGCATTACAGCCAGAACCCAATCACGTGGTACCCTCCATACTAAGACAATTCGGAGGTACCGTACGGTCTTCAAGCTTTCCGTAGAAACACCAAGCGCTCAGCTCAAGAGAGACACCCTACACAACCTGACATCTCAAAGTCCAGCGAGACAATCACTTCCGCCGTGCACTAGGTCGCTTGTTACAACACGTCTCCCAGCCACAGCTCCTTCCAGGAAGTCTTCACAGAATTGCTATTGTCATACGCCTGTTTGTCCAGGCAACTCATTGCATTTTCTCGGCCGCTTCCTCATCACCCCCTCGGGGTGAGCGAGCATACCTGCTCGAGACAATAGTGTCCATTAAGTGTTGCCTCCTGCACGTGTGACCAGAACATTAACCTGACTCCTGGTTCGGTGGTCTGAACAATATTAATAAACTTTCTTAGACAACATACGATTAGAGCTAGCTTCAGAATCTCGTCAAAAGTGACCTAAAATACATTGAATAATTAATAATAAAAAGTGTACGTATATGATAATAGTAATAATAATAATAATAATGACACTGCGTCTACTGCAGACGTGTCCAATGCAATTGAACACGTTGCCAGCACGATACTATAGATATAAAGAAATAATAAACCCACTAGCGTACATTAAAACTGTCATGGGGGACTCATAAAATATAGGTTACAGAACGCCCCCTTGCTTTTCATTCATTTGGCCCTATACCATAGAATAAAAAGCAATCCTTTTAGGCATGACTTCCCTTCCAAAATCCTAACTCCTTCCTTCCACAAATATATACACAACCAACAGGGCTACTAGGATACGTACATCCTCAGATTGGAAATATTGTAAATCCCTAGCACCCTTCCGTCCTTTGTAAGGAGCTCGTATGCACAGGCCCCTAATTTCCGTGCAATTTCGCACGGTCCTTCATACAAATGAAAAAATTTACTCACCAATTTCTGGTCTGCGGACGAGACATGAGGCACCCTCAAAAGCACAAGGTTACCTACATCTAACTTATCTCCTGCCCGCTTCCCTTGCTGCTTCTGCCGTTTCTTACTGGCCTTACAGAGATGTTCCCCAGCTAACCTGATACTTAAATCTCTGGGTACGGCCTCCCCTGTCCTCAAACCCAAAATCATGGCAAGTTCGCTGACATGCTTCCTGCCCAGCTGGACTTCTATGGGAGTGCGACCCGTGCTCTCGTGTTTAGTTACATTGAGCCAACGCTCAACGTCCTCAAGCATCGAAAACCAGGCATTATGTCGCTCACTCACATAAGTGCTAAACATGCGCCCTAGTTCTCTCATTACTCTCTCAAACATGTTTCCTTGGGGATACCTAATAGAGGAATACGTACACTGTATTCCCAGTTCACTCAACTTGGTCCTCCATATCTTCGAGGTGAACTGAGAACCGTGGTCTGAGAGTATTCGGAGTGGCTTACCAAACTCCGGAACATATTTCCCCAGTATGCAATGCTCATATGTTCCATTTCCTCGAGTTCCCGATAAATGTCTTGAATCTCCTCGTCCTTGCATTGTTCCTCTCTCATTTTACCCAACTTTAACCTCTCCCCGTCCCTATCTGAAATCTTAGTTACACAGACCAAAATTCCTTCCTCTCTCCTAGCTTCAACTCCCTCCCCAGCAATTTCCGGGTGGCGACTCACAAAATCCGCGAATGCGTTTTCTGACCCTTTTACGTGAAATATATCAAAATCGTACTCTTGGATCGCCAATATCCACCTAGAAAGCCGGTTCGAGGTTATCCTACATGTCCTAAGAAACGTAAGTGCGTTATGGTCTGTATAGATTAGGAATTTCCGGCCAAGCACATAGGTCCGGAACTTGCCCAGCGAATACACAATGGCTAGCAATTCCTTCTCACTAGTAGTGTATCTTTTCTCCGCGGAATTTAGACCTCTACTAGCGAGTGACACGATGCCTAGATTACCATCCCCATCCTTTTGACAAAGCACCCCTGCTAAACCTAAGTCGCTAGCATCTGTCATCACTATATACTGACTATCCTGCCCGGGGTACCTAAGTGTGACAGCATCCCTAAAACCCTCTTTAAGTTTGATGAATGCCTCATCGTGTTCCTTTTCCCAAATCCACTTAGAATTCTGTTTAAGTAACCCGCTAAATGGCCCGCACAGCTGCGAATACCGCAGTACAAACCTCCTGAAATAATTACATACCCCCAGAAAAGAGCGAAGTTGATTGACGTTACGTGGTGTCCGAGTGTTGATTATGTTGTCTAATTTCGACCCTTCTGGCGTAACCCCCTGTGGTGTAATAGTGTGGCCTAAAAACGTGATCTGTTGTGCACAAAAGGTCGCCTTCTTAAGTTTCACTGTGAACCCGGCCCGATGCAACTTCCCCAAAACGATTCTAAGGTGTTCCATGTGTTCCCCAAATGTACGTGATGCGATGACTAAGTCATCGATGTAACTGGCTGTGAAATCCCCTGTGTCGTGTCCCAGAGCGATGTTAAGTGCGCGAATGAGCCCAGCTGACGATGTTTTCATACCAAAAGGAATCCGTGTAAATTGTAACAGCTGGTTTTTGTAACAAAAAGCCGTGAATTGCCTATCCTCCTTTCGTAAGGGTACCTGCCAAAAACTAGCACTCAAATCTAATGTGGACAGCCATTCTTTACCCCCAAATCTCTGAACTAAATCCTCAGTAGTTTCCGGTCGCTGATGATCCGGCGCAATGCGTTTATTAGCTTGTCTTGCATCCAAACATAGCCTAACTGACCCATCCTTCTTAATCACTACTACCAACGGGTTGACATACTGGCTCCTACTGAATTCGATCACCTCATCGTCTAGCATCTGCGAAATGACATCATCTACTGCTTTGACATGGGCGTGTGGTATCGGGTATCTAACACCATTACAACTTGACCTATCGGTGATCTCGAAACTATGCTCGTAAACATGAGTCCTACCAGGTTTGTCAGAGAACACCTCACTGTGGTCTCTCAAGACCTCTAACAACTGAGCCTTCTGCTCTACCTCCAACATGGTATCTTCCACAACATTTGTAAATTCATCTTCACGCTCCTCTTCCACTACCATACTACAACTTTGAATATCCTCTGATACCATGTCACTGCTAACCTCACTAACTTCTTCCTCTTCATTTAAAACCTGGACACACACTGATATACTCACAAAAGTTCCCGAGTCCACCTGATAACTCAGACCAATCGTATCAAAATTCTCACCCCACTTGAATCTCACCTTAGATTCGCCGTAATCAAGCTTACACATCTGACTGCTTAGCCAATCCGCACCCAATATGACAGGATACACTAAATTCGCGACCACTAGAAAACTCTGACGACCACATTTCTCATCAATGTACATAGGTGCGACAACCTGTCTACGCACTCTCTGTGACTTAGTCCCAACAGCAGACAATATAAATATATTGGACACTGGAATCTCCTCTATGGCTTCTCCTTTACTCTTAACTTCATCATAAAAGCCTGCCTTAATGCAAGAACACATGCTCCCTGAGTCCAATAAGGCATCGACGACTTGACCCCATATCTTCACCTTAATCACAGGACTGATCAACGTAGGCTCACATCTCTCCTGCATAACCTCAACCTGGTCATCTAACAATTCCTTTCTAACATCAAGGTCGTATTCTATCTTCTTCAACACATGAACTGGAATACTGGGATGGGACCCTCTATCTGACCGTCTTAAAGAGCCCTGTTCCCGTTTAAATTACTCGGCTGAGCTGGCTGTCTCTCTTCTTCACGCCCCCTATTCTCTAACTGCCTTTGTTCCTCAGGTCCTTGATTTTCTGCCTGCCTCTGTTCTCCGTGCCCCCTATTCCGAAAATTCCCTTGGTCAC
The DNA here is from genome assembly GCA_946902985.2 of Meconema thalassinum. Lineage (NCBI taxonomy): Eukaryota > Metazoa > Arthropoda > Insecta > Orthoptera > Tettigoniidae > Meconema > Meconema thalassinum. The sequence goes on along the minus strand of OX336391.1, from coordinate 90,103,880 downwards.
CCCTATCCCTATTTACAAAATGTCCTCTATCATTCCTCACAAAGTTACTGTAACGTGTTTTTCGAGGGGTTTTATGCAACTGGCATAAGTCAGTAGGAAGCCATTCTATATTTATTTACGCGGCAAATTGTTCAGCCAAGAGAATTTTTCATGTTAATTTATTATTATTATTATTAATTTATTATAATTATTATTTAGGTATTTTCGGAGCATTTTATAAAAATTATTAGCATTCAGATAGGTTTTCTATGTCTTAGAAAACGCTATCCAGCAAATTATTACGAACGACGATATCATAGAAAATTATCTGATTACGGAATTTTACGGAGTTTTCGTCAGTTAGGGTATATCGAGAGACGTGACTCACTGGGATTTCAAGTACACGCTTAATCTTGTCGAGAAGCATGACGGAATCTTGGGTCGCAAGGTCTAGAAAAGACGAATTGTTGGAACGGAACCCTCCCGCCGAGTGTAATGACCCGGAGGAGGAGAAGATCGCGTGGTGGGGGGCAGCCAATCAAGGAGGACGACGTAAGCTAGATGTCGGTACCATGGTAGGGGAGCCGGCGTGTGGATATATCGTTCGACGCGCCGTGAAACGTGGACTATCTGTGAAATACTTGAGGAGTATGGGTGCAAGTGCGTGTCGCTCCGATGTTCAGTGGAGTTCGGGACTATCTGTGTAGAACTTGCGGTGTACGGTCGCAAGTGCGTGTCGCTCCGATGTTCAGTGGAGTTAGCAACGAACTTTTGTAAAACGTAACCAGTGCGGTTTTACGCGAGTTTGGGTCCGAGGTACGGACCATAGAATTATATAATCTACCAGGATATCATCAAATTTCGACGGAGATGACGACGTCCAGGAGACTGTGGGAAGCACACAGCATCATCAAGAACGAGGGAGATGCTTTGGCAATTTCCAATGGTAAGCGCACATGACGCAGAAATACGCAATCTCTCATTTTCTTTGTTTTATATTTCATATTTCAGTAACTTCATAGCTTGGAAATAAGAGTAAAATCAATTTATCAGACTCCGTTTTCACGTAATTTTCTATCGGTAATATTCAAATCACAACGCTCCAATTTAAATTTTAAACTTATTATTATTATTAATTTTGCTATACTTGTTTTATATAATAAATTCATTTCTTTTACAATGCAATCTTTGCTTTCAGTAGGTAGCATTAGATATAGACCAATTCCTTCTCCTGATACAATTGTTTGTTGGGTTAATGATCAAATCATACCACGATCTGAGTGAATAGAGTCTTGAAGGTGTTCTGCCAGAGCTAGGCGTTGTTAAATACAAATTTAGATTTCAACATTGCATTGAGGTCTTGGCGCCCATTAAAACAACATAGCTTAGGCAAAGGTAAACAGTTACATTTCTCACCCAACAGTGTGGGCTAGCGAAACCATTACATTTGTACGCTCAACGTGGAGCAAAGTAAATACCGTTTCACTTGTCATCCCAGCCTAAAAAAGACCATTACATTTGTCGCTACCAACATGGGGCACTAACTAATTAACGTTACATTTGTCGCCGACAACTTGGGGCTGAAAACCTAATAACATTTGTGGAAGGAGAAGGGTATATATTTCTGTGCCTGTATTTTGGGGGTTATTTGTCTTTATCAGTGTATATCATTATGGGGGATGAGAAAGAAAGACAGATGAGGTTACGTAGTGGTCATCAACTGGAGAATGATGATACGAGCAGTATGTCGAGTGATGGTAGTACCGGGGTAGCGGAGGTAAATCCCGATACTGAAACAGGGAGTGTAGGCGGCCAACCAGAATTAAAAACTTTACTTCTCGAGTTCATGTATCAGAACAAAGTTAGTAGTGATGCTTTAAATGCAAAATTAGAACAGAATAATGCAAAATTAGAACAAAAGAGTAGGGAAAATAAAGAAAGTACAGATGCTTTAAATGCAAAATTAGAACAGAATAATGCAAAATTAGAACAAAACAGTAGGGAAAATAAAGAAAGTACAGAAGCTTTAAATGCAAAATTAGAACAGAATAATGCAAAATTAGAACAGAATAATGCAAAATTAGAACAAAACAGTAGGGAAAATAGAGAGAGTAATGAAACTTTAAATGCTAAATTAGAACAAAACAGTAGGGAAATGAGTGACAAATTCGAACTGATTAGAGGTGAGATCAGGGGGGTGATGGAAGAAAAGGCTAAAGAGATTATTGCAGATGTAGACAGAAAATTAGGAAAAGTACAGGAGGAGTTGGAAATTAGAATCAGTACACAGGCTGAAAATTTAAAAGAACTAGTGCAACTGGAAACACAGCAGGTCAAAAAGCAATTGGGGGGAGAAATTGACAAAATTCAGGTAGCTACTAAAGAGGTTAAGGAACAGCTGGGGGGTAGAATTGAGAAAGTCCACTCACAAATAGTTGCAGAAGTAAATGATTTAAGAGAGAGTAATAGAGAGAGCATTAGCAAGATTGAGGAGAAACAAGCAAAGCTATATGATAAAGTAGAAGAATCAGAAGGAAACATTAAATTAACAGTAAACAGTATTGAGAGGAAGGCTGAGGAGAAAATCGCAGAATTAGAATTAAAATTAAAAGCTAGAATCAGGCAAGAAAATAGTCAGAATAGGCCAGTTTTGGTGAATAGCACACACAGGGAGGTAGAACTGGGTAAGTTCAGCAATCGACAGGGGTGCCCAATGGAGTTCATGAACACTATAGAAAATAAATTCGGGGAGAGGTTGGAAAATGGTAGTATTGAGTGGTGCCAGGTAGTTGAAATTTTAGAACAAGTGTTTGTGGGGGAAACGAGGAATTGGTTTGCTGTCTACAGAGACAAGTTTACTGATATCAATGATTTTAAAATGAAATTCTGTGAAAAGTTCTGGAATGAGGTTATTCAGTCGCAGCATCGTGAGGGAGTAGTGTGTGGTAAATATAACCCTAAAGGAAGCTCCACCATGACCGAATACTTTTTAGGGCAGGTATTAGTGTGTAAATATCTGGATGGCTTGAAGGAGGAAAGTGATGTGGTAAGGTTGCTACTTAGGCACTTTCCCTATAGGATCAAGGAGGCTGCTTGTATCCAGAATGTAAAGACTATATCACAAGTAGAAAATTTGTTAAGCACATTTGATGCACTAGGGAGAGGGGGTTATGAGGACAATTTCAATAGGAACCAGGGTAATAATAATAATAGACCTAATGAAGCCAGGCATCAGGAAGTTCAAGGGAACGGTGGCGAAGGGGCCAATGCTCAAAATAGAAATAATAATAATCAGCTAAATCAGAACAGAGGAAATGGCTATGGTAATCAGTATCAAGGGAGGAACAATGATTACAGGGGAAATCAAGGGAGAAACAATGATTTCAGGGGAAATCAAGGGAGAAATTATAATGACAATAATTACAACCAGAATAGGGGTCAAGGAAGAGGACAGCCTAGTGGTAGTAATATACAGCCAAACAATGACAACACAACTCAGAACAACCAGACCAGTTTAGTAGTTAGTAGTACTACGGCCAGCTGTAGCGGTTCTTTAAACGCGAACCAGGCTGCGAAGTAAGGTCAGAATCTCAGTCTGTAGCATGCCCTGTCCATACAATTATACAGGAACCCTATGACCTAAATGTGAGAAATGAATTATTACATGAACTAAATGATGAAGGTATTATTCAGGAAGTGGTTAGTAAGAGCCCCATAGTTAAATTTAACGTGTCCGAGGCGTACACAGATGTTTTAATTGATAGTGGTTGTATGAAGAGTTGCATAAGTAGTGCATTTTATGATAAAATGAAAGGAACTGGAGTAAATTTTGAGGAGATGCCAATTAAAAGCACTTTTGTTATCACAGCTGTTGGGAAGAGGTCTAAAGTAATTTCTAAGCAAGTTTTAGTAGACATTAAAATTAATAATCATGTAGAGAAGCAGATTTGCCTTGTAATTCCAAATTTAGTATTCAGTGTTATCTTGGGTTCAGAGTGGCTAAGTAGAGTGTCTGGTAACTTATGTTATGATGTAGGGAGTTTGAAATTTAAATGGGGAGATTCTGAAGTAGAAGTAGCGTTCAATGACCATATTCAGAGGAGTAGTATTGTAGGTGTGATTTGTACTTTAAATGAGATATCGCCAGCCGTAGAGCGGGGTTCTCCATGTTTTGTGGGCAGTGTGATTACGAACGGAAGTCTAGAGGACTCGTTACGTGAGGCTGCATTTCAGGGTAATATAGAGGTGGAACAATGTGTTCGGCTCTATGATGTGTTATGGTGTAATAGGAGAGTTTTTGAGGATCGCATTGGTATGGCCAATTGCTATACACATTCATTGAACGTTATTGATAGGTCAGTATTCACAGGACATAGATATCCTGTACCTTTCGCTTATCAGAGTGCAGTTGAGGCACAAATTAATCAGATGCTTGAAGATGGGATTATTGAGCACTCGAACAGTCCATATGTTAATTCTTTGATCACGGTACCCAAGACCGACGGCACTGTTCGTATTTGTTTAGACGCTCGTTTGGTTAACAGTAGAATTAGTTCAGATCAGCTGAAATCTATGTCAATAGAGGAATTAATGCAAACATTTGAGGGGAAGAAGTATTTCACTTGTGTAGATTTGAGTTCTAGTTTTTGGCAAGTGCCACTTATGTACGAAGATAGACCATTTACAGCTTTTTAGTCATAAATATAACCTTTATCAATTTTGTAGAACACCTTATGGGTTAAAGAGTAGTTCAGCAGCTTTAATTAGGGCTTTAAACATCGCATTAGGGGATGACACAGGAGAGTTTGTAACCATTTACATTGATGATATGGTAATTAGTTCACGCAGTTTTGAGGAGCATCTATGTCATTTAAATATAGTTTTTCAGAAGTTAGATCAGGCAGGGTTCACTTTGAAGCTGTCTAAGTCGTCATTCTGTCAGTCAGAGGTGACATTTTTAGGTCATAGCGTGTCAAGTAGAGGTGTGACACCAGAGGAAAGTAGGGTTAGCATGGGTGGACAGTAGCAACAGGGCATCGTTACAGACACTGAGAAATATGCTAGGTAGAGCAACGTGATGACGTTCATTTAAGGGAGCCACTTGCAAGGTTGGAAGCAGGTGACGCAGAAACATTTATAGTTTCCAAACGTATTGGGAAAACAGCATATGTGCTGGAGAATAGTGAGGGAAACAGATTATACGGGACGTATAATATACATAGTCTACGAAAATATGTGTCATAAAGTGAGTGTGTTTAGCTGGCGAGCCAGCCTATCAAATGAGTAAGTGTAGTATCTGGTGCGTGGAGGATCTGGTCTTAAGGCAGGCGTATCGGAAGTCACACAGGGGGGTAGTATGTAAGTAAATGAGAGTTTTTAAGGTACAGGGAAATATGACGGGATTGTCGGATGCTGTTGAGCACTAAATTGTCTCGATGCACCAAGGCCATTTTGGCAGCGCTGATGGGTTCCCATTTATCTCCAAGAGATGGGGGAGCGCTTGTATATGGCTTGTTAGCTTAAGGCGTCCACGAGATAAAAGATGGGCCATCAGAATGCGAGACAGTCCTTCATGAAACTCATACATATCAGCACACGTGATTTCTGTTTACGGCCTCGCCATGTAAGATTTGTAAGTGTGTAATTTAAGATAATTTGTACAATGGTATTATTTGTGTGAGGAGAAATGGTCTGTGTTGAGAACTAGTATTAAGTAGAATATGGTGTACGGGAACTTAACAAGACAGGGCGATTACGGCACAGAAATATTTGGTGTTATATGTAATGCGCATTTACTGTTTTTTTTTCAGAAGTCAATATTAATTTAATCTACTTTAAAGAGAGATTAAGTATTATGGTCACGAGGCGCTGCCACAGTAGTGTGATCGTGTGCTCAGTGATAAGTGGAATTAAATGTCACCATAAGGAGGGGACCTCCAGTGAAATTAGGGAGTTCTATGGTGATATAAATATATCAGAACACCTTCAATGCGTGTGATATGACATCATAAATACATAGTGCTCACACATTAATTATGTCTATTTCTCCAACATAGAGAAATTTGAGAGGCGGAAATATCCGTGGAACAATATTCTATACGTAAAACATTGGACTGGTTGCAAAGTGCAATCCATTGTGACAACAAACTTTGACGCAAAGTGCGTGAAGAAAAAATATGAGTGTATATATCTGTAATTTAGGGTGATTTCATTTATGTAATATGTATTTTGGATGGGGTTTATTAACGTGTCTGGGATAATCGGATAATGGACCGTCGTCACGGTAAATCATCCGATGATCCGAGGCGAATATGTAACGTGTTTTTCGAGGGGTTTTATGCAACTGGCATAAGTCAGTAGGAAGCCATTCTATATTTATTTACGCGGCAAATTGTTCAGCCAAGAGAATTTTTCATGTTAATTTATTATTATTATTATTAATTTATTATAATTATTATTTAGGTATTTTCGGAGCATTTTATAAAAATTATTAGCATTCAGATAGGTTTTCTATGTCTTAGAAAACGCTATCCAGCAAATTATTACGAACGACGATATCATAGAAAATTATCTGATTACGGAATTTTACGGAGTTTTCGTCAGTTAGGGTATATCGAGAGACGTGACTCACTGGGATTTCAAGTACACGCTTAATCTTGTCGAGAAGCATGACGGAATCTTGGGTCGCAAGGTCTAGAAAAGACGAATTGTTGGAACGGAACCCTCCCGCCGAGTGTAATGACCCGGAGGAGGAGAAGATCGCGTGGTGGGGGGCAGCCAATCAAGGAGGACGACGTAAGCTAGATGTCGGTACCATGGTAGGGGAGCCGGCGTGTGGATATATCGTTCGACGCGCCGTGAAACGTGGACTATCTGTGAAATACTTGAGGAGTATGGGTGCAAGTGCGTGTCGCTCCGATGTTCAGTGGAGTTCGGGACTATCTGTGTAGAACTTGCGGTGTACGGTCGCAAGTGCGTGTCGCTCCGATGTTCAGTGGAGTTAGCAACGAACTTTTGTAAAACGTAACCAGTGCGGTTTTACGCGAGTTTGGGTCCGAGGTACGGACCATAGAATTATATAATCTACCAGGATATCATCAAATTTCGACGGAGATGACGACGTCCAGGAGACTGTGGGAAGCACACAGCATCATCAAGAACGAGGGAGATGCTTTGGCAATTTCCAATGGTAAGCGCACATGACGCAGAAATACGCAATCTCTCATTTTCTTTGTTTTATATTTCATATTTCAGTAATTTCATAGCTTGGAAATAAGAGTAAAATCAATTTATCAGACTCCGTTTTCACGTAATTTTCTATCGGTAATATTCAAATCACAACGCTCCAATTTAAATTTTAAACTTATTATTATTATTAATTTTGCTATACTTGTTTTATATAATAAATTCATTTCTTTTACAATGCAATCTTTGCTTTCAGTAGGTAGCATTAGATATAGACCAATTCCTTCTCCTGATACAATTGTTTGTTGGGTTAATGATCAAATCATACCACGATCTGAGTGAATAGAGTCTTGAAGGTGTTCTGCCAGAGCTAGGCGTTGTTAAATACAAATTTAGATTTCAACATTGCATTGAGGTCTTGGCGCCCATTAAAACAACATAGCTTAGGCAAAGGTAAACAGTTACATTTCTCACCCAACAGTGTGGGCTAGCGAAACCATTACATTTGTACGCTCAACGTGGAGCAAAGTAAATACCGTTTCACTTGTCATCCCAGCCTAAGCAAGACCATTACATTACCTGGCCTATCAATATTCCTACGCTCATAATGCCTATTCCCTTCCTCCTGATACCCCTGATCGTAATTTCCTTCCCTTCCCTGTTCTTGCCTCTTACCTCCCATTCTACCCAAAGTATCAAACCTTTCTAACACACGTTCCATGTCCTTAATCGTATTTACATCCTGCATGACTACGGCCATCTTCACCTCATCAGAAAAATGACGGGCCATACGCCTAACAATATCACCTTCAGAAGAACTAGTGTCTAAATTCTGACTGATAAGGACATGTGTGAGGAAATACTCCGTCATGCTCACCCCCTGATTCGACTGATACCTCCCAAAAGAAATCTTGTCTCTTTCTCTTCCTTTAGTCTGTTCGTTCCAGAACTTTCCCTCAAACTTCTGCCTAAAATCTTCTAACCCCTGAAAACCTCCCCTAAAAACTTGATACCAAGATTTAGCCTCCCCCACAAAAGCTAATGATATGATTTCCTCAACAATATCCCAGTCTAAAGTCCCATCTTCTAACCCTTTCGAAAACCTCTTCTGAACAACTTTAACAAACTCCATAGGGTTAAACTGCCTTCCACTAAATTTAGGTAAGTCAGATTCCCGATAGAAGTTACTATGTCCTACCGAGTGATTACAATTTTCCTTATTTGACTTGGCCTGATTCAGCTCTCTTCTTAATTTCAAATTTTCGCTCTCATTAAAGGATTTCAGTTCACTAATCTCCTTTTTTACACTCTTATCTACCATCGTTACTCTGGCTGAAGAAACCGCTAGCTCCTGTTCGAAAGACACCTGCTTATTTCTAATCTCAGTTATATCCTTCATTTCTTCCCCTACAACTATCAACCTCTCACTAACTTCTTTCTTGACAATGGCTACCTCATTACTCACCTCGCCTATCTGCTTATCAACAGTATCCATAATGCCCTGCCTCTGTAAGCTCATCTTCTCCTCAACTTCCTCGAATCTTTTATCTACCAACTCAATTCTACTGGCAATTTCCTGACGAATTTCCTTATAGCCTTTACTCATACTTTCTACAATCTTATTAATTTTGCTCTCTAAATCCGTACTTTGAATGTCTATCTTAGTACTAAATTCACTACTTTGATTATTAATTTGAGTACTTAAATCACTACTCTGAGTATCCATTTTATTACTTAAATCACTTAGTTTACTACTGAATTTAGACATCATCTGCTCCATTAACTTGATCATCTGTGAGTTTTCCCCCAGTCCTACATTTTCCTCGTCACTATTCACTCCCATTCCTAACTCCTTGCTAGTTGCAACATCATCTTTCTCGGCCCCCTCACGTCCCTCCAACGTACCAGAAATCACATCCTTATCTGCCATTTTACTAGGAACTACTCTCGAATTTGTGGAATCTGACCGCTTATTGGTCTGCCTGTTTGACTGACTCCTGCCTCTTCTAGAATGACCAAGGGTGCTTCGGTCAACACTTCTGGATCGCAACTTTAATAAATCAGGCTCACTCTTATTACTTAGCATACCCTCCAAAATCACTGAACATATATACCCTTCCTAAAATGCCCGATCAGATTTCACAAATTACCTGTGCGTACTGCCATACTATGCACCAGCCAGCCTTATTCACACCCCACGTTGGGCGCCATTTGTAATCTTTCAATTCTAGCCACAAGATGGCTTCACCCAGAGAAGCCATTTGTAACTTTGAAGATACAAAAAATTAAATAAAAATGAATATTCTGCCTCATAAATGGCCTTTCTTTAAAATATAAGCAACTGACATAATTAGTACTGTAATTGAACAAATCCACCTTTTTGAAACTCTTCTTATCTCCGGGCGTGTGCAGATATTCTGAAAGGACTGGCTCGTACATAGGCCTTATCAAAACCTCCTATAAATTAATAAAGGCGAAGGAAGGTTTACATGCATCTAACTAAAAAGAAACTATCCAATTTAAATCTACTTTATATTCTGAAGCTGCATGCAAGAGATTGATGAATATAATAAAAAAAGAGTGACACACAAGAAATGCAATTAAAATATATATATAATAATATAATAATAATAATAATAATAATATTTAGGCCTTTAAAGATTTCTTAGTTTGTTTTCACATTACCGGTAATGCCGTCGTCTGCCCAATATGTCCATTTCAGGCGTTCTGTAACCTATATTTTATGAGTCCCCCATGACAGTTTTAATGTACGCTAGTGGGTTTATTATTTCTTTATATCATGTTATCGTGTTGGCAACGTGTTCAATTGCATTGGACACGTCTGCAGTAGACGCAGTGTCATTATTATTATTATTATAACTATTATCATATACGTATGCTTTTTATTATTAATTATTCAATGTATTTTAGGTCACTTTTGACGAGATTCTGAAGCTAGCTCTAATCGTATGTTGTCTAAGAAAGTTTATTAATATTGTTCAGACCACCGAATCAGGAGTCAGGTTAATGTTCTGGTCACACGTGCAGGAGGCAACACTTAATGGACACTATTGTCTCGAGCAGGTATGCTCGCTCACCCCGAGGGGGTGATGAGGAAGCGGCCGAGCAAATGCAATGAGTGGTCTGGACAAACAGGCGTATGACAATAGCAATTCTGTGAAGACTTCCTGGAAGGAGCTGTGGCTGGGAGACGTGTTGTAGCAAGCGACCTAGTGCACGGCGGAAGGGATTGTCTCGCTGGACTTTGAGATGTCAGGTTGTGTAGGGTGTCTCTCTTGAGCTGAGCGCTTGGTGTTTCTACGGAAAGCTTGAAGACCGTACGGTACCTCCGAATTATTTTAGTATGGAGGGTACCACGTGATTGGGTTCTGGCTGTAATGCCACAATCATAGTAGGGCTAATACCCATCAAGATAACTGTGCTAAGTTGAAGAAGACCTTCATGGCGGTAAACCATAATGGCATGGCTGACCAGCTTCAAAGTGGTGATGAAATGGACATATTAGGCAGACGACGGCATTACCGGTAATGTGAAAACAAACTAAGAAATCTTTAAAGGCCTAAATATTATTATTATTATTATATTATTATATATATATTTTTAATTGCATTTCTTGTGTGTCACTCTTTTTTTATTATATTCATCAATCTCTTGCATGCAGCTTCAGAATATAAAGTAGATTTATATTGGATAGTTTCTTTTTAGTTAGATGCATGTAAACCTTCCTTCGCCTTTATTAATTTATAGGAGGTTTTGGTAAGGCCTATGTACGAGCCAGTCCTTTCAGAATATCTGCACACGCCCGGAGATAAGAAGAGTTTCAAAAAGGTGGATTTGTTCAATTACAGTACTAATTATGTCAGTTGCTTATATTTTAAAGAAAGGCCATTTATGAGGCAGAATATTCATTTTTATTTAATTTTTTGTATCTTCAAAGTTACAAATGGCTTCTCTGGTTGAAGCCATCTTGTGGCTAGAATTGAAAGATTACAAATGGCGCCCAACTATGGAGTGTGAATAAGGCTGGCTGGTGCATAGTATGGCAGTACGCACAGGTAATTTGTGAAATCTGATCTGGTATTTTAGGAAGGGTATATATGTTCAGTGATTTTGGAGGGTATGCTAAGTAATAAGAGTGAGCCTGATTTATTAAAGTTGAGATCTAGAAGTGTTGATCGAAGCACCCTTGGTCATTCTAGAAGAGGCAGGAGTCAGTCAAACAGGCAGACCAATAAGCGGTCAGATTCCACAAATTCGAGAGTAGTTCCTAGTAAAATGGCAGATAAGGATGTGATTTCTGGTACGTTGGAGGGACGTGAGGGGGCCGAGAAAGATGATGTTGCAACTAGCAAGGAGTTAGGAATGGGAGTGAATAGTGACGAGGAAAATGTAGGACTGGGGGAAAACTCACAGATGATCAAGTTAATGGAGCAGATGATGTCTAAATTCAGTAGTAAACTAAGTGATTTAAGTAATAAAATGGATACTCAGAGTAGTGATTTAAGTACTCAAATTAACAATCAAAGTAGTGAATTTAGTACTAAGATAGACATTCAAAGTACGGATTTAGAGAGCAAAATTAATAAGATTGTAGAAAGTATGAGTAAAGGCTATAAGGAAATTCGTCAGGAAATTGCCAGTAGAATTGAGTTGGTAGATAAAAGATTCGAGCAAGTTGAGGAGAAGATGAGCTTACAGAGGCAGGGCATTATGGTTACTGTTGATAAGCAGATAGGCGAGGTGGGTAATGAGGTAGCCATTGTCAAGAAAGAAGTTAGTGAGAGGTTGATAGTTGTAGAGGAAGAAATGAAGGATATAACTGAGATTAGAAATAAGCAGGTGTCTTTCGAACAGGAGCTAGCGGTTTCTTCAGCCAGAGTAACGATGGTAGATAAGAGTGTAAAAAAGGAGATTAGTGAACTGAAATCCTTTAATGAGAGCGAAAATTTGAAATTAAGAAGAGAGCTGAATCAGGCCAAGTCAAATAAGGAAAATTGTAATCACTCGGTAGGACATAGTAACTTCTATCGGGAATCTGACTTACCTAAATTTAGTGGAAGGCAGTTTAACCCTATGGAGTTTGTTAAAGTTGTTCAGAAGAGGTTTTCGAAAGGGTTAGAAGATGGGACTTTAGACTGGGATATTGTTGAGGAAATCATATCATTAGCTTTTGTGGGGGAGGCTAAATCTTGGTATCAAGTTTTTAGGGGAGGTTTTCAGGGGTTAGAAGATTTTAGGCAGAAGTTTGAGGGAAAGTTCTGGAACGAACAGACTAAAGGAAGAGAAAGAGACAAGATTTCTTTTGGGAGGTATCAGTCGAATCAGGGGGTGAGCATGACGGAGTATTTCCTCACACATGTCCTTATCAGTCAGAATTTAGACACTAGTTCTTCTGAAGGTGATATTGTTAGGCGTATGGCCCGTCATTTTTCTGATGAGGTGAAGATGGCCGTAGTCATGCAGGATGTAAATACGATTAAGGACATGGAACGTGTGTTAGAAAGGTTTGATACTTTGGGTAGAATGGGAGGTAAGAGGCAAGAACAGGGAAGGGAAGGAAATTACGATCAGGGGTATCAGGAGGAAGGGAATAGGCATTATGAGCGTAGGAATATTGATAGGCCAGGTAACTTTGTGAGGAATGATAGAGGAAATTTTGTGAATAGGGATAGGGGTGACCAAGGGAATTTTCGGAATAGGGGGCGCGGAGAACAGAGGCAGGCAGAAAATCGGGGACCTGGGGAACAAAGGCAGTTAGAGAATAGGGGGCGTGAAGAAGAGAGACAGCCAGCTCAGCCGAGTAATTTAAACGGGAACAGGGCTCTTTAAGATGGTCAGATAGAGGGTCCCATCCCAGTATTCCAGTTCATGTGTTGAAAAAGATAGAATACGACCTTGATGTTAGAAAGGAATTGTTAGATGACCAGGTTGAGGTTATGCAGGAGAGATGTGAGCCTACGTTGATCAGTCCTGTGATTAAGGTGAAGATATGGGGTCAAGTCGTCGATGCCTTATTGGACTCAGGGAGCATGTGTTCTTGCATTAAGGCAGGCTTTTATGATGAGGTTAAGAGTAAAGGAGAAGCCATAGAGGAGATTCCTGTGTCCAATATATTTATATTGTCTGCTGTTGGGACTAAGTCTCAGAGAGTGCGTAGACAGGTTGTCGCACCTATGTACATTGATGAGAAATGTGGTCGTCAGAGTTTTCTAGTGGTCGCGAATTTAGTGTATCCTGTCATATTGGGTGCGGATTGGCTAAGCAGTCAGATATGTAAGCTTGATTATGGCGAATCTAAGGTGAGATTCAAGTGGGGTGAGAATTTTGATACGATTAGTCTGAGTTATCAGGTGGACTCGGGAACCTTTGTGAGTATATCAGTGTGTGTCCAGGTTTTAAATGAAGAGGAAGAAGTCAGTGAGGTTAGTAGCGACATGGTATCAGAGGATATTCAAAGTTGTAGTATGGTAGTGGAAGAGGAGCGTGAAGGCGAATTTTCAAGTGTTGTGGAAGATACCATGTTGGAGGTAGAGCAGAAGGCTCAGTTGTTAGAAGTCTTGAGAGAGCACAGTGAGGTGTTCTCTGACAAACCCGGTAGGACGCATGTGTACGAGCATAGTTTCGAGATCACCGATAGGTCTAGTTTTAATGGTGTTAGATACCCGATACCACACGCCCATGTCAAAGCAGTAGATGATGTCATTTCGCAGATGCTAGACGATGAGGTGATCGAATTCAGTAGGAGCCAGTATGTCAACCCGTTGGTAGTAGTGATTAAGAAGGATGGGTCAGTTAGGCTATGTTTGGATGCAAGACAAGCTAATAAACGCATTGCGCCGGATCATCAGCGACCGGAAACTACTGAGGATTTAGTTCAGAGATTTGGGGGTAAAGAATGGCTGTCCACATTAGATTTGAGTGCTAGTTTTTGGCAGGTACCCTTACGAAAGGAGGATAGGCAATTCACGGCTTTTTGTTACAAAAACCAGCTGTTACAATTTACACGGATTCCTTTTGGTATGAAAACATCGTCAGCTGGGCTCATTCGCGCACTTAACATCGCTCTGGGACACGACACAGGGGATTTCACAGCCAGTTACATCGATGACTTAGTCATCGCATCACGTACATTTGGGGAACACATGGAACAGCTTAGAATCGTTTTGGGGAAGTTGCATCGGGCCGGGTTCACAGTGAAACTTAAGAAGGCGACCTTTTGTGCACAACAGATCACGTTTTTAGGCCACACTATTACACCACAGGGGGTTACGCCAGAAGGGTCGAAATTAGACAACATAATCAACACTCGGACACCACGTAACGTCAAACAACTTCGCTCTTTTCTGGGGGTATGTAATTATTTCAGGAGGTTTGTACTGCGGTATTCGCAGCTGTGCGGGCCATTTAGCGGGTTACTTAAACAGAATTCTAAGTGGGTTTGGGAAAAGGAACACGATGAGGCATTCATCAAACTTAAAGAGGGTTTTAGGGATGCTGTCACACTTAGGTACCCCGGGCAGGATAGTCAGTATATAGTGATGACAGATGCTAGCGACTTAGGTTTAGCAGGGGTGCTTTGTCAAAAGGATGGGGATGGTAATCTAGGCATCGTGTCACTCGCCAGTAGAGGTCTAAATTCCGCGGAGAAAAGATACACTACTAGTGAGAAGGAATTGCTAGCCATTGTATATTCGCTGGGTAAGTTCCGGACCTATGTGCTTGGCCGGAAATTCCTAATCTATACAGACCATAACGCACTTACGTTTCTTAGGACATGTAGGATAACCTCGAACCGTCTTTCTAGGTGGATATTGGCGATCCAAGAGTACGATTTTGATATATTTCACGTAAAAGGGTCAGAAAACGCATTCGCGGATTTTGTGAGTCGCCACCCGGAAATTGCTGGGGAGGGAGTTGAAGCTAGGAGAGAGGAAGGAATTTTGGTCTGTGTAACTAGGATTTCAGATAGGGACGGGGAGAGGTTAAAGTTGGGTAAAATGAGAGAGGAACAATGCAAGGACGAGGAGATTCAGGACATTTATCGGGAACTCGAGGAAATGGAACATATGAGCATTGCTAAGAGGGGTAATAAGGAATTCAGGCTTTTTAACGACTTGCTAACTAGGAAATGCTTTGGCGAGAGATGGTGCGTGTGGGTTCCTAAGTCTTTGAGGTATGATATCTGGTTTTATCATAAGGAGTTAGGCCACTATGGTGCAGAGAAGGTGTTGGGTGCTATTCAGGAGAACTTCTTCTGGAAAAACATGGGCAGGGGAGTCAGAAAAACCCTAGCAACATGTCAGTTGTGTCAGAAGTGCAAGCACCCCACAAGGTATTTAGAAGGGCCAAGGCAGGCTGTTTTAACTCAGAAACCAGGTGAGTTGGTGTGTGTTGACCTCTATGGGCCGTTGGTGAAGTCTCAGTATGGCTACCAATATGTGTTTGTCGTTGTTGATGCCTTTTCTAAGTATGTTAAGCTCTATCCCCTAAGACAGGCCACGGGGAGGGGTTGTGTAAATTGCATACTGGGGAAATATGTTCCGGAGTTTGGTAAGCCACTCCGAATACTCTCAGACCACGGTTCTCAGTTCACCTCGAAGATATGGAGGACCAAGTTGAGTGAACTGGGAATACAGTGTACGTATTCCTCTATTAGGTATCCCCAAGGAAACATGTCTGAGAGAGTAATGAGAGAACTAGGGCGCATGTTTTGGACTTATGTGAGTGAGCGACATAATGCCTGGTTTTCGATGCTTGAGGACGTTGAGCGTTGGCTCAATGTAACTAAACACGAGAGCACGGGTCGCACTCCCATAGAAGTCCAGCTGGGCAGGAAGCCTGTCAGCGAACTTGCTATGATTTTGGGTTTGAGGACAGGGGAGGCCGTACCCAGAGATTTAAGTATCAGGTTAGCTGGGGAACATTTATGTAAGGCCAGTAAAAAACGGCAGAAGCAGCAAGGGAAGCGGGCAGGAGATAAGTTAGATGTAGGTGACCTTGTGCTTTTGAGGGTGCCTCATGTCTCGTCCGCAGACCAGAAATTGGTGAGTAAATTTTTTCATTTGTATGAAGGACCGTATGAAATTGCACGGAAATTAGGGGCCTGTGCGTACGAGCTCCTTACAAAGGACGGAAGGGTGCTACGGATTTCCAATATTTCCAATCTGAGGATGTACATATCCTAGTAGCCCTGTTGGTTGTGTATATATTTGTGGAAGGAAGGAGTTAGGATTTTGGAAGGGAAGTCATGACTAAAAGGATTGCTTTTTATTCTATGGTATAGGACCAAATGAATGAAAAGCAAGGGGGCGTTCTTCAAAGTTACAAATGGCTTCTCTGGGTGAAGCCATCTTGTGGCTAGAATTGAAAGATTACAAATAATTAAATAAAAATGAATATTCTGCCTCATAAATGGCCTTTCTTTAAAATATAAGCAACTGACATAATTAGTACTGTAATTGAACAAATCCACCTTTTTGAAACTCTTCTTATCTCCGGGCGTGTGCAGATATTCTGAAAGGACTGGCTCGTACATAGGCCTTATCAAAACCTCCTATAAATTAATAAAGGCGAAGGAAGGTTTACATGCATCTAACTAAAAAGAAACTATCCAATTTAAATCTACTTTATATTCTGAAGCTGCATGCAAGAGATTGATGAATATAATAAAAAAAGAGTGACACACAAGAAATGCAATTAAAATATATATATAATAATATAATAATAATAATAATATTTAGGCCTTTAGAGATTTCTTAGTTTGTTTTCACATTACCGGTAATGCCGTCGTCTGCCCAATATGTCCATTTCATCACCACTTTGAAGCTGGTCAGCCATGCCATTATGGTTTACCGCCATGAAGGTCTTCTTCAACTTAGCACAGTTATCTTGATGGGTATTAGCCCTACTATGATTGTGGCATTACAGCCAGAACCCAATCACGTGGTACCCTCCATACTAAAACAATTCGGAGGTACCGTACGGTCTTCAAGCTTTCCGTAGAAACACCAAGCGCTCAGCTCAAGAGAGACACCCTACACAACCTGACATCTCAAAGTCCAGCGAGACAATCACTTCCGCCGTGCACTAGGTCGCTTGTTACAACACGTCTCCCAGCCACAGCTCCTTCCAGGAAGTCTTCACAGAATTGCTATTGTCATACGCCTGTTTGTCCAGGCAACTCATTGCATTTTCTCGGCCGCTTCCTCATCACCCCCTCGGGGTGAGCGAGCATACCTGCTCGAGACAATAGTGTCCATTAAGTGTTGCCTCCTGCACGTGTGACCAGAACATTAACCTGACTCCTGGTTCGGTGGTCTGAACAATATTAATAAACTTTCTTAGACAACATACGATTAGAGCTAGCTTCAGAATCTCGTCAAAAGTGACCTAAAATACATTGAATAATTAATAATAAAAAGTGTACGTATATGATAATAGTAATAATAATAATAATAATGACACTGCGTCTACTGCAGACGTGTCCAATGCAATTGAACACGTTGCCAGCACGATACTATAGATATAAAGAAATAATAAACCCACTAGCGTACATTAAAACTGTCATGGGGGACTCATAAAATATAGGTTACAGTGTGAAGGAATGCAAGAAGAGAGCGGTCTCTATGACCGAATTTTTCTCGGATTCTTGAGCCTTATGTAATTTATAATATTTTGCACATTGTGCGTAATAAATTTGTTATTATATAGGCTATTTGTAGTTAGGGCTTGGATTGAGAAGGAGGCCGCCGCCGTGGCGTAGAAGTAGGAAACCATTGGAAACCACATTTGGTACAGGGGTCTGATAGTACCCGAAGACGGTGATCACAGATATCGAATGTTGCGTTAATGCAATTAGTACGAGTAGTTTTCCACTCGGATGAGAGTAACTGTGATACCTAGTTCGCGGGTTCGATTCCAGACCATGGAAATCAGATTTCTTGAAGAGTGGGAAACATCCACGACACTCATATTTTATTAACTCGTATAAAACCTGTCGTATCATATTTGGTGATTACAAGACATCTACAGTGTTCCAGTAGCAATGCGAGCGCCTACGATCTACGCCGGAGCAGATGATCTCGCAATTTCGCCCCCACAATAACAAAAATCAGGCAGCTGATAGGTGTTATCGCCCTTCACTTACAGTAGTAAACATTGCGCCACTCCACTCCATAGTACTCTTATCTCGCAGGACTGTCAGATACACAATCTATTATCACGGCTAATGTGTGTGAGCCAGGAATTTTCCATCTCATTACACGCTGGCTCTCACGTGTAGGGCAAGAAGTACGGACTCTCTCTGTATTTTCAAACTCCTGATGACGTAACATTTGAGTACTGTAGCCAAGCACGTGTAGAAATCCAAGAGCTAGCCGTAAGAATTGACCATACATCGAAACAAAGAAGTGACGGAAGGATCTAGGAGGGTTTTGCCTACTACCCGTGCCAACTTGTGCAATGAAAGTAAACTCATCGACTTGAGTTATCACGAACATAGTGTGTACCATTATTGATTGTATTAAGTAACTGATTTTCGTATTTGAAGCGAAAAATTACAGACTCTTCAATGTAAGAAGGCAAGGTGCTAGTAGAAATTGGGATCTGTTTACTAGTTTTGTTCCACAATGTTGGTTAGATTTATAACTTGGATGATTCACGGTTTTATTTGCTCGTTTTTAAGTTAGCCTAGAGAGAGTATGGGAGAATTCTCTTTGTAATGTCCCAACTTTGTTTAATAATAACATGTGGACTATTGCTGTTCGTAACATTGTGGTGCCGTATCCCCCAATGTCCATACCCCTCTCCCCTCCCATATATCATCAGTAGGGATTATTTTCTTGCTTTGCATTGCTTTTAACTATATTTGGCGACAATATCATATTTCGAGGCAGTTAAAAGCTGTTTTCAGGGGTTGAATGAATCGTGAAGTGGTCATCAGAGCACGAATTTAATCCGTAACATGAGGTTGCATTTATCAGAAATAAACACGTGTATTCACGAGACTATTTACATCTGATTGAACATAAACAAAATAAACATTAAACTAACCACCCACACGAATGCAATATTACCTAACTTGAATAATAATGTAATAATAATAATAATGTTATTGAGAAAAGTACTACCTTCACATTACAAGATGCTTCTCAAATCGCCGAATTAGCCGCTAGTCATTTTTGTCTACAGGACCAACAAAATAGACACTTAAGTCACTAGATAAGGTTCGCAATTAAAAAGCTCTCCACGTGGTTACTAAGCGCTTTTCAATAGTTTTACTACTCACCCAAACAAACCATTACAACAAAATAAGGATCGACTGGTGCAGTGTCAGGACGATATCCGTTGTTACTTATTCTATGGCAGGCTGTTCCAGCCGAGCAACACGCTCGTGAGCAGCGGAGTACTCACCGCCTTACGTGAGTAAACCAGCAACATGCAATACAGCTCTGCTGTGGGGGGCTGCCGTCACTTCGCGGCGGATACATCAAGACTGGCTGGAAGTGCATGGACTTGTACTATGACCTTCGTCCAGTGACGCATTGGCTATCACCCCCCAGTCCCTCACCAACCGTGCTCCGAGCATCACTGCTGAGTACTCGCGTGTACTCATTCTCAAACTCGTGGATTCTATGGGCTGCAACATCGTGGTGTGTGTGTGTGTGAAATGTGTGATAATCTGTGTTATGGTGGTGGCTCTACTACGTGAGTATTTGTAAATCGAGGATAGGATTGGAAAGGAGGCGGCCATGGCCTTAAGTTAGGAACCATCTCACAATTTGCCTCGAGTGAAGTGGGGAAACCACGGAAAACCACTTCCGGAATGGCTGAGGTGGGAACTGAACCCACGTTTTGCCTTAAAAGGCTGAGTATACCCCGTTCTTAGCAGAGGTGGGAATCAAACTCGGACCTCCGGGACGACAGCCGCTACACCACGAGGTGGTCACATTTCTAGTCTGTTTGTTTGTTCTACCGTCAAAGTGAAGAAAAAATCTATGTTCCCAGAGGAAACCACAGTTTTTGTATATCGGTTGAGAATATTAATTCAGAGGAATGCATGAGACTTCTCAGTCCATTTGTCCCAGAGACAGAGTCTCTTGCTGCTCGACAGATGCGTTTAGCCACGCTCAGACATATGACTGCACGTAAAGCCTATTCTATATTATCATCATCATCATTATTATTATTATATAGAAAATGTAATGTCGAAACAACTCCCAATTGCCTTTTGATATACAGTATATCTGGAGGTTTCCTTAAAGGAGTTTAATCGCACGTACTCTAGGAAGCAAACCTTCCCACACTGAGCCATGATAGCAATTCTCCGTAGGATGGGCTCATCGCACTAATTTCACCATCAAATTGACACAGTATATACCATCCACACCTAACAAAGGTTTATTTAGAAACAGGGGATATTCTATCGTTTTATAACACAGTATGTTGCAAATAACTTATCTTAATTTTAGCCTACCCTCTTCCTGACAAGTGTCTGTAGTCTTATAAGTTTTGATTTACCATATGTACAAAAAATTAGTGCTGCATGTCAGCATCCTGACCGCATCGTCGTTCCTCCGTAATCCAACATTCAGCAATAATATTGTCTTCATACAAGTTCAGTACCCTTCAGACCGTTCAAGGATTTAACATGATTTATACTGTAGTTACAAACTAAATTCACACATGAGCAGTCCGTAAAATTGACACATACAAAATCAACGGGGCGGAAGCACGAAATTCTATAATCAAATTGACAGTTCTCACAAGCTACGCTACCGCTCATAGTGAGCGGTTCCTCGAGCTCACAGTCCCAACAACTAACAACACTCTACGTGCCTACCCTACGAAAACGCAAACTTGCGCATTTCATCTCAGGAATAAACAGGCAACTAGAAAACTAAATGTGTTGTGGGAAGGAATTCAAATTGAGCACTCCCCCACCCCTAAATATCTAGGGGTTACTCTAGATCAGACTCTTACCTATAGAGCCCACTGCCTGAAAACGAAACAGAAACTATCGGCAAGAAACAATATCCCACGTGAACTCTCTGGTACCGGATGGGGGACACAACCGAGCACGCTTAGAACAACTGCCTTGGCTCTATGCTACTCCACTGCAGAATATGCATGCCCTGTATGGTATACATCTAGTCACTCGAAGCAAGTAGACATCGCTCTGAACGACACCTGCCGACTTATCACCGGTTGCCTAAGACCTACGCCAACAGAAAAAGTTTACTGCTTAGCCGGAATCTCCTCACCAGATAGCAGACGTGAAGAGGCAGCCAGAGTTGAAAGAACAAAGGCAGACAACTCAGAAATCCATCCTCTATATGGGTACACACCATCAAATCAAAGGCTCAAGTCAAGGAAAAGCTTCCTCCATTCAGCAAAAAGCCTCACGGAACCGCCCGGAAAAATTAGATTAACATCATGGAAAAGGAGAGTTAAAAACCTTGAAGACTGGATTATCCCTCATGAAAATTTACCTCCGGGACATGACAATGGATGGGTTTCGTGGAGAACACTGAATAGGTTGCGAAGTGGGGTAGGTAGGTCCAAGGTGAATTTGAAGACATGGGGATACACTTCCGACACCACCATGTGCGAGTGCGGGGAAGAACAAACCATGGATCACCTTCTTGTATGAAGATTATCTCCTGCTAAGTGGACGATGAAGGACTTGATGGAGGCAACACCTGAAGCACATGATGTGGCAAAATACTGGTCACATAGTAACATATAGTAGTATATAGTTTCACTGACTGTTTTGATGAGATTGTATATAGTACCAGCTAAATACTACGTATGATGTACTTTTTTCTTGAGACTGATGTTGCTTCTGACACGACAATGTTTGGAGGTTGCACTAATGTTTACGTTTAATTATGTTAGTTACTAGCAGGTACCCGCGGCTTCGCCCGCGATCAAGACAATCGGGACGATGCATTATTGCTGATAATTGGTCTATTCTATTACAGCAATCGCGGCTATTGATGGGTCCATTCTAATTCTGAATATTCTGATACATACAGTATCTTGATATGTGCAGCAAAGTGGGAATTTTATGGAGTTGTGAAAGTCTGCAGGGTTCGATGTTACATTATGTTAACACATTTTAAAATTATGTTTTTGGTTTTGCCATTTTCTGCTGCGACATAACGATTTTGTTGTCCGGATGCTCGCGAGCACGCCACATACAGTTGCCCTTGGGAAAAATTGGTTTTGTCTAAATGTATACGTGCTACTGTTAAGTGTGTGTCATTGCGCTTTGTTAAAGAAATTGCGAATATTGTTTGAAGAGGGAACTGCACTCTTGCACACTGGAATGGCAAATCTATCGGAATATGGGGAATTAAAAGTATTCTTACTTAAGCTATTCTGGATGTAATTTGGCCATACTTATTGATGATTTGAACGTCAACATATCGCTATTAATAGACATATAGTTAAATATCTCTCACCTTGGCCGCTGATGTACATTATGCAGTCTCTTCCAGTGTTACATCTCAGGGATTGAAATTCTCCAACCACCCTTTTGCCTCACATGCCTCTCTTAGCAATTAAAATTCCTGAATGTTGTTGTTTGAGTCTTCGGGTTTTTAACTGGTTAGATGAAAGTTCTGCATGTCTCCCTCTCCTGAGCTAATAGTTTCATCTCTGCATAGCTACCACACCCTACATCCGAGGAAATATGTTTAACCCTGGTTTACCCCTACAGTTCTTGTCCGCGACCCTCCCATCCATAATTAAGCTTGCTATTCCTGGGTGTCTTAATATGTGTCCTACCCTCCTATCACTTCTCGTCATAAGCAGTCGCCAGAAATATCTCTCCTCTCCCACTCGTCTTAATACCTCTTCATTTGTTACCCTATCTACCCATCTGAGCATCATTCTCCTGTATCACCACATTTCAAAAGCTTCAATTCTCCTCTTTTCTGCTGCACCATTAGTCCATTAGTCCAACTCAGCAACTTTTCTAGGTTTAAGCCGTGCCTTGTGCGGGGATTCAATGGCCGTGAAAGACAAAATACCAACTTTATTGAAATAAGATTGCCCAATTCCTCAGTAAGAGTAACTAAGAAAAAATAATAATTAAAGTGACAGCCGGTAGAATACAACACATTCGACTGTGAATATGGGTTGCTGATCATGGTAAAAAGCGAAAAAGGGCAGATCAAAATTGGCAAACAAAAATATTCAGTTAACAAAAAACAAATTTATAAAGAAAATGAAAGCATACCGTGCAAAATAGAAGGTATCTTAACATTGTAAATTAGAGTAAAGATCTGAAAGCTTGCTTACAATAACCAGCTCAAAGAGTATAAAATTAGACTCAAAATCACGATCGTATCCGACCCCAAAAACCACCACTATAAATAAAATATATCTCATTTTACGCGTATCAATGCGAGGAGCAATGTTCGTGAAACCAACCCCGCGTTTTAAGGCCCTAAAAAGAACGGATTTCGAGATATTGCCAGAAAACTATCCCCGGTCTGCGAAATTTCAGCGGTTGCCATAGTAACGTTGATCTGTTTCTCAGAGTGAACACAGTTATTCGGGAATATCTCCGAAACCAAAAAGTGTGTTTCGGGGTTCCTACAGGACCACCGAGTATTGTTTCTCGTATCTGGCGGCTTAAAATGAGCTAAATCCGAACTTTGTACCGACTGTCCTTGCTCAGTGCCAAAGGGCCGAAAAAAGTCACTTGCAAATTAAATTTTCAAAAACCGTTTCTTAGTGGGCCTTTACATACTCGGGTCAACCAGCATGCAAAATTTCAGCTTTCTAGGTCTAGTGGTTTGAGTCCTGCGTCGATGAGTCAATTTTGGATGGTCAATGCCAAAGGGCCGAAAAAAGTCACTTACAAATTGAATTTTCAAAAACCGTTTCTTAGTAAGCCTCTACATACTCGGATCAACCAACATACAAAATTTCAGCTTTCTAGGTCTAGTGGTTTGAGCCCTGCGGTGATGAGTCAATTTTGGATTATTTATAATAGATGAAACTTTCCAAGTCGATTTGCTCGTAGAAATATGGAATATAGCTCTTTTTGCGCGTATCAATGCGAGGAGCAATGTTCGTGGTTTCCACTTCCATGAAGTGGGAACCGAACGACGCGTTTTAAGGCCCTAAAACGAACGGTTTTCGAGATATTGCCAGAAAACTATCCCCGGTCTGCGAAACTTCAGCGGTTGCCTTAGTAACGTTGATCTGTTTCTCAGAGGGAACACAGTTATTCGGGAATATCTCCGAAACCGTTCATTTTAGGAACTTAAAAGTGTGTTTCGGGGTTCCTACAGGACCCCCGAGTATTGTTTCTCGTATCTGGCGGCTTAAAATTAGCTAAATCGGAACTTTGCACTGACTGTCCTTGCTCCGTGCCAAAGGGCCGAAAAAGGTCACTTAGAAATTGAATTTTCAAAAACCGTTTCTTAGTGGGCCTCTACATACTCGGGTCAACCAACATGCAAAATTTCAGCTTTCTAGGAGGTTGAAAAGGTCTACGAAGAAATAGACGAAATTCTGAGGTATATCAAGGGTGATGAAAATGTTATAGTTATGGGAGATTGGAATGCTGTGGTAGGAAAGGGGAGAGAAGGGAAGATAGTAAGGAGATTTCGGATTAGGTGAAAGGAATTTTCGAGGAAGCAGACTGATGGAATTCTGCACCGAGCATATATTGGTCATAGCTAACACCTTATTCAATAACCACAATAGAAGAATATACACATGGATGAGACCAGGAGATACAGGGCGTTACCAAATCGACTTCATTATGGTCGAGCAGAGGTTTCGAAACCAGATTTTGGATTGTAAAACATATCCTGGTGCTGACATAAACTCTGACCACAATCTGGTTGTAATGAAATGCAGATTCAAGTTGAAGAAACTGAAGAAAAGTCAAAAGCCAAAAAGGTGGGCAATAGACAGACTGAAAGTAAAGGATGTAAACGAAAGATTCAAGAAGAGTACATAGGAAGGACTAATGAAAAATCCTAAACAAACTTCAATTGCAGACGAATGGGCACTTTTGAAGAATGAAATAACAAAATCCGCAGAAGAAAAAATTGGTAGGAAAGAAAGAATAGGTAGGAAACCGTGGATCACTCAGGATATACTAGAATTGATGGATGAAAGGCGGAAACACAAGAATGTAAGAGACGAAAAGGGGAAAGCAGATTACAGACGTCTGAGAAATGAGGTTAACAAGATGTGCAAGGCAGCGAAAGAAGAATGGTTGAAAGAGAAATGTGCAGGTATAGAAAATTGTCTGAAATTAGGCAAAGTAGACACAGCTTATCGAAGGACTAAGAATACTTTTGAGGAAAAGAAGACTAAGTGCTATAATATTAAGGACACAAATGGAAAGCCTCTAACAGATAGGGAAGAAAAAGTTGAGAGATGGAAAGCTTATATAGAGAGTTTGTATAAGGGAAAGGAGATCGAGAATCATGTAATGGAAAGGGACGAGGAAATTGATGAGGATGCGAAAGGAGATTTAATATTGAGATCAGAATTTGATAGAGCATTGGAAGACTTAAACAGGAACAAAGCACCAGGCATAGATGATATACCGATTGAGTTGCTACGCTGCATAGGAGATGAAGGTCTGATCAGGTTATTTCAATTGGTGTGTAGGATTTATGAGACAGGTGAGGTACCCCCTGATTTCAAGAAGAATGTAATCATCCTTATACCAAAGAAAGTGGGAGCTGACAGATGTGAAGATTACCGCACAATCAGCTTGATTACTCATGCTTCAAAGATCCTGTCTAGAATAATATACAAGAGGATTGAAAGCCAGATAGAAACGGAGTTGGGTGAAGACCAGTTTGGTTTCAGGAGAAATGTAGGAACAAGGGAAGCTGTACTAAGTCTTAGGCTGATTTTGGAAGGTAGAATAAGAAAAGATAAGAGCACGTTCATGGCATTTGTAGACTTAGAAAAGGCTTTTGATAACGTTGATTGGACTAAATTGTTTGACATTTTGAAATCTATGGGAATTAAGTACAGGGATAGGAGGGTAATCTACAATCTATACAGAAACCAGACAGCAGTCATTCGAGCTGAAGGACATGAGAGAGAAGCTGGTATTCAGAAAGGTGTAAGGCTGCAACTTATCACCCATACTTTTCAATCTTTACATTGAACAAGCAATGAAGGAAATTAGAGAAAAATTTAAAGTGGGAGTGAAGATTCAAGGAGAAATAATTTCAACTCTGAGATTTGCTGATGACATCGTCATCTTGGCCGACAAGCCTGAGGATTTGAATGAGTTTTTGAATGGTATGGACTCCGTCTTACGGAAAGAATACATGATGAAAATTAATAATTGTAAAACAAAAATACTAGAATGCAGACGAAATAAATCAGAAACCTCTATGGACATCAAATTGGCAGGCGAAAAGCTGAAGGAAGTAGGACATTCCTTTTACTTAGGAAGCAAAATAACCAGTGATGGACGAAGCAAAGAAGATATAGAAAGTAGGTTGGCTCAGGCAAGGAAAGCATTTCTACAAAAAAGGAATCTGTTGACATCGAATATAGATTTAGGTATTAGGAAGTCATTTTTGAAAGCCTTTGTCTGGAGTGTGGCGCTCTATGGAAGTGAAACTTGGACTATTGGTGCAGCAGAAGAGAGGAGAATTGAAGCATTTGAAATGTGGTGTTACAGGAGAATGATGAAGATCAGATGGGCAGATAGGGTTACAAACGAAGAGGTATTAAGACGAGTGGGGGAGGAGAGAGGTTTCTGGCGTCTGCTAATGAAGAGAAGAGATAGGTTAGTAGGACACATACTAAGACACCCAGGAATAGCAAGCTTAGTTATGGAAGGAAGGGTCGAGGACAAGAACTGTAGGAGTAGACCAAGGTTAGAATATATTAAACAGATTGCCTCGGATGTAGGGTGTGGTAGCTATGTAG
Source organism: Meconema thalassinum (assembly GCA_946902985.2). NCBI lineage: Eukaryota > Metazoa > Arthropoda > Insecta > Orthoptera > Tettigoniidae > Meconema > Meconema thalassinum. The sequence goes on along the minus strand of OX336391.1, from coordinate 90,076,763 downwards.
AGATGAAACGATTAGCTCAGGATAGGGAGGCATGGAGAGCTGCATCAAACCAGTCAAGAGACAGAAGACTCAAACAACAACAACAACAACAACAGGTCTAGTGGTTTGAGCCCTGCGTCGATGATTCAATTTTGGATGGTCAATGCCAAAGGGCCGAAAAAAGTCACTTACAAATTGAATTTTCAAAAACCGTTTCTTAGTGAGCCTCTACATACTCGGATCAACTAACATGCAAAATTTCAGCTTTCTAGGTCTAGTGGTTTGAGCCCTGCGGTGATGAGTCAATTTTGGATTGTATATAATAGATCAATAACCTCTATTTTCTACGATTGGAACCACAGAAGAACATTACATATGACTGTGATTCAACACGTACTCAGCGAATAACGATGCCACTGGTAGATGCTCACATAATAACCATCGGATGAGAGCCGTATTCACGAGGTTACGTTTTCGTAACGACAAGAATAATTTTGCAACATACGTTTCAGAGATTATATGAATACTTTCGAGTTCCCTTTTAACTAGCATTTCTACACCAGCACATTAATTGTATTGATTATCTCTGCGTTATAAGTCTTTTTTAAAGAAACTATTTTGACATTCATGGAAGAGCTCGCATTTATTTTCAATGACTCCTCATAATATGGTAAGTTACAGAGGTTTAAAAGTAGATATTGCATCTGTTCAGTCGGCCAACACAATACAATCCCAATTACTGGGACAAGCTAAAAATAACCTGAAAAAAATAAATGTATTATATATTTATTTGATTTGGACCTCACAAGAGGAAGAAAACGATGGGATGGTATGTTTCGCTCGTCAAGCGGGCGTCATCGTATCTAAATACACAAGACAAAATAGCTTTACAAAACCTTACCAAACCCACAATGACCTGCCCTCCAACTGTTAAAGGTAAATACTAAAACATTCAACACCTAGTTTCTCAGGATACGACATTTGGTCATAATGGCCATTAGTCTTATTTTAATTGTTATAATGAACTACATAAGCAATGTCCTTAACTGATAGGATTTATTTAATTTTAAGTTGTCTATATTAATTGTATGCTGAGGAAGGATTCAACAGAACTTGAAACTTGTCCTCGAAACATTATTAGTTTACAATGTGAATAAAGTATTGAAGTCTATTTAAAAACCTACTAGCTTGATGTTTCTCATTCTCCACGCAGCGCGATTATTTCAGCAAGTTGTGCACTGCTGGATCATTTCACCGTCTTATACAAAAAGTATAGAGGACTTTTTAAGAAATATACGATGTTATTTGGGCAAATACAAAAGAAAGAACACGTCTATAAATGAAAAGGTTACGTAAGTAAACAGCACCGTAAACGAATGGGCCAATGGGTTACGGAAGGTTTGAGTAGGAAGAGGTGGAAGAGGCACAGCGCACAGTGGATCAAAATCGAAATCTAGGAGGACAAAATTATTTATTTTCATAATTAAAAAATCAAAATGTATTACTTCTACAGCAATCTCATATAATTGCCACTCACTATTCTGGGATATAAACGTATCTTAGTGTAAATCTGTCACCACTGTTCGAGCAGACTGAATTGGAGGGTGAATGTAAGTGGCTGTGGTTTGGTTGTCTTTGTGGTTAGTGTGATGCTTTAAGATGGAACATGCAGCTGAAGGTATGATATTTTAACGTGTTTCAGTTATTAATGGGCGTAATTGTTACGTAATTAGAGTTATATTTGTATTATATAATATTTAACTATTATTTTTAAAATTATATTTTCACTTAGATTTTTAGTATGTCGCGTCACTCTACGTCACTTTCTACTTAATGTTAAAATGTAAATAAAGTCTTGTAGTTTACGCCTGTTATAAAATTTTTGCATCTTTTTGCAACTTACGTAGTTATTAGCGGCTTCGGTGGCGTAGTCGGTAGCATGCTGAGCTTCTATGCCCAAGATAGCGGGTTCAAACCCGGCCGAAGCCGTCTGATTTTTTAAGAGCGTTAAAATCCCTCAGTATGCCTTCCTTCGGAGGGGAAGTAAAGCCGGTGGTCCCATGTCATAGATGTATGGCATGTTAAAGAACCTTCCACTAATTGCACGTGTGTGAAGCTAAATTGGATAGGTTAATAATGTGTACAACGCTCTTAGATGCGTACGTTCGTTGCCAAGGGCCGACTGCGGTGGCGTCTAGTAGCTAAGTTCTGAACTTCGCCTAGTAGTCGTTGATGGTGGCGCTTGGCGGCAAAAGTAGGAACTATTTGAAAAATTCTAAGTTGCAGTACTTAAATTAAAAAACAGATAACACACACTAATACAATCATCACAATTAACACCGGTTATCAGACAGATTCTACACACACCCAAAGTACACGGGGCTACATGACCGCGTTGTCGCAGCCCCTAAACTTAAGAACCAACCAACCTTACTTAAGTTATTTTACATTTTAGAAGATGCCGCGCCACCAGTTCTCACACGATTATAACGGTTTGAATCACTGGGTTCGACGATTATGTCAAAAGTGGAACTTTGTGACTTTGTTAAAAGTAAATTAGGGATAGAAAATTATTCTGAAGAGATAACTGAATTCTCTATCCAACTCCTAGTCATAGACAATTTCTTGCATGTGTAGACGTAGCTTAAAAAATGTCTTAACTGATGTTTATTATGAAGTAAACAAATTATATACCTAGGTACGTTGCTTTCATTCTAAATTCATGATTAAAACATAAAAATAATTTTGTCCCCCTCGATTTCGATTTTGACTCACTGTGCAGCGGCGAGAAGAGGCCACGTGGTTGGGGACTGGAAACTGTTTGCTCCTCAGCCTGTTTATGAGTAAAAGTGAGTGCTCGAATCATGTTCCCTGCCCAATACAGAACCTAGGACTATGTGTTCCAATGAGTTTGGTTTCTAAATTATATTATTATTATTATCTCCTCTCATTGGGAACCTAGCCTGTTGAAACCTGTTGACATACCATTTAAGAAAGCGCCTCGCCAAGCCATAAAGTTAAAAGCCAAATCTTGTAATCCCTCGCTTCCTTTACAAGCATTAACCATTTAAAAACAAGATATCCCAGTCAGATAATCTAAAACAAGCTGTCTCCATTTAAAGACATGGAAACCTCCAGTAAACAGCTCTCTTTCATAAGAAAACCTTGAGAGCTATTTATGACGGAGTTCTGAAGTTTCTAGAAGGAATTTTTAACCAACCTTCAACATTTTACGCATCATTATTTCTCCCACTCAGAGAGACAACTCCCTCCTAAACGAAGTAAACTTCTGATTGGCTAGTCCTTCAGAGAAACTCTTAACCCCCACTATGGATCATCCAGTATTTAACTTGGCGCACAAGGGCAGCTCTTCCTCTTCTTCACTTGTAACTTTGAGTAATGTAATTCTGTTTAACAGGACTGCCAAGCAGTCAGGCTACATGCCTTGTACATAAATTATTAACAATTGTGAATGTATTATTTGTCGGTTGACTTATAATAAATAACATTCATTTGGGAATCTTCGTGTTCAGTTGATTCAAGAAATACCAGTCTCGAGGAGAACCTGAGTGGACCATGTTCTAACTGCTGTCCCGCTTGGAAGCTGAGAAAAGGGATCTACATATTTAATTGAAGACCCATCCAAGACTACAAACTTAATTGTGTTTCCATCTGGGATAACGTATTTAACTGGGGGGTCGGCCGCGATTGATACATGATCGCCACCAGATCTACGTGCTGATTGGACCAGGTATACTGATAACGCTCAAAGAAGCCAAGACTTCAAGTGGCGCCTTTCGTTACCAATCCAAGAAAGCCAGTATCATCCCGAGACTACTGAAGTCATCTTGATCATCTGAACCAAGCCGACTGGAAAGAAGTGGTACTGACAACCTTACTGGAGGCTTTTCGTCCATAACTAACCAGCCAGCTTTAAGGGAGGAAGCTAGCCGACAACGCTGAAATAAGCGCCTTTCGACAGTAACCAACCGCCATCGCCGTCCGAGTATATCGACAACTCTGTTAAGGGGCCTTTCGGTCGCTCGAACGACACTGAAGAAACCCAACCGACTACGGAACGAGAGGAAGTGAGCCGGCAACGCTGAAACAAGCGCCTTCTGACCGCCATCTATCGCCATCCGTAGCTGCTGTACGTGCGCACCGTCAACTCTGAGAGGGGGCCTTTCGATAGCACGACATCGCAGAAGGAAGCCAACCGACTACGCAGACCGGAATGCAGTCCATGCTGATCATCATTTCCTGGCTGTGAGTACATTCATAGTACCCTGTTTTTTGTGTACCTTTCATACTGCTTGTATACAACATAGTTCATTTCTCAAATTTTAAAGAAGAGCACTAATAATAACTTATTTTGCCTTTCAAAAGAAAGTGAGTGCGCGTTTTTAAACTAGAACAAGTGCCGCATGCCATTATTCTTTTCAATTAATCCATAATTCATAATCAGTAATAATAATAATAAATAATCTTTCTTTAACCAATTAATAATACATAAATAAATAATCTTAAATTATTTTAAATTAAACTAAGCAATTAATCACTGACTTAACAATGCCGGAGACGGAATTGTTATCAAAATTTGAATATGCCCAGATTCAGTTATTACCTGAATTTAATGGGAGCGTATTTTGCAGCTTGGATTACTTTTTAGCAAGATGTGATAGTTTTTTAAACACACACAAGAGAGCTCCTGCTATTACAAATGCTAACATCATTAACGAATTTCTGTTTAACGTCATAAAGTCGAAATTAAAAGGGGTAGCGAGTAGTATTTTGGATCTTGACGCGAACAGTAGCTATGAAAAACTTAAGGAGAAATTAATCAGAAAATTTGGAGACGTTAAAGATGAGAGATTGCTAGTGCAGGAAATATCAAACTGCTTTCAAAAAAGAAGCGAAAGCTACACTGAATACCATGACAGGCTAGATGCTCTAGTCTTACAGTGTAAGAGTTTGTGTAAACTCAATTATCATGATCAAATATTGGAGCTTAAATTACGAGAATTAGATGATTTAAGCCTAAACATCTTTAAAGCCGGTATCCTAGATCCATACCGAGCCTACTTACGTTACGCCCAAGTAACAGACCTTAGCCATGCACTGAGGACTTGCCGAATTTATGATAATGACAGAGCTCACGAGAGCTATATGGATCAGTTGAGAGGAACATTGAAGTATCCTCCCAATATTGGTCCCAGTCATAAGCCACCCCAACAAACACCACTAACACCACCTAATCGGATTGCTCCTTTTAGCCCAATACAACCACTAAACCATGCCATTCACAATCCATTTGCATTTCCCAAGCCTCAAAATCAATACTTTCCACAAGCCCGACCTTTCTTTACCCAACCGAATCCACAATTTAGGAACCCTAATCCTCAACCAAACTTTCGACCTTTTCAGGGACCGAACCCACACAACTTGAAACCGCAGAACCAACAACCCTTTAAACAATTCAGTAGACCTTATCCTACACCAAATAACATTGCCCGGCGCTTCACGCCCAATAATCAGACATATCCGAAACCAATGTCAGGAGTGTCCACTATAAGAGGGAACGTGAATACACACGCAGAGGAGACAGATGAGCTAAGCTATATGCCACAAGAATATTCCCTAGAAACACAATCAGTGGAATATTCTCAAGAAGCTCAACCCCAAGAGTATGAGTTCGAATACGACTCAATCCACCCATCACTACTTCAGGATGGTTATGAAAACCCAGGGGAACAAGAGCAGGATTTTCACTTGGCCCAGTCATCTCATGCGAAGACATAAATAATATAAAAAATGCTCCAAAATTACCGTTCATCAGCCTATTCGGATTTAAAATCCTAATAGATAGTGGTGCCTGCAACTCAATAATGAATCCCGCAATAGGATATGAATATTTCGCAGAATATTTATTCCAAGAACCATTCTGCATACAATCTGTTCACTCTGAAACAATAGGTGAAGATAACATACAATTCCCTATTTTTTTTCAGAATACGAAATTGACACGCCCATAAATTTTAGAGTCATGCAGTGGCACGATTATTTCGATGCGCTGATTGGCACAGCAGATTTTGTAAAGCTAGGTGCAAAAATAGATTATAAATCAAACCTAGTTACCCTGAATAATAAGGACATACCATTTTATTTTCACTCAGGCAACAAACAAATAAATTTTCAACCCTCATCAGACATGCACAAAATTGCAATCCCTGTTAATATTCAACAAGGAGATGTATACATTCCAAAGTTCGAACATGAAGGAATGTATTTTGCAGATGCAATCCTACATGCCGAGAATTATCAGGTCTTGTATCCTGCAGAAACGAATTTAAAACCAGAGTTTAGTAAACCAGTGTTAGTTGAACCTTTGGAAAATATCTCAATACAACCATTAGAAATAAATTCTATTTCGGAGTGCGAGATTCAAGAATATCTCCGCACGCAGCATATGAATGACATAGAAAGAAGTGTCATATCAGAAATATGCTCTGAATTCGCGGATGTGTTTTACTATCCAGGGTGTTATTTAACATTCACCAATGCAGTAAAGCACTTCATTCGAACTACCGATGAGGATCCGGTATATCAGAAAAATTACCGATATCCTGCCGCGCTAAAGAAAGTACTGAGCGAAGAAGTAGAAAAACATCTTAAGCAGGGGATAATTACCCACAGTGAATCTCCATATAGTAATCCAGTATGGATAGTGCCAAAGAAGCTAGATGCTTCAGGACAAAAGAAATGGAGATTGGTCATAGACTTTAGGCAGCTAAACAAAAAGACCATTGAAGACAAATATCCTCTTCCTAGGATAGAAGAGATCCTAGACAACCTAGGACACAGTTCCTATTTCTCGACTCTAGACCTCGCGCAAGGATTTTATCAAATTGAGATGGATCCTAGATCTATAGAAAAGACAGCATTTACTATAGATAATCGCCATCTACAGTATTGTAGAATGCCGTTTGGTCTTAAAAATGCTCCCGCCACTTTTCAGCGTGTAATGGACAACGTCCTACGCCCTTTTCTTTACAAGTTCTGTTTTGTGTATATTGATGACATCATCATATACAGCAAATCCCTAGAGGAACATAGACAACACCTTACCCTTGTAATGCAAAAATTACGAGAGGTGAACCTGAAGATACAGCTTGATAAAACTGAATTTCTTCACAAGGAAGTAGCTTTCCTAGGGCATGTTGTCTCACAAGAAGGTGTAAAGCCAAACCCTGAAAAAATTAAAGTAGTTAAAAACTACCCCATTCCCAAGACCACGAGAGAAATCAAACAATTTCTTGGTCTTGCGGGCTTTTACCGGAAGTTCCTGAAAGATTTTGCCAAAATTGCATATCCAATAACCCGCTGCTTGAAGTAAGGAACCAAAATAGATGCAGAAAATCCTGAGTACAAATCTGCATTTGAAACCCTAAAAACCCTGTTAATAAATGCGCCAGTATTAGCTTACCCAGATTTTGAGGAACCATTCGTGTTAACCACGGATAGCTCAGACTTAGCATTAGGCAGTGTTCTCACACAGAAAGGACATCCTATTGCCTACCACTCCAAAACTTTAAATCCCGCCGAAAGAAATTATTCAACAATAGAAAGAGAACTCTTAGCCATAATAGAGAGTAGCAAACATTTTAAGCCTTATTTATGGGGACGACACTTCACTGTAGAGTGTGATCATCGTCCGCTCCAATTGCTATTCTCTCTTAAAGATCCCAGTTCAAGACTCTATCTCGCTGGAAAATAAAGTTAGGAGAGTTTGATTTTGATATAAAATATGTCAAGGGAAAAACTAATTATGTCGCGGATGCACTTTCACGAATACAAGTGAATATAAATGAGGAAACAGTTTCTAATGTAGCCATCCCAGGAGATGATACATACCAGCATGAAATGGATAATGAAACTGTACATTCCAATCAGGAAGACCTAATTTTCATTTTAAAAATATCACAAAGAAATTTGAACCAGAACCGTAACCAGATCATAGTAAAATACGGAGAATTTCCGAAGATTCTAGAACAGAAATTATTGAAGTAATTAACCCGCCACGTCATGATTGTAACGCAGAAAAATCTCTATGATGATTTAAAGAGACACCTTCTTAAAGTCATAAATACCTCAAATAAGTACGCCGCCTACTTTGATGACGCAACACTTGAGATTCCGTTTATCAGAGTATGCCAGAGATTATTCACTTCAGAATTGATAATTATCAGGACATCAAAATTTTTAGAGGACATAGAATGTTCGGAAACTCAAAAACAGTTGATATTGCAATACCATTCAATAAATCACAATGGTATTATTGAAACACATGAGCACCTTCGAACCAAGTACTATTGGCCACATCTAAATGAACAGATCAGGAATCTAATTAACCAATGCAATTTGTGTCAAAGAAATAAGTATGAGAGGCACCCTAATGAGGTACCAAATCAAGGACCTATTGTAGCAGACCACCCATTTGCCCAAATTCACATTGACACCTTTCATTTTGAACAGAATCGCATTTTAACGATATTGGACGTATTTTCTAAATACGGACCAGCATACGTATTAGCTAATGGTACAGATATGGCAGTTTTGAACCAATTACAAATTTATTTTTCGCACCATGGGTATCCCAAAAGAATCACTCATGATCAAGGAGGAGAATTTGAAAACAGCTTAATTACAGAATACTGTAAAGCTATGAACATTGAGTATCATGCCACCACACCTCTGAACTCAACCTCAAATTCACCTGTGAAAAGATTGAATTCCACCCTCCTCGAGAAATTAAGAATTTCGAGAGATAATGATAAGTTTACCCCGTTGCCACAGCTCATAATCACTGCAATCACAAATTACAATTCCTCAATTCACACAGCAACCAAGCAACCACCATTTAATGTCCTATATGGCCCATACTACAAAGCATTGGACCACATTTTCTCCCCAACACCAAAAATTAATGAATACATACAAAGACAGGCAAACCAAATTAAAGTTTTAAATGAAAGAAAGCCCGATCCAAGGGATTCCACCTTTGAACATCCCTATAAAATAGGTGAGATAGTCTATGTTTTGGATCCCCTAACCAGAAATAGGAAATCAAAAAATTTATATAATGAAGGCACAATAACCAAAATCGAGGAAAACCGAGTTTATTGTAAGATGAAAAACGGTAAAACTCATGTCCGAAACTTCCGTGATATAAAACCTAAGAGGAAAATTCTTCCCATTACAGATTCCTACCAGGGTATGCCATCATCCACACAGAACCCGTAAAAACTCCAGGATTCTACGCCGATCCTATGGGACCTGTTGTAATAATTAGCAACTATCACAAATTCATGTTTCATTTCAACCTTACTACTTTAAAAGAGGCATATAAGAATATTGATGACACTGTCTCTAGTTTAGTATTAAAAAGTAATAATACTTTCCCCTATTTAATAAATGAATTAATTGAGATAACTAAGGAAACTAAAAAGGATTTAAATAAATTAATACCAAACATTTCTAATAGAACTAGGAGGGGTTTAATAAACGGTTTGGGGAAAGTAATTAAATTCATCTCTGGTAATTTGGACCAAGATGATTTGGATAATTTGCAAAGTCAATTAGACACTCTAAAACAAAGCCGTAATAATTAGATAAAACATATAAATAAATTGGTATCTTTTGCAAATTCAATTGCTCAAAAATTTTACGATGAAATGAATCATGTTACCAGCAACATGAGGGTACTTCAGGGTATTCTCCAGACAGAAGATTTCAATATCAACCTACTGGAAGACCTTCAATATGTTTTAATGTGCATCAATAAATATAACAAGATAGTGCAAGTGCTGCAAGAAACTATTTCTCTCTCATTTAATGAGATGACAAATGTAAAATTATTCTCCAGAAAAGACTTAACAAATTTGGTAAAACATTTACTATCTATTTACCCTGTCAAAAGTATGATTCATGCAGATCAATACCATCAATTCGAAAATTTAAAATTGTCAAAAACCCAGGTAATTATAATGGACGAGGAAATGATTGTAATCCTCTCCATGCCAATCACGGATGGAAACCAGTATCAATTGTATGATGTCACCCCTGTACCAACCATTGAAAATACAATCCTTATCCCGACTGAAAAATATTATTTACAGGGACCCACATTAAAATGGTCCAGTACACCTTGTGTGAAAAACACACATTCATAGGTATGTATGTACTATAATATTAGAATTACCAATTGTAATCTAACAAATTCTGCCGGATGTGAATATGCTTCCATAAGAAATGATATAAGAATATTCCAACCTATAAATAAGGAACACATTCTGTTCTTTAGCAGAACACCTGAGATAATTTTACAAACATGCAAAGAGACTCAAAGCTCTCTGAAACTCTCAGGTCCACAAATAGTGTTTTCAAACGAATCGTGCCCGATGTCTAGTATAGGCATAACGCTGCAACAAAAACCTACTAATTATGTCCACAACTTCCCAATCCTGAATATCCATGACACACCCATAATAAAAAATGAATTAAACTTCCTTAATTCCCATCTGGATGTAACCAAATTGAAATTAGACTTGAAGCCAATTCCTACAACTTATATCACAAAGAGGCAGTTTACATCCATTAATATAATTTTTTTATTAATTATAATATGTATCATTTTGTTTATATTCAGACAAAAACTATGTCATTTATGTAAATCTGTAAAACATAGACGTAAGAAAAATGTAAATATTGCTGAGGACAGCAAAACACTAAGGGTGGAGGAATCCTGTTCCCTGCCCAGTACAGAACCTAGGACTATGTGTTCCAATGAGTTTGGTTTCTAAATTATATTATTATTATTATCTCCTCTCATTGGGAACCTAGCCTGTTGAAACCTGTTGACATACCATTTAAGAAAGCGCCTCGCCAAGCCATAAAGTTAAAAGCCAAATCTTGTAATCCCTCTCTTCCTGTACAAACATTAACCATTTAAAAACAAGATATCTCAGTCAGATAATCTAAAACAAGCTGTCTCCATTTAAAGACATGGAAACCTCCAATAAACAGCTCTCTTTCATAAGAAAACCTTGAGAGCTATTTATGACGGAGTTCTGAAGTGTCTAGAAGGAATTTTTAACCAACCTTCAACATTTTACGCATCATTATTTCTCCCACTCAGAGAGACAACTCCCTCCTAAACGAAGTAAACTTCTGATTGGCTAGTCCTTCAGAGAAACTCTTAACCCCCACTATGGATCATCCAGTATTTAACTTGGCGCACAAGGGCAGCTCTTCCTCTTCTTCACTTGTAACTTTGAGTAATGTAACTCTGTTTAACAGGACTGCCAAGCAGTCAGGCTACATGCCTTGTACATAAATTATTAACAATTGTGAATGTATTATTTGTCGGTTGACTTATAATAAATAACAATCATTTGGGAATCTTCGTGTTCAGTTGATTCAAGAAATACCAGTCTCGAGGAGAACCTGAGTGGACCATGTTCTAACTGCTGTCCCGCTTGGAAGCTGAGAAAAGGGATCTACATATTTAATTGAAGACCCATCCAAGACTACAAACTTAATTGTGTTTCCATCTGGGATAACGTATTTAATTCTCGTGCTCACCTTTGCGGCTTCAGCGCGTGCCTCTACAACATCCTAAATTAGCTCCTTTCAATTGATCTCAAAACTGTGTCAGAGTTGCGAAAACGATTCTCGCCACAGACGGTTGGCATGTAAGGGCACTTTATATATAGAGAGAATGACTCATGTCAGTCGACTAGATATTATTTCGTAACTCCGGCGTTTGTGAAGTCACAATATCGTAGTTATATTACTATTTCTTCTTTCATCAAAAATTCAATATGGCAACCATGTGTATTTTAGAACGTATTTTGTTATATCTCGTAACCGATTGAGCAGATCACAATGAAACATAAGGGCGTAGCCAATTGTGTTAGCGGTCAAAGTACAGGGCGAGTTTGAATCCCGGCTAATGCCTGTGATATTTCCCAAGTGAAAAGCCATCCTGTGGTTTGCATTCTACGTATTAAAATGTAACTTGATGTATTAATGCATAGCATGTAATAATTTAGAATATAATTCAAATATTATATATGATAAGTGTGAGAAAACTTCATGACCTACACATATGGAAAAGTAACGACTAAAATTGCGTACGAGGTGCAGGAAGATAACGGTAATCCGAACCGCGAGCATATGGTGTTATTAATATCTACACATATGGACATGATAAGCATCCATACGTAGCGCAACGTGACCCATGTGCCAACAAGGGAAGGCGGCTAACAACGCTTCAAAATTCGCAAGATTTACAGTTGCCAACAACGAGGCTCAGCTAAAACTCGCAAGATTTACAATTACCAACAACAAAACTCCGCTAAAATTCGCAAGATTTACAGTTGCCAAGAACGAAACTCCGCTAAAATTCGCAAGATTTACAGTTGCCAAGAACGAAACTCTGCTCAAATTCGCAAGATTTACAGTTGCCAAGAACAAAACTCCGCTAAAATTCGCAAGATTTACAGTTGCCAAGAACGAAACTCCGCTAAAATTCGCAAGATTTACAGTTGCCAAGAACGAAACTTCGCTAAAATTCGCAAGATTTACAGTTGCCAAGAACGAAACTCCGCTAAAATTCGCAAGATTTACTGTTACCAACAACGAAACTCCGCTAAAATTCGCAAGATTTACAGTTACCAACAACAAAACTCCGCTAAAATTCGCAAGATTTACAGTTGCCACGAACAAAACTCCGCTAATATTCACAAGATTTACAGTTACCAACAACGAAACTCCGCTAAAATTCGCAAGATTTACAGTTCCCAACAACGAGTCTCCGCTAAAATTCGCAAGATTTACAGTTCCCAACAACGAGAATTCGCTAAAATCCGCAAGAACTACTTGCACCGACCGGAACCACATACACAAAGCAATTGGTACTTGGTGGTGGCTTGATTATTCGCCCATATCACGACATATAAATAATAAACTAGACAGGTATCGATCCTAACAGCCGGACACAAGGTTGTTTGCAGGTGGGAATGCCCGATATCCTTGGATCCAAGTAAGGTCACATCAAATTAGAATTAACTGATTATGTACTCTTCCGAAGGACCTTCACAAAACGTTAATTGGACAAATGTAATTGACCATGAAATAAGATGAAGCGTGTCTTAATAAAGAGGCCCTCGATGTTATCGTGAGAGCGAATATCTTCCAGGTGAAGAGGATTGGACCACAACATTCTTAAGTTATAAGGTTGCCTTGAAGATAACACATAGCCTGTCGACTGGAAATATATAATATGGAGAACAAAAATAGAAGGAATATTCTCTTGACTTCGGCGGCGTAGTTGGTAGCATGCTGAGCATCTATGCCCAAGGTCACGGGTTCAAACCGGGCGAAGTCGTCGGATTTTTTAAGAGCGTTAAAAATCCCTCAGTATGGCTTCATTTGGAGGTGAAGTAAAGCCGCTGGACCCATGTCATAGATTTATCGCATGTAAATGAACCTTCCACTAACTACAATTGTGTGAAACGCTCTATTAAGTTCCAACGTTCGCCGCCAGGTGCCGGTTGCGGTTGCATCTAGTAGCCAGGTTCGCGGCTAGGTGTCGTTGTCGGTAGCAAAAGTAGGAATTATTTGAAATTGATCGTCTGCAGTCCTTACCTGAATTACAGATTAACACACACACTAATACAGCCATCACAATTAACACCGATTCTCAGACAGATTCTACACACACCCAAAGCATACGAGGCTACATGACCCCTAAACTGAGGAACCAACTGTTTCATTAAGACCTTGTCAGCTGTAATAATGGTCACACAGATCCCAGTAGGCTATGTTTTGGCAGTGCTGAGGATGTTGAGTGCACTACTGTATCTGCATTGCCCTGCACAACAAGCAAGAGATTTAGCTGGGAAACACGCCAATATCCAACATTTCCTGATGGGATTTTCAAATTTGACGATCTGGTAGTTAGTTAGTTAGTTAGTTAATTATTGTTGTTTTAAGAGGCGGAACTACGAGGTCATCTGCCCCTCTTAACACAGATTCAAGTACACAAATTTGGAATGGAATTTAAAATTTAGAAGTGGACACCTAAATTTGAAAAGACTGAAAATTAATAAAACAAAAAATTAAATGAATTGATTAATTGTGTGCTGGAAAAAATTATGCGTAAATGGAATAAGGTTTGTCCACCGAATGTTAAGATTGGAAAAAATATTCGACTAAATTGTCTCGCCTTTGCAGATGATCTAGCATTATTAGCAACTAGTATCGAAGAAGCTACATTTCAGGTAGAGGAATTGGAACGATTAGCAGCAATGGTTGGGTTGAACATTTCTTTTGAGAAAACAGAAATGCCATCTTTTCAAGTTGACACATCACATATTGTACTGAAAAATGCCCAGGAAATAAAGATTGTTGAAAAATGTATATATCTTGGTGAGGTCATCACTTGGAATGCCAATGAAAGAACATCAATATATAGTAGAACACTAAAATTGCGACGAGCACAACAGATTACTTGGCCAACATATAAGAAACCGTCTCTTTCGATTAATGCTAAATGTCGACATTATTTCTCCGTCATTAACCCAGAAGCAACATATGCAAGTGAATCTTTATTTAAACTAAACACCCGATCAACAACCGACAAACTACAGAAGGTTGATAGACGGATTCTTCGGACAATAATCAATAAAAAACACCAGATTGAGGGCCAGTGGAGACTTTTGCCCAATTCAATAATTTACAAGGAAAGTGAATCTTTCATTGACACGATGCGAAAACGAAGAATTGCGTTTTTTGGACACATCCCGCTTGCCAAATACTAGACAAACAACTTTTTGACTTCTTTTGGAATAGTAAAACAAAAATCACATGGTTTAAAGAAATACAAATGGATTTAGACGAATTGAAAATTACTAGGCATCAAATTGAACATAGAGAAGAGAAACGGCTTCTGAAGAACAAATACGCTCGACTAACATTCAAAATTTCACAGAAAAAAATTATCAAGAATTAAGAACTGAACTTAATATTTGAAGACTTTGTATATAGGTTTGATTTTCGGTGCTCCAATGTGGGCGTAAACAGTGTAAATAAATGAAACTAATAATTATAAAAATAAACAAAAATTACGGAAAAACAAAAAATTCAGAATTCAAAATATAAGAAGTCTTTGAGTGAATGAACATTGGAAAATTTAGATTGCTGGCCCTAACCCACTCTCACTTATAAAGCGGATGACGAGATCAGCAGCCACCGAGTCACCGGCTAATAAAAGTTTGAGTATCATCTGCAAACCAAGGTTTCTTCGTAAGTCAGCAAGATCACCGGGGTGCCAGAATTTTTGCCCCGAAGGGGATCTTTATCGTGTCAGTAAATTTAGTAACACGACTTCCTCACATTTTCGCACCCTCAAATGCCAACTGACTGCCCCGGGATTAACTTTTACCAGAAGAGGATTGGCCGTCTTGTTTCCTAGTGGGACAGTATGTTAATACTCAATGAGGTATTAGGTCGTCTTGTGTACATAAAGTGCAAGCCACCAAAATGTCAGAGTTAGTGTCTAACGTGACCAGGACTCGAACCTGTACGTAATGTACACAACACGACCTAATAGCTGAAATACGTCCTGGGGTTTCAAACGGTTGTGAAAAATACTACGGTATGTTAACAGATGTGAGACGAGTCCTGGTCGAGTCAAGTCTCTGCCTTGCACTTGTTGATAGTATTACAAATGGAATAAATGTTCAATGACACTCTTCGGCATTTCGCTCGTTAGCGTCCTTCGCACTCTGTGCAGATTCAGCATTACTCATTTAGTGTCTAAAACAAGCAGAATTAATGCAGGGTGTCTTTTAGTGTGCAGTAACAACAATGCCGAGTGAAAGCAATAGCCTTGAATACATTGAACAGTTCAATGTACAGATAAAGTAAACAACTGACGTAAGAAAGAGCCAACTAATATATTGTCTTTGTGGTGTTGTCCTCTTGTGGGCTGAAATACACTTGTTGAGACAGCTTGCGGAGCCAGAGGCTGTTATAGCGAACAAAGGAATGAAGGTACTTTACTACACTGTTCGATGATTTGCTGAATCTCAGATTAGTGTTTCCATTTGCTTTCAAATGTAATGTCACCGGTCCTGGCCTTTTAGGAGTCGAATGATCCATTCCACGCCGTGTCAAGTCGTCCACTATGCATTGTATACGTGCAAGCTCTCATCATTGTAGCCATCAGCGCCGCGTACGAGAGACAGTAATAGCCTGTGTTATTGTGCCATCTGTGCTAGGTTGTACATTTGGAATGGGGACTAGAATCCTCACGAAGACGGCCGTGATCTGGAGGTTGGTTAGATCCCAGCAGTTTTCTCGACTTGAAGTAAAGGCAGGTAGGATAACTGGCCGAGTGTTCGAACCCTGTATGGCAGAGCGATGTGAAACTATGAGAGCTTGTGTTCAGTGTTGCCATATTAACAGTGGCGGATCCAGGCCCTGCGGGGCCCTGGGCGATATGATAAGGTGGGGCCACAAGAATAGGAAATTAAAAAACAAAAACAAATGGAAAATAGTTTTGTAATAATACTAAAATAACGAATAGTTACAATATTTTGAATACACTACAGTATTTTTTTTAATAATATGAAAGAAATCTTTAAGTCCCCTTGAAGAAGATTATGTAAACTGTGAAATATTAAAATATTACTTTGCGACTTTTTTCTAGGCAGAAGTCTTCCATCATTTCACTGAAAGCTAAACTTGCTAAACGGTCAGGGAGGTCATAGCTGCACTGAAAAAAGAATATGAATTATAAATTAGTTTTAAAAGTTTAAAATGTATCATTAATTAATCAATTAAATTTAAAACATCCATGGCGCGGGGCCCTGGGTGGTCGCCCTCCTCGCCCTCCCCTAGATCCGCCCCTGCATATTATTAACAATTGATATTGTAACTTTCAGTCGGTCAACACAAGATAATTCCAATTACTGGAATATGTGAAGAATAACCTGAAATAAATGACATGTGTAGTGTTTGACTACTAGTTCTAGCTACAGTATTTACTTGTAGGTCATTTCCACATATTAGTTTACAATAACACACCAGTTTAGGGCTTTTTGCTTTAGTGAATCACAGAAATAGTAGCAACATCTTCATAGATTAGTAATAATTACCACATTATTAACTTTCTGACAGGCTTTATTTTTTTGTTTTGGAGGACAGAGACTGTCTGTGGGTGTCACTGTAGGTTTGGTAGTGTAAAGGAAGGAAGCTTTTAGTTTTACGTGACCGTTAATCACGCGATCATAAGCCACGGGACCTCCTTTTTACATGGAATCCGAACCACAGGACAAGGCACTTCACTTCGAAAATCTCACATGCGTTGACCAGGAATCGAACCCGGTCCACCTTGGTGCGAGGCCAACAGCTTGACCGCTGCGCCACCACGCCCCGGTTTGGTAGTGTTTTGTAGAGCCATGTGTGTTGTAAAATTGAATCTGATGATGCTCGCTTGATGAGCGAAACATGTCATCCCCCCCCCCTTCTTCTTCTCCTTCTTCTTCTTCTTCTTCTTCTGAAATGCCATGTCCTGTGGTTCGGATTCCACGTAAAAAGGAGGTCCCGTGGCTCATGATCTCAAGATTAACGGTCACGTTAAACTACAAGCTTCCTTCCTTCCTTCTTCTTCTTCTTCTTCTTCTTCTTCAATAGTCCTCCCCCAGGGGCTCACATCTAGTGGGGCGTGGCATGGCGACCACGGGGCCCCAGCTGAGTCCGGCATTGCTTCCACTTACTTGTGCCGGGCTCCTCTCCGTCTTCTTTCCTGTCGACCTCACTTGGTCATCTCTTGTTCTCTTCCGACCCCGACGGTATTATCCGAGGCCTAGAGAGTCTCTTCCTTTCCTGCCTTAATTGGCCCTTGTCTCATCTTTTCTGATACCCTCCTTCTGCGAGGGGTCAGCCTTCTCTTTCATTTCATGTTATCTCCTGCCTTCTGCTCAAGGCTCTCAAGGAGGAAGGGTGTATGTAGCCCCACCACTTCTGGTGTACCCTGGATATTGCTACAACTTCAGGGGCTCACGGCTGGTGGGTTCGGGAGTTGGCGACCCCGAGGGATTCCTGAGCGGGGTCCGGTTTTCCCCCTTTTGTCCATTACCTCTGGGGCGGACCCTCTCCTCTTACACTTTCCTATCTGCCTTTCATGGCTCTTCTTACTTCCAAGTCCCTCGATCCGCATTCTTCAAGGGTTGAGGGCGTTTCTTTTCCTCCTGTCCTTTATTTGCCTTATTCTCCTTTTGTTTTCCATTTCTACTTCTAGTATATAAGTTAGTAGTTAGTTTTAGTTATAGTTTACATTTCATTTTCATCTTCACGATCGCCCACACCATTAGGGGCCGATAACCTAGATGTTAGGCCCCTTAAAACAATTATCATCATCATCATCATCATCATCTTCAATAGTCCGTAACAATATAAATCTTAATCACATGTAATTTATATCAGGTTATTTTTTCCCATATTCCAGTAATTGTGTGTTGACCGATTGAAAGCTAGGAACACACTGTGGGAGAGGAACGTACTGTATACAAGTTCTTGAACCCAGTTTTCAGTGTTGCCTTCGTAGCGTGCTAGGCTTAGGCTGGGCCATCGGACAATTTAATCTCATGGGGTTGACTCCCGTGGCCCGGGGCCTGGAAATATCCTCATTAGGATGCGCAGGTCGCCCACGGGCGTCAACACTCGGCCTTCCACGAGTCCACTTGACATTAAAATGTGCTACCTTCGTAATCTGGTAACATAATTGCTTTAAATAATGCCTTGAACAAATATAGCCTATATCTTGGGAGAATCCACTTGTGGGCTATATCGCAAGGAAAACTGGTATCACCGCAAGGTCGTCCGATTGGCGCAAGGAAGTGACGTGCGGACCACTGCGGTTTCACTTCCTCGTGACTAACTAACCTGTTCCACTTCTAAATCACAAATTGCAACACGAACCTTAAAGAAGAAAAAGTATATTAAATGTTGAATATTGCAGTGGTTTGCATGACATATTTAAACAAATTCCAAAAATTCCACCTTTCGGAAATATAATTTTATTGAATTACACAAGGCATATTTAAAGCAGGAGTATATTAGATGTATGTGTGTACTGTGCCCGTTACACAATGAGATACCCACCTCAAACTCACGAACGAACAACCACACAAGGAGCAAGACCCTAGTCTCAGGGCGATCCGAGTGTCTATAACTACCGGTTCGGTTATGAATATTTCGAAACACATATGAGATAGAAGACAATAATATAAGAATGACAAACCAATGAAAATTTAAAAATCACATATGTATTCCAAGAATTAATTTACTATCCTACCCCCTTCACGGAATAAGCAATTAAAATTAAACCAATCATTAAACACTCCTGTTAACAAACAAAAAAACTATTCAAATATCCCTTCGGAAGACCTCTCTCAAACGTTCCCCCATCAACAAAGTCTCTTTCTAAGCGAACGGTTAGATCCGTCACCATCGCTTTATTTTTGTTCCGAATGATGGTCACGTCGCCTGCCCTCCTATTGGAGTCATCTGTGAAAACACAATGAACTCCTGCGTACACTTCCCACCTATGATTCGAGCATCATATGCCCTTACTCGATCGTAACGATTTTTACTCAGCAGTTCGATCAGCAGAACCCCAAAACTTTTACTCAACTGTTATAGAAAGTATTTCCTAAAATGTTAAAGAAATCTCGAAAATATCCATATTAGGAAATTTAAGCTATCAATTTGTTATTCTATACTTTAATTAAGTAAACCATAGGCCTAGATAAACAGACACAATCAACTACACTTAGTGCTGCTGAATCCACTATTCATAGAGATCATCTTTCAGTGTTGCCTTATGCATGATAACTCACAGTCGTTAGAAACTTTTAAGTTGGTCAATACGAGTGTGGCCAAGTTACATTAGGCGGGGAGTTACAATTAATTTCCTAATGACTGAAATAATTTTCACTACTTATTTATAATAATAATAATAATAATAATAATGTCGAAATTGCCCCTATTAGGAAAAGGAAAAAGCATGCATGGTGGAATGCGGAATGTGATGCTGCAATTCGGAAAAGACACACAGCATGGCTCAATGATCAGCAAAAGAGGACCATACAATCGCGAGAAGAATTAACCATTGTTAGAAGGGAAACTGCCAAAGAAATTAGGAGAATTAAAACAGAAAATCAAAAAAGTCCATACAAATTATTGATGATTCCTTTAAGCAACACAAAACAAGGTACTATTACATGACATTTCGTCAATATCATTCTAAATACAGCCCTCCTACACTATTAATGAAAGATAAATCAGGTAAACTATCCCACAATGATACTGATAATGCTAAAATTCTAGCAGATTATTTTAGAGAACTACTAAATGCTGATGAACCTAAGGAATATCTTGATTTTGAGCCTAATCCAAAAAATAAAACAAATTTACAGAACATTATTCCCCCTGACTTGACTGAAGTATGTGCAGCGATTAATTGGCTCAAAAATTATAGAGCAGCAGGAGAGAATTCATTGGTAGCAGAACTATGGAAATATGCAAATGAACAAACCATCTCCAACCTCCATAAACGCCTCATCGATGTATGGAATTCGGAACAAATACCAGGGAG
This sequence comes from Meconema thalassinum, assembly GCA_946902985.2. NCBI lineage: Eukaryota > Metazoa > Arthropoda > Insecta > Orthoptera > Tettigoniidae > Meconema > Meconema thalassinum. The sequence continues at coordinate 90,056,059 of OX336391.1, read as the reverse complement.
AATGGCTGTAATCCACCCAATTCATAAAAAGGGTGATAGATCAGACCCGAACAACTATCGTGGGATTTCTTTGCTTGATGTAACATACAAGATTCTATCTAGAATTATCTTGACAAGAATTCAACAACAACTCGATCAAGAACTAGGAGAATATCAAGGAGGGTTCCGACCAGGTCGCAGCTGTCCGGATCAGATCATCAGTCTGAAATGGATAATGAAATATCATAGAATGAGACAAAAGGATTTGGTCATTACTTTTGTGGATTTTAAGAAAGCTTATGACAGTATCCATCGAGGGTCATTACTTAACATCCTTAGGGAATTTGGGTTACATCAAAAGCTTATCAAACTCATCGGCGTTACTTTGAAAGATACTAAATCAAAGGTTAAATTTCGAGGCGCCTTGTCTGAACCATTTGATATCCGGACTGGACTTCAACAGGGAGATAGCCTATCACCGTTATTATTTAATTGTGTTCTTGAAAAGATCATGCGTGAGTGGAACAAAACTTGTCCTCCAAATGTAAAGATTGGTACTAATATAAAACTGAATTGCTTGGCCTTTGCGGATGACCTTGCACTGCTTGCAACCAGTAGAGATGAGGCTGAACACCAAATTGAAGAACTTGGGTCTATTGCAGCAAAAGTAGGACTTCAAATTTCATTTGAAAAGACTGAAATAATGGCATCCTTTGATGTGGAAACACAAGCTATTACATTGATCAACAATACAGAAATTAAAGTTGTACATAAATTTAAATATTTAGGGGAGATTATAACTTGGAATTTGAATGAGAAAGCGTCAATCGAAAATAGAACAACAAAGTTAAGACAAGCGCAATATATTACTTGGTCTAGTTACAAAAAAAAAACACTCTCCATAAATGCCAAATTACGACATTACGAATCAGTTATTAAACCGGAAGCAATATATGCTTGTGAAACACTTTTCAAGTTAAACACTCGATCAGTTACTGACACATTACAGAAGAGTGATAGAAGAATTCTCAGAACTATAATTAATAAAAAAACATCAGGTGGATGGTCAATGGCGTCTATTACCAAATGAAGTGGTTTATAAAGAAACTGAGTCTATAGTCGATACTATGCGAAAAAGGCGAATTGCTTTTTTTTGTCATATCTCACGCCTGCCCGATACCAGACAATTAAAAGTATTATTTAATTATTTTTCAAAAGTAAAACAAAGAACTCTTGATTTATGGAAATTCAAAATGATCTGGATGAACTCGGCTTGACAATGTCCCAAATTGCTAACAAAGATGAGAAGAATATCTTAAAAAACAAGAACATCCGACTTCCCTTCAAAACCTTTACCCGCAAAACTTACACCATAAGCGATGCAGAGAGAGCGGCAAGGTCGACTAGAATGAAAATGTTTTGGGAAAAGAAGAAAAATAAGAAGCTGAATCTTTAATATTGTTTTTGAGATATGTATATACTTGTTTTGGTTAAGTGCTCCAATGAGGGCGTAACATATGTAAATAAATAAATAAATAAATAAATAAATAAATAATAATAATAATAACCCATGGCACTACAGCCCATGAAGGACCTACTGTAGGTCTACCAAGCGACTGCTGCCCAGCCATTTGGCCTGCAGATATCAGCGCACCGGGTGCCCTCGACCGTTAATCTTGGTTTTCGTGATCGCGGCGCTGTCTCACTGTAAGGCAGCAACTCAATTGACCTACGAGGCTGAGTGCACCCCGTTCCAGCCCTCACTCAGTTTATAAAATCCCTGACGCAGCCGGGAATCGAACCCGGTCCTCCTGGTGAGAGGCAAGCGCGCTACCCCAACACCACGGGGCCGGCCATACTTATTTATACTGTACACTTAATTGAACACTTCTTACGTGATGACTAGTTCCATTCGTGAAGCGAACATCACCAGGTCTGCTCACAGTGGATCTCTTATGTGCAGTAGCTTGTAACAGTATTTACAATAATTAAGCTACAGAATTTTATAAATAAACTTTGTAACGAGTCGGATTTTCTTGAATTTCAAATGCTTTGATTTGACGGAATTGTTATTACTAATTTAAATTTGTTAGTGGTTAAGTGTAAGAGAGGGCCTTGAGCCCTAACTTCGCCACCAATAAAGGCATTATCTATCTATCTATTGAACCCTTGTAAAGAAGCGGATTGAGACTCTTTTCAGGGACGTATTGCGGTCCATACCGTTGTTGTTAAAAAATGATTTGCTTCTTATCAAAACAAGGAACATAGGTAAAAATATCACACAGAAAGAAAAGTTAAGCCAAGATTTAACTAATATGAATTTAATTTCTGATAAAAAAAAATAACAATCAACAAATAAACAACTCCCAATTACACCCGCAAGTTAACTAAATGAAAATAAACAAAATCTCTCTGACGAGATTAAAGATAAGTTTCCAGGCCAACAATGGTCCTGTTCTCATTTCAAAACATGTGTGGCGATATGACGAGGATACTGTAAAGAACAAGTACTTTTTATACGCGACCCGCGACCATAGGCTACAGCACACAAGCTGCGGGTCCGTATAATAGAGGTAGACAATGGTACTGGGAATACAACTACAATTAAACAAATATTTACAAATATCCGACACTCGCTAGCCTTACAAAGTTAAAACAGAGATTCCCGCCCGGAACCTTGATCAGGTGTCAAAGACACAAAATTTGCCTAAATCAGGACTTCAATCAAACAAAAACAAGTACGAATGCGCGTGACTAACTAACTGACATCACCCGATGACCGTTGTCACCTTACAAGGACACACAACAGGGTGTCACACAAAATCAAACAAATTACATGGAAACCAAACACAAATCAATATTGCTCAGTAGCAATCATATACAAAAACACAGGAATTCATTTTAAACGAAACACGAGATTACTTGTCGTGCATGAGCAGCGATCCCTTAAGCTATCAATATTTTAATTAAACAGGCACTCGCAATAACTAGGTCATAAGAAACCCTGTCCCCTCAACTCATTAGCGTGTCTTATCTGGATCTGCCGCTGGTGGATGTCTCGGCCAGCCAATGTCAATAACCTGGGGGGTGAACGGAAATATCCCAATGCAGCGCTATGGCCTACATCAAGATCGTAGATTCTTTACTGACCAACAGTAAAATAAATGTGTGTGTCATTAATATCTCAGGCTAGCCTCCCGCATAGCACCAAGAATCGAAGCAATATTATGTGTGTCATAAATACCATCAGATCCAATTAATTCCCACGGAATTAAAGATCCACCTCGGGTCGCTCAGAGTCTCACAATGAGCATCATCTGACGCCCATACAGCAGCAGACAAGGAAAGCCCTAGCAAATTCCTCCGCGCAGAAAAATCACACATTTGACACAAGACACATTAACACACACACGCACCACCAGGTTTGACAATCCCTGAAAAAAATACATCAAAATTCCACCCACACGCAGCGCGTCAGATCTCAGATTCGATCGAAGAAAAATACAGAAAATTTTAATTTATAAAACACGACTAGAGAACAGACCGTTCCCTTCAAATCATGCAAAGGCAAACACCAGAATTAATCAAAATAAATATTCCTTTTTTACGCCTGTTTAATAACAGCTAATACAAAAAAAAATAAGGTTCCTCCCATTCTATTCTTAAATCATATCTATAACGTCTCATTTATCACACGACCTGTAACTCTTGTTCGCAAAACGAAGTATACACTCAAGTACACGCGGCACTTGGACTAACATTACCCTGAATATTTACATAATACAAATCACACAAAAATATAGCCACGCAACATTCTACATTTAAAAAAATGAGTGTCGGTACTAACCCTATCAGCAATCTAAATTAAACTATTTACAAATCCCAGTCCAAAAATCTAGCTACATGCTTGAAATAATTCAATGCGGTACTTATTCTTTCAGCCACTCGATTCAGCTCACGTCACATGACATGGTCCCAGAGGGTCTCTCTACTCCTCCATCAGCATCTCGACAGCAGATACCATGGTCACCATCCCAAAGCAGGTCCTCGTGGTCGACATCATGGCCTTCATGAAAATGAAATGTTCACATACAAGTTTGCTACAACAACCTACTAAATTGTAACGTGAGTTACTCACTTCGTTCACAGTTCTTTTACAATTTTTATACGTCGACTTTCCCTAATTAAATATAACCCTATTTACACACGTACTTGCACTCGCACTCTTCATAATGACAGAATAAAATAGTTACAGTTAGACAGACCCACGGTCTAGTTCAAAATTTACAAGTCCAAAGACTTAACAACTTGTGCAGTACATTGCCTATAATTACGTCGTAATAAAAACGGTGAATCGTCGGGTAGCACTTCGTCTCCTCAGAGACCTCGAAATAGTGTGTCTTTAACTGGCATCTTGGACACCTTTATACAAGACAGACAAAGTTTCGGTGGGGGGAACAATACAATTATTATAAATCGAAGCAGGTGAGCTATCGGGTCGGGCAAGGTATCATTCTTCATCATTTTTCATGCAGGTTACATTTCTGCCAAGCGGACCCCAAATCGATCGGCCAATTAATCAAAACAGTTCGCGGGCTTTTTCAACCCACGCGCAGATTCCGCGTCACTCCAGGCGTCTCTCTGTGATTCACTAGATTCAAGCGTAGCACCCCATTTCCATGAACCGGCTATGAATACCACGCTTGCTTCACTGGCCCCTTCGCTCTGACCAAATTGCAACACCTCCAAGTGTGCCTTCTCAACAGCACCAAATGCGTCTTCAAATATGATAAATAAAATTAATATGAAAAATTATTATACAGCATGTATCATAAGGGTTCACTATCTATCTATCTATCTATCTATATCGTATTGGAGTGATTGCGTTCCAGACACTTTAGTTGTTAACCGTGACAATTCAAATTTCTTATTTAGTTGATGTAGTTTGCTAGTGAAATTTTGTTTATTTATTGGTGCCTTTATTGTGACGAAGTTAGGGCTCTAGGCCTTCCATTTACACTTAACCACACACAATACAACTTCCATGACTATGTTTGTCCTAACCTACCAAACTTGAATACTAGAATTAAAGTGGCAACTGTGCGATACAAATTGAGCTATAAAAATTGCCTAGGTTACGGTAAGTGTTTAACCTGGCGATACAATAGCCTGTGCCAGGTTTCGTCAAACAGTCCTGTTCGAGAATACAGCTCGTCACTGAGGTATTGGCGATACAATAGTCTGCGCCAGGTTTCGTCAAACAGTCCAGCCCGAGCATACAGCTCGTCACTGAGGTATTGGCGATACAATGGTCTGCGCCAGGTTTCGTCAAACAGTCCTGTTCGAGCATACAGCTCGTCACTGAGGTATTGGCGATACAATAGTCTGCGCCAGGTATCGTCAAACAGCCCTGTTCGAGCATACAGCTCGTCACTGAGGTATTGGCGATACAATAGTCTGCGCCAGGTATCGTCAAACAGTCCTGTTCGAGCATACAGCTCGTCACTGAGGTATTGGCGATACAATTGTCTGCGCCAGGTTTCGTCAAACAGTCCTGTTCGAGCATACAGCTCGTCACTGAGGTATTGGCGATACAATAGTCTGCGCCAGGTATCGTCAAACAGCCCTGTTCGAGCATACAGCTCGTCACTGAGGTATTGGCGATACAATAGTCTGCACCAGGTTTCGTCAAACAGTCCTGTTCGAGCATACAGCTCGTCACTGTGGTATTGGCGATACAATAGTCTGCACCAGGTTTCGTCAAACAGTCCAGTTCGAGAATACAGCTCGTCACTGAGGTATTGGCGATACAATAGTCTGTGCCAGGTATCGTCAAACAGTCCTGTTCGAGAATACAGCTCGTCACTGAGGTATTGGCGATACAATAGTCTGCGCCAGGTATCGTCAAACAGTCCAGTTCGAGAATACAGCTCGTCACTGAGGTATTGGCGATACAATAGTCTGCGCCAGGTATCGTCAAACAGTCCTGTTCGAGAATACAGCTCGTCACTGAGGCATTGGCGATACAATGGTCGGTGCCAGGTTTCATCAAACAGAACAGTTCGAGCATACAGCTCGTCACTGAGGTATTGGCGATACAATAGTCTGCACCAGGTTTCGTCAAACAGTCCAGTCCGAGCATACAGCTCGTCACTGAGGTATTGGCGATACAATAGTCTGCACCAGGTTTCGTCAAACAGTCCAGTTCGAGAATACAGCTCGTCACTGAGGTATTGGCGATACAATAGTCTGCGCCAGGTTTCGTCAAACAGTCCTGTTCGAGAATACAGCTCGTCACTGAGGTATTGGCGATACAATGGTCTGTGCCAGGTTTCATCAAACAGTCCAGTTCGAGCATACAGCTCGTCACTGAGGTATTGGCGATACAATGGTCCGTGCCAGGTTTCGTCAAACAGTCCTGTTCGAGCATACAGTTCGTCACTGAGGTATTGGCGATACAATGGTCCGAGCCAGGTTTCGTCAAACAGTCCTGTTCGAGTATACAGCTCGTAACTGAGGTATTGGCGATACAATGGTCCGTGCCAGGTTTAGTCAAACAGTCCTGTTCGAGCATACAGCTCGTCAGTGAGGTATTGGCGATACAATGGTCCGTGCCAGGTTTCGTCAAACAGTCCTGTTCGAGAATACAGCTCGTCACTGAGGTATTGGCGATACAATGGTCTGTGCCAGGTTTCGTCGAACAGTCCTGTTCGAGCATACAGCTCATCAATGAGGTATTGGCGATACAATAGTCTGCGCCAGGTTCCGTCAAACAGCCCTGTTCGAGCATACAGCTCGTCACTGAGGTATTGGCGATACAATAGTCTGTGCCAAGTTTCGTCAAACAGTCCAGTTCGAGCATAGAGCTCGCCACTGAGGAATTGGCGATACAATAGTCTGTGCCAGGTTTCGTCAAACAGTTCTGTTCGAGAATACAGCTCGTCACTGAGGTATTGGCGATACAATGGTCTGTGCCAGGTTTCGTCAAACAGTCCTGTTCGAGAATACAGCTCGTCACTGAGGTATTGGCGATACAATGGTCGGTGCCAGGTTTCATCAAACAGTCCAGTTCGAGCATACAGCTCGTCACTGAGGTATTGGCGATACAATGGTCTGTGCCAGGTTTCGGCAAACAGTCCAACCCGAGCATAGAGCTCGTCACTGAGGTATTGGCGATACAATAGTCTGCACCAGGTTTCGTCAAACAGTCCTGTTCGAGCATACAGCTCGTCACTGAGGTATTGGCGATACAATAGTCTGCGCCAGGTTTCGGCAAACAGTCCACTTCGAGAATACAGCTCGTCACTGAGGCATTGGCGATACAATAGTCTGCGCCAGGTTTCGTCAAACAGTCCTGTTCGAGAATACAGCTCGTCACTGAGGTATTGGCGATACAATAGTCTGCGCCAGGTTTCGTCAAACTGTCCCGTTCGAGCATACAGCTCGTCACTGAGGTATTGGCGATACAATAGTCTGCGCCAGGTTTCGTCAAACAGTCCAGTTCGAGAATACAGCTCGTCACTGAGGTATTGGCGATACAATAGTCTGCGCCAGGTTTCGTCAAACAGTCCTGTTCGAGAATACAGCTCGTCACTGAGGTATTGGCGATACAGTAGTCTGCGCCAGGTTTCGTCAAACAGTCCAGTTCGAGCATACAGCTCGTCACTGAGGTATTGGCGATACAATAGTCTGCGCCAGGTTTCGTCAAACAGTCCTGTTCGAGAATACAGCTCGTCACTGAGGTATTGGCGATACAATAGTCTGCGCCAGGTTTCGTCAAACAGTCCTGTTCGAGAATACAGCTCGTCACTGAGGTATTGGCGATACAATAGTCTGCGCCAGGTTTCGTCAAACAGTCCTGTTCGAGCATACAGCTCGTCACTGAGGTATTGGCGATACAATAGTCTGCGCCAGGTATCGTCAAACAGTCCTGTTCGAGAATACAGCTCGTCACTGAGGTATTGGCGATACAATAGTCTGCGCCAGGTATCGTCAAACAGTCCAGCCCGAGCATACAGCTCGTCACTGAGGTATTGGCGATACAATAGTCTGCACCAGGTTTCGTCAAACAGTCCAGTTCGAGAATACAGCTCGTCACTGAGGTATTGGCGATACAATAGTCTGCGCCAGGTTTCGTCAAACAGTCCTGTTCGAGCATACAGCTCGTCACTGAGGTATTGGCAATACAATAGTCTGCGCCAGGTTTCGTCAAACAGTCCAGCCCGAGCATACAGCTCGTCACTGAGGTATTGGCGATACAATAGTCTGCGCCAGGTTTCGTCAAACAGTCCAGCCCGAGCATACAGCTCGTCACTGAGGTATTGGCGATACAATAGTCTGCGCCAGGTTTCGTCAAACAGTCCAGCGCGAGCATACAGCTCGTCACTGAGGTATTGGCGATACATGGTCTGCGCCAGGTTTCGTCAAACAGTCCTGTTCGAGCATACAGCTCGTCACTGAGGTATTGGCGATACAATAGTCTGCGCCTGGTATCGTCAAACAGCCCTGTTCGAGCATACAGCTCGTCACTGAGGTATTGGCGATACAATAGTCTGCGCCAGGTATCGTCAAACAGTCCTGTTCGAGCATACAGCTCGTCACTGAGGTATTGGCGATACAATGGTCTGTGCCAAGTTTCGTCAAACAGTCCTGTTCGAGCATACAGCTCGTCACTGAGGTATTGGCGATACAATAGTCTGAGCCAGGTATCGTCAAACAGTCCTGTTCGAGAATACAGCTCGTCACTGAGGTATTGGCGATACAATAGTCTGCGCCAGGTATCGTCAAACAGTCCAGTTCGAGAATACAGCTCGTCACTGAGGTATTGGCGATACAATAGTCTGCGCCAGGTATCGTCAAACAGTCCTGTTCGAGAATACAGCTCGTCACTTAGGTATTGGCGATGCAATGGTCGGTGCCAGGTTTCATCAAACAGTCCAGTTCGAGCATACAGCTCGTCACTGAGGTATTGGCGATACAATAGTCTGCACCAGGTTTCGTCAAACAGTCCAGCCCGAGCATACAGCTCGTCACTGAGGTATTGGCGATACAATAGTCTGCACCAGGTTTCGTCAAACAGTCCAGTTCGAGAATACAGCTCGTCACTGAGGTATTGGCGATACAATAGTCTCCGCCAGGTTTCGTCAAACAGTCCTGTTCGAGAATACAGCTCGTCACTGAGGTATTGGCGATACAATAGCCTGCGCCAGGTTTCGTCAAACAGTCCTGTTCGAGAATACAGCTCGTCACTGAGGTATTGGCGATACAATGGTCTTTGCCAGGTTTCATCAAACAGTCCAGTTCGAGCATACAGCTCGGCACTGAGGTATTGGCGATACAATGGTCCGTGCCAGGTTTCGTCAAACAGTCCTGTTCGAGCATACAGTTCGTCACTGAGGTATTGGCGATACAATGGTCCGTGCCAGGTTTCGTCAAACAGTCCTGTTCGAGTATACAGCTCGTAACTGAGGTATTGGCGATACAATGGTCCGTGCCAGGTTTCGTCAAACAGTCCTGTTCGAGCATACAGCTCGTCAGTGAGGTATTGGCGATACAATGGTCCGTGCCAGGTTTCGTCAAACAGTCCTGTTCGAGAATACAGCTCGTCACTGAGGTATTGGCGATACAATGGTCTGTGCCAGGTTTCGTCGAACAGTCCTGTTCGAGCATACAGCTCGTCAATGAGGTATTGGCGATACAATAGTCTGCGCCAGGTTTCGTCAAACAGTCCTGTTCGAGCATACAGCTCGTCACTGAGGTATTGGCGATACAATAGTCTGTGCCAAGTTTCGTCAAACAGTCCAGTTCGAGCATAGAGCTCGCCACTGAGGAATTGGCGATACAATAGTCTGTGCCAGGTTTCGTCAAACAGTTCTGTTCGAGAATACAGCTCGTCACTGAGGTATTGGCGATACAATGGTCTGTGCCAGGTTTCGTCAAACAGTCCTGTTCGAGAATACAGCTCGTCACTGAGGTATTGGCGATACAATGGTCTGTGCCAGGTTTCATCAAACAGTCCAGTTCGAGCATACAGCTCGTCACTGAGGTATTGGCGATACAATGGTCTGTGCCAGGTTTCGGCAAACAGTCCAACCCGAGCATAGAGCTCGTCACTGAGGTATTGGCGATACAATAGTCTGCACCAGGTTTCGTCAAACAGTCCTGTTCGAGCATACAGCTCGTCACTGAGGTATTGGCGATACAATAGTCTGCGCCAGGTTTCGGCAAACAGTCCAGTTCGAGAATACAGCTCGTCACTGAGGTATTGGCGATACAATAGTCTGCACCAGGTTTCGTCAAACAGTCCTGTTCGAGAATACAGCTCGTCACTGAGGTATTGGCGATACAATAGTCTGCACCAGGTTTCGGCAAACAGTCCAGTTCGAGAATACAGCTCGTCACTGAGGTATTGGCGATACAATAGTCTGCGCCAGGTATCGTCAAACAGTCCTGTTCGAGAATACAGCTCGTCACTGAGGTATTGGCGATACAATAGTCTGCACCAGGTTTCGTCAAACAGTCCAGTTCGAGAATACAGCTCGTCACTGAGGTATTGGCGATACAATAGTCTGCGCCAGGTTTCGTCAAACAGTCCTGTTCGAGAATACAGCTCGTCACTGAGGTATTGGCGATACAATGGTCGGTGCCAGGTTTCATCAAACAGTCCAGTTCGAGCATACAGCTCGTCACTGAGGTATTGGCGATACAATGGTCTGTGCCAGGTTTCGGCAAACAGTCCAACCCGAGCATAGAGCTCGTCACTGAGGTATTGGCGATAAAATAGTCTGCACCAGGTTTCGTCAAACAGTCCTGTTCGAGCATACAGCTCGTCACTGAGGTATTGGCGATACAATAGTCTGCGCCAGGTTTCGGCAAACAGTCCACTTCGAGAATACAGCTCGTCACTGAGGCATTGGCGATACAATAGTCTGCGCCAGGTTTCGTCAAACAGTCCTGTTCGAGAATACAGCTCGTCACTGAGGTATTGGCGATACAATAGTCTGCGCCAGGTTTCGTCAAACTGTCCCGTTCGAGCATACAGCTCGTCACTGAGGTATTGGCGATACAATAGTCTGCGCCAGGTTTCGTCAAACAGTCCTGTTCGAGAATACAGCTCGTCACTGAGGTATTGGCGATACAATAGTCTGCGCCAGGTTTCGTCAAACAGTCCTGTTCGAGAATACAGCTCGTCACTGAGGTATTGGCGATACAATAGTCTGCGCCAGGTTTCGTCAAACAGTCCTGTTCGAGCATACAGCTCGTCACTGAGGTATTGGCGATACAATAGTCTGCGCCAGGTATCGTCAAACAGTCCTGTTCGAGAATACAGCTCGTCACTGAGGTATTGGCGATACAATAGTCTGCGCCAGGTATCGTCAAACAGTCCAGCCCGAGCATACAGCTCGTCACTGAGGTATTGGCGATACAATAGTCTGCACCAGGTTTCGTCAAACAGTCCAGTTCGAGAATACAGCTCGTCACTGAGGTATTGGCGATACAATAGTCTGCGCCAGGTTTCGTCAAACAGTCCTGTTCGAGCATACAGCTCGTCACTGAGGTATTGGCAATACAATAGTCTGCGCCAGGTTTCGTCAAACAGTCCAGCCCGAGCATACAGCTCGTCACTGAGGTATTGGCGATACAATAGTCTGCGCCAGGTTTCGTCAAACAGTCCAGCCCGAGCATACAGCTCGTCACTGAGGTATTGGCGATACAATAGTCTGCGCCAGGTTTCGTCAAACAGTCCAGCGCGAGCATACAGCTCGTCACTGAGGTATTGGCGATACATGGTCTGCGCCAGGTTTCGTCAAACAGTCCTGTTCGAGCATACAGCTCGTCACTGAGGTATTGGCGATACAATAGTCTGCGCCTGGTATCGTCAAACAGCCCTGTTCGAGCATACAGCTCGTCACTGAGGTATTGGCGATACAATAGTCTGCGCCAGGTATCGTCAAACAGTCCTGTTCGAGCATACAGCTCGTCACTGAGGTATTGGCGATACAATGGTCTGTGCCAAGTTTCGTCAAACAGTCCTGTTCGAGCATACAGCTCGTCACTGAGGTATTGGCGATACAATAGTCTGAGCCAGGTATCGTCAAACAGTCCTGTTCGAGAATACAGCTCGTCACTGAGGTATTGGCGATACAATAGTCTGCGCCAGGTATCGTCAAACAGTCCAGTTCGAGAATACAGCTCGTCACTGAGGTATTGGCGATACAATAGTCTGCGCCAGGTATCGTCAAACAGTCCTGTTCGAGAATACAGCTCGTCACTTAGGTATTGGCGATGCAATGGTCGGTGCCAGGTTTCATCAAACAGTCCAGTTCGAGCATACAGCTCGTCACTGAGGTATTGGCGATACAATAGTCTGCACCAGGTTTCGTCAAACAGTCCAGCCCGAGCATACAGCTCGTCACTGAGGTATTGGCGATACAATAGTCTGCACCAGGTTTCGTCAAACAGTCCAGTTCGAGAATACAGCTCGTCACTGAGGTATTGGCGATACAATAGTCTCCGCCAGGTTTCGTCAAACAGTCCTGTTCGAGAATACAGCTCGTCACTGAGGTATTGGCGATACAATAGCCTGCGCCAGGTTTCGTCAAACAGTCCTGTTCGAGAATACAGCTCGTCACTGAGGTATTGGCGATACAATGGTCTTTGCCAGGTTTCATCAAACAGTCCAGTTCGAGCATACAGCTCGGCACTGAGGTATTGGCGATACAATGGTCCGTGCCAGGTTTCGTCAAACAGTCCTGTTCGAGCATACAGTTCGTCACTGAGGTATTGGCGATACAATGGTCCGTGCCAGGTTTCGTCAAACAGTCCTGTTCGAGTATACAGCTCGTAACTGAGGTATTGGCGATACAATGGTCCGTGCCAGGTTTCGTCAAACAGTCCTGTTCGAGCATACAGCTCGTCAGTGAGGTATTGGCGATACAATGGTCCGTGCCAGGTTTCGTCAAACAGTCCTGTTCGAGAATACAGCTCGTCACTGAGGTATTGGCGATACAATGGTCTGTGCCAGGTTTCGTCGAACAGTCCTGTTCGAGCATACAGCTCGTCAATGAGGTATTGGCGATACAATAGTCTGCGCCAGGTTTCGTCAAACAGTCCTGTTCGAGCATACAGCTCGTCACTGAGGTATTGGCGATACAATAGTCTGTGCCAAGTTTCGTCAAACAGTCCAGTTCGAGCATAGAGCTCGCCACTGAGGAATTGGCGATACAATAGTCTGTGCCAGGTTTCGTCAAACAGTTCTGTTCGAGAATACAGCTCGTCACTGAGGTATTGGCGATACAATGGTCTGTGCCAGGTTTCGTCAAACAGTCCTGTTCGAGAATACAGCTCGTCACTGAGGTATTGGCGATACAATGGTCTGTGCCAGGTTTCATCAAACAGTCCAGTTCGAGCATACAGCTCGTCACTGAGGTATTGGCGATACAATGGTCTGTGCCAGGTTTCGGCAAACAGTCCAACCCGAGCATAGAGCTCGTCACTGAGGTATTGGCGATACAATAGTCTGCACCAGGTTTCGTCAAACAGTCCTGTTCGAGCATACAGCTCGTCACTGAGGTATTGGCGATACAATAGTCTGCGCCAGGTTTCGGCAAACAGTCCAGTTCGAGAATACAGCTCGTCACTGAGGTATTGGCGATACAATAGTCTGCACCAGGTTTCGTCAAACAGTCCTGTTCGAGAATACAGCTCGTCACTGAGGTATTGGCGATACAATAGTCTGCACCAGGTTTCGGCAAACAGTCCAGTTCGAGAATACAGCTCGTCACTGAGGTATTGGCGATACAATAGTCTGCGCCAGGTATCGTCAAACAGTCCTGTTCGAGAATACAGCTCGTCACTGAGGTATTGGCGATACAATAGTCTGCACCAGGTTTCGTCAAACAGTCCAGTTCGAGAATACAGCTCGTCACTGAGGTATTGGCGATACAATAGTCTGCGCCAGGTTTCGTCAAACAGTCCTGTTCGAGAATACAGCTCGTCACTGAGGTATTGGCGATACAATGGTCGGTGCCAGGTTTCATCAAACAGTCCAGTTCGAGCATACAGCTCGTCACTGAGGTATTGGCGATACAATGGTCTGTGCCAGGTTTCGGCAAACAGTCCAACCCGAGCATAGAGCTCGTCACTGAGGTATTGGCGATAAAATAGTCTGCACCAGGTTTCGTCAAACAGTCCTGTTCGAGCATACAGCTCGTCACTGAGGTATTGGCGATACAATAGTCTGCGCCAGGTTTCGGCAAACAGTCCACTTCGAGAATACAGCTCGTCACTGAGGCATTGGCGATACAATAGTCTGCGCCAGGTTTCGTCAAACAGTCCTGTTCGAGAATACAGCTCGTCACTGAGGTATTGGCGATACAATAGTCTGCGCCAGGTTTCGTCAAACTGTCCCGTTCGAGCATACAGCTCGTCACTGAGGTATTGGCGATACAATAGTCTGCGCCAGGTTTCGTCAAACAGTCCAGTTCGAGAATACAGCTCGTCACTGAGGTATTGGCGATACAATAGTCTGCGCCAGGTTTCGTCAAACAGTCCTGTTCGAGAATACAGCTCGTCACTGAGGTATTGGCGATACAGTAGTCTGCGCCAGGTTTCGTCAAACAGTCCTGTTCGAGAATACAGCTCGTCACTGAGGTATTGGCGATACAATAGTCTGCGCCAGGTTTCGTCAAACAGTCCTGTTCGAGAATACAGCTCGTCACTGAGGTATTGGCGATACAATAGTCTGCGCCAGGTTTCGTCAAACAGTCCTGTTCGAGAATACAGCTCGTCACTGAGGTATTGGCGATACAATAGTCTGCGCCAGGTTTCGTCAAACAGTCCTGTTCGAGCATACAGCTCGTCACTGAGGTATTGGCGATACAATAGTCTGCGCCAGGTATCGTCAAACAGTCCTGTTCGAGAATACAGCTCGTCACTGAGGTATTGGCGATACAATAGTCTGCGCCAGGTATCGTCAAACAGTCCAGCCCGAGCATACAGCTCGTCACTGAGGTATTGGCGATACAATAGTCTGCACCAGGTTTCGTCAAACAGTCCAGTTCGAGAATACAGCTCGTCACTGAGGTATTGGCGATACAATAGTCTGCGCCAGGTTTCGTCAAACAGTCCTGTTCGAGCATACAGCTCGTCACTGAGGTATTGGCAATACAATAGTCTGCGCCAGGTTTCGTCAAACAGTCCAGCCCGAGCATACAGCTCGTCACTGAGGTATTGGCGATACAATAGTCTGCGCCAGGTTTCGTCAAACAGTCCAGCCCGAGCATACAGCTCGTCACTGAGGTATTGGCGATACAATAGTCTGCGCCAGGTTTCGTCAAACAGTCCAGCGCGAGCATACAGCTCGTCACTGAGGTATTGGCGATACATGGTCTGCGCCAGGTTTCGTCAAACAGTCCTGTTCGAGCATACAGCTCGTCACTGAGGTATTGGCGATACAATAGTCTGCGCCTGGTATCGTCAAACAGCCCTGTTCGAGCATACAGCTCGTCACTGAGGTATTGGCGATACAATAGTCTGCGCCAGGTATCGTCAAACAGTCCTGTTCGAGCATACAGCTCGTCACTGAGGTATTGGCGATACAATGGTCTGTGCCAAGTTTCGTCAAACAGTCCTGTTCGAGCATACAGCTCGTCACTGAGGTATTGGCGATACAATAGTCTGAGCCAGGTATCGTCAAACAGTCCTGTTCGAGAATACAGCTCGTCACTGAGGTATTGGCGATACAATAGTCTGCGCCAGGTATCGTCAAACAGTCCAGTTCGAGAATACAGCTCGTCACTGAGGTATTGGCGATACAATAGTCTGCGCCAGGTATCGTCAAACAGTCCTGTTCGAGAATACAGCTCGTCACTTAGGTATTGGCGATGCAATGGTCGGTGCCAGGTTTCATCAAACAGTCCAGTTCGAGCATACAGCTCGTCACTGAGGTATTGGCGATACAATAGTCTGCACCAGGTTTCGTCAAACAGTCCAGCCCGAGCATACAGCTCGTCACTGAGGTATTGGCGATACAATAGTCTGCACCAGGTTTCGTCAAACAGTCCAGTTCGAGAATACAGCTCGTCACTGAGGTATTGGCGATACAATAGTCTGCGCCAGGTTTCGTCAAACAGTCCTGTTCGAGAATACAGCTCGTCACTGAGGTATTGGCGATACAATAGCCTGCGCCAGGTTTCGTCAAACAGTCCTGTTCGAGAATACAGCTCGTCACTGAGGTATTGGCGATACAATGGTCTTTGCCAGGTTTCATCAAACAGTCCAGTTCGAGCATACAGCTCGGCACTGAGGTATTGGCGATACAATGGTCCGTGCCAGGTTTCGTCAAACAGTCCTGTTCGAGCATACAGTTCGTCACTGAGGTATTGGCGATACAATGGTCCGTGCCAGGTTTCGTCAAACAGTCCTGTTCGAGTATACAGCTCGTAACTGAGGTATTGGCGATACAATGGTCCGTGCCAGGTTTCGTCAAACAGTCCTGTTCGAGCATACAGCTCGTCAGTGAGGTATTGGCGATACAATGGTCCGTGCCAGGTTTCGTCAAACAGTCCTGTTCGAGAATACAGCTCGTCACTGAGGTATTGGCGATACAATGGTCTGTGCCAGGTTTCGTCGAACAGTCCTGTTCGAGCATACAGCTCGTCAATGAGGTATTGGCGATACAATAGTCTGCGCCAGGTTTCGTCAAACAGTCCTGTTCGAGCATACAGCTCGTCACTGAGGTATTGGCGATACAATAGTCTGTGCCAAGTTTCGTCAAACAGTCCAGTTCGAGCATAGAGCTCGCCACTGAGGAATTGGCGATACAATAGTCTGTGCCAGGTTTCGTCAAACAGTTCTGTTCGAGAATACAGCTCGTCACTGAGGTATTGGCGATACAATGGTCTGTGCCAGGTTTCGTCAAACAGTCCTGTTCGAGAATACAGCTCGTCACTGAGGTATTGGCGATACAATGGTCTGTGCCAGGTTTCATCAAACAGTCCAGTTCGAGCATACAGCTCGTCACTGAGGTATTGGCGATACAATGGTCTGTGCCAGGTTTCGGCAAACAGTCCAACCCGAGCATAGAGCTCGTCACTGAGGTATTGGCGATACAATAGTCTGCACCAGGTTTCGTCAAACAGTCCTGTTCGAGCATACAGCTCGTCACTGAGGTATTGGCGATACAATAGTCTGCGCCAGGTTTCGGCAAACAGTCCAGTTCGAGAATACAGCTCGTCACTGAGGTATTGGCGATACAATAGTCTGCACCAGGTTTCGTCAAACAGTCCTGTTCGAGAATACAGCTCGTCACTGAGGTATTGGCGATACAATAGTCTGCACCAGGTTTCGGCAAACAGTCCAGTTCGAGAATACAGCTCGTCACTGAGGTATTGGCGATACAATAGTCTGCGCCAGGTATCGTCAAACAGTCCTGTTCGAGAATACAGCTCGTCACTGAGGTATTGGCGATACAATAGTCTGCACCAGGTTTCGTCAAACAGTCCAGTTCGAGAATACAGCTCGTCACTGAGGTATTGGCGATACAATAGTCTGCGCCAGGTTTCGTCAAACAGTCCTGTTCGAGAATACAGCTCGTCACTGAGGTATTGGCGATACAATAGTCTGCGCCAGGTTTCGTCAAACTGTCCAGTTCGAGCATACAGCTCGTCACTGAGGTTTTGGCGATACAATAGTCTGCACCAAATTTCGTCAAACAGTCCAGTTCGAGAATACAGCTCGTCACTGAAGTATTGGCGATACAATAGTCTGCGCCAGGTTTCGTCAAATAGTCCTGTTCGAGAATACAGCTCGTCACTGAGGTATTGGCGATACAATAGTCTGCGCCAGGTTTCGTCAAACTGTCCCGTTCGAGCATACAGCTCGTCACTGAGGTATTGGCGATACAATAGTCTGCGCCAGGTTTCGTCAAACAGTCCAGTTCGAGAATACAGCTCGTCACTGAGGTATTGGCGATACAATAGTCTGCACCAGGTTTCGTCAAACAGTCCTGTTCGAGAATAAGGCTCGTCACTGAGGTATGGCGATACAATAGTCTGCGCCAGGTTTCGTCAAACAGTCCAGTTCGAGCATACAGCTCGTCACTGAGGTATTGGCGATACAATAGTCTGCGCCAGGTTTCGTCAAACAGTCCTGTTCGAGAATACAGCTCGTCACTGAGGTATTGGCGATACAATAGTCTGCGCCAGGTTTCGTCAAACAGTCCACTTCGAGAATACAGCTCGTCACTGAGGCATTGGCGATACAATAGTCTGCGCCAGGTTTCGTCAAACAGTCCTGTTCGAGAATACAGCTCGTCACTGAGGTATTGGCGATACAATAGTCTGCGCCAGGTTTCGTCAAACTGTCCCGTTCGAGCATACAGCTCGTCACTGAGGTATTGGCGATACAATAGTCTGCGCCAGGTTTCGTCAAACAGTCCAGTTCGAGAATACAGCTCGTCACTGAGGTATTGGCGATACAATAGTCTGCGCCAGGTTTCGTCAAACAGTCCTGTTCGAGAATACAGCTCGTCACTGAGGTATTGGCGATACAGTAGTCTGCGCCAGGTTTCGTCAAACAGTCCAGTTCGAGCATACAGCTCGTCACTGAGGTATTGGCGATACAATAGTCTGCACCAGGTTTCGTCAAACAGTCCTGTTCGAGAATACAGCTCGTCACTGAGGTATTGGCGATACAATAGTCTGCGCCAGGTTTCGTCAAACAGTCCTGTTCGAGAATACAGCTCGTCACTGAGGTATTGGCGATACAATAGTCTGCGCCAGGTTTCGTCAAACAGTCCTGTTCGAGCATACAGCTCGTCACTGAGGTATTGGCGATACAATAGTCTGCGCCAGGTATCGTCAAACAGTCCTGTTCGAGAATACAGCTCGTCACTGAGGTATTGGCGATACAATAGTCTGCGCCAGGTATCGTCAAACAGTCCAGCCCGAGCATACAGCTCGTCACTGAGGTATTGGCGATACAATAGTCTGCACCAGGTTTCGTCAAACAGTCCAGTTCGAGAATACAGCTCGTCACTGAGGTATTGGCGATACAATAGTCTGCGCCAGGTTTCGTCAAACAGTCCTGTTCGAGCATACAGCTCGTCACTGAGGTATTGGCGATACAATAGTCTGCGCCAGGTTTCGTCAAACAGTCCAGCCCGAGCATAAAGCTCGTCACTGAGGTATTGGCGATACAATAGTCTGCGCCAGGTTTCGTCAAACAGTCCAGCCCGAGCATACAGCTCGTCACTGAGGTATTGGCGATACAATAGTCTGCGCCAGGTTTCGTCAAACAGTCCAGCCCGAGCATACAGCTCGTCACTGAGGTATTGGCGATACATGGTCTGCGCCAGGTTTCGTCAAACAGTCCTGTTCGAGCATACAGCTCGTCACTGAGGTATTGGCGATACAATAGTCTGCGCCTGGTATCGTCAAACAGCCCTGTTCGAGCATACAGCTCGTCACTGAGGTATTGGCGATACAATAGTCTGCGCCAGGTATCGTCAAACAGTCCTGTTCGAGCATACAGCTCGTCACTGAGGTATTGGCGATACAATGGTCTGGGCCAAGTTTCGTCAAACAGTCCCGTTCGAGCATACAGCTCGTCACTGAGGTATTGGCAATACAATAGTATGAGCCAGGTATCGTCAAACAGTCCTGTTCGAGAATACAGCTCGTCACTGAGGTATTGGCGATACAATAGTCTGCGCCAGGTATCGTCAAACAGTCCAGTTCGAGAATACAGCTCGTCACTGAGGTATTGGCGATACAATAGTCTGCGCCAGGTATCGTCAAACAGTCCTGTTCGAGAATACAGCTCGTCACTTAGGTATTGGCGATGCAATGGTCGGTGCCAGGTTTCATCAAACAGTCCAGTTCGAGCATACAGCTCGTCACTGAGGTATTGGCGATACAATAGTCTGCACCAGGTTTCGTCAAACAGTCCAGCCCGAGCATACAGCTCGTAACTGAGGTATTGGCGATACAATAGTCTGCACCAGGTTTCGTCAAACAGTCCAGTTCGAGAATACAGCTCGTCACTGAGGTATTGGCGATACAATAGTCTGCGCCAGGTTTCGTCAAACAGTCCTGTTCGAGAATACAGCTCGTCACTGAGGTATTGGCGATACAATAGCCTGCGCCAGGTTTCGTCAAACAGTCCTGTTCGAGAATACAGCTCGTCACTGAGGTATTGGCGATACAATGGTCTGTGCCAGGTTTCATCAAACAGTCCAGTTCGAGCATACAGCTCGGCACTGAGGTATTGGCGATACAATGGTCCGTGCCAGGTTTCGTCAAACAGTCCTGTTCGAGCATACAGTTCGTCACTGAGGTATTGGCGATACAATGGTCCGTGCCAGGTTTCGTCAAACAGTCCTGTTCGAGTATACAGCTCGTAACTGAGGTATTGGCGATACAATGGTCCGTGCCAGGTTTCGTCAAACAGTCCTGTTCGAGCATACAGCTCGTCAGTGAGGTATTGGCGATACAATGGTCCGTGCCAGGTTTCGTCAAACAGTCCTGTTCGAGAATACAGCTCGTCACTGAGGTATTGGCGATACAATGGTCTGTGCCAGGTTTCGTCGAACAGTCCAGTTCGAGCATACAGCTCGTCACTGAGGTATTGGCGATACAATAGTCTGCGCCAGGTTTCGTCAAACAGTCCTGTTCGAGCATACAGCTCGTCACTCAGGTATTGGCGATACAATAGTCTGTGCCAAGTTTCGTCAAACAGTCCAATTCGAGCATAGAGCTCGTCACTGAGGTTTCGGCGATACAATAGTCTGTGCCAGGTTTCGTCAAACAGTTCTGTTCGAGAATACAGCTCGTCACTGAGGTATTGGCGATACAATGGTCTGTGCCAGGTTTCGTCAAACAGTCCTGTTCGAGAATACAGCTCGTCACTGAGGTATTGGCGATACAATGGTCTGTGCCAGGTTTCATCAAACAGTCCAGTTCGAGCATACAGCTCGTCACTGAGGTATTGGCGATACAATAGTCTGTGCCAGGTTTCGTCAAACAGTCCTGTTCGAGCATACAGCTCGTCACTGAGGTATTGGCGATACAATAGTCTGTGCCAGGTTTCGGCAAACAGTCCAACCCGAGCATACAGCTCGTCACTGAGATATTGGCGATACAATGGTCTGTGCCAGGTATCGGCAAACAGTCCAACCCGAGCATAGAGCTCGTCACTGAGGTATTGGCGATACAATAGTCTGCACCAGGTTTCGTCAAACAGTCCTGTTCGAGCATACAGCTCGTCACTGAGGTATTGGCGATACAATAGTCTGCGCCAGGTTTCGGCAAACAGTCCAGTTCGAGTATACAGCTCGTCACTGAGGTATTGGCGATACAATAGTCTGCACCAGGTTTCGTCAAACAGTCCTGTTCGAGAATACAGCTCGTCACTGAGGTATTGGCGATAAATAGTTTGCACCAGGTTTCGGCAAACAGTCCAGTTCGAGAATACAGCTCGTCACTGATGTATTGGCGATACAATAGTCTGCGCCAGGTTTCGTCAAACAGTCCTGTTCGAGAATACAGCTCGTCACTGAGGTATTGGCGATACAATAGTCTGCACCAGGTTTCATCAAACAGTCCAGTTCGAGAATACAGCTCGTCACTGAGGTATTGGCGATACAATAGTCTGCGCCAGGTTTCGTCAAACAGTCCTGTTCGAGAATACAGCTCGTCACTGAGGTATTGGCGATACAATAGTCTGCGCCAGGTTTCGTCAAACAGTCCAGCCCGAGCATACAGCTCGTCACTGAGGTATTGGCAATACAATAGTCTGCACCAGGTTTCGGCAAACAGTCCAACCCGAGCATACAGCTCGTCACTGAGGTATTGGCGATACAATAGTCTGCGCCAGGTTTCGGCAAACAGTCCAACCCGAGCATACAGCTCGTCACTGAGGTATTGGCGATACAATAGTCTGCACCAGGTTTCGTCAAACAGTCCAGTTCGAGAATACAGCTCGTCACTGAGGTATTGGCGATACAATAGTCTGCGCCAGGTTTCGTCAAACAGTCCTGTTCGAGAATACAGCTCGTCACTGAGGTATTGGCGATACAATAGTCTGCGCCAGGTTTCGTCAAACAGTCCAGTTCGAGAATACAGCTCGTCACTGAGGCATTGGCGATACAATAGTCTGCGCCAGGTTTCGTCAAACAGTCCTGTTCGAGCATACAGCTCGTCACTGAGGTATTGGCGATACAATGGTCCGTGCCAGGTTTCGTCAAACAGTCCTGTTCGAGTATACAGCTCGTAACTGAGGTATTGGCGATACAATGGTCCGTGCCAGGTTTCGTCAAACAGTCCTGTTAGAGCATACAGCTCGTCAGTGAGGTATTGGCGATACAATGGTCCGTGCCAGGTTTCGTCAAACAGTCCTGTTCGAGAATACAGCTCGTCACTGAGGTATTGGCGATACAATGGTCTGTGCCAGGTTTCGTCGAACAGTCCTGTTCGAGCATACAGCTCGTCAATGAGGTATTGGCGATACAATAGTCTGCGCCAGGTTTCGTCAAACAGTCCTGTTCGAGCATTCAGCTCGTCACTGAGGTATTGGCGATACAATAGTCTGTGCCAAGTTTCGTCAAACAGTCCAGTTCGAGCATAGAGCTCGCCACTGAGGAATTGGCGATACAATAGTCTGTGCCAGGTTTCGTCAAACAGTTCTGTTCGAGAATACAGCTCGTCACTGAGGTATTGGCGATACAATGGTCTGTGCCAGGTTTCGTCAAACAGTCCTGTTCGAGAATACAGCTCGTCACTGAGGTATTGGCGATACAATGGTCTGTGCCAGGTTTCATCAAACAGTCCAGTTCGAGCATACAGCTCGTCACTGAGGTATTGGCGATACAATGGTCTGTGCCAGGTTTCGGCAAACAGTCCAACCCGAGCATAGAGCTCGTCACTGAGGTATTGGCGATACAATAGTCTGCACCAGGTTTCGTCAAACAGTCCTGTTCGAGCATACAGCTCGTCACTGAGGTATTGGCGATACAATAGTCTGCGCCAGGTTTCGGCAAACAGTCCAGTTCGAGAATACAGCTCGTCACTGAGGTATTGGCGATACAATAGTCTGCACCAGGTTTCGTCAAACAGTCCTGTTCGAGAATACAGCTCGTCACTGAGGTATTGGCGATACAATAGTCTGCACCAGGTTTCGGCAAACAGTCCAGTTCGAGAATACAGCTCGTCACTGAGGTATTGGCGATACAATAGTCTGCGCCAGGTATCGTCAAACAGTCCTGTTCGAGAATACAGCTCGTCACTGAGGTATTGGCGATACAATAGTCTGCACCAGGTTTCGTCAAACAGTCCAGTTCGAGAATACAGCTCGTCACTGAGGTATTGGCGATACAATAGTCTGCGCCAGGTTTCGTCAAACAGTCCTGTTCGAGAATACAGCTCGTCACTGAGGTATTGGCGATACAATAGTCTGCGCCTGGTTTCGTCAAACTGTCCAGTTCGAGCATACAGCTCGTCACTGAGGTTTTGGCGATACAATAGTCTGCACCAAATTTCGTCAAACAGTCCAGTTCGAGAATACAGCTCGTCACTGAAGTATTGGCGATACAATAGTCTGCGCCAGGTTTCGTCAAACAGTCCTGTTCGAGAATACAGCTCGTCACTGAGGTATTGGCGATACAATAGTCTGCGCCAGGTTTCGTCAAACTGTCCCGTTCGAGCATACAGCTCGTCACTGAGGTATTGGCGATACAATAGTCTGCGCCAGGTTTCGTCAAACAGTCCAGTTCGAGAATACAGCTCGTCACTGAGGTATTGGCGATACAATAGTCTGCACCAGGTTTCGTCAAACAGTCCTGTTCGAGAATAAGGCTCGTCACTGAGGTATGGCGATACAATAGTCTGCGCCAGGTTTCGTCAAACAGTCCAGTTCGAGCATACAGCTCGTCACTGAGGTATTGGCGATACAATAGTCTGCGCCAGGTTTCGTCAAACAGTCCTGTTCGAGAATACAGCTCGTCACTGAGGTATTGGCGATACAATAGTCTGCGCCAGGTTTCGTCAAACAGTCCACTTCGAGAATACAGCTCGTCACTGAGGCATTGGCGATACAATAGTCTGCGCCAGGTTTCGTCAAACAGTCCTGTTCGAGAATACAGCTCGTCACTGAGGTATTGGCGATACAATAGTCTGCGCCAGGTTTCGTCAAACTGTCCCGTTCGAGCATACAGCTCGTCACTGAGGTATTGGCGATACAATAGTCTGCGCCAGGTTTCGTCAAACAGTCCAGTTCGAGAATACAGCTCGTCACTGAGGTATTGGCGATACAATAGTCTGCGCCAGGTTTCGTCAAACAGTCCTGTTCGAGAATACAGCTCGTCACTGAGGTATTGGCGATACAATAGTCTGCGCCAGGTATCGTCAAACAGTCCTGTTCGAGAATACAGCTCGTCACTTAGGTATTGGCGATGCAATGGTCGGTGCCAGGTTTCATCAAACAGTCCAGTTCGAGCATACAGCTCGTCACTGAGGTATTGGCGATACAATAGTCTGCACCAGGTTTCGTCAAACAGTCCAGCCCGAGCATACAGCTCGTAACTGAGGTATTGGCGATACAATAGTCTGCACCAGGTTTCGTCAAACAGTCCAGTTCGAGAATACAGCTCGTCACTGAGGTATTGGCGATACAATAGTCTGCGCCAGGTTTCGTCAAACAGTCCTGTTCGAGAATACAGCTCGTCACTGAGGTATTGGCGATACAATAGCCTGCGCCAGGTTTCGTCAAACAGTCCTGTTCGAGAATACAGCTCGTCACTGAGGTATTGGCGATACAATGGTCTGTGCCAGGTTTCATCAAACAGTCCAGTTCGAGCATACAGCTCGGCACTGAGGTATTGGCGATACAATGGTCCGTGCCAGGTTTCGTCAAACAGTCCTGTTCGAGCATACAGTTCGTCACTGAGGTATTGGCGATACAATGGTCCGTGCCAGGTTTCGTCAAACAGTCCTGTTCGAGTATACAGCTCGTAACTGAGGTATTGGCGATACAATGGTCCGTGCCAGGTTTCGTCAAACAGTCCTGTTCGAGCATACAGCTCGTCAGTGAGGTATTGGCGATACAATGGTCCGTGCCAGGTTTCGTCAAACAGTCCTGTTCGAGAATACAGCTCGTCACTGAGGTATTGGCGATACAATGGTCTGTGCCAGGTTTCGTCGAACAGTCCAGTTCGAGCATACAGCTCGTCACTGAGGTATTGGCGATACAATAGTCTGCGCCAGGTTTCGTCAAACAGTCCTGTTCGAGCATACAGCTCGTCACTCAGGTATTGGCGATACAATAGTCTGTGCCAAGTTTCGTCAAACAGTCCAGTTCGAGCATAGAGCTCGTCACTGAGGTTTCGGCGATACAATAGTCTGTGCCAGGTTTCGTCAAACAGTTCTGTTCGAGAATACAGCTCGTCACTGAGGTATTGGCGATACAATGGTCTGTGCCAGGTTTCGTCAAACAGTCCTGTTCGAGAATACAGCTCGTCACTGAGGTATTGGCGATACAATGGTCTGTGCCAGGTTTCATCAAACAGTCCAGTTCGAGCATACAGCTCGTCACTGAGGTATTGGCGATACAATAGTCTGTGCCAGGTTTCGTCAAACAGTCCTGTTCGAGCATACAGCTCGTCACTGAGGTATTGGCGATACAATAGTCTGTGCCAGGTTTCGGCAAACAGTCCAACCCGAGCATACAGCTCGTCACTGAGATATTGGCGATACAATGGTCTGTGCCAGGTATCGGCAAACAGTCCAACCCGAGCATAGAGCTCGTCACTGAGGTATTGGCGATACAATAGTCTGCACCAGGTTTCGTCAAACAGTCCTGTTCGAGCATACAGCTCGTCACTGAGGTATTGGCGATACAATAGTCTGCGCCAGGTTTCGGCAAACAGTCCAGTTCGAGTATACAGCTCGTCACTGAGGTATTGGCGATACAATAGTCTGCACCAGGTTTCGTCAAACAGTCCTGTTCGAGAATACAGCTCGTCACTGAGGTATTGGCGATAAATAGTTTGCACCAGGTTTCGGCAAACAGTCCAGTTCGAGAATACAGCTCGTCACTGATGTATTGGCGATACAATAGTCTGCGCCAGGTTTCGTCAAACAGTCCTGTTCGAGAATACAGCTCGTCACTGAGGTATTGGCGATACAATAGTCTGCACCAGGTTTCATCAAACAGTCCAGTTCGAGAATACAGCTCGTCACTGAGGTATTGGCGATACAATAGTCTGCGCCAGGTTTCGTCAAACAGTCCTGTTCGAGAATACAGCTCGTCACTGAGGTATTGGCGATACAATAGTCTGCGCCAGGTTTCGTCAAACAGTCCAGCCCGAGCATACAGCTCGTCACTGAGGTATTGGCAATACAATAGTCTGCACCAGGTTTCGGCAAACAGTCCAACCCGAGCATACAGCTCGTCACTGAGGTATTGGCGATACAATAGTCTGCGCCAGGTTTCGGCAAACAGTCCAACCCGAGCATACAGCTCGTCACTGAGGTATTGGCGATACAATAGTCTGCACCAGGTTTCGTCAAACAGTCCAGTTCGAGAATACAGCTCGTCACTGAGGTATTGGCGATACAATAGTCTGCGCCAGGTTTCGTCAAACAGTCCTGTTCGAGAATACAGCTCGTCACTGAGGTATTGGCGATACAATAGTCTGCGCCAGGTTTCGTCAAACAGTCCAGTTCGAGAATACAGCTCGTCACTGAGGCATTGGCGATACAATAGTCTGCGCCAGGTTTCGTCAAACAGTCCTGTTCGAGCATACAGCTCGTCACTGAGGTATTGGCGATACAATGGTCCGTGCCAGGTTTCGTCAAACAGTCCTGTTCGAGTATACAGCTCGTAACTGAGGTATTGGCGATACAATGGTCCGTGCCAGGTTTCGTCAAACAGTCCTGTTAGAGCATACAGCTCGTCAGTGAGGTATTGGCGATACAATGGTCCGTGCCAGGTTTCGTCAAACAGTCCTGTTCGAGAATACAGCTCGTCACTGAGGTATTGGCGATACAATGGTCTGTGCCAGGTTTCGTCGAACAGTCCTGTTCGAGCATACAGCTCGTCAATGAGGTATTGGCGATACAATAGTCTGCGCCAGGTTTCGTCAAACAGTCCTGTTCGAGCATTCAGCTCGTCACTGAGGTATTGGCGATACAATAGTCTGTGCCAAGTTTCGTCAAACAGTCCAGTTCGAGCATAGAGCTCGCCACTGAGGAATTGGCGATACAATAGTCTGTGCCAGGTTTCGTCAAACAGTTCTGTTCGAGAATACAGCTCGTCACTGAGGTATTGGCGATACAATGGTCTGTGCCAGGTTTCGTCAAACAGTCCTGTTCGAGAATACAGCTCGTCACTGAGGTATTGGCGATACAATGGTCTGTGCCAGGTTTCATCAAACAGTCCAGTTCGAGCATACAGCTCGTCACTGAGGTATTGGCGATACAATGGTCTGTGCCAGGTTTCGGCAAACAGTCCAACCCGAGCATAGAGCTCGTCACTGAGGTATTGGCGATACAATAGTCTGCACCAGGTTTCGTCAAACAGTCCTGTTCGAGCATACAGCTCGTCACTGAGGTATTGGCGATACAATAGTCTGCGCCAGGTTTCGGCAAACAGTCCAGTTCGAGAATACAGCTCGTCACTGAGGTATTGGCGATACAATAGTCTGCACCAGGTTTCGTCAAACATTCCTGTTCGAGAATACAGCTCGTCACTGAGGTATTGGCGATACAATAGTCTGCACCAGGTTTCGGCAAACAGTCCAGTTCGAGAATACAGCTCGTCACTGAGGTATTGGCGATACAATAGTCTGCGCCAGGTATCGTCAAACAGTCCTGTTCGAGAATACAGCTCGTCACTGAGGTATTGGCGATACAATAGTCTGCACCAGGTTTCGTCAAACAGTCCAGTTCGAGAATACAGCTCGTCACTGAGGTATTGGCGATACAATTGTCTGCGCCAGGTTTCGTCAAACAGTCCTGTTCGAGAATACAGCTCGTCACTGAGGTATTGGCGATACAATAGTCTGCGCCTGGTTTCGTCAAACTGTCCAGTTCGAGCATACAGCTCGTCACTGAGGTTTTGGCGATACAATAGTCTGCACCAAATTTCGTCAAACAGTCCAGTTCGAGAATACAGCTCGTCACTGAAGTATTGGCGATACAATAGTCTGCGCCAGGTTTCGTCAAACAGTCCTGTTCGAGAATACAGCTCGTCACTGAGGTATTGGCGATACAATAGTCTGCGCCAGGTTTCGTCAAACTGTCCCGTTCGAGCATACAGCTCGTCACTGAGGTATTGGCGATACAATAGTCTGCGCCAGGTTTCGTCAAACAGTCCAGTTCGAGAATACAGCTCGTCACTGAGGTATTGGCGATACAATAGTCTGCACCAGGTTTCGTCAAACAGTCCTGTTCGAGAATAAGGCTCGTCACTGAGGTATGGCGATACAATAGTCTGCGCCAGGTTTCGTCAAACAGTCCAGTTCGAGCATACAGCTCGTCACTGAGGTATTGGCGATACAATAGTCTGCGCCAGGTTTCGTCAAACAGTCCTGTTCGAGAATACAGCTCGTCACTGAGGTATTGGCGATACAATAGTCTGCGCCAGGTTTCGTCAAACAGTCCACTTCGAGAATACAGCTCGTCACTGAGGCATTGGCGATACAATAGTCTGCGCCAGGTTTCGTCAAACAGTCCTGTTCGAGAATACAGCTCGTCACTGAGGTATTGGCGATACAATAGTCTGCGCCAGGTTTCGTCAAACTGTCCCGTTCGAGCATACAGCTCGTCACTGAGGTATTGGCGATACAATAGTCTGCGCCAGGTTTCGTCAAACAGTCCAGTTCGAGAATACAGCTCGTCACTGAGGTATTGGCGATACAATAGTCTGCGCCAGGTTTCGTCAAACAGTCCTGTTCGAGAATACAGCTCGTCACTGAGGTATTGGCGATACAGTAGTCTGCGCCAGGTTTCGTCAAACAGTCCAGTTCGAGCATACAGCTCGTCACTGAGGTATTGGCGATACAATAGTCTGCACCAGGTTTCGTCAAACAGTCCTGTTCGAGAATACAGCTCGTCACTGAGGTATTGGCGATACAATAGTCTGCGCCAGGTTTCGTCAAACAGTCCTGTTCGAGAATACAGCTCGTCACTGAGGTATTGGCGATACAATAGTCTGCGCCAGGTTTCGTCAAACAGTCCTGTTCGAGCATACAGCTCGTCACTGAGGTATTGGCGATACAATAGTCTGCGCCAGGTATCGTCAAACAGTCCTGTTCGAGAATACAGCTCGTCACTGAGGTATTGGCGATACAATAGTCTGCGCCAGGTATCGTCAAACAGTCCAGCCCGAGCATACAGCTCGTCACTGAGGTATTGGCGATACAATAGTCTGCACCAGGTTTCGTCAAACAGTCCAGTTCGAGAATACAGCTCGTCACTGAGGTATTGGCGATACAATAGTCTGCGCCAGGTTTCGTCAAACAGTCCTGTTCGAGCATACAGCTCGTCACTGAGGTATTGGCGATACAATAGTCTGCGCCAGGTTTCGTCAAACAGTCCAGCCCGAGCATACAGCTCGTCACTGAGGTATTGGCGATACAATAGTCTGCGCCAGGTTTCGTCAAACAGTCCAGCCCGAGCATACAGCTCGTCACTGAGGTATTGGCGATACAATAGTCTGCGCCAGGTTTCGTCAAACAGTCCAGCCCGAGCATACAGCTCGTCACTGAGGTATTGGCGATACATGGTCTGCGCCAGGTTTCGTCAAACAGTCCTGTTCGAGCATACAGCTCGTCACTGAGGTATTGGCGATACAATAGTCTGCGCCTGGTATCGTCAAACAGCCCTGTTCGAGCATACAGCTCGTCACTGAGGTATTGGCGATACAATAGTCTGCGCCAGGTATCGTCAAACAGTCCTGTTCGAGCATACAGCTCGTCACTGAGGTATTGGCGATACAATGGTCTGGGCCAAGTTTCGTCAAACAGTCCTGTTCGAGCATACAGCTCGTCACTGAGGTATTGGCAATACAATAGTCTGAGCCAGGTATCGTCAAACAGTCCTGTTCGAGAATACAGCTCGTCACTGAGGTATTGGCGATACAATAGTCTGCGCCAGGTATCGTCAAACAGTCCAGTTCGAGAATACAGCTCGTCACTGAGGTATTGGCGATACAATAGTCTGCGCCAGGTATCGTCAAACAGTCCTGTTCGAGAATACAGCTCGTCACTTAGGTATTGGCGATGCAATGGTCGGTGCCAGGTTTCATCAAACAGTCCAGTTCGAGCATACAGCTCGTCCCTGAGGTATTGGCGATACAATAGTCTGCACCAGGTTTCGTCAAACAGTCCAGCCCGAGCATACAGCTCGTAACTGAGGTATTGGCGATACAATAGTCTGCACCAGGTTTCGTCAAACAGTCCAGTTCGAGAATACAGCTCGTCACTGAGGTATTGGCGATACAATAGTCTGCGCCAGGTTTCGTCAAACAGTCCTGTTCGAGAATACAGCTCGTCACTGAGGTATTGGCGATACAATAGCCTGCGCCAGGTTTCGTCAAACAGTCCTGTTCGAGAATACAGCTCGTCACTGAGGTATTGGCGATACAATGGTCTGTGCCAGGTTTCATCAAACAGTCCAGTTCGAGCATACAGCTCGGCACTGAGGTATTGGCGATACAATGGTCCGTGCCAGGTTTCGTCAAACAGTCCTGTTCGAGCATACAGTTCGTCACTGAGGTATTGGCGATACAATGGTCCGTGCCAGGTTTCGTCAAACAGTCCTGTTCGAGTATACAGCTCGTAACTGAGGTATTGGCGATACAATGGTCCGTGCCAGGTTTCGTCAAACAGTCCTGTTCGAGCATACAGCTCGTCAGTGAGGTATTGGCGATACAATGGTCCGTGCCAGGTTTCGTCAAACAGTCCTGTTCGAGAATACAGCTCGTCACTGAGGTATTGGCGATACAATGGTCTGTGCCAGGTTTCGTCGAACAGTCCAGTTCGAGCATACAGCTCGTCACTGAGGTATTGGCGATACAATAGTCTGCGCCAGGTTTCGTCAAACAGTCCTGTTCGAGCATACAGCTCGTCACTCAGGTATTGGCGATACAATAGTCTGTGCCAAGTTTCGTCAAACAGTCCAGTTCGAGCATAGAGCTCGTCACTGAGGTTTCGGCGATACAATAGTCTGTGCCAGGTTTCGTCAAACAGTTCTGTTCGAGAATACAGCTCGTCACTGAGGTATTGGCGATACAATGGTCTGTGCCAGGTTTCGTCAAACAGTCCTGTTCGAGAATACAGCTCGTCACTGAGGTATTGGCGATACAATGGTCTGTGCCAGGTTTCATCAAACAGTCCAGTTCGAGCATACAGCTCGTCACTGAGGTATTGGCGATACAATAGTCTGTGCCAGGTTTCGTCAAACAGTCCTGTTCGAGCATACAGCTCGTCACTGAGGTATTGGCGATACAATAGTCTGTGCCAGGTTTCGGCAAACAGTCCAACCCGAGCATACAGCTCGTCACTGAGATATTGGCGATACAATGGTCTGTGCCAGGTATCGGCAAACAGTCCAACCCGAGCATAGAGCTCGTCACTGAGGTATTGGCGATACAATAGTCTGCACCAGGTTTCGTCAAACAGTCCTGTTCGAGCATACAGCTCGTCACTGAGGTATTGGCGATACAATAGTCTGCGCCAGGTTTCGGCAAACAGTCCAGTTCGAGTATACAGCTCGTCACTGAGGTATTGGCGATACAATAGTCTGCACCAGGTTTCGTCAAACAGTCCTGTTCGAGAATACAGCTCGTCACTGAGGTATTGGCGATAAATAGTTTGCACCAGGTTTCGGCAAACAGTCCAGTTCGAGAATACAGCTCGTCACTGATGTATTGGCGATACAATAGTCTGCGCCAGGTTTCGTCAAACAGTCCTGTTCGAGAATACAGCTCGTCACTGAGGTATTGGCGATACAATAGTCTGCACCAGGTTTCATCAAACAGTCCAGTTCGAGAATACAGCTCGTCACTGAGGTATTGGCGATACAATAGTCTGCGCCAGGTTTCGTCAAACAGTCCTGTTCGAGAATACAGCTCGTCACTGAGGTATTGGCGATACAATAGTCTGCGCCAGGTTTCGTCAAACAGTCCAGCCCGAGCATACAGCTCGTCACTGAGGTATTGGCAATACAATAGTCTGCACCAGGTTTCGGCAAACAGTCCAACCCGAGCATACAGCTCGTCACTGAGGTATTGGCGATACAATAGTCTGCGCCAGGTTTCGGCAAACAGTCCAACCCGAGCATACAGCTCGTCACTGAGGTATTGGCGATACAATAGTCTGCACCAGGTTTCGTCAAACAGTCCAGTTCGAGAATACAGCTCGTCACTGAGGTATTGGCGATACAATAGTCTGCGCCAGGTTTCGTCAAACAGTCCTGTTCGAGAATACAGCTCGTCACTGAGGTATTGGCGATACAATAGTTTGCGCCAGGTTTCGTCAAACAGTCCAGTTCGAGAATACAGCTCGTCACTGAGGCATTGGCGATACAATAGTCTGCGCCAGGTTTCGTCAAACAGTCCTGTTCGAGCATACAGCTCGTCACTGAGGTATTGGCGATACAATAGTCTGCGCCAGGTTTCGTCAAACTGTCCAGTTCGAGCATACAGCTCGTCACTGAGGTATTGGCGATACAATAGTCTGCGCCAGGTTTCGTCAAACAGTCCAGTTCGAGAATACAGCTCGTCACTGAGGTATTGGCGATACAATAGTCTGCGCCAGGTTTCGTCAAACAGTCCAGTTCGAGCATACAGCTCGTCACTGAGGTATTGGCGATACAAAAGTCTGCGCCAAGTTTCGTCAAACAGTCCTGTTCGAGAATACAGCTCGTCACTGAGGTATTGGCGATACAATAGTCTGCGCCAGGTTTCGTCAAACAGTCCTGTTCGAGAATACAGCTCGTCACTGAGGTATTGGCGATACAATAGTCTGCGCCAGGTTTCGACAAACAGTCCTGTTCGAGCATACAGCTCGTCACTGAGGTATTGGCGATACAATAGCCTGCACCAGGTTTCGTCAAACAGTCCAGCCCGAGCATACAGCTCGTCACTGAGGTATTGGCGATACAATAGTCTGCGCCAGGTTTCGTCAAACAGTCCAGTTCGAGCATACAGCTCGTCACTGAGGTATTGGCGATACAAAAGTCTGCGCCAGGTTTCGTCAAACAGTCCAGTTCGAGAATACAGCTCGTTACTGAGGTATTGGCGATACAATAGTCTGCACCAGGTTTCGTCAAACAGTCCAGCCCGAGCATACAGCTCGTCACTGAGGTATTGGCGATACAATGGTCTGTGCCAGGTTTCGTCGAACAGTCCTGTTCGAGCGTACAGCTCATCACTGAGGTATTGGCGATACAATAGTCTGCGCCAGGTTTCGTCAAACAGTCCTGTTCGAGCATACAGCTCGTCACTCAGGTATTGGCGATACAATAGTCTGTGCCAAGTTTCGTCAAACAGTCCAGTTCGAGCATAGAGCTCGTCACTGAGGTTTCGGCGATACAATAGTCTGTGCCAGGTTTCGTCAAACAGTTCTGTTCGAGAATACAGCTCGTCACTGAGGTATTGGCGATACAATGGTCTGTGCCAGGTTTCGTCAAACAGTCCTGTTCGAGAATACAGCTCGTCACTGAGGTATTGGCGATACAATGGTCTGTGCCAGGTTTCATCAAACAGTCCAGTTCGAGCATACAGCTCGTCACTGAGGTATTGGCGATACAATAGTCTGTGCCAGGTTTCGTCAAACAGTCCTGTTCGAGCATACAGCTCGTCACTGAGGTATTGGCGATACAATAGTCTGTGCCAGGTTTCGGCAAACAGTCCAACCCGAGCATACAGCTCGTCACTGAGATATTGGCGATACAATGGTCTGTGCCAGGTATCGGCAAACAGTCCAACCCGACCATAGAGCTCGTCACTGAGGTATTGGCGATACAATAGTCTGCACCAGGTTTCGTCAAACAGTCCTGTTCGAGCATACAGCTCGTCACTGAGGTATTGGCGATACAATAGTCTGCGCCAGGTTTCGGCAAACAGTCCAGTTCGAGTATACAGCTCGTCACTGAGGTATTGGCGATACAATAGTCTGCACCAGGTTTCGTCAAACAGTCCTGTTCGAGAATACAGCTCGTCACTGAGGTATTGGCGATAAATAGTTTGCACCAGGTTTCGGCAAACAGTCCAGTTCGAGAATACAGCTCGTCACTGATGTATTGGCGATACAATAGTCTGCGCCAGGTTTCGTCAAACAGTCCTGTTCGAGAATACAGCTCGTCACTGAGGTATTGGCGATACAATAGTCTGCACCAGGTTTCATCAAACAGTCCAGTTCGAGAATACAGCTCGTCACTGAGGTATTGGCGATACAATAGTCTGCGCCAGGTTTCGTCAAACAGTCCTGTTCGAGAATACAGCTCGTCACTGAGGTATTGGCGATACAATAGTCTGCGCCAGGTTTCGTCAAACAGTCCAGCCCGAGCATACAGCTCGTCACTGAGGTATTGGCAATACAATAGTCTGCACCAGGTTTCGGCAAACAGTCCAACCCGAGCATACAGCTCGTCACTGAGGTATTGGCGATACAATAGTCTGCGCCAGGTTTCGGCCAACAGTCCAACCCGAGCATACAGCTCGTCACTGAGGTATTGGCGATACAATAGTCTGCACCAGGTTTCGTCAAACAGTCCAGTTCGAGAATAAAGCTCGTCACTGAGGCATTGGCGATACAATAGTCTGCGCCAGGTTTCGTCAAACAGTCCTGTTCGAGAATACAGCTCGTCACTGAGGTATTGGCGATACAATAGTCTGCGCCAGGTTTCGTCAAACAGTCCAGTTCGAGAATACAGCTCGTCACTGAGGCATTGGCGATACAATAGTCTGCGCCAGGTTTCGTCAAACAGTCCTGTTCGAGCATACAGCTCGTCACTGAGGTATTGGCGATACAATAGTCTGCGCCAGGTTTCGTCAAACTGTCCAGTTCGAGCATACAGCTCGTCACTGAGGTATTGGCGATACAATAGTCTGCGCCAGGTTTCGTCAAACAGTCCAGTTCGAGAATACAGCTCGTCACTGAGGTATTGGCGATACAATAGTCAGCGCCAGGTTTCGTCAAACAGTCCTGTTCGAGAATACAGCTCGTCACTGAGGTATTGGCGATACAATAGTCTGCGCCAGGTTTCGTCAAACAGTCCAGTTCGAGCATACAGCTCGTCACTGAGGTATTGGCGATACAAAAGTCTGCGCCAAGTTTCGTCAAACAGTCCTGTTCGAGAATACAGCTCGTCACTGAGGTATTGGCGATACAATAGTCTGCGCCAGGTTTCGTCAAACAGTCCTGTTCGAGAATACAGCTCGTCACTGAGGTATTGGCGATACAATAGTCTGCGCCAGGTTTCGACAAACAGTCCTGTTCGAGCATACAGCTCGTCACTGAGGTATTGGCGATACAATAGCCTGCACCAGGTTTCGTCAAACAGTCCAGCCCGAGCATACAGCTCGTCACTGAGGTATTGGCGATACAATAGTCTGCGCCAGGTTTCGGCAAACAGTCCAGTTCGAGCATACAGCTCGTCACTGAGGTATTGGCGATACAAAAGTCTGCGCCAGGTTTCGTCAAACAGTCCAGTTCGAGAATACAGCTCGTCACTGAGGTATTGGCGATACAATAGTCTGCACCAGGTTTCGTCAAACAGTCCAGCCTGAGCATACAGCTCGTCACTGAGGTATTGGCGATACAATAGTCTGCGCCAGGTATCGTCAAACAGTCCTGTTCGAGAATACAGCTCGTCACTGAGGTATTGGCGATACAATAGTCTGCGCCAGGTTTCGTCAAACAGTCCAGTTCGAGCATACAGCTCGTCACTGAGGTATTGGCGATACAATAGTCTGCGCCAGGTTTCGTCAAACAGTCCTGTTCGAGAATACAGCTCGTCACTGAGGTATTGGCGATACAATAGTCTGCGCCAGGTTTCGTCAAACAGTCCAGTTCGAGAATACAGCTCGTCACTGAGGAATTGGCGATACAATAGTCTGCGCCAGGTTTCGTCAAACAGTCCTGTTCGAGCATACAGCTCGTCACTGAGGTATTGGCGATACAATAGTCTGCGCCAGGTTTCGTCAAACTGTCCAGTTCGAGCATACAGCTCGTCACTGAGGTATTGGCGATACAATAGTCTGCGCCAGGTTTCGTCAAACAGTCCAGTTCGAGAATACAGCTCGTCACTGAGGTATTGGCGATACAATAGTCTGCGCCAGGTTTCGTCAAACAGTCCTGTTCGAGAATACAGCTCGTCACTGAGGTATTGGCGATACAATAGTCTGCGCCAGGTTTCGTCAAACAGTCCAGTTCGAGCATACAGCTCGTCACTGAGGTATTGGCGATACAATAGTCTGCGCCAGGTTTCGTCAAACAGTCCTGTTCGAGAATACAGCTCGTCACTGAGGTATTGGCGATACAATAGTCTGCGCCAGGTTTCGTCAAACAGTCCAGTTCGAGAATACAGCTCGTCACTGAGGCATTGGCGATACAATAGTCTGCGCCAGGTTTCGTCAAACAGTCCTGTTCGAGCATACAGCTCGTCACTGAGGTATTGGCGATACAATAGTCTGCGCCAGGTTTCGTCAAACTGTCCAGTTCGAGCATACAGCTCGTCACTGAGGTATTGGCGATACAATAGTCTGCGCCAGGTTTCGTCAAACAGTCCAGTTCGAGAATACAGCTCGTCACTGAGGTATTGGCGATACAATAGTCAGCGCCAGGTTTCGTCAAACAGTCCTGTTCGAGAATACAGCTCGTCACTGAGGTATTGGCGATACAATAGTCTGCGCCAGGTTTCGTCAAACTGTCCCGTTCGAGCATACAGCTCGTCACTGAGGTATTGGCGATACAATAGTCTGCGCCAGGTTTCGTCAAACAGTCCAGTTCGAGAATACAGCTCGTCACTGAGGTATTGGCGATACAATAGTCTGCACCAGGTTTCGTCAAACAGTCCTGTTCGAGAATAAGGCTCGTCACTGAGGTATTGGCGATACAATAGTCTGCGCCAGGTTTCGTCAAACAGTCCAGTTCGAGCATACAGCTCGTCACTGAGGTATTGGCGATACAATAGTCTGCGCCAGGTTTCGTCAAACAGTCCTGTTCGAGAATACAGCTCGTCACTGAGGTATTGGCGATACAATAGTCTGCGCCAGGTTTCGTCAAACAGTCCACTTCGAGAATACAGCTCGTCACTGAGGCATTGGCGATACAATAGTCTGCGCCAGGTTTCGTCAAACAGTCCTGTTCGAGAATACAGCTCGTCACTGAGGTATTGGCGATACAATAGTCTGCGCCAGGTTTCGTCAAACTGTCCCGTTCGAGAATACAGCTCGTCACTGAGGTATTGGCGATACAATAGTCTGCGCCAGGTTTCGTCAAACAGTCCAGTTCGAGAATACAGCTCGTCACTGAGGCATTGGCGATACAATAGTCTGCGCCAGGTTTCGTCAAACAGTCCTGTTCGAGCATACAGCTCGTCACTGAGGTATTGGCGATACAATAGTCTGCGCCAGGTTTCGTCAAACTGTCCAGTTCGAGCATACAGCTCGTCACTGAGGTATTGGCGATACAATAGTCTGCGCCAGGTTTCGTCAAACAGTCCAGTTCGAGAATACAGCTCGTCACTGAGGTATTGGCGATACAATAGTCTGCGCCAGGTTTCGTCAAACAGTCCTGTTCGAGAATACAGCTCGTCACTGAGGTATTGGCGATACAATAGTCTGCGCCAGGTTTCGTCAAACAGTCCAGTTCGAGCATACAGCTCGTCACTGAGATATTGGCGATACAATAGTCTGCGCCAGGTTTCGTCAAACAGTCCTGTTCGAGAATACAGCTCGTCACTGAGGTATTGGCGATACAATAGTCTGCGCCAGGTTTCGTCAAACAGTCCAGTTCGAGAATACAGCTCGTCACTGACGCATTGGCGATACAATCGTCTGCGCCAGGTTTCGTCAAACAGTCCTGTTCGAGCATACAGCTCGTCACTGAGGTATTGGCGATACAATAGTCTGCGCCAGGTTTCGTCAAACTGTCCAGTTCGAGCATACAGCTCGTCACTGAGGTATTGGCGATACAATAGTCTGCGCCAGGTTTCGTCAAACAGTCCAGTTCGAGAATACAGCTCGTCACTGAGGTATTGGCGATACAATAGTCAGCGCCAGGTTTCGTCAAACAGTCCTGTTCGAGAATACAGCTCGTCACTGAGGTATTGGCGATACAATAGTCTGCGCCAGGTTTCGTCAAACTGTCCCGTTCGAGCATACAGCTCGTCACTGAGGTATTGGCGATACAATAGTCTGCGCCAGGTTTCGTCAAACAGTCCAGTTCGAGAATACAGCTCGTCACTGAGGTATTGGCGATACAATAGTCTGCACCAGGTTTCGTCAAACAGTCCTGTTCGAGAATAAGGCTCGTCACTGAGGTATTGGCGATACAATAGTCTGCGCCAGGTTTCGTCAAACAGTCCAGTTCGAGCATACAGCTCGTCACTGAGGTATTGGCGATACAATAGTCTGCGCCAGGTTTCGTCAAACAGTCCTGTTCGAGAATACAGCTCGTCACTGAGGTATTGGCGATACAATAGTCTGCGCCAGGTTTCGTCAAACAGTCCACTTCGAGAATACAGCTCGTCACTGAGGCATTGGCGATACAATAGTCTGCGCCAGGTTTCGTCAAACAGTCCTGTTCGAGAATACAGCTCGTCACTGAGGTATTGGCGATACAATAGTCTGCGCCAGGTTTCGTCAAACTGTCCCGTTCGAGCATACAGCTCGTCACTGAGGTATTGGCGATACAATAGTCTGCGCCAGGTTTCGTCAAACAGTCCAGTTCGAGAATACAGCTCGTCACTGAGGTATTGGCGATACAATAGTCTGCGCCAGGTTTCGTCAAACAGTCCTGTTCGAGAATACAGCTCGTCACTGAGGTATTGGCGATACAATAGTCTGCGCCAGGTTTCGTCAAACAGTCCTGTTCGAGAATACAGCTCGTCACTGAGGTATTGGCGATACAATAGTCTGCGCCAGGTTTCGTCAAACAGTCCTGTTCGAGCATACAGCTCGTCACTGAGGTATTGGCGATACAATAGTCTGCGCCAGGTATCGTCAAACAGTCCTGTTCGAGAATACAGCTCGTCACTGAGGTATTGGCGATACAATAGTCTGCGCCAGGTATCGTCAAACAGTCCAGCCCGAGCATACAGCTCGTCACTGAGGTATTGGCGATACAATAGTCTGCACCAGGTTTCGTCAAACAGTCCAGTTCGAGAATACAGCTCGTCACTGAGGTATTGGCGATACAATAGTCTGCGCCAGGTTTCGTCAAACAGTCCTGTTCGAGCATACAGCTCGTCACTGAGGTATTGGCGATACAATAGTCTGCGCCAAGTTTCGTCAAACAGTCCAGCCCGAGCATACAGCTCGTCACTGAGGTATTGGCGATACAATAGTCTGCGCCAGGTTTCGTCAAACAGTCCAGCCCGAGCATACAGCTCGTCACTGAGGTATTGGCGATACAATAGTCTGCGCCAGGTTTCGTCAAACAGTCCAGCCCGAGCAAACAGCTCGTCACTGAGGTATTGGCGATATATGGTCTGCGCAAGGTTTCGTCAAACAGTCCTGTTCGAGCATAGAGCTCGTCACTGAGGTATTGGCGATACAATAGTCTGCGCCTGGTATCGTCAAACAGCCCTGTTCGAGCATACAGCTCGTCACTGAGGTATTGGCGATACAATAGTCTGCGCCAGGTATCGTCAAACAGTCCTGTTCGAGCATACAGCTCGTCACTGAGGTATTGGCGATACAATGGTCTGTGCCAAGTTTCGTCAAACAGTCCTGTTCGAGCATACAGCTCGTCACTGAGGTATTGGCGATACAATAGTCTGAGCCAGGTTTCGTCAAACAGTCCACTTCGAGAATACAGCTCGTCACTGAGGCATTGGCGATACAATAGTCTGCGCCAGGTTTCGTCAAACAGTCCTGTTCGAGAATACAGCTCGTCACTGAGGTATTGGCGATACAATAGTCTGCGCCAGGTTTCGTCAAACTGTCCCGTTCGAGAATACAGCTTGTCACTGAGGTATTGGCGATACAATAGTCTGCGCCAGGTTTCGTCAAACAGTCCAGTTCGAGAATACAGCTCGTCACTGAGGCATTGGCGATACAATAGTCTGCGCCAGGTTTCGTCAAACAGTCCTGTTCGAGCATACAGCTCGTCACTGAGGTATTGGCGATACAATAGTCTGCGCCAGGTTTCGTCAAACTGTCCAGTTCGAGCATACAGCTCGTCACTGAGGTATTGGCGATACAATAGTCTGCGCCAGGTTTCGTCAAACAGTCCAGTTCGAGAATACAGCTCGTCACTGAGGTATTGGCGATACAATAGTCTGCGCCAGGTTTCGTCAAACAGTCCTGTTCGAGAATACAGCTCGTCACTGAGGTATTGGCGATACAATAGTCTGCGCCAGGTTTCGTCAAACAGTCCAGTTCGAGCATACAGCTCGTCACTGAGGTATTGGCGATACAATAGTCTGCGCCAGGTTTCGTCAAACAGTCCTGTTCGAGAATACAGCTCGTCACTGAGGTATTGGCGATACAATAGTCTGCGCCAGGTTTCGTCAAACAGTCCAGTTCGAGAATACAGCTCGTCACTGAGGCATTGG
Organism: Meconema thalassinum; assembly: GCA_946902985.2. Lineage (NCBI taxonomy): Eukaryota > Metazoa > Arthropoda > Insecta > Orthoptera > Tettigoniidae > Meconema > Meconema thalassinum. The sequence goes on along the minus strand of OX336391.1, from coordinate 90,015,296 downwards.
CGATACAATAGTCTGCGCCAGGTTTCGTCAAACAGTCCTGTTCGAGCATACAGCTCGTCACTGAGGTATTGGCGATACAATAGTCTGCGCCAGGTTTCGTCAAACTGTCCAGTTCGAGCATACAGCTCGTCACTGAGGTATTGGCGATACAATAGTCTGCGCCAGGTTTCGTCAAACAGTCCAGTTCGAGAATACAGCTCGTCACTGAGGTATTGGCGATACAATAGTCAGCGCCAGGTTTCGTCAAACAGTCCTGTTCGAGAATACAGCTCGTCACTGAGGTATTGGCGATACAATAGTCTGCGCCAGGTTTCGTCAAACTGTCCCGTTCGAGCATACAGCTCGTCACTGAGGTATTGGCGATACAATAGTCTGCGCCAGGTTTCGTCAAACAGTCCAGTTCGAGAATACAGCTCGTCACTGAGGTATTGGCGATACAATAGTCTGCACCAGGTTTCGTCAAACAGTCCTGTTCGAGAATAAGGCTCGTCACTGAGGTATTGGCGATACAATAGTCTGCGCCAGGTTTCGTCAAACAGTCCAGTTCGAGCATACAGCTCGTCACTGAGGTATTGGCGATACAATAGTCTGCGCCAGGTTTCGTCAAACAGTCCTGTTCGAGAATACAGCTCGTCACTGAGGTATTGGCGATACAATAGTCTGCGCCAGGTTTCGTCAAACAGTCCACTTCGAGAATACAGCTCGTCACTGAGGCATTGGCGATACAATAGTCTGCGCCAGGTTTCGTCAAACAGTCCTGTTCGAGAATACAGCTCGTCACTGAGGTATTGGCGATACAATAGTCTGCGCCAGGTTTCGTCAAACAGTCCAGTTCGAGAATACAGCTCGTCACTGAGGTATTGGCGATACAATAGTCTGCGCCAGGTTTCGTCAAACAGTCCTGTTCGAGAATACAGCTCGTCACTGAGGTATTGGCGATACAATAGTCTGCACCAGGTTTCGTCAAACAGTCCTGTTCGAGAATAAGGCTCGTCACTGAGGTATTGGCGATACAATAGTCTGCGCCAGGTTTCGTCAAACAGTCCAGTTCGAGCATACAGCTCGTCACTGAGGTATTGGCGATACAATAGTCTGCGCCAGGTTTCGTCAAACAGTCCTGTTCGAGAATACAGCTCGTCACTGAGGTATTGGCGATACAATAGTCTGCGCCAGGTTTCGTCAAACAGTCCACTTCGAGAATACAGCTCGTCACTGAGGCATTGGCGATACAATAGTCTGCGCCAGGTTTCGTCAAACAGTCCTGTTCGAGAATACAGCTCGTCACTGAGGTATTGGCGATACAATAGTCTGCGCCAGGTTTCGTCAAACTGTCCCGTTCGAGCATACAGCTCGTCACTGAGGTATTGGCGATACAATAGTCTGCGCCAGGTTTCGTCAAACTGTCCCGTTCGAGCATACAGCTCGTCACTGAGGTATTGGCGATACAATAGTCTGCGCCAGGTTTCGTCAAACAGTCCAGTTCGAGAATACAGCTCGTCACTGAGGTATTGGCGATACAATAGTCTGCACCAGGTTTCGTCAAACAGTCCTGTTCGAGAATAAGGCTCGTCACTGAGGTATTGGCGATACAATAGTCTGCGCCAGGTTTCGTCAAACAGTCCAGTTCGAGCATACAGCTCGTCACTGAGGTATTGGCGATACAATAGTCTGCGCCAGGTTTCGTCAAACAGTCCTGTTCGAGAATACAGCTCGTCACTGAGGTATTGGCGATACAATAGTCTGCGCCAGGTTTCGTCAAACAGTCCACTGCGAGAATACAGCTCGTCACTGAGGCATTGGCGATACAATAGTCTGCGCCAGGTTTCGTCAAACAGTCCTGTTCGAGAATACAGCTCGTCACTGAGGTATTGGCGATACAATAGTCTGCGCCAGGTTTCGTCAAACTGTCCCGTTCGAGAATACAGCTCGTCACTGAGGTATTGGCGATACAATAGTCTGCGCCAGGTTTCGTCAAACAGTCCAGTTCGAGAATACAACTCGTCACTGAGGCATTGGCGATACAATAGTCTGCGCCAGGTTTCGTCAAACAGTCCTGTTCGAGCATACAGCTCGTCACTGAGGTATTGGCGATACAATAGTCTGCGCCAGGTTTCGTCAAACTGTCCAGTTCGAGCATACAGCTCGTCACTGAGGTATTGGCGATACAATAGTCTGCGCCAGGTTTCGTCAAACAGTCCAGTTCGAGAATACAGCTCGTCACTGAGGTATTGGCGATACAATAGTCTGCGCCAGGTTTCGTCAAACAGTCCTGTTCGAGAATACAGCTCGTCACTGAGGTATTGGCGATACAATAGTCTGCGCCAGGTTTCGTCAAACAGTCCAGTTCGAGCATACAGCTCGTCACTGAGATATTGGCGATACAATAGTCTGCGCCAGGTTTCGTCAAACAGTCCTGTTCGAGAATACAGCTCGTCACTGAGGTATTGGCGATACAATAGTCTGCGCCAGGTTTCGTCAAACAGTCCAGTTCGAGAATACAGCTCGTCACTGACGCATTGGCGATACAATCGTCTGCGCCAGGTTTCGTCAAACAGTCCTGTTCGAGCATACAGCTCGTCACTGAGGTATTGGCGATACAATAGTCTGCGCCAGGTTTCGTCAAACTGTCCAGTTCGAGCATACAGCTCGTCACTGAGGTATTGGCGATACAATAGTCTGCGCCAGGCTTCGTCAAACAGTCCAGTTCGAGAATACAGCTCGTCACTGAGGTATTGGCGATACAATAGTCAGCGCCAGGTTTCGTCAAACAGTCCTGTTCGAGAATACAGCTCGTCACTGAGGTATTGGCGATACAATAGTCTGCGCCAGGTTTCGTCAAACTGTCCCGTTCGAGCATACAGCTCGTCACTGAGGTATTGGCGATACAATAGTCTGCGCCAGGTTTCGTCAAACAGTCCAGTTCGAGAATACAGCTCGTCACTGAGGTATTGGCGATACAATAGTCTGCACCAGGTTTCGTCAAACAGTCCTGTTCGAGAATAAGGCTCGTCACTGAGGTATTGGCGATACAATAGTCTGCGCCAGGTTTCGTCAAACAGTCCAGTTCGAGCATACAGCTCGTCACTGAGGTATTGGCGATACAATAGTCTGCGCCAGGTTTCGTCAAACAGTCCTGTTCGAGAATACAGCTCGTCACTGAGGTATTGGCGATACAATAGTCTGCGCCAGGTTTCGTCAAACAGTCCACTTCGAGAATACAGCTCGTCACTGAGGCATTGGCGATACAATAGTCTGCGCCAGGTTTCGTCAAACAGTCCTGTTCGAGAATACAGCTCGTCACTGAGGTATTGGCGATACAATAGTCTGCGCCAGGTTTCGTCAAACTGTCCCGTTCGAGCATACAGCTCGTCACTGAGGTATTGGCGATACAATAGTCTGCGCCAGGTTTCGTCAAACAGTCCAGTTCGAGAATACAGCTCGTCACTGAGGTATTGGCGATACAATAGTCTGCGCCAGGTTTCGTCAAACAGTCCTGTTCGAGAATACAGCTCGTCACTGAGGTATTGGCGATACAGTAGTCTGCGCCAGGTTTCGTCAAACAGTCCAGTTCGAGCATACAGCTCGTCACTGAGGTATTGGCGATACAATAGTCTGCGCCAGGTTTCGTCAAACAGTCCTGTTCGAGAATACAGCTCGTCACTGAGGTATTGGCGATACAATAGTCTGCGCCAGGTTTCGTCAAACAGTCCTGTTCGAGAATACAGCTCGTCACTGAGGTATTGGCGATACAATAGTCTGCGCCAGGTTTCGTCAAACAGTCCTGTTCGAGCATACAGCTCGTCACTGAGGTATTGGCGATACAATAGTCTGCGCCAGGTATCGTCAAACAGTCCTGTTCGAGAATACAGCTCGTCACTGAGGTATTGGCGATACAATAGTCTGCGCCAGGTATCGTCAAACAGTCCAGCCCGAGCATACAGCTCGTCACTGAGGTATTGGCGATACAATAGTCTGCACCAGGTTTCGTCAAACAGTCCAGTTCGAGAATACAGCTCGTCACTGAGGTATTGGCGATACAATAGTCTGCGCCAGGTTTCGTCAAACAGTCCTGTTCGAGCATACAGCTCGTCACTGAGGTATTGGCGAACCAATAGTCTGCGCCAAGTTTCGTCAAACAGTCCAGCCCGAGCATACAGCTCGTCACTGAGGTATTGGCGATACAATAGTCTGCGCCAGGTTTCGTCAAACAGTCCAGCCCGAGCATACAGCTCGTCACTGAGGTATTGGCGATACAATAGTCTGCGCCAGGTTTCGTCAAACAGTCCAGCCCGAGCAAACAGCTCGTCACTGAGGTATTGGCGATATATGGTCTGCGCCAGGTTTCGTCAAACAGTCCTGTTCGAGCATAGAGCTCGTCACTGAGGTATTGGCGATACAATAGTCTGCGCCTGGTATCGTCAAACAGCCCTGTTCGAGCATACAGCTCGTCACTGAGGTATTGGCGATACAATAGTCTGCGCCAGGTATCGTCAAACAGTCCTGTTCGAGCATACAGCTCGTCACTGAGGTATTGGCGATACAATGGTCTGTGCCAAGTTTCGTCAAACAGTCCTGTTCGAGCATACAGCTCGTCACTGAGGTATTGGCGATACAATAGTCTGAGCCAGGTTTCGTCAAACAGTCCACTTCGAGAATACAGCTCGTCACTGAGGCATTGGCGATACAATAGTCTGCGCCAGGTTTCGTCAAACAGTCCTGTTCGAGAATACAGCTCGTCACTGAGGTATTGGCGATACAATAGTCTGCGCCAGGTTTCGTCAAACTGTCCCGTTCGAGAATACAGCTTGTCACTGAGGTATTGGCGATACAATAGTCTGCGCCAGGTTTCGTCAAACAGTCCAGTTCGAGAATACAGCTCGTCACTGAGGCATTGGCGATACAATAGTCTGCGCCAGGTTTCGTCAAACAGTCCTGTTCGAGCATACAGCTCGTCACTGAGGTATTGGCGATACAATAGTCTGCGCCAGGTTTCGTCAAACTGTCCAGTTCGAGCATACAGCTCGTCACTGAGGTATTGGCGATACAATAGTCTGCGCCAGGTTTCGTCAAACAGTCCAGTTCGAGAATACAGCTCGTCACTGAGGTATTGGCGATACAATAGTCTGCGCCAGGTTTCGTCAAACAGTCCTGTTCGAGAATACAGCTCGTCACTGAGGTATTGGCGATACAATAGTCTGCGCCAGGTTTCGTCAAACAGTCCAGTTCGAGCATACAGCTCGTCACTGAGGTATTGGCGATACAATCGTCTGCGCCAGGTTTCGTCAAACAGTCCTGTTCGAGAATACAGCTCGTCACTGAGGTATTGGCGATACAATAGTCTGCGCCAGGTTTCGTCAAACAGTCGAGTTCGAGAATACAGCTCGTCACTGAGGCATTGGCGATACAATAGTCTGCGCCAGGTTTCGTCAAACAGTCCTGTTCGAGCATACAGCTCGTCACTGAGGTATTGGCGATACAATAGTCTGCGCCAGGTTTCGTCAAACTGTCCAGTTCGAGCATACGGCTCGTCACTGAGGTATTGGCGATACAATAGTCTGCGCCAGGTTTCGTCAAACAGTCCAGTTCGAGAATACAGCTCGTCACTGAGGTATTGGCGATACAATAGTCAGCGCCAGGTTTCGTCAAACAGTCCTGTTCGAGAATACAGCTCGTCACTGAGGTATTGGCGATACAATAGTCTGCGCCAGGTTTCGTCAAACTGTCCCGTTCGAGCATACAGCTCGTCACTGAGGTATTGGCGATACAATAGTCTGCGCCAGGTTTCGTCAAACAGTCCAGTTCGAGAATACAGCTCGTCACTGAGGTATTGGCGATACAATAGTCTGCACCAGGTTTCGTCAAACAGTCCTGTTCGAGAATAAGGCTCGTCACTGAGGTATTGGCGATACAATAGTCTGCGCCAGGTTTCGTCAAACAGTCCAGTTCGAGCATACAGCTCGTCACTGAGGTATTGGCGATACAATAGTCTGCGCCAGGTTTCGTCAAACAGTCCTGTTCGAGAATACAGCTCGTCACTGAGGTATTGGCGATACAATAGTCTGCGCCAGGTTTCGTCAAACAGTCCACTTCGAGAATACAGCTCGTCACTGAGGCATTGGCGATACAATAGTCTGCGCCAGGTTTCGTCAAACAGTCCTGTTCGAGAATACAGCTCGTCACTGAGGTATTGGCGATACAATAGTCTGCGCCAGGTTTCGTCAAACAGTCCAGTTCGAGAATACAGCTCGTCACTGAGGTATTGGCGATACAATAGTCTGCGCCAGGTTTCGTCAAACAGTCCTGTTCGAGAATACAGCTCGTCACTGAGGTATTGGCGATACAATAGTCTGCACCAGGTTTCGTCAAACAGTCCTGTTCGAGAATAAGGCTCGTCACTGAGGTATTGGCGATACAATAGTCTGCGCCAGGTTTCGTCAAACAGTCCAGTTCGAGCATACAGCTCGTCACTGAGGTATTGGCGATACAATAGTCTGCGCCAGGTTTCGTCAAACAGTCCTGTTCGAGAATACAGCTCGTCACTGAGGTATTGGCGATACAATAGTCTGCGCCAGGTTTCGTCAAACAGTCCACTTCGAGAATACAGCTCGTCACTGAGGCATTGGCGATACAATAGTCTGCGCCAGGTTTCGTCAAACAGTCCTGTTCGAGAATACAGCTCGTCACTGAGGTATTGGCGATACAATAGTCTGCGCCAGGTTTCGTCAAACTGTCCCGTTCGAGCATACAGCTCGTCACTGAGGTATTGGCGATACAATAGTCTGCGCCAGGTTTCGTCAAACAGTCCAGTTCGAGAATACAGCTCGTCACTGAGGTATTGGCGATACAATAGTCTGCGCCAGGTTTCGTCAAACAGTCCTGTTCGAGAATACAGCTCGTCACTGAGGTATTGGCGATACAGTAGTCTGCGCCAGGTTTCGTCAAACAGTCCAGTTCGAGCATACAGCTCGTCACTGAGGTATTGGCGATACAATAGTCTGCGCCAGGTTTCGTCAAACAGTCCTGTTCGAGAATACAGCTCGTCACTGAGGTATTGGCGATACAATAGTCTGCGCCAGGTTTCGTCAAACAGTCCTGTTCGAGAATACAGCTCGTCACTGAGGTATTGGCGATACAATAGTCTGCGCCAGGTTTCGTCAAACAGTCCTGTTCGAGCATACAGCTCGTCACTGAGGTATTGGCGATACAATAGTCTGCGCCAGGTATCGTCAAACAGTCCTGTTCGAGAATACAGCTCGTCACTGAGGTATTGACGATACAATAGTCTGCGCCAGGTATCGTCAAACAGTCCAGCCCGAGCATACAGCTCGTCACTGAGGTATTGGCGATACAATAGTCTGCACCAGGTTTCGTCAAACAGTCCAGTTCGAGAATACAGCTCGTCACTGAGGTATTGGCGATACAATAGTCTGCGCCAGGTTTCGTCAAACAGTCCTGTTCGAGCATACAGCTCGTCACTGAGGTATTGGCGATACAATAGTCTGCGCCAGGTTTCGTCAAACAGTCCAGCCCGAGCATACAGCTCGTCACTGAGGTATTGGCGATACAATAGTCTGCGCCAGGTTTCGTCAAACAGTCCAGCCCGAGCATACAGCTCGTCACTGAGGTATTGGCGATACAATAGTCTGCGCCAGGTTTCGTCAAACAGTCCAGCCCGAGCAAACAGCTCGTCACTGAGGTATTGGCGATATATGGTCTGCGCCAGGTTTCGTCAAACAGTCCTGTTCGAGCATAGAGCTCGTCACTGAGGTATTGGCGATACAATAGTCTGCGCCTGGTATCGTCAAACAGCCCTGTTCGAGCATACAGCTCGTCACTGAGGTATTGGCGATACAATAGTCTGCGCCAGGTATCGTCAAACAGTCCTGTTCGAGCATACAGCTCGTCACTGAGGTATTGGCGATAAAATGGTCTGTGCCAAGTTTCGTCAAACAGTCCTGTTCGAGCATACAGCTCGTCACTGAGGTATTGGCGATACAATAGTCTGAGCCAGGTATCGTCAAACAGTCCTGTTCGAGAATACAGCTCGTCACTGAGGTATTGGCGATACAATAGTCTGCGCCAGGTATCGTCAAACAGTCCAGTTCGAGAATACAGCTCGTCACTGAGGTATTGGCGATACAATAGTCTGCGCCAGGTATCGTCAAACAGTCCTGTTCGAGAATACAGCTCGTCACTTAGGTATTGGCGATGCAATGGTCGGTGCCAGGTTTCATCAAACAGTCCAGTTCGAGCATACAGCTCGTCACTGAGGTATTGGCGATACAATAGTCTGCACCAGGTTTCGTCAAACAGTCCAGCCCGAGCATACAGCTCGTCACTGAGGTATTGGCGATACAATAGTCTGCACCAGGTTTCGTCAAACAGTCCAGTTCGAGAATACAGCTCGTCACTGAGGTATTGGCGATACAATAGTCTGCGCCAGGTTTCGTCAAACAGTCCTGTTCGAGAATACAGCTCGTCACTGAGGTATTGGCGATACAATAGCCTGCGCCAGGTTTCGTCAAACAGTCCTGTTCGAGAATACAGCTCGTCACTGAGGTATTGGCGATACAATGGTCTGTGCCAGGTTTCATCAAACAGTCCAGTTCGAGCATACAGCTCGGCACTGAGGTATTGGCGATACAATGGTCCGTGCCAGGTTTCGTCAAACAGTCCTGTTCGAGCATACAGTTCGTCACTGAGGTATTGGCGATACAATGGTCCGTGCCAGGTTTCGTCAAACAGTCCTGTTCGAGTATACAGCTCGTAACTGAGGTATTGGCGATACAATGGTCCGTGCCAGGTTTCGTCAAACAGTCCTGTTCGAGCATACAGCTCGTCAGTGAGGTATTGGCGATACAATGGTCCGTGCCAGGTTTCGTCAAACAGTCCTGTTCGAGAATACAGCTCGTCACTGAGGTATTGGCGATACAATGGTCTGTGCCAGGTTTCGTCGAACAGTCCTGTTCGAGCGTACAGCTCATCACTGAGGTATTGGCGATACAATAGTCTGCGCCAGGTTTCGTCAAACAGTCCTGTTCGAGCATACAGCTCGTCACTCAGGTATTGGCGATACAATAGTCTGTGCCAAGTTTCGTCAAACAGTCCAGTTCGAGCATAGAGCTCGTCACTGAGGTTTCGGCGATACAATAGTCTGTGCCAGGTTTCGTCAAACAGTTCTGTTCGAGAATACAGCTCGTCACTGAGGTATTGGCGATACAATGGTCTGTGCCAGGTTTCGTCAAACAGTCCTGTTCGAGAATACAGCTCGTCACTGAGGTATTGGCGATACAATGGTCTGTGCCAGGTTTCATCAAACAGTCCAGTTCGAGCATACAGCTTGTCACTGAGGTATTGGCGATACAATAGTCTGTGCCAGGTTTCGTCAAACAGTCCTGTTCGAGCATACAGCTCGTCACTGAGGTATTGGCGATACAATAGTCTGTGCCAGGTATCGGCAAACAGTCCAACCCGAGCATAGAGCTCGTCACTGAGGTATTGGCGATACAATAGTCTGCACCAGGTTTCGTCAAAAAGTCCTGTTCGAGCATACAGCTCGTCACTGATGTATTGGCGATACAATAGTCTGCGCCAGGTTTCGGCAAACAGTCCAGTTCGAGTATACAGCTCGTCACTGAGGTATTGGCGATACAATAGTCTGCACCAGGTTTCGTCAAACAGTCCTGTTCGAGAATACAGCTCGTCACTGAGGTATTGGCGATAAATAGTTTGCACCAGGTTTCGGCAAACAGTCCAGTTCGAGAATACAGCTCGTCACTGATGTATTGGCGATACAATAATCTGCGCCAGGTTTCGTCAAACAGTCCTGTTTGAGAATACAGCTCGTCACTGAGGTATTGGCGATACAATAGTCTGCACCAGGTTTCGTCAAACAGTCCAGTTCGAGAATACAGCTCGTCACTGAGGTATTGGCGATACAATAGTCTGCGCCAGGTTTCGTCAAACAGTCCTGTTCGAGAATACAGCTCGTCACTGAGGTATTGGCGATACAATAGTCTGCGCCAGGTTTCGTCAAACAGTCCAGCCCGAGCATACAGCTCGTCACTGAGGTATTGGCGATACAATAGTCTGCACCAGGTTTCGGTAAACAGTCCAACCCGAGCATACAGCTCGTCACTGAGGTATTGGCGATACAATAGTCTGCGCCAGGTTTCGGCAAACAGTCCAACCCGAGCATACAGCTCGTCACTGAGGTATTGGCGATACAATAGTCTGCACCAGGTTTCGTCAAACAGTCCAGTTCGAGAATACAGCTCGTCACTGAGGTATTGGCGATACAATAGTCTGCGCCAGGTTTCGTCAAACAGTCCTGTTCGAGAATACAGCTCGTCACTGAGGTATTGGCGATACAATAGTCTGCGCCAGGTTTCGTCAAACAGTCCAGTTCGAGAATACAGCTCGTCACTGAGGCATTGGCGATACAATAGTCTGCGCCAGGTTTCGTCAAACAGTCCTGTTCGAGCATACAGCTCGTCACTGAGGTATTGGCGATACAATAGTCTGCGCCAGGATTCGTCAAACTGTCCAGTTCGAGCATACAGCTCGTCACTGAGGTATTGGCGATACAATAGTCTGCGCCAGGTTTCGTCAAACAGTCCAGTTCGAGAATACAGCTCGTCACTGAGGTATTGGCGATACAATAGTCAGCGCCAGGTTTCGTCAAACAGTCCTGTTCGAGAATACAGCTCGTCACTGAGGTATTGGCGATACAATAGTCTGCGCCAGGTTTCGTCAAACAGTCCAGTTCGAGCATACAGCTCGTCACTGAGGTTTTGGCGATACAAAAGTCTGCGCCAAGTTTCGTCAAACAGTCCTGTTCGAGAATACAGTTCGTCACTGAGGTATTGGCGATACAATAGTCTGCGCCAGGTTTCGTCAAACAGTCCTGTTCGAGAATACAGCTCGTCACTGAGGTATTGGCGATACAATAGTCTGCGCCAGGTTTCGACAAACAGTCCTGTTCGAGCATACAGCTCGTCACTGAGGTATTGGCGATACAATAGCCTGCACCAGGTTTCGTCAAACAGTCCAGCCCGAGCATACAGCTCGTCACTGAGGTATTGGCGATACAATAGTCTGCGCCAGGTTTCGTCAAACAGTCCAGTTCGAGCATACAGCTCGTCACTGAGGTATTGGCGATACAAAAGTCTGCGCCAGGTTTCGTCAAACAGTCCAGTTCGAGCATACAGCTCGTCACTGAGGTATTGGCGATACAATAGTCTGCACCAGGTTTCGTCAAACAGTCCAGCCCGAGCATACAGCTCGTCACTGAGGTATTGGCGATACAATAGTCTGCGCCAGGTATCGTCAAACAGTCCTGTTCGAGAATACAGCTCGTCACTGAGGTATTGGCGATACAATAGTCTGCGCCAGGTTTCGTCAAACAGTCCAGTTCGAGCATACAGCTCGTCACTGAGGTATTGGCGATACAATAGTCTGCGCCAGGTTTCGTCAAACAGTCCTGTTCGAGAATACAGCTCGTCACTGAGGCATTGGCGATACAATAGTCTGCGCCAGGTTTCGTCAAACAGTCCTGTTCGAGCATACAGCTCGTCACTGAGGTATTGGCGATACAATAGTCTGCGCCAGGTTTCGTCAAACTGTCCAGTTCGAGCATACAGCTCGTCACTGAGGTATTGGCGATACAATAGTCTGCGCCAGGTTTCGTCAAACAGTCCAGTTCGAGAATACAGCTCGTCACTGAGGTATTGGCGATACAATAGTCTGCGCCAGGTTTCGTCAAACAGTCCTGTTCGAGAATACAGCTCGTCACTGAGGTATTAGCGATACAATAGTCTGCGCCAGGTTTCGTCAAACAGTCCAGTTCGAGCATACAGCTCGTCACTGAGGTATTGGCGATACAATAGTCTGCGCCAGGTTTCGTCAAACAGTCCTGTTCGAGAATACAGCTCGTCACTGAGGTATTGGCGATACAATAGTCTGCGCCAGGTTTCGTCAAACAGTCCAGTTCGAGAATACAGCTCGTCACTGAGGCATTGGAGATACAATAGTCTGCGCCAGGTTTCGTCAAACAGTCCTGTTCGAGCATACAGCTCGTCACTGAGGTATTGGCGATACAATAGTCTGCGCCAGGTTTCGTCAAACTGTCCAGTTCGAGCATACAGCTCGTCACTGAGGTATTGGCGATACAATAGTCTGCGCCAGGTTTCGTCAAACAGTCCAGTTCGAGAATACAGCTCGTCACTGAGGTATTGGCGATACAATAGTCAGCGCCAGGTTTCGTCAAACAGTCCTGTTCGAGAATACAGCTCGTCACTGAGGTATTGGCGATACAATAGTCTGCGCCAGGTTTCGTCAAACAGTCCAGTTCGAGCATACAGCTCGTCACTGAGGTATTGGCGATACAAAAGTCTGCGCCAAGTTTCGTCAAACAGTCCTGTTCGAGAATACAGCTCGTCACTGAGGTATTGGCGATACAATAGTCTGCGCCAGGTTTCGTCAAACAGTCCTGTTCGAGAATACAGCTTGTCACTGAGGTATTGGCGATACAATAGTCTGCGCCAGGTTTCGACAAACAGTCCTGTTCGAGCATACAGCTCGTCACTGAGGTATTGGCGATACAATAGTCTGCACCAGGTTTCGTCAAACAGTCCAGCCCGAGCATACAGCTCGTCACTGAGGTATTGGCGATACAATAGTCTGCGCCAGGTTTCGTCAAACAGTCCAGTTCGAGCATACAGCTCGTCACTGAGGTATTGGCGATACAAAAGTCTGCGCCAGGTTTCGTCAAACAGTCCAGTTCGAGAATACAGCTCGTCACTGAGGTATTGGCGATACAATAGTCTGCACCAGGTTTCGTCAAACAGTCCAGCCTGAGCATACAGCTCGTCACTGAGGTATTGGCGATACAATAGTCTGCGCCAGGTATCGTCAAACAGTCCTGTTCGAGAATACAGCTCGTCACTGAGGTATTGGCGATACAATAGTCTGCGCCAGGTTTCGTCAAACAGTCCAGTTCGAGCATACAGCTCGTCACTGAGGTATTGGCGATACAATAGTCTGCGCCAGGTTTCGTCAAACAGTCCTGTTCGAGAATACAGCTCGTCACTGAGGTATTGGCGATACAATAGTCTGCGCCAGGTTTCGTCAAACAGTCCAGTTCGAGAATACAGCTCGTCACTGAGGCATTGGCGATACAATAGTCTGCGCCAGGTTTCGTCAAACAGTCCTGTTCGAGCCTACAGCTCGTCACTGAGGTATTGGCGATACAATAGTCTGCGCCAGGTTTCGTCAAACTGTCCAGTTCGAGCATACAGCTCGTCACTGAGGTATTGGCGATACAATAGTCTGCGCCAGGTTTCGTCAAACAGTCCAGTTCGAGAATACAGCTCGTCACTGAGGTATTGGCGATACAATAGTCTGCGCCAGGTTTCGTCAAACAGTCCTGATCGAGAATACAGCTCGTCACTGAGGTATTGGCGATACAATAGTCTGCGCCAGGTTTCGTCAAACAGTCCAGTTCGAGCATACAGCTCGTCACTGAGGTATTGGCGATACAAAAGTCTGCGCCAGGTTTCGTCAAACAGTCCTGTTCGAGAATACAGCTCGTCACTGAGGTATTGGCGATACAATAGTCTGCGCCAGGTTTCGTCAAACAGTCCTGTTCGAGAATACAGCTCGTCACTGAGGTATTGGCGATACAATAGTCTGCGCCAGGTTTCGACAAACAGTCCTGTTCGAGCATACAGCTCGTCACTGAGGTATTGGCGATACAATAGTCTGCACCAGGTTTCGTCAAACAGTCCAGCCCGAGCATACAGCTCGTCACTGAGGTATTGGCGATACAATAGTCTGCGCCAGGTATCGTCAAACAGTCCTGTTCGAGAATACAGCTCGTCACTGAGGTATTGGCGATACAAAAGTCCGTGCCAGGTTTCGTCAAACAGTCCTGTTCGAGCATACAGATTGCTGCTGTGTCAGCCGGTGCCAGCACGTTTAGGAATTTTGAGCTACTTCGAGCACTTACATACACAACCGTTTATATGATGATGTAATCTGTAACTGCTATGTTGTATGTCTCCGCATGAAGTAGGAGTGACAATACTGAGCGGGGAAGAATGGTTTCGGTGAGAAGCTTTGGGAGCTGAATTGCTATAGTTGTCCAGCACACATGGGTTACGCAACATAGTGTACGTCCCGGTCGGCGTCAATGCTCTATTATCCTGCTCACTACTGTATTAATGATATTCACATGTAGTGCACGTTACGTCTGTTACGACGTGGACACGTGATGGCACCAAGCTGTACGACCTAAAAATTCCCGATGTGGTACTTGATTTTTTTCGTTGGAACAATTATGTGTTTCCGACTGCACGTACAGTACCTATATTTGTTAACGTTTGTAAGTCGTTAAATCTAGTCACTGTTCTCCTTGAATGTGATTTATATTTTCACAACTTAGTTTTCTTGTCTTAAGGAGGCTGGCAAACCATTATATCAGTAATCGTAACACCGGTTGCACCTTCCGCCAGCTGGTAACTCGTAAAGTCAACATTAAGGTTGATTCCTATAGAAGAGTTGGTTCGTCACTCTGAGTGTCGCCACCCGTCGTAACGTGACGTAATAGAGGATCGATAGCTCAGTGAACGACGCAATTCCTGGAGCGAACCCTCGTGTTACACGAGGACCGAGGAGGTATTGTCACACCCACAATTCATCACGTTTCCTTCCTCCTCGCTCCCAAGGACTAAGGTAAATAAAGAAACATTTAAAAAGAATGTATTAACTAAAATGAACTTATTTATCTGATTTAAACAACAAACATGACTTTTGAAGGAAGTAAGTAAGTAAGTAAGTAAGTAAGTAAGTAAGAGTAAACTTGAGTGACGATACTCTTCACCATCTCAAACCAGAATTAGTTTTCTAGACAGAGTCCGGAATCGACTCAGCCCTTCAGGGTATAGCCAACGAAGCTAACCGCTACATTATGAGACATTCTCGTATAATAAAAATGGTTTGGACTTATATTTTTGACCAGCTGTGGTTGTAGTTGTTGTTAATTCATTTCAGGGGATTGAGGCATATTGGTAACCAGCCCCGTGAACTTGGGTGTGAGTTGAACTTGCCTAGTATTGTTGTGAAGACTGTAATGCTGTCTGTAACTGCATTGATGAGGTATATAGTTATTTATTGTTGTTTTAAGGGGCGGAACAGCAAGTACATATTCCCCCAATGAAGTACATAACCCGGGACTTAAAGTAAGGTACTAACCTGGCATTTGCATGTGGTTAAACCCGGGGAAAGATCACGCAGAGGATATTGTTGTTGTTGATTTAGGGGATTTTGCGACATCATGGTCATGTAGCCCCATTACTTGTGTGTAATTTTCTGATAACCTGTGTTATTGTGATGGCTGTATTAGTATGTGTATTTGTAATTCAAATGAGGATTCGGAAGGAGGCGGCCGTGGCCTTAAGTTAGGAACCATCTCGGCATTTGTCAGGAGTAGAAGTGGGAAACCACAGAAAACCACTTTCAGGATGGCTGAGTTAGGAATCCAACCCGCCTCTTCTAAATTTTGCCTCACGAGGCTGAGTGTACCCCGTTCCAGCCCTCAGACCAGAATTGAATTTCTTGGCAGAGCCAGGAATCTAACCCGGGCCTCCGCGGTGACAGCCAAGAATGCTAGCCACTACGCGACAAGACCGACACATAAAGGGTAGCCGCTGCATGCGCTGGGATTCAAACCTGCGTTCTTCAAACTTGCTGCAGCTGCCCTCGCGGCCGTGGTGCACCTGTAAGGTTTCTAACAAGTATGGG
This sequence comes from Meconema thalassinum, assembly GCA_946902985.2. Taxonomy (NCBI): domain Eukaryota; kingdom Metazoa; phylum Arthropoda; class Insecta; order Orthoptera; family Tettigoniidae; genus Meconema; species Meconema thalassinum. Next base: position 89,999,495 of record OX336391.1, on the reverse strand, counting down.
TGATACAATATGTATTACTTCCCGCCCAATTTAATTTGGCACAATCGTGTTCACGACTAAAACGCATTTTTGTTTATACAGGGTGTCCCACCTAACTCTGCGACCTCGAATATTATCGAAAAGAAACAAGATGTGAAAAATCTACTTGCGCGGGAATGTAGCCATGTCAAGGGGTCGGTCACACAATGGGAGGGTATGCACAATCCAGGGAATTAAAACATTTTTTATGTTCGACCCTCACTATTATGTGTTTGAAAACTGTATCATAATGATGGTCATTATAACACCGTTTTTCATTACGATACAGTTTCTCCAGCCAATCAGAGCTCGTTCATTGACCAATTAGGTAACGATAATTTCGCGCATGCGCTCAAAATCCAACATGTCGGACATAAACACAACATCGAACTATAATAAATTACCGACATGGAATACCCACCGTCCATAAGTTCGCGCAAATAAACTGGCGAATATGAGACAAGAAATAGCACAGTACCTTAAAATCACTAACACTAATTTCTACACAGCGCATTGTCTTCAAATGACTGCGGTGACAATATTACTGAGGGACGGCTGATGTAAACATATGGCTGCATATGGCAGAGCGCATGCGTCGGCCGTTCAAAGCTCTTGAAAGACGAAGCTATAACACCCAACGCTCGCTCTGCGATCACAAAATTCCAGTAGCTGACTCTCAACAGATATTTATGAATATTTATGTTAAAACATATAATAAAGTTATAATTATCGTCGAACATAAACAGTCGTATGCAACTCGCCTATAATGGTAATTAAGACACTCGTATGGAAATTATAAAACTCGCATACGCTCGTTTTATAAAAAATACTCGTGTCTTAATTATAGCCATTATAGGCTCGTTGCATAATGTACTATACTTTCAACGCAAAGTTACGTTTTTTTTAATGGAACATGTTTTTTTCTAGCAAAATCAAAAGTAATCATACAATTATTGATGACAGAATTGGTTTCACTTCTCTAAACCTCGTACTTTCTGAAATAACTAACGTTGTAGAGGATGTCAATGGAGACACTGTTTTTCACGTTTAACACAAGTTTAGAACTGTACACAAAGTACAAAAGGTGATATTACCGATTTCCTAAACAAACTTGTGGCCTATTGCTTAAAGAAACGTCATGTTTTTTTAATTACATCCAGCACGGAAAAGGCATTCACAAAATCCAGCTGTGTGTAGGCCAACGGCGCGGCGCGGCGCGGCGTGAACTACACTGTTGTTAAACGTCACGAACAGTGTCTCCTTTACTATCCTCTACAACTTTAGTTATTTCAGACGGTACGAGGTTTAGAGAAGTGAAACCAATTCTGTTATCAATAATTGTATGTTTACTTTTGATTTTGCTAGAAAAAACATGTATGTTCCATAAAAAAAAGTAACTTTGCGTTGAAAGTGATATGGTTTTAATTTCCTGGATTGTGCATATCCTCCCATTGTGTGACCCCCTGACGTGGCTACATTCCTGCGCAAGTAGATTTTTCACATCTTGTTTCATTTCGGTAATATTTGAGGTGGGACACCCTGTAGATTATCCCTTGGCAACACCAAAACATGACTTCTAATACTCAAATTCACCAAGTTCTTCCCGTCGTTCTCCACGGCGGATAAGTGGTTATCGTGTCGGTCTACCAACCCCAAGCTTGCAGGTTCGCTCCTGGCCGTGGTAAGTGATTATTTGTTTTAAGGCGACAAAATCACGGTACGCATGTCATACGTTGTTGGCATGTTAAAGAACCCATTTGAATTCAGTAAGCCATTATCATAATGGCAAAATTAATCTCGAGATTTTCCACCAACACAAAAAGTTCCTCCTTTCTCTACTAGAAAGCACTATTGTGCCAAGGAGCTTATATATCCAACCTCCTTGACTTTCATAGCATTCCAAGGAGCGATAAAATTTGACATGCAAGCTGCCCTCTGGATGTCAATTAACAAAGCTTGCACCCGGCACCGAGGCCATACGATATTATTATTAATTTTAAAAAACACTGGAGAAACGTCGTGATATCAATGGCGCCATGTGACCTGCGTACCAGCGCAGCTACTTGTTCTCACTGCAGTGGGTCTGGCTGCGTGGCTCAGGGGTAACGTTCTCGCTTGCTGAGCCCAAGGTTGCAGGTTCGAAACCTGGCGCAGTCAGCTGGCATTTGAGGGTGCGCAAATGCGAGGGAGCCGTGTCAGTACATTTACTGGCACGTTAAAGATCCCCTTCGGGGCAAAATTCCGGCACCCCGGCGTCTCTAAAAGCCATGGTAGTTAAAAGGGACGTAAAACCAATAGCATTATTATTATTATTATCACTGCAGTGGCTAGAATCCTGAGGCCCGGGTCCAAATCCGAGCTGTGTACACCCAGCCACGTGAGGCAGAACAGAGAGCAGGTGGTTTCAATATCCATCTCGCTCCTGGCCGTGGTAAGTGATTTTTGAAAGGCGGCAGAAATACGGCACGCATATCATACGATGTTGGCATGTCAAAGAACCGATTTGAATTCAGTAGGCTGTGTTCATAATGGCAAAATTAATCTCGGGAGTTTCCGCCAACACAAAGTTCCTAATTTCTCTACTAGAAAGCGCTATAGTGTTCAAGGAGCATATATATCTAACCTGCTTGACTTTCGTAGTGATTCACGGAACAACGAAATTCGACATGCAAGCTACCCTCTGGGTGTCAAATTACAAAGCTTGCACCCGGCGCCCGAGGCCATACGATATAAAATATAATCTTATCCAATATCGTGTTGGACGCCATTGTTTGGTACAATCGTATTGACCGACTGAAAAACATTAAAGTTTTCCTGTCCATGGTTTCTATTCCAAGAAAATTCCGAGATGGTGCCCAACTTAAAGCCATGGCCGCTTTCTATACAACCAAGGACCCAAAACACCAGTACAGCCATTACAATGGCACAGGTTGACCAGGATGTCGCAAGTCTTGGCGCCGCCTCGCGCCGCTGCCGCGACAGGTGAGAGCACTCAACATGGTGCAATCAGTGAATGACCTTGCTCGTAACTGCGACATCACAGCTCACATGTTACGCAATACGAGTTCATTCAATCTCCCACTGCACCAGACCGGTGTTAGCGAATTGCGCCAGCTAATCTCACTATTACCCATTTAAGATTTGATTGCCGCTGAGCATGGCTGCACCACCGTTTGTTGATTATTGTAGCAGGAGCCCCGCGGGGTAAAGAGGAGGACACACAGTGCATTCTGCACAGAAGTCAAGCAGCATAGCGCGCGCTACCTGTCTAAAGACGGGTACACACTGGCGAGCCGCTCGAGGAAAAAGTAAATGCTCGAGCCCTCTATGAGCATTATTTGAGCCATAATGCTCGCGAGCAGAATCAGTCATTGTGTGTTGTTTCCACGTGCAAAACGGATGTCTTCCGAACAAGAAACTCTGCTTGCTGTGATGGTTGCGAGTGGCGCAGCTATGATGATGGCCAATTTAAATGAAAATGAAAAGAAACCCCGTCGGAGTTGGCGCAATGAACTTTACAAAAGACGAAGTGGGTCGGAATTATTGTTGGACATGAAGTTCCAGATCGATAGTGGTCAGTATAAAATTTTCACACGGATGTCGCCTACTGACTTTGAAACTTTATTAAGCAGAATAGGTCACAAAATCTCGAAACGGGAAACATATCTTCGCTCTCCGATTTCGGCTCAAGACAGGCTCACAGAAGCTGGTACAGACTTGCGAGCACGTATCTCTGCTGTCAACACTGACACGGAGGATTCCTTTGTGCTCGCTGTAAAAACCGACTTCAGCCGGCTCAAATTGAGCGGCTCATGGTCGGCTCGAACTAAGCTCAGAAGCCCGTTCACACTGACGAGGCTGGTAGTGTGAGCGGCTCATGAACCGTTCAGCTCGCAAGTGTGTACCCGCCTTTAGAAGCGCAGATAAGCGTCAATGGAGCTCATGTCACCACGGACAGCTACTGGAGCTGAGTCATATCCTACACGCGCAACTGTACCTGTTAACGAAACAAAGTGACGTGTGACACAAGTAAACAGAGAATAGTTCCAATCTCGACCGCCAGCAATCAACCCGTGAAAGGGTAATACTACCATTGTGAAAACCCAAAACCTAAGATATTCTTATTTGAACTTGCAGAATGACCGACTGGCTCTTTAATTTTCTGTAAACTGCCATACCAGGCTGTACAAAATACATTGGGATCTAGCACAAAACTATGAAACATAATTATGTATTTATTATTTAATTATTCTTTGGATAAAACTCTTCCACGTGGTTTTTACCATATCCTGAACTCTAGGTCATACAGGTTATGTGACAATAGTAATTGACACTCCTTGGACGGTCAAACTGAGAGACACTTCCCCTCCAACAATCTCTATGACGAATGTTTGGAACATGTGAACAGTATGGTATGTGTTGGCTGCAGAGTGGGGGAAGAGAGGGGAAGTTACTAATGGGCTATCACAGGCGCAATCGGGACTATGAATTATCGAAGGCGCAGATCAGAAAAGTCTGTCCGATTTTATCAGTGTAATTAACTGGCGCAATTGGACTGCGCCCCACCAGACACGTCATCAATACGGTCGTGAAAACACATTTCTGATGACTGATGTGTGCAGAGACAGCTGCTGCACCCAAGTACACAGGTCTTATGGAGACTAATGCCGCTCAATTAGACGCTTTCCCGCCTTAATTGACCCTTGTCTCATCTTTTCTGATTCCCTCCTTCTGCGAGGGGTCAGCCTTCTTTTTCTTTTCCTGATATCTCCTGCCTTCTGCTCAAGGCCCTCAAGGAGGCCGGGTGTATGTAGCCCCACCACTTTTGGTGCACCCTAGATAATGCTACACCCTCAGGGGCTCACGGCTGATGAGTTCGGGAGTTGGCGACCCCGAGGGATTCCTGAGCTGGGTCCGTTTTCCCCCTTTTGTCCTTTACCTTGTGGGCGGACCCTCTCCTCTTTCACTTTCCTATCTGCCTTTCATGGCTCTCCTTCCTTCCAAGTCCCTCAATCCTCATTCTTCGAGGGTTGAGGGCATTTCTTTTCCTCCTGTCCTTTATTTGCCGTATTCTCCTTTAGTTTTCCATTTCTTCTTCTAGTAGGTAAGTTAGTAGTTAGTTTTAGTTTTAAGTTTGCATTTCATTTCCATCTTCACGATCACCCACACCATCAGGGGCCGATAACCTAGATGTTAGGCCCTTAAAACAACAATTATCATCATCAATTAGACGGCGATGATCTTCCTCAGAGAAACAGTGTTATACTGCCCGTTTCATAGTCCTAAGACCAGGCCGATGAGGTCGGAGGAGTTCAAGGTCGGGGCAGCAAAATTCCACGGCAGTCCGAGTCGTGCGATGTTGGCTGATGATAAACCTACCATTTGAATCTCGGCCACTGGTCACCAGTTGAGACCGTACGATTATTATTATTATTAGATGACTACGACGATGAAAATGGTTTCGAAACCCACAGTCGGCAATCCTTCTTATCCATTATTGTGCTATCAAATTTCAACTTCAGGAAATGCTAAGAAAAAAATGCCGCACTGGTCCCAATTCCAGTTCACACGGCAGTGATGGAACACACGTACTGTAACTAGCGCACGGAACGCAACTACAACCGGCGCACAGTGGGTCAAAATCGAAATCTAGGGGGACAATATTATTTTTACGTTTTAATCATGAATTTAGAGTGAAAGTAACGTATTTAATTTGTTTACTTCATAATAAACACCAGTTAAGACCATTTTTAAGCTACGTCTACACATGCAAGAAATTGTTTATGAATAGGAGTTGGATAGAGCATTCAGTTATCTCTTCAGAACAATTTTCTACCCCTAATTTACTTTTAACAAAGTCACAAAGTTCCACTTTTGACATAATCGTCGAACCCAGTGCTTCAAAACAGTTGTAAACGTGTGAGAACTGGTTGCGCTGCATCTTCTAAAACGTAAAATAACTAAGTAAGTTGCAAAAAGATGCAAAAAATCTTATAACAGGCGTAAACTTACAACACTTTATCTACATTTTAACATTAAGTAGAAAGTGACGCAGAGTGACGCGACATACTAAAAATCTAAGTGAAAATATAATTATAAAAATAATAGTTAAATATTATAAAATGCAAATATAGCTAAAATTACGTAACAATTACGCCCATTAATAACTGAAACACGTTACAAAGATCATATCTTCAGCTGCATGTTCCATCTTAAAGCATCACACTAACCACAATGACAACCAAGCCACAGCCACTTACATTCACCCTCCAATTCAGACTGCTCGAACAGTGGTGACAGATTTACACTAAGATGCGTTTATATCCCAGAATAGTGAGCGGCAATTATATGAGAATAATGTAGAAGTAATAAATTTTGATTTTTTAATTATGAAATTAAATAATTTTGTCCTCCTAGATTTCGATTTTGACCCACTGTGCGGCGGGTCACCTAGACCGTAGCGCCATATGCTTGAACCACTTTCTTGCTTCTTTCAACATAATCTATTAGCCTATTTTCGATATTTGCAAAATATAAAAGTAGACTTATGAGATCTACGCAGAGCCCAAAAAAACGTGTGTCTGTCTGTGTGTGTGTATGTGTGTGTCATTTGGTATGTCTGTTCCCCCCTATCAATTCAAACACGGTGAAACCGAATTGAACGAAATTTCGTCCAGAGGTAGCACTAGCAAAGGGCACCTCATTGTCATGTTTTATATCACTGCCATCTTGACGGAAACATAATGGCGCCACCCAAATGTTCAAAGCTTAAATCAAATTACGACTAACCTAATCATCTGATCTCTATCAAATTTTTCTACAATATACCTTTATGTGGGAAGCGTCTTTTTTTTCATACTGCAACGTCATCAGGTAAATAGTTTCAAGATGGCGGTTGTATGAATCATGCAAGTATTATAACCTAGTCGTAACTTACGATTCATCAAGGCTTGGCCTACCAAATACGATCATCGTACGTAGGGAGGTTTAAACTGTCCTCAAGGAGGTGACCGGTAGGATATTAGCATCTTAAAATAGAATATGAAACCGCAAGGAGATTCACAGGTACACATGGGAGGGTAGAGGAACCAGGTCAATAATAGACTATATCATTACTGACTTTCAATTTGGTAAATTGATAAGGATTGTAGGTTATTCAGGGTCTTTTTTTTTTTTTTTTTTGAAACAGACCACAAACTGATCTGCTGTGAATTAAGCATAGTTAGACCTTAAGTGCAGAAAGTGAGGGCTATTTGCAGACGGATTAGGGTTGAAAATCTCCAGGATAAGGAACTTGCTAATTCCAGTTAGAACATGTATTTCCAGGACTCCCAAGAGTTCCAGAGCCTGGTATTCAAGAAAGCCGGCATAAGAACGTTGGGGACTTTTAAGATGTTCTTCTTCTTCTTCTTCTTCTTCTTCTTCTTCTTCTTCTTCTTCATCATCATTTCCCGGTTCCAGTGATCTGGGTCGGGGTGTGAATCAAGGACCTCCATACGTTTCTGTCTCTCCACCACTCTCGTCCCTCTTCCAGTACATCTTCCACTCTCAATCCTCTTTTCTCAACACTCTCCCTCACGGCATCCATCCACCTCATTCTTGGCCTTCCCCTTTGGCGCCTTCCCGTGACTTTCTCAGTAAATAATCGATTCGGGACTCGGTCTTCTCTCATTCGCATCATATGTCCATACCATTTTAGCGTACTGATCTCGATTTTGTCTTGTAACTTTGGGAATCCTGTTTTCTCCCTAATTTCCTTGTTTCTGATTTTGTCTCTGCGGGTCTTTCCAATTATACCTCTAAGGAACTTCATCTCTGCTGCCTGTATTCTACTTTCCTCCCGTTTATTTGTTAAGCACATCAAAATAGGACCACTGAGCAAAAAATTAGCTTTACATTAATTATTCCCACCTTAGATCCTAAAATTCCTGGACTACTATAGGGAACAATTGGTACAGGTGTACATGTATAGGAAGTGCTACGAACTATTGTTACCCGATTTATTAACGATAAATCTGATTTTACCTTGCCCACTCAAAACACGAAGAACAAAGACTACTGAGATGACTACCGTTGGATGAGGAGTTTGGTTTCAAGCCCTGATGATGATGACTTTACCATGGAGCAAATACAGGTTGGGCAAAGCCATGAAGCTGTGGTAATCCGCACAGATTAAAGCCATGAGTGATGAATACAGCCATTTTTATACATGTATGAGGGGTGTTCAAATGAAAAGGTACGAAACGATACTGTGGGTACAATTTATTCGTAATGCAAAAGTAATCACCACAGGCCTGTGCACAGGTGTCCCATTGCTTCACTAGCCGCAGGATTCCCTGTTCCCAGAAGTCTTGTGGTTGTGACAGGAGCCAAGACTGTACGGTGTCCTTTAGATCGTCGTCCGATTGGAAACGTTTCCCTTGAGACGAACCATTAACAGTGACGTGTATTGTGCGACACTCCGTAGCCTACGCAAATCAGTCGAGAAAAAACGGCCTGGACTGCTCACGAAGAGAGTGATTCTGCTCCATGATAACGCTCGTCCACAGGTCTCTAAGGTCACATAATGTGTATTGACCACGTTCAAGTGGGAGCAACTTAAAATATCCACCCTACAGCCCAGACTTGTCACCCTGCAACTTCCATCTGTTTCGTCCGTTAAAAAAAAAATCTCATGGGAAAAAGTCATTCTCGTTTCCGAAATCCCCATTTATTGGTCACTTTTTATACGTGCTGGTGGACCCTTTTTCTCCCGTGGACCACTCCCGAGGCACTCGCGGACCACCGGTTAAGAACCACTGCTTTAGATAGATGTTTTGGTGTAACCCCTCCGGTAATTGTTTGTTGTTCACTTGCATGCGTGAAAGATGGGTCAGATTACATCGTAGTTATTGATTATGTTAGGAACAGGAAGGCAATGGTCGAGTTTCTACAGAATAGCCTACTATCAGTCCGGATCATTAATGTTTTTGTAAGATCAGTGGGAGAATAGGAAGCTTAGCGAGGAGATGCGGTCAGCAGGTCCCAGTGCTCCAAAGTTATGAGGCGAGCAGGCCAGTTCGGTCTGCCAGCTATTTTCAATCAGTTGAGGAAGTCGAGCAGTGATTCAGGTGAAATTTGAAGCAGTTGTGAGCCCGAGGTGATTTATTGTATGCTGATTGATTGCTGATTATTTCGTCGGGAAGGTGGACTAGTTCACTCCCTAGACGATGATCATGGAGGTGTGTCAGTGTGTTGCAAAGAGTGGGCGGTGCCTACTCTCTATTGGTCTTCGGTGGTCGTGGCCCCCATGTTTTTATTCCGTCGGGATGACTGACTAGTTCACTCCCTGAACGATGATTAATTATTTGTCAGCTGTTGTATTTGACGGCTTCTTTTAAGTTTAGACACTGGTCAAGTAAACTTGGTGATCCGAAGGATATATTTTTTCTAGACTCTGTGCTGTGTTTGATGTTATTTTGATTTTTTTTCTGTCGTGATGGTTACACGTTTTAAATGTTTTACATGTTTTAAAATGAGGGGGTTGTCTTTCTTTAAGGGGGACACGGGGTTTACTGTACTTTCCCTATCTAACCCTCCTGAAAAAGGAACATCCTATATTTTCGTCCTAACAATCCCCTCAATAAGTCCTATCATACAAACGACGTGAGAAAATAACGCTAGGAAGATCGTACGAAAAAAACCTACGCAAATACAAAGGTAAATTAAAATAATCTTTAAGCACACTGATCCTAGTGTCGGTAGCTTACGGCTGATCAGTTGACGTTCACTACGTTCAACTAGATCCGAAAAATGTTCATAAATAATAATAATAATAATAATAATAATAATAATAATAATAATAATAATAATAATAATAATAATAATAATAATAATAATAATAATGTGGAAAAAATAACTGATACCATGAGGAAACGGAGAATTGCCTTTTACTGTCATATAACAAGAATGAACCCAGCACGATTGACAAATAGAATTTTCACCTACTTCCTCAAAAAACAAAAACAAAGGGAGCTTGGTTCACTAAGGTGGATAAAGACTTACAAGAAGTGGGAATTACAGGCAACGATATTTGGGAACGTGCCACCCTTAAACAAAAACTGACAGCACACCGATGTTTCCAAGAAAAGCCAAAGCTTCCAATTGGCAAGAAGTGGACTGCAGAAAGAAAACAACAGCATCGAGAACTAATGCGAAAGCACTGGGAGGATGTTAAAGCTCGATGCAACAAGAAACAGTTGAAATGACGTGGTCCTTAGATGGCCGAATCGAAAGAATAATAATAATAATAAAGCTGCGTTAATATGTTATCACCTCCGACATTTAATTCTTAATTTCCGAGTTAGTTATATCCTAATCTAATCCCTACTATAAAATAAATATGAAAACTGTAACCTATTCATTTCAAACATCTTATTTACAACACAAATACCGGGTGAGTTAGCCGAGGTCGTTGCGGCATGACTGTTGGCAGTCGCTCACATCCGGGAGGCGAGGAGGTTCGAATCCCCCCGCCGGCAACCTTGAAGATGGTCTTCTGTGGTTTCCCATCTTCCTTCCAGGCAAATGCCGGGGTTGGTCCTTAACTATAGGCCACAGCCGCTACCTTCCAACTCCTCGACCCTCCCTTCCAACTTTCCTCCCCAACGGTACTTGTAGCTCACCCATTGGGTGTCCGTCTCGAAGCAGCTACAAAACTGGCGAGCCGAACATGTCCTCGGACACTCCCGGCACTAAAAGCCATACGCAAAAAAAACCTGCTTGGATTGGGATGCCAAGTTAGTAATTTGTAGCTGTTCTTTAAAATGTGGATAATTAATGTAAAAAATGTGGGGGGAAAAATACAACTTTAAAAATCCGGTTCAGTCTGAGGTACAGCCGACTAAGATACGACACATAGCCTAGGACCATAGTAGAAGATCTTGCCGAATCCGACTCTGTTGGTGGAATCATATTTTAGATTACTTTTTTTTTAATGTTATTGATTTTACTTCCCTTTTAACTAACGCGGCGTTTAGAGACGCCGGGGAACATTAATTTTGCCCTATAGAGGTTCTTTAACGTGCCAGTAAATCTACTGACTCAGCTCCCTCCCAACTGACTACGCTAGGATTCGATCCTGCAACCTTGGAAACAGCAGGCGAGAACGTTACCGCTGTGACACGCAGCCAGTCCACTAGATTAGTCTTACAATTTAGTAGTAATAGATCTCCAAAGACCACCAACGTTTAAGTTGCTTCAGCCAACAGCGGGCATTTGAATATATAAATATCTCGTAAACGGTTAGCTCTAGGGCCTTAAAATGGGGTTTCCGGGGACCTTCCGAGTTTTGTTTCTCGCGTGGAGGGGTTCAAGCGTCGTCGCATCCTTCTAAAATAACTTTGATATTTTAGCATGTATTTTGATGGGTTTTCTTCTCTAGCCCCCACCCCCCTTTTATGGGAGATACGGTGTATGGTCCCTTGCCTGTGATGGACGCCCAAACCAAATTTGACGTTGAGCCACCAAACCGCTCTCGAGTTATAAGCGTGCAAACAGACATTTTTTTATTATCATTGCCCGTATTCGTCATAAAACCGTCTGTAACGCTTAAATAACGCAAAATACCGTGAAATTCCCGAAATTCTGATGCTTTATATACATCGAGAATAAGTGGACACCTCCATTATCTCAAGAAGAAAACGTTATGTGATTGTAAATTAATGAAGCAGCCCAACAAAATGCAACCTTTCTCTTCATTTGTTAACATGGGTTGTTATTATGTTATTGTTCCAAGTAGCAAATGGTAGACAACTGAAGTTTAATGTCAAATGCGCAGTAATAGTAATGGCGTAACGTAGGATGTAGCAACAGTAGGCCTACAGTCAACTTTTTTTACTTCGTCCTTCACATTTTACCGTTTCGTTCTCAGCATTCCAGATTAAGTGATCTCTTAAGAAGTAAATGCTCTAGCAGTTCAGTCATTAAGTCATTTTCTCGTGCCCAGTAAACTCACATGGGTAAGAAAATAATCGATATATAAATTGCTGAGGCCTGGCTGGTCAAGTAGCACTAAGAAGCGAGGCTCGTAAGAATCTCCCGGCACTGGATCTCACACTCATCTGCTCATACAGTTAGAGAGCAGTATCTCTCGTTTCTCATAGTTTTAATATAAACATTAGCTTGCCACGGTGGGTGAGTGGTTATTGTGTCGGATTACTAACCCCCAAGCTTGCAGGTTCGCTCCTGGCCGTAGTAAGTGATTTTTGAAAGGCGGCAAAAATTACGACACGCATGTCATACGATGTTGGCATGTCAAAGAACCCATTTGAATTCAGTAGGCCGTGTTCATAATGGCAAAATTAATCTCGAGATTTTTCGCCAACACAAAGTTCCTATTTCTCTACTAGAAAGCGCTATTGTGTCAAGGATCTTAGATATCTAACCTCATTGACTTTCATAGTGCTTCAAGGAACAACAGAATTCAACATGCAAGCTACCCTCTGGGTATCAAATAACAAAGCTTGCACCCGGCACCGAGGCCATACGATATTATTATTATTGTAGCTCACCCATTGGGTGTCCGTCTCGAAGCAGCTACAAAACTGGCGAGCCGAACATGTCCTCGGACACTCCCGGCACTAAAAGCCATACGCAAAAAAAACCTGCTTGGATTGGGATGCCAAGTTAGTAATTTGTAGCTGTTCTTTAAAATGTGGATAATTAATGTAAAAAATGTGGGGGGAAAAATACAACTTTAAAAATCCGGTTCAGTCTGAGGTACAGCCGACTAAGATACGACACATAGCCTAGGACCATAGTAGAAGATCTTGCCGAATCCGACTCTGTTGGTGGAATCATATTTTAGATTACTTTTTTTTTAATGTTATTGATTTTACTTCCCTTTTAACTAACGCGGCGTTTAGAGACGCCGGGGAACATTAATTTTGCCCTATAGAGGTTCTTTAACGTGCCAGTAAATCTACTGACTCAGCTCCCTCCCAACTGACTACGCTAGGATTCGATCCTGCAACCTTGGAAACAGCAGGCGAGAACGTTACCGCTGTGACACGCAGCCAGTCCACTAGATTAGTCTTACAATTTAGTAGTAATAGATCTCCAAAGACCACCAACGTTTAAGTTGCTTCAGCCAACAGCGGGCATTTGAATATATAAATATCTCGTAAACGGTTAGCTCTAGGGCCTTAAAATGGGGTTTCCGGGGACCTTCCGAGTTTTGTTTCTCGCGTGGAGGGGTTCAAGCGTCGTCGCATCCTTCTAAAATAACTTTGATATTTTAGCATGTATTTTGATGGGTTTTCTTCTCTAGCCCCCACCCCCCTTTTATGGGAGATACGGTGTATGGTCCCTTGCCTGTGATGGACGCCCAAACCAAATTTGACGTTGAGCCACCAAACCGCTCTCGAGTTATAAGCGTGCAAACAGACATTTTTTTATTATCATTGCCCGTATTCGTCATAAAACCGTCTGTAACGCTTAAATAACGCAAAATACCGTGAAATTCCCGAAATTCTGATGCTTTATATACATCGAGAATAAGTGGACACCTCCATTATCTCAAGAAGAAAACGTTATGTGATTGTAAATTAATGAAGCAGCCCAACAAAATGCAACCTTTCTCTTCATTTGTTAACATGGGTTGTTATTATGTTATTGTTCCAAGTAGCAAATGGTAGACAACTGAAGTTTAATGTCAAATGCGCAGTAATAGTAATGGCGTAACGTAGGATGTAGCAACAGTAGGCCTACAGTCAACTTTTTTTACTTCGTCCTTCACATTTTACCGTTTCGTTCTCAGCATTCCAGATTAAGTGATCTCTTAAGAAGTAAATGCTCTAGCAGTTCAGTCATTAAGTCATTTTCTCGTGCCCAGTAAACTCACATGGGTAAGAAAATAATCGATATATAAATTGCTGAGGCCTGGCTGGTCAAGTAGCACTAAGAAGCGAGGCTCGTAAGAATCTCCCGGCACTGGATCTCACACTCATCTGCTCATACAGTTAGAGAGCAGTATCTCTCGTTTCTCATAGTTTTAATATAAACATTAGCTTGCCACGGTGGGTGAGTGGTTATTGTGTCGGATTACTAACCCCCAAGCTTGCAGGTTCGCTCCTGGCCGTAGTAAGTGATTTTTGAAAGGCGGCAAAAATTACGACACGCATGTCATACGATGTTGGCATGTCAAAGAACCCATTTGAATTCAGTAGGCCGTGTTCATAATGGCAAAATTAATCTCGAGATTTTTCGCCAACACAAAGTTCCTATTTCTCTACTAGAAAGCGCTATTGTGTCAAGGATCTTAGATATCTAACCTCATTGACTTTCATAGTGCTTCAAGGAACAACAGAATTCAACATGCAAGCTACCCTCTGGGTATCAAATAACAAAGCTTGCACCCGGCACCGAGGCCATACGATATTATTATTATTATTATTATTATATAAACATTTAGAATGTACGGGGAGAATAATAGCCTAGTAACGATTGGAGCTTCTGGTCCATTCCATTACAATAAGTGCCCTATTTTCTTTACACTCCTGTTTTCTCATTCATCTGGAATAGAACGTGAGGTAGGTCCACCAGCAAACTGTGCTTCCCTCCTCAGGGAAACTTAAAACAAGTTTTGTTTGTTGTTGTTGTTGTTGATTCTTTAGGGACTTTGTGATATCGTACTCATGTAGCCCCGTGTACTCGGGTGTGTGTAGAATTTGTCTGATAACCTGTGTCACTGTGTGTATGTTCGTAATTGAGGTAGAATATCGATAGGAAACGGCCATGGCCTTAAGTTAGGAACGATCCCGGTATTTGCCTGGAGTGGAAGTGGGAAACCACTTCCAGAATGGCTGAGGTACAAATCGAACCCGCTCTTCTCAGTTTTGCCTCACGAGGCTGAGTGTATCCCGCTCCAGCCCTCAGACATTTCTTGGCAGAGCTGGGAATCAAACCCGGACCTCCGTGGCGGCAGCCAAGAATGCTAGCCACTACGCAACGAGGTGGACTAAAACTAGTGTTGTATAAGATTTTATGTTCAGTACTTAAAAGTTGTTGTTCTTAATTCATTTAGGGGGTTGGAAAATGTTGGTCATCAGAACCGTGTAGTTGTGTGTGTGCTGTTGTACAGGGTCATTAATATATGGGCGCGCCAGTAAACACGGCAAGCTAAGCCGACTGTGACTAGCGCAGATCGCAGGCGCACGCACTCGGTCCAGCCGGCGGTAGCGCGCTCCGCTGACTCATATCGTTAGTTCACACGTGTTTTATCATTCATATGGACGTGTATCTGCAAAGCTTAGACGTTAGTGTTGCACGTTTAGTGAGTATTGTGATTACTGTGATTGTTGGTCATGCCTAGACACCAATTCACATTGCGCGAACGGGTGTATATCCATAATTCGTGTATGAAAAGCAGAAAATCTTGTTCTGAAACAAGACGGAAATTTTTAATCAAGTTTCCAGGAAGACCTGTGCCTAATGCCAGTACAATTAGGAGGCTCGCTAAACGAATTAAGAAAACAGGCTCCGTAAATAATAAAAGAGTTGACAGACATTCTTTCATCAAAAGATGTCAGGTGTGTGCTACAAGAGAGGAAGGACATTTTCAGCATCGCCTATGAGCTCTGTAAGTACACATTATTGAACATGTTTGGTAAAAATGTGATAGTGTGCGCCGAGCGGCGGCTAGACTGGGTGCGCGCCGCCGCGATCTGCGCTATAGAGCGTCTCAACCTTAAAAGACAGTAGGCTATGGAGTTAAATGTAGTATTTGCCTCTCACTCGCACTCCTATGTCCTATGCCAAAATATCCTTCATCCAAGCAGACCCAAACAACTCACTCTCTATCCCTAACTCCAGTACAAACGATCTCCGTCATCCCAGTAAAAATCGCTACTGAAAAACCCAAACTCACTCCTCATCCTGAAGCCGCCCCTCCCCCTAGCCACTCCATCTCTCACGTCACTAACCCAGAGCCAGATAGCCCTATCATATCCGCAAATTCCACAGAACATCAGCCATCCACATCAGAACAAGCGTCGCGCAAACTCAAGTCCCGCAAGAATCCTAACACAGCAACTAGGGCGCTGCGACGCCGCCCACCGGTCACACAACATCCCACACTCATATTCCAGTGCTACAAATGTCAGCGCTTGAACTACGACGCCGCGAATTGCAGGCATGCTACCCGCTGTAATAGGTGTGGCGATAATCATCATCACACAGATTGCAAGGTGCATAAGGACAGCCCCACGTGTGTAAACTGTGGGGGCAATCACGCGGCGAGTTACGGAGGCTGTCAATACATTAAAGACGCCATCAGGCGAAGACAGAGAGCACTAACCAGGCAACGAACCAGTCCCAATATACACACATCAAAAAAAGTTTTGCATCACCTCGGTTCCAAGAGTTCCGGAACCGTTAAATACAAAGGGAATAGAGATCAACACAAACAACATTTCAGCTCGTTTTATTGCTCATGAGACCCACACATTGCATGTTGTACCATCATACAGCTAGACTTTCAGCATTTGTGGTCCAGATTGCAGTACACACCACTACCTCTAATACCCAGTAGCACGTCCTCTTGCATTGATGCATGCCTGTATTCGCCGTGGCATACTATCCACAAGTTCATCAAGACACTGTTGGTCCAAATTGTCCCACTCCTCAACGACAATTCGGCGTAAATCTCTCAGAGTGGTTGGTGGGTCAAGACGTCCATAAACAGCCCTTTTCAACATATCCCAGGCATGTTCGATAGGGTTCATGTCTGGCGAACATGCTGGCCACTGTAGTCGAGCGATGTCGTTATCTTGAAGGAACGCATTCACAAGATGTGCACGATGAGGTCGAGAATTGTCGTCCATGAAGACAAATGCCTCTCCAATATTCTGCCGATATGGTTGCACTATGGGTCGGAGGATGTCATTCAGGTATCGTAAAGCCGTTTCGGAGCCTTCCATGACCACCAGTGGCGTACGTCGGCCCCACATAATGCCACTCCAAAACATCAGGGAACCACCACCTTGCTGCACTCGCTGGACAGTGTGTCTAAGACGTTCAGCCTGACCAGGGTGCCTCCAAACACGTCTCCGACGATTGTCTGGTTGAAGGCATATGCGACACTCATCGGTGAAGAGAACGTGATGCCAATTCCGTGGGGTCCATTCAGCATGTTGTTGGGCCCATCTGTACCGCGCTGCATGGTGTCGGGGTTGCAAAGCTGGACCTAGCCATGGACGTCGGGAGTGAAGTTGCGCATCATGCAGCCTATTGCGCACAGTTTGAGTTGAAACACGACGTCCTGTGGCTGAACGAAACGCATTATTCAACATGGTGGCATTGCTGTCAGGGTTCCTCCGAGCGGCAATCCGTAAGTAGCGGTCATCCACTACAGTAGTAGCCCTTGGGCGGCCTGAGCGAGGCCTGTCATCGACAGTTCCTGTATCTCTGTACCTCCTCCATGTCCGAACAACATCGCTTTGGTTCACTCTGAGACGCCTGGAAACTTCCCTTGTTGAGAGCCCTTCTTGACACAAAGTAACAATGCGGACGCGATCGAACTGCGGTATTGACCTTCTAGGCATGGTAGAACTACAGACAACATGAGCAGCGTACCTTCGTCCTGGTGGAATGACTGGAACTGATCGGCCGTCGTACCCCCTCCGTCTAATAGGCCCTGCTCATGCATGGTTGTTTACATCTTTGAGCAGTTTTAGTGACATCTATGAACAGTCAAAGGGACTGTATCTTGGATACAATATACACAGTCAACGTCTATATGCCGGAGATCTGGGAACCGAGGTGATGCAAAACTTTTTTTGATGTGTGTACCATCGTTACTCTCATTAAAAACATTTCCCCCTACAGCCCAACCTGCCACTACACTCTCACGACAGTCAAATTCAGCCCTTACACAGCTACTACAGATCCTCTCCCAACTCCCAGCCTTCCCACTTACATAGACACTCAGCCCCAAACCGAACACAGGATTCTGAGATCGCTAGGCGCCTGCCTGGGGACCGAGCCTGAACCCCGGTCGCCTGGGATGGAGCTTGGCGGACCGGAAAACACAATTCAAGCCGAAAATATACATATCACAGTATATATTAACCTAAAACAGCATTCCCCTAATCCAAAATCACTCTCAAAACAATATTACCGGTTACAAGCACACACAAAGGCTATCCGACAGTTTCTGCAGTCGAACACAGGACCTGTCGGCTCGTATCGGGCCTGCCTGGGGATTAGGCGAAAGCCTGTCCAACGGGGTGGCGCGCTGCGGGCTGGCGGGTCACTTTTTTTTAGTCCAAACACACCCTAATCCTTTTTTCCGAAACCCAAAACAAAATTATTAACTTCGATCAGCTTGAAATTTAACTTTTAACACAGTCCAGAAACACAAAATTTACATATTCACTTAAAAATCAACTCAGAAACTGCGGAACTCGGATAGCCAATCACAGCCCTGGATCACAACGTCCGACTAACTTTTTCAACCAAATACCAATTTATCCAAACCAAACCCACTTTACATTATAGCCACACCTCCAAAATACACTTTTCGAACAAAAAATTAAAATATTTACCATCAGGAACACCCAAAATGGATCAAAACAAATTCACCAATCACAGCCCAGTACAGACGCCCGCTCAGCCGGCATATTCAGATACAACCAATCACAACTCATCTTTAACACACAGTCCATACAAATCATTAAATCATCATATTTCCCATAGCGAGGCTTATTATATTATTATTATTTTATTTTAAACAAATTAACCTACTTCAGGTCTTTTCAACAATTTCATACTATCAAACGCCAACCCACTAGAGGTCTGTCTTCCTTCCTTAAGCTAAAACCTAATTTTTTCAACTCATTTGATTATTATTACTATTACTAAGCTGAAGCTGCTGCAACGCCGGCCATGGTGCACGTTAGCGGCGAACCATGGCGAGTACAACGAAAGTCATAACATCTACAGCATTGGCAGGAGTGTGCACTGGCCCATAATGGCCATCAGGCACATCCTGTACCAAACTTAAGCTGGAACAGATCTGCTACTCTCTATATCATCTTGCACTGCCCCTAAAAATTGATTAATTGCTCTGTATTTAGTCAATTAAACCAACAATATCTTCATCCTAGCACAACTAAAGTCACTCACTGCAAACACCCTGGCCATAAGTCACTCATTAGACTAAAGCCAGAGGTAACGTCTAAATCTAATAGTATTACTATCATTATCTCCACACTTCATGCCATCAAACTAGAGTGAAAGGAGCCCGGTTCACGGGCACCAGACTCTTAATTTTCACCCTGCATTGCACCTATCAGGTGCTTTGCTTGTCACAGCCTGAGAGTAGTATTAGCGATGTTGCCATTTCCCAATAATTGAAAGTGACAAATCTAAAAAAATGTTTGCGTGGTATTATAGAGAATTTCCCGCTCTTTATGATGGTGTAAAAATAAAAGCCATAAATAATTAACACATGGCCCAATTTTCACAATTACGATATTTTAGCGCGAATCTATATTTTTGCATTTATAAAACTTATCACGCCATAGATAATGAACTAATGATCGCAACAGATCAATAATTTATTTTTAGATTGCCTGATGTTGGTAGAAGATACCCTACTTCTCAGGGCAGTAATTATTTTCATAATAAGAAAGTTATGATTTTTTTTTCTTAAATGTTACTTGAAAAATCTGGGATGGTGTCACATAAAAGTTAGCTAGCGAGAAAGTTTTTTGCTGTTGACTTTACGTTGGTGACTAAGCGAGAAGAAATGTTCATTAATGTCTGAAATAGTTTTTAAAACAAACCAGAGCTCAATATTAGGTAGCATTCATAAGTTATAGCACTTCGCTTAGTCCTCCCGCTCAGCGCTGACGCACCGGAACTTAGTTTACTAACGTGGCCCGCAGGCTATCTCCCCCGACTACGTTTGAAGGAGGGTAGGTGATGATGTGAAGTAAAACTAAGAAATGAAGTGGATTTTGTGTTCTTTATAAATTGTCCGCCTCGTTGCGTTCTTGGCTGTCACTGTGCTGTCACCGTGGAGGCCCGAGTTTGAATCCCAGCTCTGCCGAGAAATGTAATTCTGGTCTGAGGGCTGGAACGGGGTGTACTCAACTCCATGAGACAAAACTGAGAAGAGGCGGGTTCGATTCCTACCTCAGCCATCCTCGAAGTGGTTTCAGTAGTATGCCTTTGTTCGTCCCGGGAATTAACAATGGTTCGTTAATGGTGCAGAGTTAACGTTTCTGTGCCAAAAAGAACACGGTAGACACACACGACAAAATGACAGGTGAAGTATATTAAAAGTGGTTCGCCGAGCAATATTGTTGCTCAATGCTCCCGAAGGATCTAGCCTAGTAATAGACAATGTAGGCTATCACAGCAGAGAAATATGTTCTTGCTTGTCACCTTACCACACCACCATACCACAGTGAACTTAATCCCATCGAAATGGTATGGGCGTAAGTGAAGAACTATATAAAATTGAACAACGTCTCGTTCAAGAAACAAGAAATGAATAATTTAATTTTGGCTGCATACCCCCACTTGACCACACAATATTGGGTAAATTACGTGGACCAACATATATTTTAATTATTATTATTATTATTATTATTATCATTATTATTATTATTATTATTATTATTATTATTATTATGTCATATAATAATTTATTATAACCTATAATATTCGAGAAAAATGCCTTATCATATTCATGAATAATTGAATAATTGCAAATTATAAATTATTATAATGTGTGCATTAAAATCGCGCTCTGAGCTTCGGTGTATCATAATCTAAATATTGCACCGTCTTTCGCTTCAAGGCATGAGGTACAGTTATATACAACAAACAAATATTTTGGAAATTTCCCGAGTTTTCCGTAAAAGCACTCCTGTATACGAGTTATGTTACATCATGTGCCCGGCCTTGCAGAACTCTGTATATGCAGCAGATCTGGCATCAGCGCGCTCCATTTAATGCGTACTGTCTTTTAAGGTAGAGACGCACTATAGTCACAGCAGGCTTCGTTTGCCGTGTTTAGTGGCACGCACAAACATAATGACCCTGTAATATGTGTAGCTGTACTAGGGATTGGGATGGTGTAGGTACCCCGGAACGTGAAGTAAGGTACTGTCCCAGCATTAGCCTGTAGTAGCATGTGTAGCCGTACTAGGGATTGGGATGGGGTAGGCGCCCTGGAAAGTGAAGTAAGGTACTCTCCCAGCATTAGCCTGTAGTAGCATGTGTAGCTGTACTAGGGATTGGGATGGTGTAGGCGCCCTAGAACGTGAAGTAAGGTACTATACCAGCATAAGCCTGTAGTAGCATGTGTAGCTGTACTAGGGATTGGGATGGGGTAGGCGCCATGGAAAGTGAAGTAAGGTACTATCCCAGCATTAGCCTGTAGTAGCATGTGTAGCTGTACTAGGGATTGGGATGGTGTAGGTGCTCGGAACGTGAAGTAAGGTACTATCCCAGCATTAGCCTGTAGTAGCATATTTAGCTGTACTAGGGATTGGGATGGGGAAGGCGTCCCGGAACGTGAAGTAAGGTACTATCCCAGCATTAGCATGTAGTAGCATGTGTAGCTGTACTTGGGATTGGGATGGGGTAGGTGCCCCGGAACGTGAAGTAAGGTACTATCCCAGCACTAGCCTGTAGTAGCATGTGTAGCTGTACTAGGGATTGGGATGGTGTAGGTGCCTCGGAACGTGAAGTAAGTTACTATCACAACATTAGCCTGTAGTAGCATGTGTAGCTGTACTAGGGATTGGGATGCTGTAGGTGCCCCGGAACGTGAAGTAAGGTACTATCCCAGCATTAGCCTGTAGTAGCATGTGAAGCTGTACTAGGGATTGTGATGGTGTAGGTGCCCCGGAACGTGAAGTAAGGTACTATCCCAGCATTAGCATGTAGTAGCATGTGTAGCTGTACTCTAGCGATTGGGATGGGGTAGGCGCCCCGGAACGTGAAGTAAGGTACTATCCCAGCATTAGCCTGTAGTAGCATGTGTAGCTGTACTAGGGATTGGGATGGGGTAGGCGCCCCGGAAACTGAAGTAAGGTACTATCCCAGCATTAGCCTGTAGTAGCATGTGTAACTCTACTAGGGATTGGGATGGTGTAGGTGCCCCGAAACGTGAAGTAAGGTACTATCCCAGCACTAGCCTGTAGTAGCATGTGTAGCTGTACTAGGGATTGGGATGGGGTAGGCACCCCCGAACGTGAAGGTACTATCCCAGCATTAGCCTGTAGTAGCATGTGTAGCTGTACTAGGGATTGGGATAATGTAGGCGCCCCAGAACGTAAAGTAAGGTACTATACCAGCATTAGTCTGTAGTAGCATGTGTAGCTGTACTAGGGATTGGGATAGTGTAGGCGCCCCAGAACGTAAAGTAAGGTACTATACCAGCATTAGCCTGTTGTAGCATATGTAGCTGTACTAGGGATTGGGATGGGGTAGGCGCCCTGGAAAGTGAAGTAAGGAACTATCCCAGCATTAGCATGTAGTAGTATGTGTACCTGTACTCTAGGGATTGGGATGGTGTAGGTGCCCCGGAACGTGAAGTAAGGTACTGTCCCAGCATTAGCCTGTAGTAGCATGTGTAGCCGTACTAGGGATTGGGATGGGTTAGACGTCCTGGAAAGTGAAGTAAGGTACTATCCCAGCATTAGCCTGTAGTATTATGTGTAGCTGTACTCTAGGGATTGGGATGGGGTAGGTGCCCCGGAACGTGAAGTAAGGTACTATCCCAGCACTAGCCTGTAGTAGCATGTGTAGCTGTACTAGGGATTGGGATGGGGTAGGCGCCCCGGAATGTGAAGTAAGGTACTATCCCAGCATTAGCCTGTAGTAGCATGTGTAGCTGTACTAGGGATTGGGATGGGGTAGGCGCCCCAGAAAGTGAAGTAAGGTACTATCCCAGCATTAGCCTGTAGTAGCATGTGTAGCTGTACTAGGGATTGGGATGGGGTAGGTGCCCCGGAACGTGAAGTAAGGTACTATCCCAGCACCAGCCTGTAGTAGCATGTGTAGCTGTACTAGGGATTGGGATGGGGTAGGCGCCCCAGAAAGTGAAGTAAGGTACTATCCCAGCATTAGCCTGTAGTAGCATGTGTAACTGTACTAGGGATTGGGATGGTGTAGGTGCCCCGGAACGTGAAGTAAGGTACTATCCCAGCATTAGCCTGTAGTAGCATGTGTAGCTGTACTATGGATTGGGATGGGGTAGGCGCCCCGGAACGTGAAGTAAGGTACTATCCCAGCATTAGCCTGTAGTAGTATGTGTAGCTGTACTAGGGATTGGGATGGGGTATGCGCCCCGGATCGTGAAGTAAGGTACTATCCCAGCATTAGCCTGTTGTAGCATGTGTAGCTGTACTGGGATTGGGACGGGGTAGGCGCCCCGGAACGTGCAGTAAGGTACTATCCCAGCATTAGCCTGTAGTAGCATGTTCAGCTGTACTAGGGATTGGAATGGTGTAGATGCCCCGGAACGTGAAGTAAGGTACTATCCCAGCATTAGCCTGTAGTAGCATGTGTAGCTGTACTAGGGATTGGGACGGTGTAGGTGCCCCGGAACGTGAAGTAAGGTACTATCCCAGCATTAGCCTGTAGTAGCATGTGTAGCTGTAGGCCTACTAGGGATTGGGATGGTGTAGGTGCCCCGGAACGTGAAGTAAGGTACTATCCCAGCATTAGCCTGTGGTAGCATGTTTAGCTGTACTAGCGATTGGAAGGGAGTAGGCGCCCCGGAACGTGAAGTAAGGTACTATCCCAGCATTAGCCTGTGGTAGCATGTTTAGCTGTACTAGCGATTGGAAGGGAGTAGGCACCCCGGAACGTGAAGTAAGGTACTATCCCAGCATTAGCCTGTGGTAGCATGTTTAGCTGTACTAGCGATTGGAAGGGAGTAGGCGCCCCGGAACGTGAAGTAAGGTACTATCCCAGCATTAGCCTGTGGTAGCATGTTTAGCTGTACTAGCGATTGGAAGGGAGTAGGCGCCCCGGAACGTGAAGTAAGGTACTATCCCAGCATTAGCCTGTGGTAGCATGTTTAGCTGTACTAGCGATTGGAAGGGAGTAGGCGCCCCGGAACGTGAAGTAAGGTACTATCCCAGCATTAGCCTGTGGTAGCATGTTTAGCTGTACTAGCGATTGGAAGGGAGTAGGCGCCCCGGAACGTGAAGTAAGGTACTATCCCAGCATTAGCCTGTGGTAGCATGTTTAGCTGTACTAGCGATTGGAAGGGAGTAGGCGCCCCGGAACGTGAAGTAAGGTACTATCCCAGCATTAGCCTGTGGTAGCATGTTTAGCTGTACTAGCGATTGGAAGGGAGTAGGCGCCCCGGAACGTGAAGTAAGGTACTATCCCAGCATTAGCCTGTGGTAGCATGTTTAGCTGTACTAGCGATTGGAAGGGAGTAGGCGCCCCGGAACGTGAAGTAAGGTACTATCCCAGCATTAGCCTGTGGTAGCATGTTTAGCTGTACTAGCGATTGGAAGGGAGTAGGCGCCCCGGAACGTGAAGTAAGGTACTATCCCAGCATTAGCCTGTGGTAGCATGTTTAGCTGTACTAGCGATTGGAAGGGAGTAGGCGCCCCGGAACGTGAAGTAAGGTACTATCTCATCATTAGCCTGTAGTAGCATGTTTAGCTGTACTAGGGATTGGAATGGAGTAGGCACCCCGGAACGTTTGGCAGGAGGGAGTGTGGGGAAACCCAGTCAGGATAGCCGCTGTCAGGACCGGGAGTTGATTCTCCATCTCCGGATTTTCTGTAGCTGCCCTCGCGGCGTTGGTACACGATTTAAAGAATACGGCTACGTCGCGGTGTCATCATCATCTTTATCTTTTCCCAGCTCCAGGTTTCCGGGTGTGCTATACAGGCACTCGCCATTCCTTTCGGTCGGAGTATAGTTGCTGTTCTTCCACATCTGCCTATTTGACATTCTGTTTGTTGACCTCAGACTTCACTGTGCCTTGGCATTCCTACCGGTCTCTTCCCTCTCACTTCACTGTGTCTCGGTCTTCCTACCGGTCTCCTCCCCCCTGACTTCACTGTGTCTCGGTCTTCCTACCGGTCTCCTCCCTCTCACTTCACTGTGTCTCGGTCTTCCTACTGGTCTCCTCCCCCTAACATCACTGTGTCTATCCTTCCTACCGGTCTCCTCCCTCTCACTTCACTGTGTCTTTTCCTTCCTACTGGTCTCCTCCCTCTCACTTCACTGTGTCTTGGTCTTCCTAACGGTCTTCTCCCTCTCACTTAACTGTGTTTATCCTTCCTATCGGTCTCCTTCCTCTCACTTCACGGTATCTTGGCCTTCCTACTGGTCTCCTCCCTCTCACTTCACTGTGTCTTGGTCTTCCTAACGGTCTTCTCCCTCTCACTTAACTGTGTTTATCCTTCCTATCGGTCTCCTTCCTCTCACTTCACGGTGTCTTGGCCTTCCTACTGGTCTCCTCCCTCTCACTTGACTGTGTCTCGGTCTTCCTACCGGTCTCCTCCCTCTCACTTCTCTGTGTCTTGGTCTTCCTACCGGTCTCATCCCTCTCACTTCACTGTGCCTTGGTCTTCCTACCGGTCTCCTCCCTCTCACTTGACTGTGTCTCGGTCTTCCTACCGGTCTCCTCCCTCTCACTTATCTGTGTCTTGGTCTTCCTACCGGTCTCCTCCCTCACAGTTCACTGTGTGATGGTCATCCTACCGGTCTCCTCCCTCTCACTTCTCTGTGTCTTGGTCTTCCTACCGGTCTCATCCCTCTCACTTCACTGTGCCTTGGTCTTCCTACCGGTCTCCTCCCTCTCACTTCACTGTGTTTCGGTCTTCCTACCGGTCTCCTCCCTCTCCCTTCACTGTGTCTTGGTCATCCTACCTGTCTCCTCCATCTCAATTCACTGTGTCTTGGTCTTCCTACCAGTCACCTCCCTCTCATTTCACTGTGCCTTGGTCTTCCTACCGGTCTCCTCCATCTCATTTCACTGTGTCTATCCCTCCTATTCGTCTCCTCCCTCTCTCTTCACTGTGTCTTGGCCTTCCTACTGGTCTCCTCCCTCTCACTTCACTGTGTCTTGGTCTTCCTAACGGTCTCCTCCCTCTCACTTAATTGTATTTATCCTTCCTATCGGTCTCCTCACTCTCACTTCACGGTGTCTTGGCCTTCCTACTGGTCTCCTCCCCCTCACTTTACTGTGTCTCGGTCTTCCTGCCGGTCTCCTCCCTCTCACTTCTCTGTCGAAATAATTTCTAGGTGTTCTATTTCTGTCCATTCTCATGACGTGTCCAAACCACTGTAATCTTCGTCTTCCTAGGAGTTCAGTGACAGGTATTTTGATACCAACTTCTTGCCTGTTAATTTCATTCCTAATCTTTCCTTTTTATCATCTAGGCTTACAGGAAGGAGCCGTGTCGAATATCGGTTATTGTTTGTTGTTAACCGATACATCCTGTAATCCTAGATGTTAAACTAGACACCAGCCGCGAAAACCTGCGATCTAAATGATCTTTCCTTGTCCTCTGGTTCATTGTTCTGATGGATTTCATTTCTGTTGCCTGGATTTTACTATGAGCGTTGTTGTAGGGTACATGTTTCAAGTGAGGATGAGAATTGGAATAAAGTAGGTATGGAACATGCTTAATTTTGCTCTCTGGGGATATTTTGGCATCCTATAGAAGATTTATCACTTGACTATAAAAAGAGAAGCTCTTTAGGTCCTGTTTATTCGCGGTGTACTACTTAAAAATAGTCGACCAAAATTAGCTGCTATTGACGGAGTGGTGAGATCTTAGGATCTGTGGTTAGTGTTAGTGTCACAGAACTGAACGCCGAATATGTCCCTCAACGTTGGCAACGTGTGGAATTGCACCGGTTGGCATGTCTTCTTTACGAGTTGGACTTGGCCCAATGGGAGCACAGATCACACGCGAAGCCGCAGCCACTAGTTCAAGGCCGCACTGCAACTTCTCTAAGAGCTAATCTGCGTGGCCAGAGTCTTTACATGCCAGGTTTATCATGTCAGGAGGAGGGTGATTTACAGCAGCACTCCCTGGAAGGAAGAAGGAAGGAAGGAAGGAAGGAAGGAAGAAATGAAGGAAGAAAGAAAGGAAGGAAGGCTGTAGGTGACCGTTAATCTCACGATCATAACCGCGTGCGTGGAATCCGAATCAGTGGAAGTGATATCTTGGATGGGCTTAATTATCACCAATCTAATGACTTTAATGTATCTTTCAGCGATAACTTATTTCTACAATTGTATGTTTTACGACCACACTGATGACCAAGAAGGCTTTTAACTGAAGAAGCCACATGAATGGAAGGTGTCCGATGTTCGCAGGCCTAAGTTTTGTAGGGTAGAAATAGCGATTTTGCGACTTCTTAAACAACCTTCAGTGACAAATATAAATATTTCAATACTGTATGCAGCAAAGCAACGTAACTAGTTGAAAAGAAAGGTTTGGCCTACAAACAATTTTGGTGTTGACCTTTGACCAGCAGTCTCCCAGTAACAGGTTGCATCTGGCATTCTTGAGAGCACAGCTAAGCTTCGTTTTATTCACGAGACTATTAGCTTCATTGGCTTGATTACGCAATGAAATGGCTCAAATGCACATAAAATGCGTAAATGACAAAGCACATACTGATTTAATTTTCCCACGATTGATCCAAATGAGCGCTGCCAATATTAACCGAATGTTAGTGTACCCAAATTCAGATTGAGACTGACAAACTACTCAAAAATTTGTAGTTCTTAAAATGTATAATATTAAAATGTATATCAATGAATGAATAATGATCCACCTTGGTGTTGTTTGAGTCTTCAGTCTTTTGACTGGTTTGATGCAGCTCTCCATGCCTCCCTGTCCTGAGCTAATCGTTTCATCTCTACATATCTCCGACACCCCACATCGGAGGCAATCTGTTTAACATATTCTAACCTTGGTCTACCCCTACAGTTTTTGTCCTCGACCCTTCCTTCCATAACTAAGCTTGCTATTCCTGGGTGTCTTAGTATGTGTCCTACCAACCTATCTCTTCTCTTCATTAGCAGTCGCCAGAAACATCTCTCCTCTCCCACTCGTCTTAATACCTCTTTGTTTGTAACCCTATCTACCCATCTGATCTTCATCATTCTCCTGTAACACCACATTTCAAATGCTTCAATTCTCCTCTTTTCTGCTGCACCAATAGTCCAAGTTTCACTTCCATAGAGCGCCACGCTCCAGACAAAGGCTTTCAAAAATGACTTCCTAATACCTAAATCTATATTCGATGTCAGCAGATTCCTTTTTTGTAGAAATGCTTTCTTTGCCTGAGCCAACCTACTTTTAATATCCTCTTTGCTTAATATCCTCACCTTACAGTGAGTAATATATTGAAACTGATTATAATGTAATGAAACCATCTTCAGTTATAATAAAAATATTAAACTAGGAGCATCATTCTAATATTAACATTTTATGAAACAAAGATGAGCATAGAAGTAAAATGTATACTCTATTTTATCTCCAATAATCGTATATTAACCTTCGAAAATATTTAAAATTATGTTTAAAATACTATTAATTATAGTCGAAAATACTGTCTAATTTGAAGAAATCGTTAGAAATTTGGAAAGATATAATGTAAACTTGCTTTACAATTGAAGTATTACAAAAAAAAAACATATAAAAATATTGTTCCTTTTGAGTTCCAAAATAGAGAAATCTGCTCCTATGGAGTAGGAAAACGGTAATGAAACAACGTTCCTTTTGTTTTCAAATGGTATTATCATCAAATAAATTGGTCGTTATGATTGCGATGATTTGCATCTTCTTTGGAAAAGATCAAATTGATGAGGGTGTAGAAACTTATTTCAATGTCCCCTTCATTAAAATAGTAATCTGTAGCAAACCGACCATTTTTAACGATTTCTTCAAATTAGACAGTATTTTCCATTATAATTAACAGTATTTTAAACATAATTTTTAATATTTTGTATGATTAGTGTACGATTACTGGAGAAAAGAGAATTATAGTGAACAGTTTACTTCTAATGCTCATCTTTGTTTCATAGAATGTTAATGTTAGAATGATGCTCTTACAAGGAGAGGTCGCCAAGTGGTTTACTAGAAAAGTGTTCAAATTTGGAGGGTTTGCTCTTCATAAGAAAATATTTTGGCCGTGTTCGAGCTTTTTTTTTTTTTTTGCCAATGGGCCTTAGTGTGTTCAAAATTGAACGTTTAAAATCAATCCTCAAACTTGTGTAGTCCTATTCTCGCACACGTTCCCGTGGCGTAGTCCCTAGCGCATTGGCGTGGGGCATTCAAGCGGTCGAGTTCGAGTCAGACCTTGGTCAGCACTTTTTTTCTTTTACTGTTATTATTGTCCTTTTGTGTTTTCGATAATGTATTTGCTGTGGTCTCTTCGGTTTTGGAGCTATGTACAATATTTTAGTCGCCTCCGTAGCGTAGCGGTCAGCATGGTTAGCTGCCGCCCCCGGAGGTCCTGGGTTCGATTCCCGGCTCTGCCACGAAATTTGCAAAGTGGTATGAGGACTGGAACGGGGTCTACTCAGCCTCGGGTGGTCCAAATGAGTAGAGGGGGTTCGATTCCCACCTCAGCCATCCTCGAAATGGTTTTCCGTGGTTTCCCACTTCGTCTTCGGACAAATGCCGGGATGGTACTGCCCCCGTAATTGAATTATATAGAGACCACGGTGGCTATTTTGGAAATTATAAAGAAAGTTATGGCTGTCATAGTTATGACGTGGATAAGTCATGACGTAAGCATGGATGACGCAGACGTTATGCCAGCAGGCTACTTGAGCTGAGATTCTCAGTGACGTCAGCATTTATTCGAGAAAGATCCGAGATGTACGACGCAGTCGCAGGAAACGTGGAATTCTGCTGAGGAAGAAATTATGCTATTGGAGGGGAGGCTTGAACCAATGAACGATAGTCTGAAGGAAGACGGAGATTGCTGAAACTATGATATTTATTCCTTTTTGGAATGCAGAATTGTGGAAATCCATTTGCAGTAGAGGCATTGTTCTGGAATTTTGGTGAAATTTATTTTCAGTTTTTGAATTTTGAAAATCCGTCATGTATTGACGAAGTTGGAACTTCTAGCGATGACGCAGTATCGCGCAATGGAAGGGATAGATACGCCCCTCATGAAGTTCATAAAAGGCCTTGCGCAGAAGAGAGGAGCCTCATTCTCAATCGTCAGATCTCAAATAGTTATTTCAGTGAAACGTCGAGTGAGATTAGTAGTGAAAGAGTCGTCTTTATAACGCGTGGTAAAGCCACTGCATTAAACGAGAGTCGAGTACACAGGCAGTGCAAGTTTACTGTGAGTAAATCTAGGTGAAGTTGAAACGCACATTATAACGCGTCTACAAGATTAGCTGTGAACAGTTAGCGGTCGCCTATAAGCTAATTCTATTGTGCATTGCTACAGTAAGCAGTGTAGAAAAGTTGAACAATTTCGAGTAATTATTTTGGAAGATATTAGCAGTTTTAGACGACTGACAAAAGTGATTTTCTCGCCGTCTGAGAAGCACTTTGTATAGCCAGAATCTACGCTACGGCTGACACGGCTAGTGAAATAGGGAGACTTCAGATTGCTTTTGTGACACAACGCTACAGTATTATGGAGCAGTTTAATATGGCAGTTTGTTCTTCTATTACCATAACCGAAGAGAAGATGGAAGGCTAAAGGACTTTATGCAATTGGGACATATTTCAACGGAGTAAGATAGCAGCATGGAACTTCGCTAATTGCTATTCCACACAAGCGAACATGTGGTAAATAACCATCTACACCCATGTTTCGTGATTAAAGGCTGAATACTATCAAACAGCAATGGAAATGATTTCATACTTACTGAATATGAATATTTCTTCGGAAATTTATACAAAAACTTCATGGCGATTTTCAACTGGAACTTCAGGGATTTTTCAAGAGAGGTCAGGGTTGTCCCGACTCACAAAGAAGATTATTGCCGGAAGGATGTCTTACGTCTTCATGGAGCAGTGCAATTTCCGGAGAAGGAAGCAGTTCGATTCTCCGATGGTGCTGTTTCTTGTTTCGAGGATGGAGCTCAGCTTTAACTTGGTGAAATGGATCCATCAACAGTCTTCTTTGGGGAATTTTCCTCTGGAACGTCAATCGGCAGATAAGGTAGTCGTGAACGTTTATTGTATTTGAGTTTCTTAGCAATATTTGAGCAACCATTTTCCCATATTTTTTGTCCTCATGTATTTTGCCCTATATTCTTGTTTGAGATTCATATTCTCAGTACACCTTGATGAGTTATGCCTTTTTTTTGACGATTTATTAAGACATTGTTATGTCATGGGCATAGTTAAACGATTTTGGATCAGTTGAGACTGATATTTAGATTTTTCAGTAATTTGCTTAATTTTTTTTGTAGTCTCGATTTGACTGTAAGTTAATGATTTTTATGGCAGATTTAAATTCAGACAGCGTGTCACTTTATTAAAGTAATTCTACCCCAGTTTAATTACTTTGACCAATTTTCTGTCATCGTCAAGAAGGAAGAACATTTAAATGATTTTAGAGCGTTAAAATCCATTACGTTGTCGACGATCTTGGAAATACTAGTCGGTATTTGAATTGATTGCAACACAGACATTTATCGTCAGTTATGAACGATCATTGCATCATAGACCATTTTGTGAAAGATGAACTCTAATTATGAATTATTGAATGCATTAAAGTCATAAACTTGTGTTAGGAGTTTTCTCATTTAGAGATTTATATAACGATGTTTGCATTCCCCAGTCTAATTGGATTCTATTCGACTATTTTGCAGTTTTAGTCGCACTTTGTTTGATGATAGTATTTTTATACTACAATTCTTTGAAGATGTTAATCTTAAATTTTGATAGACCAGACAGGCGTATATAAGCGTATTCACTATTAAATTTGTTTGTGATTGGCAAGTTTTTACTTCAATTCGATTCATGAATTAAATCCACGAAGGTTAAATGACAACAGTTTTGAAACAATTAATGATTATAAGAATTTTTAAGTGGAACTATGAATGTATAATCGCTAGTGCAGCGGACATGTTGAAAGTCGCTGATGTATAATGCCCTTAAATAAATGAAGGAGATTCCCACAGTAATTAATGATGATAAAGATTGTGTTAGTGGAGGTTTTTTTGTAAATTCTGTGGAAGATTT
Source organism: Meconema thalassinum (assembly GCA_946902985.2). Classification (NCBI taxonomy): domain Eukaryota; kingdom Metazoa; phylum Arthropoda; class Insecta; order Orthoptera; family Tettigoniidae; genus Meconema; species Meconema thalassinum. The sequence goes on along the minus strand of OX336391.1, from coordinate 89,967,264 downwards.
TGATACCGTATATTTTAATATATGATGAATTTTGGGCTATTTTTAATGCAGTTTGTGCATTATTTTGTAAGCGAAGTATTTTCCGCTAGAGGGTATTGTCATAGTTCGTTGAAAATTAATCAAGTGAATTTGCTGTTATAATTAACAAGAGTTTTGAAAGAATTTGAGATAAGATTTTGAATGAAGATTACCGTCACAAATAATTATAATTATTACAACCTTTATTAAACCAGATTGTGACATTTACATGTATAACTAACCTTCATTGGTCGATTATTTGGAAACGATTATGAAATTACCAACCGGATGAACATGTGGTTCAATGTATTTCTTAAATTAATAATTTAAATAATTTAAATGTTGATATTGTAAATAATAAATATAAATATCTTTGACAATAATGTGGAACGAAAGTAATGTTAAAGGCGTGTTTAAAATTTTTGTAATTATCTTCGTCAATATTATAAACAATTTCTAATTGTTATAAATAATTTATGTGATTTTGTTATAAACATTTAAGAGTGTGTTTTATACTCTAAACTATGCTTATTAAACATTTGGATGATAACTTAACAAGTTTAGGGATTGTCAGAATAATCCAGTGGTATGTGAGTTAAGCATTTGAAAGATTTGCGTCAATATATATGAGTTGTCTTGTAGACATTTAAAGCTTTGAAAGGAGCTGAATTCTTACGCAGTGTGGCGTGACGAGTGAGCCCCATTTGACAGGCATGCGCCAGGTTGAAGAGTAGACCAGCCGGTCAAACATCTGGTTATCAGCGGGCGAGGTCGATACTCTGGCCTTGCGCCTATTAATACAAGTGTGATGTTTATTAAAAGAAACCAAATGCTCTATATATATGTGTCGTATCCTGACTTCCTTATCCAATCCAATTGTGTTTTGAATGTTACGTTATTTTGAGCTCGTGGGAGCTATCATATTGTTTGATAACTTTGCAAGTCCTTTAAGTGGACATAGTCAGATTGACATGGGCTACTGATAGCCACATTTATTTTGTTGAGTTTGTTAAAGTCATACCCTTTATTTGAAATAAAGCTTTTGTACAGTTCAAAGTTCTTGCCTTCGTTTTGGTTCATTTTTAAATGTCATGGTCAAGATTATTGTGGGAGCATACTTTAGTGATCCTGTTGTCAACCCAATCCCCGAGATATTTATAAGAGGTAAGTAGAAGTAAGTATGAACCCCCGTCTATTTTGGTGTGTTCCACAATAATTTTCTTGGTAACTTCTGTGTTCAAACCTCGGTAGTATCTGTCAGTGCCATTTTCATTGATGTAGCTGAGCCGGTGCGATTGATTGTTGGCAATCCGATTGAGGGGGCGGATATCTGACAGCCTACTATCCGGGTAAACGGGGACAGAAGGATTGGCGCAGTCAACGTGTGGGGCATGTTCAACAACACTGGATTACCAGGTTGAACAATAGAAGGATTGGCACACCTAGAACGTGGGGCTGAGTCAACAGTAGGATTGGCAAACCTAAAACGTGTGGCTCGATTAGACTCAAATAAAGAGGTTGATTCTTTGTTAGATGTCTAGGCCAATTGTAGAATTTAAGAGTGTGATTATATAGGAATTAAATGTTGTATTGTATTAGGAAAATTACACTCAGAAAAGATCAGATCTTATACAACTTGAGAAAGATTAAATGGGCTGGAAACTTAGGAAAATCGCCTATGATCTGGAATCGTATTTTATTTGACCGGCTTATGACATTTTAGTCATATTAAAGATAAAATTAAATTATTTGGATTGTAAATGTAAATTATTTGTGTTAGGATATTTTAAAATGGGCCAGTGAAATTTGAACATGTGCTTGAGTTTGTTTCAACATGAAGTGTCTTCGAAAGTTAATTATAAGGTAGTTATAAGTTAGATTTAAGACAGAAAATTGATCAAATTTATATATGGTGAAAAGTGTTGCTCAAATGTTGTTATTTTGCTCTATTGATGTATGTCCCTACAGCAGTCTAATTTTTGAATAATATTGTAATGGCAGATGAAAGTTTGAAGATGATGTTAGCGGAGATGTCTGCTAGCATGAATAGTAATATGAAGCAGATGATGGAGGAGAATGCTAGTAATTTGTCTGCTAATTTGAAAGCAAGAATGGAGGAGAATGCTAGTAATTTGTCTGCTAACTTGAAAGCAAGCATGAATAGTAGTATGAAGCAGATGCTGAATGAAAGTTTGAAGGGTCTTCAGACTAGTTCTGCTAACTTAGAGGATAATATGTCGCGTTTACAGATTAATACCCAAGGAATTGAGAATGCTGTAACTGACATGCGCTCAGACGTGTCCAATGTTAAAATTGATGTTGCTAATGTGCATAAAGATCTTACAATGTTGAATCTAGATGTAGCTAATGTCCGAAGTGATATTTCTTGTGCTAGGGCTGAGGTAGTTGATGTCAAAAATGATGTTGCGACTGTCCAAGACAAGGTTGAGGAAGTCCAAAGAGGAATCCAAAATGTTAGAACTGATGTGTCCAATGTTCAGGTTGATATTAATAACATTCATTCGGATGTAAACGAGATGCAAAGTGACATAAATAAAATTCAAGTAGAGGTCAACACAGTTTTCGTAGATGTTGCTAAAGTCCAAACTGATGTAAATAAAGTCAGGGAAGAGATAGAAAATTCGAAAACCCTTTGTACACGTAATATAAGTGCATTAACGACTAGGCTAGTTGATGAGTCAGTTAGAACGACAGCGTCTTTAGAAGGTTTAAAGTTTGATGTAGAGGTCATGAGAACCCAAGTATTAGACCATAATAAAGTATTGAAAGAGGATATCGAAATAGACATAGCAGAAATGTTAACGGCAAATGTAGCAATATGGAAAGACGAGTGGAATAGGTCAAGTGGGGAACATGTAACCCAAATTCAGGAACGTATTGAAAGAAAACTTGCCAGTACTCAAATTGATATTAACAATGAAGTAGTACAGATTAGGAAAGATTTAAGCGTCAGGATGGATTCGCTATCCGAAAGACAAGTTGAAGATAGAACACAATTAGATCAGGATGTGCAAACATTAAAATCTGCATTAGAGGAACAGATTCATAAAGTTGTCTCTGATGTGAATGAAACGACGAGTAAACTGCAGAATTTGAAGATAGGAGAGGCTAGTTTGATGGAGACCTACAAAGAAGAGTTAATCAAGAAAGTCTTAACGGAGATTACTGACAAGGATACAGTAGGCTTGGCTTGCGAAACCAATAGGAATTATGCCAGAAGATATAACATAGATCCAGAAGAGAGAGACGTGACTCCTGAAGAACATATATCCAGATTCAGGGAGGAAGATGACGAGAGGAATATGGAACCTGAGTGGAACTATCGAGATAGTGGGAGAAACTACCCGGATTCATATCCGAGGAACGTGACGGTCATCAGGAATTTTGAAGACAAACCGCAAAAATTCAGCAACACGGATAGTTTGACACCTATAGAATATGTAAGGAACCTCAAAGATTATTTCATCGAAGCTCACATTCCCAGAGAGAGAGAGATGAAGATAGTGGAGAGATATTTGATTGGAGGACACCTCGAATGGTTTTGCGCATTTAGATACACATTCAGTAACTTTGACGAGTTTGCAGAGGCATTAATCAAACGATTTTGGTCCATAGAAGCGCAGAATTCGTTAAGAGCGGAGGTGTATTCAAGAAAATACTCAGGTACTCTTCCAACGCGGTACGCTGATTTCTTTACGAGTCAATTATCCCGCTTGAGATTTTTGCAACCCCCATTGTCAACGGAGCAACTTATTGATGCGATTTCTCGTATGCTACCTGTGGAGGTGAGGAGACTAATTATTTCATCAAACATCAGGGATTTAACCAGCATGGATGAATTACTGAGGAGATTAGACTACACAAGTCCAATGCCTAACGTGGTACAGAAAGGTCAAAGGCAGGAGTTTAAAGAAATAAATACTGTATATATGGACCAAGTCCAACAAACTGACAAGCCAGATGAGGAGAAAACTGACAATGTAGGTCCTCACAGGAATAATCAGTTTCGAAATAACAGATCGCAAGGTTACCGACCGTATCAACAGAGAAGAGGCTGGAACTATAGTCGAGGAAATTACAATGGAAGAGGCAGATATTACAACAATAATGGTTATAACCGAAATTATAATAGGAATAACCAGAGCCAAAACAGAAATCAGAATCCTCAAGGTCAGGTTATGACACCCGATCAGTATCAGGAAAGAGAGAAGGAAAGCCAGCAATACCTGAAAGAATTACGGGAAAAGGAAGCCAACAACCAAAAGAAAAGGCAGGATGTTGTAATCGATCCTGGGCCTTCTACGAGCCAACAGAATTTTGAGGTCGGTAACACAAAAAAAAAAAAACGCCGATTTCTCAACGTCAGTGAGAACTTGTAAATACATTGCCACACCACACCTGATTACAATTAATGAGATATATGAAGTGACTGATGAAGATTTGCTAGAAGAGAGGGGTATCGTGAAAGAGGAAAGACCATGTGCCTTACCTATTATTTCTGTACGGATAGATGGCCAACAGTATAAAGCCCTGATGGATACTGGTGCAATTATTTCCATCATTTCAGAGGATTGTTATCAAAGTCTGCTAAGAGGAGAGAACATGACAGTTCTACCTGTTTCTACCGTCAAAGTGAGAGGGATATTCCAAGATAAGGCAGTAAAGTGCAAGATTCAAGTGTTATTGAACTTTGAGATCAATGGAAGGAATTATGAACAGATCTTCATTGTGGTGAGCAAGATCAATTTTGATATGGTGCTTGGAATCGATTTTATATCGAAGGTCGGAGCTATTATTGACATGAAGAACAGAAGTATTAGCTTTAATGATGGGTACATGATCACAGAAGAGATAGAAAAACAGGACGTGAAAAACAGTCTGGAAATAGACCTTAGGGAAGAAATTTTGAATACCATAATTAATGAAGTGGAAAATTTAGCAGAAATACCCAGTAGAAAAACTGAAGGATTTGAAGAAATTCAGGGGGAATTTGAGGATCTGATAAAGGAATTCCAAGATATTTTTGATGAAAAGCCTGGATTGATTAAGGATTATAAATACAAGATAAGGCTGACAGATGAAACCCCTTACCAGAAGAGAATATACCCCATTCCTGAGAAATACTATCAAGAAGTACGAGGGTTAATCAGAAAAATGGAGGTAGACGGGATTATTAAAAAACAGGCGTCGTCTTGTATAAACCCCATCACAGTAGTGAAGAAAAGTAATGGTCAGATACGTCTTTGTCTCGATGCCAGGACCATTAACTTGAAGATTCTTCCAGAAAATGACCGACCACCCAAGATTAGAGATCTGCTTCGAAAATTCAAAGGAAGAGCATGTTTCAGCGTTCTTGACCTGACGTCTTCATTTTATCAAGTTCAGCTAGAAGAAGATAGTATGCAGTACACTGGATTCCTATTTGACCAGACGTCATGGGTCTTTGTCCGAATGCATTTTGGTATGGTCAACAGTGGACCAGCACTTATTCGAGCACTTGATAGTAAGCTCACTGACGAAGTGAAAGAAAATGTAATCTGCTACATTGACGATTTAATCGTATCTTCACCCAGCGCCGCAGAACATTTAGTGCACTTGAGAAAGTTGTTCGAGAATTTAAGGGAGGCCAATATCAAGGTCAATTTTGGAAAATGTCAATTCTTGAAGCAGGAGATAAATTACTTGGGGCATACTATTGATAAAGATGGATATCATCCAAACTTGAAAAAAGTAGATGCGATCACGAGATTTCCAAAGCCAACTAAGGTGAAACAAGTCAGGGAATTTGTAGGCGCATGCCAATTTATTAGCAGCCACTGTCCAAGATACTCTGAAATTATGGCTCCTCTGTATGACTTTCTCAAGAAGAATAACAGATGGAAATGGAGTACCGCTGCAGACGAGGCTTTTGAGAAAGCAAAAGAGATGCTCAGAAATAATGTGAAACTGGAGTACCCAGACTTTGAGAAGGTGTTCTATATTGAGTCTGATGCATCAAGAATAGGCATTAGTGCCGTCTTATACCAGAAAGACGAGGCAGGCAACAAGCACTACATTGCGTTCACTAGTCGGAAGTTGAAGAAACACGAGGAAAACTACTTCACGACAGAACTTGAAGCGTTAGCTTTTGTAACAGCATTGCAAGCCTGGAAGAAAATCCTGCTGGGACATAAGGTCATCATTATTACTGACCATAAAGCACTACAGTTTATGCTGCAAACTGACATGTCAAGTGATAGATTGACACGTTGGGCTTTGTTCACCCAACAGTTTAACGCCACTATCGTCCACCAGCCTGGGAAAGATAACTTACTGGCTGATGCTCTATCACGTAACCCTATTAAAAATGTGCAGATACACCATGTACAATTGGAGCAAGAAGATCAAGAAACCGTTAGGAGGTTAGCCCGAATCGGTGTGTCACAGAAGAGACACGCTCCAATAAGGAAAATGTACAGGTTCCTCAAGGGTTACATGGACAATACGGATGTTGACTATGCAGTTACACGGAGAAATTCACGACACTTTGTCTTGAGTGGAGACATCGTATGCAAGTATGCTGACTCTGCGCATACAAAACTCCGAATAGTCGTGCCACCTAAACTTGTTGTCAATTTAGTGTGGGTAGCTCATCACGCAACTGGACATGCCGGTTTAGATAAAACTCTTAATACTCTCAAAGAGAGATTTATCTGGACTAACATGCGTTCCAGCATTGCCAAGGTCATTCGATCATGTGACAAATGTCAAAGAGCAAAGTATGCTTCTGCTTTATTAAAAGGAAAACCGAAGGCTATGATTCCTTCTAAGCCAAACGAACTAATGGCGACGGATATATTTGGCCCCTGTCCGAAGGGATATCAGGGTAACCAGTACCTGTTGGTTACCGTGGATGTTTTCTCAAAATTTGTTACAATGAGTCCCATGCAGAAAGCTAACACGAGGAACGTAGTAAGCAGACTGGAAAATGCTGTATTTCCTAAAGCTGGTATACCGGAATATCTACTGTCAGATCATGGAACGCAGTTTACATCTGTGGAATTTGCAGCGGATATGGAAAGGCTTGGCATTAAGCACTTATTTTCAAGCGTGCGTTGCCCAGAATCGAATTCCTCAGAAAGATATATGGCTGAATTTTCGAAATTCCGTCGAATTTTCTGTCCAAATGATCATTCTGGTTGGGTGAGATTTGTACCCCTTATTGAGGAATGTCTGAACTCTACAGTGCAGGAGAGCACAGGAGAAGTGCCAATGCGACTTCATCTAGGAAGAAACCCAGAAAGGCCGTGGGATAATCTTTTCAACCACATTCCTAGAGATCCCGACCTAGGAAGGCAGCAGAGGATTGACAAGGCAAAGGAACAACTCCAGAAAGCAGCAGAGAAACGATTGAAAAGAGTAGCTGGAAAACGTTTAGGTGCACCCTTACAAGTTGGAAATCTTGTATTATTACGCAGACCTGTCAAGGCTGATATGAGCAAGAAAATGTACCCCAAATTTGGAAATGTATTCATGGGTCCGTTTAGGATTACGAACGCCTATGGAAACAACTGCTATGAACTCTACGATGATGAGAATAACGTCATTTACGGCAAGTTCAATGCTGGAAATTTGAAAAGATACTATACTAGAGTAAGCCAGTAATAATTCAATTTCGTGTTCAAGAGAGTTGAGGTACTTGTAACACTGAGTTTAAAAACAATTTGCAACTGTTTTTAAAACGTGGTGAGAGGAGAATGCCCCCGTAATTGAATTATATAGAGACCAAGGTGGCTATTTTGGAAATTATAAAGAAAGTTATGGTTGTCATAGTTATGACGTGGATAAGTCATGACGTAAGCATGGATGACGCAGACGTTATGCCAGCAGGCTACTTGAGCTGAGATTCTCAGTGACGTCAGCATTTATTCGAGAAAGATCCGAGATGTACGACGCAGTCGCAGGAAACGTGGAATTCTGCTGAGGAAGAAATTATGCAATTGGAGGGGAGGCTTGAACCAATGAACGATAGTCTGAAGGAAGACGGAGATTGCTGAAACTATGATATTTATTCCTTTTTGGAATGCAGAATTGTGGAAATCCATTTGCAGTAGAGGCATTGTTCTGGAATTTTGGTGAAATTTATTTTCAGTTTTTGAATTTTGAAAATCCGTCATGTATTGACGAAGTTGGAACTTCTAGCGATGACGCAGTAACGCGCAATGGAAGGGATAGATACGTCCCTCATGAAGTTCATAAAAGGCCTTGCGCAGAAGAGAGGAGCCTCATTCTCAATCGTCAGATCTCAAATAGTTATTTCAGTGAAACGTCGAGTGAGATTAGTAGTGAAAGAGTCGTCTTTATAACGCGTGGTAAAGCCACTGCATTAAACGAGAGTCGAGTACACAGGCAGTGCAAGTTTACTGTGAGTAAATCTAGGTGAAGTTGAAACGCACATTATAACGCGTCTACAAGATTAGCTGTGAACAGTTAGCGGTCGCCTATAAGCTAATTCTATTGTGCATTGCTACAGTAAGCAGTGTAGAAAAGTTGAACAATTTCGAGTAATTATTTTGGAAGATATTAGCAGTTTTAGACGACTGACAAAAGTGATTTTCTCGCCGTCTGAGAAGCACTTTGTATAGCCAGAATCTACGCTACGGCTGACACGGCTAGTGAAATAGGGAGACTTCAGATTGCTTTTGTGACACAACGCTACAGTATTATGGAGCAGTTTAATATGGCAGTTTGTTCTTCTATTACCATAACCGAAGAGAAGATGGAAGGCTAAAGGACTTTATGCAATTGGGACATATTTCAACGGAGTAAGATAGCAGCATGGAACTTCGCTAATTGCTATTCCACACAAGCGAACATGTGGTAAATAACCATCTACACCCATGTTTCGTGATTAAAGGCTGAATACTATCAAACAGCAATGGAAATGATTTCATACTTACTGAATATGAATATTTCTTCGGAAATTTATACAAAAACTTCATGGCGATTTTCAACTGGAACTTCAGGGATTTTTCAAGAGAGGTCAGGGTTGTCCCGACTCACAAAGAAGATTATTGCCGGAAGGATGTCTTACGTCTTCATGGAGCAGTGCAATTTCCGGAGAAGGAAGCAGTTCGATTCTCCGATGGTGCTGTTTCTTGTTTCGAGGATGGAGCTCAGCTTTAACTTGGTGAAATGGATCCATCAACAGTCTTCTTTGGGGAATTTTCCTCTGGAACGTCAATCGGCAGATAAGGTAGTCGTGAACGTTTATTGTATTTGAGTTTCTTAGCAATATTTGAGCAACCATTTTCCCATATTTTTTGTCCTCATGTATTTTGCCCTATATTCTTGTTTGAGATTCATATTCTCAGTACACCTTGATGAGTTATGCCTTTTTTTTGACGATTTATTAAGACATTGTTATGTCATGGGCATAGTTAAACGATTTTGGATCAGTTGAGACTGATATTTAGATTTTTCAGTAATTTGCTTAATTTTTTTTGTAGTCTCGATTTGACTGTAAGTTAATGATTTTTATGGCAGATTTAAATTCAGACAGCGTGTCACTTTATTAAAGTAATTCTACCCCAGTTTAATTACTTTGACCAATTTTCTGTCATCGTCAAGAAGGAAGAACATTTAAATGATTTTAGAGCGTTAAAATCCATTACGTTGTCGACGATCTTGGAAATACTAGTCGGTATTTGAATTGATTGCAACACAGACATTTATCGTCAGTTATGAACGATCATTGCATCATAGACCATTTTGTGAAAGATGAACTCTAATTATGAATTATTGAATGCATTAAAGTCATAAACTTGTGTTAGGAGTTTTCTCATTTAGAGATTTATATAACGATGTTTGCATTCCCCAGTCTAATTGGATTCTATTCGACTATTTTGCAGTTTTAGTCGCACTTTGTTTGATGATAGTATTTTTATACTACAATTCTTTGAAGATGTTAATCTTAAATTTTGATAGACCAGACAGGCGTATATAAGCGTATTCACTATTAAATTTGTTTGTGATTGGCAAGTTTTTACTTCAATTCGATTCATGAATGAAATCCACGAAGGTTAAATGACAACAGTTTTGAAACAATTAATGATTATAAGAATTTTTAAGTGGAACTATGAATGTATAATCGCTAGTGCAGCGGACATGTTGAAAGTCGCTGATGTATAATGCCCTTAAATAAATGAAGGAGATTCCCACAGTAATTAATGATGATAAAGATTGTGTTAGTGGAGGTTTTTTTGTAAATTCTGTGGAAGATTTTGATACCGTATATTTTAATATATGATGAATTTTGGGCTATTTTTAATGCAGTTTGTGCATTATTTTGTAAGCGAAGTATTTTCCGCTAGAGGGTATTGTCATAGTTCGTTGAAAATTAATCAAGTGAATTTGCTGTTATAATTAACAAGAGTTTTGAAAGAATTTGAGATAAGATTTTGAATGAAGATTACCGTCACAAATAATTATAAATATTACAACCTTTATTAAACCAGATTGTGACATTTACATGTATAACTAACCTTCATTGGTCGATTATTTGGAAACGATTATGAAATTACCAACCGGATGAACATGTGGTTCAATGTATTTCTTAAATTAATAATTTAAATAATTTAAATGTTGATATTGTAAATAATAAATATAAATATCTTTGACAATAATGTGGAACGAAAGTAATGTTAAAGGCGTGTTTAAAATTTTTGTAATTATCTTCGTCAATATTATAAACAATTTCTAATTGTTATAAATAATTTATGTGATTTTGTTATAAACATTTAAGAGTGTGTTTTATACTCTAAACTATGCTTATTAAACATTTGGATGATAACTTAACAAGTTTAGGGATTGTCAGAATAATCCAGTGGTATGTGAGTTAAGCATTTGAAAGATTTGCGTCAATATATATGAGTTGTCTTGTAGACATTTAAAGCTTTGAAAGGAGCTGAATTCTTACGCAGTGTGGCGTGACGAGTGAGCCCCATTTGACAGGCATGCGCCAGGTTGAAGAGTAGACCAGCCGGTCAAACATCTGGTTATCAGCGGGCGAGGTCGATACTCTGGCCTTGCGCCTATTAATACAAGTGTGATGTTTATTAAAAGAAACCAAATGCTCTATATATATGTGTCGTATCCTGACTTCCTTATCCAATCCAATTGTGTTTTGAATGTTACGTTATTTTGAGCTCGTGGGAGCTATCATATTGTTTGATAACTTTGCAAGTCCTTTAAGTGGACATAGTCAGATTGACATGGGCTACTGATAGCCACATTTATTTTGTTGAGTTTGTTAAAGTCATACCCTTTATTTGAAATAAAGCTTTTGTACAGTTCAAAGTTCTTGCCTTCGTTTTGGTTCATTTTTAAATGTCATGGTCAAGATTATTGTGGGAGCATACTTTAGTGATCCTGTTGTCAACCCAATCCCCGAGATATTTATAAGAGGTAAGTAGAAGTAAGTATGAACCCCCGTCTATTTTGGTGTGTTCCACAATAATTTTCTTGGTAACTTCTGTGTTCAAACCTCGGTAGTATCTGTCAGTGCCATTTTCATTGATGTAGCTGAGCCGGTGCGATTGATTGTTGGCAATCCGATTGAGGGGGCGGATATCTGACAGCCTACTATCCGGGTAAACGGGGACAGTACCTTCTTCAAGGCCACGGCCGCCTCCTTCCCTCTTCCTTACCTCTCCATCCTGACCTTCCATTACCTTCCCTCATGAGGCCCCTGTTCGCTTTGCAGGTGAGGCCGCTTGGGCGAGGAGCCAATCACACCTCACCAGTTGTATCCCCTCCGATTAGATGTTCCAAGCTCCAGGACACTGCCCATAGAGGCGGTAGTGGTGAGTTCCCTCGCTGAGTCCGTGGGAACCACCAACCTAGAGGGTAAATTGACTAAATAAAAAAAAAAATAACATCATTATTATTCGTCCTTAAACTTGAACGAGTCGTAAGTTTTATTCTTTAGAATTTAAATGCAGGGTGGCCGGCGACGCTACGTTCATGTGCACTGCGCCGAGTCTAATACATGAACGCAAGAGCCCTTCCCTCTGTTCCACTCTGCTCTACCATCAAGCTAAACTGTCTGTATCCAAAACTCGATATGGAACTCGTGTGAATAACATCGTGGTACACTCTTCGTCACGCAAGTGCCGAATAAGCGGGTTCGATAAGTCGGAGGTCTTGATTGACGCTTATGCGTATTCAATATTACGTGTGTGCGGTTGTCTACAATCAACAGTATCTAGAACGCGGTAAGCACCGTCATCGACGGTAAAATGGGATCGCCGCCACCTACTTCTACAATATTTACAAATGATGAATACGACGAATGTGATGGTCATGGAGTTTATTCACGGCAGGACATTACAGACGCACTGCACATATGCATGCAGACTCTAAAATCGCGCAAGCTTAGCTCACCGTCAAATACCACACGTAAAGCAACGCTTATGAGGAAAAGTTTTACAGAGGCGATTATCAGGGTATTGCAAAAAAATGGATAATAGCAGTAAAAGAAAAAAAGTGCTGAACAAGGTCTGACTCGAACTCGACCGCTTGAATGCCCCACGCCAATGCGCTAGCGACTACGCCACGGGAACGTGTGCGAGAATAGGACTACGAAAGTTCGAAGGTTGATTTTAAACGTTCAATTTTGAACACACTAAGGCCCATTGGCAAAAACGCTCGAACACGGGCAAAATATTTTCTTATGAAGAGCAAACCCTCCAAATTTGAACACTTTTCTAGTAAACCACTTGGCGACCTCTCCTTGTTAGTTTAATATTTTTATTATAACTGAAGAAGGTTACAAGACTGGTATTACATTATAATTAGTTTCAATATATTACTCACTGTAAGGTATGGACTCCGTCTTGAGGAAAGAATTCATGATGAAAATTAATAAATGTAAAACAAAAATATTGGAATGCAGCCAAAAATATCAGAAACCTCTGTGGACATCAAATTGGCAGGTGAAGAGCTGAAAGAAGTACAAGACTTCTGTTACTTAGGAAGCAAAATAACCAGTGATGGACGAAGCAAAGAGGATATAAAAAGTAGGTTGGCTCAGGCAAGGAAAGCATTTCTACAAAAAAGGAATCTGTTGACATCGAATATAGATTTAGCTGTTAGGAAGTCATTTTTGAAAGCCTTTGTCAGGAGCGTGGCGCTCTATGGAAGTGAATCTTGGACTATTGGTGAAGCAGAAAAGAGGAGAATTGAAGCGTTTGAAATGTGGTGTTACACGAGAATGATGATCAGATGGGTAGATAGGGTTACAAACGAAGCGGTATTAAGACGAGTGGGAGAGGAGAGATGTTTCTGGCGACTGCTAATGAAGCGAAGAGATAGGTTGGTAAGTCATATACTAAGACACCCAGGAATAGCAAGCTTAGTTATGGAAGGAAGGGTCGAGGACAAGAACTGTAGGGGTAGACCAAGGTTAGAATATGTTAAACAGATTGCCTCGGATGTAGGGTGTGGTAGCTATGTAGAGATGAAACGATTAGCTCAGGACAGGGAGGCTTGGAGCGCTGCATCAAACCAGTCAAAAGACTGAAGACTCAAACAACAACAACAACAACAACAACAACAACAACAACAACAACAAGGTGGATCACTATTTATTTATCAATTCATAGGTATACATTTTAATTTATATGCCAATTTGGACAAATCACATGAAATATGAGCCTCCGTGGCTTAGGCGGCAGCACGCCGGCCTCTCACCGCTGGGTCCGTGGTTCAAATCCCGGTCACTCCATGTGAGATCTGTGCTGGACAAAACAGAGGCAGACAGGTTTTTCTCCGGGTACTCCGGTTTTCCCTGTCAAAATTTCATTCCAGCAACACTCTCCACTATCATTTCATTTCATCTGTCATTCATTTAATCATTGCCCCAGAGGAGTGCGTCAGGCTTCGGCAGCCGGCACAGTTCATATCCTCGCCGCTAGATGGGGGCTTCATTCATTCCATTCCTGACCCGGTCGGAGACTGGAAGCAGGCTGTGGATTTTCATTTTTCATTCACATGAAATATGACGAATTCTTATCAATACATAAAATGTATAAACAAATGAAACGGCCATCAGCCCCATGTAGCCTACTTGTATGTGCATGCGATATTGCAGGAAGTGTAGTAGTGTATGTAATTGCCTAGGATTGGGTTAGTTGTCCCATGAAATATGTCTGGAGTGATTACAAACCCCTCAGCGCATCGTTGAGGAAGTCTTATAATAGGCTGGAGGAGAAGCGTAATGTATGTTATGTTCCTCAGGCTGAACTGGGCGACTTTCCAGCGTAAACATTTGTCGACAAGGTTAAATAAACACCAAGTGACTCATTTAGAAATACGACCCACCAGACCAATTACCAACTACAGTCAGTCTGTGATGTGCATAAAGAATCAGCGGCTAACTACCGTAACAGTTAGCGGAGAACCAGTGAGCACTGGATGAAGAGTTGCTGTGACTGGCTGAGAATGCACTGACAAGGCACAAACCCAAAAGAATACCATGTCTACTTTTGTAAAAGGCGTTATAATATTTACACACTGGAACTATCTATAATTTGTGAGGGAACCAACAACTTTATGTAGTATTGTCATTTAGACTTTCACGGCCCGTGTTACTATTCATAATGTTGAATTTTGGGCTTATGCCGTGTTTATTATATTAAAATTCGACGCGTTTCGAAAGAAACCATGCCTTTCTTCGTCAGGAATAATCTGGAATACGACAATGATTGCTAAGAGAAAGCAACAAAGAACATATAGAAGGTGCCCAAAGATGGACGCCATTATAGCCCCATGTTAGGGACAACGGAAAGCAGCAGTGAATTACTTTCTCAGGGTTCTGATAATAGGTAGCCAGGATTCACTGAGATTGTAGCCGGTGTCGCGGCTGAAATTATCTGGGTGTTTACGTATTTCAACCGCCTCCCTGATGATTCTGGGACGATATTGCTTTATACGAGCAAGAACATCCACTCCTTGGAACATGACATCATGGCCAGGTGTTAATGCATGATCGGCAACAGCTGATTTATCAGGTTGAATGAGCCTGATACATCTATTATGTTCCTTAATGCGAGTGCATATTGTTCTCGAAGTCTGCCCGATGTAAACCTTGCCACAAGTACAGGGAACTCTGTAGATACCCGGTTGTTGCAATTTAGGCAAACTGTCCTTAGTTGGTCGCAGGAGTTGCCTAATCTTAACAGAAGTTCCAAATACAGTCCGTATGTTGTACCGACGTAGGATTTTAGCAATACGATCCGTCGTGTTATGTATGTAAGGTAGGTAAGCAGTTCCTCTTACATCTCTTTTCTCAACTGACGTCCTATTATTATTTGTTGGTTTCAGAACCGTAGAGATCAAAGCCTTGCTATAACCGTTGCTCTCAAAGGTGGTTCGCAAGGTATTAATTTCTTCTTGTAAAGAAGACACTTCACAAATCCTCCTAGCCCGGGTAGTTAGAGTTGTAAGGATACCATGTTTCTGGGCAGGGTGATGGTGAGAACTTGCGTGGAGATATCTATTGGTGTGTGTTGGCTTACGAAAAACGCTGTGTCCTAAAGATCCATCCTCTTTCTTGGTGACGAGAACATCTAAAAACGGTATTTTGCCGTCAGATTCCTTTTCCATGGTGAAACAAATAGAAGGGTGCTGGAGATTAAGGTGATCCAGGAAATGGCTAAGATTTTCCTCACCTTCCGTCCAAACAACGAACGTGTCATCCACATAACGCCACCAGATCTTCGGTTTGAAAGGATCCGACGACAAAGCTTTCTCTTCAAAGTTCTCCATGAAGAAATTAGCCACAACAGGAGAGAGAGGACTACCCATGGCCACGCCATCAGTCTGCTCATAAAAATTCCCATTCCATAGAAAGTAGGAGGAGGTCATGCAGTGATTAAAAAAAAGCCTTGTGATGTCTTCAGGAAAAAAGCCATTAATGAGAGACATAACACCATCAATAGGTACTCTCGTAAACAGAGACACCACGTCGAGACTCACTAGGATATCACCCGGATGAAGTGTTATAGCTTTCAACTTTTCCACGAAGTGTGTGGAATCCTTAATGTACGAAGGCGTGTTACCCAGAAGCGGCTGAAGTAGTCTACCTAAGTATTTGGAAAGGGCATATGTAGGAGAACCAATCGTACTAACAATAGGTCTAAGAGGAACATCTTCTTTATGTATTTTAGGAAGACCAGTAGTGGGATGATGGGGGAGCTGCTTACCTTTTTATTGAGCCACCCTCGTAGCTGCCCCGAACCTGATATCTCGCTAACCAAACATGGGATTAGAACATACAGGGTGTCCTAGCACTGCTAGTAATGCCCCCTACTTTCCTATAGCCTCTTTATTTAATGAAAATACAAAAACTAAAAGATCATTCGCGAGTAGTGGGGTAGTGTTGGTTTTCTCAAGTCGAGCTCGTGCTTGAATATGTATGGCTATGTTGGGAAAGGGTTAGGTGGTGGGGGGGGGAGTAGGGTCGAGTGAGGGGTCGTTTAGATGGTATTTTTTCCGCTCTAAGTGATGGTGAGGTTATTTTTTAAAATGGATGGAATTTGGAAAGGCCATTTGGGGTAAACATGTTGTTTTTTAACATTTTGGCGACGAATGTTTTTTATACGCATGCGCACTTGAGGAGTTTTGTAAGAGGGCGGGCTTTTTAAATGATGATTTACCAATGAGTGTTTTTTTAATATGTATTGAAATAAACCAAAAAAAACTAATAGGTCATCGGCTTTTTACTATCTCGCTAACCAATAATCGGACTTAAACGTATGAGGTGTCGTAGGACTCGTGGTGAACTCCCCTTTTCTATGGATGGGGTATATTCACCCCAAAATAAAAACTACCCTTACCCGGGGGTTGAAATAGTAATATTTTTTGTATGTGCGCGCACGGTCGGCCTTTGTCAAAAGGACCTAACTATACGTTTGTTAATATTTTCTGAACCCCTCATGGGATTTTGCCATAGGCAGTATCCTAACCCTCGGGGTGACACCCCGTTTTTGAATGTAGGATTCATTTTTGTCGAAAGGGCCTAACGACACTTTTGTTCATATCTCGCGAACCAATCATGCTAGGGACTTGTATGAGGGGTCCTAGCACTTGGGGGCAACATTCCCTGTTTGGGGATGAAACTACCCCCCAAAATTGAAAAATCCATATCTTGGAAACGAAGAAGCCTAAAATTAGGTGTGATAGCTCAAAAAATAGGGGATGATATAGGCGTTTACCTCGATGGATCATTTCACCCCTAAAACAGTAAATAGTCATGTTATGGGAGAAAAACGTGTTAAACACCTAAAAATGATAAATGAACCTAAGATCTTTTGTTTTTGATGAAAAATAGCAGGGGGGGTGAAACTACCCCCCAAAATTGAAAAATCCATATCTAGGAAACGAAGAAGCCTAAAATTACGTGTGATAGCTTAAAAAATAGGGGATGATATGGGCTTTTACCTCGATGGATCATTTCACCCCTAAAACAGTAAATAGTCATGCTATGGGGAAAAAACGTGTTAAACACCTAAAAATGATAAATGAACCTAAGATCTTTTGTTTTTGATGAAAAATAGCAGGGGGGGTGAAACTACCCCCCAAAATTGAAAAATCCATATCTCGGAAACGAAGAAGCCTAAAATTAGGTGTGATAGCTTAAAAAATAGGGGATGATATGGGCTTTTACCTCGATGGATCATTTCACCCCTAAAACAGTAAATAGTCATGTTATGGGGAAAAACGTGTTAAACACTTAAAAATGATAAATGAACCTAAGATCTTTTGTTTTTGATGAAAAATAGCAGGGGGGTGAAACTACCCCCCAAAATTGAAAAAACCCTATCTCGGAAACGAAGAAGCCTAAAATTACGTGTGATAGCTTAAAAAATAGGGGATGATATGGGCTTTTACCTCGATGGATCAATTCACCCCTAAAACAGTAAATAGTCATGCTATGGGGAAAAACGTGTTAAACGCCTAAAAATGATAAATGAACCTAAGATCTTTTGTTTTTGATGAAAAATAGCAGGGGGGTGAAACTACCCCCCAAAATTGAAAAATCCATATCTCGGAAACGAATAATCCTAAAATTAGGTGTGATAGCTTAAAAAATAGGGGATGATATGGGCTTTTACCTCGATGGATCATTTCACCCCTAAAACAGTAAATAGTCATGTTATGGGGAAAAACGTGTTAAACACTTAAAAATGATAAATGAACCTAAGATCTTTTGTTTTTGATGAAAAATAGAAGGGGGGTGAAACTACCCCCCAAAATTGAAAAATCCCTATCTCGGAAACGAAGAATCCTAAAATTAGGTGTGATAGCTTAAAAAATAGGGGATGATTAGGGCTTTTACCTCGATGGATCATTTCACCCCTAAAACAGTAAATAGTCATGCTATGGGGAAAAAACGTGTTAAACACCTAAAAATGATAAATGAACCTAAGATCTTTTGTTTTTGATGAAAAATAGCAGGGGGGGTGAAACTACCCCTCCAAAATTGAAAAATCCCTATCTAGGAAACGAAGAAGCCTAAAATTAGGTGTGATAGCTTAAAAAATAGGGGATGATATGGGCTTTTACCTCGATGGATCATTTCACCCCTAAAACAGTAAATAGTCATGTTATGGGGAAAAACGTGTTAAACACTTAAAAATGATAAATGAACCTAAGATCTTTTGTTTTTGATGAAAAATAGAAGGGGGGTGAAACTACCCCCCAAAATTGAAAAATCCCTATCTCGGAAACGAAGAATCATAAAATTAGGTGTGATAGCTTAAAAAATAGGGGATGATTAGGGCTTTTACCTCGATGGATCATTTCACCCCTAAAACAGTAAATAGTCATGTTATGGGGAAAAAATGTGTTATACACCTAAAAGCATAAGCATCTTTGTGAAACCATGCATTAATGGACATGTGTATGGAGGATGGTTGTTATTATTATTATTAGGTAATTATGGATTAATGTGTGTATAGATAACTAACCTGTGGGGAGCGTGATGGCGCAGGTGCTTAGCAGCTCGTCTTTACCCGGACGGCTGGGGTTCAAATCCCGGTGACAGCGGGGGGTTGGAATTTTCACCTGAAAAAATCACGTGGCATTCGGCCTTAAATCCCAGGCCAAAACCAAAATGAGCCTGGTTGGCTCCGGCGACTCAAACTAATAGGGAAAAGCCGAAGAAAGAAAGGTAACTCACCAGTAATAGTAAACATTGGTTGGAGGTGTTGAAGAAGTCAGGATGGCCAACCCTTTACCCTGGTTCACGAATGGACCCCAAAAAGTTTTACCTGTCAAGACACAGTCTACCCTGTTGCAGCCTTTAGAAAAAAAAAATCGAACCGGGGCCTCTGTAGTGACAGTGGAGCTATATTCATGATGATTTTTAAACAAACATAGGCTTGCCTACTACCGCTGTGTTGAATCTGCACAGAGACTCTGGCTTTGGTTTGCGTAGTGTGCCTTGCTGATAACAGCACAGCGACCTTGTCAGTAAGTTTCATATTACTCATTTGCTTGATAGCGGACATGCTATGCACATGACTAGATCTTTGTTAGGTTTGACAAAGGCTTAGTGAAGCTTATGGCAAGCTTGAAATGAATGTCATGGTATAGTCGGGGTTGGAAGCCAAGACCTTAGGGTTGACAACCAAGTAGGTTAACCACTACACGGTGAGATGGTGAAATAATAATGTAACAGAACATATAGAAACGTTTTCTATAGTTTAACGAATTGGCATACCATGAGAGGTGTAGGTAATGGAAATTGAATCCTTAGCTGATGATTATACTACTTTCCATGCCCACGTATAAGCTATCATGTTAGAAAAAGAATGGTATGGCTTGTTTTAAACGGAGAATAATCATTGTGTTTACTGTGAAACACAAATCTGAATTTAAAATTAATTTAAAATAATTAATTTAAAATTAACTAATTTAAAATTAGTTTAGTACGCTGAAGTTAAAATGAATAATGATCACGTTACCGACAGCCAGTTTCAAAGCCATGAGAACTAAGTGAACAAAGTATAAAATTCATGAGCCAGTGAGGAATTCAACATGCTGTCCTTTGGACAAGAGAGAAGCGTTCTACAGCGACCCTCAATGGTTTGGGACATCGTAAAGATGAAAATTAAATCTAAGCTACTATACGCTTATATACTAGAATAAGAAATGGAAAACAATTGGTCAAATAAAGGACAGAAGGAATAAAAAAAAATGGCCCTCAACCCTCAAGCATAAGGATTGAGGGAGTTGGAAGGAAGGAGAGCCATGAAAGGCAGATAAAAAGTATACTAGGAGTGGCTTTGCCCCAGAGGTAATGGATAAAGAGGAGGAAAACTGGACTCAGCTCAGAAATCCCTTGGGGTTGCCAACTTCCAAACTGATCAGCCCTTGAGGGTGTAGCCATAGGCAGAGTGCATCGCAAGTCGTGGGGCTAAATACACCCTACCTTCTTGAGGGGGCTTGGGCAAAAGACAGGAAATAACATGAAAATAAAAAAGCAAGGCTGCCTCCTCAGGATATCAGAAAAAATAAATAAACCAGGGCCAATGAAGTTTCAAAAGGAAGAGACTCCCTAGGGCTCGGATACTCTAATCATGTTGGGGTCGGTAGAGAACAAGAGTTGAGCAAGTGTGGTCGACAGGAAATAAGAGAGTGAGGAGCCTAGCACAAGTTAGTGGAAGCAATGACGGTCTCAGCTGGGACTCCGTGATCGTCAACCTACATGACACTAGATATGACGCCCAGGGGTGGAATTAAAGACCTCTTTTTGTTTTTTATCACTGGCTTTTAAGAACGCTAACACATGGCATGCCTTATAATGCAATACTGGTCCTAGGGTATGCAAAAATTGTATTAGAAACTCAGCTAATAATAGAGTGCTTGCCCATGATTTACCTTAAATTTTCCTAAAATCCACTACATTTTCCGCAAATTGACCAAATGACACAACATTCCAGCAAAATTCAACAAATGACTACCAGATTTATTGAAATTCCATTGATTTACCTAAGCATGGTTTAAACTACCTCAAATTCATATAAAATTAGAGGAATATAGATGAAAATTCACTAAAATTTACCGAATTTAGCCAAGTGGTGTACAAACCATGAAATTTATCCAATTTTTATTAAAATTGACTACATGTACTCGAAAATTCCATAATATTCCCTTTACATGTATGCTTTTTGTTGTTGTTGTTGTTGTCTCGTTTACCACACTCCCTGTAGACAATCACCTCAACATGACTTTCTCCTAGACTAGGAGCTTCACATTCGACATGATAGCTGAGTTTCATTTCCCATAAACTTGTCTCTGAGGTGGGTGTCAGGAAAAGGCATTCAGCTGTAAAAACCACACCCTCACGTAGACTTTCATAACCTCTTACGTTGAGGTTCCTTACACTAACGACATTAAATGATTGAACGGTTTCCTTTTCACAATTCCTGTCTATACTTTCCTCTTTAAGGTTGCAAGATGTTTGCAAGATTCCTAAAATGCAATTAAATGTAATAAATACCTTAAGATGGTTTCATTTGTTTAATGATATGGTGTTGATGATGGATATATACGTTAAGACTAATTTTTGTTAGGTCTTGACTGGCCTTGCAATTAGAAATTGACAAACCAAACATGGGTTATCTACCAGGGGAACACTTTGACCACTATATTGGTTATTGACCAGTAAGTACAGTTCTAGTAATCAGACAGAAATCCAACACAAACAATGAGCGCGCAATGCGGCGGAGATTGGTACCACGATGTACTGTCGGTTATGTAGCTATGTGGAATGCACATTATATATGGTTTACTTGAAGGTTTGGAGGTTTCATTAAAGATATTTCTACAATAAACCATTTTCAAATGGTCATTCGTTGGTGTGAAAATATTTATTATATGGTATTTTATGAAAACAATTATGATTTATAAAAAAATTTATATGTTTATTGTATTCTTATTTAATGTAAGCACTGGAGGCACTATCGACCAAAATACAGCACTATCTGGAATGTATATTGCATACTTGAAGGTTTCGTGATCCCATTAAAGGTATTCCTACAATAAATGATTTTTAAGTTCTCGTTTTATGGCATGATTATTTAATATATGCTATTTGCTAATAGGATTTGACACTGGAATTATTTTACAAGTAGTTATTTTAATGACCAACAGAGTTTAATGTTAACAAGGCACAGCTCTATTTGAAATTTTGAATAACATGTTGCATGTCATACATCATATGCAACTACTGTAAGGCTTGTGATTTATTTAATGCCTTTAACCCTATATTAAACACGCAGTTTGCAATACTGATAACTGCAATGTTAGTGAAAAAAAAAATTGAAACAAAACAAAAATCAGCATTGAAAAACCAAAAAGTGGTTGAGCATATATACAGTGGGGAAAAGAAAAGTTTTGTAAACACTAATGTCCAACAAGATTAATTAAATCAGTAACTGTCAGGGTGGCCGAGTGGTTAAGGCGTTTGACTTAAGATCAAATTTCCAAATATATAAGGAAGCAAGGGTTCAAATCCCTTCCCTGACATAACTATTGCTTGAACATGCAAGAAAACAAGAAATATACACAAACTATGTTTATCAATTTAATCATTTTTTTTACAAGAGATAGACACACAGAATACAGCTCTTTTGGTTTATCAGTTCTTTTAAACATAACACTTGTTGAAAATTATTTTTTAGGGGATGGGGGTGTTGCTACGTTGACCCATTACACAATAATAGCAGCTTTACGAAGTTCATTTTCTATATTTAATAGCTCTTTCTCATAACCAATATGGCCAAGCTGTTTACAGGCATGCAAGAGCTGTAGACGTTCGACTAATATATTAGGATCGTTCCATTTACTATTTTTTATGAATGGTTTCAGAATCTCGGGAAGCAGTTCATCATTATCACCATCATTATGATTATCATCCTCATTATTATAATCATTTTCATAATGATGATCATTATCATCGTTATCATTACCATCATAATTTCCACCTTTGTCCACAGACTGTTCAATGGATTGAGTTGCCTTTGATAGTGTTGAAAGCTTCTTTTTAGATGTGCTAGAATGCTTTAACATTGTTATGTTATTATTACCACTATTACCTTTCCCCACTAACTTCTTGATGGGGTATATTGTCTCTGATAGGGTTGAGGGCTTTTGAGATGTGGGTGCATGTCTGAACATGGGTTTCACAGGAGGTGTCGAAGGTTTCTCATTAAACAACTCGCTAACAGTATGAGTGCGTTGTAGTGTATTAAACTTGAGGTTAATATTATCTTGAGCAGTACTATTTTTCTCTTGGACTTGGTTTCTTGCTTTGGTTTGGGTTTTCCCTACATTTAGACTAGCGTGATTATTAAGTTTACATTCATGATTGTTTGAAGAAAGTACGTCGAATTCTTTTGTTTTAAGCATTCCTCGACACTGTTTCGATCGTTGCTTTGAACAGCGCCAAATAATAGTTCCATTTTTATTGCTTCGTTTCACAATATATGAATATCCTTTATAGTATGCATAAGGCTTACCATACCTAGTCACTGATACTTCCATATCAACTGTCAAGCACAAACTAATCTCTAGTAAAGACAACTCGGTAATAACAACAATAGTTTAATGTGGGAGCATATATACATGCAAAAAGTGGGAGCAAAGGTGGGGGGTAAAAAGTGGGAGCAAAAGTGGTAGCAAATGTGGGAGAAAAAAATAACTGTGAGCAAAAAGTGGGAGCAAATATGGGATCAAATGTGGGAGCAAAGCAAATATAAAAAGTGGGAGCAAATATGCTAAGAAATATGTCAACAAATATACCAGCAAAAGTAAATACACAAGTCAAGATAGATTAAAGTGCAAAGAAAATATGGAAGCAAATATGAGAGCAAAAATTGTGTTTTTCTAAAACAACTAGACATAACAAACTTAGTCATAACCTAACCTAACCTAACCCAACCTAACCAAACCTAACCTCACCTAACCTCACCTAACCTAACCTCACCTAACCTCACCTAACCTAACCTCACCTCACCTAACCTCACCTCACCTAACCTAACCTAACCTAACTTTACCTAACCTAACTTGACTGAACTTTACCTAACCTAACCCATCATAACTTCACCTAACCTAACTTTACCTAATCTAACTTCACCTAACCTAACGTTCAACTCTCAGATCAAAATTAAATTCTAGGCATAGTTGAGTTGGAACCCAAGACTTCAGGGATAACACACAAGTATACTAGCCACTACACTGCAAAATGGGCAAATTATCATGCAACACAACATAAAGTAAAAGTTTCCTGTAGTGTAACTCATTGGCTGTCAACCATAGTTTGGGAATTCAAACCCAAGACCTCAAGACTTTTGTTTTGAACATTATCAGAAATATTATTCCATTTACATTTTGCTGCTGCTTATAGTTATAAGAGTTGGCATTAATATGGAAAGCAAAAAAAAAGTGGGAGCAAATGTGGGAGCCAATATGAGAGCAAATATAGGAGCCAAGATGGGGGCAAAAGTGGGAGCAAATGTGGGAGCCAATATGGGAGTCAATATGGAGGCAAATATGGGAGCAAATGTGTGAACTAATCATTTCACCTCGGATATCGCCAGTGAGTACTCATATCCACCGCAAGGTAGCGGAAACATACTTTGTGTGTTGTATGTATCTATCTTACAAAGTTTGACTGCATGCAAAACGTCCTTGTATAAGCTGTGCATATAATTTTCATATACAATTAAGACCAAGTGTTCAGTACTAACATGTATAGCCTTGTCTAGGGTATATAGAGGATCGTTAGCAAGAAAGACTGACTAACCCAGGAGTGTAAAGCCTTGCCATATGCAGTAAGCATCTGTTGGCAGAAATGGTTCCTAATAATAACGGAGTTAATGAATATGAAACGTGTTTTGAGTGTCGTCTTAAATCCTATTTTATACGTTGTGATACGTGTAAGGATTTAAGACGACACAAACGTATTTTGGGTGTTGTCTTTTGTGTGTCGTCTTAAATCCTTACACGTATCACAACGTATAAAATAGGATTTAAGACGACACTCAAAACACGTTTCATATTCATTAAGTCCGTTATTATTAGGAACCATTTCTGCCAACAGATGCTTACTGCATATGGCAAGGCTTTACACTCCTGGGTTAGTCAGTCTTTCTTGCTAACGATCCTCTATATACCCTAGACAAGGCTATACATGTTAGTACTGAACACTTGGTCTTAATTGTATATGAAAATTATATGCACAGCTTATACAAGGACGTTTTGCATGCAGTCAAACTTTGTAAGATAGATACATACAACACACAAAGTATGTTTCCGCTACCTTGCGGTGGATATGAGTACTCACTGGCGATATCCGAGGTGAAATGATTAGTTCACACATTTGCTCCCATATTTGCCTCCATATTGACTCCCATATTGGCTCCCACATTTGCTCCCACTTTTGCCCCCATCTTGGCTCCTATATTTGCTCTCATATTGGCTCCCACATTTGCTCCCACTTTTTTTTTGCTTTCCATATTAATGCCAACTCTTATAACTATAAGCAGCAGCAAAATGTAAATGGAATAATATTTCTGATAATGTTCAAAACAAAAGTCTTGAGGTCTTGGGTTTGAATTCCCAAACTATGGTTGACAGCCAATGAGTTACACTACAGGAAACTTTTACTTTATGTTGTGTTGCATGATAATTTGCCCATTTTGCAGTGTAGTGGCTAGTATACTTGTGTGTTATCCCTGAAGTCTTGGGTTCCAACTCAACTATGCCTAGAATTTAATTTTGATCTGAGAGTTGAACGTTAGGTTAGGTGAAGTTAGATTAGGTAAAGTTAGGTTAGGTGAAGTTATGATGGGTTAGGTTAGGTAAAGTTCAGTCAAGTTAGGTTAGGTAAAGTTAGGTTAGGTTAGGTTAGGTGAGGTGAGGTTAGGTGAGGTGAGGTTAGGTTAGGTGAGGTTAGGTGAGGTTAGGTTAGGTGAGGTTAGGTGAGGTTAGGTTTGGTTAGGTTGGGTTAGGTTAGGTTAGGTTATGACTAAGTTTGTTATGTCTAGTTGTTTTAGAAAAACACAATTTTTGCTCTCATATTTGCTTCCATATTTTCTTTGCACTTTAATCTATCTTGACTTGTGTATTTACTTTTGCTGGTATATTTGTTGACATATTTCTTAGCATATTTGCTCCCACTTTTTATATTTGCTTTGCTCCCACATTTGATCCCATATTTGCTCCCACTTTTTGCTCACAGTTATTTTTTTCTCCCACATTTGCTACCACTTTTGCTCCCACTTTTTACCCCCCACCTTTGCTCCCACTTTTTGCATGTATATATGCTCCCACATTAAACTATTGTTGTTATTACCGAGTTGTCTTTACTAGAGATTAGTTTGTGCTTGACAGTTGATATGGAAGTATCAGTGACTAGGTATGGTAAGCCTTATGCATACTATAAAGGATATTCATATATTGTGAAACGAAGCAATAAAAATGGAACTATTATTTGGCGCTGTTCAAAGCAACGATCGAAACAGTGTCGAGGAATGCTTAAAACAAAAGAATTCGACGTACTTTCTTCAAACAATCATGAATGTAAACTTAATAATCACGCTAGTCTAAATGTAGGGAAAACCCAAACCAAAGCAAGAAACCAAGTCCAAGAGAAAAATAGTACTGCTCAAGATAATATTAACCTCAAGTTTAATACACTACAACGCACTCATACTGTTAGCGAGTTGTTTAATGAGAAACCTTCGACACCTCCTGTGAAACCCATGTTCAGACATGCACCCACATCTCAAAAGCCCTCAACCCTATCAGAGACAATATACCCCATCAAGAAGTTAGTGGGGAAAGGTAATAGTGGTAATAATAACATAACAATGTTAAAGCATTCTAGCACATCTAAAAAGAAGCTTTCAACACTATCAAAGGCAACTCAATCCATTGAACAGTCTGTGGACAAAGGTGGAAATTATGATGGTAATGATAACGATGATAATGATCATCATTATGAAAATGATTATAATAATGAGGATGATAATCATAATGATGGTGATAATGATGAACTGCTTCCCGAGATTCTGAAACCATTCATAAAAAATAGTAAATGGAACGATCCTAATATATTAGTCGAACGTCTACAGCTCTTGCATGCCTGTAAACAGCTTGGCCATATTGGTTATGAGAAAGAGCTATTAAATATAGAAAATGAACTTCGTAAAGCTGCTATTATTGTGTAATGGGTCAACGTAGCAACACCCCCATCCCCTAAAAAATAATTTTCAACAAGTGTTATGTTTAAAAGAACTGATAAACCAAAAGAGCTGTATTCTGTGTGTCTATCTCTTGTAAAAAAAATGATTAAATTGATAAACATAGTTTGTGTATATTTCTTGTTTTCTTGCATGTTCAAGCAATAGTTATGTCAGGGAAGGGATTTGAACCCTTGCTTCCTTATATATTTGGAAATTTGATCTTAAGTCAAACGCCTTAACCACTCGGCCACCCTGACAGTTACTGATTTAATTAATCTTGTTGGACATTAGTGTTTACAAAACTTTTCTTTTCCCCACTGTATATATGCTCAACCACTTTTTGGTTTTTCAATGCTGATTTTTGTTTTGTTTCAATTTTTTTTTTCACTAACATTGCAGTTATCAGTATTGCAAACTGCGTGTTTAATATAGGGTTAAAGGCATTAAATAAATCACAAGCCTTACAGTAGTTGCATATGATGTATGACATGCAACATGTTATTCAAAATTTCAAATAGAGCTGTGCCTTGTTAACATTAAACTCTGTTGGTCATTAAAATAACTACTTGTAAAATAATTCCAGTGTCAAATCCTATTAGCAAATAGCATATATTAAATAATCATGCCATAAAACGAGAACTTAAAAATCATTTATTGTAGGAATACCTTTAATGGGATCACGAAACCTTCAAGTATGCAATATACATTCCAGATAGTGCTGTATTTTGGTCGATAGTGCCTCCAGTGCTTACATTAAATAAGAATACAATAAACATATAAATTTTTTTATAAATCATAATTGTTTTCATAAAATACCATATAATAAATATTTTCACACCAACGAATGACCATTTGAAAATGGTTTATTGTAGAAATATCTTTAATGAAACCTCCAAACCTTCAAGTAAACCATATATAATGTGCATTCCACATAGCTACATAACCGACAGTACATCGTGGTACCAATCTCCGCCGCATTGCGCGCTCATTGTTTGTGTTGGATTTCTGTCTGATTACTAGAACTGTACTTACTGGTCAATAACCAATATAGTGGTCAAAGTGTTCCCCTGGTAGATAACCCATGTTTGGTTTGTCAATTTCTAATTGCAAGGCCAGTCAAGACCTAACAAAAATTAGTCTTAACGTATATATCCATCATCAACACCATATCATTAAACAAATGAAACCATCTTAAGGTATTTATTACATTTAATTGCATTTTAGGAATCTTGCAAACATCTTGCAACCTTAAAGAGGAAAGTATAGACAGGAATTGTGAAAAGGAAACCGTTCAATCATTTAATGTCGTTAGTGTAAGGAACCTCAACGTAAGAGGTTATGAAAGTCTACGTGAGGGTGTGGTTTTTACAGCTGAATGCCTTTTCCTGACACCCACCTCAGAGACAAGTTTATGGGAAATGAAACTCAGCTATCATGTCGAATGTGAAGCTCCTAGTCTAGGAGAAAGTCATGTTGAGGTGATTGTCTACAGGGAGTGTGGTAAACGAGACAACAACAACAACAACAAAAAGCATACATGTAAAGGGAATATTATGGAATTTTCGAGTACATGTAGTCAATTTTAATAAAAATTGGATAAATTTCATGGTTTGTACACCACTTGGCTAAATTCGGTAAATTTTAGTGAATTTTCATCTATATTCCTCTAATTTTATATGAATTTGAGGTAGTTTAAACCATGCTTAGGTAAATCAATGGAATTTCAATAAATCTGGTAGTCATTTGTTGAATTTTGCTGGAATGTTGTGTCATTTGGTCAATTTGCGGAAAATGTAGTGGATTTTAGGAAAATTTAAGGTAAATCATGGGCAAGCACTCTATTATTAGCTGAGTTTCTAATACAATTTTTGCATACCCTAGGACCAGTATTGCATTATAAGGCATGCCATGTGTTAGCGTTCTTAAAAGCCAGTGATAAAAAACAAAAAGAGGTCTTTAATTCCACCCCTGGGCGTCATATCTAGTGTCATGTAGGTTGACGATCACGGAGTCCCAGCTGAGACCGTCATTGCTTCCACTAACTTGTGCTAGGCTCCTCACTCTCTTATTTCCTGTCGACCACACTTGCTCAACTCTTGTTCTCTACCGACCCCAACATGATTAGAGTATCCGAGCCCTAGGGAGTCTCTTCCTTTTGAAACTTCATTGGCCCTGGTTTATTTATTTTTTCTGATATCCTGAGGAGGCAGCCTTGCTTTTTTATTTTCATGTTATTTCCTGTCTTTTGCCCAAGCCCCCTCAAGAAGGTAGGGTGTATTTAGCCCCACGACTTGCGATGCACTCTGCCTATGGCTACACCCTCAAGGGCTGATCAGTTTGGAAGTTGGCAACCCCAAGGGATTTCTGAGCTGAGTCCAGTTTTCCTCCTCTTTATCCATTACCTCTGGGGCAAAGCCACTCCTAGTATACTTTTTATCTGCCTTTCATGGCTCTCCTTCCTTCCAACTCCCTCAATCCTTATGCTTGAGGGTTGAGGGCCATTTTTTTTTATTCCTTCTGTCCTTTATTTGACCAATTGTTTTCCATTTCTTATTCTAGTATATAAGCGTATAGTAGCTTAGATTTAATTTTCATCTTTACGATGTCCCAAACCATTGAGGGTCGCTGTAGAACGCTTCTCTCTTGTCCAAAGGACAGCATGTTGAATTCCTCACTGGCTCATGAATTTTATACTTTGTTCACTTAGTTCTCATGGCTTTGAAACTGGCTGTCGGTAACGTGATCATTATTCATTTTAACTTCAGCGTACTAAACTAATTTTAAATTAGTTAATTTTAAATTAATTATTTTAAATTAATTTTAAATTCAGATTTGTGTTTCACAGTAAACACAATGATTATTCTCCGTTTAAAACAAGCCATACCATTCTTTTTCTAACATGATAGCTTATACGTGGGCATGGAAAGTAGTATAATCATCAGCTAAGGATTCAATTTCCATTACCTACACCTCTCATGGTATGCCAATTCGTTAAACTATAGAAAACGTTTCTATATGTTCTGTTACATTATTATTTCACCATATCACCGTGTAGTGGTTAACCTACTTGGTTGTCAACCCTAAGGTCTTGGCTTCCAACCCCGACTATACCATGACATTCATTTCAAGGTTGCCATAAGCTTCACTAAGCCTTTGTCAAACCTAACAAAGATCTAGTCATGTGCATAGCATGTCCGCTATCAAGCAAATGAGTAATATGAAACTTACTGACAAGGTCGCTGTGCTGTTATCAGCAAGGCACACTACGCAAACCAAAGCCAGAGTCTCTGTGCAGATTCAACACAGCGGTAGTAGGCAAGCCTATGTTTGTTTAAAAATCATCATGAATATAGCTCCACTGTCACTACAGAGGCCCCGGTTCGATTTTTTTTCACAAGGCTGCAACAGGGTAGACTGAGTCTTGACAGGTAAAACTTTTTGGGGTCCATTCGTGAACCAGGGTAAAGGGTTGGCCATCCTGACTTCTGCAACACCTCAAACCAATGTTTACTATTACTGGTGAGTTATCATTTTTTTCTTTCTTCGGCTTTTCCCAATTATTTTGAGTCGCCGGAGCCAACCAGGCTCATTTTGGTTTTGGCCGGGGATTTAAGGCCGAATGCCCTTCCTAAAGCCACGTGATTTTTTTCAAGTGAAAATTCCAACCCCCGCCGTCACCGGGATTTGAACCCCACCTGCCCGAGTAAAGACGAGCAGCTAAGCACCTGCGCCATCACGCTCCCCACAGGTTAGTTATCTATCCGCACATTAATCCATAATTACCTAATAATAATAATAACAACCATCATCCTCCATACACATGTCCATTAAAGCATGGTTTCACAAAGATGCTTATGCTTTTAGGTGTATAACACATTTTTCCCCCATAACATAACTATTTACTGTTTTAGGGGGTGAAATGATCCATCGAGGTAAAAGCCCTAATCATCCCCTATTTTTTAAGCTATCACACCTAATTTTAGGATTCTTCGTTTCCTAGATAGGGATTTTTCAATTTTGGAGGGGTAGTTTCACCCCCCTGCTATTTTTCATCAAAAACAAAAGATCTTAGGTTCATTTATCATTTTTAGGTGTTTAACACGTTTTTCCCCTATAACATGACTATTTACTGTTTTAGGGGTGAAATGATCCATCGAGGTAAAAGCCCTATTCATCCCCTATTTTTTAAGCTATCACACCTAATTTTAGGCTTCTTCGTTTCCAAGATATGGATTTTTCAATTTTGGGGGGTAGTTTCACCCCTCTGCTATTTTTCATCAAAAACAAAAGATCTTAGGTTCATTTATCATTTTAGGTGTTTAACACGTTTTTTCCCCATAACATGACTATTTACTGTTTTAGGGGTGAAGTGATCCATCGAGGTAAAAGCCCATATCATACCCTATTTTTTAAGCTATCACACCTAATTTTAGGCTTCTTCATTTCCAAGATAGGGATTTTTCAATTTTGGGGGGTAGTTTCACCCCTCTGCTATTTTTCATCAAAAACAAAAGATCTTAGGTTCATTTATCATTTTTAGGTGTTTAACAAGTTTTTTCCCCATAACATGACTATTTACTGTTTTAGGGGTGAAATGATCCATCGAGGTAAAAGCCCATATCATCCCCTATTTTTTAAGCTATCACACCTAATTTTAGGCTTCTTCGTTTCCAAGATAGGGATTTTTCAATTTTGGGGGGTAGTTTCACCCCCCTGCTATTTTTCATCAAAAACAAAATATTTTAGGTTCATTTATCATTTTTAGGTGTTTAACACGTTTTTTCCCCATAACATGACTATTTACTGTTTTAGGGGTGAAATGATCCATCGAGGTAAAAGCCCATATCATACCCTATTTTTTAAGCTATCACACTTAATTTTAGGATTCTTCGTTTCCGAGATAGGGATTTTTCAATTTTGGGGGGTAGTTTCACCCCCAAACAGGGAATGTTGCCCCAAGTGCTAGGACCCCTCATACAAGTCCCTAGCATGATTGGTTCGCGAGATATGAACAAAAGTGTCGTTAGGCCCTTTCGACAAAAATAAATCCTACATTCAAAAACGGGGCGTTACCCCCCAGGGCTATAATACTGCCTATGGCAAAATCCCATGAGGGGTTCAGAAAATATTAACTAACGTGTAGTTAAGTCCTTTTGAAAAAACCCGTCCGTGCGCGCACATACAAAAAAAAATTACTATTTCACCCCCCGGGTAAGGGTAGTTTTTATTTTGGAGTGAATATACCCCTTCGATAGAAAAAGAGAGTTCACCACGAGTCCTACGACACCTCATACGTTTAAATCCGATTATTGGTTAGCGAGATAGTCAAAAGCCGATGACCTATTAGTTTTTATGGTTTATTTCAATACATATTAAAAACACTCATTAATAAATCATCATTTAAAAAGCCCGCCCTCTTACAAAACTCCTCAAGTGCGCATGCGTATAAAAAACATTCGTCGCCAAAATGTTAAAAAACAACATGTTTACCCCAAATGGCCTTTCCAAATTCCATCCATTTTAAAAAATAACCTCACCATCACTTAGAGCGGAAAAAATACCATCTAAACGACCCCTCACTCGACCCTACTCCCCCCCCACCACCTAACCCTTTCCCAACATAGCCATACATATTCAAGCACGAGCTCGACTTGAGAAAACCAACACTACCCCACTACTCGCGAATGATCTTTTAGTTTTTGTATTTTCATTAAATAAAGAGGCTATAGGAAAGTAGGGGGCATTACTAGCAGTGCTAGGACACCCTGTATGTTCTAATCCCATGTTTGGTTAGCGAGATATCAGGTTCGGGGCAGCTACGAGGGTGGCTCAATAAAAAGGTAAGCAGCTCCCCCATCATCCCACTACTAAGACCATAGAGTCTCGGAGGAATAGCATCCCCTGGAAGGAGAGTCTTCGCTGCATCCGCTGGAATAGATGATTGCTTGATCAATTTGACGGTGACATTTGAGTAGCGAGTAGTAGGATCACGACTATTGATCCGATATACAGGTTTCTACAAGTTCCCTGTACTTGTGGCAAGGTTTACATCGGGCAGACTTCGAGAACAATATGCACTCGCATTAAGGAACATAATAGATGTATCAGGCTCATTCAACCTGATAAATCAGCTGTTGCCGATCATGCATTAACACCTGGCCATGATGTCATGTTCCAAGGAGTGGATGTTCTTGCCCGTATAAAGCAATATCGTCCCAGAATCATCAGGGAGGCGGTTGAAATACGTAAACACCCAGATAATTTCAACCGCGACACCGGCTACAATCTCAGTGAATCCTGGCTACCTATTATCAGAACCCTGAGAAAGTAATTCACTGCTGCTTTCCGTTGTCCCTAACATGGGGTTATAATGGCGTCCATCTTTGGGCACCTTCTATATGTTCTTTGTTGCTTTCTCTTAGCAATCA
Organism: Meconema thalassinum; assembly: GCA_946902985.2. Taxonomy (NCBI): domain Eukaryota; kingdom Metazoa; phylum Arthropoda; class Insecta; order Orthoptera; family Tettigoniidae; genus Meconema; species Meconema thalassinum. Next base: position 89,933,501 of record OX336391.1, on the reverse strand, counting down.
TTGTCGTATTCCAGATTATTCCTGACGAAGAAAGGCATGGTTTCTTTCGAAACGCGTCGAATTTTAATATAATAAACACGGCATAAGCCCAAAATTCAACATTATGAATAACTTTATGTAGAATCATAATTTTGCAGTGATCGCTTCTTGACAGGAACGTGCCTCGTGTATCATATTTCATTTTGGAGGCTTGAAATACGTATCAGCTCCGTGTCCTAGAGTGTGTGCGGACTGCATTAGGCATTTGACAATAGAGTGCACCCTGCTGATATGACTTACTTCTGCACAGTCTGTAATACAGTTGTTATTATTATTATTATTATTATTGTTTTAAATGGGCGGAACATCGAGGTCATCTGTACCATAAGCAGGTGGATGGAAGTGCTCGAGGCCTAATAAGGTTTACCTGGATTTAAAAATGGGAAGCCACGGAAAACCAAATCAAGGATGGCCATCGATGGACTTTGAAACCACTCGTCTTACGAGTCCGGGGATAGCCTTGTACTTTAGGGAGTGTTCTCCATGCTGCTGCTGATGATGATGATAATTGTTGTTTTAAGGGGCCTAACATCTAGGTTATCGGCCCCTAATGGTCTGGGTGATAGCGAAATGGACAATGAAATGGAAACCAGACTGAAAATACTTACAAAATGGAACTCAGATTGAAACGACAGCACAAAATGGAGAGTGGTAATACAAAAGGGAATTTAGAAAGAAAATACTCACAAAAGGAATAGATTGAAAAATACGCACAAAATACTTACAAAATGCAAAGGAAATTCAAAATGTTTACAAAATGCAAATGAGATTGAAAATACACAATGCAATATAGATTGATAAACGCCCATTTGAGAGTCTAAATACTCACAAAGTGCAATTGAAATTCAAAATACTTACAAAATGCAATTGAAATAGAAAATACCCACAAAATGCAATTGAGAATCAAAATACTTACAAAATGCCCCCCATACAAAATGCAATTTAGATTGAAAATATGTGAAAAATGCAGTTTAGGTTGAAAATATTTACGAACTGCAATTGAAATTCAAAATACTCACTAAAATGCCCTGCTCCTACATTGAAAAACTTACTAAAAAGCAATTCGGATTGTCAATTCCTACAAAATGCAATTGAGGTTGAAAACACTCGCAAAATGCAAGTTAGTTCGAAAAGACTCACGAAATGCAACTTAGATTGAAAATACCGACAAAATGTAGCTTAGATTAAAAAAATACACGGGGAGCCTATTAACAAAAACAGTATAGGAATCTTAAAGAGAAAAGGAAATATAATGAAAAGAGAGAGAAGGCTGATCTCTAGAAGAAGGAGGGACCAGGAAAGACGAGACGAGGTCCAATTAAGGCGAGAAAGTGAAAGACACCCTAGGCCTCAGATACCCTAATACCGTCGGGGTCGGAAGAGAACAAGAGTTGGTCAAGGAGGCCGATAGGAAAGAAGACGGAGAGGAGCCCGGCACAAGTAAGTCGAAGCAATGCCAGACTCAGCTGGGGTCCCGTGGTCACCAACCCACATCCCACCAGATGTGAGAACCTGGGGGGATATCCATGCTGATAGACCGCTACTTAATCTGTCAAATAGACATTGAAGTACTGAACCTTGCCACAATCCAAGCGCGTCGCTGTCACGTTGAGTGTGTGGAAGTGTGTTGACAGGTTCCAGAAGACAAAACAGAATATTTAAACAAATTGCCTTTATTGGCTTAAAACCCATAAAGCTTCTGGAAACTGCGTGTAAAGGCCTCTTTAGGAATCGATAGCAGAACCACAGTCTCACGCTCATCGCAGAGCGCGCACCTCCAATGAAGCTCTGCAACGATCTCCGGTCAGCATCTGTCACTCTGGATCAATCATGTCTAGAGATTTGCTTGTTGTTGCCAATCTGAACATGCCTCATCTTCAGTCGTCTCCTTCTTTTGTGAAAGTGGTTGAACCCGTCGTGAACACATTCTCTGCTCATGGCTTCTGCCCCGTACACTTGCACTAACATTTCATGGGTCGCATTCACTATTTGTTGCAGAACCTGATGCTCACTGGGTGCTCCATTGAACTGTGACACTGAACATCAGCACTAGGTGGCCAGACTGTCTGTCTAGATCTCCTGGTCAGAACACATTTATGATGGAAACTCAAGGAAATTAATCTTGGTCCGAGAATACGACTCGATCAGCTAAATGTAGAAGGCATATGTAAATCAAAATGTCAATATCTTTCCATGATGCTGCTCAACATTGATGTGCTTGCTATTCAAGAAACCCATGTTGCTGATGAAAATCAACTGCAATCAAGAGGAAGAATGCCAGGTTATGATATCATTGGGGCAGCTTATCAACATGCTCATGGGATTGCAACTTATGGTCCAAACAACATTGAGAATGTTTTACTCCTCTCATCAAGTGATGTTGATGATATACACATCGTCACAGTTAAGATATGACATATTACAATTACCAACGTCTACTGTACAAGCCGCCAGCATCAGAGTGGCCATCTCATCTCCTTCAAACGTATCCCCATCCCGCAGTATTTTTGGGTGATTTCAAAAGCCACCATATAGACTGGAAATATGAGACAAATGGTGTGAATGGGGAATGCTTACCACAATGAGCTGAGGATCTTGATGCCTACTTGGTGTTTGATGCGAAAGATAGAGCGGCGGCTTCGGTGGCGTAGTCGGTAGCATGCTGAGCTTCTATGCCCAAGATCGCGGGTTCAAATTCAGCTGAAGTCGTCGGATTTTTTAAGAGCGTTAAAAATGCCTCAGTATGCCTTCCTTCGGAGGGGAAGTAAAGCCGACGGTCCCATGTCATAGATTTATGGCATGTTAAAGAACCTTCCACTTATTACACCTGTGTGAAGCTAAATTTTATAGGTTAAGAATGTAAACAACGCTCTTAGGTTTCTACGTTCGTTGCCAAGAGCCGACTGCGGTGACGTCTGGTAGCTAAGTTCTGAACTAGTAGTCGTCGACGGTGACGTTTGGCGTCAAAAGTAGTAACTATTTGAAAAATGCATAAGTCTGCAGTCCTTACTTGAATTAAAAAACAGATAACACACACTAATACAGTCATCACAATTAACACCGGTTATCAGACAGATTCTACACACACCAAAGTACACGGGGCTACATGACCGCGTTGTCGCAGCCCCTAAACTTAAGAACCAACCAAAGATAGAGCCATATTTAGATCTGCTGCATGGAAACGAGAGTTAAACCCTGACTTGTGCTTTGTGTCTACAGACTCTTGCGGTCAACCTCTACCCATAAAGCGGAAAGTCCTTCCCGATTTCCCTCACGGTCAGCATCGTCCAGTGCTCCTCGAAATTAATTCTCAAATACCTTTAGAGGCCCCTTATCCTCGACCACGATGGAACTTCAAGAAAGCGGACTGGTATAGTTTTTCGAAAGACCTGACAAATATATTCGCTGGATTCCTCCTTTTCCTGACAATTATGGCAGGTTTGTTGGTGCTGTACTATCTGTTGCCAAAAACGTATTCTCAGAGCACACAGAAAGGAGTACATCCCAGGTTGGAAAATCTCTACGGCGATTTCATCAATAGTGGGGACCAGGAAGTTGCTAATGAGCTCCTTCAAAGCTTGGACAACTCTTAGGATAATAAAATGGGTAGAAACTGTGTTATCCATTGACTTCAAACAATCCAGCAGATAGGCTTGGTCCCCGTTGATAAAATTGGGTAGTAGTCGGCCAGCAGTTCGTGAGAAACCTATCATAACTCCTAACCAAGTTGCTTCACACATAGCCTCTATGTCCAGAGTAACAGTGGATACAAGTCATGCTAAACAAGTCCAGGAGGATCTGAAGGCTTTGAAAATCCAAAGCCATACCAATTCTAAATACTCCCTCCCATTTTCTTTCAATGAGATTGAAGTACCTCTGAAAGGCTTGCCACGGTGGGTGAGTGGTTAACGTGTCGATCTACTAACCCCAAGCTTGCAGGTTTGCTCCTGGCCGTGGTAAGTCATTTTTGAAAGGAGGAAAAAATTACGACATGCATGTCATACGATGTTGGCATGTCAAAGAACCCATTTCTATGGCAAAATTAATCTCGGGGGTTTCCGCCAACACAAAGTTCCTCATTTCTCTACTAGAAAGCGCTATAGTGTTCAAGGAGCTTAGATATCTAACCTCCTTGACTTTCATAGTGCCTCAAGGAACAACGAAATTCGACATGCAAGCTACCCTCTGGGTGTCAAATAACAAAGCTTGCACCCGAGGCCATACGATATTGTTATTAATACCTCTGAAAGAAGTAAAAACTGGTAAAGCTCGTGGATTTGATGGATTGCATCCTGAATTCCTTGTAGAGGTAAAATGCTCGTTTATGGTTGTGTCAGTTTGCCACTAACATTTTACAGACTGGTAAAATCCCTTACTTAATGGAGCAAATTAAAATCATTGCTATTCTGAAACCAGGGAAACCCAATGATAGACCGGAGAGCTACAGACCTATTGCTCTTCTGAGTACATACTACAAATTGCTGGAACGACTTCTCCTGAATAGGATTGCTCCAAAGCTACTTGCAGAAATTCCGATAGAACAAGCAGGATTTAGGCCACACCGCAGCTGTACCGATCGGGTGTTATCATTAACAAGCTATATTGAGGCCGGATCTCAACAGTACCTTAAAACTTCAGTAGCAATCATTGATCTCGAAGCTGCATACGACTCTGTATGAAGAGAAGCTACAAGCTACTCAGAGTAATCCCTGCAAGACTGTCGCCAATCTTGTTAATAACATGCTGAGTAACAGAATGTTTCGAGTCGTCTTGGACGATGAAGTTAGTGCTCAAAAGAAACTAAATGGTGGCTTACCGCAGGGTTCTGTACTTGCTCCACTCCCATTCAGCCTGTATATAGCTGACATGCCCAGAACTCAATCCAAGAAATGTGGATATGCTGACGATTGGGCGTTAACGACAAAGAATGTGAGTATAACGACCACTGAGACTACACTTACAAAAGATCTAAATGTTCTTGGAAACTACTTCCGTAAGTGGAGACTTCAGCCCAGTATGAAGAAAACTGAAGTATGTTCCTTCTATCTGAACAACCGCATGGGCAATAGAGATCTCAGGGTGTACTTTGATAACATTCTTTGGCCGCACAGTAGACGTCTCAAGTACCTGGGTGTTACTTTGGATAGAACATGGTCCTTCAAACAACATCTGGTGAAGACAGCTGCAAATCTGAGATCGCGTAATAATATCCTTCAGAAACTATGCGGAACGACATGGGGCTCCAGCGCTATTGGACTTGTTTTATCTGCGGCTGAGTACTGCAGCCCTGTTTGGCTACTAGCCCTCACGTTGAAATCAACAACACTATGCGATTGATATCGGGAACAATTAAGTGCATTACTACTCAATGGCTGCCAATCTTGAGGCACACCTCCACCTCACCTTCGCCAATGCAATGCTCTCATTAAAGACTATCACAAGATAATGGAAAATCGGGACCTTCCAATCCATGCTGATATATCGGATGCTTGCCTTACAAGGCTCCGCTCAAGGTGTCCCCCTTTGAAAACAGCTGCGACACTACTCAATGAAAACTTTGAACTAGTGCAACAATGGTCACAGATTGGACAGCTTTTGCCCCTCTAGAGTTTCAGGACATGCATCAGTCACATCAGAAGGTCCTGGATTTGATCTTCATCGCAGGATATGGTCAAAATTAAACCGTATTAGGACCAACTCTGTAGTCTGTGCAGACTCACTGTACAAATAGCAAAAGCTTTCATCCCCAAAGTGCGATTGCCGAACCGCTAGGCAAACAGTGAAGCACACTGACCAAGATTGTAAAATTCGACCTTATAGACGAGACGTGTTGGACTTCACCTTCGTGACTCCTGAATCGTGTTGTGTTTGATTCTTCAGTCTTTTGACTGGTTTGGTGCAGCTCTACATATCTCTCTGTCCTGAACTAATAGTTTCATCTCTACATAGTGCACCCATCTGAAGAATTAATACATGGTCATACTTCACCTAGCTCAGTCAATTCGGGGGTGGTACATCCATTCCAACGATATGACACATATATTTGGGATCATAAGCAACAGGGCAACACTCCAAAATAAAATCAGAAATCTCACATAAATACATATGTAATTGTAACTAAAATGGCGCTACAACCAAGTTAATACACATCAAAATAAGTGACACTAAATCAATAAAAATCCATACTACACAAATACTTATTCCATTTCAATAGGAATCTTCAATAATACAACATCTGATCATTGTTATTCCGGTTCCACCGAACCTATAACATTCAAGTTTCACTCCCATATGGTGAACTAATTTGCTTCCACCTGAAGTCTTCCCCTTTTTTTTCTTTCCTTCGGCGTGTCAATTATCGGAATTGTTCTCTTTTCTTCTTGATTATTACTGGACAGAATAGCCGAGCAGATCAGTGGACATTTCTATAATTGCTGATTAAGGTTCGTTATAGTGATTTCTTACTATGCCGAATCGTGATCAGTGACACCTCTTTCCTTTTACTTTTTCTTTTCCGTCACCTGTAACAACCCTTTGTTACTATCTGAGCAGTCTTCTGTTTTTTCTCTCCGATGTAGGACTTTATATGTTGTGCTCCCGCTCTCTTTTCGAGATGCATTGCTTTTCTATCCGTTTTTTTACCCGTTCGTTTGTGTTTATTATAAAGGTGCGCGTAGGTGCGTGAATTTAGTTTATTTTGTGTAATTCCGCGATGCCGGATTAAGCAGATCCATCAAGGTATGTTACGACTGTATGTGTGTGTGCGTATTTGGTTATCGTATGGAATACTAGGGCGTATCGCCTATTCTAGTATGTCCATTGTGCGTCTGTTATATTTGTCCCCATATCTTCGTATCTTTTTGTGTGTAGGTATTTGGTTCGGTTTACTGAATGGTGCGTTCACCCAGTAAGACCTATGCCATACCTCTTATCTTTTTTTTTTGCCTCTTATCTTAAGATTGTGTCGTCCTACGCAAGTCTATGAGTATGGCTTAACCCCTTTTTAGCGTAACGTATTTTGATGGATATCTTTCATTTAGTGTAACGTAACATCTCTCGTGTTTATTTCATTTCGGTTAGTTGCCCCTCATTTTGTGTTTATTCATTTACGTCATATCTACGCGCGCTTTTATTAATACTCCGTCCCTCTCGCACTCCCTCACCTCCTTCAGGGCTATTTGAGCTACCGTTCGCTTCTTTGGCGGTACACTTACTTTTCCCGACTCTTTGTCTAGCCCTTGTTATCTTTCTCTTTTCACAATGTAATTTTACTCTTGATGAGCATTCTTCCCCCATATACGTTCCCCTATACCTTTACCTCGTATCGCCCATAACCTTAATGTCACGGTCCCTTGAACTGTCAGATTATCTTGTCAACCACATAACCTTACATTAGCGTGTTAAGCTTCCTCGTCATACCTTAAGAATATATCCTTGGAGAATACATTATCGTTCCTTTACTTTAGTGTTGAGTATGTGTACCTTATTTAGTCCGTTATTTAGTCTTTATTTCTTTAAGCTAGGCTAAGCTAGGCCCATGGTTCTCAATGAATAGCGCATTCGAATAGAACTTGCATTCACATCGCAGTGAATGTACGTTCAATCCATCGCCTCTTATACCTTCATAACCTTAGTCCGGTTTAATGGGCCCAGCGCCAGGCTAATTGGTACACACTCCCACTGCGACAACATCTGCGAACAAGGCCAGACGGCTCAATGGCTTCCCCACCTGTGCTTGTTTTATGCGTTCTAACGACTCCACAAATACTTGACAACTTAATTACTTCAAAAACATGAATTTACTTCCCCTGTTCAAATGTGCAACCAACATTTATTTTTAAATCAATAGTAATAATAATCCCCACTTAGGTTTGCACGCATCAAATTTTCTCTCTCTTTCTCTATGTTAAGTATTCATTTATCTTTGGCGATCGTGCCGTCCCTTTTTGTTCACACATTACTGAAAGAATCAAATAAATAAATCTCCCTGAATTAGTTATATTTGCTTTGACAAAAGAACACCTTTATTTTTCGATTGTCACACGTGAAATTCATATTTTAATTAGGATAACATATCCTAATTAACGGCATCTGAAACAATAACTTTAGCAAGGTATATTTTTAATAACATGGTTACGGAAATTGAGCTCCGCACCCTTGATTCTAATGATCTTATACTCTCTATAACACTCCCGTGTTTACAAATAACATCTGGCCCGCCCGAGCTATTAACAGGCAGGCTGGCGAACTCACCCTCAGTGGGTCAATCCTCCACAAAATGTATGACCATAGACATATGTCTGTCGTGTCAGTCGGGGATATACTTCTTAAGACTTGGCTGGATGAATCTCTCACTCACAGACCTCTCTAGTTAGAAAAGCTTTAATATTTAAAACCCTACGGTACGTTATTTCGGCTACCTACCGGCCGACATTCAGATCACACAGGATAATGTAATTAATCCATGAGTATCAATGCTGCCCGGTCTGTAGGACTATCATTACTATTTAAGGGGCTATTCCATTTTTACAACGCTTCCCAAGGGCTAGCGTGAATCAATTCCTAGGGCTCAACCCATTTTCGGAAGACTCAAAGACACATTTGGATCGGGAAGCGAACCACCGTCCTCCACATTTCATGTGACCACAGAGCGGTATAGAAGCAGACCTCTGTTCGCGAATTATACAACATAATGCTCCCTTTACCGACGACTATATGGATCCGTCTCACTCAGTCCCTTACAACGCCAGTCATGATTAATCTTTCCTGACTTTATTTATAGAAATCGCTTGATTTTACTATTTATTATCCGCTTATTTCAGCGTAATGAACATATATTTTCCTGTACATCTTTTCGTAAAGAATTTATTTCTTTCCAAGCCGTTCTTGACCTTCCCAATGCAGACTTTATCCTCACACTGATTAATTCATTTAACTTGAACAATTATTTCAACATAATTTAATTTGAACACCTCAAAATTTATTGAACATATTAGTTCTACAACTTATTTACTTGAACATAATTATTTAACGACTTCACATCTTAACTTTAAGAGATTCCTACTCTTTCCACAATTTACTAGTGTTTACAATTTTACAATTCACACTCTTTTATTCATCTTGCTAGCTATCGATCCAAATCCGTTTGTTTCCACAACTCAACTTCCTTCACATGATAATTCCCTTTTTTATAAACGTGTGACATCAATTCTTATTAAAGAACGCACGACCCCAAAATACACTTTATAATGTAAAGATTGTACTTAAATTTTTATTTCGGTGGTCTCCGCCAATGGTTATGGACCTGTTCGTCCACCATCATGTGTATAATCTTCCATATCTACTACTGTGGCACTTTCCACGTATATTTTTCTTCCACAAATTGCACACATTTTTACTTAAATCCCCTTTCTTAGGGTTTTCTACACACTTGATTACAATAATACACCTATTAACACTTAAAAACACTTATAAAACACTTGAAAAATATTATTTACACACAAATTTTACACTTAGGCATGAACTAATGCCTTACAACAATGTGTGATTCTTTTCCTAATTCACACGTTTCACTCTTTTCTTCGCCTCCTCCAGGAAATGTAGGTCTTCACGGATCCCTATCTTGATCCTAAGCATCTACGTGAAATGAATGAAAGTCTCTGATCTCCTCTGGTCTATCCTAGACCTCTCCTACTAACCAATGAAAGTCTCTGATCTGCTACCCGTTACATCCCTGTTCACCTCGGATAGTTCTATTTCAATGTTTACCTTCCATTCCTATCGACCCCGACTTCACTGTACTGGCGCGATATTATCTGTGTACGGTCAAGACAACGCACTTCGCCATGTGTCTCTATTCGACACTTTTCCCTAGAGTCGCAGTCCTAACTAACGCTCTGTAATAAGTGGTTCTCCACTCCAATTCACGTTTAAATGTTTTCACTAAAATTCCTTACTAGGATTCCTCCACTTAACGATTTCAAGACTTATACTTGCTTCAATATTTTACTGCTGCTATTGACTCGTAACACTTCGAACTAACGTCCCTAATGTCCTGAATTTCCCAAGCACGAGTAAATTCTGACTCTTATTATTTTCACGACAACTCCACACGAGTTTCGAATGTACTTCGTTGATACAGTATAACACTCTCTACAGAGGTTCACTGAAGACTGTATGCTTGTGGAATCAGCACGACCTCCCACTGAGGTCCGTTGTAGACTGAATCTATACTCGGTGAGACGGTACGACACCTTACTAAGTTCACTTAAGACTGAATAATACTTGACGCAGCACTTCCTCCTTAGAGGTTCACTGAAGACTGTATGCTTTTGCCTCGGCCGACTGGCTATGTATCTGATCTGGGCCAAAAGTAGTTCATTTCCACCCTTCTTGAACCTAACTTCCAAAGTAATCCTCGTAGCAGATTATAAAAATTACTCTTGTACTCCCTGAAGTCCATAGGTTCGAAAAATATCTTGACATTTGGAAATCGATTGTACAGTTCTTCTATAAAAATGTCCAAAATGGTCTGGTTCTATGTGGGCGTATCCTATTACTGATTTCCCTCCACGTTATCCATTCGCGAAGGCCAAGTGTCGTAAGGCTTATCTTGCACTTCGTTCGTGTACAGTAATTAGACGATTTTAGGTTCTTGAAAATTCTCTTTCTAATTATCAGCCATTATGGCATATTCCAAAGTTCATAAATTTGCATTTGATCAGAAATCATGCAGATTTCATAACATTGCGGGCTCTCTCTACTGCTAATACTGTCGAAATACTGCTGATTCAACATAGCTATGTCTCTGACCTTACTCATAGTTTTAATCTCTTGGCTAGACTCGCTATCTGATATATTACGCCTGAATCACACACCACACACGCGCGTCTATAGTCATCTTATGATGCACAGGCAGCTGCGTCTTGCGCGGCGATTTAGTCCTGTTTCAACATATGAACTCTTCCTTTGGATTACAGCTCAAGTTTGTAAGAATATTTTACTTCTTTCTTAAATAGTCACGGGTTTGAATCCTTGTGCAGCTCAAAAGGGCACAATTAGCTACCACATCCTACATCCCAGGCAATCTGTTTAACATATTCTAACCTTGACCTACGCCTACAGTCCTTGTCCTCGACCCTTCCTTCCATAACTAAGTTTGCTATTCCTGGGTGTCTTAGAATGTATCCTACCAACCTATCTCTTCTCTTCATTAGCAGTCACCAGAACCATTACTTAGAAATAGCCGATTAAAATCCAGACGGCCACCCATCATACTGACAGAATCGTTGCAAGCAATGAATTACAACATTAACAGGAAATGGTCAGGAATGTGGACTAGTGCTGCACATGAGGACTACCAGGCTCTCGTTAGACCAGGTACACAGCCAGTTGGCATGGAACTACCGCGACGTGTTTGGAAGACGCTTAACAGGCTCCGTACAGGCCATGGCATTTGTGCAGAGAACCTCCACCGATGGGGATTGTCGACATCTTCCCAATGTGACTGTGGCAGTGAACACCAGACCATCAAACACATTGTAACAGGCTGCAGTAGACGAGCTTATTCTGGAAGTCCAGAAGATTTCTTTGAAGTGACTGCTGCAGCCCTTCAATGGATTGAAAACTTAGATATTAACTTGTAGATTTAGTATTTCTGATTTTATACGATTTGTAATCTATGTATATTAGCTACTCTTCAGTTGCCATACGCTAAATAAATGAATACCAGATCCATCTCTCCTCGCCCACTCGTCTTAATATCTCTTCATTTGTAACCGATCTGATCTTCATCATTCTCCAGTAACACCACATTTTAAACGCTTCTATTCTCCTCTTTTCTACTGCACCAACAGTACAAGTTTCACTTCTATAGAGCGCCACGCTCCAGATAAAGGCTTACAAGCAAAGTCTTGCATCAGTGGACTACATTTCAGCACTGGACTTTTTTATGTCAATGAACTACGACCTATATCCGTTTTACGTCTCGGCATGATGGGTTAAAATCACTGACTGGACTATTAATTATATTATCATGGAAATCCATGTGCAACGAATTCTTGTCAGACGTAATTTAAGAATGGCGAGGTGCATGAAACACAAATCCCCCTTCCGTCCAATCCTAACTTGACTATTTTGCGGAACGAAAAGTTCACAGGCGAAATGAAGAAAAGCCGAGTTGCAAATCTAGGGAAACTCCAAACACAACCACTCTTCTCTGAAGTCTTAACTCAACACGACTCGACAGTTTGCTGCTAGCAGTATCTAGGGGTAATAGGCTCGCCCACTAGCTATGCTCTAACTGGGGTGATAGGCTCCCCCTTAGCTAGCTCGTAAACTGTCACCTCAGTAATTGAATGGGGATTGTTGGAAGAAATGAAAACGTAAAAACACTTAATAGTGGGCGATGTATTGAAGATCGAGATATGCTCTCGCGGACGTTTTAGTAGAACTTTTCATGCTGAACAATTCTTACGCTCATAGTAGGCCTACATAGGTATTTTTAACGGTTTGCCCAGCGTAAGTTAAAAAAGCGCACGGACTCCAGGTCTTTTATCGACCTTTTCACTGAAATCGTTACTGCTTGGCTTCCTTTGATAATAAATAAATTATTTTCTATAGATACCTTCCTCGACATATCCTTTACAGAATGGTGAAAACCGCATCAAAATCCATTTAGTGGTTCTCGAGATTACCCGTGACATCCAAATATGTGCTCTCAGAAATTTTAGCTACAGGAGGGCAATTAGTGTGGGAGATATATGAGAATAAATCAGGGGGAAGTTATGAGTTCTTGTAGGCTTGTGAGTCGTTTGTACGGGAAACAACAATTTTAAAAAATAGGATTAGTCTGGAACAAACAGACTGCAGCAATGGTAGTCTATAAAAAGTGCCTAAAACATAACTTTTCTGTACACCAACCACACCTAATTATTGTTATTGAATCACATTTACCTGGGTATTACACTGTCCTCTCAAATTCTTGAAACAAAAATCTGTAGTATTACGAAAGTGGTGTGGGTTTCTTGCAGTTAATCCAGCTAACACCCATCCGTACTGGTGAGCGTGCTCAAAGCACGCAGAAAGGAACTGCTCGAATGCTAGCGACTGTAGTTTCAGGATGTTAACCCGCTGCTGTAGGGTAGCAGGTGACTCGTCGAAGTCAGCGTTGTGTGAGATCTCGCGTATCATGTATTTATACATTCTAAAGAAGTATCGATCTGGGGGCTGAAGTTCATACGTTGTGTTGGCCGGTATTATTTTTACTGTTAATTTGTCGGGATCATGATTACCATCTTTCAGATTTTTTTTTACATTTGCAGTGTCATTGTGGACACCGTATGAGTCTAAAAGGAGCACGTTTCTTGCACTTGAAAATGGTAGGAAGGCGTCTTTTAAAAACGTAGTGAACAACTGCCTTGTCATTTTTCCTGACGAACTCCATTGTACAATTAAATTGTCTGGCTTGAACATTTTTTCTTAAACTTTGTCACTTATGCCAGTTGGTTCGTAGAAAATCACAATTTTTTTTTTCATTAGCTTCCCCGATGAAGACACTATCGGCATGACTGTGTACGAATGTGTGGTTGCTCCTTTTGATTGCACTGCTCCCTTTATGTCACATGCACCTTTACACTCTAAAGTTCTCTCCAAGGGCATTTCTTTATTAAAACCACTCTCATCGGCATTGTAAACTTGGCCATTGGTATATGACTCCATGATTACTTTGCAGTCATCTCTAAAAGCCTGTATTATCTGTTCTTGATGGACGGTGATGTTATTTTACGGCTTACTATATTATAGCGCTTTTTAAAACGATGCAGCCAAGATGAACTAGCCTTGAACTTGTTTTCGTCAATTCTGTAACTCGCGAACCTTGAGCGTCGCAAATTTTTGTAAATCACGTTCCTTCACAATTTGATTCACTGCTCGCCACTTTCGGAATTCTTCAAATGTGCATTTATTAACTGACTTCATTTTGTTATTAAAATGTTGCTCCTGTTCAATAAATTCCTTCATTTTGTACAATTGTCGTTCATGCGTTAACGATTAATAATAATAATAGTGCGACACTAGTTCTCACAGTGACTATGCATTGGGTTTAGCGCGTACTGCACCCTAAGTGATGCTTCTCGACAAGTAATTGAATAACGATGATCTATGTTGCCACTGACATCTCGACAGTAGTTTATAGATAACCATGTTTAAGAGGATCGCTTGTATGAGTGGGACACCGAATGCAACTGCCACTCCAAGCCTCTAGGAGGACTGTATGTGCTATTTGACACGTATTGGTTTGTCAGTATTAGTTCTAGGAGCTCGCCTATTCGCAGACAAACAAGGGAGAGGCGGCGGCTAGGGAAAGGAAAGAGGAACAGCACGCCGAGTTAGAAATGTGAATGGGTCCGCGTACCACGAACGCCTGGTCTATTACAAGCAAAGCTGCATTCATTAAATACAATTCTATTCAGGGAGGAGAACAACACTGTAATTGAAGCCCAAGATTAGTAGCCTATATTAGTATAGGAATGTATTGCACAAGTCTTCAGTCACACAACAGGCTTTTATACAGTATATTAGAACTTTGAAGACAGAAGAAGATAAAATCCACACTTACTACTGTGGTCAAGAAATGATGCAGGCGGCAGTGTCGAGGCACGAACCACAGCGCGTCCCCAGCCGCCGCACACCACTGTAACATATTAATTTTGAGAAACTAAGATCATTACCTCACATCATACACATACATACATGGACTGATTTATGTTAGAGAATCGAGGCTCAACCAGGAACACCTATTGCGTCATGAAATCTTACGTCACGATGAGACGACGAGAGCGCTGGCAAGTCAAGTGGAAGGTACGCTAATTTAAGTATTGATCGCCAAGATTTATATATTGGATTACTGAAGACGGGAATATACAGTATACGAGGAATTTTAATACGTTAAAAAGAAACACACATTCATAAATTAATATTGTTCCTGTGTTGAAATACTATCATATATACTGGAGTTATTGTTGTTTTAAGGGGCCTAAGGTTGCCAGATTTCAAGAACGGAAAAACAGAAAACACGTCCCAAAATATTTTTTTCCTTTGATCAAGGTTGTTTTAAATGTTGTAATAAATAATACACACGTGTATAAAATAAGCATTACATAATCAAATAGGCTACACAAAAGTAAAACTAGATATTGCCGACATATCATAAAGTCCTACGACACCAGCAACTTACAAACACTATTCAATTAAACGACCCTTTGCAAGGACGTTTTTTATCTGTACGTACCTTCTGATAAAATTCACTACAATTTTCGTCATAATTGAAATATGTGAATAATTCTTGTTTTATCAAACTTCTGTTTCTATCATCTCTCCATTTGATATTCATGACAGAAAAAAACTTTCCGTAAAAACATTGGAGGGGAAAATGCTGAGTATGAACTTCACTAGGACTAAGATACTCCTTAATGTTGTTGCCCCAAATATATCTATAACATGTAGCCTACCCATCTATTTGACAAAGACATAGAAACCTTTTTCTCTTTCAAACTACCACTCAGTAAAGTGAAGCAACGCCATTTGACGTCACTAAAAACAATCAACAATCACGTCAAGCATGGATTGCTGAAGCGGGACATTTGAAAATTGGTGCGAAATTTAATATAAAAAACGGAATATTTGGCGTTCTGTTAAAGATTAAAACGGAACGGGGAACAAAACATGAAAAAACGGAGTTGTTCCGGGTAAAACAGAGCGTCTGGCAACCCTAATGAGGTCATCTGCGATATATTAAAGGCACGACTTGATTGGCAAGCATTGGTTTTTCTCAGTATTAGTTCTAGGGACACTCTAAACAAACAAGGGAGAGAATATCATGAAGGAAGGAGAATTTTTAGTCAGGTACGAGTCGAGCGTGACCAGTTTAGGAGACCCATCGCCAGAGATCAGTCGTCGAATCAAGTTGTGGTATTAGTGGCAGCGAAGTGTGTATAACGTTTGATTACAAGTGCGGTGTCCCACGTGTGATGGAGCACAGGACTAGCAAAACATTGAACGGTAATTAACAGCCGCGGGGCGTACTGTAGTTGTATTCTCAAGATATTCAAATGCTCGTGAGTGACGACATGAGCCCAGTGCATTTGTAATCAGAATAACTTTAATGTGAGCACAGGCACAAGGTGTCAACTAAGTAAAATGAACGGTGAATGAACGATGTTTGTCTATTCAAACGAAATAATGTAAATTGACGGTGAATTAGGACTTGTTGTTAATTTATTTTAGGGACTTGGGACATCTTGGTCATCATCCCCGTGTAGATGGGTGTGTGCAAAACCTTTCTGAAAACTAGTATTTATGGAACAGTGACGTTCGAGGACTCGTAGTACAAGAAGGAGAGGTTCGGATTCGACACCGCAGAGGAAACCGTAACTATGAGAGGCAACATTTCAACGCTTGAGGGGAGACGCCAACTAGTGATGATACGAGACGGGACGCAAGGTAGTGTGGAGAGGAACAGAACTGGCGATATCATGAATGCTGACGCAATTTACCACGTCATCGGAGGTTGTGAATAAACAACGGGTGGAACATGGAAATCATCTCCTCATGTAACACTGTTAAAATACATTTTAAAAATTTAGATGTAGATACCAGAAATAATATAACGGCCACATATAAATAAAACAAAATTAAAATAAACAATTATAATAACCAACAAAACAAGTACGAAATAAAAATATTCAATTTGAAGACTAGAACATTCTTTCATTATCGTGTTGAAAGCCATTTTCAGTGTTCCCTTATTTAACGAAATTTGATATGCTTTTCAGTTGGTCAACACCATTATAACCAATTGTAATGGGTGTTTTTTTCCAGTCACAAATCACTGGGAAATGTAGGCTTTGTTATCCTAGACCACTCTATAGATTGCATAACGCGATCAGCAGCTACCGTGTTAGCGGCTAATATACGTAAGATTGAATTGTCGAGTAGAGCAAGGCTTCTTCGTAGGGCGGTGGTGACACCACTTCTCTTGTAGCTTGATCCGCTAACTAATTCCCCTCAATGTTCATGTGAATACCTAACCAAGTAAGAAAAAGACCGACCAATAACAACCAACATGGCCGACTACAATACCCTTTACCGGCAACCTTCATTTTGAAGTGTTTAAGGCGATTTTTGCATGTGTACTCTGTGTAGATGGTTTTAGGTGTGAAATGTCCCATCGAGTTGAAAGGCGGTTTCAATAGCTATGCTTAGAGTAATAATCTATAATTGTAGAAATATCAATTTTTCAGTTTAGGGGTGGTTTTTATCCACGCACTATGTTTATCAAAACTATTAATCTTATGATAAACGATCATTTTGAAGTGTTTAAGACCTAGTTTCACTTGTGTAATCTGTATGAATGGTCTTAGGAGTGAAATGTCCTATCGATTTGAAAATGGATTTCAATAGCTGCGTTTAGAGCTATTCGTAATCATCGATTTTTCAGTTTAGGGATGGTTTACACGAGATAGACAGTTTACCAAATTGAATTTTACCACGCCACTGACAGTATGATTCAATGTAAGCCTTGTGTGCTATCTGCGCACTTTTATATGAAATTACATTTAGCCCCCCTCCCCCGAACTTAATTTTGTGTCATGACTAGCTTTACGATGAAATCAGATTGGTGTATTCCTGAAGAGGAGGTCAAAACTTGTCTGTTTTGTTCTACCACGCACCGTTTTCGAGATATATGCACTTTTGTGCAAAATTTGGCATTTGGCCCATCCTTGAACCTATGATCATCATCTTGCGCCATGATCTTCATATCGACGAAAGCAGATGCAAGTTTTCTAGGGAATCCACGAGAATTTCAACACCAACTAGTTGGCAACAAACCGCACTGAAGCTTCAAAATTCAAATCTCAGAGACATTTATTGGAATTTCAAGCCAGGTTAAGGGCATTTCGCACCCACACGTTGGCAGCCCTGGGGAATTTCCTCATTGCGTCAAAGAATACCAACATGGCGGACACAATTCCTGGAAGTGTTATCATCAAAATACCAAGAAATCAACAGCTCTTTTCCAGTAACGTCTCATAATTCCCGGAATTGGTCCAGAGTTCCTCTAGTAAGCCTACTGACGCAATCGATTTTCCTTTAAGGACATTTTTAGGAGATTATGGGGATGACCGTTGCTCACGTCCGTAGGATTACCTGTTATTGCCCTACACGTGTCTCCTGGGTGGTGCTAAGCTCGCAACAATTATAAATTGGCGGCCAAACTGTCAACAGCTATTGATCTCCTGGCCACAATACACATGTATAATACACCAGAAGCAGATAAGAGTCCTTTTGAGGACCACCAGTCAATGAAACTAAGACAGATCATCAGTATATGCCAGCTAAATGTAGAGGGTATCAGTACATCAGTATATCAGTATATAACAAGGCTCCTGCAAAAATATAAAGTAGACGTATTTCTTGTCCAAGAATCTCACATAGAGATCGATGCTCAGTCCAGAAAGAGAGCAAGAATTCCTGGATATGATGTGATAGGGATAACCTATCATAGTCATCATGGAAATATAACATACGTTCGCAGTGACATCGAAGAAGTCTATCTATTAACAACATCAACAGATGATGGATGACATTCATACAATTACAATCAAAGTTGGAGATCTGACAATAATTGTAAATGTATACAAGCCTCATCCATCTCTTTGGCCATCGCATGTCTTGGAAATTCATCAACATCCAACAGTCTACTGTGGAGATTTTAACAGCCGTCACGCTGACTGGAAATACAAAACGAATGATAAAAATGGAGAACATCTGACAAACTGGGCAGATGAAAACAACCTAAAGATGCCAAAGATCCATCCACTTTCAGATCAGCTGCTTGAAATAAATATTTCAATACTGACCTTACTTTTGTCTCCAAGGATTCTACAAATCAATCTCTTCGTGCCAACAGAGAGGTACTTCAAGATTTCCCCAAAAGCCAGCACTGACCCGCTCTCCATGAATTTGGCATCCAGATCCCAGTCATTACATCTTGTCCTAGACCAAGATGGAACTTCCAGAACGCTGACCGGCACAATTTATTTGTAAAAGAATAGATATACGTTTTGTAACTGATAGCAAAAAGGCTGAAAAGCTAATAGCTAAACCAACATTTCTCGATAGAACAATTTATAGTCCTAACCTAGCTGCTTTCCACATGGCTAAACGTAGCATTGTATTCAATAAGCCTATATATATATATTGGAATGTGTATACTGGATATTTCAAAAACTCTTATATATTCCCACCACTATGATGTCCTGCTACCCTATTATGGGATCGAAAATCTTAAACTATTGTATGTGGATACGGACTCGTTCATTTATTTCGTTAACACCCAAGATGTTTATCAAGACAAGTTGGATTTCCTAGAACACCTTGACACAACAGATTATCCTACTAATCACATTATATTACTCTACATCAAACAAGAAAACTTTGGGAAAATTTAAAGACGAGGCTTGTGGACGTATTATTAAAGCATTTGTTGGACTTAGAGCTAAAATGTATGCTTTAGACATAAATGGCATAGAAATAAAAGAGATTAAAAGTATCAGCAGATGCATTGTCAAAATTTGTATAAGTTTTCAAGATTATAAGGATTGTATCATAAAAAAACGAGGTAAAAAGAATACCAATGAACATTATCGCTTCTAAACAACATAACACAAAATCATCTATAAAACTAAACAAAATTGCTTTGTGTCCTGATGATGATAAAAGAGTAATTGATTCTAATGGTATAGCTACACATGCCTATGGTCATTACTTGACCATACTTAAATGGTTAAGTTATGGATATCAAAATCCTAAAATAAAACAAAAAATATATTACACTACCTGCATGTAGCAAATACATAAACCAAAACAATTTAAAAATAAAACGGTAGCACTACAAAAATAAAAAACACCACCAATCAAGCAATATGAATTTAAAAAATGGTATTCATACTCAAGAATAAAAAATAGAAAACAAAATATAAATAAACTAACTGCTTATAACAAAAAATAAATAAAGAAAAAATGTATTATGTGTAAATAAATCAATAAAAATATTGTATGGACACTGCTTGTACATTCTAATTACTACCCACCTCCCACTCCTAATCCAACCGTTAACCTCAAGTAATCTTAAGAAATTGCCCTTAGTTAGCTGAAACTAGTTAGCCAAAAGTATAGTATGACTCATTTATTACCTATATGCAATCTTGTTATATTTAATGGAAACCTGTAAAATGCTGTGGTAGAATAAACAGCGTAAAGAAAGTTGCCACCTACCGCATATGAACTCTGGCCTTGTACTTAAAATTGAGAAACCTTTAGCGTGAGAATAATTTTTCTGTAAGATTTTGTGTGTATATGTAACAGTGCCTATAGGGTTATGCCCTAGTGCTAGTGTTAAGCCTAGAGAAAGAAAAGAAATGAATAAAGCTTTTACTTTTTAAAACTTAACTGACTTTGTAATCCTAAGCTTGTTGTGTGTGGCGGTTATGTTGCGCAGTAGTGGCAGTAGTTTACCTTACGGTACTCTTTATAAGACTAGCATAGAGATAGTTGCGCGTGCCTTATGTACTTTGGGTGTGTGCATTAGCCTCTGGCTTAGCCTTAAAGGTTAGCATAAGTTAGGTTAGCTTAGGTTAGGTTAGGTGAGGTTTGTTAAGTTATGTTAGGTTGTGCAAGTCAACATATTAAGTTGACATTCAACGAGAACGATATTGGAAAGTATTTTTAAGAAAATCTACAGAATTTAGTGTGTCGAAACTCCTGAAGTTGAGGGAGGTATTACTCACTGAATCTACAGCAGACAAGATGATCAACTAAATAGTTATGGGAGCAGAACTATGACTACAACAAGAGTTTCCAGAATGACATAACATCGATCTTGTGGGGGAGACTAACATCTCACCTCTCCCGTGCAGACAATTCTACAACTAAATCTACAAGTCATTTCACCAGCCAAAAATGACAATGTATATCAGAACTACGGCGAAGAAGATAGAAGAATTTTCCAGAACGAGGGCGATCAGGGTAGTCCCGATGCCATTCAAGAGAGAAAGGGTTATCCCATCTCGCACAAGAAGAATCACCGGTGGGGTGAACGGCAACACGATGATGACGGAGTTCGAATCCCGGACTTGACCGCACGGGAACTTCTGTATGGGACTGGAGCAGACCAAACCACATCATGCAGTCTAGCGCTATTGGAAACAGTCCGTTTCTAAGGAACAGCAAAGGAAGCCCACTTCTAGACATCTTTAACGCAACACAAGGTAGTCTCTGGACCAACGATATACTCATCCCACTTGTAGTTTTGTAGACATTTTAAGAATATCCGAAAAACTATTTATTGATGCCATTTTCCGACATTTTTATGATAGTATTGTAATTTGCGACGTTAATTTTTCGTAAATACATCATGTGGATGTGTATTCACGTTTTGCATCAGTTTTGAATATATTGGAATTTTGTACTTAGAATTTTTTGAATTTTGCGACTTTCGAAATTTGAATGGAGAGATTTTACAGTTTAGTTCAGGATATATTTATGGTAAAGTTTAAATGTGTTCAGATCACATTTTGTGTATTTTTGAATTGTAAAATATTGTTTTTGTCAACGATAAGAATGACGGAAATTTATTCCAAGAATGTTGCATTGAGTTATTTTTTTAATGAATGCGATTCTTAAAGATCTTATGTAGAGATCCATGTAAAGTCACAATCTGATAATTTATTAGACAGATTTAATGATAAATATTTGATGAATGACATTTATGAAGTATTGAAGTTTTGTAAAAATATTTTAAAGAAACAATATGTAAAGGAATACAATGTGAAGTTAACAAATACGAAGTTATAGCTTATTTTGAAGTAATAAGAATGTGAAGAAAGAGTTTAAAGAAATATTGCAGCTAATGGAAAGCTTTTATAGAAATGTGAATGATGAACAGAAATAAGATTGTTATTTGAAGACTAGTATTTTATCGTATTACCTGTTAAATTAATTCATTGATAGAACCAGTATTTTTATTAAATATTTTTATTAAGATTGTTGCAATTATGGAAAGAATTTGCTAATGAGAAGTGAGTCAAGAAGCATTATGTTTTTGAAAGGAACTGCGAAGCATCTCGGAGAGTGAGATTTATTATTCCCGTAGTAGACGGAGGCATTTATTGTAAGACAATGAGCGATTGTGAAGCCATTAGTCAATTGTTTAAGAAATATCTGTAGTGACAGACTTACGCATATTTGAGGTTGAAATAGGATGTTTACGAAGATGCAGTATTATTGATATTTATTATTATTGGTAGTTATTGTAATAGTCTCATAAAGTTGAAACTCTTTGAAATTCACAGGACAGTGGATCCTAGATGAAATTAAATTTGAAAGCAATTATAGGGTTTAATGGATCTTTGTTGAAACTGAGAGTAAACTGAGATCTATTAAATGGTTCTGAAGTAGATATTGAATTTACGGTAATTATTCAACTCAGTGAAAGAAAGTATGTATTTTTATTAAGTATTTAACGCAGAAATTCGGTTCTAACATTTCAATCTTTTTCAAGGCACTGGATAAACCAGATATTATGATCGCAATATTAGGGATCGGGGTACGCATAGTGTATTTATATGCGTTACTTTAGAACACTAAATCTATAAATTATGTCACTTGAAAGGTCTAAACGAGTATTGACTGGAGAAAGATGTTTTTGTTTTTTCTGTTTGGTATAGGACTATAGTCTAGAGATAAGAAGTTACGACTCATTACAAGAGACGAATTTTGATCTAGAACCTTCTGTGTTAGAAGATGAAGTCTGAATAACTTTAAAGTAATTAAAACTGAGCATGGTGAAACAGAGTGGTTCCCTATTTTCTATCTAAATTGCATTTTGTAAATATTGTCAATTCAAATAAAAGTACAGTAAGTATGTAGTTAGTTTTAGTTGTAAGTAGGTAGTTAGTTTGTCTATTAGATATATGTCATTGTTCTATTAGACTGTGGTGTGTGAGTGTGTCTGAGCAGTTGCATTGTTTATTAGTTATAGTTCAATGTTTCAGTAGACTGTGATGTGTGAGGGTGCATGTGAGTGTGCCTGGTGACAGACTGTTTTAGTGGTAGTATTTGTTGTTGGTGGAACTTAAGTTTTTTGTTAGTAGAATTTTGGTATTTAATTGTTAGTACGGTAGAAGGTTAGTATTTTTGTTAGTAGAATTGCTCTTTACTTATTCTGAAAGGGAGTAGCAGCCTTTCAGAATAAATTAATTCTTTACTAGTCTTATAGACGGTTAAGATATTGATAATATAAGCCAAATAATGGCTACACTGCGTCCTGCTGCACGGCTGAAAGCAACGGGAAACTACAGCCGTATGCTATTCCCGAGGATATGCACCTCTCTATGCATAATTACATGTGATGATGGCCTCCTCCCTTGTAAAATTTCAATCCGGAGGTAAACTAGTCCCCCGTTCGGATCTCCGGGTGGGGACTACTCGAGAGGGGGTTAACATCACAGAAGTGACAAAGAGGGAATCTGACATTCTACGGATCGGAGCGTGGAATGTTAGAAGTCTGCTAGGAAGTGGAAGGTTAGAAAACTTAGAAAGGGAAATGGATAGGTTGAGGTTGGATTTGGTTGGGATTAGTGAAATGCGCTGGCAGGAAGAACAGGACTTTTGGTCAGGAGACTATAGGGTCATTAGCACTAAATCAAACAATGGCCAAGCAGGGGTTGGCCTCATATTGAGTAGGAAACTTGGACAGCGGGTGGAATATTATGAGCAATATAGTGAACGGATTATTGTAGCAAAAATCAATACTAAACCTACCTGTACTACAGTGGTACAAGTCTATATGCCTACCAGTCAAGCTGATGATGAGGATGTTGAAAAGGTCTACGAAGAAATAGACGAATTCTGAGGTATATCAAGGGTGATGAAAATGTTATAGTAATGGGAGATTGGAATGCTGTGGTAGGAAAAGGGAGAGAAGGGAAGATAGTAGGAGATTTCGGATTAGGTGAAAGGAATGATCGAGGAAGCAGGCTGGTAGAATTCTGCACCGAGCATGAATTGGTCATAGCTAACACCTTATTCAATAACCACAATAGAAGAATATACACATGGATGAGACCAGGAGATACAGGGCGTTACCAAATCGACTTCATTATGGTCAAGCAGAGGTTTCGAAACCAGATTTTGGATTGTAAAACATATCCTGGTGCTGACATAAACTCTGATCACAATCTGGTTGTAATGAAATGCAGATTAAAGTTGAAGAAACTGAAGAAAAGTCAAAAGCCAAAAAGGTGGGCAATAGACAGACTGAAAGAGAAGGATGTAAACGAAAGATTCAAGAAGAGTATAAAGGAAGGACTAACGAAAAACCCTAAACAAACTTCAATTGCAGACGAATGGGCACTTTTGAAGAATGAAATAAGAAAATCCGCAGAAGAAAACATTGGTAGGAAAGAAAGAATAGGTAGAAAACCGTGGATCACTCAGGATATACTAGAATTGATGGATGAAAGGCGGAAACACAAGAATCTAAGAGATGAAAAGGGGAAAGCAGAATACAGACGTCTGAGAAATGAGGTTAAAAAGAAGTGCAAGGAAGCGAAAGAAGAATGGTTGAAAGAGAAATGTGCAGGTATAGAAAATTGTCTGAAATTAGGAAAAGTAGACACAGCTTATCGAAGGATTAAGAATACTTTTGGGGAAAAGAAGACTAAGTGCTGTAATATTAAGGACACAAATGGAAAGCCTCTAACAGATAGGGAAGAAAAGGTTGAGGGATGGAAAGCTTACATAGAGAGTTTGTATAAGGGAAAGGAGATTGAGAATCATGTAATGGAAAGGGAGGAGGAAATTGATGAGGATGCGAAAGGAGATTTAGTATTGAGATCAGAATTTGATAGAGCTTTGGAAGACTTAAGCAGGAACAAAGCACCAGGCATAGATGATATACCGATTGAGTTGCTACGCTGCATAGGAGATGAAGGTCTGATCAGGTTATTTCACTTGGTGTGTAGGATTTATGAGACAGGTGAGGTACCCCCTGATTTCAAGAAGAATGTAATCATCCCTATACCAAAGAAAGTGGGAGCTGACAGATGTGAAGATTACCGTACAATCAGCTTGATTACTCATGCTTCAAAGATCCTGTCTAGAATAATTTACAAGAGGATTGAAAGCCAGATAGAAACGGAGTTGGGTGAAGACCAGTTTGGTTTCAGGAGAAATGTAGGAACAAGGGAAGCTGTACTAAGTCTTAGGCTGATTTTAGAAGGTAGAATAAAGAAAGATAAGAGAACGTTCATGGCTTTTGTAGACTTAGAAAAGGCTTTTGATAACGTTGATTGGACTAAATTGTTTGACATTTTGAAATCTATTGGAATAAAGTACAGGGATAGGAGGGTGATATACAATCTGTACAGAAACCAGACAGCAGTCATTCGAGTTGAAGGACATGAGAGAGAAGCTGGTATTCAGAAAGGTGTAAGGCAAGGCTGCAACTTATCACCCATACTTTTCAATCTTTACATTGAACAAGCAATGAAGGAAATTAGAGAAAAAAATAAGGTGGGAGTGAAGATTCAAGGAGAAATAATTTCAACTCTGAGATTTGCTGATGACATCGTCATCTTGGCCGACAAGCCTGAGGATTTGAATGAGTTTTTGAATGGTATGGACTCCGTCTTACGGAAAGAATTCTTGATGAAAATAAATAAATGTAAAACAAAAATACTGGAATGCAGCCGAAATAAATCAGAAACCTGTATGGAGATCAAATTGGCAGGTGAAAAGCTGAAGGAAGTAGGAGACTTCTGTTACTTAGGAAGCAGAATAACCAGTGATGGACGAAGCAAAGAGGATATTAAAAGTAGGTTGGCTCAAGCAAAGAAAGCATTTCTACAAAAAAGGAATCTGCTGACATCGAATATAGATTTAGGTATTAGGAAGTCATTTTTGAAAGCCTTTGTCTGGAGCGTGGCGCTCTATGGAAGTGAAACTTGGACTATTGGTGCAGCAGAAAAGAGGAGAATTGAAGCATTTGAAATGTGGTGTTACAGGAGAATGATGAAGATCAGATGGGTAGATAGGGTTACAAACAAAGAGGTATTAAGACGAGTGGGAGAGGAGAGATGTTTCTGGCGACTGCTAATGAAGAGAAGAGATAGGTTGGTAGGACACATACTAAGACACCCAGGAATAGCAAGCTTAGTTATGGAAGGAAGGGTCGAGGACAAAAACTGTAGGGGTAGACCAAGGTTAGAATATGTTAAACAGATTGCCTCCGATGTAGGGTGTCGGAGCTATGTAGAGATGAAACGATTAGCTCAGGACAGGGAGGCATGGAGAGCTGCATCAAACCAGTCAAAAGACTGAAGACTCAAACAACAACATGTGAGGACATGTTTGGTTAGGTAAACTGAGGTTATGATAGGTTAAGTTAGGTTATATGAGGTTAGGTTAGGTTAGGTTAGCATGCCATATGTGTAAGTGGTTGCGTGCAGTGCCGAAATTTGAGCAAACTACCAAAGAGAGACCACTGGGAAAGAAAGTGTGTATATGAGAGGATTTTGGGTAAAAAAGAAGAAAGGGCCAGAATAAAGCATGTAAAGTGATTGTGTTGTAACGCTCTCCTTATGGGGAATTAACGAATAAATAATAAATTAAATAAAAATAAATAATAAATAAATAATAAATAAATAATCAACATGAATCGCAAGACTTTTGGAACTCTAGTTACAAATCACTCCTTCACAGAAAAGGCTAAACAGACCAATGGAAAAAACCAATGGAAAAAATGGACGGAGGAACGTAAGAAGGGGCATAGTGAGTTCATGAGGAGATTTTGGGTAGAGAAGAAGAGGAAAACACCATCAACCCGAGTCAATAAGTTCAAACGCGCTCCCTGAGTGGACAAAACGAAGAAAGAAAGAAAGAAAGAAAGAAAGAAAGAAAGAAAGAAAGAAAGAAGAAGAAATAAATAATAAATAATTCATAATTAATAACAAATAAATAATTATTTGAATAGGCCGCTATTCAAGAGTGCGGTTGCACGCAGCGGCCATCTTGCGCATTAGCCCCTGCGCTAGCTATGACACTCAATATATACGACCAGCACGGGGTCGGTTGCGCACGGTGGCCATCTTGCGCATTAGCCCCTCCACCAGGACCGGCCTTTATACTACTTCTGTAGAAAAATTACATCTCGTGCACCAAATATGTTAGTAATGTTAAGCTTAGGTTTGTGGATACATTTCGGTTCATTACAAGTAATTTGAAAGTATTAGCTGAGGCCCTGACATGGTATCCTGGAGAAAAATGTAGCTCCAGTTACTCGAAAACGTGTATTACCATAAGATTACCTTGACTCATAAGAAATTTAAGTTGGAGAGTTTTCCGCGAACGGAGGCATTTATCAACAAATTACACTAGAAAGACATCAATGTAGAGGATTATCAACATGCCATACATCTTTGGAAACAGTTCAACATTAACAAGAAGTTCCGTGACGAACTAAAGAGCCTACTTTTCTTAAAATTTAAGATTCATGCCAATGATTAATCTATATGGATCTATCTAGAATAATGACCAAATTAAGTTGGTAATATCGAAATTTCTTATTAGTTCGAAATACTGAATACCTGGCATAATCTAGCGTAATAGAGAACTACAGTTGGCAGCCCTGGTGACTGAATATATTCTTAGTTCCATCTCTTAAAGTACAGAATACAAAATTCGGTTGAAGTCCAATAGGGATGTAGCGGGAGAAAGTTCGCGCCAGATAGCGCTCGTGTAGTACTGGGTAAGCGCAAGGCGATCGTCTTATGTTTCTCCCAGTCAGCTGCGATGAATGTGTAAATTGTGACCGAGTTTTCTAAGCTAAAGTAAATTATATCTTCTCTAATTTTACTCAAAGACTATATTAATTAATTCTATAGGTATATCTCCTAATATATGATAAACGATTTTCAGCGTTTAAGCGTTCAACAGCTGCAAAATGAGCTACGGACTAGAGGCACTAAAACCAGCGGGAGGAAGGAAGAATTAATAGCCTACAGCGGTAATAACAAAATTCTAACACGCTTTTTATTCAAATAATGAATATGAGTCAGCATGCTTTCTCCTGAAGATTACAATTACTAGAGTATTGTAGGCCTATATTGATAAATATATCTCCAAAAGACTTAAATCATAAATTGAGATTTAAATATTCACTTGCCCCCCCTGCTTACAGACTTCGATTCATGTATTTTTTTAGGTTGATAGCTTACATGAAACTGTCGTGTTTTAAGGTAAACATAATCAAAGAAAGTTGATACCGGTAATTAAATGAGTACCTCGAAAATGCATCACAACGTTTGGTTCTTATGTAATTTTGTCAATTTCTCAATAAGAATCGTTCCCTTACCCCTGGGAAAGGACTTGAGGGTACAATTTTTTTAAAGTTTGAGAATCCCTGCTTTAGGGCCTCGAACTGTTTCCATTCATCTGACTATATCTCAAGAATGTAGAAGTCAGTCGCTACCACATTCTCCGTCAGGCAGATGGAAATTGACGATTAATTCCGATTTCAAGAAACCAACCATAATACATTTGTGACTGTTAATGTTGCGACATTTATTCTTGAAGTATTTGACCGAGTAGCCTATTGATGTCTTTGAAAATGGGAGTCAGAAATGTTATTTTCATTTCTTCGTGTATATTGACGATTTCTTCCCGTACTTCAATGGAGATGATTTCTGCAGATTCCGATATTGTAGGCTTATCGTGATAATCCGGCAATTTTCTTGTGTATGGCCTCTTCCTAAATAATTATTTTTGTTGTGTTCGTGGTCCACGGAAAAAGCGGTAGAACAGCGCCCGGTTTTTATCTTGCTCTCTCACCTTCAAATAGGCCTACAAACGCATAAATTCAGTGGATGTTATCGAAATGTCTAATCAGTTTATAGGTACAAAATAGGAATTATTTTCCATTGTTAGTCACACTTATCCAACACAGTTTTTGTGAAGTCATCGGGTTGTAAATGACGGAAACACACTTTAATATATTCGGTCAGATATTTCTCACCGAAATGTTTCCTTCTAAAAGCATGTGACCATTTCTTCCTCATTTCTTTATTTTGTGGAAATTGGTGAAACGAAAACGGGCTTCCCTGATTTTTGCAAAGAGGAACACTCCAATAGCTTGGCATAGTTACGAAAATAACAATTTAAACAACTTAAATTCGTGGATATTAGCGGCATAAGAACATAGGAGACAAATGAAGAGCGCCTTGCGCTTACCCAGTACAACAGCAGTGCGCTCTATCGGTGCTAGTTCTATACATCCCTATTGATAACATGGACGTTACATGCAGTTAAACATTGGATATAACAGCGCGCGTAAAATCATGTTGGCAACAATGACATACATGTATTGGTCAGAAATAATCTGAAATAATATGACCTATTGTTGTGTCAATTTTGAATTAAATCCATTAGTTAGTATAGAAGTTACATGGATTTTAAAATTGGACCTATCAGCAGGCTTAGAATCATGTTGGCAGTACTGACGTATATTAGTTACTCCAAATTAATCTAGAATGCCAGATACTATACGTGTGCAAAGTTTAGAGCTATTGGCTTGCATACTTTCTGATATATTGATATTAAGGTAACAAAAATAAAGACAGTATTTATTAACAGTTGGCAGCCCTGGTTACTCTTAAGACTCGGCATAGTCATATCTGTTATGGTACACATAGCACACACGAAATTTGGTTGAAATCCAAATGATAGTATAGAAGTTACATGTATTTAAAGTTGGACCTCCCAGCAGGCTTAGAATAATGTTGGTAGCACTGACGTATATAAGTTACTCCAAATTAATATAGAATGTCAGGTACTATACGTGTGCATAGTTTAAAGCTGTCGGCTTGCACACTTTCTGATATATGGGTATTTGGATTTTTAAAAATGAGCGCATTTATTAACAGTTGGCAGCCCTGGTGGCTCTTAAGAATTCGCTCATTCATATCTGTTTATGTACTCATAGCACATACGAAATTTGGTTGAAATCCAATTGATAGTGTAGAAGTTATATGCATTTAAAATGTGGACATATCAGCAGACTTATAATCATTTTGGCAAAACTGCCATGCATGGCCTCCTGGAAATTAAAATGCAATATTTTTATATATTGTGCCCAAATCCAGTTGCCTAGATTGAAGGGTACAAGCCGTAAGCCTAGATTTGAGGGAAGGGGCCACGATGATAAGTCCAGAATGGGATGTTTGAATAGTTGGCTCCGAACCTTCTTAGAAGGTTTTCGAAGGTTTTGACAGCCAAGAAGTGGGTAAGTGACGTAGGACGAGAGCATCATAGTCGAGGCTATAAGTCACTAAATATTTTTCGATGAGATGTAAACATGAAACCTATATCAGATTACTGGCACGGACAAGGGAAGAAGAATGAGCTTTGTTTCAAAGAAATTAATCGAGCGGAAGCCGAGTTATGAGCTGTTTTAGTTTCAGCATTTTCTCCGCATTGACCTCGAACCGGCCAGCTGAGGAGTATATAAGGCGTGTCTCCCCGGCACATGTATGTTCACTTCGTCATCGTCACTCCGTTGCTTTGGACGTGCTACTCTACGTAAGCGCTCTAGCCACTTAACTCTCGACAATCTACGAACATCGTTACTATCGCCAAGCACATGGTTGCTTTAATCTTCGATTTACAGCACAAGCTGTGGACTTTGAAATTTTCTACAGTACATGGTTACTGAAAGTGTTAAAACATTTCAAGTGAGTTTCGAACTTTTCTACGTTATCACCGAGGTGAAATAAGTCTGTGGCACTTGGTAATTTCTTACCGCTACAACTTGGACATATGATAGACTTTGTCCATAATTATTTCTACAGTCCACAATCACTTATAGCTGGATTATTTATATCCAACAGTCTAGGGACAAGTTTTAGTCTTGTTCGTTGGACCAGCCAAGATAAGTCAGTAATCTTAATACCATTCTTGCCGATGATGGGAATACAAGTTTGCCTTGTGTGACCTGAAGAGTGAGAAGCTCTGCCCAACCAACTCGACAGAATTCGTAATTGTGCTGAATAAGATTGTGAGCGTACTAGAATACTGATTATATCACAGTTGGGTCATGGTAATTATTTTCAACATGGATCGTTTAGATCAGACCCCTGTCAACTTCACTTCAGCTTTTGAAGCTGCCAACATTTTTCTGCAAGATATTATGAACGCCACTATGTCTGTGTAGACAGCTTGTGGGTATAAAATGGAAGCCGATACGAGATTATAAGTACGCGTCCTAATGGGACAGACAACAGGAAGACTGAATAATCTGGTTCAGTCCAGATTTCTAACATCAAGACCTACAAGAATGTAAGCTGTAATTTACATTATTTCTATGCGTAGTTAGTTGGATTTTCTCATATTTTCTACAGTCTTGCCAACATATATTTTTTTCTCTAGTCATCGATATGTTTATTTGCTGTTACAAATATTTTTCTTTCGAAATTTGAGCCTGGATCTGAGTTGTTTTTACTCAGACTTCAATGATTCGACATTTATGGACGAGCAGAGCGAGCATTTATTTTATTTTGATATTTTTTTCTTATTGCTGTCATTATCCGCCGTAATTTGAGACTTAAGAAGGAATCCAAGTTGAGGAATGGATAGTTATCCATTATCTGGAAATCGAGGGTGATATTCCCCGAACAGTTTAATAACTTTAAACCCAGTTTTGGTTGAGAATATAATAATAATAATAATAATAATAATAATAATAATAATAATAATAATAATAATAATAATAATAATAATGTGATTTAATAATAATTATTATTTTTCTATTTTTCTGAAATAATAATATTAATAAACATTGGTGATTTCTAATAATTATTTTCTGGTTGTATGATTAATGCAGTTGACATTTGAAGTCATATTCTAAATCGGATATTTGTTAATTCCGAAGGTTAGTGGTTAGCGCATGCCCACATATAAATAACAGATTAATTCAGTGGAATTATTTCACGTTTGCATTGCATATTGAAGCTTTGAGAAGACACGGAAAGAAGTGAAACGGGAAGCTAAGCATGTATAAAGCAGGGTTTTTGCTCGAGTTTATGTAAAATAAAATCATTATGGAGCAACGTCTTTCAAAACGTTTTTGCTAATATTAACACAGTGTGGATGTTTCAAACTGATGGTAAACTTATTGTTAATATTGTCGTAAACTCACTGGTGATGTTTACTGATTTCTGAATCTTCCATTTGTCGTAACAAGCAAAGGCTTGATTATTTTGTATAATTTGGGAAGATGTCATTGTGTGTGTGCAGAAAGTTATATGCCATTCTGAGTGCGCAATTTAAGTCGCAGGAATGAGGTTGTTGTAAAATGGAGCACCAATTATATTATAGGTTGGGTGTCTTCGATGTAGTAGAAGAGTCGTATTAGCCACACTTTCGTCGTAATATAACCACAGGTTATTTTGTTGAACCATCATTATTAATTTACAGTTGACCCACGTGTTTAAAAAATATTTCTAGTAATTGCTTACCCGAAAATTTGTTATTGTTCTACTAGTTCTTTCATTCAGGAAAACTTTACCGTTGTCTAAATGCTGATCATAATTCTGTGATTTTTATCACGTGTAAATCGTATGGGCCGATGCTGTTATTTGAAATTGTTACTTATTAACAACCACTATAAGCTGAAAGGATTTTCAGATCCTATAAAAATAAATACACTTTTTTGCAAATAAGTTGATGCTTAACATGTTTGACATTTTGTCCAAAATTATTTATGATAATAATAATAAATGGTTTCATTATAAAATATTCTGAATGATATTTCAAATTTCCTAATTAATATTTTCTAGGGATAATTAATTGATTTATTGATTGAATCCATGTGGAATGGAATTTATATTTTTGGTAATTATAGTTTTGACTGAGTCAAATTTTTGAATAGACTTTGTATTGAGTTCTGTGTTTCAATATATATTTTCTGTTCTTCGAATCTAAAAATGCTCAAAGTCCATGTAATTACACACATCAAAAAAAGTTTTGCATCACCTCGGTTCCCAGATCTCCGGCATATAGACGTTGACTGTGTATATTGTATCCAAGATACAGTCCCTTTGACTGTTCATAGATGTCACTAAAACTGCTCAAAGATGTAAACAACCATGCATGAGCAGGGCCTATTAGACGGAGGGGGTACGACAGCCGATCAGTTCCAGTCATTCCACCAGGACGAAGGTACGCTGCTCATGTTGTCTGTAGTTCTACCATGCCTAGAAGGTCAATACCGCAGTTCGATCGCGTCCGCATTGTTACTTTGTGTCAAGAAGGGCTCTCAACAAGGGACGTTTCCAGGCGTCTCAGAGTGAACCAAAGCGATGTTGTTCGGACATGGAGGAGGTACAGAGATACAGGAACTGTCGATGACAGGCCTCGCTCAGGCCGCCCAAGGGCTACTACTGTCGTGGATGACCGCTACTTACGGATTGCCGCTCGGAGGAACCCTGACAGCAATGCCACCATGTTGAATAATGCGTTTCGTTCAGCCACAGGACGTCGTGTTTCAACTCAAACTGTGCGCAATAGGCTGCATGATGCGCAACTTCCCTCCCGACGTCCATGGCGAGGTCCAGCTTTGCAACCCCGACACCATGCAGCGCGGTACAGATGGGCCCAACAACATGCTGAATGGAGCCCACGGAATTGGCATCACGTTCTCTTCACCGATGAGTGTCGCATATGCCTTCAACCAGACAATCGTCGGAGACGTGTTTGGAGGCACCCTGGTCAGGCTGAACGTCTTAGACACACTGTCCAGCGAGTGCAGCAAGGTGGTGGTTCCCTGATGTTTTGGGGTGGCATTATGTGGGGCCGACGTACGCCACTGGTGGTCATGGAAGGCTCCGAAACGGCTTTACGATACCTGAATGACATCCTCCGACCCATAGTGCAACCATATCGGCAGAATATTGGAGAGGCATTTGTCTTCATGGACGACAATTCTCGACCTCATCGTGCACATCTTGTGAATGCGTTCCTTCAAGATAACGACATCGCTCGACTACAGTGGCCAGCATGTTCGCCAGACATGAACCCTATCGAACATGCCTGGGATATGTTGAAAAGGGCTGTTTATGGACGTCTTGATCCACCAACCACTCTGAGAGATTTACGCCGAATTGTCGTTGAGGAGTGGGACAATTTGGACCAACAGTGTCTTGATGAACTTGTGGATAGTATGCCACGACGAATACAGGCATGCATCAATGCAAGAGGACGTGCTACTGGGTATTAGAGGTAGTGGTGTGTACTGCAATCTGGACCACAAATGCTGAAAGTCTAGCTGTATGATGGTACAACATGCAATGTGTGGGTCTCATGAGCAATAAAACGAGCTGAAATGTTGTTTGTGTTGATCTCTATTCCCTTTGTATTTAAAGGTTCCGGAACTCTTGGAACCGAGGTGATGCAAAACTTTTTTTGATGTGTGTATATTGTATTCTATTTATTATGATCAACTTTGTATTTAAACCAACCCTGATATTACTGCTTCCTGAAAGTGTTAGTCAAAAAAATTGCTACGATATTTTTGAGAAAAGAACAGTGAAAAGTGATAAATTTTTCAACAAGAGAT
Organism: Meconema thalassinum; assembly: GCA_946902985.2. Lineage (NCBI taxonomy): Eukaryota > Metazoa > Arthropoda > Insecta > Orthoptera > Tettigoniidae > Meconema > Meconema thalassinum. The sequence goes on along the minus strand of OX336391.1, from coordinate 89,898,733 downwards.
AATTTTTCTTATTGATCTTCAACGTGTGAATGCTAAATGATTTAGGGATCAGTATGGACGATTGACTTTGCGCTGATAAAACCCTACCCCTGTATATAATTATGTTGAACGAAGTCAACAGGACTGATATTTTGACCTCTCGTCTCAACTATCTTAGTGTTCATGTGTTGGCGACATTGTATTTTGTGCATTTCCAGTCATCTTTTGTGCCATTTTGGGCATATTTTTCCTGTCATTTTAAATTTTTTAAATAAAATGAGATAATTTTATGGTATGCAAACCCGTTTCATAAATCTCCTTCTATCCTTATTGTTGCATCTAGCTGAAAATCAGTTAAGCACTTTTTTTTGTTGGGTCTTTGTATTCGACTTTAACCCATCTGGCGCCCCGGGATATTTTGATTCTCGTGCTGACTGATTTTTGGTGAAATGCATATGTGGTCGTCCGGACTTCGGTCTAAACGGGCACATAAAATAAGATAGAAGAGAGAAATGGCTTCGAACGTGGGTCCCGATTTTTTATACGGTCATTTGTATACCGATTTGATTTGTCAATAGATATTTTGGGAATAGGAAAATGTCTGGTTCGGATACATAAATTCATAGGAAACCCAATTAGTGGAGAAACTTAATTCAAATTAAAATTCTAATAGTTAGAGTGGGGATTTGTTTTGTTGAATAATGGCTTATCCATTAGGGTGTCAAATGAAAGTTTAGTATACGTTCGATGGTCAGAAAGGTTGCATTTCGTTAGAATCCAGGTGGAGGATATTGACTTTGTAAATTTTGATATTGTTGTTTAAATCTAATTGTTAATAGTAGAGATTTTTTTCCTTCACGTCGACAGTAAGGCATATCTCATTTTATTCTGAGAAATCCAAGTAGCTACGCATAATTCTTGTTCTAGATTTAAGTCTTTGTGTCTGCTTACATTTATACCCCTAATTTTGAATTGTATTCTGATAATCATGGATGAGATCATGAGGATCTTGAATCGTATGGAGGAGAGCTCCTAGAGTGCTGCACTGCAAATAGCAGAAATCATTGACAAAACTGTTCAAATGGAGGATAACTTAGAGAAAACTCTGAAACTTTAAGGGAGAAATTAAGGGAAAATTCAGATACCCTAGAAAATAGATTGACCGCTTCTTTAAAAGTTAATCTTGAGAATTCAATGGACAGTAAATTAAAAGAAAACTCTGATTCGTTAGAAAATAAACTTAAAGAAAACTCTGATTCGTTAAAATCTTCTTTAGAAAATAAACTTAAAGAAAACTCTGATTCATTAGAAAACAGATTAAAAGTAAATCTTGAAAACTCTTTAGAAAACAAGTTAAAAGAACAATCTGATTCATTAGAAAATAAATTAGAGGAAAACTCAGTAAATTTGAAAGCTAAAATGAGGGAAAATTTCGATTCACTAGGAGCCTCTTTAGAGAATAAAATTAAGGAAAATTCTATTTCTATAGAAAACAAGATGTCTAAACTGTTCGAGAAAACTCATGAACTCGAAACTTCCTTAGCTTTAAACACAAGTAAAATGGAGGATAAATTTCGCGATACGAACCAAAAATCTCAGTCATTAGCTGACAGGATCGAGCGAGTTATCAGGAAAGTAGGAGAAGACATGATAAGCTTAGAAATTCGCGTTCAGAAAGAAAACACTGACATGGCAAATAACGTCATACAACGTTTAACCGAGCAATTCCAGGAACTTGTAGTAGGAGAGATTCAGTAAAGTGTAGTCAAGGAGTTGACAACTGAGATCAAGACAACAGTTATCCAAGAAGTCAAAGATGCACTTAAACTGGAAACTCAAGACGGAATCTAAGAGATTAGGGAAACTTTGACGTCACATGTCCAGGTCATTACCAAAGATATCCAGATAGCTCAAAAAGACATCGTGGATATGACAAGTTCATTGAAAAATCATGAAACGATGATGAACCAAATTTCTACTGACGCAAAAGAAAATTGTAAAGAAACAGAGGGGATCAAAAGAGATACTGAAGAGATCAGAAAAAAATCTGAAGAAAATCAGATGGAGATCGAGGACATCAAGAGTCAAGTTAGAGATAAAAGTCAGGGTGATTGTTCTCATAGCAAAAATAGTAGCGAGGAGATAAAGAGATTAGTGGGTGAGGAGAATGCCGAACTCAAGGAAATCATAAAAGCCCTTAATAACAAATTTTTGGATTATCAAAAACAAGCGAAGAGTATTGTTGAACCTCAGAGTAAAGCTACAGCCACAACTAAAGATAAAGACATTGAGGAGATAAACAGAGTAGGAAATCCCCATAAACAAGAGGAGGTTAGGACAATGATGCAATCCACACCGATAACCTTCTATAAAAATGTAGAAGATAAACCTTCAAAATTATCTGGAACCGGAAGTATCACACCCGTACAATTTCTGAGAGAAGTAGGGGACTACCTTAAAGATTCCAAAATTGGAAAGGAAAGAGAGATAAGAGTAGTAGGGAAATTTCTGGACGGTTCCACACTGACGTGGTTTAGAGCTTTTAGATCTACTCTAAACAATTTCGAACAATTTTCTAGAGGATTATTAAAGAAATTCTGGTCCCCAGGAACCCAACAGCAAGTGAGAGCGGAGTTGTACTCGAAAAGATATTCCACTTCACAGCCTACTCGTTACTCAACTTATTTCTCAGGACAGTTGACTAAACTTCAACATTTAGATCCGCCGATGCCCGACAACGAACTGATTACTGCTTTGATCAGGCAATTTCCTGCAGATGTCCAAAGAACACTGATAGCAGCGGACATATACAGCATGGAACAATTCGACGAAGTTTTACAGAGATTGGATCAAACGAACGCCCAATTCTTTCATCAGAAGGCTGGAAAGAATGACAACGCGGTATTTGCAGTGATGGCTGACAGATATTCTCAGACACCTCGAGACGGTAGAGAAGAGAAAACGCCGAGGGATGATCCAAGATAAGGAAGATGGAATCAGAGCAATTATAGGTCATATGAAAATAGGCCATATGCAAGACCTGAAAACAACTACAGAAATCAATGGGGAAGACCAAAGGAAATCAAGGGCGATATCAAGAGAAAAGATACTTTGGGAGAAGTAATGGATATTACCCAAGGAATGAGAATCCAAGACAATCCAATGAAGAATTCAAGCAGGAGGCGAGGAAGAACTTGGAGGAACGACATCAGGAGAACAAACAGTACCTGGAACAATTGAAACAGGGTGAACCCGGCACTTCAGGAACACCACAAATTAAGAGTAAACAAGAAAAAAACTTCAAATCTTCAGTAGCAAATGGCTTAATCAAGACATTCACTTATAGGATTACCAAATGGCAAGTAGTGAACGATGATTTGATACAGAATAATTATGAACGCAAAGAAATGGGAACGAGGTTCAAATTGTCAATTATTGTATGCGAGGTATTCGGCAAGCCTGTCGATACTTTGATTGATACTGGGGCGATGTTATGCTTGATAAGTGAGAAATTATATGCTTTATGGAAACTCACTGAGAATCTCGAAGAAATTCCCGTCTCTGGAATCAAGATTCAAGGAATTATTCCAAATAATACATCTCTTTGTAAGACTCAGCTATATTTATGCATCAGAATAGGAGGACATGGTTTTTGACATGTATTTGTGATTATGAATGACATTGCTTTCGACATGAGCAGATTTCATCCAGAAATATAAAGCTGTGATTGATATGAGTACTGAAACGGTAAGATTTCAGAATACCGAAGAAATAAACTTCGAGGGAAACGAAGAAGAAGATACCGAATTGAGGAATGTAACAACAACGGTAGTTATAAGATAGCCAATACACGAACTGGTATCATCGTGGGAACTTATAATTCTGCAAGTTTGAAGATCTATTATTCAAGAACCAGATAGCTTGATGTGTGTGAAAAAGGAAATCCAATTTTTTTTTTTTTTTTTGGCTATGTGTGGGGTGATGTGCCCAAATCCAGTCACCTAGATTGAAGGGTACAAGCCGTAAGCCTAGATTTGAGGGAACAGGCCACGATGATAAGTCCAGAATGGGATGTTTGAATAGCGCGCGCTGAACCTTCTTAGAAGCTTTTCGAAGGTTTTGACAGCCAAGAAGTGGGTAAGTGACGTAGGACGAGAGCATCATAGTCGAGGCTATATGTCACCAAATATTTTCCGATGAGATGTAAACATGAAACCTATATCAGATTACTGGCACGGACAAGGGAAGAAGAATGAGCTTTGTTTCAAAGAAATTGATCGAGCGGAAGCCGAGTTATGAGCTGTTTTAGTTTCAGCATTTTCTCCGCATTGACCTCGAACCGGCCAGCCGAGGAGTATATAAGGCGTGTCTCCCAGGCACATGTATGTTCACTTCGTCATCAGCACTCCGTTGCTTTGGACGTGCTACTCTACGTAAGCGCTCTAGCCCCTTAACTCTCGACAATCTACGAACATCGTTACTATCGCCTAGCACATGGTTGCTTTAATCTTCGATTTACAGCGCAAGCTGTGGACTTTGAAATTTTCTATATTACATGGTTACTGAAAGTGTTAAACATTTCAAGTGAGTTTCGAACTTTTCTACATTATCACCGAGGTGAAATAAGTCTGTGGCACTTGGTAATTTCTTACCGCTACAACTTGGACATATGATAGACTTTGTCTACAATTCTTTCTACAGTCCACAATCACTTATAGCTGGATTATTTATATCCAACAGTCTAGGGACAAGTTTTAGTCTTGTTCGTTGGACCAGCCAAGATAAGTCAGTAATCTTAATACCATTCTTGCATATTACAATTCAAAAGCCGATGATGGGAATGCAGGTTTGCCTTGTGTGACCTGAAGAGTGAGAAGCTCTGCCCAACCAACTCGACAGAATTCGTAATTGTGCTGAATAAGATTGTGAGCGTACTAGAATACTGATTATATCACAGTTGGGTCATGGTAATTATTTTCAACATGGATCGTTTAGATCAGACCCCTGTCAACTTCACTTCAGCTTTTGAAGCTGCCAACATTTTTCTGCAAGATATTATGAACGCCACTATGTCTGTGAAGACAGCTTGTGGGTATAAAATGGAAGCCGATACGAGATTATAAGTACGCGTCCTAATGGGACAGACAACAGGAAGACTGAATAATCTGGTTCAGTCCAGACTTCTAACATCAAGACCTACAAGAATGTAAGCTGTAATTTACATTATTTCTATGCGTAGTTAGTTGGATTGTCTCATATTTTCTACAGTCTTGCCAACACATTTTTTTTCTCTAGTCATCGGTATGTTTATTTGCTGTTGCAAATATTTTTCTTTCGAAATTTGAGCCTGGATCTGAGTTGTTTTTACTCAGACTTCAATGATTCGACATTTATGGACGAGCAGAGCGAGCATTTATTTTATTTTGATTTTTTTTCTTATTGCTGTCATTATATATTTTTTATTTATTTATTTAAACCAAATCTACTTGTTAATTGTCACTTTAACTCAGAGAGTCATATCGTGACATACAGACAATAAACACATAGATAACATAAATTTACTGTATGGCGTTAGATAATTAAACCAAATGTTCATTCGGCATTTCATAGATTCCTAGTTATTTCACAACTTCATTCACAATATCACTGGGCAACTTTTCTGATGGAGACTGCATAAATTTATTTCTTAATCATAAATGTGGGCACAGTGTTCTTCATTTTTTGACAGTTCTCCATGGGAGACACATCACAGAAAGAATTACTTTTATTTCCCTATCGAGCCCTTACTGACTGTAAGAGTCTGATAAGTTTTGTAGTAAGGAAAAAAACCCATCAAACTCACAGGAAAATTCTACAGACAGCAATATGTGGCTGTACTGTAGTAATCGTATACCTAGTTAATACAGATAGGCTCTCCTAGGCTTTAACAAGATTTATAGCTTAGGAAGCCATCTCCTGTACTTGAATGCTTAATTTACATGCATCTTTGTTCTGAATCTCATCCGACGCTTTCTTATTCCACATTGCCCTGATTGTATTAAAATATTTTGCTAATTGACCTGCTTTCCCCCATTCCCTTTTTAGTAATTTAATTAAAGTGTGATACTCATTTTCATGTTCTATTCTGTTTAGATCTGCTTTGTCTACAAACTTTGCTCTTATCATTTTAATTTCCTTGCATTCCCTGATCAGGTGCGCTGCACCCATAACCTTCCCACAAAACAGGCAAATGTCCTCTTTTCCTACTTCTCTCAACGCTTTGTTCTTATACACCCCCATTAACCACCAAATTATCCCTCTCATTTCTCTTTTCATTAGGCATTGAGGCTTTATACTCATAAAGTTCCTTATTTTGCAGAACTCCGTTAAGGTTCTTCTACTGGTACACTCTTCTCTTAGCACCTGCAACTCTACGTCATTAACCCTTCTACACACTTTTTTACACACCCTACCTTCCTCTCTTTGTAAGTCCCTATCCCATAGATAACCCATTCCTAATCTTTCCAGTACACTTCTTACCCCGTCCACCCAGTAGCCCTCTTGCTGATGCTTCATTTGGTGCAGGTAGGCTACCTTAAGCATTCCCCCCCCCCCTCCACCTGCTTTTAAACGAATCCAAGACTTTATGACCTTTTTTATGATATGTTGTCTAATGCTTACATCCTCACACAACATTCTCGCTCCACAATTCGCCGTGCAACTAGGTAGCCCCAAAATTATCTCGGCAAACCTACTTACAATACTGTCCAGGGTTTTCGTTCCTTCCTCTAAACCCCATACTTCCACTCCATAAAGTGCTCTTGAAACGATGAGTGCGTTAAACACATTCTTATACAGTCAGCAATTCTTCTAGGTTTGTGCCGTGTCTAGTGTGGGGTTTCGCCTAGGACACCAAGCTGGCTCATCGGCGGGCTCTTGGTGTCCCCGCCCGGACCCCCACAGGAGTGACGAACTGCGCAAACGGCACAAACCTAGAAGAATTGCTGACTTTTAATTCACCGGCCGTGAAAGCCAATATGCCATTCTTATACACTTTGTAGTCAAGATTCCGTAACCTACGCTCTAACACTTTAACATTCACCAATGCCGCTAGCCCTTTCGATTTTGCCCTTTTAATTTGTTCGGTCCATTTACCATTACTCGCCATTATCGTCCCTAGATACTCAAGTTTTTTCACCGTCTCTAACTGTGACCCATACATGACCCACTTTTCATTCTTAGCCAGTTTAACTCCCTTTTTGCAGACCATAACTTTGGTCTTACTCGGGTTCATTTTTAAGTTCCAGTCCTCACAGTATCTCACAATCTCGTCAATACTATATTATTGCTGTCATTAGCCGCCGTAATTTGAGATTTAAGAATGAATCCAAGTTGAGGAATGGATAGTTATCCATTATTTGGAAATCGAGGGTGATATTCCCCGAACAGTTTAATAACTTTAAACCCAGTTTTGGATGAGAATATAATAATAATAATAATAATAATAATAATAATAATAATAATAATAATAATAATTGTTACGTGCAAGAGCCCGTCCCAACGTTTCAAACATGTATTTACCCCTGGATGCAATTCTTGACATTTTTGAAACGACCGCTTCGTCGCTTGGTTCCGTCTGTGAACACGAGATGGTAGCTGCTGTCGGACCTTGGAAGTCTTCACGTGGTTCCTGCTTCTCCAATAGAATGCGTTGGTTGTGCCTTATTAAAACTCATCCTATTCCAGTCTTGTGTGAAGGCAATTATAATTCTACATCATAAACAAAAGAATATATATACTTCATGATACCGCCAAAATTATTACTAAATAATGACATTGTTGATTGAGGTGTCAAGCCTTGATTGGACGTTGAATATTTACATGAATGCAGTTCGGCATCTGACGCGCATTTTTTTCTCCGCCATCTTGTGGAGTTCATGGTCTGCCTGTTTGTAAACAAGAAGCCAGCTGGTTGGAAGAGTATCTATCCGTTGCGCTAGGGGCTTGGCCCCTAGCTTTTACTAAAAATGAATACCATTCAAGAAAAGGAAACTAAGAAGATGCATGTGCTCCTAGGCATTTATGTCTTAATTTGCCGTGAAGATGACGTGTGGTCTGTTCATTTACTGGCTACAAGAAGGAAAGCCTCGTGCATGATCGAAGCAGCTTGGGTGTACTTCGCTGCAATGTTTAGGCAGTTCATATTTTTTTTTTTTAATGTGTTAAATATTTTATTTTTATTGTGTCTCCACTGAAAAATTTAAGGTACGTTACGTTATTAAATCTTATTTATATTGTTATGTAGCTCCTATATTGGCCTTGCATGTACGCCGAGATGCCTGTTTGTTTTGCATGATAGGCCTAAAATTTCTTTTATGTTTTAATAATGTTTACATATATATATTAATTTTGTTATTATTTTTTGTACCTTCTGGAGACACATGTATAAGTTTATTTTACGTTTAAATTATTATGTATTTTCTTTTGGCAATCTTGGGATTGACATAGTATTTAATTTATTTATGATCCGTTACCCTTCCCTGTTCTTAATAGTATTTAGATATAATTGGTTTCCGCCGTTCATTTCCTTCTGCTGATGTTAAAATTTAATTTTGCTAATTGTTTGCCGTAGTTTCGATCAGGCATGCGGTCTCCTGTTTTTTTGAGTGGCCATGTTTGTTTTTTGTTTTGACGAGATGCATTCTGGTCTCAAGGTCAGTCAAGGGAAGCTCAAACGTGTTGTGTTAATTTAATATTTGTTTTTTATTTTACCTTGTCGATTTAACCTTATGTTTTTTTGGTGAATGTTCTTGTGTTTTTCTTAGTCTCGAATATCGGGAATTTCTTAATTGATCTTATTTTATTTTATTAAATTTCATCCTTTCGTTTTTTTTGGCGTGGCCTGGACCTCCGCATGTCGGATCGATATTGCATTGCCTTGTAAATTACCAAGCCCGTTATCATTTAATTATGCCTATACATATATAATTTTATTTTAAGCTTTGGGTTTTAACATTTTAATTTTAGTTTAATTCTTTTCTTTTCTTTTCTTTTCTTGGCTTTGCAAGCAAGCATGTTAAGCGGTCTCTTGCCTTCCTTGTAAATTGTGCTGGTTGATGCATGTTCTGCTTCTGGTGGAGGCGTTTGCTATATTTTAACAATTAAATTTTATTTTAAATTTTTAAGCAACTGTTGTGGCATTATTTCGTCGGCAGCAGTTCCGTTGGTTATTGGGGGTGTCTGTAGGATAGCCTGTGCGTTGTCCCCTTCTCCAATTTCCTTCCACCCCTTTGGAGCTCTTCTGTGGGACATGTCATCTGGAGGTGATTTTGCTGCGGAAGCGACCCGGACCTCTGAATACAGGTAAGTAGGCCCATCCACGCTGGCCATGCCGTCCACGTGTCAATAATAACAATGTGATTTAATAATAATAATTATTTTTCTATTTTTCTGAAATGATAATAATAAACATTGGTGATTTCTAATAATAATTTGCTGGTTGTATGATTAATGCAGTTGACATTTGAAGTCATACTCTAAATCGGATATTTGTTAATTCCGAAGGTTAGTGGTTAGCGCATGCCCACATATAAATCTATATATTTAAAACAGTAAGGTGATTTTTGTTACCATGAGATTGAGAGAACGACAGAACCGATTTACTTCGTAGAGCACTCGAACGAAAGCTCTTGGCCTCTAGATTTGCAGAGTGTCTATAAAATAAACAAATATATTACGGTATATGTTTGAATTAATATAGAAAATAGCAGAATTCTTCACCCTCACGCATGCGCACAATCCGCCTGGGGTCATGACAAAATGGCGGTGAGAAGTCCATTAAAATGTAAGTTATTTAATAAGCTTGCATGTAATTGAAAACATACATTAACCAAGTTCTGACAATAAAATATAATAACAGTATGAACGTATACGAATGCGCAACATTGATTTATTTGGATAATGAAATGGATTATTTCCTTCAGACAGCGGCTTTTGATGATAATGAACGGCTGCGTCTGCAGCTAAACAAGAGTGGGTGAGTAGCTATGTGGTTAAGGCGACAGACTGTGGTTCCAAGGTTCACCGGTTCGGTCCCAGCCCTCGCCGATATATATATATATATTTTTTTACTACTGAAATATTGTTTAATCAAGGAATATTAGTAAGGTTTTATGTCTGTTAAAGATACATATTTCTACATTCCCTCTCGGTATATTTTTGAATTAATATAGAAAACAACATCACTCGCCGATATGAATGTCTTCCCCCTCACGCATGAGCACAATTCGCCTGAGGTCATGACAAAATGGCGGTGGGAAGTCCATTAAAATGTAAGTTATTTAATAAGCTTCCATGTAATTGAAACATACATTAACCAAGTTCTGACAATAAAATATAATAACAGTATGAATGTATACGAATGTGCAACATTGATTTATTTGGATAATGAAATGGATTATTTCCTTCAGACAGCAGCTTTTGAAGATAATGAATGGCTGCGTCTGCTATTTATCAAGAGTGCGTGAGTAGCCATGTGGTTAAGGCGACTGACTGTGGTTCCAAGGTTCATAGGTTCGATCCCATCACTCGCCGATATGAATGTCTTTTTTACCACTGAAATATTGTTTAATCAAGGAGTATTAGTAAGGTTTTATGTCTGTAAAAGATACATATTTCTACATTCCCTCTCAATACGTTTTATTTCCGTTTTACCATTGCATTACAGCATGTGATCAAAACAGCAAACTGTTGTCCTCAGTCCGCCGTTTAAATATCTGCAATCAGTTCATATAACTGACAACAGATGGCAGTACATCGCCCATATAGTTCGAGTAACTGACAGCAGATGGCAGCACCATTGCATCGATATATTTAAAACCCAAGACATGGCACGTTTTCACGTGATGGAGAATTATAAAGGAGGGGAATATTTAAGAAGGGAAATTTTGAGGAACATTAACCGACAGTTGAATGTGTAGGCTATGTTGTTTATGTACGGTACCTTAATATTGCAATTTCCTCCCAATGCTTCGGTGGTCAAGTTATTAGCGTCCTAGACTAAAAGTTATAATTATGCATCGTCGATATACTCTTAAATTATTAAAGAAAAAAGTAGTTTTCCAGGCACTCGCGCGTGTCCACAATTGCTTTCGCCATAAGAGACACTTGGCAAACATAATTCGTTTGAAGGACTCCGACATCGTGGTCACTCAGCCCCGTGTACTTGGGTGTGTATGTGTGAAATTTTCTCTCATAACCTGTGTTATTGTCATGGCTGCATTACTGTGTGTATTTGTAATTAAGATGGTAAATGGCAAGGAGACGGCCAAGGCCTTAAGTTAGGAACCATCCCGGTATTTGCCTTAAGTGGAAGTGGGAAACCACGGAAAACCACATCCAAGATTGTCGAGGTGGGAATTAAACCTTCCTCTTCTTAGTTATACCTCAAGAGACTGAATGTGCCCCGTTTTTGCCCTCAGACCAGAATTCAATTTCTTGGCAGAGCAGGAAATGTAACCCGGGTCTCCGGGGCGATAGACAAGAATAGGTGGGCCTCCATGTGTTAATACGATTTTTGACATGCACGGGACATATAATTCAAAAACAGGTGATGGAAATTGCTTATTTAGAGCAGTTTCGTACTGTTTATAACAAAATGAAGAACGTCATTCTGAGCTGCGTTTTCAAGCTATCGCAAAAAATTTCGCTGGCAGGAACAATTATAAGGAATTTATTTTAAGCGATCAGTCTCATCGCATTCTGCTCACCAACCAACTTGAGTATGAAAGTCTCTGGACGGTCATGTTGAACTTCATTGTATAAGACAATTGTTTTATGAGTATTTGTTTAGAGTACTGAGTCTAACTACGCAGTTGATTTCGGCAATGGAAGTATTATTTGCCATTTAATATTTAGCGGCTCCGTTATTGCAGGACACTATAGTGTTATCGAATAATACGAAGCCACATTTAAAATCCAATATAAATAGGCCATTTCAGAAACAATTCCAGATATTATGCAGTACAGTGTACTATAAGGTCTTTGACGATCAAATGTAAACATTGTTCTACATTGTATTTCTCTTGCGTAAAATCTATGCGTGGTTACTTTGGTCTTTACTGTTGTGGGGGTAAAATTGATCTGCTGGAATATAAAATATTTGCCAAGCTGCAACAATGTAATGATATTAATTTAAAAGTCATTGAACTTATATCCAGTAGTTCAAACACATACATCAGCGTTAACAGATTGGATACTGAAGATGAAAGCTAGCTACTTCATTTCCCTATTATTGAATATTTCAATTCCTTGGAATTAAGTGATTCGCCTCCACATACTCCGAACGTTTGAGCCATAGTTATGCTCCTTAAAAATCTGAACGTTTCCCAAGGACTCATATATGGTAATATATTAATTGTATGAAATATGTAAGAAATTGCTTGGATTCGGATATAATAGGTGCAGTAATATTAGGCAGAGAGCTCAAATCCTACGATTTGATTTAACACATTCAGATAAAACACTTGCAGGTACAGTACATTTTCTTTTAATAGGCAACAATGTCATATTCGCTCGGCCTACTTTATCACAATCAATCAAGCTCAAGGAGAAACTCTTGAACGTATTGGGCTATTTACCTCATCACGTTTTAAGTCATGACCAGCAGGATAGTGAAGGTACAAAAAAAGGTCCTGTATGGGATGGTAAAGAATAAGAGGCGGAAGGATCCTATGGATTATGTTAGAATGGTGAACAAAAGGGGACAAGGGATAGAAAATAGGGAAGAACTGAAGAAAATGTGGAAAGAATATTTTGAAGAACTCCTGAACCCAAATGGAAACCACGGCGAGGAAGAAGAAATCGGGGAAGAGGTACAGTAGATGAACTGCAAACAGAAAAGGACTTAACATGGAAAGAAGTGGAAGATGCAGTGAGGAAGATGTAAGGAGGGAAGGCACCGGGTGTGGATGAGTTGAGTGTGGAGATGGTGAGCGCAGCAGGAGAGGTGGGGATACAATGGTTGTACCGAGTGATGAAGGCAGCATGGAAGGAAAGGAAGACCCCAGAGGACTGGAAAAAGGGAATAATTGTCCCGATCTTCAAGAAAGGTAGTAGAACAGAATGCAGAAACTATCGGGGAATAAAACTGATGAGTCATTGTGCAAAGATGTTTGAGAAAGTTTTGGAAAGGAGAATTAGGACAAGGATAGAAGGAGGGATGAGGGAAGAACAACTTGGCTTCAGAGCAGGAAGGTCCACAGTGGATTTGATTTTTGCTGTAAGTCAGTTACAAGAACAGCACTATGAGTATGGAACAGATCTACTGATGGCCTTCCTGGACATTGAGAAAGCATATGACAGTGTATGCAGAAACAAAGTATGGAAGTCCCTGGAGGATAGAGGAGTAGAAAAATGGACTATAAGGAGGATAAAGGAGATGTACAAGGGAAGCGTGAGCTGTGTGAAAGTGGGAGGAGAGAGATCGGACTGGGTGGAACAGAGAAACGGCCTGAAACAAAGAAGTGCACTGTCACCGTTACTTTTCATTGTGGTGATGGATGACATAATGACCCGAGCGGCACAAGTAATTGGGGAAGAAAAGATGATAGCAATGGTGTTTGCGGATGCTTTGATGATTTGTGGAAACAAGGAGGAGGAGGTACAGGAACAGTTGGACGTGTGGGAAGGAATAATACAAGGATATGGGATGAAATTTAGCATAAATAAGAGTGAGATGGTGATCACAACAAGGAAGAAGGAAAGGACCACAACGGGAATAACAATTGGTGGGGAACAGCTGAAGAAAGTGGAGAGTTTCAAGTATCTGGGAAGCCTGATACAAGAGAATGGAAGAAACGGTAGAGAAATAAATGAGCGGGGGAGACAGGCAGAAGCATTCCGGAGGAGTGTGAGAAGCATGTTATGGAGCAGGGATGTCCCTCAGAACAGCAAGTAGATCATATATCGTACTATGTCCCTATCCTGACGTATGCCTCGGAGACCTGGGTTATGAAAGGAAGGGAGAAGAGCAAAATACAGGCCAGTGAGATGAGGTTCTTGAGAAGCAGTATTGGAGCTACAAAGAGGGACAGAATAAGAAATGAGAGGACCAGAGAATTAATGAAGGAGGAACCATTACAGGATGGTATAGAGAAATCTAGACTTAGATGGTATGGACATGTAAAACGAATGGAGGAGAAGAGGATACCCAGGAGGATACACGAGACGAAGTGGGAAGGAAAGGGACCAAGAGGGAGACCGAGAGACAGGTGGCTGAAGGGGGCGGAAGAAAGCGTGAAGAAGAGAGGAGAAGACTGGACAAGGGTGGAGGCTGAGATATGGTGGGAAGACAGAAGACGTTGGAGAGGCTTGTGTTCCAAACAGACCCGGCCAGTGGCTGGAAACTGTGCAAGATGATGATGACCTCATCACGTTTTCAGTCATGACCAGCAATATGTTGCAATGCTGAGAGTGCTATCTTTTGACGCCCTTAAAGTTGCAATAGTGGTAAAAAGTAATCGTACAAAGAATGTAACTTATATAAGAAGCTTCTTCAGTAAATTTGTTTTCCATTGTCCGTCATGTTTTGACGGGTTTGATCTAGTAACAGATTAATTCAGTGGAATTATTTCACGTTTGCATTACATATTAAAGCTTTGAGAAGACACGGAAAGAAGTGAAACGGGAAGCTAAGCATGTATAAAGCAGGGTTTTTGCTAGAGTTTATATAAAATAAAATCATTATGGAGCAACGTCTTTCAAAACGTTTTTGCTAATATTAACACAGTGTGGATGTTTCAAACTGATGGTAAAATTATTGTTAATATTGTCGTAAACTCACTGGTGAGGTTTACTGATTTCTGAATCTTCCATTTGTCGTAACAAGCAAAGGCTTGACTATTTTGTATAATTTGGGAAGATGTCACTGTGTGTGTTCAGAAAGTTATATGCCATTCTGAGTGCGCAATTTAAGTCGCAGGAATGAGGTTGTTGTAAAATGGAGCACCAATTATATTATAGGTTGGGTGTCTTTGATGTAGTAGAAGAGTCGTTTTAGCCACACTTTCGTCGTAATATAACCACAGGTTATTTTGTTGAACCATCATTATTAATTTACAGTTAACCCACGTGTTTAAAAAATATTTCTAGTAATTGCTTACCCGAAAATTTGTTATTGTTCTACTAGTTCTTTCATTCAGGAAAACTTTACCGTTGTCTAAATGCTGATTATAATTCTGTGATTTTATCACGTGTAAATCGTATGGGCCGATGCTGTTATTTGAAATTGTTACTTATTAACAACCACTATAAGCTGAAAGGATTTTCAGATCCTATAAAAATAAATACACTTTTTTGCAAATAAGTTGATGCTTAACATGTTTGACATTTTGTCCAAAATTATTTATGATAATAATAATAAATGGTTTCATTATAAAATATTCTGAATGATATTTCAAATTTCCTAATTAATATTTTCTAGGGATAATTAATTGATTTATTGATTGAATCCATGTGGAATGGAATTTATATTTTTGGTAATTATAGTTTTGATTGAGTCAATTTTTTGAATAGACTTTGGATTGAGATCTATGTTTCAATATATATTTTCTGTTCTTCGAATTTAAAAATGCTCGAAGTCCATGTAATTATATTGTATTCTATTTATTATGATCAACTTTGTATTTAAACCAACCCTGATATTACTGCATCCTGATAGTGTTAGTCAAAAAATTGCTACGATATTTTTGAGAAAAGAACAGTGAAAAGTGATAAATTTTTCAACAAGTGATAATTTTTCTTATTGATCTTCAACGTGTAAATGCTAAATGATTTAGGGATCAGTATGGACGATTGACTTTGCGCTGATAAAACCCTACCCCTGTATATAATTATGTTGAACGAAGTCAACAGGACTGATATTTTGACCTCTCGTCTCAACTATCTTAGTGTTCATGTGTTGGCGACATTGTATTTTGTGCTTCTCCAGTCATCTTTTGTGCCATTTTGGGCATATTTTTCTGTCATTTTAAATTTTTTATAAAAATGAGATAATTTTATGGTATGCAAACCCGTTTCATAAATCTCCTTCTATCCTTATTGTTGCATCGAACCGAAAATCAGTTAAGCATTTTTTTTTGTTGGGTCTTTGTATTCGACTTTAACCCATCTGGCGCCCCGGGATATTATGATTCTCGTGCTGACTGATTTTTGGTGAAATGCATATGTGGTCGTCCGGACTTCGGTCTAAACGGGCACTATATGTGTGCCAATTTTGAAATAGCTCCCATTCATACTTTCCAAGATATCCAACATGGAGCTCAAATTTCATTTGCGTTTTTTCAGCAGTTGGTAGCACTGACATCATTTTCAAATCTGGCCGTGAGATATTCAGATATATATCTTTACTCCTACCAAATTTTGTTCCGATTGCTGCAGCCGTTTAGGAGTTGATAGGTGGGGACACACAGACAGCCAGATAGGCAGACATACAGACACACATTTGCCCGATCTCATAAGTCTACTTTTTCCTCATTTTTGCAAAATGTGAAAAGTAGGCTAAAAATACAGGACAATATAGCGATCTGTGCATGATGCCGATACGCTTTTTCAAGCAGACCTCTTTGTAACATTAAGAAATTAAACACCAGAGACACACAAAGTGAATCCAGCACACTATTTTAGCTCTTCAGGGCTAACTTGGGAAGCAATGCTGCTCCATACTGGCATTGAACTTGAGTTGTTGAAAGATTATGACCAGGTAGGTCACTCATGATTGAATCAGGAATACAGATAGTTTTACACAATGAAAATACCCCCGTAATCCTTGCAGGTGACTTAAATGCCAAAAATCTACTATGGGCATCTGGCTCACCAAAACCATGGGCAGGGAACTAGAAACAATCTGCCAGGAACACGACTGATTTGTCCACAGTGCGTCTGGATATAGGCTACTGTACGTTCTTTTAAACTAGTACAACCATCACAGTGACATACACACACCAACAACAACAACAACAACAACAGTGATGCTGTGAGGACTCATAGCTGTGATTTGCAGGACACCTGTGCAGGTCATCCTGATACATTGTTGCCAATCATGGCCAACATACGTTTTCCAACGGGATAACGATACTCCACATGACAAATACATGGTGTCCACAGAATTTTCAATGTCAATTTTCCTGACTTTTCCTGACCATTTTTCAACAAAATTCCTGAATCGCGAAGTCATCGTAACATCGGAAAAAGATTCATTGAGCAAATATATGTATCTTTTTTTATTTGCAGCCTCCACCACCTCCATAGCTGCCCAACGTTTGCCTCTTTATTCATTTAAAATACAAAGTAAATTATAATGCAATAATACATAAATCAAAGTACTTCATAACCTAAACTATAGTGATGGGGTCGCCAGATCCCTACGCCAACGCCAAAAAACATAAAAAATAGGTAAAAGAGGTTTTTACTATGATGTACTGTAAAAATGGAAACTTACTATAATGCCCAGTGAGTTATTGCTTTTTATCTTCAGAGATTAGTTGAACTAGTAACATCAAAATATGGCTGTAAAACACAAAATACTGTATGGTTAATATAAAATTCCTGACTTTCTAATACTTTTCGCCAATTTTTCCTGACTCACACCATTTTTTCACACTTTTTCTTGACGTTTCCTGACCAAAAACAAAATTCCTGACTTTTCCTGCCTGTGGACACCATGAATAAGTACTGTATTTGTAAAGATGGCATCCGTCAGGTTGCTGCATTTCCTTGGTCTGCCCGGTCACCAGATCTACACTGGTTGGTTGGTTCTTAAGTTTAGGGGCTGCGACAACGCGGTCATGTAGCCCCGTGTACTTTGGGTGTGTGTAGAATCTGTCTGATAACCGGTGTTAATTGTGATGACTGTAATAGTGTGGGTTATCTGATTTTAATGTAAGTACTGCAACTTAGAATTTTTCAAATAGTTCCTACTTTTGCCGACAAGCGCCACCGTCAACGACTACTAAGCCAAGTTCAGAACTTAGCTACTAGACGCCACCGCAGTCGGCTCTTGGCAACGAACGTAGAAACCTAAGAGCGTTGTTTACATTCTTAACCTATCCAATTTAGCTTCACACAGGTGCAATTAGTGGAAGGTTCTTTAACATGCCATAAATCTATGACATGGGACCGCCGGCTTTACTTCCCCTCCGAAGGAACAGATCTACACTGATCTGACATTTATGAGAAAGTTTGGAACGCCAGCTTCACAGAATCTAGAATCCCAGTTGCAACATCTGTTGGACAATCTGCTCCAGGGTATCATACGGCACCTCCGTGCCTCCCTTCCCGGCCGTTTTGATGTATAAATATATCGTTCATCCCACTAGCATTATCCTTTCCCACTCTTGTGTACACACATCACGTATATTCTTTTTATGTTCACACAATTTAAGTGCCATTTACTTCCAATGCACTATTTTATTTGCCAATGAGTGTACAGTATTATCTAATGAGTGCACCTCTTGCATGCTAACGAGAACTGCGCAGCAAGCCGTCACGCAAGAGCGACCAGAATACGGAAAGCCTTCGGCTCGAAAACTTCCGTGGAAAGCCAAGCCATTCTATAAAAATGAACGCCAAGGTCTCAGTCGACCCACTTAACGATCATGTGTGTAAGCGGTCAAGGCTCCGGTGGGATATAACAAATCATGTCCCTTTCGCTTGGGCAACAAGGCAGGTCATGGACCCCGCCTGTCTGGCCTTGTGTCCTGTCCGGCATCAACAATGAAATCATATACAGTACAGCGCTTTAGCGTACCTCACAGTCACGTCGGTAAGGTGGCGCTGTTATGTTGTTAATTCATTTAGGGGCTTTGCGACATCGTGTACTTGGGTGTGTGTACATATATATATAGAATGTGTCTGGTAACCTGTGTTATTGTGGTGTCTGCAGTAGTGTGTGTATTTGTAATGCAAGTAAATATTGGAAAGGAGACGACCGTGGCCTTAAGTTAGAAACAATCCTGGCATTTGCCTGGAGTAGAAGTGGAAAACCACGGAAAACCACTTCCAGGATGACTGAGGAGGGAATCAAACCCACCTCTTCACTATTTGCCTCACGAGGCTGAGTGTGCCCCGTTGCAACCCTGAAACCAGAATAACCTTTCTTGGCAGAGCCAGGAATCAAACCGGACAGCCAAGAATGCTAGTCACTACACCAGAAAGTGGATACCAATATGCAGTATCTATAATAATGGAATTTACTAAAGTTCTCCTCGTGGCGCAGTGGCTTAACATTCTCGACTGTCACCACGGAGGTCCGGTTTAATTCCTGGCTCTGCCAAGAAATGTAATTTTGATCTGAAGGCTGGAACGGGGTTGGCACAACCTCGAGAAACAGAACTGAGTAGAGGTGGGTTCGAATCCTACCTCAGCCAACCTGTATGTGGTTTCCCACGTCCACTCCAGGCGAATGTTTGGATGGTTCCTTAATTCCTAGACCAATTACATACACACACTAGTATCGTCATCATAATGGCACAGGTTATCAGACCAATTCCACACACACTCCCAAGCCCGAATGGCTGTGTGGCTCAGCAGTGACGTTCTCGCTTGCTGAGCTCAAGGTTGCAGGTTCGTATCCTGGCGCAGTCAGCTGGCATTTGAGGGTGCGCAAATGCGAGGGAGCCGTGTCAGTAGATTTACTGGCACGTTAAAGATCCCCTTCGGGGGAAAATTCCGGCACCCTGGCGTCTCTAAAAGCCAGAGTAGTTAAAAGAGACGTAAAACCAATAACATTATTATTAACTCCCAAGCCCCTCATTGAACAAACAACAACAAATGTTAAATCAATGGGAAACATTAAAAGTTGGGCAATGCTTGGATTTTTTTTCTTTCAAGTCTTGAAGCAAAACCATGCGAGGCTGCGTCTGAAACTTCACATTGCTCCTGTAAGAACAGTACTAAGGGTTTGCGCCTACTGGTGACGCATACAAGACTTCATATTACTGTATACAGTATAGCGTGCATTCAAAAAACTAAGCGACACCCTGAGCTTCAAACTCTGCTTTTCTTTCGTTCTTTCTTTCTTTCTTTCTTTCTTTCTTTCTTATGAGTCGTAAATTGGCCTGTTAGCAGTCCCTTAAGGAAAATTATTAATATTTCCACCAGGGAGAAGTATGATTCAATATCTCCCCTTCAGTGTTAGTAGCCGACGTAGTGGTGTAGTAGTATCGGTGATAGGGGAATTAACAGCAATTTTGATTCTCATCCTTCTTGTGTCTCAAGGGGCAGATGACCTCGTAGTTCCTCCCCTTAAAAAAACAATAACTAACTTCTTGTGTCTCATCCCTTGTTTTGGGCGAGTCCCAACATATTCTGGAACTGACCATCGCTTGCGGCAGGAAGTCTATCTCTGTCTTACTTCTCCTTCTTCAATAGCATTTTCCATATCGTCCGTCTTGCGGTTGTATGTCTTTCGAAGCAAAGATGATTGTTGATTTAATTGAGGGATCATTTGACACTTGTTTCTCAGATAGTCGAAAGATAACGCCTAAAGCCCCACACTGTGTTCATTCTCAGCCTACCTCAGCTGTAAGCCACAAATCGTGCCTGCTTTTTAGGTTTCTTTTTTCATGCCTGAAAACAGTCCATGGCATTTAAAAGTACTCTTGTGAGCATTCCGAGAGGATTGTTAGCAGAATTGGACTCATATTAGTTGAAAGTTCATTCTTTTTCGAGGTTACGACGTTTTGTTTTGAGAAAATGGGAACCAGGATAATTCAAAAACATTTCATGCATACGTTGGCCTAATAGAAATGAATCCGTCTATTCAATACAATGTTTAAAACTTTTTAAAGTGTAATATTTAATTGTGTTCATGTTTCAGACTGTGATGAGTCCTTCTTAAGCACGAAATGAATTGCAAAATTATATTATTCTCTTCAACTGCATGCTAGAGAAAGTCATTCGTGAATGGACGAAAACTCTATCAGACAACTCGGGATTGAGAATTGGTTTCAAGAAGAACAAACTAAACATCAATTGCCTGGCCTTCGCAGATGATCTCACACTCCTAGCATCCAGTATGGAGGAAGCTACGCACCAGCTCTCCTCCCTTAGTCAAATAGCAGCTAAAGTAGGATTGAGGATTGCCACTAACAAAACGGAGTTCATCACCAACGTCAGAGACGCACCCACTTCAATCTCACAGGGGGATACAGTAATAAAGGAGAATAACTCCTACAACTTCCTATGGAAGAGGAATGGTGGAACGACAGAACAAAGTGGAGAGGAACCATATTTGCTCCCACCCAGTGTCAGCTGGAAAAGGGGAAATGAACATGATGATGATGAACTCCTACAAATACCTTGGAGAATAGATAATCCCGAATGTTAGTGAGGATTACCAAACTGAAGAGAGCTTACCAACTCTGTAAGAACATTTATAAGTTCAAATCTCTACCTTCGCCTCAAAATTAGACACTGCGTAACCGTAGGAAGACCCTCAGTACTGTATGCCTCAGAATGCTTGAACATGGTCAAAACGGGAATTTGGAACTGAAAGAACGAAATATCTTGAGAAAAATCATGGGTCCCATTAAAGAGGGAGGTGAATACAGAATCAAGTATAACAATGAGCTTTGCCAACATTTAGAGACCATAACATCAGCCATGAAACAGAGGAGACTTATCTTCTACGGTCACATAGTCAGAATGGACAACAAGAGACTGACTTCAAGAATCTTCAACATCATTTCTAGAGGGGAAGGGGACACATGCCAAAATGTAGGAGACTTGTTCGAATACACCTGGAATTTTTAGAAATTGATCCCAAGGATATATTGAACAGTGATACATTTAGAACACCCGACACTCTCCAGTGTGAAACATAGTTAGGACCCACGTGGTCCAAAGGGCCTTTACGAGCCAAGAAGAAAAGACATGGATAACCTTCCAAATTGTGTTTTAGTCCGCTTTGTTGCGTAATGGCTAGCATTCTTGGCTGTCACCGCGGAAGCCCGGGTTCGATTCCCGGCTCTGTCAAGAAATGTAATTCTGGTCTGAGGGCTGGAACGGGGGACACTATACCTCGTGAGGCGAAACTGAGACGAGGTGGGTTCGATTCCTACCTCAGCCATCCTGGAAGTGGTTTTCCGTGGTTTCCCCACTTCTGCTCCAGGCAAATGCCGAGATGTTTCCTAACTTAAGGCCACAACCGCCTCCTTCCCAATATAATGTTCTTGTAACACTAATTCCACCGAGCAGATTAGCTCAGCTGGCAGTGGAAGTCCGTGTGTCCATCGGTCATCTCTTGGTTTCCCCACCATTGCAGCTTCAAGCTATTTCTGATTCAAAGAGACTTCCAGGCCCAGGATTCTCTAGTGCAGGGGTTCCCAACCTGGGGGGCGCGCCCCCCTAGGGGGGCGTGGGGCTTTATCAAGGGGGGCGTGAAGTGATATCCGAATTAAGATATTTTAACTCGAATATTACAATTTAGTAAAATAAACATTTTTCGAATCTCTCCAAGTGATTTCGCACCAAGTCAATCGTTCAAAGGCACTGGTAATTGCCAACTGTCGGCACAAACCTCTGCGAAGCCGCGAGGTTGGATGTGAAATAAGGAATTTGCTGTGTTGTAAGGAGCAAAATCATGCCAATTTTATCGTCTGGTTGGCATATTTTTGTGATTTCTTTGAAGCTTTGAACAGTTTGAACTTGAAGCTCCAAGGCAAATACTCCAATATTATGCATTCTTGAAAAAAAAAAAAAAGTTATGGAAACGCCGGCTTCAGTTGAACAACTTCTCATCCTTTCACCGCCTTAATGAAATTTTGCCGGAAAATGAACGTAATCGTAGTAAACTTAGGTGCAAATTCAGTCACATTTGGATTCCCTGGCACAAGAATTCAACTTCTAATTTCCTGATATCTCGTCGGAAGTATGGTCCTGGATGTTGACAAGAAATTCGATTGACATTGAAGCACTGCCAGCACAGCTTCAAGAAGAAGCCATAGAAATAGGAATCTCTGTTTCGCGGGCTTATAGGCCGTGTTCTAAGGATATTTTGTTTTCCTGACGTTTCGCTGAAAACTGCGTTCAGCATGTTCACAGGTTACATTAAGCGAGGTAAAACAAGTAAACGTCAGAACAACAAAATGTCCTTAGAACACGGCCTATAAGCCCGCGAAACAGAGATTCCTATTTCAACGCCGGTCGTGAAAGTCTGAAATTTTACTTAAGAAGCGATAGATTTGAAGTGTGAATCAAAGCTAAAAGATTATTCTAAAATATTAGGACTGCTTTGGGTAAACTGTCTTGCAGTGTATCCTGTAATAGTCAAATTTGCAATGCGTGTCATTGTCCAATTTTGAAAGACATATTTATGCGAGTCAGGATTTTCAACGCTGAGTGTCATAGAAACAAAGCAGCGCTGTCGGCTTGATGTTGCAAGTGATCTCCGCTGTGCTCTGTCAAATATCAAACCAAACATACCGAATCTTACCAAGAGAAAACCGTGTCAAGCCTCTCGCTGACATTTGTTGACTAATTTAAGGATTTGTTGTAAAAGTGTGTTCTTTGTATTGTGCTAAAATGAAGTTAGTATGTAATAGATAGGCCTATTCCATTATGTAGTATTATTAGGTTAGGTCTATATCCTCCGCGTCAATCGAAGAGGCTATAGAAGCGATTAGTGGGGGGGGGGGGGGGAGGGGAGCGGGAGGGTGAGGAGAGGAGGGAAGGGGGGCGCGATTAACTCCCGTACCTGAAAAGGGGACGTCAGCTGACAAAGGTTGGGAGCCACTGCTCTAGTGGGACCTCTCATATTTGAGGTCTAGGGTGTATTCCATTATCCTGCCCTTTTCTTCTTCCTTCCTGACACCTTCACTCTTCATGTTATCTCCTGTCTACTGGAAGAGACGGCTGGCGACCCCCAGTGACTGTTCTCTTTCATGGCTCTACTTACTTCAGCGGCTTCGGTGGCGTAGTTGGCAGCATGCTGAGCTTCTATGTCCAAGGTCGCGGGTTCAAACCCAGCCGAAAACGTCGGTTTTTTAAGAGCGTTAAAATCCCTCAGTATGCCTTCCTTCGGTGGGGAGGTAAAGCCAGTGGGCCCATGTCATACATTTATGGCATGTAAAAGAACCTTGTACTACTGTATATGGATGTGAGACTTGGAGTATCCGAAAACAGGACTTTCATAAACTACTCGTTTTTGAGAGAAAAGTTCTTCGGAAGATATTCGGACCGGTGAGGGATGTACACACGGGTGAATGGAGGATTAGACACAATCAGGAAGTAATAATAATAATAATAATAATATCGTATGGCCTCGGATGCCGGGTGCAAGCTTTGTAATTTGACACCCAGAGGGTAGCTTGCATGTCGAATTTCGTTGTTCCTTGAATCGCTATGGAAGTCAAGGAGGTTAGATATCTAAGCTCCTTGAACATTATAGCGCTTTCTAATAGAGAAATGAGGAACTTTGTGTTGGCGGAAACTCCCGAGATTAATTTTGCCATTATGAACACGGCCTACTGAATTCAAATGGGTTCTTTGACATGCCAACATCGTATGACATGCATGTCGTATTTTTGCCGCCTTTCAAAAAAAAAAAGCACTTACCACGGCCAGAAGCGAACCTGCAATCTTGGGGTTAATAGACCTACACGCTATCCACTCACCCACCGTGGCAAGCTAATCAGGAAGTAGAAGACCTGTACCATGATGCCAACATAGCTGGAACCATCAAAACCAGAAGACTGCAGTGGGCTGGGCATGTAGCGCGGATGGAAGACCACCGATGGCCACAGAAGCTACTGGATTACATCCCCACAGGAAGAAGACCACCGGGGAGACCAAGGAAGCGGTGGAGTGATGGACTCCATGAAGATCTGCAACCGGCAGCGATACGTGTGGACAGTTGGCGAATGGCAGCTATGGATAGGAGACGATGGAGAAGGAAACTTGTAGCAGCGCGCGGTCCGCTGGGCCTGATCGCGTAGACGAAGAAGAAGAAGAAGAAGAAGAAGAAGAAGAACCTTCCACTAATTACACTTGTGTGAAGCTAAATCATAGGTTAGTTTTGACTAACGCTCTTAGATTCCAACGCTTGTCGCCAGGAGCCGACTGCGGTGGCATGTAGTAACCAAATTCAGAACTTGTTGTCGTTGACGGTGGCGTTTGGTAGCAAAAGTAGGAACTTCTTAAAATTTGAATGTCTGCTGTCCTTACTGCAGATAACACACACTAATACAGCCATCGCAATTAACATCGGTTATCAGACAGATTCTACACACACCCAAAGTACACGGGGCTACATGACCGCGTTGTCGCAGCCCCTAAACTGAGGACAAAACCAACTACTAACTTCCATGACCTTCAATCATCACTCTTCGAGGTCTGAGGGCATTTCACTTTATTTTGTCCATCTCTGTTAATTATTAGTCAGTACTCATTTCACATGTATTCATCTTCTGCATCATTAGGCGCAGATAGCCTAGATGTTTAGCCTCCGCCACCACTGTATTTTGCTTGATGTGAGACACAGCAGGAAAGAGAGATCAAGTTTGTGGCTTAGAACATCCAAAATGGTGGGTAAACACGCCTACAGTGCGTCTCTACCTTAACACTGGAGTGGTCGCGCGGATTACTATTGTAATCCAGGGGTACATTTTATGCTGCAACTAAGGATTGGCTACACTTATGACCTTGAGCGGTCATCTACCTTCCAGTCACATACCCGCACTGCTGTCAGTCAAGCGGCAGCGCTCAAAGCAAACGCATCGATTATTGGTGGAATTTTAAAATTGTTTGGATTACAATAGTAATCCCTGCGACTATTTACGTTACTTTCTTTGTTTCTGAAGTAGTTTCTTGTTTTTGTGTTTTTAGTGCTTTTATTTATATTTTTCATTAAGACCAAGTGGCAATTAATACATTGATCGCCTCCCAGGAGCTCACCTCTAGTAGGACGTGGGTTGGCGACCACGGGGCCCAAGCTGAATCCACCATTGCTTCCACTTACGTGTGCCAGGCTCCTCTCCGTCTTCTTTCATGTCGACCTCACTTGGTCAACTCTTGTTCTCTTCCCACCCCGACGGTATTAGGGTACCCGAGGCCTAGGGAGTCTCTTCCTTTCCCGCCTTAATTGGCCCTTGTCTCATCTTTTCTGATACCCTCCTTCTGCGAGGGGTCAGCCTTCTTTTTCTTTTCATGTTATCTCCTGCCTTCTGCTCAAGGCCCTCAAGGAGTCAGGGTGTGTGTAGCCCCACCACTTCTGGTGCACCCTAGATATTGCTACACAGTCAGGGGCTCACGGCTGGTGAGTTCGGGAGTTGGCGACCCCGAGGATTCCTGAGCTGGGTCCGGTTTCCCCCCTTTTATCCATTACCTGTGGGACGGACCCTCTCCTCTTTCACTTTCCTATCTGCCTTTTATGGCTCTCCTTCCTTCCAAGTCCCTCAACCCACATTCTTCGAGGGTTGAGGGCATTTCTTTTCCTCCTGTCATTTATTTGCCTCATCTCATTTTTCACTATCACCCAAACCATTAGGGGCCGATAACCTAGATGTTAGGCCCCTTAAAACAACAATTATCATCATCATCTTCATCATTATCAATACATTGATTGTGTTTGTTACTCTTATCCAAAATATTACTATATGAAAAAACATGATTTGTATCAGTATTTTTTATTTTTTCAAAATATTCAACTACATAGTGAACCCGAGGGGGTCATGCTGACTGGTATCGAACGTGGATCTCGGAGACTGTGATCTCAGAATAAAGGTTCCACCAGGGAACGAACCCGAGATCTACTGAGGGAGTTTCGTTGTAAAAAAACCCATAGAGGAAAGTATATATTTAATCACTGGTGTGATTTCAGTTGATAATGGATTTATTTATTAAAATAATGCAGGGAAAATGAGCGGAATACAGCATTAGTTGGACTACATGGAGTAGGCTATGCTGGACTTAGAACACAGAAGTAGAGAGTTTGACAGTTTACTAATAGCCCCAGAATTGTGGGAGGAGACGCTTGGAGCCCTGTCAATCTCGCTGACCTAGTTAAGTCGTCTGGAAGAGGTCGGGGGGTTGAATAATGACCCAGTTCTTCCCCGTTTGAGAATAGCACCAGGAAGGGAGGGGAGAGATCCCAAGAAAAATCATTGATTACTCATGATTGGAGTAACGCAATGACATGAGAGTTGCACACAGGTGAATCTTTAGCCAGGAGGCTAATTTTAAAGCCTTTAATCTGCGAAATTGAGGCATATTTAATGGAGTGCGTAAGGACACAGGACTATGGATGTTCGCGGCTGGGTTTGACGATGTCGCCAGGGATTCCCACTGAAACCGCGTCCCCACGCCATGGAAAAGGCGATTAATATTAATTAATTGGCCGATCGATCCTTCAGCACGCAGATAGTTCTGGGATCAGTGAAGAAAAAGGAACCCGATGAGCATTGTTTCGAGACCAGAATCACGCTGGGAGAGGAGTTGATATAGCGCGGGAATTCTAGCTCTACTTTTTGTGTGAAACAGATATAAGGGAGTCGACCCTTGGTAGAGGTCAGTTTTTGAACAGACTCGAGCGCGGAACGTATGTTGCTCTGGCTCAGGAAAGGACGCTCAAACAAAGACTTGAACATTTGAGTGTTAACCATTATATTCACCGCACAGTGTAATGCACCAAGTGAGAAGATAATAATGCATGGTCAGGAAGTAATAAGAAGTACGGTAATCAACGAACTTTATTGTGTGAAATGCGTATTACCGAAGTCAAGGAAGGAGGCCCGGACTTCAACTTGGGAAGCCGTGCAGTAAAACTTTTAGAAGGCTTTTATGAAGGACAGTCGTGCTGCAGGTGTAGTCAGCAGTACGAGCAATGGTTTGTGTTCACATAGGAAGTACCGTGTGATATAAGTTGCAGAACATTGAAAGTAATAATTTTGTGTAAAGACTATGTACAATGTTAAGCGCAGTGTATAATATATTGACTGGTTATACATGTCTTATTACGCCGGACTGCGCTGGGAGAAACTTCATGATGCATTTGGTAATGTCTTAAGAATACCAAATAGTAACGCTCAGGACGAAAGTAAGCATAGTTATGCACAGCAGGAAGTTTACCGTAGGATAATTGATAGACTGTTGGTGAACCCGGAGGCAGATGAACCAGACGTTCAATCAGGAGTTGGTAGGAGCATGGAGGATGCCGTTGATACCTGCAATTCTGATATTTTGCCAGGGAATTTCAACAAATGAAAAGTGTAAAAAGTTACGTGTGTTATGTATAAATCATATGTGAAATATCTTTTAAATTAATGGTATAATAAGTGTCATAAAGTGTCATGTGTTTTGGAAGCAATAGCTTCTTCATAGAAATGAAAAGTGCCGTGTGGTTGGTGAAAGAAATGTATTATAAAATGTGTGTATTCAAGATGCAAATGTCGCACTAATTCTGCAAATGGCAGGCAACCCGGAAGGATATAGGTGGTTGGAGCCACCATGATGAGCCTAGATATGTGAGTACCCCACAAATTATGATTATGTAGAAGTATAGCCCACTGCATGTAATGTGATTTCAGAATTATAAAGATGCCAGTAAGAATCAGTATTAGGAGATAGACCCTCCAGGTTTAATTATTGTTGTGTTGATTTTAGTAGAGTTGAGATGTTGTTATGTCAATAAGTGGATAAATCGTTACCACTATTAATAAAATGGCAAATCAGTTATGTAAACGTAAGGTAACGAACACGGTTGTTTGATTTTTAAGATGGTTAAGTTGTGTCGGATTATGGTAATTTATGTCAGTAAGAATAATAATAATAATAATGAATAATAAAGGTATGAATGAATACATCAGGCAAAATGTTGTAAGCAAGAAATATTTACGCTAATTGGAAGACTTATCGATCTAAGCAGTAAGATTACATTAAGGGATGAGAAAAGAATTTAATATCAGAATATATTGTATTAATGGGAATATAATTATGCAAAGAAATGGAAGAGCTTTCTAATGAATTGAATTTGCAGCTTGTGTAAAGGCTTATAGAGTAATTGATAGATTTCTCTTAATAATTATAGGACGAAGATCATAACATTAGGTCATGGAACCAGGTAATCTATTCGATGTATGAAATCTCGTATAGCCGTGGGCATACTGGGATATGTGCTTTGTGCCAGAGTGTAATTAGTGTTTGGACCCTAACTCTGATGATGGATATGGAATGTTCCGGGTTCGAATCCTGTGATAGGTGAGAGGAGAACGATGGACACCTCTGCACTCTATCTGATCGCCCGAGAACTTATTATTGAGTGATTCGGCTCTTGTGAAGCGAATCTTAAGACGGCAGCATGTGGGCTGATCGCATCATTTATTAAGATACCGGTAATCCAGATAGACCAATGTTTTTATGAATCTCGTGCCTTCATGTTGAAATGGACCTATTTGGTGCCAGTTATTATTATCCTCAGGGTAGGAATAAATGTTAAGCTCATCCAGTACCTATTTGCATACCATTCAGTTTAAATCCATTGGGATATGTGTGTCATTGTGACCACGGTATTGTCCTTAAAAATCGTATTACTGCTTGGGGAGATAAGCCATGTGGCAGGAAGCGAGGGTCGAGGTACTGTTGGGACCTCACTCCACCCCATTGTATACAGGCCGCTCGGAAGAGGGGCTGAGCTGTCAAGCGAACCGTGACAGTTAAGGTTTAATGAAGGGCAGATTTTAGACCCTAGTAGTAACATGGAAGGAAACATTGTTATATTGAGTAATGAAGTCATGTGGTTTAAGAACACATTGGTAATTATAGATCACCCTGATGGTTTAAGATTTTAGCAATCTAACGAATGGTTGGAAGTGCATTTGTTACTGTCACTGACACCTTTTTCAGAAGTTGGTTACTTAACGCCACAGGCTACGCTCGCAAGGGTAGCTTAATAATACCATCCGATACAGCGATAACTAAAGTTTTGAAGATGAAATCACAACGGCATGCAGTGGAGCTATATAAATAGAGGAAGTGTAGGGGTAGCTTTACATAATTATGGAGTTGCACGTAGATTTTGTTGTGAAACACCTGAATAGGCTAATGCATGTAAAGCATTTGGTGGGAAGAGAGAGACCAAACACACACGGTACACATAATTGTCAAATTAAGACGAGGTTTAAGGAATAAGTAATTTTGTGAAATTAAAGAAGTCACATTAGATGACAGAAGAATCAAAGTACAGTTTTGTTTATGAAGTTGTATGTGCATCAGCGCACTAGATTGAATTGTAAAGTTAATATAAGGGTAAAGGTTTGAGTTATGATATGACTTTATTATGATAATATTATGTTAATATTAGTGGATTGTGGAAGTAATTTTTGTTTTATTTTGTTTTATGTTTGTGGGGATTGTTTTATTTGTTTGAAGCCATGATTTTATTTCTGAATTAAAGTCTTAGAATAGAGTTGTGCCTTATCATTGTAGAGTTGATACCTTTTAGTCTCAAATCCAAAATATGCAACTGCTCAATGGGGGAACGGTACACGCCTGAGACCTGACGCTAGCTGGAGGCGGATGCATATTTTCCATCGAGATTACTCACATGGGTACAATAGGAAACATATGTAAATATGAGCTTAACTTTGTGTTTTTGTTATATATAAAATTATAATCTTGAATAGCATTATTGTTTATCCCAAAATTGTGTCTCATATAAACCCTTGACCCTAATAAATAATAATAAATTAAACATAAATAAAAATAGTATTAAAATATCTATTTTAAAATGGATTATAATAGTAATCCGCGCGACCACTAATGTTACTAAATTTCGCGCGACTACTGTAGTGTTAAAAGACAGTATGGAATTAAATGGAGTATTTGCCTCTCACTCGCACTCCTATGTCCTGCAATTAGCTTCGTCCTATTCTACGCCGGCGATGTTACCATTTCCCAATAATTGAAAGTGACAAATCTAAAAAAATGTTTGCGTGGTCTTATAGAGAATTTTTCGCTCTTTATGATGATGTAAAAATAACAGCCATAAATAATTAACACATGACCAATTTTCACAATTTCGATATTTTAGCGCGAATTTATATTTTTGCGGATATAAAACTTATCACGCCATAGATAATGAACTAATGATCGCAACAGATCAAGAATTTATTTTTAGATTGCCTGATGTTGGTAGAAGATATCCTATATCTCAGAGCAGTAATTATTTTCATAATAATGTTACGTGCCACCCCCTAGTGGCAACTTTGTTAACTGGATTACGGTGGGTATAAAGCACAATACCAATTACTGCTTAAAGAAATAATTAACTTTATTGTGGCCAGAAAATTACACTAATCAGCAAATACAAGCAATTAGGAGCCTTACTCCAGTTTCCTCAAGTCTCTTCCTTGAGCGCTCTTGGCCCTTCCACTTGTCAACAGACCACAGAAGTTAATCCGTCCTAATGAGTACAGTGGCCTTGACAGAAACTACCTGCTCCTCTCCCTTACGTTCACCGACCACAATTACTTACGATCACTTGCTGCAGGCTATTTCGCTGTCCACAAGCTGGAGAAACAATGTCACTGGATTTCGTAACTCGCACAGCACTTCGTCACCACACTTCTGTCGCACAGGATAATCGTTCACACTAGCTCGTAAAACACAACAACAACTGCTTGACAGGTCGCACTTATATAGCAGGCCGGTGACTCAATAAATGCTTCTAGATCCATCCAGGGTTCACGGCTTCTCGAGGTTTCCATCGCTGGTCCAGTCACGAATATTCTGGACTATCCCTTTGTCCTAGTAGCCCTGTTGCATAAGGCGCGCGCAATACAGGAGGCAGGGCACAACCCAGCCCTGGGGCAGTTGTGACTCATGCGGCGAGCGATGACACAAACTCACAGCCGTAACACCACCCCCTTCCTAAAAAGGCTGATCGTCCCGATCAATCATTGATCCGTCTGTGACCCTCCGTAGGCTGCCAGGCGATCTCGATGCACGATCTTC
Source organism: Meconema thalassinum (assembly GCA_946902985.2). Classification (NCBI taxonomy): domain Eukaryota; kingdom Metazoa; phylum Arthropoda; class Insecta; order Orthoptera; family Tettigoniidae; genus Meconema; species Meconema thalassinum. Next base: position 89,866,771 of record OX336391.1, on the reverse strand, counting down.
ATCTTCGCCCTCGGGCTCCGCTGGATCCTGTAGACGACATCGTTGATCCGTTTCACGACTCGGTACGGGCCCCCCCAGGACTTCTGAAGTTTGGGTGACAGGCCTTTCGTCCGTAATGGGTTGAAGAGCCAGACCAGGTCGTCCTCGTGGAATCCGCCGGCATCCGTCTGCTGGTCGTATCGGGTCTTCATTCGGTCGGTTTCGATCCGCAGTTTCCTCCTCGCGAACGTGTGCACGTCCTCCAGTTGGTCGACCAGTTCTTGACAATACTGGCTTACCGGGATCGGATCATTCCCAGGTCGGCCGAAGGCAAGATCGACAGGTAGACGGAGCTCCCTCCCAAACATGGCCCGTGCTGGTGTGCACCCGGTGGCTTCATGCACGGCGGCGCGGTAGGCCAGGAGAAATAGTGGAAGATCCCTTTGTCCTAGTAGCCCTGTTGCATAAGGCGCGCGCAATACAGGAGGCAGGGCACAACCCAGCCCTGGGGCAGTTGTGACTCATGCGGCGAGCGATGACACAAACTCACAGCCGTAACAATAAGAAAGTTATGATTTTTTTTCTTCAATGTTACTTGAAAAATCTGGGATGGTGTCACACAAAAGTGACCTAGCGAGAAACATTTTTGCTGTTGACTTAACGTTGGTGACTAAGCGAGAAGAAATGTTCAGTAATGTCTGAAATAGTTTTTAAAACAAACCAGAGCTCGATATCAGATAGCATTCAAAAGTTACAGCACTTTGCGTACACCTCCCGCCCAGCGCTGACACACCGAAAGTCTGTTTACTAATGTGGCCCGTAGGCTATCTGCCCGACTGCGTTTGAAGGAGGGAAGGTGATGGTGTGAAGTTAAACTGTGAAATGAAATGGAGCTTGTGTTCTTTATAAATTGTCCGCCTCGTTGCGTAGTGGCTAGCATTCTTGGCTGTCACTGTGCTGTCACCGTGGAGGCCCGGGTTTGAATCCCGGCTCTGCAAAAAATTTAATTCTGGTCTGAGGGCTCGAACGGGGCGTACTCAACTTCATGAGACGAAACTGAGAAGAGGCGGGTTCTATTCCTACCTCAGCCATCCTCGAAGTGGTTTCCGTAGTTTGCCTTTGTTCGTCTCGGGAATGAACAAGGGTTCGTTAATGGTGCAGAGTTAACGTTTCTGTACCAAAGAACACGGCAGACACCCACGACGAAATGACAGGTGAAGTGTAGGAAAAGTGGTCGGCCGAGCAATTATTGCCAATGTTCCCGAAGGATCAAACGTAGTAATAGACAATGTACGCTATCACAGCAGATAAATATGTTCGTTGCTTGCCACATTACCAGAGTGAATTTAATCCCATCGAAATGGTAGGCTATGTGCGCAAGTAAAGAACTAGCCTATATAAAATTGAACAACGTCTCATTCAAGAAACAAAAAATGAATAATTTAATTTCGGCTGCATACCACCACTTGACCCCACAAAATTGGGTAAATTACGTGGACCACAATATATATTATTTTATTATTATTATTATTATAATTATTATTATTAGATGTCATATTATAATTTATTATAACCTATGATATTCGAGAAAATGTAATATTATAACATAATATTATCATATTCATGAATAATTGAAAATTATAAATTATTATAATGTGTGCATTAAAATCGCGCTCTGAACTTCGGTGTATCATAATTATCTAAATATTGTACCGTCGTTCGCTTCAAGGCATGAGGTACAGTTATATACAGTATAACAAATAAATATTTTGGAAATTTCCCGAGTTTTGCGTAGAAACACGCCTGTATACGAGTTATGTTACATCATGTGCCCGGCCTTGCAGAACTTGGTATATGCAGCAGATCTGGCATCAGCGCGCTTCATTTAATGCGTACTGTCTTGTAAGGTAGAGACGCACTATAGTTAGAGCCCTGCGCGGATAAACAAAACGTTATCCGCATCCGCCCCGCATCCACACGTCTGTTATCCGCAACCGCCCCGCATCCGCACGACTGTTATCCGCATCCGCACGACTGTTATCAACATCCGCCCCGCATCCGCATTACTTTTATCCAAATCCGCTGATATTTCAATATTATTTTTAATGTTAAACCAACACATTTAGACATTTGAGGAATAAGTCGTTCCCGACAATTTGCTACATTGCCAGGAACTTCAAGTTGGATGATACCGGTACTTCTGGTTTCTTGACCTCCGCTTTAGACAAAAACTGGCTATATTTTTTTGGCTACTTTTGCACGTGTGCCTCAGTAAGTTTGATGTGCGTGTTTTGTGTCCTGAGTATGAATACACAGGTAAAACATCCTACTATATCGTTCACCTTTTCGTTTCCATTGAAAACGTAACCAATTGTCTGCCATATCGTTGACTTGAGTTTGTTTCACGCACTATTGAATATTCACCTTGTTTTATTTTAATAGCTAGTTCATCCATGTTGGTGAAATGTTGTTCATACTCCCGGTCGCGGTAACATTCACTAAAATAATAAGTGAACTTCTCTTTACGCTTGGAGAGAGGGATTGACATTTGGCCGGAAATTCCAAGTCAGTCATCATCCTTCTGCTTCTTGACCCATCCATGTTCGATTAGTTCATGTCATAACTCACTCCGTTGCAATATCACAGTCAACGTGTTTCAGTGCCAAGTCGGAAATAAATCTACACATACACATGGAACCAGATCTAGGACAGATTAGACGGCGAAGTAGCTGACTTGAAGAATGTTAATGTCACCACGATGAACTAACAAGTTTATTGACAGCATTATATCTCGTATGTATAGTAATAATGGCAGTGAGAATTGATGGGATGTCAAGACCATCTACTACAAACATACGGTACTTAATAAAATGCAGTTTAAAGCATATGAGTAAAATAATCTCCTCGTTTATAATCATGTAATACGTGTCTGAATATTTCGTACGCAATAGGCTATAGGAGTATTCCTCTTTTAAGCATGAAGCTGTAAATTGGCTTAACAAATATGTAATATTATCGTAAGTTGCACATTGTATTCCAAATACTATTCGCAAATATACTCGAAACATTATCCGCAGCTTATCCGCTCTCCGCACAGCTATGCAAACTATATCCGCATCCGCGCAGGGCTTTAACTATAGTCAAAAGAGCCATAATACATGGATTACGTAATTCTGAGAATGAATCATTAGGCTGAGATTGGTATCGGCCTTGAAGAGGATCAGAAGTGTAAGTTTATTTTCTTATGCTTGTTTACCGCGCAGCGCTTATTATAGAGCTATTAACGGCTTACGCGTATCATCGCGAGATACGAGGCTTGAAGAAGAGATGAGGAAGAAAAAGTCTCTAGGTAATTCAAGTTCGCTGCATGACGGTGCACAAACACAAACTGTACTTCTCGCATGACTCAGCATTATCAAGTAGACCTTGACCATATCGGCAGTGTGAGAAACTCATTATTAGACACACATGGCCAAATATAAACGTGAGAATAATATTACCAATTATAATTATAATTCGACATCGGAAGTTCATGCACTAAAATGGCTAAATGTGCTCTAAAATGCAATAATATGGTGAACCTGAACTATTTGTACAAACTTCAGAAGGTTATAAGTGGGAACAATAGAACGATTGCATTGTGCATGTATAGTTCTTGCACTTTCCTCGTTAACGAGCGGCTCGCCTTTGATATGTGCCTGGAGTCAAGGCTTTCCCAGCGCGAGGCACAGCGTTGTCAACTTCCCACCGTAGCCACTGAGAACAAGCAGTGAGACTGGACAGAACTACGTGCAGATGTGCAACACTGGACACTTGAAACCTGCGTGACACACGAGCTGGCCGCCAGGGCGGGACTTTGGAGTCCACGTGGAGTGATAGAGGAAGCAACAACCGTGAGCTATTGGTCAGTGGCGAACAATGGTTATTGAGTGGCCGCTCGTTAACCAGGAAAGTGAGGAAACTATATAAAGGACGTTAGGATCCAAGTCACAGAATCAGGAGTGTGAGTCATCCCCATGCAAAATGTTGCGTCTAAATACTGTACATTGATAGTAAGAGAAAGAGAAACCTCCGTAGACCAAAAATCATTAGCCTATATTAGGGACCAGAATACACATCCTACTATCGAGTCGACATAGATATAAATATAGTGATACAATACTGAAGAGCACTGTGGGATGTCAAGACACTCTGGACTTACACTCAGCAGCACAGGTGGAACACATTCTGCCGAGCCGATGTCCTAGCAGACCTCTTACCAAGCACACTGCGACATGTCTGTGCAGAAAGAGCGATTGTGTAAATTTACCTGCGGTTCGTCATATTTGATCCTTACCAAATTGACGATTCGCTTGAGATAGTTGAGGTTAGAGAGGTTTGAAGCCATTTTCCAGTGTTGCCTTATTAATTACAAGATTTCAATCGGTCAATATGAGGATGTGTTGCCTCAAGTTTCTTAACAACATTTGGGTCGAAACTGTCTTGTGCTTCTTGAAAATATAGCTCATTGAGACAGCCACGTTGCACAGACTGGTTGGTTGGTGACTTAGTTTAGGGGCTGCGACAACGCGGTCATGTAGCTCCGTGTACTTTGGGTGTGTGTAGAATTTGTCTGATAACCAGTGTTAATTGTGATGGCTGTATTAGTGTGTGTTATCTGTGATTCAGGTAGAAGGACTGCAGACGATAATTTTTTTTCAAGTAGTTCCTACTTTTGCTACCAAATGCTACCGTCCACGATACCTAGATGCGGACGTGGCTATTAAATGCAATCGCAGTCGGCATCGGGCTGCGAACGTTGGAACTAATATAGCGTTATCCAACTAACCTACACATTTTAGCTTCCACAAGTGTAGTTAGTGGAAGGTTCTTTTTCATGCCATAAATCTATGACACGGGACCGCCGGCTTTACTTACCCTCCGAAGGAAAGCATACTAAGGGATTTTAACGCTCTTAAAAAATCCGACTACTTCGGCCGGGTTTGAGCCCGCGATCTGTTGCACAGACTGTAACATGCCAACTGTTCCACACATTGTCCTTCACCAATATCCTCCGAGTAATGTACCAGTTTATGTCTTCAACCTCTCGTGCATTTCAATCAACAAATTTGAGTAGTCTATAATATTGTATTCTTGGGTCATGAACAGTTATTTTTCTACTAAACCCAAAAACTCGATTTTTGCTCTTTTTGATTTTAGTTCCGAAACCTAACATCACCCAACTGGCCGAACAGTGGGTGAGCACGTGCCCCTAAGAATGAAGTTCTGCCCACCCCGCTGCCCCTCTCTCATATTATGTATGAACAATTTATTAATCATTCTTTACCTCCCTACCATATCACCATTTTTGGAATGCCAATTATCAACTGAGCCATGAAAATTAACCTGGAAAGCTTTACGAGGAATCCGAAACACAGGATTGACATTTCACCTCGAAAATCCCATATGGATTAATATGGAATGGAATCTGGTCCATCTTGATGGGAGGCAAGCAGCTTGACCACTGCACCATCACACATCGTGATAATTGAAAAGGGAGGCGTGAGAACTGGCATCAGTAATGAGCAGCATGGACTATTTCCTCATTTTTTTTAAGCCACGTATAATACGAGATATAGGCTACTCAAGATTTTCGAGATTTCAAATCCATCTGCCTCAGCGTTGCCAATTGAGGGATTTTGTTGCAAGATCTATTGCCTAATATTGCATTATAAAGTCGCATGGTCTCCTGCGAGGCCAAGTGCAGGTATTGAGGTCGTGAGCGATTTCCACACCCTAATGAGAATGAGGATGAAGTGATGATGATGAAGACATCACTTACACCCAGTCCCCGGGCCAGAGGAATTAACGCCAGATTGCCCGGCGGGAATCAAACCCGGGACCCTTCAGGCCAAAACCTAGCGCGCTAACCAATTCGCCACGGGACTGTTATAATGTCTGCCCACCCAGTAGCCTACTTTTTCTGCTCCCTCCACGTGCCTCGTGCCTCGCTAGTAAAATATTGTGACGCTACTCGTGGAACCTGGATGCTCTGTGTGTGGCACCGATGAATCTTGCGCAACCTGGCGTAGCTTTGACGAGTTGATGCGAACACATGGGCATTGGGGTTAATCCCTGCAAATTATGGGTATGGAAGGACAACATCAATCGCCATATCCCACAGTAAGCCTTCCTACGGAGGGGAAGTAAAGCTGGCGGTCCCATGTCATAGATTTATGGCATGTAAAAGAAGAACCTTCGATTAATTATACTATGTGAGCTGCCAGAATGGTATTGACATTTGGCCGGAAGTTCCACGTCAGTCATCACCAGTGGCGTACCAACGGGTGGGTTTAGGGTTTAACACCCCCAAGAGACATTCCTTTACTTGAATCTTTATATTGTCCCATCTATCACCTGTTTTACGCTACCACTATTGAGGCTTCTTACTCCTGTATATATTTTAAATGTGATCACGTTCCTCACTTGGTAAATGTCCTGCACTCAACTCCCAGCGAATCTCCTCCTCCAGCGTTGGAGCAAGCCATGGATCAGTTTTACTGTTAAAGTGTGCGATCGGTAAACTTTTTCACGTCTCTTCGGGCTGCTTTAATCGTGTGTCCGTTGCGTTAAAGGTAGCGCAGTACATGAGGAGTTTCTGCAATTTATTCCAATTAATGATACGGATAAAGTCATCAAGTTGGGTAGATTTTGAGAGTCAATAGCAATGGCAGTGGGAACACGGAGAGCAAAACATTATCTTTATCTCGCATATTATCAATAATATAAGCAACCACGTAACTATGATCATGATGATATCACTGCATTGTTTTACTTTTAATATTTAGTTACTGTTTTCCACATTTTTCATTTTTTCAATGTGTCGAAAAAATAAGGCCTAAAATAGTTTTCATGCATAGAGAACGGTTATTTAATTGTTTTTTTTAATGAATATTAATCGAAATGCCATTTTAATTATGATGATAACTGTTGTTTTGAGGGGCGGAACAGCAGGTGGTGTATTCTTTGGAATACACGGTACGACAGGTAGCGTTTGCTGCTCTTTGCTTTAATTCATTCCTTCCATTTTCGTAAACACCAACAGTGATTACTTACTTTTTCTTTTATTTGAGCACCTTGCTTACTTCCTTTGTAAGTCTGTTATAGATATATATCTTCCATGATCAACCTAGCGGCATCTAGAAGCTAACCACTGATGTTCTTCAACATTTCCACTCTCAAGAGGACTTCCTTACCAGTCAAGCCACCAGATGTCGTCGTTATAGCCAGCTAACTTCTCCATGCTCAAGAAGATTTCTTCATCATTCCAATCCACCAGATGTCGTTATCATCACCTGCTAACTTCTCCTTGAAGACCACTTAATCAAGAAAATTAACTTCTAAGAAGCAATTTTATTATTGTTATGTTGGTAATTTTTATGTATGTTCCTTTGTCCCTTTCCCCCACCCTCCTCCCTCCTTGGTACCTTCGTGCCTCGTTGAGCGGTTCTCACTTCTGTGACAGTCGTCAACACTTACAGTTGGAGCCTACCTTAGGCTTGTCTCCTGTCTACTCGAGACATTTTTTAAATATCTACGCCATGTTGTGGATTTAAGCTAACGGTCGTCGTCTACTCTACAAACAATAACCTAAGTACCAAACTCTAATGGTTTTCATCGCATTTTAATTGGTTTTAAACAGCTAAATGCTTTCTAATTCTTGTTTTATAGACAGTTTGGAATTGCTAATTGCAGTACAATAACTACCTTCGAGGGATTTTTCTAGTGATGCTCTAACTATCTAAAACTTAAAAATTTAGAGCTTCTTGCACAAATTAACCGAGAATGAGTTCTCACACCGTGGGAATCATATTAAACGAAATACTGCATATAAGAACTTGGCTTTTTCTCCGCGGGACCTGTTGCCCAGTTCAACTGCTATCATAACTCCAGAACTTTCGACATCAAACTATCTTTCTACAAGAAAAATAACCTAGCATTTCTTCAAATATGGGAACACACTTTCCTCACTGAGAAATTTATGTTGCATAAGCCTCTAATCAACATAATTTGTCTTCCTTCCTGGGAATTTTCCGCTGCATTCAACTGCGACCTACGGATTTCTAACGAAATAAACTCTCTCAAGCTAAAATTCAATCAGTGATTTACATAATTGCAATAACTTTTCTCCTTGTGAACATTTTGTGCTGCAATAGTGAACATTTCAAATACAACAATAGACTATAGTGAAAACAGTGTCCGTTAGACCACCAGCCGCGTCGCGTTTGTGAGAGCAATAATTACGGCCGAGAACTTTCTCCTAAAGTTCCCATTTTCCTCCTTCCCAAACACCTTTACTAACAAATTAGGTTAAATTTATAAATTTAGGTCTTGTTCAATGAGGTGTCACTTCATGGCAAGTGCCCTCCCTTTATTGTCACGTTTTCCATAACTTAATTCTGTATAATTCGTGTCTCGCACACGTCTCAAACTATATTAGTTTTCCCTTCTAACTAGGGAATTCAATTATTTCTACTCACAAGTGAGTTTTCTAATTTTTTTAATTCAGGTTTCACAAATAGTGACCTTTACAATTTGAATTTAGCATGGCCGTAATTACTGTATAAATATAAGAAGTTATAGAAACTTCTTCTTAATTTTCTCTTTTCTTGTTATAATTTCTTAATTCTGTATAATTCGTGTCTCGCACACGTTTCAAACTATATTAGTTTTCCCTTCTAACTAGGGAATTCAATTATTTCTACTCACAAGTGAGTTTTCTAAATTTTTTTATTCAGGTTTCACAAATAGTGACCTTTACAATTTGAATTTAGCATGGCCGTAATTACTGTATAAATATAAGAAGTTATAGAAACTTCTTCTTAATTTTCTCTTTTCTTGTTATAATTTCAAATTTATTGTCGGTTCATCCTGTTAAGATTTCCACATAGGAATTCTTAAAGTGCCCACGTTATACCTTATTTATGGTTGATGATTTAATTGCTTTATTATTATTGTTAAATTTTAAATTTGTCAATCTTAAGCACAACTTTTAAAAATCTTATGCAGATTTTAGTGCTTAAAAGTGGTTTTAAACCTTAATATTGTTAATTGCCAAGTGCAAACTTTACCATTCTAGAGGTCTGAGACCGTATACTTTTTTTATTTGTTAAAACCAATTATAACTCCACGCATTGTTAAATAAATCAGATTATATTTTTTCGTTCTTGTCTTAGAATAACGATTAGGCAGGACCCTATTTTCCCTGACTCTTCCCATCGGCTTATGCCCTCTTTAATAAAATCAACTACCCAACTAAGCAAAGTTTTGCCTCTTGTTGCATTTGAACGAAAACTTCTAGTATCATCTTTTTCAAAGCATCTTTTAGCTGCTAGAGCTAATTCTAATGAGCCAGTAAGGCAAGTAAAGCTAGCTTCGCAAGCTTCCTGCTTGTTGAGATTTTCTCTAAAACTTGTGGTTCGTTTTCAAAATTTAAGTTGTTCTTCTGGTCTAAACTTTCAGTCGGCACTTAGCTGGGTAAAAGCTTAGCTATTCTTAAATGCAACTATTGTCTTTCTTACCAAAATTTTCAAAGAAGTCAACAAAATTGTTCCCAAAATCACTATAACTGCTTCACCACTGCCTTTCCTGGGAGTACTCGATCAGTCGTCGGAAATCCTACAGTTCCAAGAACTAAAATTATCACGGCAAATTCAAATTATTTGCGCCTTTCAAAACATTCGTTCAAACTTAACTCCTTTGAAAGGATATACAGTAAATCTGTCATTCTTTGTCTTGCCAGACTACCACCCTTCCCCATAATATCCAATTTTAGGCTGGGAAGGGAAAGCACGAACGCCGCTTGCTTGCAAATAGCCCAAGCTCCAGCCGCATTTCCCGTTAGATGTGTCCAAGTCCATACCCACTTTAGGTATCCTGCAGGCTTGCGTAGTGAAAATGGTGAATAAATGTTTACTTTAGTGTAAGTTTATGAATTATATTGGACTCTCGTCCTATCTATCCATACTTTTTTTCCATTCCGAAACCCATTTCTTCCCTTTCTTTTTTTCCATCATCTTCCCTTAGGGAGGTTTATTCCTTAGCTAATAACCTACCCAAAATTTGGTGCCGAAACCCGGGAGAGTCCATTTGTCAATATTTTGCAAATTATTAATATCTACTTTGAATTTTTCAGCTATACCTTCACTGTGCAAAGCTGGTGAGGGGGTAGGAGGCTGCTTCTGTATCCTTTGGTGCCATTCTCCCTTTCAACTTATTTGCTGCCGCCAGTCTGACAGCATTTCCAAAATTCCACAGTTTCGTAAGTTATACTTTAATTTACCCATTTCGCCATGGCTCCTACAGATAAAGATAAAGACGGTAGGGATGAAAAACTTACTTCCAAACGAGCATCTTATAAAGGGCAAATTACCCGATTTAGAAAATACATCAGAGAGCTAGATCCTTCAGAAGCTCAATTAGATTTGTTAAAACATCTCGTAAAGGATTATGAACGTTCTTATGAGAATTATTGTAATATTCAAACTGAAATAGAAACTTGCATGCTCAATCAAACAGATGATAGAGTAGAAGTAGAAAATCAATACTACGAAGGCATAGGCTCTGCCTTTAAAATAATACGTCAACTCGAAGAAGATCAAAAAAAGGACGGTTCTGTTCTTGGTACCCTTCATAAACAACAAACCTCTTCTTGTGAGGGCATTCACAAGCCCAAACCAATTCTACCTAAGATTGCCTCAATCTCTGGAGACGAATCTACTTGGGATTCTTTCTATGAACTATTTTGCTCTCTTATTCATGACAATGAAGACATTGAAGCCATCTACAAGTTTAATTATTTGCGATCTATTGTCCGCGGTCAAGCCCTGCAGTTGGTTGAAGCACTCCCATTAAGTGCTGAAAACTACCCCATTGCCTTTAACCTGTTGAAAGAAAGATACGGTATTGATTACGTATCAACGCCACACGAAAGCTCTATTCAATTTGCCAGCGTCACAGCACAATGACGTCACTAGCTTGCGTACCCTCATCGACACGACACAACTTCACGTAAAAGCTTTATCCTAATAAGATCAACCCACTGACCATTGGGACACTTTTCTAATACATTTAGTGGTTACTAAAGTCGATGTTGCTACCCTCAAAGCTTGGGAAATCGAACTTTCCAAAGAAGACGATTACTCTTACGAGCATTTAGTCACCTTCATAAATGCTAGATGCCAACTCGTATGCCTTAGCTAACCAAAGTGAACCCTCTTCTCCTAGTTCTAAATTTGAATCTTTGTCTCGGAGATCTGTGTTGGACAAAACTGAAGCAGACAGGTATTTCTCCGGGTACTCCGGTTTTCCCTGTCAAAATTTCATTCCAGCAACACTCTCCACTATCATTTCATTTCATCTGTCATTCATTTAATCATTGCCCCAGAGGAGTGCGTCAGGCCTCGGCAGCCGGCACAGTCCATATCCTCGCCACTAGATCGGGGCTTCATTCATTCCATTCCTGACCCGGTCGGAGACTGGAAGCAGGCTGTGGATTTTCATTTTTGTCTCTTAAATCAAAAAGCGAATATGCTGCGTCTAATAGCCAAAAACCCGGGTCTAGCTCGTCTAAACCCAAGTTAAATGTCTCTGGTTACCAAACTAGGTCTAGTGAACGTCGTATTGCAAGTTCCCTTGCTTTAAACACTCAAAGTGAACCTCGGAAAAGTTTAAATGGACCGTCAAAGTGCATACTTTGCAAAGATTCCCACGCTTTGTATTCATGTATATCCTTTAAAGAACTGTCAATTGACGATAGAAGAAAATTAGTAGCGCAGAATCAGTATGGTTTTAATTGCCTCTCACCCAAGCTTTCAGCCTCTAATTGTAAATCTACCCGGCTCTGCTTTCATTGCGGAAAAGCGCATCATTCCCTATTGCATCGTCATGATCAATCGAAGTCATCAGTAGCATCCACTTCTCAAAAAAGGTGATAATGCCAGCAGCCCTAATGCTTCATCTTACATTCAGAACGCTTAGTCTTTACGTAGCGCTCAAGTGTTATTGTCTACTGTTCAAATTGAAGTCCAGTATAAGTTTGGCAACTGGGTCCGCGCACGAGCTCTTCTTGATTCAGCGGCAACCCATGATTTCGTTTCTAATTCATTAATCAAAAAACTAGGCCTACCTGTAAACCCTACTTCTAATTATGTATCAGGAATCAACAGCTTAAAATCTCAAGCTTTACAGTTCTCGAAACTAACCATAAAGGACACTTGTCACAGAAATAATCTTCTAAAACTTAACTGCCTCTTTCTCAACAGTATCGGAGAGAATACTCCAAGTCACTCTGTCGATATTTCAGGTTTAAATATTCCTTCTCACCTAAGGTTAGCCGATCCTCTGTTCAATGTACAAGGCCCCAATGACATACCTTTCAGTGCCAATGTTTTTTGGAATTGCCTTCGTAAACAAACTTTTAAACTATCTTCAAACGTGGTCGCCAGAGACACTAATTTTGGTTGGATTGTTACTGGTCAACTTCCTCATTATTCCCCCCAACCCGTATCGCAATGTTATTTCGCTAATACCGATTTAGAACAGATCTGGAAACTCGAAAACATTGAATCTCCTAATTTGAGCTCTTCCGAAAACGAATTCTGTGAGCAACTCTTCATGTCCACCACTACTCGTTCACCCGAAGGTAGATTCATCGTTCAGATGCCCAGATTACCAAATCCCCCCAAACTTACTAATTCTCAACCTAAGGCTCGAAAAGCTCTCTTTGCTATCGAGAGCAAATTTAAGAAAGAACCTCTTGTCAAACAACAGTACACAAGAGTTTATGGACGAATACGAGAGCTTGGATCATATGGAAGTTGTTAGCAAATCTGATGAAGAATTACACCCTCCTAAAGAAACTGTATTCTTAAATCATCACCCTGTGTGGAAAAACCCTCTTGTAAAGGATACAATCCGAGTCGGGTTTAATGGGTCATCACCTGACGTCAATGGTAACAGTCTCAACGACACTATTTATTCTGGTCCCGCTATTCAGTCCGATTTATCTACCATCCTTTTAAATTTCCGCCTGTTCCCCATAACTGTCATAGCGGACATCAAACAGATGTACCGTTAAGTTTTAATTCCATCCGAACAACAAGACCTCCAAAGAATCTTGTGGCGCGACGAAACTAACAAGCCCATTAAGACATTTCGCTTAAAGACAGTCACTTATGGTTTAAAACCGTCCGCTTTCCTTGCTATCCGATCCCTGCACATGTTAGCCTCGCAAGATGGTCATTTATTTGATGCAAAAGCTTCTGAAGCCCTAACTACATCCTTTTATGTTGACGATTACCTTCAGTTTTTCTCACTCGTGAGGAAGCTTCTTTTATATCGCTAGAGCTTCAGGCACTGTTAAAGAATGGAGGATTCCCACTTCATAAGTGGAATTCCAATTCCGCTAAATTTCTTGCTCAGTTTCCCATAGAAGATGTAGACCCCTCTTCCACCGAAATCTGCGGAGATTCCGAATCCATAAAAACGCTTGGAGTACACTGGTGCACTCGAACTGATACCCTTATCTATAAAGTTTCACTTGCCGAAGAGCTCCCTAACACAAAGAGACAAAGTTTATCTGAAATTGCAAAAATTTTCGATCCGCTTCAATTTCTTGCCCCAGTTATTGTAATCGCCAAGCTTTTCATGCAAGAGCCAGGGGCGGCTCCAGGATTATATTTTTGGGTAGGCACAGTTTGTGGTTGCCTGGGGGGTATGGAATACCCCCCAGCCGAAGGGGGTTCCGGGGGTCCTCCCCTGGATTTTTTTTTTTAATTGGTTGCAAATTGGTGATTTTTAAGGCTTTTTGATCGTACATTTTACTCTTGCTTTTATTGGGCTATACATGTGGTATAGCCAAATAAAAGTAGTTTCGGTGTCTCAAATAAGGTTTTAGAGCATGCAGAGCCTAGATGTTTTTAGTCATGGAATTAAGCATAAAATATTTCGTCACTTGCTTAGAATTTAGACCTTTAATTGTTTTCCAGATTGTGATAAAATAATATATTAACTGACGTTTTTGAAATTGACTGTACACACTCTCTAATTGTCAGGAAAGAAAATTTTGACAAGACATAGAATCACTAATCACAATTCCAGTAAGTTGCTCCGATTACAGTAAGTTGTAATCACAATTACAGTAAGTTGTTGCATAAGATATGGTCTACTTGTAATAATGGTTTATTTGCAAGAGCCTACTATGCCTATTAGCTTTTATTGATTCAAAACACAAAATGACTTATTCTAACTATCTAAGGGGGATATTATTCGAAATAATGGATTAACCTTCAAAATAAAAACTCATAACACCTTTTGAATTTCAACAAAATACACTTTATTACCTATAAATTTCACAAAGCTAATTTTAACTTTAAGTAGAAAACTCAAAATACAACTCAAACCAATCCAATAATATGCACACAAACACATCTCAAATGCACAGTTCATTTAATGGAAAACTGCAATCTTCTACCCTTCTGAGAAGCAAATTCATCAACGACGGGATGAGGATGGTTTAGAAGTTCGCAGCTTGCTTCTCTTTCGATGGATATTATTCCCAAACTGTTGAGTCTCTTCCCAGTCATTGTGGCCCGCAAATTATATTTGATTCTTCTCATTGTAGAAAAAGTCATTTCAGCAGACGCTGTGGAGACGGGCATCGTCAATATAATGGTCATAATGTGTTGTAATTCTTCAAACGATGGGAAATCGGTTAAGTCCTTCAACACATCAATGCTACTATTGGAGTTGCCAAACATTAATTTACCTAAACCACACTGTACTTTTAGGGTAGAGGTAAAGTCACTATCCTTGCCGTGAAGTTCTGCAAAATTACACAAAACTTCAGGATTCAAAAACTCTTCTGATTTTGGATCACATGCCAAGATACAAGCCATTTGAACATCATTGTCAATAAACCTTTTTTTCATTTCACGTAGTTTATTGTCAAGTACATCAAAATACACCCCTCTTAGTTTTGCCTTATGCTCACTTTCACCACTCTCTACACACTTTGACCTTCCCTTTCCAGAGGTTTCTAGAACAAAATAGTCATCAAGACTTGTTGTTGTCTTTTGTTTACGGCGGCCTTGCCCAGTGTCGGTTGAACAATAAATGTCATTGTTTTCGCAAATCTGTTTTGTTTCTTCAAAAAATTCTTCAAACTTTTCCTCTGATCGAAACTGGCCTAAGCTATCCATTGTTGCTTTTACGAGCTTAAGACACTTTCCTATATCCAGGGTTGGAGACTGTAGTTGCTTTGATAGGATATTTACAACTTGTAAAATACCCTCAAGACTAACTAGAATGAAGACATTCTCAAAAGATCTAAATTGCATCAGAAGACCTTTTGCCTCAGCTCCTTCTCTTGATTTTGAAATTTCAGTGCTCTTCTGCAAAGCATTTATTACAGTGCCAAACTGGTTCTTAAAGAAATTTACCCCCTTATACTTTGCCACCCATCTAGTGTCACTATGTTGAGGCACTGTGATGACTTTCCTCCCAGTTTTAGTATCTTGAGTAAATATGAACATTTCATGGCGAAGCGTAGAACACGATTGAAAAGCATATTGCTTCCAAAAGACCCATAGTTTCCCTAGCTATTTGTACATTTTAGCGACGTCAACCAAGACTAAATTTAACCGATGTGCATAGCAATGTACGTAAGGGCAAGGATTTTCAGTCATCTGTCTAATAAGGAACTGCAGCCCGTTAAACCTTCCCGACATAACGGAAGCACCGTCATATGACTGACTTACACAGTTCCTTATTTCAAGTCCAATTGATTCCAAAAACTGTTTTATTTTGCTAGCTAAAGATCCAGCGGTTAGCTTTTTCAATTGAACGAAACCCAAAAATCTTTCTTTTATCTTACATTGATGAACGTAACGACAGCAGATACTCATTTGTTCTGTGTGTCCTTCATCTCGAGCTTCATCCACTATAATGCTGTATACGTTACTAGATTTTATTTCCTCAACTATACTGCGAGTAATCAAATTCGCAGCGGTGCCTAAAATGTCATTTTGTACATCTTTAGATGTATACTTTGCGTTTCCAGGCACGGATTTTAGATTCAAATTAAACCGGTCATTTTCTAAACACAATAAATTTATTAATTCTTGAAAGTCCCCACGATTTACATCCGAAAACTTCTCAGCCCCCTCCTTTGCTTCATCTGGTTCATTACTGTCACTGCAATTTCCGTTTTCATCCTCCCTGTGTCCTCTCAGAGCAATGTCTTGGCGTGCACAAAATATCCCACTTCTCACGAGGGTCTTTAATGTATCTCTATTCTTTTCTATTGTTTGCGCCATATGCTCGTTAATTTTGATAGTAACGGCACCAGTTTTTTGTGTATCCAGCCATCCTTTGTACTTTGTTAGGCAAAGTTTGTGACAGCTAGATTTCTCGTGTTTGTCTGACATTTTACTGAAATTTTTCCAGTCATTATATCCCGAAGTAGTACGTACTTCTCTGCCTGTGACAGAGAAGTGTCGGCAAAAGAAAAAAATACAGCGTCATTTCCTACTTTCTAACCAAGAATACTTACTATACCAGTTGGTATGGAAGGACCGCTGTTTTCCTCCTATATTCCGTTTAGGAAAATTTAGCTGCGGTTTCTTCGGCCCATCACTGGCACTTGCGCTAAGATCAAGTGGTCGTTTCGGCTGAACATTCGTAGAAGGATCGTCAGTTTTTAACTGCTTGAACTTCTTCTTCATCGGAACTTCTACTAGAAGACTCACCGTCAACACATTCTTTTGAAGGTTCATTAGGTTTCTTCAAAGTCTGCTTCAACTTCACCAAATTTTTTTCCATAGCAACACTAAAAACCACCAAACAGAACTAAACCAAGTGGCGTAATGGCGTTAGCGTAACACTGAAATGAGGTCTATCGTCTGCCACTGCCAGTTCGATCCGCATAAACGTAAACAATGAAAAACTCCCGCCAAGCCTCTAGCGCTAGCGTACAGCTGACTGTCCGTACAACAGGCAGTGTCGCCACTCTACTCCACGCACAATCACTTGCAACTACAAACTATAACAAATATTCCTAAGTAAATACACTATATTCTTTAAGGGTAGGTACTATTTATTGATTTATATCTTTAACTTTGTAGTTTACAGTATCTAACTACTGTTTGCTTGTTTTATATTAAATTTGAAATAAACCAAAGTAATTATTATGTAGTAGGCTATTTATAATTTTTTTACAATTAATACCCGGATTTTTTTGTTTGTTTGTTTGGAAAATGTGGGTAGGCCCGGGCCAGACCCGGCCCTCCCACTTGAGCCGCCACTGGCAAGAGCTATGGTCTCTTAAATGTGAATGGGGCGAAGCTGTTCCCCTTTCTTTTCTTAATAGATGGCTCTCTTTTCGTAGCAGTTTACTTGATCTTTCTCTTATTGAAATTCCTAGAAATGTAATTAATGCTCCTCTTAAAACATTTTTCATTCTTCATGTGTTTGCCGATAGCTCCGAGAAAGCTTACGGTTGCTGTGCATATTTGGTTTATCGCAATTCACTAAATGAATCTTCATTGTCCAACCTTATTTGCGCTAAGTCCAAAGTCGCTCCTCTTAAAACTATTACTTTGCCTAGGCTTGAATTGTGTGCTGCACTCATGGACGCAGAACTTGCCAAAAATTGCACAAAGTCTTAAAGATCGAATTTACGCAAACCTATTTGTGGAGCGATTCCATGATCACTCTTTCTTGGATTGCCAAAAATCCCACCCACTGGCAAACCTTTGTTGCAAATAGAATTTCTAAAATTCAAACTCTTTCTTCTGGATGTCAATGGAGACATGTGCCCAGTGCTGATAACCCCGCTGACATCATCTCTCGTGGAGATTAGTAGCATCTCAGTTGTACTGGCATGGGCCCTCGTGGTTAATCGAAGACTCTTCTTGTTGGCCTTCTAAACCTCCGATTACAAACTCCAACTTGCCTGACGCTAAAGTATCTAAATCCACTGCTTCGTGTCTTATTTCCAACGTTTCACACCCCTTGTTGTCCCGCTATTCTTCCTTTCATAAATTAATTCGAATTTTTGCCTATCTTCTCAGATGGAAATATCTTGTGGTTGACCAACCAACCTCTTCTTCCTAAACCACACCTAAGCAATCATGAATTAAATCTCGCTACTATCAAAGTTTTGCAGCTAACACAGCAAGAGGCCTTTACCACTGAATTATCTTTTATATACGCGAAGAAAGATCTTCCGAAGTCCAGTCGTCTTCGTGCCTTAGCCCCGTTCCTTGATGACAATGGGTTACTCAGAGTAGGTGGTAGGCTCTCGCAATCTTTGCTTTCTGAGGACAAAAAGCATCCCATTATTTTGCCTTCCAAACATCACGTAACTTCCTTAATCATACGTGACTTTCATTTTAGCAACCTGCATGTTGGTACTCGTACATTGCTTTGTTTGCTAAGAGAAAAGTACTGGATCATAAATGGAGTTCATGAAGTTTCTTCTGTAATTCACAAATGCATCCCTTGTTTTAAGGCGAAACCTAAGGTTATTACCCAATTGATGAGCGATCTACCTTCTTTTCGCTCTTCTCCTATACGTCCCTTTTCTTTAACTGGCGTAGATTACATGGGTCCATTTCATTATCAACGCAATCCCCTGAAGCTAAACGCAAATTGTTTGATAAGCTCTATGTTTCCCTTTTTGTTTGCATGGTTACTGACGTGATCCATTTGGAACTAGTAACAAATGCTTCAACTTCTTACTTTCTGTCAGCCGTCTCTCGCTTCACTGCCAGGCATGGTGTTCCCTCTGAAATGTTTTCCGATAACGCTTCTACTTTTCAAGGAGCAGCTTCATTGTGGAAGATAGCTCTTACATCTTCTCCTGCCATGGAACAGATTTCTAATTTTTCCTACTCAAACGGAACAAATTTCTAACTTTTCCTCTTCTAAAGGTTTTAAATGGCGCTTTATACCTCCCTACGCCCCTCATCACGGCGGTAGGTGGGAATCTTGCGTCAAGCTTACTAAACGTCATCTAAAAAACGTTCTAGGTGGTCGCATTCTGACTTACGAAGAATTTAATTCGCCGTCTATTCTGATTGAAGGAGTTGTTAACTCTCGCCCTTTAACTCCGATTTACAATGATCCTGATGACCTGCTTCCACTTACACCTGGTCACTTCCTTATAGGCACTTCTCTTTCTGTTCCTCCTCCCCTTCCTAGCTCTTATAGAGTTTCTAATTTACCTATTGTTTGGCGTAAACTTGAAGCCCACCGTAATTCTTTCTGGAAGAGGTGGAAATTGGAATACTTAACTTCTTTACAACGGAGACAGAAGTGGTTTCTTTCTATTCATGACATCAGAGTGGGGGACTTGGTCCTTGTTAGAGACGCTCCCCCCCCTCCCCCCCCCCTCCCCCCCCCCCCTTTAGTTTCGGTCACCGGTCGGGTGATCGAGTGTTACCCGGGAAGGGATGGAGGGGTCACGGTGGTTAGGATCTTGACTAATAATGGGCATATTACTAGACCTATCTCTTTAATTGCCCCCCCCCCCCCCTTCCTCACAATCTTTAATATTGTGTTTCTACTCTCTGTTGGTGTTTGTCCCCCCAGCTTGGTGTATTCTTTGGAATACACGGTAAGACAGAGGTAGCTTTTTCTGCTCTTTGCTTTAATTCATTCCTTCCTTTTTCGCAAACACCAACAGTGATTGTTTACTGTTTCTTTTATTTGTGCACCTTGCTTACTTCCTTTGTAAGTCTGTTATAGAAATATATCTTCCATGATCAACCTAGCGGCATCTAGCAGCTAACCACTGATGTTCTTCAACATATTCACTCTCAAGAGGACTTCCTTACCAGTCAAGCCACCAGATGTCGTCGTTATAGCCAGCTAACTTCTCCATGCTCAAGAAGATTTCTTCATCATTCCAATCCACCAGATGTCGTTATCATCACCTGCTAACTTCTCCTTGAAGACCACTTAATCAAGAAAATTAACTTCTAAGAAGCAATTTTATTATTGTTATGTTGGTAATTTTTATGTATGTTCCTTTGTCCCTTTCCCCCACCCTCCTCCCTCCTGGGTACCTTCGTGCCTCGTTGAGTGGTTCTCACTTCTGTGTCAGTCGTCAACACTTACAGTTGGAGCCTACCTTAGGCTTGTCTCCTGTCTACTCGATACATTTTATAAATATCTACGCCATGTTGTGGATTTAAGCTAACGGTCGTCGTCTGCTCTACAAACAACAAGCTAAGTAACAAACTCTAATGATTTTCACCGCATTTTAATTGGTTTTAAACAGCTAAATGCTTTTTAATTCTTGTTTTATAGACAGTTTGAAATTGCTAACTGCAGTACAATAACTATCTTCGATGGATTTTTCTAGCGATGCTCTAACTATCTAAAACTTAAAAATTTAGTGCTTCTTGCACAAATTAACTGAGAATGAGTTCTCACACCGTGGGATTCATATTAAACGAAATACTGTCTATAAAACTTAGCTTTTTCTCCGCGGGACCTGTTGCCCAAGTCAACTGCTATCATAACTCCAGAACTTTCGACATCGAACTATCTTTCTACAAGTAAAATAACCTAGCATTTCTTCAAATATGGGAACACACTTTCCTCACTGAGAAATTTATGTTGCATAAACCTCTAATCAACATAATTTGTCTTCCTTCGTGGGAATTTTCCGCTGCATTCAACTGCGACCTACGGATTTCTAACGAAATGAACTCTCTCAAGCTAAAATTCAATCAGTGATTTACATAATTGCAATAACTTTTCTCCTTGTGAACATTTTGTGCTGCAATAGTGAACATTTCAAATACAACAATAGACTATAGTGAAAACAGTGTCCGTTAGACCACCAGCCACGTCACGTTTGTGAGAGCAATAAATTACGGCCGAGAACTTTCACCTAAAGTTCCCATTTTCCTCCTTCCCAAACACCTTTACTAACAAATTAGGTTAAATTTATAAATTTAGGTCTTGTTCAATGAGGTGTCACTTCATGGCAAGTGCCCTCCCTTTATTGTCACGTTTTCCATAACTTAATTCTGTATAATTCGTGTCTCGCACACGTCTCAAACTATATTAGTTTTCCCTTCTAACTAGGGAATTCAATTATTTCTACTCACAAGTGAGTTTTCTAAATTTTTTATTCAGGTTTCACAAATAGTGACCTTTACAATTTGAATTTAGCATGGCCGTAATTACTGTATAAATATAAGAAGTTATAGAAACTTCTTCTTAATTTTCTCTTTTCTTGTTATAATTTCAAATTTATTGTCGGTTCATCCTGTTAAGATTTCCACATAGGAATTCCTAAAGTGCCCACGTTATACCTTATTTATGGTTGATGCTTTAAATGCTTCATTATTATTGTTAAATTTTGAATTTGTTAATCTTAAGCACAACTTTTAAAAATCTTATGCAGATTTTAGTACTTAAAAGAGGTTTTAAACCTTAATATTGTTAATTGCTAAGTGCAAACTTTACCATTCTAGAGGTCTGAGACCTTATACTTTTTTATATTTGTTAAAACCAATTATAACTCCACGCATTGTTAAATAAATCAGATTATATTTTTTCGTTATTGTCTTAGAATAACGACTAGGCAGGACCCTATTTTCCCTGACTCTTCCCATCGGTTTATGCCCTCTTTAATAAAATCAACTACCCAACTAAGCAAAGTTTTGCCTCTTGTTGCATTTGAACGAAAACTTCTAGTATCATCTTTTTCAAAGCATCTTTTAGCTGCTAGAGCTAATTCTAATGAGCCAGTAAGGCAAGTAAAGCTAGCTTCGCAAGCTTCCTGCTTGTTGAGATTTTCTCTAAAACTTGTGGTTCGTTTTCAAAATTTAAGTTTTTCTTCCGGTCTAAACTTTTAGTCGGCACTTTGCTGGGTAAGAGCTAGCTATTCTTAAATGGGGCGTGGTGGCGGAGCAGTTAAGCTGTATGCCTCTCACCAAGGCGGACGGGGTTCGATTCCCGGTCAATGCATGTGAGATTTTCGAAGTGAAATGCCATGTCCTGTGGTTCGGATTCCACGTAAAACGGAGGTCCCGTGGCTTGTGATCGCGAGATTAACAGTCACGTTAAACTACAAGCTTCCTTCCTTTTCCTATTCTTAAATGCAACTATTGTCTTTCTTACCAACATTTTCAAAGAAGTCAACAAAATTGTTCCCAAAATCACTATAACTGCTTCACCACTACCTTTCCTGGGAGTACTCGATCAGTCGTCGGAAATCCTACAGTTCCAAGAACTAAAATTATCACGGCAAATTCAAATTATTTGCGCCTTTCAAAACATTCGTTCAAACTTAACTCCTTTGAAAGGATATACAGTAAATCTGTCATTCTTTGTCTTGCCAGACTACCACCCTTCCCCATATTATCCAATTTTAGGCTGGGAAGGGAAAGCACGAACGCCGCTTGCTTGCAAATAGCCCAAGCTCCAGCCGCATTTCCCGTTAGCTGTGTCCAAGTCCATACCCACTTTAGGTATCCTGCAGGCTTGCGCAGTGGAAATGGTGATTAAATGTTTATTTTAGTGTAAGTTTATGAATTATATTGGACTCTCGTCCTATCTATCCATACCTTTTCTCCATTCCGAAACCCATTTCTTCCCTTTCCTTTTTTTTCCATCATCTTCCCTTAGGGAGGTTTATTCCTTAGCTAATAACCTACCCAACAAGGTCATCTGTCGCTTTAATAATGTGCTTAATTACCCAATTACAGTATATTAATGAACCCTCCCCCCAGAAGGAAATTCTGCGTACGCCACTGGTCATCACCGCTCTGCCTTTTGACCAATCCATGTTCGCATAGTTCATGTCATATTACTCTGCGTTGCGATATTACAGCCCACGTGCGTCAGTGCCTGGTTAGCTTTGTCACTGGCTTGTACAGTGTGATCGCTTGTTATTCTAACAGTTTGGCAACCTTGGTTCTTAAGTTTAGGGGCTGCGACAACGCGGTCATGTAGCCCCGTGTACTTTGGGTGTGTGTAGAATCTGTCTGATAACCGGTGTTAATTGTGATGACTGTATTAGTGTGTGTATCTGTTTTTTAATTTTAAGTACTGCAACTTATAATTTTTCAAATAGTTCCTACTTTTGCCGCCAAGCGCCACCGTCAACGACTACTAGGTCTAATTCAGAACTTAGCTACTAGACGCCACCGCAGTCAGCGCTTGGCAACGAACGTAGAAACCTAAGAGCGTTGTTTACATTCTTAACCTATCCAATTTAGCTTCACACAGGTGCAATTAGTGGAAGGATCTTTAACATGCCATAAATCTATGACATGGGACCGCCGGCTTTACTTCCCCTCCGAAGGAAGGCATACTGAGGGATTTTTAACGCTCTTAAAAAAATCCGACGGCTTCGGCCGGGTTTGAACCCGCTATCTAGGCAACCTTGTTCCCTGACCTCGTGGCGAGGCGAGAATTGTCAATCCCATTCTGGCAGCTCACAGAGCACATACTTGTGTGAAGCTAAATTATAGGTTAGATTTGGCTAACGCTATGAGGTTCCAACGGTCGTCGCCAGGAGCCGACTGCGGTGGCATCTAGTAACCAAGTTCAATAACTAGTTGTCGTTGACGGTAGCGTTTGGTAGCAAAAGTAGGAACTACTTGAAATTGATCGTCTGCAGTTCTTACTTGAATTAAAACAGATAACACACACTAATACAGCCATCACAACTGACACCCGTTATCAGATAGATTCTACACACACCCAAAGTACACGGGGCTACATGACCGCGTTGTCGCAGCTTCTAAACTGAGGAACCAACCAACCTTCTTCATGGTAACCACCATGGCTAAGCGTCTCTATCAACGGCTACTGGTCGTCGTGTATCCGTCATTTTCTCTTGCATCCAACTACAAGGCGTCCAGCAACTATCCCTAACAAATTAAGTTGCAAAATATAGTATTTAGTGGCCTACTTCTTTGAGGACTGCAGAGATAGAGTTCCTGGAACTGATCAGAATTCTGGAGATATGTTTTTTTTTCTTAAAAATGTATTTCGTAGTGACCGAGTCAACAATTAAAGGGAGAACGAAGCAAAAACATCTTATAGCTTTCCACACCTAATAAACAGAAGTGGGTAAGTCAGTGAAATACAAGTTGATATTGATAGGCTTGTCCTTATGCCACACAGTCTTAAAATAGCGTCCCTCTGTTGCGACTGCCAAAGGAGTCAGCATCGCTCAGAAGAGCAGCAAGTTTCCAGCTGTAGTTGTTCAGTAAGTTATTGAGATTTAAAGGAGCAGAACTACGAAATCATCTGCCCCTTCTAACACAGATTAAAGTATACACATTTAGAATTAAATTAAGAATTTAGAAGTGAGCACTTAAATATGAAAATATCGAAAATCAATTTTTAAAAAATTAAATAAATCTAATAATTATGTAATAAACAAAAATTACGGGAAAACAAAAATTCAGAATTCAAAAAAGAACAAGTCTTTGAGTCAACGTACACTGGAAAATTTAGATTGCTGGCCCTAACCCACTCTCACTTATAAAGCGGATAACGCGATCAGCAGCCACCGCGTCATCGGCTAATATAAGTTTGAGTGTCATCTGCAAACCAAGGTTTCTTCGTAAGTCAGCAAGATCCACACACTCGGTTAAAATGTGGGCCACGGTGAATACGGCTCCACAGGTACAAAGTGAGGGTTTTCCCTTCTCATCAGGTACGAGTGGGTGGATCTTGTATGACCTTTCCTTAGCCTACACAAAATGACGGACTCTCTCCGTGACCGGAAAGAGCTCCGCCACACGCGAGTAGTTCCTTTTATCGCTCTCAGTTTACTGGGTATTGGGTCAGCTAGCCACTGACGCTTCCAAAATGCCAGTACTTGTCGGTGTAACTGAGAGCGAATATCTCTAGCGGATACCCCAATTGGTCGAGTGGTAGTGATACCGCCTCGTTTGCAGCTTGATCCGCTAACTCATTTCCCGCAATTCCCATGTGGCTTGGAAGCCACAGAAAGGTGATTCGAGTGACAGCGCTGCACAACCCGGCTAGTTGGTCGTGGATTCGCTGCATGTTGCGGGAAACATGTAGCAATTGACTGCAACGAACTCAAAGAGTCTGTACACACGAGAAAGTGGATTCGTGCATCCTGTAGCGCAAACTGCAGAGCTTCATAGATGGCAACGAGCTCCGCAGTAAACACACTACAGGCCTCAGGTAAAGAGATCTTGGTATTTGCACCATCAATAACGTAAGCACAATCCACCTTCAAACCATCCGTGTACAGAATTCCAGCGTTCACCTTAGGACCTCGGAATAGATCTAACCGAATTTCCGGACGCGGGACTTGCCACGGAGGCACCTCGCTAGGTGTCTGGATCATACAGGGACCTACAGCCACTCCTATTTCTTCACACGAGCTATCGAATCTAATACCAACTGGCCGGGTAGCGCCAGGCTGGTTGGAGTACCTCTGGAGGTATTGGGTACTGAAGAGAGCTCGATAGCTCGGATGATGCAACATTTGGGGCACATTGGCTTTAGCATATGCTGCTTGGTGTCTAAGTAGTTGTTTCTGCTTAATTTATTATCAAGGGACAACCCCATGTTATTGTGCTGTCTAGCGTAATTACATGGAGTGATCAGGTTCGTGGTGCCTGCTGTGGCCAAGATTGCGGGGTCAAATCCCGGCCCAGTCGGTTAGCATTTGCGGGTGTTGAAATGCGAGACTCGCGTGTCAATAGATTTACCGGCAAAAATTCCGGCACTCCGGAAAAGCTGCAGAATTTAGAAGGGGAAGTTACATCCATAACGTTTTTATTATATATATATATATATAATTCGCTAGGGACATCTAGGATCACGTAAAGTCTTGTCACATTTGGTTTTCTTTTGCGCTCAGAATTCCCACATCTTTGGGAATGAGCCTGCTTGCATTCCTCTGCCCAAGGGGCACAATGTCTTCTTTTTTGGAGGCAACTCGGTTTAACCCGTTCGTCACTATCATTTTGCGGAAGAGATCTCTGCCCAATACGCCGTCGGGATTGATTTTGAACATTTGGAGGTATTCTTTGGTGTTCCTAAACCAGGGAATCGAGGTTTTGTGGTTCGCATCAAAAATGTGAAAGATCTTTACCAACCTGTTGCCGTCCATTCGTTTGAGATGGCGATAAAATCCTGCCCGTCTTTTACGGATTGTGCCTGTAAAGCTTCTCTATTTCACTAGGCCTATAGACTTCCTTGTTGGATCTGTTTTGGTGGATACCATTCTTGTAATTGGATCCCGTGATTCATCTGATGATTCTCCGCTCTTTTTTCTCCAGTTCTTCGAGGAGCCCTTTATCGGCGTTTAGGGAAAGGGCTTCGGCTGCATACATGACTACTGGCTTCAGAACAGTTTCATAGTGTTTTGAGACAGGCACTTTTTGTTATAAACCGTGCGTGATGTTTGGTATGCTATTGCACGTTTGCGTATTTGTTCCCGAAGCGCTTCCTTATCCTGTCCATTTTTCATGATGACCTCACCTAGATACTTGAATTTCTTCACCCGATGGATATACCCGTATTTTTTGCGGAGGTGTGGAGGGGCATCTTTGATGTTAGTCATTACTTCTATTTTTTGAAATGATATCTGCAGGACATTTTGTTCGGCGATTTCCTTCAACAATTCGATTAGAAACCATTTTTATATGATTTTTTTCATATTCATGTTTAACACTCAAAATGCAGTTTTAACTATTTATCACTACCGCAGTGCTGAAAAGTATGTTCAATTTTGTAATTAATATTCTAAACTAATTTTAGTTGGTTTCAATCTGCCCCACATGTGGGGCACAGTGAACCAGAGAACATGCCAACAATTTCACTTATTTTCATGCAAATGGTGGCACTGCATGCCTTGCTGAAATTTGTCAGAAATAGCGAAGACACATGCTAATTATTGTGCGTAAGTTTAATATTGAAAATAAATTACATGTACCCAAAATAAACTTTTTAAAGAAAAGTGGTTCAATGTGCCCCAGTGTCCCTTACTACAGAACCTTCAAATGGAAACTCACAGGCTATATACCACCGTCGATATGCTTTCAGCGACAGGATGGTACACAGGCGACTTCAAACGGAGAAAATTGTCACATTCTAGCTGACTACTTCAAGAATCTCCTCAATTGCGATCTACCTAAAAGTCCCATCGAGACCAAGGAAACCATTCTCAGAAGCCCTGGTTCCACATCACCTGACAAACACGAAATCAAGCACGACATTGCCCTTCTCAAACACAATAAGGCGCCTTGAGAGAACTCAGTAGTTGCAGAATTGTAGAAACATGACCCAGAGGAATCAGTTGAAATCTTGGAAAGGCAAATAGCAATAATTTCGAATGAGGAAACCCAGCCGGAAGATTGGAAAACGGCACTGATCCATCCACTGCACAAGAAAGGCAGCATGAAGAACATCAATAACTACTGCTACCGGTGACTTACGCAATTCTTTTACTTGCCATCCTGGAGCGTTTAGCAGCCTACGTTGAGCATCAAATTGGTGAATACCATAGGGGCTTCAGGAAAGGTCGCTCAACAGCCGAAACAATCATCAGATATTCCGTCCTCAGGTCCAAACAGTAGGCTACGTGTCAGTCTTCATGGATTTCCAGAAAGACCGAGATGTCATGCTAAGCATCCTTAACGAATTCGGGGTTGCCCTGAAGTTGCTGGCGATAATTAGAGCCACACTGACGGATACAAAGCCCAAGATCAAGGAGTTCGACAAAGCGATGGGCTCTCTTCCGATGCTTTTCAATTGCCTCCTTCTCAACCGTAGCCCCAAACACACTTGACTGCAGACATCACAATAATGCAGGTTATCGGATAGATTACGCACACACAAATCCACGGTATCTATGACTGCGACATCACAACCCCTTTGTGTACCAAGCTAGGTAGAGAATTAAGATTGTATTCGCATTCTTGGAGTGAATGTTTCCCTTCGTTCTTCATTCCGGATATTCTTCTGTGACGGACCAGTAGTGTCAGAAGTTCGTCGCACACAGCGATGTCTAAAGGACAAAAGTCGTGTTTATTATGGAACATAATATGAAAGACCTGATGCTACGCATGGAGTAGGAGTTCTGTTGCAGGAAGTTCATAGCATTAACAACAAAGAAATAACAAATTGAATGTTAAAATGTCTTTACCTCTCCTCTTTCTGGCAGAATGAAGTTAACCAGCAGTGCATAACTTGTATAAAAGCAGGAATCAAGTGTAGCTGACTATCGTCTAACAGTAAATAACGATGTTTAGATAGTTTGTTTAAAAGTGGCACTGGACCATTGTACCCATGGCTCAATGTGCCCCAGTTTCCTATATTCCCTAGTTTCATTAGTGTTAAAATTTTGGTTAAAATTTTGGTCGATCTCTTCAATAAGTGATTTTTCGTACTTACGTTTCTCAATTCGGAGCACTCTGGCTGTTGTGCCCGTTGGATTTTGCAAGTTTCCCAGTCGGTTTCCAAACCGACCAATGGAAGATTCTCAAACTATCATGACTTCCAACCGCCACTGCCTGAGTCACCAAGGGTTCCTAGGTATAATAAAAACTTATCTCTCCCTACTCCACCCAAAAATAGATAAAGTAAAAGAATCCTCAAACTTTGGCCCCTTCCAATCATACTGTCTGAGTTACCAAGAGATCCCGAGCTTAATAAAAAAATTCCTCTCCCCTGAACTTTCAACAAATCCTTATCCAAAAATAGAATAATTGAAAGGGCCCCAAACCGCCACTGGCTAAACCACCAAGAGCTCTGTAGCTTTAAAAAAAATCGATTCCCCAATCCCCCAAAACGTCCACCCTAAATAAATAAAGATAAGAACCCTCAAACTTAGAGCACCTCCAACCGCCACCGACTGAGCTACATAAAGCTGGAATATGTATGCTACCGGCATTATTTTCAACCATTTGGCACACATGTTTTTACGACTCTTGTCCTTTAGACATCGCTGTGTGCGACGAACTTCTGACACTACTGGTCCGTCATAGAAGAATATCCGGAATCAGGGAAACATTCACTCCAAGAATGCGAATACAATTTTAATTCTCTACCTAGCTTGGTACACAAAGGGGTTGTGATGTCACAGTCATAGGTACAGTGGATTTGTATGTGCTTAATCTATCTGATAACCTGCATCATTGTGATGTCTGCACTCGAGTGTGTTTGGGGCTACGGTTGGGGAAACACGGAACACAACTTCTGGGATGGCTGAGGTGGGAATAGAACCCACCTCTTGTCAGCGTCTTCTCACGCGTCTGAGTGTAGGAACCTCTACACGCCCCCCGCCATTTATTGTTAGCCAGTGTGTCTGACCTCGTTGAGTTATTTTTACACCACCTCACCAATCCTCATCGTGACGCCGGGATACAATATATCATTCGCCTACTGTACTCTCGGGGTGCGTATTGATCCTCCAGACCCAAAGGTCCTGGGATCGATTCCCACCTGAGCTGTTTTAGAATTTCTTGTTTTGTTTTCGTGGTTTCCCACTTCTACTACAGGCAAATACCAGGATGGTTCGTTCCCAATACTCATCTGAATTACAAATACACACACTAATACATCCATCACAATAACACAAGTCATCAGACAAATTTCACACACATCCAAGTACACGGGGATACAAGACCACGATGTCTAAAAGCCCCTAAATCAATCAACAATAGGAAATATGGAATAGTATTTGAGAAAATAGAAGCACATATAAAACACTGACCAGGTGGTTTATCCCTTTCTTTTTAGGGAAGCACGAAGGTTATTGATAAATTGAACAAGATCTGTTCCTAGATAATGCCTATGGGCATTGCCTCCCACTGGAACTCTTCCTAGCTAACCAGGACTGTATCAGCGTTATCAAAGTTTTATGTGGGTATGATATGAAGCGAGAGTGTATAGGACACAAGGCGATTATTTTTAAGAAAGTGTAAAATTTTACGTTTTTAACCGAAGTTTTGCGATGCTTTACTCGGTTCTAGCTGTTTTATGCGCGAATTTCGTTTGTTTGTCTTTTGCACCCTTTCAGCTTAAGAACGGCTGGCTGTTTGAAGTTCAATTTGTTATATTTCCCCATCACTGGAGTTATTCAAATCATTGCTCCATTTTCATGATTTAAATGAAATGGAGAAATTGATTTGGGGGTGAGGGGCAGGCAGGGCATGCATGCTCTGCTGTGCGGTGGTCAGGGCGAGCCTCTCGCTTGGCACACAGCAGCGCGCAGGCGCAGCGGCCTCACTTCACACAGCTATTATTGAGGCAGAGCCATGTGGGTGTGGGTGTGTGTGCCAGTGGGGCAGCGCTCTGCTCTACTTTGCCAGATTCGATCTTGCTAACTGTTGGTTGGTTGGTTCCTTAGCTTAGGGGCTGCGACAATGCGGTCATGTAGTCCCGTGTACTTTGGGTGTGTGTAGAATTTGTCTGATAAGCAGTGTTAATTGTGATGGCTGTATTAGTGTGTGTTATCTGTGATTCAGGTAGAAGGACTGCAGACGACCAATTTCAAGTAGTTCCTACTTTTGCTACCAAATGCTACCGTCTACGACATCTAGCTGTGGACTTGGCTACTAGATGCCATCGGAGCCATCACATGGCGGCGAACGTTTGAACTAATAGAGCGTTATCGAACTAACCTACAAATTTTAGCTACCACATGTGTAGTTAGTGGAAGGTTCTTTTTAATGCCATAAATCTATGACATGGGCCCACTGGCTTTACTTCCCCTTCGAAGGAAGGCATACTGAGGGAGTTTTAACGCTCTTAATCAGACGACTTCGGCCGGGTTTGAACCCGCGACCTTGGGCATAGAAGCTCAGCATGCTATCAACTACGCCACCGAAGCCGCCCCTTGCTAACTGGCATTATGCTGGAGTTACAATTACAATTAGGCCTATTATTTCACAAGAGCCTAATAATAATAATAGTGTTATTGGTTTTACGTCCCTTTTAACAACTGCGGCTTTTAGAGACGCTGCTGTGCTCAAGGTTGCAGGATCGAATCCTGGCGCAGCCAGTTAGCAAATGGGAGGGAACCGTGTCAGTATATTTCCTGGCACTTTAAAGATCACATTTGGGGCAAAATTCCAGCATTCCAGTGTCTCTAAAAGCCAGAGTAGTTAAAAGGGACGTAAAACCAATAACTTTATTATTATAATTTTAGAGACGCCGGGGTACCGGAATTTTGCCCCAAATGTGATCTTTAACGTGCCAGTAAATCTACTGACGCGACTCCCTCGCATTTTCGCACCCTCAAATGCCAACTGGCTGTGCCAGCATTCGATCCTGCAACCTTTGGCACAGCAAGAGAGCAGGCTCACGCGAGCCTGAATATAGATTTCTTGTGTAGATTTTACAGGCATCTCCTATTTCTACCCACCCATACATAAGCTATTTGTACATACCTTTTCATTTTAGACTCTTTGGCCTTTCAGCGTCCAGTAGTCTGCAAGCCTCCGTTTGCGAACAAGTTTAAAAGTTTCCAAGAAGAAAATAAATGTTGCATCAGGGAACACAGAGACATTATGGAGAGAAATATCTTGTTACCACCAGGTTTTGCCTAACTGTACTATTAATAAAATAGAGTCGCCTCCATGATGCCCTATTAGCAGTTAGCACTGCGGCCTCATCTGCTTCTACACCTCTCCCTTTGAAATCGTTCAACACTGAATCTGACCATCACCTTCTAGGTCTACCTCTACTTCTCTTTCCCTCTACAGACGAATTCATTAACCTCTTAAGTAATTTCTCCTTTCCCATTCTCTTCACATGATCCCACCATCTGAGTCGGCTCATACGAACTGTTTCATCTAGCGTGATCATTCTTAACTTACGTTAGCCTTTATCTCCTCATTACGAGTACCTTCCTGCCATTGCTACCATCTATTTGCCATAGCAATCATTTGTGCTATCCTGGTATCAGCTACCTCTACCTGAATCTACCCAGCTCTCACTTGCATACAGCAAGGTTGGTCTAAATACTGAGCGATGTAGGTAGAGTTTCATCGCTATACTAACTTCCTTCTTGCAGAATATTGTAGACAACAACTAAGATCTCACGGCATTGGCATTAAAATGGTCCACCTACTCCAATTCAGTTCCTCGTGTTTGGCATTCATCCTTACCGACATGACCGTCGTTTGTGAAATGCTGATTTTCAATCCGTATTCCCTATGTTTCTGTTGCAAGTTCTAACATGTTGGCTTGTGAGTTTTCGACGGAGTCTGTCATAACAACCATGGCATCAGCATGAGCCAGGCTGCTCACCTAATTGAATCCCAGCCAGAGTTCATGCCCTTCAGCAAATGGTCCATATATAAAATAAACAGTAGCGGTGAAAATTTGACACCTGTGACAACTTTAAACCAAGAACTCCTCCTACTACCGACTCACACTGCGGACTGCATACTTTCCATTGCCTTCCCTCCATAACAAAATCCCTTAGGACGCTCAGCATCTCCTCCCAGTGTACTCTATCGTACCCCTTCTCTAGATCTACAAAACACTAATGTTTATTCCTCTCGTAGCATTTTACAATAACTTGTGGCCTAAAACCACACTGATTTTCATTCATCTTACTCTGGGTCACTGATCGAACTTTTCTTTCTACGATGCCTGAGTACACTTTGACCGGGACACTTATCAAAGAAATGCCTCTTTGGGAACATTCCTGTCATCTTGCTTATAAATTCGGGTGATTACTACGTTTTCCCAGTCAGGGGATACCTTCCTAACTCAGCTCACAAGCCAACATGTTAGAACTTGGAACAGAAACATAGGGAATATGGATTGAAAATCATCATATCAAAAACAACGGTATGTCGGTAGGGAAGAATGCCAAACCTTTCTGGCCGAATTTCATAAACCCCTGCTTGACATTGTAGTTTATTTACCACCCTCTCTACTTCTTCAACCGTGATTCTGTTCCCGTCCTCATTCTCCTCCTGCACAATTTCAAAATCTGCCACATTGCCAGATGTCTCTATTTACATTTAGCAAATTTTCGAAGTATTCTTGCCATCTTCTCAGTGCTTCCTTGGCATCTACAATGAGTTTCCCCGAGTTATCCAAAACACTACTTATTTCCATTTTTCCTTATTTCTAAGGTTCTTTATAACACTCCAAAAAGGATTACTGCCACTTGACCTAACACTTCTAATTTATCTCCAAATTCCTCACAGGATTTCTTCTTGGATTCTCCTAGTATTAGTTTCATTCCGTCCCTTTCCACTGACCCACTCTATGAGTTTAAATATTTCACGAAATCATACAACTTTAAAACCTAGACTATTTTATTATCTAGGCTTACATGGCCGTATATCGGTGATTGTTTCCCGACGTTTCGGCTGTCATTGCAGAAGGCTTATTCATGGGTACGAGTTCGTGTCTGTACTCAAGTAAATTCATAAATTCTGTAGCTCCTATAGAGTGATGTGTACGTAGTCTGTCCTGGACTCTATCAAGTGATTTATTTCATGCCATCTGTATTCATCAAGAGTGAAGTTGTATTCGAAAACTCAGAAGGCACAATTTTAAGACTCTAATTCCAGCCTTCTGCTACTTGGGAAGCAAACAACCAGTGATGGACGAAGCAAAGAGAATATAAAAGTAGGTTGGATCAGGCAAGGAAGGCGTTCCTACAGAAAAGAAATCTCTTGACACCAAATATAGATTTAGGTATAGCAGGAAAAGCTAGCTTACTTATAGAAGGGTCAAAGACAAGAACTGTAGGGGTAGACCAAGGTTAGAATATGTTAAACAGGTTGCCTCGAATATAAGATGTAGTAGCTATGTAAAGATAAAACGATTCACTCAGGAGAGGGTGGCGTGGAGGCTGCATCAAACCAGTCAAAAGACTGAAGACTCAAGCAATTCCAGCGACAGGCAAGTACGCTAGCCGTTACACCATGAAGAAAATAAAGCCTCATTACGCCTGATGAAAAAGTGAGAGGAAATGGTAGGAGAGGGCAGAGGCCAACAGATAGTGAAGCTATTATTGCTCTATTATCTAATCTCATTAGGATTCCAGAAATAATATCGATGTAATATCGTTCAATAAATTACTCTCTTGTTATAAACTAGTACTTGGATCGTAGTTCACAGAAGTTTGGAAATAAAAAATCTTTCACCAAGTGGAAGCGGAATTACAAGCCAAGTAGTCTGTGTGAAAGTCACCAAGAGATCGTTTGATTTATTGCTGGAATAGAAATCATACAAATATCTTCTAATTAAACTGCTGTTCTTACCTCACTGATCATACTCATGGTTCTCGTGACAAGAATTCCGGCTGATTAGGTTTTCAAAAAAAGTGAGGAAGATCCCATACAAAAATATATTTTAACCTACTGTAGCCTAGTTTTGTTAAAAATTAAAGGAGACTTATGAGATCTACAAGGGCGAAACGGCCCTTTGTATGTATGTCAGTGCCCCCCCCCCCCCTTCTATCCAAACCCGACGAAACCGAATTGAACCAATTTTTTTACATAGGTAGCACAAAGGACACCTCTGTGCGATGTCTTTCATCGCGCCATCTTAACCAAAACAAAATGGCAGCCATCCAAATGTTCCAAGCTTAAATTAAATTACGACTAAACTAATCATCGGATCTGTACCTAATTTTATTTTTTTTAAATATAGGAAGCGTCTGGCGCCCAAACTTCAAGGTCATCAGCCAAATAATTTCAAGATGCAAGCATTATTATTCATAACTTATGGCGCAATGAATGGCATTCAGGTAGTTCTATATGACAATTATCTGTAAACCAACATAATGATGAGTATTGCGCACAGCCGCCATCTTGAAATTATAAAATATATAAATCACTCTCAACTTAAGAAATACAGTAACCTAACGAAAATTAGTGACAAGGTTTGACCGTATGTGGCCTTATATCGCAAAGGCAGAAGAACAGACTTCTCCATAGGCCTACACTCAAAGCAAAAAAGGAAGGAAGCTTTTAGTTTTACGTGATCGTTCGCCTCGTGACCACGAGCCACGTGACGTCCATTTTACGCGGCATCCGAACCACAGGACGTGATATTTCACTTCGAAAATCTCACATGCATTGATCGGGAATCGAAGCTGGTCTGCCTTGGTGAGAGGCAAGCAGCTTGACCTCTGCATCACGCCCCTGTACTACGCCTTCAAGATGACGACTGTGCAAACTATTAGAACATTAAAATCCACCATTCAGAATGTAATTGGGTAATTAAGACGAATTTTAGCAAGCAATGAGCTTCATGTACGGGTTCTCACCTGTGTTAGTCAAACGATCATCACACTGAATGCTTGCCACGGTGGGTGAGTGGTTAACGTGTCGGACTACCAACCCCAAGCTTGCAGGTTCACCCCTGTCCGTGGTAGTGATTTTTGAAAGGCGACAAAAATCACGACATGGATGTCATACGTTGGCATGTTAAAGAACCCATTTGAATTCAGTAGGCCGTGTTCAATGGCAAAATTAATCTCGGGATTTTCCGCCAACACAAAGTTCCTCCATTCTCTACTAGAAAGCGCTGTAGTGTCAAGGAGCTTAGATATCTAACCTCCTTGACTTTCATAGCGTTCAAAGGAACGACGAAATTCGACATGCAAGCTGCCCTCTGGGTGTCAATTAACAAAGCTTGCACCCGGCACCCGAGGCCATACGATATATTATTATTATTATTATTATCTCTTTATTTACTCAACTTACAGTCGGTACCATGACTCATATCGGTACATTACGTAAGAGAAAATGAGTCAAGTAACACGTAAGCCTATAGCATACATTTTCGAATAGCATAGATGTTTGACAGTTAATTTTGTCTTCTCTTCTTATCTTCCACGTCTCTTTTTCACAAGAGGGTCCAAAGAAAAATCCTAATGTGTATTCAAAAACCCTCTAACGATGCTGCAGGTTTTCAGAATTGCACCTTTTTGTGCAATAGTATGGGTGAATATGGGAAGATTTAGTGTAGCTAGATTTGCTGAAAAGGACTTAGGTGCCAGGCCAGTGGGAGAAAGGAGGAAAGGAAGAATCGTCACATTTTTTTGTCTCCAGATTCTAGCAACCTCCATAGCTAGAGGAGTATATTTTTCAATCTTTTCTCTGTATTTATGGTGGATATTATGGTCATTCAGAACAGATATGTCAATCAAGTACATATTGTGATGGTTCTTCTTATCAGTTAAAGTTATGTCTGGTCTATTATGAGGAGTTGTTTTGTCTGTTTGAATAGTGCGATCCCAATACAGCTTGTAATCTTCGTTTTCCAGCACACTTTCTGGAGAGTATTTGTAATAAGGCGTCCTGTCGTGTATGAGAGATCGGGTTAGGGCGAGTTCTTGATGAATGACTTTGGCAACATCGTTATGCCTCTCAGTGTAAGATGTTGGCGCTAGAATTCTGCAGCTGCTGGTAATATGCTCTATGGTCTCTGGGCCGGTATTGCACTTCCTGCATTCGTCATCTATAACAGTCTGATCTTTCAGGATGTGTTTCCTATAACTTTTTGTGGTGATAACTTTGTCTTGTATCGCCTGGTTAAATCCCTCAGTTTCTGGAAACAGCTCTCCCCTTGACAACCATGTGTTCGAAAGCTGTTTGTCAATGCACTGGTTGTAGAATCTGCCATGAATTATTATTATTATTATTATTATTATTATTATTATTATTATTATTATCACACTGAATATAGCAAACAGTGGATATCTTGAAAGTTCAAAACAAATGAATAACTTTCGATAGCCTATAATAAAGCTATAATACGGTAACGAAATTCAGTAGTAAATTAAAAGAACAGTGTTTCCTTAGATTTAGAAAGGCCACTAGGCGTACTATTAAAATATGCAAATTAATGACTCAGGATGTTATTGCACAATTCAGGCGGAATTTAGTAGAGGGGCAGATGCCCTCACTGTTCCGCCCCTTCAAACAACAATAACTAACTAACTAACTAACTAACTAGGAACTTAGAAGAGGAGGGGTATTAGAGGCGTCAGTAGCTTTAATAACACATTTATCACACTGAATACAGTGCGCAACGGCCATCCTGAAATGTCATAATTTAAAAATAAATAAAACTCAGCAATTTTTCTACGTTTGTGCCGTGTCTTGTGTGGGGTTTCGCATAGGAACACCAAGCTGGCTCATCAGCGGGCTCTTGGTGTCCGCGCCCAGACCCCCACAGGAGTAGCGAACTGCGCACTGCCTCCTTT
The DNA here is from genome assembly GCA_946902985.2 of Meconema thalassinum. Classification (NCBI taxonomy): domain Eukaryota; kingdom Metazoa; phylum Arthropoda; class Insecta; order Orthoptera; family Tettigoniidae; genus Meconema; species Meconema thalassinum. The sequence continues at coordinate 89,829,546 of OX336391.1, read as the reverse complement.
TTATGAAGCGCACCTACGCCTCTTAACTGCAAGAGCCCAAAACAAAGTAACAGGGATTCTTATTTTTTTACATGGGGGCTGGGCGAAATATTAAAACGTAATAGCGAACCGGCCGCGGTGGCCGAGAGCGCTAAAGCGCTACATCGTGCCTCGCTGGCATCGGGAGAGCGTGGGTTCGATTCCCACCTCGACCGTCCTGAAAATGGTTTTCGTGGTTTCCCATTTTCACTACCAGACAAATGCCGGGACGGTTCCTTTGAATAGGTCCACGGCCGATTTCCTTCCAATATCCCTTCTCTGACCCGTCCTGAACAGAAAAGTACATGGCCATTGGCTGCATTAATAAAATTATTATAGTGAATTCAGACTGTAATTGCGTAATCAAAACAAAACAATTGCATTTGCTTTGTATTCTATCAGACATGATCTGAGAACAACGTTAATAGTAATAATAATATTATTATTCTCGCATCAGAAACATGTTACACAATTACAAAACATTTCATTAAATACAATTAGACCAGAACTTGGCGACTTGTAGTGCATTCTCTGAGGCTAGGTGTAGATCCTCCGCTGTGCAGGTGGTTGGACACGTACGACATTGAATCATGTGGTTGACAGTCTGATCTTCTCCGCAATCACACTTGATGTTTCCGTCTTCAGCGTAGTTCCATCTTACATATAATAATAATAATAATAATAATAATAATAATAATAATAATAAAACACAATAAATAATAAATGTTGTAAAGGGATTCGTTTCGAAACAGTACACACAATTTGGAAGGGTTTCATGGCGAGAGACGAGCTACAAAGACCGGAAGAGCTTGGAGGGTCGAACAACGGCAGCAGCACAGCGATCGTATGAAGGAGTACAGTATTGGAGGCAGAGGAAATTACAACTAAAACAGTGAATTGTAGCGTGGTACCATCATAAATCTCATTTGCTTATTGTCTGTTAACTTAGTTTCTGTTTTTCATAGTAACCCATTTCATCTGTGTAGGGTCTACTTTTCGTGCCACTACCCTAGCTTTATTGTTGTTGTTTTCTTTGTGTAATATATCTTTCGTGATGGTTTTAAACTTCATTCAGTGTAGGATTCTTGACCCATTATTTTCTTTTTTTAATTATTAGCTTGCGGGAATAGCCCGAGACAAATCCTCCGAACTAGGATAGGTGTTTGTTATTCTTTTAATAAATTTTTCACGAGTTTACTTAAGTCTGGATGTTATTATTTTGTAGTTAAAGTGTTTCTGCGGTGTACTTCTTGGGTTGTTATTCACACATACCATGTCTGCCCAGATCTCCCCGTGATCTTGCGTCTCGTGCGCACGGGCCTATAAGAAGTACATCCGATCCTCTTCGGCTTGTGTGTTCGGACGGTGAGTTGTCCGGGAAGTCATTTCGGTTAGTGGCAACTCTGACAGCTCGTCTAACGGGCTCAATACAGTGTTGTATTTCCTTCGTAAATATTCTAAGTTCATTTCAGATGCTCGTATAACGTAGAAAAACGTTGCTTTAGGATTCTAAATCCATCATAACTCGTTAGCATATGTGTATGCTTGATTATGCGTAGCACGTTTTATAAAAATACTATAACTTCACTGTCGAGAATAGACAACCGCACTGTTATAAAATTCAGAACAGAACAATCGCTCCGCTGAGTGCATGAATCTTCCTCGTCAAGCTTCCCCCACTCTCCAAGATGACTCAATCGATAATTATCGAGATCATTCACATACAAAAGCGATAAACAGTGCTGGACTAGCCATTAGGCCCGAATAGGCCCAGGCCTAGGGCCCCCGATCATCTGCCTCCCCCAACCCCCAAAAAATACAGTGTCAGCATTATATTAAATTACAATGTCCTTTAAAAACTGAGTTCACTCATTCTGAACTTTACGAAATTCTTATTCGAGACAAGCTTGAGTCAGTTAGTTAGTTATTGTTGTTTTAAGGGGTGGAACTACGAGGTCATCTGCCCCTAAAAGATTGAGTCAGTTTTTCCGAACGTTGAAATTGTTTTTCGCATTTTTCCTGACCCTCATGATGGTTGGTTGGTTCCTCAGTTTAGGGGCTGCGACAACGCGGTCATGTAGCCCCATGTACTTTGGGTGTGCGTAGAATCTGTCTGATAACCGGTGTTAATTGTGATGGCTGTATTAGTGTGTGTATCTGTTTTTTAATTTAAGTACAGACTGCAACTTAGAATTATTCGAATAGTTCCTACTTTTGCGCCAAACGCCACCGTCAAAGACTACTAGGCCTAGTTCAGAACTTAGCTACTAGACGCCACCGCAGTCGGCTCTTGGCAACGAACGTAGAAACTTAAGAGCGTTGTTTACATTCGTAACCTATCCAATTAATTTCACACAGGTGTAATTAGTGGAAGGTTCTTTAACATGCCATAAATCTATGGCATGGGAGCGCCGGCTTTACTTCCCCTCCAAAGGAAGGCATACTGAGGGATTTTAACGCTCTTAAAAAATCCGACGGCTTCGGCCGGGTTTGAACCTGCTATCTTGGGCATAGAAGCTCAGCATGCGACCCTCATGATAACGAATTGTTCTGCGGAGCGCTTGTTTTCAGACTTGCAACGGATCAAAAGTGCGCAAAGAAGTATCATGTCGAATTGAAACGGATCAAAAGTGCGCAAAGAAGTATCATGTCGAATTGAAACGGATCAAAAGTGCGCAAAGAAGTATCATGTCACAAGAACAATTAGACATGCTAAGTTTAATGTATATCGAGTCAGATGTTCTGCGGGAAATTGATTTTGATGACATTGTAGAAGATTTCATTGACCGAAAAAAAGCAGAAAAAATTGATTACATTTTACACAAGTAAAAAATAGTATGATTTGTTAAATTGTTCATCAAATCATCTGAAATATTTTCAAATAACGACGATCGTTTCAATTGAAATGTACGTATATGTATATATGATTTAATAAAAAGTGTATTATTCATCTTGAGAAAAAAACTCTTGTATATACTTTATTAAATGTACAGCTGCTAAAAAAAATATTTTAAAAAAATAAAGGGGCCCCAAAGATCTGAGGGACTTGGGCCTCATTTTACCTTAATCCAGCACTGGCGATAAATACAGTTTAAAGGCTTCTTCGGAGTAAAAACTCACTCAAAACATCTTCATAATACATCGTATTAATATTTATAACAAATGCGCATAGTCGTTCCCCTCTGTGATCTCTGTAATTAGTTATTTAATGTATTTTATACGTCCATTACGAGACATCGTTACCCCCACTGCTCTTGACTTGGCCTTGGCTAACATCTGAGGTGAGGTTAAGGCTAAATGCCCCGACACTTTGGTAAGAAAATATTTCAATAAATGGCAGCACAAGCGAAGCTGAATTTATTTATTTTCTTATGGAATGGGAGATCCGATCTGCGATCTCAAAACTGCTATGTACTCTGTCTAGTAGCAGAATTGATATTAATACATTGCTAATTTTTAATTTCAAAAACATAAAAGATGCTGTTTGTTTTTCAAATATATGATAAAAATTTGAAAAAAAGGGCAATACGAAAGTTGAGTTTTATGCACTGTTCCAAAGATGTATCGAAAACCTAAATCGGTTGAATAGAATCGTCGGGATCACTTTGGAAAGTTTGTGTATAAAAGTGTTACTGGATTTGCATCAAAAGGCGCGGCAGTAGAACAAGGAAGGAAGGAAGGAAGCTTGTATTTTATCGTGACCGTTAATCTCGCCATCATAAGCCACGGGACCTCCGTTTTACGTGGAATCCGAACCACAGGACATGGCATTTCACATCGAAAATCTCACATGCATGGACCGGGAATCGAACCCGGTCCACCTTGGTGAGAGGCATACAGCTTGACCGCTGCGCCACCACGCCCCCTAGTAGAACAAGGTCACGGAGAGCGGTGTAGGGGGTTGGGTGGGGTTGGGTGGGGAGAGGAGGGGTGAGTGGGAGGGTGAAGGGGGGCGGAGCTCGAGTTATTTGAGAGAGCGATAACTTTACCTGACTGTTTGGAATTCCCGATCTGTAAGGAAGGCCTACAGTTACACACTCAATTCCCAGCATCTCTGGACCACCACTACAATATACATCGGAGCGCCCCGCACACCCATTAACACAAAATCCAATCAGCCCAACTCACAAGATGACGCTGCGGCTCATTATCTAATACCGTTTATAACAAGTAGTTCCGTGAAGAACTATACAGCCTATTTTCATATAGGCCTATCCTAGTTATGTTAATTGCCTCTATCAACATACAAAATTTCAGTTTGATTGCTGCAATAGATTCCTAGATATTGAGAACCATCTAAATATTTCAGTCGGTCACCATGTTGGATTTTTATATAAAAATGTAGGTTATGTACTATTAGATGGCAATTTTCGCGTAGGTTCATTATTCAAACGTTCACTTCAATCGCATGATTAATACGCAAGAAATAAAAACGTAATTTTAAAATTGCACACAGCCGCCATCTTGAGGTTATGTGAATAATTGAACTAAATAAGATGCCAGTGCATTGCAATGTGTTGGTAAGTTTCGGGGCTGGGACAACGCGGTCATGTAGCCCCGTGTACTTTGGGTGTGAGTAGAATCTGTCTGATAACCGGTGTTTATTGTGATGACTGTATTAGTGAGTGTTATCTGTTTTTTAATTCAAGCAAGGACTGCAGACTTTTGAATTTTTCAAATAGATCCTACTTTTGCCGCCAAACGCCACCGTCAACAACTACTAGTTCAGAACATAGCTACCAGGCGCCAACGCAGTCGACTCTTAGCAACGAACGTAGGAACCTAAGAGCGTTGTTTACATTCTTAACCTATACAATTTAGCTTCACACATGTGTAATTAGGCCTAGTGGATGGTTCTTTAACATGCCATAAATCTAATGACGTGGGACCACCGGCTTTACTTCCCCTCCGAAGGAAGGCATACTGAGGGATTTTTAACGCTCTGAAAATCGGACGACTTCGGTCGGATTTGAACCCGAGATCTTGGGCATAGAAGCTCAGCATGCTACCAACTACGCCACCGAAGCCGCTCATTACAATGTGTATAAACATTTACTGTACCAAATTTGACTGCGCTCAGATGGTTAAATCGCGAGAAAAGTCTATTAAAATGTTTCACTTTCGCTTGGCCGCTATGTTCGTTTTGTCGTTAAGAGGTTTTTGAAAGTCTCTTAGCTGAACTTCTAGTAGTACCCTTTATCACCGTACAAAATTTCAGGGTGATATCAGTAATAGTTTCGGAGATGTAGAATACCGGTGAAATATTTCGCACAGCCGCCATGTTGGATTGGTGAGACGTAATAAAATTTGAAGGGCACGGTCGGGCTCGGCCTTAATAGTAGTCTACTATGACCTTACCGAGTTTCCTTGAAATCACTCCAGCCATTTAGAAGTTATTAGGGGGATACACACTAACACACATACGCACATACACACACACACGGACAAAAGGTGATCTCATAAGCCTTCTTTCCTTTTTTATAAAATGAAAATAGGCTAAAAATGAATGTTTGCTTGTCCGTCTTTTATGAGTGTTGGCACGCGAATCGATTCACAAAAGTCCCGTGGATTGCAAAAAAAATACTCGTTAACGAGGCCTACATGTATCTGGGAATTAAGCAACCCACGTAGAACACTGAGTAGTAAAACAAGATCTTAACTAAGGAATTTGTCAGAAGGACTAAGCTAATACCAACCTTCACAAAACTTGGTTACAACAGTCAACAGCCCTATCCTTAGGCAAAGAGATTTTGATATTTGCAACATCAATAACGTAAGCACAACCCACTTTCTCGTCCACCTTCGAACCATCCGTGTAAAGAATGCCAGAGCCCGGAAATTGGTGAACTTTGCTGTAGAAATGCCTCGGGTAAACGAAGGGTCTTCATGTTATATCAGTATCATGGACCGGAATAGCCGCTGTTTTGCTGCCCAACAGTACCCAGGCTGGTTGGCCGTACCTCTGATGGTATTGGGTACCGAACAGATCGCGATAGCTCGGATTATGCGGCATTTGACGCACATTGGCAAGGTGGAAACTCTGCAATTGCATGGCTTTTCTCTGTCCATATTTAACTTGCCTGCTCTTACTAACATACTGTTACGTGCCACCCCTTAGTGGCGCTTCCGTTAACTGGATTACGATGGGTAGAAAGCACAACACCAATTACTGCTTTAAAGAAACGTATTGGCTTTATTGCGGGCCAGAAAATACACCGCACAAATATCAAATGCAAGCAACTAGTATCTCACTCTAGTAGTTCCTCTCTCGCTGCCGTCACTTCCCCTTCACTCTCTCGAGCAGCTGTCCGTTCACTATTTTGGCTGGCCGGTGTCTAGCCGGTCTGTCACTCACCGAAATACCTGTCCACTTCCTTGTACGCAAACTACAGTTATTTATGATAGCCAGTCACTCGCCACCACACACTGCCTCGCTATTCGCTGGCTAGGGAAATGCCCAATGCTTTCGTAATTCACCACAAAGTCTCTGTCGCCCTAGGCAAGTACACACTCCTCACACTGCTCGGAGGTTCGGAAGGAATCTCACTGGGTTTCGCAAGTCACGTCACAACACTTCTGTCGCTCAGGAAAAACACGCACTAGCTCAGAAACACTGTCCTCAGAAAAACTCGGTCCCCTCGCTGAGGAGGCCGCTTATATAGCAGGCTGGTGACTCTATAAATGCTTCTAGACCCATCCAGGGTTCACGGCTTCTCGAGGTTTCCATCACTGGCTGGGTCACGAATATTCTGGACCATCACTTTGTCCCAGTAGTCCTTGTTGCGCAAGGCGCACGCAATACACTGAGGCAGAGCACAGCCCAGCCCGGGGGCAGCCGTGACTCATGCGACGAGCGACAAAACAAGCTCACAGCCGTAACACCACCCCCTTCCTAAAAGGCTGATCGTCCCGATCAATCATTGTTCCGTCTGTGTCCCCCCGTAGGCTGCCAGGCGATCTTGATGCACGATCTTCATCTTCGGCCTCGGGTTCCGCTGAATCGTGTGGAAGACATCGTTGATCCGTTTCACGACTCGGTACGGGCCCTCCCAGGACTTCTGCAGTTTGGGTGACAGGCCTTTCTTCCGTAATGGGTTGAAGAGCCAGACCAGGTCGTCCTCGTGGAATCCGCCGGCGTCCGTCTGTTGGTCGTACTGGGTCTTCATTCGGTCGGTCTCGATCCGCAGTTTCCTCCTCGCGAACGCATGCACGTCATCCAGTTGGTCGACCAGTTCTTGGCAATACTGGCTTACCGGGATCGGATCATTCCCTGGTCGGCCGAAGGCAAGATCGACAGGTAGACGGAGTTCCGTCCCAAACATGGCCCGGGCTGGTGTGCATGCGGTGGCTACATGCACGGCGGTGCGGTAGGCCAGGAGAAATAGTGGAAGATGTTTGTCCCAATCCCTCTGGTGCTCGCTGACGACTATTCGGAGGTGGTTCTCGATGGTGCGATTGAATCGCTCTACCATCCCGTCGGACTGAGGGTGTAGCGGCGTCGTCCTTGTCTTCCGAATTCCCAGCAGCTGGCATACGTTCTGGAACACCTGCGACTCGAAATTCCTCCCTTGGTCGGAGTGCAGCTCCAGGGGTACTCCGTACCGGCTGACGAATTCCTTCACCAGGGTCCCTGCAATCGTCGCGGCTTCTTGGTTAGGGAGCGCATACGCCTCTGGCCATTTAGTGAAGTAGTCGCTGACGACCAATATGTAGCGGTTCCCTGCCTCGCTCAACGGGAATGGCCCAGCAACATCGATGGCCACTCTCTCCATGGGGCCGCCCACGTTGTAGGTCTTCAGTGGACCCCGTCGTCTTCGTTCTGGGCCCTTACTGGCTGCACAATCATGGCACCTCACGCAGTGGTTCTCCATGGTCTTCTTTATCCCTAGGTGTCCACCAGATGATCCTCCATGGACTTCCTTCAGGACTTTCTCCGTCATAGCCTTTGGAACGACGACTTGTTCACGAGATATCTTCCCGTTGGTGCTCTCCCAGGTACGGCAGATGAGGCCATCCCCTATAACCAGCGAGTCCCACTGCGCCCAGTAGGACTTAAACTTTGGGCTGCAGTCACTCACAATGTTCCACTCGGGTCTGGGGACGCAGGCCCTCTTAAATTCGGCTATAAGTACCATGTCATCATCTTCCGCTTGCGCTCGCGTGAAAGATTCGCGGCTGCAGCTCCCTTGAAGTTCCACGGTAGTCCTTCGGCACTGTATCCCGGCGTTCTCCTCCCTTCTGGTACAGAAGGTGCAGTCTTCGGGGCACGGTCTTCGTGACAGGGCGTCGGCGTTAGAATGGAGTTGGCCTTTCCTGTGCAGGATCTCAAAGTTGTACTGTTGAAGCCTCTCTAACCACCGCGCGAGTTGACCCTCGGGCTGCTTGAAGTTCAGGAGCCACCGCAAGGATGCATGGCCGGTCCTGATGAGAAATTCTTGCCCGTACAGGTACTTGTGGAAGTGTTCAATGGTCTTCACGATGGCGAGCAGCTCCTTACTTGTGACGCAATAGTTCCTCTCTGGCTTTGACAAGGCTTTGCTGAAATAGGCCACTACTCTCTCCTCGCCGTCCACTATTTGCGACAGGATTCCCCCTATATCAAAGTCGCTGGCATCGGTATCGACGATGATCCTTGTTCCAGGTCTGGGGTAGACCAGAATAGGCGCAGTTCACAGAGCCTGCTTGAGTTTTTCGAAGGCACTGTGGCATTCTGCTGTCCACGTGAAGAGTTGGTCCCTCTCAGTCAGTCGATGTAGTGGTTTGGCGATGTCGGCGAATCCTCTCACGAAGCGACGGTAATAAGTGCAGAGTCCCAGGAAGCTTCGTAGTTGATCTTTGTTCTTCGGAACTGGACACTCCCTCACAGCTGCGGTCTTCTCTGGGTCGGTGCGCACCCCTTCCTCGGAGACGATATGCCCAAGGTACTGGACCTGCTTCTGGAAGAGCTGACACTTCTTGGGGCTCAACTTCTGCTGGGCATCCCGTAGCTTCATCAAGATCTCCTTCAGGTTGCTGTAGTGCTCCTCGCAGCTTCTACCCAGAACGATGACGTCGTCTAGGTAGACCAGGCAGGTCTTCCAGTGTAGTCCCCTCAGAATGGACTCCATTAGCCCTTCGAAGGTCGCAGGGGCGTTGCACAGACCAAATGGCATGACGGTGATCTGCCAGAGCCCGCTGCCCACAGAGAACTCAGTTTTCTCTCGGTCCTTAGGGTGGACCTCCACCTACCAGTAGCCACTCTTCAAATCCTAGGTGGGGAACCATCTTGACCCCGATATGGTGTCCAGGGTGTCGTCGAGCCGGGGTAGAGGGCAGCTGTCCTTTTTCGTGTCGTCATTCACCCGACTGTAATCCACGCAGAACCTGGTGGAACCGTCCTTCTTCTTCACTAGCACGACCGGAGAACTCCAAGGACTATGTGATGGCTCGATCACTCCTTGCTCCTTCATCTCTTCTACCATCCGGTCGACTTCAGCTTGCTTGGCGAGCGGGACACGTCGGAATGGGGCCCTAATCGGTGCGCTGCCCCCAACGTCGATTCTGTGCGGTACCAAGCTTGTCCTGCCGAAGTCTTTTCTCCCCACGGAGAAGACATCCTGGAATTCACGTAGCAGGTCCTGAAGTTGGCGTGATTGCTCCTCGTCTAAATGGTCCTGGGATCCTTGGTACAGCTTCTGTAGTTCTTCTGGCAGGGCGCGTCTTCTTCGGTTGTCCGTCTGCAGGTGTCCGTCCGTCGTGTCTGTGATGCGGGCAATCCAGGTAACGGGCTCGCTGACTCCTAGGTTGGTGTCCTAGTGACCATAATGTCGTAGTCGTTCAGATTGGACAGGCGTACGTACGGCCGAGACGTCGTGTTGATGAGGGTCTTGGCAATTAGCAATCCTTTTGCTGGATGTCCTCATATTTTGGCTCGATGACAGCCGCCACTCCCTCAGCAGTTCCGTCGACAATTACGGCAGCGCTGACCTCCGTCCTGGCGGGAACGTTGACGTCCTCTCTCAGCCTTACTCCTCGTGTGGTGATGGCCTCGTGTGCTGGTTGCAAAGCAAGTTCCTCACCTCCGAAGTGCAGAGTGTTGGTACTCAGGTCCAAGATGATGTCGTTGTGATCCAGAAAGTCCAGTCCGATGATCAGTTCGTTTGATACGTCAGCCACAAGCACTGGATGCTTCACCGCCCGTCGACCAATGACGAACTCCAGTGATGCTTCGCCATGTACCGGTGCAGTCTCTCCAGTCGCGGTTATTAGTTTGATGTTCCTTTGTGTGGGTTGCACTCTCCACCTCGGGATCACGGTGGGATTAACGATGGTCCTCGACGCTCCCGTGTCGATCAGCTTGGGCCAGCTCACTCCGTTGATGACTCCGTCGACCATCAGGCTGCTATTGTCCCTCCGTAACTTCGTCACACGAACTTGGACTGCCGGGGCTTGACGACTGTCACAAGCCAACCTTTGCCCCTCAAGGCTCGCTAATACTCGTTTCCCTGGGCCGCGCGGTTTTCAGACGACTGATTTCCCGTCGGATACCCTCGGCGGCGGCGATCACCGCAGTCCTTGCTCAGGTGGCCTTTCTTACCGCAGGTCCAGCAGGTCGGCAATCCTCTTCCGGGCCGCCTCTCCGGTTGTCTTCCAGCGGTGTCGTTGCTGGTGGTGCCGTGACTATCGAAGAATCGGCTTAGCGCATCCATCAATTCGTCGGCCAGGGGCTTGGTCTCGTTGGTTCTTACTGGTTCGTCGACGTCCACTTGACGCACCCGTGCGTGCATTCTAGATGCCTGTTTTGCCGTCTCGAACTCAACTGCGTGGCTCTGCGCATCTGCCAGAGTCTTATTGCGCGCGAGTAGCAGCGCCTGTTGAGTGTCCGAATCCCGTAGCCCGTCGGCGAAGGTCTGCGTTGCTATCTGTTCCACAAAGTCGGCCGGCGCTGTTGGGTAGGCGAGCCTTACGAGGCGTGCGATGTCCATCTCGAACTCCTGCAGGGTTTCCGCGTTCTTTTGTACCCGGGTCCAGAGCTGCATCTGATAGGCCTGCTGAAGATGGCTATCTCCATATCGGGACTCCATATGGGCGATTAGTGAAGCATAGTCCTGGGATCCTTCGGGATGGCCTGAAGGACGTTAAGGGCGTCCCCCCTCAGCGTTAAAATGAGAGCTGTAGCCTTTTCCGTGCTGTTCCAGTTGTTTATGGAAGAGGCTGCCTCGAACTGACGTAAATAGGTGCTCCACGGGACCTTTCCGTCGAAGGTTGGGGGCGTCACTCTGCTCTGTCCCGTTCCTGATATCCCCGGTGTACCTGTGGGCGGGCGTCGGCGCAGCTGGGCAACTTCCTCTTGAAGAGCGTTAAATCTCGCTTCTATCCCCGTCGGCGGGCGTTGGTTCAGCTCAGCAATTCCCTTTTGTAAAGCGTTGAATTTCTCTTCCACCCCCGTCAGTGGGCGTTGGCGCAGTTTGGCAACTTTCTCTTGTAGAGCGTTGAATCTCGCTTCCATCCCCGTCGGCGGGCGTTGGCTCAGCTCAGCAATTTCCTTTTTAAAAGCGTTGAATTTCTCTTCTATCCCCGTCAGTGGGCGTTGGCACAGTTCGGCAACTTCCTCTTGTAAGGCGTCGAACTTATTTTCCACTGCTGCGACTTCCTCACGTAGGCCCTGTTCTGATTTCCTTTGGCTCTCCTCTAATTTCGTCATCAGACCCTCTTCCAGATTTTTCTGGCCATCCAGAAATTTGGCGGTTAGGTCCTCTGCTAACTTATTCTGGCCGTCCTTCAGGTCCTCTGCTAACTTCTTCTGGCCGTCCTCCATCTTCTTCTGGCCGTCTTCCATCTTGGTTTCCATGCCGCTTAACTTTTCTAGCAATGCTGCCAATTGCGCTTCCATTTTAGTTGCTTGTCTTGTAAAGGGCATGCACTCACAGGAAAATGTAAAAAAATGACCTGCTCGGGTTTTGAAACCAGGAACGTCAGGTGTTGTGCTTGTGTTTGAGTTCGTAATCCCACTTCTGACACCAGTTGTTACGTGCCACCCCTTAGTGGCGCTTCCGTTAACTGGATTACGGTGGGTAGAAAGCACAACACCAATTACTGCTTTAAAGACACGTATTGGCTTTATTGCGGGCCAGAAAATACACCACACAAATATCAAATGTAAGCAACTAATATCTTACTCTAGTTCCTCTCTCGCTGCCGTCACTTCCCCTTCACTCTCTCGAGCAGCTGTCCGTTCACTATTTTGGCTTGCCGGTGTCTAGCCGGTCTGTCAATCACCGAATTACCTGTCCACTTCCTTGTACGCAAACTACAAACGGTGGCTACCCCTATCTGGATAGTGAGGAACGAAATGTTATTGAATTACCAGCCAGAATTTTAGCGCATGATGACATCGTGGCTGAGATTTACCGCGAAACATTCACTTCTGCGAAAGATATAATCAATTTCTCGAAAGTTTGCATTCTTACACCAAAAAATGAACACTGTAATCAAATTAATTTAAAAGTTATTGAACTTATCAACTTAGTTCAAAAACTGGTTAAATGAATTTAATTTCGTCGGTATGTATGTATAATAAGTAGTTCAAATACATTCACCAGCGTTAACAGATTATTACTGAAGATGAAAGCCAGCTACTTCAATTGCCTACAGAATTCTTGAATTCCTTGGAATTAAGGGGTTTGCCTCCACATATTATTACTCTAAACTTTGGAGCCATTATGCTCCTTAGAAGTCTGAACATTTCTTAAGGGCTTCTAAACAGAACCAGATTAATAATTGTAAGAAATATGAATGAAAATAGCTTGGATTTGGAAATAATAAGTGGAGAAAATTTGGCCAGAGATCTCTAATCCCTCGAGTTGATTTGACACCATCCGATAAAACACTTAAGACTACATTTTCTATTAAGATGCGCCAATTTCCAAGTCGCTTGGCATTTTGTATCACAATCAATAAAGATCAATGGAAAACTCTGGAACGTGTAGGTATCTATTTACCTCAGCAAGTTTTCAGTCATGGTCAGTTATATCGTATGTTGCAATGTCGAGTGAGCGATCTATCGACATGCTTAAAGTTGCAACAGTGCCAAAAAGTAATCGTACAATGACGTATATAAGGAAATTATTCAGTAAATATTTTCCCATTAGCCTTCATGTTTTGACGGGTATCAACTAGTAATAATAATAAACATCTTCAAGGCCGTACTGGCTTACACCTTTGGTATAATAAACTGGGCACAGACAGACCTAGAAAATATTCTTAACGAAACACAGATGTCTACACACGAAGTCAGCAGTTGCCGCGCCAGAGAGGTGGACGCGCGCTTACTGATATTACACCTACATGCCAAGCAGGTGAAGAATCTTCAGACCTAGCCTACTTACTGATGACAAGTACACGCCATTGGACCTTCTCCATGCCATGGATGTGCAGCTAGCTACGTCAGAAGAGCACATAACCAACAAGCTCAGAAAGCACTGCACGGCCGTCATCCGTATGATCTCAGTCAGGAATATGTCGACATGCATGCGTCGAACGGCTGGCTGACCCATGCGGATTTATTTCCTGCGATTGAGGGTTTCATGGTCGCGATACAAGACCAAGTGGTGGCAACAAAGAACTACTTAAAATACATCATTAAGGCAGACATGCCAGATAACAAATGTAGGAGACGCCATCGCGAATCTGAGACTATCCAGCGTAACACAGGGGGCTGTCCAACAATTTCATCTACGTATTACGTGAAGAGGCATGACCAAGTAGCCAAGATAATCCACCTGAACCTGACAATGAAGCATTGCTTACTGCATATTTATTATTATCAATATATTCCTGACGCTGTTCTGGAGAACGATACACACAAGCTACTTTGGGACAGGTCAGTGATCACAGATAGACCTATATCAGCAAACAGGCCAGACAGTAATCTTATTGATAAAGTGCAGAAGAGAACCCTTTTAATAGACATCGCAGTCCCTAAGTCGCGTAATATCCAACACATTTATGTTGAGAAAGTGACTTAATACTTGCCTCTGGCTGAATAGATCCGACAGATGTGGCGACAGGAATATGTAACTGTATTGCCAATCATAATCTCCTCCACTGGGATCATACCAAAGTCGCTGAGGGTCAACCTCGAAGAATTGTGGCTCCATAGTTCGTTCGTTCCTCAAGCAACGGACATAGAGAACTCCACTCCATCTTATAAACAAATTTTGATGAAATGGTGAATTGTACCCAATGACATGGTGAACATATGAATAATAATAATAATAATAATAATAATAATAATAATAATAATGTTTTATATAACTTTATATAATTTTAAAGAATTACAGTAACTTTAACTTGAGGGCAATGAATTACCGGTAGTGCAGATGGATGGAGTAAGCTTAAGGCCAGTCAGTAGCTTCATGTATCTTGGGTCAACCATGTCTGAAGATGGCAACATAAATACTGAGATTAACCACAGGGTTCAGTCAGCCTGGATGAACTGGAAAAGGTTTTCTGGCGTTCTGTGTGACAAAAGGCTCAGTATAAGGGTGAAAGGAAAGGCCTACAAGACAGCTGTGAGGCCAGCCATGATGTATGGTGCGGAGACATGGGCAATAACTAAGTCACAATGTCATAAGCTGGATGTGACTGAGATGAAGATGTTGCGCTGGATGAGTGGCATCACTAGGATTGATCACATCGCAAATGAGAAAATCAGGGGCACAGTAAAAGTAACAGAAGTCTCCAAGAAAATCCAGGAGAGAAGACTGCTGTGGTATGGGCATGTTATGCGGCGGGATAATAACTATGTAGGAAGGAGAGCGATGTCACTGGTTGTGGATGGCACGAGGAATAGAAGCAGACCTCGAAGAAGATGGACTGACAATATCCATGAAGACCTAATGGAGAAGCAGTTAGGGGACGACGATGTGTGGGACAGAATAAAATGGAAAAGACTTGCCAGAAACATCGACCCCACTTGAAGTGGGATAAGATGATGAAGACGAAGACAGTAACTTTAACTTAAATCAATTAATATATTTAGCAATTAACTTTAATCAGTTATCCTAGGTTAGCTTTTCGATGTGTGGTACAGCAGTCTTTGAGGCCAACATGAAGAGTGGGTTTGGGAGTTCTAACCGATATGCTCTTAGCGGAGGATGCACGCCATCCTCTGTCTACGCTAATTGCCTCTTAGTTGTTGTCGATTCATTTAGGGTCATTGCGATGTGCTATTGCGATGGCTGTACTAGTGTGTGTATTTGTAGCTAAGATCAGGGTAGAAGGCGGCTGGGTCCTTAATTTAGATACCATTCAAGTATTTGAAGTCGGAAAACCACTTCTAGGATGGCTCAGGTAGGAATCGAACCCATATCTTCTCAGTTCTGCCTCACGAGGCTGAATGAACCCCGCTCCAGTCCTCAGATCAGAATTATATTTGTTGGCAGAGGCAGGAATTGAACCCGGACCTCCGTGGTGATAGCCAAGAATGCTAGTCACTACAGGGGCAGATGACCTCGTAGTTCCGCCCCTTAAAACAACAATAACTAACTAGTCACTACACCACGAGGTTTGGCTACAGTAATTGCCTCTTAGAATCCTTGGACAGCATCCAGAGAGCTCAGTTGTAAGTGAAGCTATTGGCATGCTAAGGAAGCTTCGTCCTTTGATGTTTGAACACGATATCTAGAGCGACTTCACCATGATATGATGGGTTTAATCGGTTGAAAGTTGATACCGGATAAACAATGCTGCCTGTCACGAAGGAGCTGAGTAGACACTAATAAGTTATCTTGGCAAAGACCCAAAAGTTATTTCTGAAATGAATGCCGTCTATATTCCTAGGTTACACGTGCCACGTGTACTGTAGCTATCAGAACAAAAATGCACAGTTTTGGTTTTACAAATGTAGCCCAACTAACAACTGTGATATAACCTACGTGAAGTCCTTCACAGGAGGAGATAGGCTACCCTAAATTCTAAATCCCGAATGAGTGGTCAGATCACCTTCAGATAATGGTTGTTACGCTAGGCATTTTGAATATAGTCTTATTATGTAATATGTGTTGTTTCTTATGGCTAGCCCGGATTCCAATCCATCAGCTTTCTTGCGTTCCAATAGAGTTGTGTGAGGTTTCCTGAAGTTCTAGCAGTCACATCAAGTTTGTTGCAATGTAGCAGGTGTCCCTTATCCATTTTACTTCCAGGTTCGTGACAAAGTGTGCATTCTTCAGATCTCAAGATGTTGATTCGTTTCAGATGAGCTGCAAGGCAGTCATGGCCAGTGTTAAGTCTGAAGAAGGCTACAGCTTCTCTTCTTGGTGTTAATTTATATTGATCCCATTTAGCATCAATGTACTTCCATAATTTGGTTTCTGCTGTTTTCTTTGCCATTTCTCCATACCTGTTTTGATAGTATTTTTCAAGATCGTTTTAGCTGACATAAAATCAGTCTGACTGACAGGTTGTTGTTGTAGTGTGGTACGGTACCTTTTTTGTTTTGTTTTGTTTTTTGTTGTTGCTAATCTGTCTGCCTCTTCATTACCTGCTATTCCAACATGAGAAGGGATCCACTGAAATGAGATCTGTTTAGGGAGTCTTTGAAGGGTTTTTATCATACAAAAAAAATATTTCAGTTCTTTATTTTGAGGCTTATAATTTGACGAGACGGCTTGAATGGCTGCTTTTGAATCTGTAATGATAACACATTTTTGATAATATGTAATAGTCTATGTATTAATATCCAAAAATAAAATTCTCAGAAGTATGATGCAATGAGAATTTGCGCAGTCCCAGATGTCATATAACAGGCCCCACGACGTAGCCATGTGAGTTAAATCGCTCAACACGACTGCAGGAAGTCCGGAGATCAGGGGTTCGAATCTCAAAGTTGACAGCTGCTATCCCGAGTAGTCTGCCTTCAGTAGTCCCAGAGAACCTACCCCATCCCCGACTCTAACAACGGTTACAGTCACACTACAGTCAACATAGAAACACGGGTTATCAGAAGGAATGAAGCTTGTAGTATTACGAACCCTTAATCTTGCGATCATGATCCACGTTGAATCCGAACCACAGACATGGTATTTCACATCGGAAATCTAACATGCAGTGACCGGGAATTTGAGCCCGGCCCGCCTTGGTGATAGGAAACAGCTTGACCACTGCGTCACCACGCCCCAGGTTATGAGACAAATTGGTCATATCCCAAGAACATGGGTCTGATAACCAAGATGTCCCAAGCCCCTAAATTAAATCAACAACATATTATTATTACTAGCAGGTACCCGCGGCTTCGCTCGCATCAAGACAATGGGGACGATGCATTATTGCTGATAATTGGTCTATTCCATTACAGCAATCGCGGCTACAGGTGGTTCCATTCTAATTCTGAAAGTTCTGATACATACAGTATATTGATATGAGCAGCAAAGTGGGAATTTTATAGAGTTGTGAAAGTCTGCAGGGTACGATGTTTCATTATATGAACACATTTTAGAATAACGTTTTTGGTTTTGCCATCTTCTGCTGAGACATAACGATTTTGTTGTCCGGATACTTGCGAGCACGCCACATACAGTTGCCCATGGGAAAAAATGGTTTTGTCTAAATGTACACCTGCTGCTGTTAAGTGTGTATCATTGCGCTTTGTTAATAGAAATTGCGAATATTGTTTGAAGAGGGAACTGCACTCTTGCACACTGGAATGGCAAATCTATCGAAATATGGGGAATGAAAAGTATTTTTCCTTAAGCTATTCTGGGTGTAATTTTGCCACACTTATTGTTGATTTGAACGTCAAATTGTTGCTATTAATATACCTATAGTAAAATATCTCTCACCTTGGCCGCTGATGTACATTATGCAGTCTCTTCCAGTGTTACATCCCAGGGATTGAAGTTCTCCAACAACCCTTTTGCCTCAAATGCCTCTCTAAGTAATTGAAAAATGAAAATCCACAGCCTGCTTCCAGTCTCCGACCGGGTCAGGAATGGAATGAATGAAGCCCCCATCTAGCGGCGAGGATATGGACTGTGCCGGCTGCCGAGGCCTGACGCACTCCACTGGGGCAATGATTAAATGAATGACAGTTGAAATGAAATGATAGTGGATCCCAATTGTTGTTGTTTGAGTCTTCATTTTTTTTGACTGGTTTGATGCAGCCCTCCATGGCTCCCTCTCCTGAGCTAATCGTTTCATCTCTACATAGCTACCACACCCTACATCCGAGGCAATCTGTTTAACCCTGGTCTACCCCTACAGTTCTTGTCCTCGACCCTCCCATTCATAACAAAGCTTGCTATTCCTGGGTGTCTTAATATGTGTCCTACTAACCTATCTCTTCTCTTCATTAGCAGTCGCCAGAAACATCTTTCCTCTCCCACTCGTCTTAATAGCTCTTCATTTGTTACCCTATCTACCCATCTGATCTTCATCATTCTCCTGTAACACCACATTTCAAACGCTTCAATTGTCCTCTTTTCTGCTGCACCATTAGTCCAAGTTTCATTTCCTTATAGTGTTACGCTCCAGGCAAAAGCTTTCAAAAATAACTTCCTAATACCTAAATGTATATTCGATGTCAACAGATTCCTTTTCTGTAGAAATGCTTTCCTTGCCTGAGCCAACCTGGTTTTATATCCTCTTTGCTTCGTCCATCACTGGTTATTTTGCTTCCTAAGTAACAGAAGTCTCCTACTTCCCGTAGCGTTTCACCTGCCAAGTTGATGTCCATAGAGGTTTCTGATTTATTTCGGCTGTATTTCAATAATTTTGTTTTACATTTATTGATTTTCATCATGAATTATTTTCTCAAGACGGAGTCCATACCATACAAAAACTCGTTCAAATCCTCTGACGTATCGGCCAAGATGACGATGTCATCAGCGAATCTCAAATATGAAATTATTTCTCCTTGAATCTTCGCTCCCACTTTAAATTTTTCTCCAATTTCTTGATTATTGTGTTTTTAGAGATCTTTGAAATGCGTTGCCCTCACACATGGTGTAGATGCATTGTCAAAGGAAAACATTCCATGTTACGAACATGGGCCGCATAACCGGTACCGAAAGCCTTTTCTGAACAGCAGTTCCCTGAACTCAGATTTGCCAACATTTTATTGTATCTTTCCATGTGGTATATCTCTGTACATCAACATACTGAAGAGTGCTTTAAAAAACGTGTCTTGTGTAAATTTTGGAAAAGGTAGTGAGTATGGATTTTGCCGCAGTGGATACTCGCTCGTAGAAATTCTTTTCAGTAAAATAGACTGGTTCACAATTTTGTACCTGCACATTAAGGTATGTGACGGCGGGATGCCTTAAGTGTTACGGAAACGGCAATAGCCGCCACAGAGCTTCGTTGCTACTGAAATAACGACCAGACTGATATGTGTACTTAACCATACGGGATTTGTGAGCCCAGTGTTTATGAAATTGAACGTAGCTATATCGCTACCTTTATTTAGTAGCCGCTACTGTAGTGTTTAAAAATTAAAAGTGATATTAGAAGGCGCTTTCCCTATTTTTTTTTACCCCTGGCAGTACAGCCCACGAAGGGCCTAGGCCAATCATGCGGCCGCTTCCCAGCCATTTGGCCTGCAGATATTGTGGTGACGCGCGGTCAGTGCATCGTGTCTCCTCGGCCGTTAATCTTCTTCTTCGTGACCGGGGCGCTGCCTTTCTATCAGACAGCAACTCAATTGTCCTCACGAAGCTGAGTGCACTCCGTTGCAGCCCTCACGTCAGTGTCTAAAATCTCTGACGGAGCCGGAATCGAACCCGGAGCCTCCAGATGAGAGGCAGGCGCGCTACCCTGTTCTTATTGTGTTTATATATGTTGAACCCTTATTGATTTACCGATCAATAAGTCTTCATGATTTTTATTATTATTATTCGTGATGCCCAGGCAGAATATGTTGGAAATTGACAAAGGGGAGACAGGTAGTGTGTCGCAACGATTACAACAGAAGTGGCGTGGTAGTTATTCCTGACGATGACCAGCTAAGCCGAGTTCAAGGACAAATTCTGTATGAACGCGCACTCGAGTCGGCGTCATTATGGGCGTGCCAGAAGAGAAGTTCCAACCGATACACGATTGAATCAGCAAATCAGGAGAGAGGACGCCTAAACCACGCGGTGGGTCGCGTACCTTAAAAAAAAGGCGCTAAAACACATGTCTGAAGAACCGCCGATGCGATATAATTCCGCATGGATCCATTGTGACGTTTGGATGAAAAGAAGAAGATTGATACTAGTCCCAAGTCTGTGAGTTGAAAACTACAGATTATTTTCACAGATTGCCCCCACTCCACCCCATACTGTCAGTTTCTAATAAATTGATCGGTGATGAGCAGTTTGAGACACAACTTTATCGAGCTCTGGTGAGCATCGTCCACGCCAGTTTGAGTAACGATTTTATCAAGCTCTAGTGAGCATACTTCACGTCTGTTTGGACAAACATTTTATTTTGTGCTCTGGGAGCAGAGTGCATGCTGAGTGCAGAGATCTCTAGTCGAGATAAGCGCTACGCGGTAGACATATTTGAGACTTGTTGAAAGCCAGTTGCGTAGAGAACAAAGAGTGTAATTTTATGTAAATTTTGTGTTATATTTTGAGTGATGTATATGTGCGTGTGAAGTAAGCTAATGCTTAGATAGGGCCAGTTCTACGTTGAGTAATCACCTAGGACATTATTGTGAGTGAAAGTCAGTAGCTCATAGCGATTCTAGCTAGGCAAACTAATAACGTTGAACATTTCTTTCCAAGAATCAACGCCAAGATGTCGTGCGGAAGGTCGATTGGTGGAATGAAGTGCTACGCCTCTACCATGACGTCGACGATGAACGAGTAGATTTCCCGTAGGGAAATGCCTTGGGACGGAGGTTGAGTTCTACAAGCTGCACGGTGATGTACAAACCATTGATTTATTCAATATGTAGCTAGATTAGACGCGGGAACGTTGTAAATATTTTATTTATTGTTTTCTTGTATTTAGATATTTGTGCGCCGACACTGTTATATTTAAATGTACGTTGGCACGTGGCCAAAGTGTTTGTTTGATTGTATATTTTTCTTATGAGTCATATTTAGTAATGCACGGCGTGTGTATTTTGATTTTTATTCATGCGAATGCGAAACTCGTCGTGGTCGACAAGTAGGAAAGGGGGGTAATAGTTGTTAGATGTTTTACGAACAGGTGTTTATTCATACTAGGGTTGCCGAGCGCAACAAGTTAAGATGTCACTGTAGAACACCTTAGTTCTATATATTTTTTTGAGTTTCATTTTGAGTCCTTTTCAGGTTCTTTAGTCACGGACTAGATTGGGAGCGCAAGTCGGTGGAAAATATTTTATGTCCTTTATTTCAGGTTTCTGTCAAACCCATACGTGTGATTCTGGTGAGTGTATTGTGTCAAGGTGTGTGTATTGATTCTTCGTGATGAGGGGTAGGATGTGCCTACCGCCCTCAAATATTGTGGTTGTATTTTATGGTAAGGCAGAGCGCTCTCAGAGGCTACTGTACCTTGTCCGGTGCTGATTCTTGGATTTCCGTGGGAAATGCTAAGATATTTTATCTTGACACACACGTATATTATGTGCTTTTGGGAGCACACTTCTTCGAGACTCGAGCCAGTGCCACGGCAGGTCGAGGTTATTGGCACGTGGGTTGACAGATGTGCAGATTTCACTTTGCGCCCGTCTATGTCTGGTGATTCATCGTTTAGGCAGTCCAGCTGACCGACTGACCCATGTAAGCTATCTGTAGCAAACCTGTTCTTTTAATGGTCATTGGATCATAATTTTAATTGGGAGTTCGCCATGTCCGTTACGAATTACCGCATATCGTATGAAATGAAATATTTGTTTTATGATGTAAATGTTGGCTTTGAGCCTAGTGATTTCTATGACTCATTTCATTGTCAGATTTGTCTGTTGTGACACCGTTGGGTGTATTTTTGTATTTTTCTTGTAAAAATGGCAAGCGGCCATATGTGTATTTTTTATTGGTCACGTGTTAATTTACTTGTGTTGATTTGAAAAGTCCTAGTTTTAGGCGTTAATGTTGTTTGCTACGGCAGTTCCTTGATTCCAATTTCATGCGGAAATTATTTTGTTATATTTTGTGTAGGAAGTGTCGGATTAGTTTAATTAGTTTTTAGTTGGTTGCTCGTGTCTGACTAGCTCTAAGACAATGCAGATTCGTCCCCTGAATGTTTACTGGATGGTAACGAATCTCGCATTAATTTGTACACATCGTGTCGCATGTAGAAAAGCCGCACACGCACATGTCATTGCAGTAATTTGGGACATTTGGTCCAGATGTTTACGATCTCTCCTGAGATCAGGCCTAGTTTGGCATTTTTATTAATTCATGTGGGAGTCATTTGGGAGACGTTGTTTTTTTGTTTGTTTTATTGTAAATAGTGTAAATTTGTTGATCTGTTATTAAATTCATATGTTTTAATCCTGGTATTCACTTTTTCCTGCATGTTATTTTGTTATATGTTACCCTGCATGTTATAAGAAGCGCTTAACAACAACTTTACGAAATGGACTGTTACACCCCCCGAAACTGAGTCTCATATGCTTCTTTGCAAGGGTTCATATATCAAAAATGGCTGCCCAAGTGGGGATTGTTGTTGTTGTTGCTTTGTTGACCTCATACTTATTTCGCTGAGAAATGATGCCAGGTCAGCAGGACAAGAGTAAATTCAGTAAATTGAGGCGAAGTTGTACCGCCATGTGTATCAGTAAAATCACTGAGTTCTTAAAGTTAGAAATGTTGAACAAGGTTAGAAGTTGATATTGTATTTGTTGATAACTTGTTCTGGCGCCCGGCTTAAAATTAGAAAATTTGCATATTTGGTGAACTCAGTCAAAAGCAGGAAGCTGTTGCCTTACTTTACATTTAATTAACTTCGGTTAATTAAAGTGTCTTTCGTAAATTCAGTTAGTTAGGAATTTAAAAGCAGATCACAAGGGAGTTATTTTGTTGTTTGGAAATAAGAGTCATTATTCAGTAAGATTTTGATTACTGAAAATTTATTTAAATTAGAATCAATGTAATATTTAAATATCAAGACATGTGTGTGTGTACGACTGAAATCCCATTGCATGACCCTATTTTCTCAGAATATATTTGTGTGTTTTGCGATGGCTAGCATCGAGGAGATTAAAGCGTTGATGGAGCAGATGTCCGCGCAGTTGACTGTGCAATTGTCTGCAAAGACGGAGGAACAGTTGAAAAGCATGAAGGAGTAGATAAATGAACATAGTGATAAACAATTACGTGAACAGAGTGAACATAGTGATAAACAATTACACGAGTTACGTGAACATAGCGATAAACAATCACACGAGTTGCGTGAACACAGTGATAAACAGTTACAGGACGTGAACAGTAACATTACGGTCCAATTGCAAATTCAGAAACTGGATACCGACAAACAATTACACGAGTTGCGAGAGCATAACGATAAACAGTTAGTCGAACTAAACCATAAGTTATCAGAGCAGGCAACATTACAAACAGTTCAATTAGAGAGGATAACACTTGAAATAAATCAGAGTACTAAAGTAGAACTAGAGAAACTGGCAGGAGAGGTGGCAGAGAATAATTCGAGGCAGTTAGGAGAAATTAAGAAGCTAGAATCCAAATTTGACGACAAACTAGTACAGTTAGATGGAATGGTAGCCGCCAAATTGAAACAAATCGAGACAGCATGCGTGAACAACACGGCAGGGATCAAAAGCACGCAGGATGAATTACAGGGGCAATTCAACAGAATAGAGGCGAAAAATGTAAACATACAGGAGCAAATTAATTCAGTCGACAACAATGTGTTAGGGTTGATAAAGGAACTTGACAAGCTGGAGATAAAAACGGAGAAAGAACGGATGCACTTGCGCGAAAACCTGGAAGACCAGTTAACTAAAAATCAAGAGCAAATACGAGAAGAAATAGGAGAACAGTTAAATAAGAATTAGAAAGAAATGGGAGAACAATTAATTAAAACTCAGCAGCTGATACAAGATCAAATAGGGGAACCGCTTGAGAAGAATCAGGAAAGCAACGAGGAAAAAATTAACAATTTGAAGAGTAGGATCCGGAAAGATTGGGAACAGCAGGTGAATGAGACTAAAGGAGATAGGCTGACGATATTAAAGAGGCTAGGCAAGAATAACTCTAGAATGCAGGCTCTGGAGGAAAGTATCAAGTCCAAGTTCCAAGAACACGCAGACCTCATCGTTAAGAATGAGATAAGATCTTTAGAGAATGCCACTTTATTCTCTTCCGAAAATGCAGTAGGGAAACATGGAAGTATTGGAAGTCCGGAGGGCTTGAAGCTAGCTGAGGATACGAACCGAGGTCAGAGTCGAAATATAACTTGCGACACATTCCAAAATTACAGAGGGGAGACGTCAACTCCACAACCTGGCCTGGCACCTGCCCAAGTCATACAAGTAATTAGGGGAAATGATTTTAAACCGGACAAATTCAGGGAAAATTCAGGATCTACTCCAAAAGCATTTTTGCACCAGCTGGATGATTATTTTAACGACCAACACGTCAGTCCCGCAAAACAGCTGCGACTGGTGGAGAAATTTTTAGAGGGCCCAAGTTTAATCTGGTTTCAAAGCTTCAAGTATACGTTTAATGACATGGCCCAGTTTAAAGAGGCAATTTTGAGGAAGTTCTGGAGTCCTTCACTGCAGCAGGGGTTGAGGATGGACTTATATACCAGGAAATACCATAGCACACACCCTACAAGGTTTTCTGAGTTTTTTAGTCAACAGCTATTGAAATTCCGCGATTTTGACGCGCCGCCTTCTGAAGAAAACATGGTTTTAATTATCGGCAAGCAGCTTCCGATGAACATACAGAAATTTTTAGTGGCAGGAAATATCAAAACCGCAGTTCAGGCCGAGGAGATCCTCCGCCACTTGGATGAAACGAGTATGGTCAGTCCGAAGACCAAGAGACGGAATATGGAGTGCGTGAACACCGCAGAAATAGTTCAGGGGCATCAAAACGGTCAAAATCAAAACAATCAGACGAAGACACAGTCCACTAACACAAAATTTACGCCCAGACGGCAGGAGTTCGACGGTCGAAACCAGTATAATAATAATAACAATACGAACTTCCAAAATCGCCGTGATAATTATAACAATAATCAGAACAATAATCACAATCAGAGGACGTACCAGCGAGAATATACTAACTGGAGGGGAAACCAAAGGCAGGGTAGACCATACCAAAGGAACGGGGACGGCAGATGGAATAATCAGAGGAATTATCGACAAGAAAACCAGGGAGATTATCGTAATGACTGGAACGAGCGTTACGCTGAGTCACAAAAATATTTGGATGAATTAAATGCAGAAGAAGAAGCAGAAAAAGAGAAGTGGGGGCGTGCGATGGCAAATAGAAAAAGTCCAGATAATCACCAGGATGCGGGGGCGGAAAGTTTATTACGTCAGCAGGAGAGACACGATGACAACCGGCGAAAGTCAACAAATGGGTCGCAGGATTTAAAAAAACACGATTACATCAAAACCAGATAGCCTGAAAACGGAGGAAACCAGGGAACGGGAGGAGTTGATTGTTGCGAATATTGAAGAATGGGTAGCATTCCCGGACGATTGCCTGGAGGAAGTGGTGAAGGACCGAGAGAATGTAATCAGACAATTACCAATTATTTATGCTCATATTGGAGGTCTTAGAGTGAGGTGCCTGATCGACACGGGTAGCCAAGTGAGTTTAGTCACGGAAGCATTGTTGAAAGAAATTGGAAATAAACAAACCATTCCAATTATGCCTGTACCATTAATGAAAGTCCGAGGGGTCATTCCTGACAAGACCATAGTTTGCAAGCACCAAGCATATTTAGATCTGGAAATATTAAACCATACATTTTCACAAACTTTCATCGTGATACCAAAGATGAATTATAATGTCATTCTGGGAGCCAACTTCATTTCTGATTTACACGCTATTATTGACTTACATAATAACACTGTGGGTTTTAAACAAGTTGAGGGGTTGAGTCACGTGGGTCTGAACATGGAAGAAAGTCCACTAGAGAGAGAGATGAATACTTGGGTCATTGAAGAATGCACTAATAAGGCGATTGAAGATAACAACTCGACGGAGGGACGAGTAAGCCAGACAGCAGTTATTGAAATTGACGGTCAAGATAATTCGCAGGAATTTTGGATACATTTGGCGTAGGAAGAAATTAGCGGGTCCAAATTTGAAATTTTACTTCAGGAACAGGAACTAGTGCATGTTCGGAGACCACCGATATTTGATCCTAAGAACAAAGTATTTGCCAAATTCAGTCCAAAATTTATCGGCCCGTTCCGTATTATCAAAAATTTGGGTAATAATGCTTACAGACTTGAAGAATTGAGCACTGGCGCTAAATCTGTTTTCAATAGTGCTAATCTCAAGCCGTATTACAGAAGGGAACCATTTGATGAGTGATAAGGACTATGAATGCAGAATCATATTGCAAAAATTAATTTGAGAACCTACACTCAAATGTACGTGGCTACGCGGTACCAGGGAGAGCGAGCTTTGTTTGTAAACAACACGCCAGGTCTGGCAGAAGTTGTATTTGTGTGAGTGAGAGGGGGAAGGTCTAGCGAGACGTGCGAATGCCATTGCAGCGAGGAGCGCACACTAATTGGGACTGTGGAATGCACACTCAGGCAGACGAGTGAGGTACTTAACTGATGTTATCTATACTACTGTGGATATTGTTTTTAAAATCCAAATCAATCACTTGCTTCAAATTTCAAAACCTTGCTGAGGATAAATGAACCCTTATTGATTTGCCAATCAATAAGTCTTCATGATTTTTATTATTATTATTACTGATGCCCAGGCAGAGCATGTTGGAAATTGACAAAGGGGAGACAGGTAGTGTATCGCAACGATTACAACAGAAGTGGCGTGGTAGTTATTCCTGACGATGACCAGCTAAGCCGAGTTCAAGGACAAATTCTGTATGAACGCGCACCCGAGTCGGCGTCATTATGGGCGTGCCAGAAGAGAAGTTTCAACCGATATACGATTGAATCAGCAAATCAGGAGAGAGGACGCCTAAACCACGCGGTGGGTCGCGTACCTTAAAAAAAAGGCGCTAAAACACATGTCTGAAGAACCACCGATGCGATATAATTCCGCATGGGTCCATTGTGACGTTTGGATGAAAAGAAGAAGATTGATACTAGTCCCAAGTCTGTGAGTTGAAAACTACAGATTATTTTCACAGATTGCCCCCACTCCACCCCATTCTGTCAGTTTCTAATAAATTGATCGGTGATGAGCAGTTTGAGACACAACTTTATCGAGCTCTGGTGAGCATCGTCCACGCCAGTTTGAGTAACGATTTTATCAAGCTCTAGTGAGCATACTTCACGTCTGTTTGGACAAACATTTTATTTTGTGCTCTGGGAGCAGAGTGCATGCTGAGTGCAGAGATCTCTAGACGAGATAAGCGCTACGCGGTAGACATATGTGAGACTTGTTAAAAGCCAGTTGCGTAGAGAACGAAGAGTGTAATTTTATGTAAATTTTGTGTTATATTTTGAGTGATGTATATGTGCGTGTGAAGTAAGCTAATGCTTAGATAGGGCCAGTTCTACGTTGAGTAATCACCTAGGACATTATTGTGAGTGAAAGTCAGTAGCTCATAGCGATTCTAGCTAGGCAAACTAATAACGTTGAACATTTCTTTCCAAGAATCAACGCCAAGATGTCGTGCGGAAGGTCGATTGGTGGAATGAAGTGCTACGCCTCTACCATGACGTCGACGATGAACGAGTAGATTTCCCGTAGGGAAATGCCTTGGGACGGAGGTTGAGTTCTACAAGCTGCACGGTGATGTACAAACCATTGATTTATTCAATATGTAGCTAGATTAGACGCGGGAACGTTGTAAATATTTTATTCATTGTTTTCTTGTATTTAGATTTTTGTGCGCCGACACTGTTATATTTAAATGTACGTTGGCACGTGGCCAAAGTGTTTGTTTGATTGTATATTTTTCTTATGAGTCATATTTAGTAATGCACGGCGTGTGTATTTTGATTTTTATTCATGCGAATGTGAAACTCGTCGTGGTCGACAAGTAGGAAAGGGGGGTAATAGTTGTTAGATGTTTTACGAACAGGTGTTTATTCATACTAGGGTTGCCGAGCGCAACAAGTTAAGATGTCACTGTAGAACACCTTAGTTCTATATATTTTTTTTTTGAGTTTCTTTTTGAGTCCTTTTCAGGTTCTTTAGTCACGGACTAGATTGGGAGCGCAAGTCGGTGGAAAATATTTTATGTCCTTTATTTCAGGTTTCTGTCAAACCCATACGTGTGATTCTGGTGAGTGTATTGTGTCAAGGTGTGTGTATTGATTCTTCGTGATGAGGGGTAGGATGTGCCTACCGCCCTCAAATATTGTGGTTGTATTTTTATGGTAAGGCAGAGCGCTCTCAGAGGCTACTGTACCTTGTCCGGTGCTGATTCTTGGATTTCCATGGGAAATGCTAAGATATTTTATCTTGACACACACGTATATTATGTGCTTTTGGGAGCACACTTCTTCGAGACTCGAGCCAGTGCCACGGCAGGTCGAGGTTATTGACACGTGGGTTGACAGATGTGCAGATTCCACTTTGCGCCCGTCTATGTCTGGTGATTCATCGTTTAGGCAGTCCAGCTGACCGACTGACCCATGTAAGCTATCTGTAGCAAACCTGTTCTTTTAATGGTCATTGGATCATAATTTTAATTGGGAGTTCGCCATGTCCGTTACGAATTACCGCATATCGTATGAAATGAAATATTTGTTTTATGATGTAAATGTTGGCTTTGAGCCTAGTGATTTCTATGACTCATTTCATTGTCAGATTTGTCTGTTGTGACACCGTTGGGTGTATTTTTGTATTTTTCTTGTAAAAATGGCAAGCGGCCATATGTGTATTTTTTTATTGGTCACGTGTTAATTTACTTGTGTTGATTTGAAAAGTCCTAGTTTTAGGCGTTAATGTTGTTTGCTACGGCAGTTCTTTGATTCCAATTTCATGCGGAAATTATTTTGTTTTATTTAGTGTAGGAAGTGTCGGATTAGTTTAATTAGTTTTTAGCTGGTTCCTCGTGTCTGTCTAGCTCTAAGACAATGCAGATTCGTCCCCTGAATGTTTACTGGATGGTAACGAATCTCGCATTAATTTGTACACATCGTGTCGCATGTAGAAAAGCCGCACACGCACATGTCATTGCAGTAATTTGGGACATTTGGTCCAGATGTTTACGATCTCTCCTGAGATCAGGCCTAGTTTGGCATTTTTATTAATTCATGTGGGAGTCATGTGGGAGACGTTGTTTTTTTGTTTGTTTTATTGTAAATAGTGTAAATTTGTTGATCTGTTATTAAATTCATATGTTTTAATCCTGGTATTCACTTTTTCCGGCATGTTATTTTGTTATATGTTACCCTGCATATTATAAGAAGCGCTTAACAACAACTTTACGAAATGGACTGTTACACCCCCCGAAACTGAGTCTCATATGCTTCTTTGCAAGGGTTCAATATCTGGTTGAGGTTCAGTTGCCATGGAAACTGACTTGCCATTAGTTCATCAGTTTATCAGAGTGAAGATAGTTTTCTGCGAATATCTCTGAAACTGTTGGTTTTTAGGGCCTCAAAATGTGGTTTTCGGTGTCCCAAAGGGACATACCGAGTATTATTTCTTGCACGGAGGGGCGTAAAATGAGCTTTGTCCGGTCTTTATGCGACAACTTCGATATTTTGTACCAGTTGAGTATTTTTTGGTGACTTTTCAGTTATGTTGCCCGTTCCACGGGAACAATGATTTTTTTCGGATCAAAGGCAGCCTATATGATATCCCAGGGTATAAACTGTCTCCATTTCAAATTTCATCCAAATCCGTCCAGCCGTTTTAGTGTCAAGAGGTAACAAACTAACACACACAAACTTTCAAAATTATAATATATATATATATATATATATATATATATATATATATATATATATATATATGGATTATTATTAGGCCTACTTACAACAATACAATGACAATATTGTAACTTTCAGTCGGTCAACACACAATAATTCCAAATACTGGAATATGTGACTGAAATAAACTACACCAATATACAGTATGTAGGCCTATAATCTTAAGCATAGGCTATATTTTTTCGCATATTCCAGTAAGGGTGGTTGGTTCCTTAGTTTAAGGGGTGCGACAACGTGGTCATGCAGCCCCGTGTACTTTGGGTGTGTAGAATCTGTCTGATAACCGGTGTTAATTGTGATGGCTGTATTAGTGTGTGTATCTGTGGTTCAAGTAGAAGGACTGCGGACTATTAATTTTTTTCAAGTTGTTCCTTCGTTTGCTACCAAATTCTACCGTCCACGACACTTAGCTGCGGACGTGGCTACTAAATGTCATCGCAGTCAGCACCTCGCGGCGAACGTTGGAACTAATAGCGTTATCAAACTAACCTACAAATGTTAGCTTCCACAAGTGTAGTTAATGGAAGGTTCTTTTACATGTCATAAATCTATGGCATTGGACCGCCGGCTTTACTTCCCTTCCGAAGGAAGGCATACTGATATACCAGTAATATTGCTACCAAATTCTATCGTCCACGACACTTAGCTGCGGACGTGGCTACTAAATGTCATCGCAGTCAGCACCTCGCGGCGAATGTTGGAACTAATAGCGTTATCAAACTAACCTACAAATGTTAGCTTCCACAAGTGTAGTTAGTGGAAGGTTCTTTTACATGCAATAAATCTATGACATTGGACCGCGGGCTTTACTTCCCTTCCGAAGGAAGGCATACTGATATTCCAGTAATATTGGATTTATTGTGTGTTGACCGAAAGTTATTGTCAATAAGGCAATACTGAATAAAGCTGTTTTCACTGCAATGGGACCACCTCGTGGTGTAGTGGCTAGCATTCTTGGCTGTCATCCCGGAGGCTCGGGTTGGATTCCCGGTTCATCCAAGAAATTCTAATTCTGGTCTGAGGGCTGGAACGGGGTACACTCAGCCTCATGAGGCAAAACCTCAGCCATCCTGGAAGTAGTTTTCCTTGGGTCCCCCCTCCACTCCAGGCAAATGCTGGGATGGCTCCTAATTCAAGGCCATGGCCGCCTCCTTTCCAATCCTATGTCCCATTTTACAATTACACACACTAATATAGCCATCACAATAACACAGGCTATCACACAAATCACACACACACCCAATTACACGGGGCTATATGCCCTCGAGCCGACCCGTGGTGTTGGGGTAGCACGCTTTACTCTCACCCGGAAGCCCCGGGTTCGATCCCCGGCTCCCGTCAGGGATTTTAGAAACTGACGTGAGGACTGGAACGGGGTGCACTCAGCCTCGTGAGGACAATTGAGTAGCTGTCTGACAGTGAGGCAGTCCCCCGGTCACGAAAACCAAGATTTACTGCCGAGGAGACCCGATGCCCTGACCACGCGTCACCCCAATATCTGCAGACCGAATGGCTGGGCAGCGGTCGCTTATTAGGCCTAGGCCCTTCATGAGCTATAGTGCCAGGATGGGGGTATATGACCTCGATATCGCAGGCCATGAAACAAGCAACAACAACAAACTACAATGAATGATCAGCCAGTATTTTTGGCAGACACCATTTGATGTTTTCTTTAAGCCTATGGTAGTTGACGTATTCTTTTTATGTTCTTTTAAATCAGATCAGCACAAAGTTGCTTCTGATACAAATACATACATTAGCACACTAGTCTATGCTGGAAAATAACATTGAATATTCAGCGTAGGTTTAAAATGGTCCGTTGTTTTGTAAGCCAAGTCA
This sequence comes from Meconema thalassinum, assembly GCA_946902985.2. Taxonomy (NCBI): domain Eukaryota; kingdom Metazoa; phylum Arthropoda; class Insecta; order Orthoptera; family Tettigoniidae; genus Meconema; species Meconema thalassinum. The sequence continues at coordinate 89,797,667 of OX336391.1, read as the reverse complement.
TGGTCACCAGTGCCATCATCTTCGCTTGCTTCACTGGCAACAAAAAAGCATCTGACACCGATAAACAGGTTATCCGTAAAGTCAGCTGAAATACATTGTGCCTGGCATGAAGACATCAACATTAAGAAATAGTATTGACATTAAACAGCCCAGATCTAGACGGAGACCACATCCCTTGAGATCGAGACCGGTATTCACTCAGGCTTATCCATGCGCATTCTAACACTGTCAGATTCACAACCATAACACCGGAGACATCTCACTGCTGCACATAGAAACCACAAGAACAACACAGTTTGGTCTTTAGGTTCAATTCTTTGCCTAAGTGCAGTCAATCATATTATTCAAGATGAAAATGAAAATCCACAGCCTGCTTCCAGTCGACCGACTGGGTCAGGGAATGGAATGAATGAAGCCCCCATCTAGCGGCGAGGATATGAACTGTGCCAGCCGCCGAAGCCTGTCGCACTCCCCTGGGTCACTGATTAAATGAATGACAGATGAAATGAAATGATAGTGGAGAGTGTTGCTGGAATGAAATTTGTGACAGGGAAAACCGGAGCACCCGGAGAAAAACCTGTCTGTCTCCGTTTTGTCCAGCACAAATCTCACATGGAGTGACCAGGATTTGAACCACGGATCCAGCGGTGAGAGGCCGGCGTGCTGCCACCTCAGCCACGGAGGCTCTCATATTATTCAAGATAAATTTTAAAAATCTTGGTGGGCCTACTGAGCCCGTAAGGCTCATGTCTTGTGACACTTTAGTTTACGTCATGTTGGCGTCATTCCAATGACGGCCGAAACGCGCCGTGACAGCTTTGAGCTGGTCACAATCACTCGTTTTGACTTCAGCGGTGTATATTTCTATACCAAGAGCACGAGGGCATGTTTCAGATGGTGAATTATAATTTAAGCATTTTTGTTGCATGAACTGAATCTTTGGACACTTATTTACACCCATTTTTGGATGTTTGGCACTTAGGAATGTATACAGTATTTTACCTCACGGATATGCGAAGGATGATTTTTCAGTCACTGCACGATACGGTTTTCTGCCTCAATCGGATCTTCATGATAGAAGATGTCACTCCGTTTCGTGAACGTGCGATTACAGGCATGCTTTTGCTGCTCCAGTGAAAAGTGTTACAATACTGTGTGAAATTATATTACGGAGAAGTGTGAGAAGCATCGCGTGAACATTTATATACGCCGTAAACTACTGGTGAACGTATAAGTGCACAATCTGATTCAATCAGCGATATTTCGCAATTTTTGACTGATATTGAACATGCAACTGAACTGACCGCATGGTCACCATTCTCGTAGAGCCACGAGGCTTAGACAAACTTTTAATGACAGTGAGAACTGGATAACTGCATTCAAAACAATTATTAGACTCATTCCCAAGTGCGAAATCTACAAAACTAAAATATTTATGGTCAACGATCGCGACGATTGTGCGCAATATTGAACAGTACTAAGCTCTGTGTGCAACTCTACACCAGAGTATTTTAGAGACTGTGGCGGACATAATGCCCTCTTGGTCCGCGCATGTGTAGAGTCAGTTTTGATGTTCCGAGTATAAATCATTGTAGAGCCAGTGTTTTAAAAATCACCGTAACCACTGAAAATATGACTAACCACGTGGGATATTACATCCATCTTGAGGCAATGGTCGTGATGGTTTAAATCCACTAAGCATGAGGGAGACGCCAAGATGAAGGCCCACACAATCATGAAGAAGAAAAAGAGACGATGGATATGAATGGGCCGAGGCTCGAACACAGGCCTTGCTAATTGCCGTGGTTCGATGGCCAAAGTTCTCCGAGAACGCCGATATGTGAGTCTTCAAAACATTTTTACAAAGTTAGTTGATTTAGTACAAATAACCGCACGAAATATAGCAACCAGTAGGCAGGCAACTTTTCCTAATTTTTAAGGCCTTTATCATACTATTTTCACTCCAGATTTGACAAATTTTGGTCAAACCTTGACTACTTAAATGGTCAATGGCATTATGATAGCGCCACGTGTGAACTACGATTAGGACGAGTGACAGGAGGACTCGAGATAGACTCCCACATGTATAACTGTAGATAAATGTGTTATTTATTCACGATGGTGCAAACATCTTTCTTTTTGTGTTCTTTGCAGTATGAGATTTTTGTCGATAGGAAGTGCAGAAGCATCCACATGACACTAGGAGGTTAATTTCAGCTGGTCGTATCTCTTAACAGCTGTGAGGATTACTCTGTAGTGTTATTGTTGATTTTTTTGTGAGCTAAGAAGCCACGGTTACTATTTTGAAGAGCTTTGGAATGATTAGGGAGCGAACAGATGCTTCAGAAGCCACAGATTGAATTTATTGTGTCTAGCGTATCTGTTGACAACACGTAAGGCTTTGGTGTTGTTGGTTATCATTTATTTAACGTGCCTCGAGTGCACAGCCAATTTTCTGAAGTGCTTTGGAAGCACGTATGAGGCAGTATGAGGCTCAACAGCCTGTGAATGTAAATACAAGTGTCATCGTATCAGTTGTTTAAACTCAGAGAGATTGGAGCGAGAGGAATATCTTTTCTTTTAGCCTATTTGCACCAGACTTTGAATTTTACTTGAGATTTGGCGGAGACCAGCTCTATGTAGTGTTAATGATGTGTTACATTTAGTTATGCCAGCTTACATATAAGAGAGTATTGTTGGTAAAACAGCTCGATTTATGTGTGAACTTCCAAGCTACAGTATGTAGGCGGCAGAATGTAATGCCGAACGTGTTAGCGAGAAAAGCTTGAGCCATGCCATCTGGGCCGGCCTGTGCTTATTCCAGAATGAAAAGCAACTTGGTGAGATGACTTTTAATGACAGAAACTTGAAAGTTTCATTCACCCTAACCACAAGGCTAACTTATGTTACGAATTAATGGTCATAGCCTAGTGTGCTATATTATTGCTCTATTATTAAACTTTCACGTCTCATTTTATTTTAAACTTCAGTTTGCTTGTGCTGATTGACGATTGAGTGTGTTGATGCATTTGATACAAATACTGTAGAAGGCATCCCTTTGCCAAACGTACTTGACCAAGTAATTGTATTGTGCCCATTTGCGATGGTGTGGTCTGGCGTGATTTCAAAAGGAGGCGCTAATGACGTCAGCGAGCAGGTTCCGAGCTGTCAGCCCAGCAGAGTTTGAACGAGCCGCGTGTTTCACGTGGTGCCAACGGAAGTTCAAAGCTATTATTCTTATTAAGCTTGTGTTATGGAAGAATGAAATTAGGAGTAATTCACCAGCTTATTCCTGTTGTTCTATTGGAATTTACCAACCTTCTCGATCTTTCTATGGATATAGCCAATGAGACGTAAGATCCAACATTACGTAATGCGAGTTCACAGATCGATATGTGTCCTTGGGACAGTATATAAGCCAGCCCTGGTAGAGGTCAGGTATCTCACATCTCACACCGACACAGTCATCGAGTCATCATAATAGTCCACGTGTGTGTGGGTGTCCACGACAGTGAAATACGCCGTTATTCTGAACGAGCGCTCCTTGGAGCTAGGCAACATATACAGCGCCACTATGCCCGAGTGGACATAGACTTTGTGCTTCGTTTGTGGTAATATAACAGTGCTTCGAAACTTATAATATTCACTGGTTGAACACTTCAACATATTCCAAGGTATGTGAGTGACTTGTTACACAAGTATATGACTTTGTCTTGTGCTATTCCCACCACTTATATCAAACGTGAGAACTGGGACCACCACATTGAACATTTGCAAGTGAGAGTAGGCTACCCTACCAACATACATTTTCACGGGGAATCATCAGTCCAGATTCCACCCTTGATTTATCAAAGACATTATCAAAAGGAACTGTTACCCATTTTCTTGTCCAGTCAGCCACTGGATTACATAAGTGAACTTCATTATTTGCAATGGGCCACGCTAGTAACATGACTTGTATGTATGAAGAACAACCCCATGATAGAACAATTTCACTGCCCCAATTAGTGAATATGGTTAGCAGCTAAGGCGGCGGAATGTGAGGAGATCATGCCAGAATGACGCATTAGGAACGAGGAGCAGAGCCATCTGCGGCATATTTCTGTGATGGCAGGAGAGAGGCGCACTATAAGCATGTCTCATGCCCAGCGTGTAGGATTCTCAGATTCATGGTGCCTGGATTAGATCTGCGCCGAGGGAGTTGAATGCTTCAACATGTCCCATGCCCAGCATTTTAGAATTCTCAGATCCGTGGGGCTTGGGTTCGATCTGCACCGAGGGAGGTCAACTCGCCACAGAAAACATGATACCGTAGACTTCCGAATAGCCTGAATAACTTCTCGAGCCATGAATTTTCCGCCATTCCGATAAAACCAATTCACTTTCTCTATTATTAAGAGCGCATTTATATTTAAATGATTACACATTTTTAGGAGTAATTTTCCTTGCAATCAAGTAGACTTGTAGCTGAGGTGCATTCTCAAAATTTCGTTTTCGATATTGCAGTAATAAGATGGGAAGTCTTACCCCATTCAGAACGCAGCAGAGTTATGACACAGTTTATGAGTTAATAATTTTCTTACAGAATATATTTTTCCTATAATAATAATAATAATAATAATAATAATAATAATAATAATAAATGTATATGCATTAATATTGATAAATAATTAATTATATGAACAGACAACGGCCTAGCCATGTTGAAACACCGGATCCCATGAGAACTCCGCAGTTAAGAAACATTGGGTGCAGGCGGAACTTGGATGGTATGCTGGTTCTAGGTACTGCGCGCTGTTGGCCAACATAAGGAGGAGCGGAAAGGCCCTGGCCACCCTACCGCAAGCAAACTCCGTCTGGGGGTAGCCTCTTCGGAGGCTCGGACCTGCCTTCGGGCAGAATACCAATTAATTAATATTTTTAAATGAACAGTTATGGAAGTAATATTCCTCCAGAATGACAAAAACGAAAGACTATGATAAAAGTGTTGAATATGATTAAGCAATTAATTGTTAATGTAAAAATTGAGAGCATACGATTTGTTATCGTCTAGGGTTTTGTTAAATGAAGCTGTATTGATGTTGTGTTGTGCCAGTGCACTTTGTGAAAAGTTAATAGAGGCTTTGATCCTCGCGAGTAGTGGACGTAGCGGGAGTAATATCCTGAGAGCCACAGAAAGCTGTATGCTTGTTAATAGGAAATAAAATGGGAGATTTCGGGAGTCAGATCCTGTCCCATAAGCTTCAATATGTTTCAAATCTTAAAGATTTCCCCTATGATATTGTCAGCTCCAATGATTAATTATTGCATGCAATGTTGTCATACCAATTTTTTATCTTTTGAATTCAGGTCCAGTGAATAAAATCCTGAAATTTATAAGTAACCAAACTTGATTATTATTATTGTTGTAAAATGTCAAATGTAAAGATTTAACTGCTGTGCCCAAGAATAGTCAATATGCTGTGTATTTAATTGCGTTAAGAATTGTGTCGTTTTCTAAGAAAATCCAGAATGAAAATATGAAACTTCGAGCGTGAAATTAATCCATCCTAGTGTCAGGATTGTAAATATGTGAATTGTAAATAAGTGAATATGACGATCGAACAATACAACTTTATAGTGTGAAGTGAAAATATAATTTTATGTCGTCTCTAAAATGTATAGATTAACAAATGAAAGTATAATTCATGAACATAGTCTAGCTCATCGGACAATATTAAATAAGACTATAGTTTATTTTGTTTGAGCGACATAAAATCCATTAGGAAATGCGTGTGTTATTTTTTTGCTTCTGCCAGTCGGCCGAAATTTTTCTGAATAAATTTTCTTGGTGAATTGGTATATTTTTAAATATGTTTTTAATTCTCTTGTTATATGTCATGACTCTTTCCTTTTTCCTTTACGGGGAGCATGAACGCTGTGTCTAGTAATTACAGCCCAAGCCCAGAACGCCCTGAGAGAGATCTCGTGCTAACACTGCATTTACTGCTACCTCGCATGTGGTTGTCTGTCACTCCAGGTGTACAGACGGGCACAGTATAAATTTAAGGTAGTGTTATCATTGTGTCTGTAGGAGACAAGTGAATATTGGGATAGACTTTGATCACCCACATTGATATTATAAGAGTTTTTCCGATGATGGAGAGGTTTTATCTCATCAGCCAGGGGGTTTAGCGAGCCGTTGAGCCGCGTATTTCCGCCATTGTTGGCGAGTGTTATTGTGCTAACAGCCATGAGGTTTTTCTCATATTTTTAGATGGTGGTGATGATTGTAATTGTTGTTTTAAAGGGCCTAACATCTAGGTTATCGGACCCTAATGGTCTGGGTGACAGCGAAAATGACAAAGAAATGGAAACCATAACGAAAATTAAGTGCGACTGAAATTACTTACAAAATGGAACTCAGATTGAAACGACTCACAAAACATCGAGTGGAAATACTTACAAAAGGTAATTTAGAAGGAAAATAATCTCAAAAGGAATAGATTTAATAATATGCACAAAATGTAGTTGAGGTTCTAAATACGTACAAAATGCAATGTACAGTCGAAATACTTACAAAATGTAATTGAAATTCAAAATACTTACAACATGCAAATGAGATTGAAAATACGGACAAAATGCAATTGAGATTCAAAATATTTACAAATGAAATTGAAATTGAAAACACACAATGCAATTTAGATTGAAAAGGGCCGGTTCAGATTCAAAATACTCACAATGTGCAATTTAAATTCAAAATACTTACAAGATGCAATTGAAATTGAAAATGCTTACAAAATGTAGGGTAGATTCAAACGACTCATTTGGATTGGCACTACTTACAAAATGTAATTTAGATTGAAAATACTTACAAAATGTAATTTGGATTCAAAATACTCACAAAATGCAATTGAGAATCAAAATATTATAAAATGCCTACCACACAAAATACAATTTAGGTTGAAAATACTTGCAAAATGCGGTTTAGGTTGAAAATACTTACAAAATGCAATTGAAATTCAAATTACTCACAAAATCCCACCTACATTGAAAGACTCGCAAAATGCAATTTAGATAGAAAAAACTCACAAAATGCAACTGACATTGAAAATACCTACAAAATGTAGTGTAGATTCAAAAAATTCGCTTAAGGTAATTTGGATACACGGGGAGCCAATTACTAAAAACAGTGCGGGAATCTTAAGGAGAAAAGGAAATAGAATGAAAAGAAAACAAGAGGTCTGACCCCTCGAAGAAGGAGGGATCAGGAAAGATGAGAAAAGGGCCAATTAAGGCAGGAAGGTGAAAGACATCCTAGGCTTCGGATACCCTAATACCGTCGGGGTCGGAAGAGAACAAGAGTTGGCCAAAGGAGGACGATAGGAAATAAGACGGCACAAGTAAGTGGAAACAATATCGAACCCGTGGTCGCCAACCCATGTCCCACTAGATGTGAGCCCCTGGGGGGGGGGTATATTTTTGAAACAGACATCATTGGAGTAGCGCTTTTTCCTGTTATCATCGAGTGTCATAATAGTCATTAGGCAATTAAATTACACTGGAAGGGATTAAACGTAAATTATACCTGAAAATAAATCATGAAACATAATGTTTCTTCGATTGAACTTATTAATTGAGCAACTAAATAAGAACTGAATTGTTTTAAACTTGGAATATTTTTATTGGATGACCGATACATTTGGAACAACTGTTTAATTAGAAACAGACTTTTTGAACAAGCTGACACGAATTTGAGACGACGCAGTTGCTTTTCCATGGTATTTCGTAAACATGGACTAGAAGTAACCAAGTGACGTTAGACGCAGTTTAGTGTGCAGTCGCCAGCCTAATGACATACGCTTAGGTGACGATTAGGCGCAAACAGCGTCTAATTAGCGCAGGTAGGATTGTACAAAGTGTACAGACAATAGGAGTGTGTAAATTAAGAGTGTGATTTATTCTTTGAATCCTTGTGTGTAGTAGTTAAATATTCTTGTTTGATAGAGTCTGGTTGTTACATAGCTTTGGATTTTATTTTCCGGCAGACGCTTCTCGTCTGCAGTGTTAACGTCAACCAGGGATTAGCTAACAATTTAACGTAGAAATAAATGTTGGAAGTGACACCATCGTATCTTTGAATATTTCTTATTGGTGCTAGTTTTTTTTTTTTGTCTTAGCGTATTGCTTTTAGTGCCGGGAGTGTCCGAGGACATGTTCGGCTCGCCAGTTTTTGTAGCTGCTTCGAGACGGACACCCAATGGGTGAGCTACAAGTACCGTTGGGGAGGAATGTTGGATGGGAGGGTCGAGGAGTTGGAAGGTAGCGGCTGTGGCCTATAGTTAGGGACCAACCCCGGCATTTGTCTGGAAGGAAGATGGGAAACCACAGAAGACCATCTTCAAGGTTGCCGGCGGGGGGATTCGAACCTCCTCGCCTCCCGGATGTGAGCGACTGCCAACAGTCATGCCGCAACGACCTCGGCTAACTCACCCGGTATTGGTGCTAGTAAATGTAAATTACAGTACTCTCGAGTTTCGACGGACGATTAATATTCGTGCTTTGTCGTAAATTCTTTGTGTGATTATTCGTATTCTTCATAAATAATTGTATTTGCTTAGGGAATTAATATACGTGTCATACTCTTAGTTTTCTCGGCATTTAATTATTTTGTGAACGGGATTTCGCGAGGATTTAACTTGAATTCAGTTTAGGAGATTATTATTTAATTTCATTATTTCTTAGCTTTGCGGGTTAGCCGAGATTTTTAGCCTACGAAGCAGGCTAGGGATTTGTGATTTTTGAATAAATGTTTAGTGAAGTTTACTTCAACCTGTACTATTTTGGTTAGATTTTGATATTGGGGGGGGGGGGGGGGTGAGTTCCTTAGGCTGGTTTTATAACCATTCACCTCCCACCATACCTGTTACTACCTGAGCTAACAGTCTCAACACGGAGCTGGTCTGAGAACACATCCGATCCTCTCAGCATGTGGGTTCGAAGGATGGGGGTGTCGGGAAAAATAATCGGCGGTTGATGGTCCACCGACGGCCTAGTCTGAAGGCCACAGTACCGACTATTACTAGTTAGCGTACTAGATACATTCACTGATATTGTCTCTTGTCTTTTAAACCTATTACATAAAATAAATGAAAGTGTCCTGGCTGACTGATTTATGACTCGCTCATCAACGCCCAACCAAAACAATTGAAGTTACAAACCTGGCATTTTTGGGATTTGGTCGTTTTACATCGTAGAGGTGCACTATGAAAGGTTTTTGAGATGTCCATGTTTTAAAGGGCTGAATAGAGGGCTAATCCTGCATTTAACAATTTTTATGGGGCGGAACTACGAAGTCATCTACCCCTATTTAACGAATTTCAATGTCTCACGAATCGTTTAATTTATATATGAGATATTCGACATACAGTAAACCCTCGATTTAGCGGATCTCGATTCAACTGATTTCGGATTTAACGGGCAGAATTAGACCAACAGAGATGTATTTATTTATATTGTTAGGTGCCACCCCCCTAGTGACACTTTTGTTAGCTGGATTACGGTGGATTGAACACAACACAGATTGTTCCTTTAAAGAAATAATTAACTTTATTGCGGCCACACTACTCATCAGCAAATACAAGCAATTAGAACCTTACTCCAGTTTCCTCAGGTCTCTTCCTTTTGGAGAGCTCTTGCCCCCTTTCACTTGTCAATAAACCACAGAAGTTCACCCGTCCTAATGAGTCCGGTGGCCTTGACAGAAACTACCTGCACCTCTTCCTTATGTACACAAACTACAGTTACTTACGATAACCTGCTACACGCTGCTTCGCTGTCCACGAGCTATGAAACAATGTCACTGGATTTCGTAACTCGCACGGCACTTCGCCACAATACCTCTGTCGCTCAGTGAAAAAACACTCGCTCAAAACACAGGCAGTCCCCTGTATGCTTCTCACTCCCTCGCTGTCAAGAGAATCAGCTTCACTAGGAGTTTCGCAAGTCACGTCACCACACTTCTGCCGCTCAGGATAAACGCTCGCACTAGCTCGAAAAACACACACTCACTGCTTGACAGGTCGCTCTTATATAGCAGGCAGGTGACTCAAGACCCATCCAGGGTTCACGGCTTCTCGAGGTTTCCATCGCTGGCTGGGTCACGAATATTCTGGACCATCCCTTTGTCCAAGTAGTCCTGTTGCATAAGGCGCACGCAATACACTGAGGCAGAGCACAGCCCAGCCCTGGGGCAGTTGTGACTCATGCGGCGAGCGATGAAACAAACCCACAGCCGTAACACCACCCCCTTCCTAAAAGGCTCATCGTCCCGATCAATCATTGGTCCGTCTGTGTCCCTCCGTAGGCTGCCAGGCGATCTCGATGCACGATCTTCATCTTCGCCCCCGGGCTCCACTGGATCCTGTAGACGACATCGTTGATCCGTTTCACGACTCGGTATGGGCCCTCCCAGGACTTCTGCAGTTTGGGTGACAGGCCTTTCTTCCGCAATGGGTTGAAGAGCCAGACCAGGTCGTCCTCGTGGAATCCACCGGCATCCGTCTGTTGGTCGAATCGGGTCTTCATTCGGTCGGTCTCGATCCGCAGTTTCCTCCTCGCGAACGCGTCCACGTCCTCCAGTTGGTCGACCAGTTCTTGACAATACTGGCTTACCGGGACCGGATCATTCCCAGGTCGGCCGAAGGCAAGATCGACAGGTAGACGGAGCTCCCTCCCAAACATGGCCCGGGTTGGTGTGCACCCGGTGGCTTCATGCACAGCGGCGGGGTAGGCCAGGAGAAATAGTGGAAGATGTTTGTCCCAATCCATCTGGTGCTCGCTGACGACTACTCGGAGATGGTTCTCGATGGTGCGATTGAATCGCTCTACCATCCCGTCGGACTGACGGTGTGGCGACGTTGTCCTTGTCTTCCGGATTCCCGGCAGCTGGCATAGGTTCTGGAACACCTGCGACTCGAAGTTCCTCCCTTGGTTGGAGTGCAGCTCCAGGGGTACTCCGTACCGGCTGACGAATTCCTTCACCAGGGTCCCTGCAATCGTCGCGGCTTCTTGGTTAGGGAGCGCATACGCCTCTGGCCATTTAGTGAAGTAGTCGCTGACGACCAATATGTAGCCGTTCCCTGCCTCGCTTAACGGGAATGGTCCAGCAATATCGATGGCCACTCTCTCCATGGGGCCGCCCACGTTGTAGGTCTTCAGTGGACCCCGTCGTCTTCGTCCTGGGCCCTTGCTGGCTGCGCAATCGTGGCACCACGCGCAGTGGTTCTCCACGTCAGTTCGGCATCCGATCCAGTAGAACCGCTCTCTCAGCTTCTCCAGGGTCTTCTTTATCCCTAGGTGTCCACCAGATGATCCTCCATGGACTTCCTCAGGACTTCCTCGTCATAGCCTTTGGAACGACGACTTGTTCCCGAGATGTCTTCCCGTCGGTGCTCTCCCAGGCGCGGCAGATGAGGCCATCCCTTACAATCAGCGAGTCCCACTGCGCCCAGTAGGACTTAAACTTTGGGCTGCAGTCACTCACAATGTTCCACCCGGGTCTGGGGACACAGGCCCTCTTCCATTCGGCTATCAGTCCCAGGTCATCATCTTCTGCTTGTGCCCGCGTGAAAAATTCGCGGTTCCAGTTTCCTTGAAGTTCCACAGTAGTCCGTCGGCACTGTATCCCGGTGTTCTCCTCCCTCCTAGTACAGATGGTGCAGTCTTCGGGGCACGGTCTTCGTGAAATGGCGTCAGCATTAGAATGGAGTTGGCCTTTCCTGTGCTGGATCTCGAAGTTGTACTGTTGAAGCCTCTCTAGCCACCGCGCGAGTTGACCCTCGGGCTGTTTGAAGTTCAGGAGCCACCGCAGGGATGCATGGTCGGTCCTGATGAGAAATTCTTGCCCGTACCGGTACTTGTGGAAGTGTTCGATGGTCTTCACGATGGCGAGCAGTTCCTTCCTGGTGACGCAGTAGTTCCTCTCGTGCTTTGACAAGGCTTTGCTGAAGTAGGCCACTACTCTCTCCTCGCCGTCCACTATTTGCGACAGGATTCCCCCTATATCAAAATCGCTGGCATCGGTATCGACGATGAACCTTGTTCCAGGTCTGGGGTAGGCCTGAATAGGCGCGGTGAACAGAGCCTGCTTGAGTTGTTCGAAGGCACTGTGGCATTCTGCTGTCCATGTGAAGATTTGGTCCTTCTCAGTCAGTCGATGCAGTGGTTTGGCGATGTCGGCGAATCCTCTCACGAAGCGACGGTAATAAATGCAGAGGCCCAGGAAGCTTCGTAGTTGGGACTTGTCCTTCGGAACTGGCCACTCCCTCACAGCTGCGGTCTTTTCTGGGTCGGTGCACACCCCTTCCTCGGAGACAATATGCCCAAGGTACTGGACCTGCTTCTGGAAGAGCTGACACTTCTTGTGGCTCAACTTCAGCTGGGCAGCCCGTAGCTTCATCAAGATCTCCTTCAGGTTGCTGTAGTGCTCCTCGAAGCTTCTTCTTAGAACGATGACGTCGTCTAGGTAGACCAGGCAGGTCTTCCAGTGTAGTCCCCTCAGAATGGACTCCATTAGCCTTTCGAAGGTCGCAGGGGCGTTGCACAGACCGAATGGCATGACGGTGAACTGCCAGAGCCCGCTGCCCACAGAGAACGCCGTTTTCTCTCGGCCCTTAGGATGGACCTCCACCTGCCAGTAGCCACTCTTCAACTCCAAGGTGGAGAACCATCTTGATCCTGATATGGTGTCCAGCGTGTCGTCGATCCGGGGTAGAGGGTAGCTGTCCTTCTTCGTGACGTCGTTCACCCGCCTGTAGTCCACGCGGAACCTGGTGGAACCGTCCTCCTTCTTCACATGCACGACCGGAGAACTCCAAGGACTATGTGATGGCTCGATCACCCCTTGCTCCTTCATCTCTTCTACCATCCAGTCGACTTCGGCTTGCTTGGCGAGCGGGACACGTCGGAATGGGGCCCTAATCGGTGCGCTGTCCCCAACGTCGATTCTGTGCTGGACCAAGCTTGTCCTGCCGAAGTCTTTGCTCCCTACGGAGAAGACGTCCTGGAATTTGCGTAGCAGGTCCTAAAGTTGGCGTGATTGTTCCTCGTCTAAATGGTCCTGGGATCCTTGGTACAGCTTCTGTAGTTCTTCTGGCAGTGCGCGTCTTCTTCGGTTGCCCGTCTGCAGGTGTCCGTCCGTCGTATCAGTGATGCGGGCAATCCAGGTAACGGGCTCGCAGACTACTAGGTTGGTGTCCCGGTGAACCGTAATGTCGAAGTCGTTCAGGTTGGACAGGCGGACGTACGGCCGAGACGTCGTGTTGATGAGGGTCTCGGCAACTAGCAATCCTTTTGTCTGGATGTCCTCATATTTTGGCTCGATGACAGCCGCCACTCCCTCAGCAGTTCCGTCGACAATTACGGCGGCGTTGACCTCCGTCCTGGCGGGAACGATGACGTCCTCTCTCAGCCTTACTCGTCGTGCGGTGACGGCCTCGTGTGCTGGTTGCAAAGCAAGTTCCTCACCTCCAAAGTGCAGAGTGTACTCAGGTCCAAGATGATGTTGTTCTGGTCCAGGAAGTCCAGTCCGATGATCACTTCGTTTGATACGTCAGCCACAAGCACTGGGTGCTTCACCGCCCGTCGACCAATGACGAGCTCCAGTGATGCTTCGCCATGTACCGGTGCGGTCTCTCCGGTCGCGGTTATTAGCTGGAGGATCCTTTGTGTGGGTTGCACTCTCCACTTCGGGATCACGGTGGGATTGACGATGGTCCTCGACGCTCCCGTGTCGATCAGCATGGGCCAGCTCACTCCGTTGACGACTCCGTCGACCATCAGGCTGCTATTGTCCCTCCGTAACTTCGTCACACGCACTTGGACGGCCGGGGCTTGACGAGTGTCGCAAGCCAACCTTTGCCCCCCAAGGCTGGCTAATACTCGTTTCCCTGGGTTTTCAGACGACTGATTTCCCGTCGGATACCCTCGGCGTCGGCGATCACCGCAGTCCTTGCTCAGGTGGCCCTTCTTACCGCAGGCCCAGCAGGTCGGTAGTCCTCTTCGGGGCCGCCTCTCCGGTTGTCTTCCGGCTGTGTCGTTGCTGGTAGTGCCGCGACTATCGAAGAAACGGCTTAGCGCCTCCATCAATTCGTCGGCCATGGGCTTGGTCTCGTTGGTTTTTGCTGATTCGTCGACATCCACTTGACGCACCCGCGCGTGCATTCTAGATGCCTGTTTTGCCGTCTCGAACTCAAGTGCGTGGCTCTGCGCATCTGCCAGGGTCTTATTGCGCGCGAGTCGCAGCGCCTGTTGAGTGTCCGAGTCCCGTAGCCCGTCGGTGAAGGTCTGCGTCGCAATCTGTTCCAGAATGTCGGCCGCAGCTGTTGGATAGGCGAGCCTTATTAGGCGTGCGATGTCCATCTCGAACTCCTGTAGGGTTTCCGCGTTCTTCTGTACCCGGGTCCGGAGCTGCATCTGGTAGGCCTTCTGAAGATGGCTATCTCCATATCGGGACTCCATTTGGGCGATCAGTGAAGCGTAGTCCTGGGATCCAGTCGGGATGGCCTGAAGGACGTTAAGGGCGTCATCTCTCAGCGCTACAATAAGAGCTGTAGCCTTTTCTGTGTTGTTCCAGTTATTTATGGAACAGGCTGCCTCGAACTGACGTAAGTAGGTGCTCCACGGGACCTTTCAGTCGAAGGTTGGTGGCGTCACTCTGCTATGTCCCGTTCCTGATATTCCCGGTGTAACGGTGGGCGGGCGTTGGCGCAGCTCGGCAACTTCCTTTTGTAAGGCGTTGAATTTCTCCTCCACCCCCATCAGCGGGCGTTGGCGCAGCTCGGCAACTTCCACTTGTAAGGCGTCGAACTTTTTTTCCGCTGCCGTGAGTTCCTCACGCAGACCCTGTTCTAATTTCCTTTGGCTTTCCTCTAATTTCGTCAGCAGACACTCTTCCAGATTTTTCTGGCCATCCAGAAATTTGGCGGTTAGGTCCTCTGCTAACTTATTCTGTCTGTGTTCCATCTTCCTTTGGCTGTCCTGTAATTTCGCAGTTAGGTCCTCGGTTAACTTATTCTGACTGTCTTCTAATTTAGAAGTTAGGTCCTCGGCTATATT
The DNA here is from genome assembly GCA_946902985.2 of Meconema thalassinum. NCBI lineage: Eukaryota > Metazoa > Arthropoda > Insecta > Orthoptera > Tettigoniidae > Meconema > Meconema thalassinum. The sequence continues at coordinate 89,782,571 of OX336391.1, read as the reverse complement.
CTTCTGGCCGTCTTCTAGTTTGGCAGTTAGGTCCTCGGCTAACTTCTTCTGGCCGTCCTCCATCTTCTTATGGCCGTCCTCCATCTTCTTCTGGCCGTCCTCCATCTTGGCTTCCATGCCACTTAATTTTTCTAGCAATGCTGCAAATTGCGCTTCCATTTTAGATGTTTGTCTTGTAAAGGGCATGCACTCACAGGAAAATTAAAAAATGACCTGCTCGGGTTTTGAAACCAGGACCGTCAGGTGTTGTGCTTGTGTTTGAGTTCGTAATCCGGCTTCTGACACCAGTTGTTACGTGCCACGCCCCTAGTGACACTTTTGTTAACTGGATTACGGTGGGTTGAAGCACAACACAGATTGTTCCTTGAAAGAAATAATTAACTTTATTGCGGCCAGAAAAATACACTACTCATCAGCAAATACAAGCAATTAGAGCCTTACTCCAGTTTCGTCAAGTCTCTTCCTTATGCAGGGCTCTTGCCCCCTTTCACTTGTCAACAAACCACAGAAGTTAACCCGTCCTAATGAGTCCGGTGGCCTTGACAGAAACTACCTGCACCTCTTCCTTATGTACACAAACTACAGTTACTTACGATATCCTGCTACACGCTGCTTCGATGTCCACGAGCTGGGAAACAATGTCACTGGATTTCGTAACTCGCACGGCACTTCGCCACAATACCTCTGTCGCTCAGTGAAATCACACTCGCTCAAAACACAGGCAGTCCCCTGTACGCTTCTCACTCCCTCGCTGTCAAGAGAATCAGCTTCACTAGGAGTTTCGCAAGTCACGTCACCACACTTCTGTCGCTCAGGATAAACGCTCGCACTAGCTCGAAAAACACACACTCACTGCTTGACAGGTCGCTCTTATATAGTAGGCCGGTGACTCAATAAATGCTTCTAGACTCATCCAGGGTTCACGGCTTCTCGAGGTTTCCATCGCTGGCTGGGTCACGAATATTCTGGACCATCCCTTTGTCCTAGTAGTCCTGTTGCATAAGGCGCACGCAATACACTGAGGCAGAGCACAGCCCAGCCCTGGGGCAGTTGTGACTCATGCGGCGAGCGATGAAACAAACTCACAGCCATAACAATGTATTTTTAAAGTTTCGCGCGCCCACGTACGCTCGTTCACAACGATGGGGAAGTGTTATCTACTGCACGCGCGTCCCAAACTCTGATTTAGAAAGTACAGTAAATACTAATTACAGTAAAACCTCGTAGATCCGAAATGACTGGGACAGAAAAAGAGGTCTCCAAATTAACAGAACCAAACCCCCACCATCAAAAGCACCCAATGGAAACATGCAAGTACTGATACAGGTACGCCTTTGATTATTAATCTATCCAACAGCATCCGAATCATATTCAAATGTAGTGGAATACAAGGAGAAATCGCTGGACGACGTGAAGCATAAGCTACAACACTCATATCGTTGAAAAAACCTCATCGTATTGAAAATATTACAAAACAAGCACAAATCACTGGATATCACAAAATGATGACTGAAGTGGGAATGGAACCCACCTCATCTCAGTTGTGCCTCACGAGGCTGAGTGTACCCCCTTCCAGCCTTCAAACCAGGATTAAAGTTCTTGGAAGAGCCGGGAATCGACCCCGGACCTCCGGAATGATAGCCAACACTGCTAGCTGCTACATCACGAGGTGGTCTGATTAATATTTTAATTGCCGTATGTCATTTTAAGCAAGCTATTTTTATATATTCTACTTGTCTTTTCCGTTAAAAACCCTCCCGCCTATTAAAAAGATCTTCCATGTGATGTACTAAAGAGCGTTTGGTACACGACCTACGTTGTGATAAAGTATAGAACAACAAATTCAAACCCAAAACTCAATATCCATAGGCCAAAGTTATAGTAATTTCAGGTAAGAAAGATATAATATTTCAAGTATGGTAAGCAAAATGGTCTTACTATAGTACTAGTGCACGCCCTGTCTTCAATCAAAGCATTTATCGTTCCTCAAGATAACTCAAGTCAACAGACCTCCAGCACTAGAAAGTATGTGCCCTAAGTTACACTATGAGGCTTCTAACGCTAAGGAATTGTGTACAGGTTATATCAACATTCTGGGGGTCAAGGAAGAAGCCTCCCTGAAGATTATGATTCTTGCAATCGGACGATCCCTGAGCAACGGCTTAGTACCGGCTAGTTCTTCCACGAAGTATGCAACAAGTATGCAATAAAACGTATTCATGAATAGTCCCTTTCAGGACCAACCAAACACGGACCCCTCATCAATCCCCCTTGGTAGCACCTTATGAATATGTCACTCGAACATTCAATCGATTTAATCTGCTAAGAGTCAATATCGCTGACGCCTGATGCTGCAGAATTATGTAGACTCACCCCCACAGAAGAGGTAGTATACTGTATATGGATATGTTCTGATTGGGGCCATATTTTATGAACATCTCACTGATTACAAAGTAACTTACCAAGACAGAACAACAGATGTCTTTGTTTTGGCTATAGAGATTGCCGGCACCACTGTTGTAAATATTTACAAACCTGCGTTAGTAAATTGGGCAAATCCATCTGTGATTTAAACATCCTTAGTCATATCTGGGGCTATCAGGTGGAAGATGGATTGAATGGATGGATATGTCCAGTTTCCAGCTTGTATACAACGCTAAGGTTCCAGGCACGTTCGGATCTGGACGATGGCTAAAAGATTATTCTCCTGATTTGTGCATTATATCTACATCCGAAAATACGGAGATGGTTCAACGAAAGGTCATCAAATCTTTTCCAGACAGCCAGCATAGGCCAGTCGTAATCCTGGACTTTACCATGCAATTAGCCCTAAACGCCTATAACCCCATTTTCGAAACTGTGTCACGTACCTAGGTCCTTTTTACCTTAAAAAGCTGCATGTAGCCGTAAAAAGGCTTAGTAGCTTACACAACACATATGAGAGATTTCACTCATTCGTAACTGGGGGATGACCATAATTCTAGGAATTACTGGACAAATACTGTACTTACGTAATATGAAGCAACTCGACTGACGGCTGTCTCACGCTCAAGAAGTTAACGATCTCCAAATTGGTGTTAATTTCCCTATTAAAACATTTTATTTTTAATTAAAACTAGATTAATATTATACACAACTTGCCTCCCGCTCAGAAAGGAAAAAAACTAATATTGTCCCGGTCCCGGTAGGTTTTAAGTATTTATTCGTGTCAGAAGTACAAAACACAAGAGTATGTGTTCATCAGACGAGGTCCCGCTAGGTGCGATTTACAATTCTTTGGCCTTAGGTTCAGTTTGAAATAAGCTATAGCCTATTTAGCGCGAAAACGTTACACTGGCAACCCTGGGGGGAAGGGGGCGGAGTTAATACCACAGTCGCGAAGCTCGCTGCGATACGAAATTGCATCCTCTTGGCAGGTGGAGCAACACTAGCGCTCACGACGGCCAGCAAGCTGTCAAATGCCTTGAACACGTTGTTCGGGGAACAACCGATTACAATTTTTCAGGGCTTTTAAGAATTTTAACTCACCTGAGTGATTATTCCAATTGTACATATAGCCTAAGTCACTTTAAATTGCTAACTACAGAATAGAGAAGCCTTATTGTGGATTTACATTTGTAATACTGTACAGTACATAGGCACATAAAAGCATTTACACTGTTTTCATTAGTTCAGTCCTCTACAAGTATGCCTAGCATTAATAGCCCATGGCAGTTATAAATTCATGCATTTGTTTCAATGACAGTCACTGGCAAATAACTAGGCTATATCACTTTAAAAACTAGTCTTTCCATAAAATTTTGTAACATCATAATTAATTAGTAATATTACCAATGTAGTTTGTGAAACAAAAATATAAAAAAATGGCTTAAATGGCTGAATTGCAGGTACTTCGTATTTTTCTATGGGACTGAAACCTTTCATTCCTGAATTTGACAATATAATACAATGTCAATTTTAAAAATAATTTTAGCAATTACCTTCACAGCAGTCATGTGGGAGACTGTGCGGTACCACATCTAAGTTTGTGAGCATTCTCCTGCCGACATAAATTGGCTTGATTCGTGCATAATTTTATATTATTATACAAATAGCCCACAGGAATGAGCTCCTGGGTGTGTGCCATGTGCGCTAGCCACCTCTTACGACAGGCAAGAGAGATCGATCTCCCATCCTCACCTCACCCACTTAGGTAGAGAGTTTGATGTCGGCTGTTTACGTTACTCTGGAATGGGGTAGCTGGCAATATAATGATCCATCACCTGAACCGAATACTGCCCATGGCCGTTCTGTACGCTGCAATTTGGGAGAGGATAAGGAAGAGGTTCTAAGAAGAGCAGAGGAAACCATCAATCTGACAGAAACAATAAAAAAAAGAAGAAATAATTGGATAGGCCACCTACTCCGGCATTCACCATGGTGCATCACACTGCTTGAAGGGAAAATGGAAGGCAAGGCAGGAAGAGGACGACCAAGGGCAGAGTTCTTTGATGACATCGGAGGAAGATGTCCGTACCACCTGATCAATCAGCGGGCTCAGGGTTAGAAGACCTTTGGACGAAGACTTTCATGCTACCCACCAACCGCCAGGTTGAGGAGAGAAAGAAGAAGAAGGAAGATGCCACGTATTTTTTCGTATAAAGTATGAACCTTCGAATGCCAGAGTTAAAGGCTTAAGTTATAGCCAATGCCTCCCAAGTAGACATGATTCTTTCTATGAACAGGCTGGCCGACGCATGTAAACATTCCTATATTGAGTGTATTTGAGCACCACAAGATTTTCCCGAAGAGAGATCGGCATTATCGCCAGACATCTCGAGTCAATAGGGAAGAAACACACACCGAGGTGACTGAACTTCCTCCTTATTAAACTGTTCAACTCGGCTAATCTCCAATAAACGGGAGTCGAGTCCGATCCTAGGTCAGGGGTCTCCCTACTATACTCACTGCTACGCGAAAGAGGACCGTGCTGTATGTATGGTGTAGTATGTTTGGTACAATAATAATCACCCTAAATAGTGCGATCCAATTCTGTTGGCAATGGGGAGATTGTCCGCGATGATGTCTCCGTTTATGGAGGCTTCGAGTATCGCCAATGACATCGTGAGTCTGAATATCCGACGAAGGCTTGCCACACTGCATATAAATAATTAATGCAGCAAATGGCTATTTAGGAGTATGTGCCGTCCTAGACGACACGTACTTTTTCCAAGTCGTTTCCTGACTCTCCCAAATCAGATATCGGGTTTTAGCATGCATCCTTTTGAAGATAATAATGTTGGCTATGGTATTTTGCCTCCGACAGAGTCAGGATACTCGACAGTCTTTAATGACTGTTGCAATCTCGGCTGACTACCAAGAGGCAAGCTTCCGACGAGAGTTTCCGGATGTGCTTCCTCTGCAACAGCCATAATAAATGGTATGATCAATCTGAACAGTATCGCCGGGAGAAACCACGCGTACCGTAAATTCTGACCAGATAGCCCAACGCAAGTAACCATAGACTGGTTGACTCGATGGCTGATTCAGAAGAGTAAGGTTTATCGGTAAATAGTCACTATTACAATGTTCGCCGTGCACATCCCACCGTATGAAGCGAACCAGAGCACGATTGCACAAGGTGATGTCGACACAAGAGAAAATGGCATCTGTTACAGAGAAGTGCGTAAGTTACCCTGTGCTCAACAAGGTGCCTGATCAGCCTCTCAAAATCGCTCCCTCTACCGCTAGTGGAAGCCCAGATGGTGTTGGCATTAATATCTCCGATAACGGGAAAAGGAGGGGAAAGCCGAGAGACCAAATCCAACAGTTGGTTGTAATCAAGATGATAATCTGGTTAAATGAACACGTTACATGCTGTCCCCATTCAAGACAACGAAGTGCGAGCTGCAATGGCTTCTAGAAGAGGACGCAGCGACACTTCTTCACTAAGAAGACTAGAGTGGACAATAGTGCAAACACCACCGGCGGCCACAGGTCTGGATCTTTAGGTGTAGATGACGGGGGTAGTGAGCACACCTCGATCTCTATATCTCCCGACTTGATTTATTTTCCAAACGGCGATGATGTCTATTCGGGGAAAGAGATGTCACTCCTTGCTAACATGTGCAACTCTTGCTAGGGGAGTGGAAAGCCAACAGATGCCAGAGCTGCCTTGGTAGCAGGAGAGGAAGAGAGACGGCTATGGACCGTCGCTTTCTTCCACGCCATTTGCTTTACCTTATGAGAGAGACTGGATGATTTTCTAGCCCTGGTCCGGCAAAGAATTTTCCCCCGACCGAGTCGCTGCCCGATTGGGTGAAGTTGCCTTCCAATGAAGCGGGTTGAGATTGTGTCATCGGTGCTTTTCAATTGGTGGCCAGAGAAGGTCCCGGAAATTTCTTCGATTTAGTATCTGTGATGATATGGCTACTTGTAGCCCCCCTCCGCACTAATAATCTATGTTGCCTTAGACTGCACTGCATGAGGGGAAAAAATTTCAGGCGTTATCGCTGGAGTCGATACCGATGCATACGATTATATTATTTCAATTATTCATGGTGGTTCCGTATTGATATACTAAAATAATTATTAATAAGAAAAATATAACCGCCTGAATAAATACTATAAGTTTCTTATTAATAATTATTTTGATGCATACGATGTTTTGAATTCAGGAAAATTCACATCACGACACTTTTACAAGAACCTTGATATGGAGGATCTTCCACTGTCTTTATCTCCCGAGTCTTAGGACAAATTAGGTGCATGGAAGTTCGATCAATTAATGCACACACGTTAATGGTGTGCACTTTTCACATATGTGCCATCATCCTACTCTAGTGAGGACTTGATTTCAGCTAGGCCAAGGCTTTGGATATTGCACTTTATTGGGCAAATGTATTTTCTTAAAATTTCGTTTTACCTATTAGCACTCTAATGTACTGTAAGATAAGAATCTCAAGTTTGATTTTCAGTTATGAATTTATAAAATCTAATAATCACAGAAATTGAATGGAGTTTATGAGCGTTCATGTGATTGTATTTCTCATTTTGCAATGAATGTGTAAAGGTAGGAGAGATCGCCCATATAAAGCCAGTGGATTGACGCGTCCCACACTGGTAAAGGCAGGTATAAGCCGCCAGGTTAAATATGAACATGTCGAAGACATGGGTTCAGTAATATGGATATTAATTGGCCTCAAGCATAGATGACTTGAGTGTTTTGTGTTGTATTACCGCATAGGTCAGAAAAATGGAATTATTGTAGTATTTATGAGAAAATACTTGTTGAAGGAGCCGGAGCGCATAGTATAATCGTCTGGTTCCCAAATTAGATCTCGAATTAGCTTCCCATATGAGTTGTAAAGTGTCTTATTGTTTGTATGAGCTTAATTTTCTATAATCAGTTCAAGGTTAACTAACATGTGATAACAAATTCTGAATCAATTGAGAGTGATTATTTATTTTTATGCATCATTTACTGAGTGTAAATTTGGTTCTACTCAATTTTGACAACCTAATGTGAAAAGGTATAGCCTAAATGTGAATAATTCAGAAAAGTGCGACGAATTTACCCGTGTGAAAATTCCTGAAAGTGATGTTTTTGAAAGTGATGAAAATTTACAATGTGAGAATGGGCACGATTGAACACTGATTAGTGTATAGGACTTTCTTATCCTAAATAACATATATTTACATAGTTTTGTAGGATCTCGGGGTAAGAGACTATGCATTTTAGCTACCCTGGAGATGCTAGGCAGGAGTGTTTAGTATTTTCGCTTTTAATATTTTAATAAAATTGGAAAGGTTCTATGTATTTTATGTGTTATTCATCATCCTACTTATATTCAGGCGGAGATCTCGAATTCAGTTAGCACCCTTGCCCATAACCCGTTTCCCTGAGTTTTCAGAGTCTCATGCTCAACTGTTTTCGAGATTCTCGCATGTGTGGGCGTTGGTCTTCGGGCTAACGGGCACAATATGAACGCAGACGGAACTTTGTTGAAATGATTCGCGCGCCGTCACTCATTTGTTGAAACTTCTCGTACGCTACCTATTGTAAATTGGATTTACTAATTCATAAACCTTCCCTGGAGTGTACACAACAACTCGACCAAGTTTCATCGCATTCGCATGAATGGTATATGAACGCATAAGGGACATACACAGACTTACAGACTATCAAGAACCTTCATATTTACCAAGATGATTTTTCTGATACGAACATATAAGCCGGAGCAACGACTCAAGTCCCTACTATACAGTATTTAAGTTCTGTTTCAAGTTGAGATGTTAGTTTATTATCTATTCTCTCTCCATTATTTATCTTTTAAACGTAAAGGTAAACAAACATTCCCTATGTTCATTTCATCACAGAAACTAACATAAGACTTTCATTCATGCTGAATGATCGAAATGATTGTTTGAAGACGTTACATCCAGAGGAGCGACACTCCCTTTCTTCCTGAAAATTAATTTACTCCGAGATGAATTTATTTTAAGGCCTATGGATGCAAGTAGATTTTCTGAGCCAAGTCGTTAGCAAATGCCAGTGATGACAGATTATTCAAGTCACTACATTAAGAGAGGCCGCAATTGCTCGTCACTTCAGAATCAATCAGTTCTTTCAGCACGCCCACGATTATAAAATGAAAACGTTTGGGCGAAAGTGGACTACCGGTACCTTGAAGTACGTTCTTGCTAATTTTCTTCGCTTTATTAAAATGGAGTTCATTCTGACAGTACCTCGTAAATTAATGTTTTCATGCGATAGTAATTTATTGATATAATTGTGCTTGATGGGATCAAATACCTTACTTACCTCCAGAAAAGCAATGCAAAGATCCCTCTTTTTCATGTTTTGCACTTTGTAAACAGCCATTTACCATGGAAGTATTGGTTTGGTACCAGGTATAGATTCAATACCTCTTTGATAACAGCAATACGATAATCCATCGTAGAAATGGAAAGCAAGAACTCGTTCAATAAAGAAAACTAGCGGAGCCGTGCGAGAACTCTCGTGTGTGCGCCCCATGTGTACAGCACTTTATTATAACCAAATAAATATATTTCCGTTGACTTTTCAAGAAATGCAAGTTTTTTCCTGTACAATTGAGACGAATTGGAAGATTTTGGTACAAACCACACCTTCTAACTCCCTCTGGTTTAGGAGCTTGAGTTTTATGAAACATACACCTTAGCGTATTATATAATAAGATAATAAGATAGTACTGTAACACCATCAGGGCCAGGAGCTGCATCAGTTTTCATTCTGGACAATACCAAATTCACTCCTTCTTCTGTTATATTCAGTAAATCTTGTTTTCGAGAACTATCAAGTTGTATAGTCACTTGTGAGGATATCCCAAGATAGGAACCTCAGAATCACTGCCACTATGCTGATTAAATGCGTTTCAGAAATACAGTATTGTTCAACAGTACTGATAAGAACATCCCTTCCATGACTACGTCTTTCACTGATTGCAGTATTTGTACTGCGCTTGGCCGTTTGCATATTTTGCTTTCCTTCTTTTTTTTTTATTATTTTTACAACTATGAATGGATATTTACACATTTTCACGTGACTTTTAAAAATAAAATATTTGACCATCGCCTTTCCTCTTGTCATCAGACGCAAGCACTTGAGTGTTTCTGGAATCTGTAGGATTTCTTGCGCTATTGTAGTGTCAGGACTAACTTAATGTGGGTAATTATAACGGGGGAAAATGTTCTCCATAACGGATGAGTTATCGGTTTTGAATGTTATGCTAACATCCACATTTTACTATTGAAACAGAAAGTACAGTAACATATTACTCGCTATTGAACACAAGAGGTCTCTAGTGAGTCGTTTTTATTATTATTAATATAATGCGACACCCTGTACAATGTTTCGGTAATGCTTCTACGTATTTTGTTACTACGTCTTCATGTATTTGTGGGCACGCTTGTTGCTGTGCATTTCTTAACTTTTGTAATTCTGTTCCGTGAGCTGCAATCTTTTGCAACATTTCTTGGTTAATTTTTCATTGGGTGGTGTCAGAACTTGCCGTGGTGTAATATTCTGACACTGTTACCATTTTCTATGTAATCTGTTTCACTATTGGCTCTGCGAATATTTAGGGAGGGAGGAAACGTGTTGTTTTCTCCTCTTCCTAGCTATGCGAAACGTCTATGCGCGTCTTATGCTCCTTCTTACCTCACGAATTATCAAGTGAGACAGATGTGTCTCGGGCCGTGGGCCCACACATTTCACGACAACCACTGTAAGTACAACTCAATTTATTTTAAATAACGAACATGTAATTATTTCAAGCTGGCTGCGTGGCTCAGCGGTAACGTTCTCGCTTGCTGTGCTCAAGATTGCAGGATCGAACCCTGGCGTGCGCAAATGCGAGGGAGCCGTGTCAGTAGATTTACTGGCACAGTAGAGATCTCCTTAGGGGCGAAATTCCGGCACGTCAGTGTCTCTAAAAACCGCAGATGTTAAAAGGGACGTAAAACAAATAACATTATTACTTAATTATTTCACTTCCGTGTTGTATTTTTCGTATTTTTAACGTGTGAGCAATCTGTGAATCCGCATCCCGTTTCTAAGTCATTTTATATGGTGAGTTTTGTGCTTTGTTTGTAGTCGTAACTATTTATATTTTGAAACTTTTAAGAGTTGAAATTAATACTGTTTTCCTTTGGCTTATTTTTTTAATTTTTATTTTTAAATTTGAGATTTTGCTGTAACATTTGTGCTACAAACAGAGATGTATTTATGTAGGGCAATCTGTGTTGTTTGATTGGTCACATCTGAGTTTTTGTGTAGGCCTATGTGAACATATCCACGGGATTACTGAACCAGTATTTAGTTTCTCGTCTGTATATTTGTTCCTTTTGTTTTTTGAGTATATTTGATGAGGTTACCGAGATTTCGACAGCTTCTTAATCTGCATTACTCTTTGTGTGTCGTGATAGAACGACATACGGTAATTGTTCGTTAAGCTTATTATTCAATCAGACATATGGGTCATAGCATTCGTATTTTACAACTCAACGTTGAAGGACTAAGCCGATCTAAATTCCATCACCTTTCTCGTCTGTTACTGGATAATCGTGTGGATGTAGCAGTGATCCAGGAAACTCATGTAGGTGATGAGGAGAACTTGAAGTCAAGAGGACGCATAACTGGATATGAAGTCTTGGGAGCTACAGATCATCAATCATATAGCTGAGCTACTTATAGGCTATACGCTCTAACATTGAAAATGTGCATTTGATATCTGCCGACGTTGTACAAAACATTGAGAATATCACAGTTAAAGTTGAGGTCATCACACTATAACAAATGTCTATAAACCTCCATCAGATAACTGGCCAGCTCAGGTTCTTCCTATTTTCTCACATCCTTGCATATATAGACTATTTGGAAATCTAATAATAATGACGAAAATGGTGAAAATCTTGTAAATTGGCCCGAAAACAACAACCAGAGCCTAATATTTGATTCAAATGACAAGGGGACTTTTAAATCTGCAGCTTGGAAAAAGGAGTACAATCCTGATCTATGTTTTGTAACACAAGATTCCCAGGGACAACCTCTCAATACAGTAAGGACGGTCCGTGAAGGCTTTCCAAACAGCCAACATCGACCAGTAATTCTTGATGTTGGAATTCAAATACCTATAATTAGATCCATCCCCAGACCTAGATGGAATTTCAGGAAAGCTGATTGGTCTAAATTCTCCAAAGATCTGGATAAAGTGATTAGATGGATTGCTCCAATAAGTGAAAATTATGACAGATTCGTTGGAGCAGTTCTTGCAACTGCAAAATATGCATGCCCAGAGGATTCCGGAAGGAATACATTCCAGGCTGGGGTAATGATTGTGAAGAACTATATCAGTCCTATTTAACCACCAGTGACTGTGCAACTGCTAAGGAATTGTTAAAACGTCTTGATGAAGCTCGCAAAGAATGCTGGGAACGAAAAACGGAGAGTTTAGATTTTAATAGGTCAAGCAGAGAGGCATGGAGTCTCTTAAGAAAATTAGGAGGGAGTCGACCACCTATCCGCAAAAGTCCAGAAGTAACACCAGATCAAATTGCAAACAGAGTAACTTCCCTCTCTAGAGCACCCTCATTTAAATCACATAGTAGAATGGTCAAGAAGGAACTTAAAATTCTTGAAAAGAAGGCACCAAGGAGATCAGAGTACTCCAGAGAATTCACCCTATATGAGGTTAATGCAGCCATCAAAGATATTAATACAGGCAAAGCCCTAGGATTTTATGGGATACACCCAGCATTTTTGATCAACTGCGGAATTAAGACTCGTAAATGGCTTACAAACTTCTTTAAAATATCATGCTATCAGGCAATCTACCAAAATCCTTCAAAAGAACAAAAATCATAGCTATACTGAAACCAGGTAAACCAGCGTACAGAGCTACTAGTTGCCGTCCAATTGCACTCCTGAGCTGCTGTTACAAGCTTTTAGAAAGACTTATCCTTAACAGAATTGGTCCAAAGATCCAATGAACAAGCAGGATGTAAGCCTAATAGAAGCTGCACAGATCAAGTTCTTAGTCTAACTACGCATATAGAAGCTGGGTTCCAACAACGCCTTAAAACTTCCGTGGCCTTTGTTGATCTTACAGCTGCCTATGATACGGTGTGGACAGAGGGAGTCCTATACAAATTAGTAAATATTATACCCTGCCAAACCACGATTAGACTTATAAATAGCATGCTGTCTGAGAGATACTTTCGAGTAGACCTCGGTAATCATTTAAGCAGGCAGCAGAAACTTAATAATGGTCTTCCTCAAGGTTCTGTTTTGGCTACAGCGCTGTTTAACTTATATAATTCTGACCTTCCTGTAACAGTATCAAGAAAGTTCATTTATGCAGATGATCTGGCTTTGGCCACTCAACATAAAAGTCTTGAAGCTGGAGAAGCGGTACTTTCTGCTGATTTAACGACAATGCATGAATACTTCATGAAGTGGAGATTAACACCAAACCCAACGAAGACTGAAGTTAGCTGCTTTCATCTTAATAATAGAATGGCTGATGCAAAGTTAAATGTCAACTATAATGGCCAGGCTCTTCATCAAGTTTTTCCGAAATATTTGGGCGTGACTCTGGATAGAACTCCATCATACAGAAGTCATATAGAAAACACCGCAGCAAAGCTGAGATCGCGAAATAACATCATACAGAAGTTGTGCGGAACCTCATGGGGTGCAACAGCTACAACACTACGATGTTCTTCCTTAGGACTCGTCTACTCTGCTGCTGAATACTGTGCTCCAGTATGTCTGAACAGCCCACATGTGGGTAAAATCGATGTCCAGCTAAATGTGGCAATGAAAACAATAACAGGGTGCATAAAGTCTACTCCTCTTCACTGGCTACCGCCTCTAAGTCACATAGCGTCACCAAATCTGCGGAGACAGAACGCCCTCCTAAATGAATAAAAAATTAATTATCAATCTTCAGTTTCCAATCCACTCTGATGTACCTGTACTTAGAAAAAGTCGATTAAAATCCAGACGGCCACCCATTATACTGGCAGAATCGTTACAAGCAATGAATTTCAACATGAACAGAAAATGGTCAGGAATGTGGACTAGTACTGCACATGAGGACTACCAGGCTCTCGTTAGACCAGGTACACAGCCAGTTGGCATGGAACTACCACGACGTGTTTGGAAGACACTTAACAGGCTCCGTACAGGCCATGGCATTTGTGCAGATACCTAGAGCCGGACAAATCTGCTCATTTCCGATCGGGATCGTATGTTGCCTCATGGCCAGTATCGTCCCCCACCAAGCGCAGTCAAGGACAGGTCTCTCCGCTGAATGAGAATCTTAAATCTCGATAATACAGGTACTGAGTGGGAACCTTACGTATCGATAATACCGGAACTCCTTTTTTCTCGGTGTTGTCGACATTATTTATTTAAAGGTAAAAGCAGACTCACTCAAGCCGCTGCACGTGTAAAGTCAAAGCCTTCTGTAATAACTCCGGAATGTAAACCACTATTATGAAAATTATTAATGCATATTGGAAGTGATCATGTTCACGCAGTAGGCTTTATCGTATATCATTTAGATTAATGAAGCTCTTATCTTTGAGATATTTTGTTTTCTTGTTTGACAAATAAATGAATGTCGGATTTGGTTCAAATGTCTGCATGCATCTTTAATATTTAATAGGATGGCGTTTTGCATCTAACACGCAGGCATTAATTTAAAATTAATATAAACATTTGAAGCCTACTTGACGGGACATTCATGTACCGTATTCAACATCAAATATCTACCCGCCTTTTGTGGCATGGTTCGTAATTCAAGGCCACTGCCACCACCTTACCACTCCTACCCTCAGTTATAAATATACACACACTACTACAGACACCATAATAACTCACGTTGTTAGACAAAGTTGACACACAAGAACACGAAAATGATCACGATGTTGTAGCCCCTAAAGTAAAATAAAACTCAAATAATTGACGTCGCGGAGAAGAGCTGAAAGAAAGTCTCACGTGTATGGCTCATGAATTATTATCCCTACTGACTAGGAATTTGATTTAAAGAATACTTTCAACCTCCTTCTCCACCTTGTAACTGGTTGTTATTCAAGGCAAATATAGTGCCAAAATTATCTACGATGGAGAAAATACACTTGCAAAATATTTCGCTTAAAATGTTCCAACTAATTTCATCTACTAAAAACTCTGATTTTGTGCTTGAAAGCAATACCAGTTTGTGGCACGCGGTTTATTAATCATGTCAGTGCAAACACCTCACTGATTTGTCCATAAATGCCAAAGATATGACCGTTTCAGTGAGAATAGTGCGACGGGAGTTGCACTGACAAGTGAGAACAACTCATTACCGCGGGAATGTCACTTTGTCCGATACTCCGCAGTCTCGTTAGATCACAAGGTAATATCGTTGCTCTCACTATCACCCATGATGCAACGTGTGAGGACGTGCGCAGGGACGCGATTGAAATGGCGGTGGCTTAAGCATAATATGGCAAAGCCATTATGACGAAAGATAAAATCAATCTTATTCTTGAAGGTGAACATTATCTTTTTGTATGCCCGACGACTAGAGAATATTATTCAAACTGGTAGGAGCATTTGAGATAAAGAGAGTCAAGTATCCAACACAAAAGTTTTCACTGTGTACGTTTGTGACATTTTCCCTCGGTATGTAAGAGTCTCAGTGGCTGAATTGGTTACGCGTTGGACTCGTGAATGAAAGGACTGGGACTCGAAACTTGTTAGGGGAAGTAATTTTTTTTCGTTACGTTTTATTGTTTATGTCGACCGCTTTACCAGTATCTTACTACAAAAATGATACGACAGTACACAGTTGCATCACAGGGGCTTTAGTAATATAGCGAGTGCATGAATTTTCAGGTTCGATTACGAGAAAGTTACATAGTGCTTGAATGTGGCATTACACGAAAAAATCTTAATATGTACACGTCAAATATAATTTTCTTTTGCTGAAATTTAATGACCAAAGAATACCGACTGACGATCAAAATCTCCTTCGTTATGTTTTTAGGATGATATGCTCAATATACCTTAAGTAGTCTGTTAATATGATATCGTTGAAGTAGAGTGGATTCTTCCAATTCGCAGACTCCAGTCAACGGAATGAATAAGTTCCATTGAATCCTTACACAACAAGCCTCAGTGCCTTCATGCAGCGCCATATTGCCCAAGCGAAAACGAGCGATGATGTCGAGAATTATCGTTATCGAGCCCACGTTATCGGTAATACCAGTTCCGGAACCAGCATTTCCGTTCTTCATTCTCTTCCAACGAGACCGATCGGAACTCAAGAGCTTTTTGCCCGACTCTACCGAGAACCTCCACCTATGGGGATTGGCGACATCTTCCCAATGTGACTGTGACAGTGAACACCAGACCATCAAACACATTGTAACAGGCTGCAGCAGACGAGCTTATTCTGGAATCCAGAAGATTTCTTTGGAGTGACGGCTTCAGCCCTTCAATGGATTAAAAACTTAGACCTTAAATTGTAAATTTTTAGTATTAGTAAACTATGTACCGTATATTAGTTGCTCTTCAGTTGCCATACGCTAAATAAATAAGTAAATAAATAAATAAATAAATAAATATTCAAGTATACTTTCAATTTTTATTGATTTCATGTTTAATTTCATTTTAATGTAATGATGGTGTATTTTATTTTGTTTTCCAATTTTACGTTCCTTTTACTGACCTACTGACCTATGCGCCATCCAACTAAATTTGTTTTTTTGTTTATTTTCAGCTTTTCACTATTTCAGGTTTCATTCGCAAAACAGCACGTAGACGCATACTTTTTGAACTCACTGTACGTCATCTACCCCTCAAATGTTTTGGTCTAAGAGTTGGAACGGGATATACTCAGCCTCGTGAGGCATATTCCCACTCCCACTTCTCGCCAATGCGGAATGATTCCTACCTTAACGTCACGTTCGCTTCCTTCCCAAATTCACACACCACAATAACACAGGTTATCAAACAAATTATACACGCTCCCAAGTGAACAGGGCCAATGGCCATGATGTCGAAGCCCCTAAATTAAACATCTAAATATGACAGACCTGGGCCACAGATAGGCTAGACCTAGGTTCCGCTTTTGGAAAGGAGGGATGAGTCAGTTCCTTCCATCAATTATTCATTTAGGGGGCGTGGTGGCGAAGTGACAGAGGGGTGGAATACTCACCTTGAGAATCACGTGGTGTCGGATCCGGAGAGAGGACACAGACATGAATTAAAGGGATTGTGATTTTCAAGACATAGCCTTATTCACCTCAAGAAAGTTGTGAAGTCATGCAAACTTCTCTCCCATGTAGTGAGGTTTGAACCGTCTTATGCAGCTGGGAGGAGATTAGATAAGAGCCCCTCACGCTAGCTACCGTGAAATAGGTCACTGTCCTACTTCAAGAGGCACACCTGTACCGGATATTCATTTTATGACAAGAACCATATAAGTTCACTATTCTTCGTCAATTTGATCCAATTCTTATCGTTTTGGAGAGCACCATATCAGGGCATGTCTGTATACAGTTGACTTGGCAGGTATATGTAGTCTTTCCCGGTTCTGCCCAGAAATTGAATTTTGGCGTGAGGGTTGGAACGGAGTACACTTCGCCATTTGAGACAAAACTGAGAAGAGATGGATTAGGTCCTCAAGTCAGCCATTCTAGAAGTGGTTTTTTACTCCAAGCAAATGCCGGGATAGTCCCTAAGTTATAAATAATAATATCGTATGGCCTCGGGTGCCGGGTGCAAGCTTTTAGTTATTAGACGCCCAGAGGTCAGCTTGCATGTCAAATTTTGTTGTTCCTTGGAGCGCTATGAAAGTCAAGAAGGTTAGATATCTAAGCTACTTGACACTAGCGCTTTCTAGTAGAGAAAGGAGGAACTTTTGTGTTGGCGGACACTCCCGAGATTACTTTTGCCATTATGAACACGGCCTACTGAATTCAAATGGGTTCTTTAACATGCCTACAACGTATGACTTGCGTACCGTGATTTTTGTCGCCTTTCAAAAATCAATTATCATGGCCAGGAGCGAACCAGCAAGTTTGGGGGTTGGTAGTCCGACACGATAACCACTCACCCACCTTGGCAACCAAATAATAACTAAGAGGTTGCTACTGTGCTTGCTTCAGACCTGTCACCTGTGTTCTAGTTACTCGGAGTGGAGGATTTTTCTTTCTATGTCTAGGAGTAGGCTACTACTGAAACTACCGTCCCTTCTAGTTATTCGGGGTGGAGGATTTTTCCCAAACCCAGGGTTCAATATTAAACACTGCCAAAAAATGTAATTTTCATCTGAGGTACCTCGGGCTCGAAAGGACATAGCTATACATTCACATCCTTCATCCCTGTCATCCTATAGCCTACGGTATGTATTTTTCCGTGGCTTCTCATTTCTGCTTCTAGCAGATGTTGGGACAGCCTTATTTCCAGCCTTTTTTTCTACTACAGTTTCAGAATACACACATAAGTCGGGCTGGCTGCATGGCTCAGTGGTAACGTTCTCGCTTGCTGGGCCCAAGGTTGCAGGTTCGTATCCTGGCACAGTCAGCTGGCATTTGAGGGTGCGCAAATGCGGGGAGCCGTGTCAGTAGATTAACTGGCACGTTAAAGATCCCCTTCGGAGCAAAATTCCGGAACCCCGGCGTCTCTAAAAGCCAGAGTAGTTAAAGGGACGTAAAACCAATAATATTATTACTACACACATAAGTACACAGGGCTGATGACCTCGTCACAGAGCAGTTGAGGAAGCTTAACATACTGCAGTCAAGCAATACTACATGAATATAATTATCAGGGTTAGGAATTTTAGGTGCAAATTTCAGATGAAAAAAGGGAGGGAAAAGCTGCTCATATAAGTTTTAAAAAGGGGCAAAAGGTGCTGGTTCTTCAACTACTTTTCTCTCTTTTCTATTCTAGTTTATTGAATTTCAAGCAAGTACATCATATCGCACATCAAAAGTAGGAAAAAACATGAAGCTGTTGTACTTTAAGACATTAGGCATCTCTACATTTTTCAAAGTAAGTCTGTTTCTATTAGGAGATTGAATGTCTTTGTAGATGCCAAAGCATCTTTCGGCATCCACAGAAATCAGTGGTGCAAACCTTGTATTCACTCGGAATGGCAACTCTACAGATGTGGCGAATTCCACAATGTCTGGATTCTTCTGAAGACTAGACTGAAGTTTGTCTTTGGCAAAGCCATCTAACTGCTCCCTCACGGAAGTAAAAATATCCCATTATTTTTCCTTTTAGACCTTGTTCTTCTAATAGTTTAATAAGTGCAGTCAGGTACTTGTAACTATATAGTTCTGTCTGCAAATTACACCTTTTCTCTGGTAACAGAAGTTGCTGTGCCATGGAAATTGCACCTGCGTCGGCTGGATCCAAAGAAAGCACAAACTCTCTAATTTTGTTTAAATTCTCACGCAACATAGCAGCACACTCAGTCCAAGATCCCCAGCGAGTAATGACCAGGAAATTTGGAAGGGGCAGACCAGTGGTTTCCCTGTAGGCAACAGCATGATTCGGAGCTTTCCGTACAATCTTCTTCAGGGCAGAGAAGAATTGATTTGCGATGTCGTATTCGTTCCTTATGGATTCACAAGCCCTGTAAAGGGCATGAACCAAGCATGTCACATGCTTTAACTTAGGAAATAAAGGTTTCAATTGTTTAACATCTGAAACCATGTGTGTAGCCTGGTCCGCAATCACAA
Organism: Meconema thalassinum; assembly: GCA_946902985.2. Classification (NCBI taxonomy): domain Eukaryota; kingdom Metazoa; phylum Arthropoda; class Insecta; order Orthoptera; family Tettigoniidae; genus Meconema; species Meconema thalassinum. Next base: position 89,763,302 of record OX336391.1, on the reverse strand, counting down.
GAAGAAGATTTTCAAACTCTATACCAGTAGGCCAGAGTTTTTGGCAAAGTCCATAATTGATTGCATCAGCCTACTGTATTGGCATTGGCTTTCTGCAGCTCATACATTTTTAACAACATGGGATTAACGTTCTCCCCTGCTAGGGGAAAAACTAAAATGTTTAAAACATATCGTTCCATTGAGCCTATGGTTTCATCCACAATGATTCCCACATCACAATCAAGACACTTTCTCCTTGATTCTTTGTATGAATTCTCGGTAAACAGGCTCCATGTAGTTTTTTCTTAAAGTACTCTCATCGGGCATTGACATCTTAGTGTATTTTTCAAGAAATCCCTTGAAGGCTGTATGGTTCACCTTATTGAGTGGAATTCCTGCTTGTGTAAGAGCTGCACATAAATCAATGTTTAATTCCTTCAAATGTTGGCTCATTGAAGAACTCTGTTCGAACGCATTTCGTATTAGAGGTTGCCGTGATATGTTTTGCTTGAGTCTTATTCATTTGATGCTTAGAGCTGGAAATGTGTTGTTTGATACGATATAGCTGGTGTTTTTCATCTTACAAAATTCCTGAATCACAAATAGTAGGCTACATCGCATAAACAGTTCGATCAGTGTCTATGAAATCTTGTTTGAATTCCTGAGCCAGAGCAATAAATCGGGCACTGGACACCTTTGGCACGGTAAAATCTAGAAGTATACTCGTTTAGTAACGTAACAAAGTGCTAACACCAATTCACTTGCTAACTTAATGCGACTATCACACAATTCACTCTTGAGCTCACTCACTCACTCACTCACTCACTTGCTGTCCACACTCTCTTATAGGGGTCACTTGGGGTAAAATGGGTATAGTGGGGTGAAACTGGTATAAACAACATTTCATTTAATAAATCCTAAACTATTGACAAAATGCACCAGTAAAAAATAGCATATGTTTATGCCATGATTGTATGTTATATCATGCTAAAAGCTGGTTGGCAACATTAATAATGGCTTCTCAAAAAATAAAAGTTGTTATTGCCATGTGTCAGTGTAAATGAAACAAGAAGATAGAAGTCATTGTGAAAAGTGAACCTGATAAGATTGAAGCTTCAAATCTAGGTATGTTATACATTACATATGTCTATTTCAAGCTTTCATTAATTTCAGATTTTTATGTGTGATAGTTTCTATGTTATTAACTATTTAAAAACTTGGGGTAAAATGGGTATAATGATGTTGCCGTCAGGACGGGATTTATTTTCAGGACAACCATTCATTTTTCAGGATGCTTCAGCACCTTGCCATGGTGCAAAGGTGGTGAAAGACTTCCTAAGTAAGCATGGAAATGTCACAGCACTGTCTTGGCCTGACAATTCACCAGATCTTAATCCCACAGAAGATGTGTGGATGATATTGAACAAGAAAATAAGAGAAAGGAAGCCCAGAACAAAACTGCAAATGATCGAGACGATTGTAAACATCTGGTATCATGGGAGATTTTACAAATTTGTGTAACTGCATCTGCCACAAATTGTAGATCACTATTATAGTTTATGCGTTGTGCTTTCTTCGCCTAAATCCATGAGCCATTTTTAATTTGTAGCCAAATATATGACTTTTTAATTCTTTTTCGTGTCTTCTTTGTACCTACATTACCCATATCCAGGGGTAAAAAGAGTAGGCTATAATAATTGCTAATGCTATGTTTTACTTTAAAAATGTGTACTATACCAGTTTTCCCACATCCATTTTAACTTTTTTTTTTAATAATTAATAACATAGAAACTATCACACATAAAAATCTGAAATTAATGCAAGCTTGAAATAGGTTAGACATAATTGTGTAGCCTAATGTATACATACCTACATTACACATATTCAGGGGTAAAACGAGTATAATACTTGTTTTACTTTAAAAAATGTGTACTATACCAGTTTTCCCCCATCCATGGGGTAAAATGGGTATAGTGTAAAAATGGTAATAATGTCTATACTGTGTGGTCAATCAACTTATAACATGCATAAACCTATTCTAGAAAGTCACAATGTTGAGTTGGAACAAAATTTAAAAATGCAATGTTTGATTGGAATTCATTATAAAAGATCAAAGATAAAAAGAAGTAATTTTATATCCATTTTACCCCCAACTGACCCTAACACCGCGACAATTACCAGAATGTTCTCATTCATCCTGAAACTGCAGTCTCAGCGATTTCTAGAAGCTTCGAGCAGAACCCAGTCTCAATTCATGGAACTGCGCGGGTCTGGTTGCTGACATCTGTCAGTCACCAGCCTCCGCCTTGTACCCGTTCGTCCTGGGGATGCGATGACCCATCTGCTATTACATCGCATTCCTGGATTTCCAGGACAGACCGGAGTTAAATGAACACCTAGTCAAATAAGGAATGTGTCGGAAATTCAGTTGAAATATCTCAAAAGCAGAGGGTAACACGAGATAAAGTATCTCCAGGGTCGTTACGGGTTTAAATTTAATAAAAATATACAAATATCAATGGGCGCCATCAACTGAATCCCTAGCAAACCACATCCTTCCTGGTTAAGCCTTAATTAAGACAAGGAAAGAAAAAGGAAAATCACATCATCATCAGATCATAACTAAGATAAAAACAAATTTATTCAACTTTGATAGTCAGACAGACATATTAAACACTCATCCTACCTGAGAGCATGGTCGAATGCCAACGTTAAATTGTCATTGTCCAGAAAATCGAACCATCTCCATTCTACTCAAAGTGTATTTAATCCACATAAAATAGGAAAAATTTCTAAAGTTCTCTTGGGTTCTCAGGATCACCGTAGCACTATGTCTTTGCGTCACTGACATTCGTGATAACTGAGACCTAATTTATCTTTAAATTAACATCATGAATGTGGATGTAAAAAAAATATTATTAATCTGTCTAAACACACATATTATAAACACATATTTAAATATCACATAATTTATAGCTTGCATGGCATTATTCAAATGCTGAATATGTTAGTAAAATGCTCCTAAACGTCGAATAACTAATTTACACAATTTACACTGTCATTAATCATTGCTTATTTGTGAATCACAGAAAATCCACTATTCATTGGTTATAATCATCATCATCATCAAAATTAATCGTTTAATTCATCAACACAAGTTGCAATTCTTCAAATCATTTCTCAAATAAATTTATTTAAATCCATTTAAATGTATTAATCATCAGCTTCTTTATTTAATTATCACCTTCCAATTTAGTTATTCATCATCTATTCAATCATCTATTAATTTACTTAAGTCAGCTTATTTATTCAATCTTTAATTCATCCATTTATTTAATTCATTGATATATTCCAAAATTTAATTTATCAATTTATTTAAATTTTATTCATCTGGTTATTTAGATTTTTATTATTTTATCTAGTCATTCTGATTTTTATTTCATTAGGTCAGATCATTAATATGCTTAAATTTCAGATTATTATTTCATTAATTATTATTATCAGAAAATCTTGTATTATCAACATAATTTATTTGTTTAATTTCCTAACAAATTGTTTAATATGGTTTATAGAACGTTGTCTTACAGTTTTATCACTTCCAAGTTATATCTCGTATTTAATTATCATGCCAAAAAATATTATTGCCTTCACAAATTCACGTTGGATCTCACTATCCACAACTACATTATATATTTTCACTTTATCAAATATCACATTTGAATACCACAATTATTCCACAAACTCCATAAATATTCAGCGCACAGCATGAATCTCTAAATTATGCTAGACTGGGTTCGACAACCTCATGTCAGCTTCAAAATACATTAGCAATATTGCAACTTCCACTTGGCAACTTCCACAAAATGCCTATCACAAACTTCACTTAATCACGTTGCATGATCTACAAAAATACATAACTGGCTTCAAATTATCAACGCACACAATCTCCAATAACTGTAATTAATCTGATCACATCTATACAACTTCTCAAACAATTAGGAAAAATATTACCTTAGTAATCGTAATCAAATTCAAAGTCTGCTTTCAAATAGCATAAATTCTCTTTAAAATTCTCATAATTCACTTCACAGAAAAACACCAATGTGCTATAATCTCTCACATCGAAATATGCAATACTGATCTGCCTTAAAATAAATCTGACCATTAATGATTCATCTTATAAGATTCAATTACTTTAAATCCTTCTCAAATGTATCAAATTCAATCATAAAAATTATCAAAAGCATCAGCTGTATCAGCTGTTAAATTGAAAGTACTCTCAAAAGAGTATAGCAACAAAATATTGGATTGGCAAACAAGAATAACAAAATGTAACCCTGCTGACATGTATTTTTAATTTATTTAACAAAATTCGACTGATATGTGACTAGTAGTTCCTTGTTTGATCCTCTTACAGTCTCAAGTACACTCGGATGATAAAAATGAGTTCCTCAATGGCAAGTAAGATGGGTAACCACCACACGATCGTATAAATACGAAAGGCCTTGCCCCGTCGTCTAACATGATAATGCCCTGAACGATGGGTAAAGATGTGTACCACCACGCAATCGTATAAATACGAAAGGCCCCATCTCGTCGTCTCATGAGTGAATGTACCAGATGGGAATCAACAAGTCTCTAGTTGTCATATAAAAGCGATATTCATTCACTTGAGTGAATAACATCTTAATATCTCCAAACAATCCAATGGAAAAAATCCCTACTGATGAATAATACACACTCGCTAGTATGCAATGAACTGACGAAGTAATTTAAATAATCCAATTGCAGATCACGAGTTCGAAATACTCGTCACAAAAAATAACTATCCAGGAAAACTATCCTTACTGCAAAATGTCTAAAAGACCAAACATCTGCTTAATAAAGCCAACCAATGGTGAGAATTTAGTATAATGGTGCCTGCCATATCATATGGTAACGCCATATTCTAGCAAAACTTGGAGCAAATAATGTTTAAGCCATGTCTAAATAATCGTATAACTCCTACTAGAAAAATATATACATGTATGCCCAGTGTTCATGAAAATATTATATTAGAAAGTCATAACTCTTACAGTACCTTCTCATATCAGCTGTCATTATATTTCAAAGATCGTCGATTATTTGTGTGTAATAAATTTCTCGAAAGATCGACGTGAATATCGTTTCACCCACGCGATAACGATCACCTTCATATCCCAAGTGAATCAGCTGTTAGACCTCCTCTTCTTCAGGAATCGAATCCATCGCTCCGTGGTGCCATCGCGTCTCTGTCTTCGTTTACTCCGACATGATGAACTGCATGTTATCCATAGCAGATACCGTCCAAAACCTTACGTAAAAGTTCATAAAAGCAGCGTACCCCATATTCCTCTTCTATGTTACGCCACTGTCCCATACAATGTTCGGTTCGCTTGTTAAAAGTTCAATCTCTACAGCGGTTAAGTTTCACTTGTAGAAAATAAATTTTATTTATGAGAGTGTATAAGTTTTTGAAACACCCTGTAGCTGTGTTCGTACTCGATATTTTATGACAATTCATGAAAAAAGAATGCTATTATTGCACATGCCAATGTTCATAAGTGCATATAATTGTAACAGTTCGTTTGCTTAAAAGCGTTAATGTTGTTTGGACCCCATGGTCGCTCTACATATTCCGTTATGAAATGCATAATCGTAATGTCATTTGAATGTCTAAGTTCATAATTGCAGTATATTGTAACTATCTGCCTGCACAATTCTATTACTGAATACAAGTCCCAACTCAATGTTGTAACTGAATGTTGAAATGGAGTTCAGCTTCTTTAATGTTGCCTGCGTATAAAAGTCGGAACTAGCCCGCTCTGATCTACTGCACTGTTCCAGAATGAACTATGCTTAAAGCCGGCCTCGCCATGCCGCTTTGCTATACTGTTCTGTGTTATAAAATGCAGCTCGAAATAAAGTTCTCAAACTCGTATTACAATGCTGTTCTGAACCCCGGTTTTTTCTCCTCCGTACACGGCCCGTACAGCCTGCCGCTTAACCGGTCTTCTCGCCGTCTGCCCTGCGTTGCTCGCCTTGGCTCAATGACCTACTTCCTGCTCTCTGCTTGGTTAAGTAATACTGTCGCCTTCGCTTTACGTAACAAGTGCTGTTCACCGCTCGACTATACCGTACGCTCTGCGCATGTGTACCACTTCAGCTCGCTGGCTGAACTCGACTGATGTCTCTAAACTGCATTGACCAGCTCCTACCTGGCGCGGTCACGTGATTCTCTCCCACTTTCTGCTGTCGTGCGTCACAAATTTAATCTCGACCACCTTCATCTCGGCTATTAAGTCATACAATAACTTAAGGGATTATCTGTCTTTCTTCAAGTTATTATCATATATAATGCTTGTTATTTCTTCTCTTCTGAGATGATTAAATACTATGTTCCATTTAGATCTTAATAAAACTTTAATATTCCTCCCATAATTCCATCTGTTTGACTGGCAGTGCCTTCTTGATCCTTGGCCTTCTACGTCATTTCCTAATATTCTCCTCTACTCGATGTGAGCGCTATCTTTACAATTTTTCCCATAAATCTCAACTACGGCTTAATGTCAGCTGGCGTAGCCGATAGCCTCAACTAGGTATCGGGTACATCTCTCCCGTACATCTCCTTTTTTATCAGGCTTGAGAAAAAAAATACTCTCTCAGGCATTCTATACACAACATATGTACACGATAGCTCTACAATCCTCTTACTCAGCATAATGATACTTTCTAATGCTAGCTGCGTTAATAGTCCCCACAACTTCATTAGTATCCATTCCCTCGATGTACTATATCTCCTTAAATTAGATCCTCGTCCTTTGACTTGCTCTCAACAATGATGATGGATTCCCAATGATTAGTATTCTGCTTCTGCATTACTTTGTCGTTTATTTCTTCCTTCGCCACTCGTGCTTGCTCGATTAACATCTCTAGTTATCTCTTCGGGTGGTGCACTAGGCTGTCTACTTTCTTGCCTTGATCTTCCATATTCTCGATTGTCTTGTCTTTCATTTGGATCATTTCTTCTGCTATCCTGCCTATCGTTCTGATTAGATTGCAGACCTTGTTTCCAGTTGTATCGACCTCGATATCTATTATTGTACCTATTCCTATTCTGGTATCTGGAATTCTGATCATAGTTCCTGTATCTACTGTTTCTTGCGTCCTGATCGTATGGCCTCTCGTATGGTCCTCGATATCGATCATTTCCGCGAACGTTGTGAATATTACTCCTATTCCCTTCGTTCCTTCTGTTTCCCCAGGAATCTCTCCTATCAGTCTGTGCTGCGTTATCGACAACTACTGCATTCACCTCTTGCGTATTTCCATTCTCGTTCCGTGCAGTTCTGGGTGTGATTTGAGCGCTTGTATAGTCTAATCGTCATAAGATATCGTCATAGTGCTCAAGTGTGTTCGCTCCCGATGCTATGAGTGATCGTTGTTTTTTAGTTATTGTTGTTTTAAAGGGCGGAACTACGAGGTCATCTGCCCCTCTTAACACAGATTAAAGAATACAAATTTTGAATTGAATTTAAAATTTTGAGGTGGACATCTAAATTTAAAAAGACCAAAAATTAATAAAACAAAAACAAACAATTAAATAAATAAATAAAAAAATTATAAACATAAACAAAAATTACGGAAAAAACAAAACATTATCATTCAAAAACGAACAAGTCGTTGAGTCAAAGTTCACTGGAAAATTTAGATTGCTGGCCCTAACCCACTCTCACTTATAAAGCGGATAACGCGATCAGCAGCCACCGCGGCATCGGCTAATATAAGTTTGAGTGTCGTCTGCAAACCAAGGTTTCTTCGTAAGTCAGCAAGATCCACACACTCGGTGAAAATGTGGGCCACGGTGAAAACGGCTCCACAGGTACAAAGTGGGGGGTCTTCCCTTCTCATTAGGTACGAGTGGGTGGATCTTGTATGACCTATCCTTAGCCTAAACAAAATGACGGACTCTCTCCGGGCCCGGAAGGAGCTCCGCCAAACGCGAGTAGTTCCCTTGATCGCTCTCAGTTTACTGGGCAGTGGGTCAGCTAGCCACTGACTCTCCCAAAAAGCCAGAACTTGTAGGCGTAACTGAGAGCGAATATCTCTAGCGGGTACCTCCATTGGTCGAGGTGGTAGTGATACCGCCTCTTTTGCAGCTTGATCTGCTAACTCATTTCCCGCAATTCCCATGTGGCTTGGAAGCCACAGAAAGGTGATTCGAGTGTCAGCGTGGCACAGCCCGGCTAGTAGGTCGTGGATTCGCTGCACTAGGGGGTGTTGCGGGAAACATGTAGCAATTGACTGCAACGAACTCAAAGAGTCGGTACACACGAGAAAGTGGATTCGAGCATCCTGTAGTGCAAACTGCAGAGCTTCATAGATGGCAACGAGCTCCGCAGTAAACACACTACAGGCCTCAGGCAAAGAGATCTTGGTATTTGCACCATCAATAACGTAAGCACAACCCACCTTCTCGTCCACCTTCGAACCATCCGTGTATAGAATGCCAGCGTCCGGAAATTGGTGAACTATGCTGTGGAACTGCCTCCGGTAAACGGAGGCATCCGTGTTCACCTTAGGACCTCGGTGCAGATCTAACCGAATTTCCGGACGCGGGACTTGCCACGGAGGCACCTCGCTAGATGTCCGGATCATACAGGGACCTACAGCCACTCCTATTTCGGTACACGAGCTATCAAGTCTAATACCAACCGGCCGAGTGGCACGAGGCCGGTTGGCGTACCCCTGGTGGTTTTGGGTACCGAAGAGAGCTTGATAGGTCGGGTGTTGCGGCATTTGACGCACATTGGCAGCATATGCTAACAGCATATGTTGGCGTCTATAATTTAAAGGTGGAGCACCCGATTCGGCGAGTAGGCTGGGTATCGGGCTGGTCCGGAAGGCACCGGTAGCCAGCCTAACGCCACTATGGTGGATACTGTCCAGCATTTTCAAGGTTGCCGGCCTTGCTGAACCGTATGCCGCAGAACCATAGTCTAGCCGGGACAGGACGAGGGCTTGGTAGAACCGTAGCAGCACCGCACGGTCAGCCCCCCACGTAGTGCCACTAAGAAACCTGAGCATGTTCAGTTTCCTGAGACATGTCATTTTCAATTGCCGTATATGGTGCTGCCACGTTAACTTGCTGTCAAAATGGAGCCCCAGGAAGCGATAAGTGTCAACCAACGGCAACGCAGCATCCCTGAGATGTAGTTCAGGGTGTAAATGTAGCCTCCGTAGCCGACAAAAATGGACGACGGAGGTTTTCGCTGCTGAAAAACGAAAACCCCGGTCGTGAGCCCACCTGTCGACCCGGTTGATGGCTAGCTGCAATTGCCGTTCCACGACTGCCATACTTCCAGAGCTGTAATGCAGAGCTAAATCGTCTACATACAGCGATGGAACTACCGCGGACCCGGCGGCGGCAACAATGCCATTAATGGCAATCGCGAACAAGGTGACACTCAGCACTGAACCCTGAGGAACTCCATTTTCTTGGGTATAGTACTGCGATAATGTCCTACCGACCCTTACACGGAAGAGTCGGACGGACATGAAATTCGCAATGAAAGTCGGTAAGTTACCACGGAGTCCCCACTTGTGAAGGGTGGAAAGGATCCCGTAGCGCCATGTGGTGTCGTAGGCTTTCTCGAGGTCAAAGAAAACCGTGACTAGGTGCTGCTTCCGGAAAAGAGCCTCCTGTATGGCGCTCTCAAGTCGCACCAGATGGTCAGTGGTGGACCTATGAGAGCGAAATCCACATTGGTACTCAGACAGGAGACCTTTATCCTCCAAGAACCACACCAGTCGACGGTTCACCATCTTTTCGAGCAGCTTACATAGGCCATTTGTCAAACAAATGGGCCTATAGCTGCTTACAAACTTGGGATCCTTTCCAGCCTTAGGAATCGGTATCACGATCCCCTCTCGCCATTGAGATGGAAACTCCCCTTCAATCCATATACGATTGAAGAGGATCAACAGTTCTTTCATACTGGATTCGCACAGATGTTTTAACATTTGATTATGTATGTTATCCGGTCCAGGAGCCGTATCCCTGCACAGTGCAAGCGCACTGCGCAGTTCCCATTCAGAGAATGGTACATTATAGGACTCCGAAGCAGCAGTGGCAAAGGACAAGGGGTGAGTCTCTGCCTCCCGCTTCAGAGTCAGAAATGTAGGATCGTAACTCCCGGAGCAGGATACATCGGAGAAGTGCGAGCCAATGCTGTTGGCAATGGCGAGATGGTCCGTGATGATGTCCCCATTGATGGACACTCCGGGTATCGATAGTGATGTCGGGAGTCCGGAGATCCGACGAAGCTTAGTCCACACTTGAGATGAAGGAGTATGCGCCGTCATGGACGACACATACTTTTCCCACGTCGTTTTCTTACTCTCCCGAATCAGATATCGGGCTCTAGCACGCATCCTTCTGAAGGTGATAAGGTTGGCCATAGTGTTTTGCCTCCGATAGCATTTGAAAGCACGTCGACGATCTTTAATGGCTGCTGCAATCTCGGCTGTCCACCAAGGGACAAGCTTCCGGCGTGAGTTGCCGGATGAGGAAGGTATTGTTTCCTCAGCAGCAGTCAAAATACCATTCGTTATGTGAATGGTATGATCGTCGACACTCTCAAAGGTATCTTCGGCAAACACCGCACGTGCCGTGAAAGTTGGCCAATCAGCCCGACGGAGAAGCCATCGACTTGGTAACTCGATGGCTCTCTGGTTCGGAAGAGTAACGATAATTGGAAAATGGTCACTATTACAAAGGTCATCGTGTACATCCCACTGTAGCAGGGGGATCAGCGCACGACTGCACAGGGTAATATCGATACTTGAATAAGTACCGTGTGCAATAGAGAAGTGCGTAGGCTCCCCTGTGTTCAACAGACACAGGTCCAGCCGCCTGATCAGCCTCTCAAAATCTCTCCCTTTACCGCTAGTGGTAGCGGAGCCCCAGATGGTGTTGTGGGCATTAACATCTCCCAGAAGGAGAAAAGGAGGGGGGAGCTGAGAGACTAGATCCACCAGCTGGTCGTAATCCGGCTGAGAATCAGGTGGGATGTACACGTTACATACTGTTGCCATTACTGGCAACGAAGTACGAACTGCAACTGCCTCTAACTGAGTACGCAACGGCACCTCTTCACTAAAGAGGCTAGAGTGGACGAGAGTGCAGACGCCACCAGCGGCCACAGCTCCGTCCATCCGGTCTTTAGAGAAGAGTTTGAAGTGACGCATTGTTGTCTCATGTCCAGGACGAAACCTGGATTCCTGAAGACAGACAATGGTTGCCGAAAACGAAGATATTAATTGTCGTAACTCAGCGAGATGAACAGAATAGCTATTACAGTTCCATTGTAATAGTGCCATGGTGTGGACTTAAGTAGAAGTGGGTCTTCTACTTATGCTTGACCGTTTGCCACCCTTCCCCATCTCTAGTTGGAGATGATGGGGCAGGAGAGCACACCTCAATCTCCACATCTCCGTCCGAAGACGAAGAAAATGGAGCGGGCGCTCTCTTGGGTTGCGCACGGTCGTCGTCGGACCTCACGGGTCTCGCCCTTGGGGAAGAGCGAGAGCGGTGTCGAGGGACTTTCTCCCGGTCCGAAGACTGGGTGTCTGTCCCCGACACGCCCCGAAGAGACTTCTTCTTGGATCGGCGCCGACGTGTGTTTGGGGAAGTAGATGGTCCCTTCCCCACAGACGCCGGGTCCTTATAAAACAAGGTCGCTCCTGCTGGCACCGCTCCACTGGTAGTGGTGGGAGCGGGATGGCTAGCAGATACGTGAGCAGCCCTGCCTTTAGGAGAGGAAGAGAAACGGCGCTGAACCGCTCCCCTCTCCTCCGCCGATCTATTTTCTTTTCTATAGGGGAGTTCCTCCATACGGACGGGCTTGGCTTCAGCAGGCTTCGCTCCCTTGGTGGTAGTGGGAGCGGAAAGGCCAGCAGAGAGAGTAGCCACCCCGTCAGCAGGAGGGCGAGAGAGACGGCGACGAACCGTCTCCCTCTTCTCCACTATCTTTGTCTTATCAGATGGGCTGGATGACGATCCAGCCCCGGTCGCAGAAGTCTTCTTTGCCTCGTTGGCAGGGGAAGACTTCTTCTCCGACCGTTTCGGAGAGGAAGATGACTTCTTCTCCGATTGCGCCGGTTTAGATGGTATAACCGGCGCCTTTTTCACAATGGCCGAAGAAGGTTGTTTAACCTTCTTCGGGCTGACAGGTCTCGCTTGGACAGCGAGGGGAGACTTTACGATCTCAGAGAAGTTCGTCGTCGAGGGTACAGCACGGGGAACGAAAGTGGCAGGGGTGATAGGTGGCGTCACCTTAGCCGCGAAAGATACCGGAAATTCGGGTGCAGTCATATCACGGTATCTCTTTCGAGCGTCGTGATATGAAAGCCGATCCAATGTTCTGATTTCTTGGATCTTGGCTTCCTTGCAGAACTCAGGGCACTGCTTCGACCGCGGAGAGTGACTTCCTTGGCAGTTAGGACACGTCGGGGGAGGCGTACACCCCACACCGTCATGTGTCCCCTTGCCACACTCTCTACACACCGCCTTGGCAGTGCACCTGGCAGAAACATGACCGAATTTCTGGCAATTGTAGCAGCGCATAGGTGGAGGGATGTACGGTCTAACGTCGCAATGGTACGACGTGACCTTCACCTGCCTAGGCACTACATCACCCTCAAAATGAAGAATGAAAGCGCCAGTATCGACGCTATCATTTCCAATTTTCCGGGTGATGCGCCTAATCCTGGTGACGCCTCGCTTCCCCAGATCCCGCATCAATTCCGCGTCGCTGTTTAAAATGAGGTCGCGATGGAATATAACTCCACGGACCTCATTTAGCGTATCGTGCTTCTCAACCTTAACGGGAATTTCGCCGAAATGCGTGCATTCCAGCAACGCTTCGGTTTGCTGCCGGTCAACGGTATGCAGCAGGAGCTGCCCGTTCCGGAGCTTGGAAATCCCGTTAAGGTCGCGATATTTCCCCTCGATTTCCTCTGAAAATAGGATCGATTTTACCTGTTTAAAATCTCCCCCGTCTGTCCTGGTAGCTACCAGGTAGCGAGGAGACCTGTCAACAGGGAACTTCTTATTAAATGCCTCATCCCAAGGCGTATACACCTTGGGATTCGGTCTACACTCCAGAGACGGCTTTTTAAGGGTGCCACCCTGTACAGGTGTCCGTGATCGTTTACTACGCATCCCGGACGAAATCCTCCCCGAATACTGCCCACTCCGAACGGGGGCTATCACTGTGGGCGCCACCCAGCCAAGGCAATACCTACCTGGCATAGCAGATATTGCCCGGGGTCCCAGTGCCTCAAACAGGCACTTCCCCCTCGGCATGCACAGGATTTATTCAGCTCCAGTATTCGGCCATGCAGGGACCTTCGTTGTAAGGCGGATACTACTGTAGGGTACATGGCGCACCCACCTGACGGGATGGGGCATACCGTCTAGGCTTTCTGGCCAGATGGCCAAGCTGGTGGCCCTTCCCCTAACAGCACGCATGTTTATTTCTATTGGTCAAACCAGAGCTGGGACCAGAAAACCAAAATTGACCTTTATAAGGCCCCCTCTAAGTCGCCTTTTACGACAGGCAGGGGATACCGTGGATGAATTCTGCCCTCCCCATCCACAGGGGGTCTGAACAAATCAAAACTGGCAAGTTATTCGGCCATGTCGGCCCTATTAGTCGCCTCCTACGACAGGCAGGGCAGAGTGATCGTTGTACCTCAATTGGCAACTGTCTTGCTATAGCTTGCAAAAGCTCTTCTTCTGGCAATGGAGGAATCAAAAACTGCAACTTAGCCAATTGCGAAGTAAAGTAATTAGCATAATGCGTTGGATGTGACTTAGAGTAACGCTTCGAATACATTTCTGCTCTTACGTTCAGCTGATCCTCTGCACTCCAAAATCTCCTTAAGAATGCTATGGCAAATTGTTCCATATTCGCAAAATTGCTCCTGAATGCGCGAAACCAAGTTAACGCAGGCCCGTCTAAGGCGCGTTCGACTTTCCTTAGTTCTCTTTCCTTGGCTACTCTATGTTCCGCCATATAATCGCGAATATCCCTCAGAAATTCGACTGGTGTGACTCCTGTGTTTCCTGAAAACTTCCTTGGTTTGTCGTCCAAATTTTTGATGATGGTCACTGATTGTTCACTCGTACCAAACGTACTCCTATTCGAATTCGGATTATCATGAGGGGTTGAACTAGCCCTTTCGAATGTTACATTCTGTTGCGTTTGACGGTCTCCTCCCACGCTAACCTCTTCACTGTTCATACTGCGGTCTATCGGTGTCTGATTCATCGATACCTCCCCCGTTGTAACATTTTGACTTGTGAAACTATCTATTATGGATCCTATTTTAGTCATCATATCTTCTGTTCGTTTTTCTACCGTTTTGACCTGAGTCTTCAAATCATCTAACGACGTAACATTCTGCGTTCTGTTACTCTCTTCCAAATCGTTCTTTAATTTGTCTATCTTGTCTTCGCATGTGGTCTTTACTGACGCGACATGTTCCTTTAACTAATCAACATCTGTCCTAAACTGAGTTGAATCTATCTTCATCGCTTCCTTATTCTCAGTAAATCTCGCTTCCAAGTTCGCCATGCCTGCGATTAATTTCTCATCCAACCCTGCACGTTTTTCTTTTGCTTCGGCATCGACCTCACTATACCGTTCTTCCACTATTGCACCGACTCTATTTTTAAATAAAGCTAAGTTTTCATTAACTTTCTGCTCTATATCATCATCAATTTTCCTAGTGTCTATCTGCAATTGGTTTTCTAAGGATTTTAAGTTAGAATTAACCTCTCCTAAGACTTCCTCTTTAACGGTCCCAATTACTGACTTTAAACCTTTAATTTCATTACCTAGATTCATTTCTAGACCTTTGATTTTAGTTTCGAAAGATACTTCAGTATACCACTCTTGTATTTTGCCTACATCTGCCACTAAACCATCAATGTCGAATCTCAACTTCGATACATCCGATTTAATGTCTTTCTGAATAGACATAACATCTGTTTTTAAATTAAGAATATTTTCTTCTTCTCTAATCTCTAAATCAATAATATTCTTTCTTAACATTTGCACATTTTCCTCTCCTTTCATTTCTACTGCTTTTATATCTAATTGTAAAGCTTTAAAGATTTCATCATTCTTTAACGTTAATCTATTCTCCAAACTAGTTAAAATGTTTTTCAACTCTGTGTTATTTTCTTCACTACGAGCTTGTAATCTAGTTTCTAATAATTTAAAACTATCCTTCAAGTTAGTTTCATTAGCTTTCAAATTGCTTTCAGTACTGGTCTGTAATCTGGTCTCTAATGATTTTAAATTTTCTTCATTGCTAGCCTGTAATGATTTTAATTCATCTCTACTATTTGACTGTAATCTATCTTCCAATAATTTCAATTCATCTTTACTATTTGACTGTAACCTAGTCTCTAATGACTTTAAATTATCTTCATTACTAGTCTGTAATAATTTTACATTTTCTTTACATCTAGCTTCTAACCTAGCTTCCGACTCATTTATTTGCTCTTTAACTTCTGTTTCCATTTTAGAAATAGTTACTGAAATACTAGACATGCCATTCTGTAACTCTCCTAACACCTTAGCTAAATCTTCCGGTAACATAATTATATTTTTCAATGAACGTTTTATTCAGAGACGTTAGACAACAACACATCACAATGTATCAATTCCTGCATTCACTTGGGTATAAGAAAAATGACTTATAACTTAACATGATATAACACTAATATGATTAACATGATCACTGGAATGGGCATACAAGTATATTGTCTGACTAAGTTTAATACATTTTATAACATCATTAAATGAAATTGAGATCAATCTCTCCGTAATCCAAATCTGATGTGATTCCATAGAATAAACAAAATCAAAGCCCCACAGATGGGTAAAGCCAATTCTCCCTCTCTCTCTCTGTACCCGTTCGTCCTGGGGATGCGATGACCCATCTGCTATTACATCGCATTCCTGGATTTCCAGGACAGACCGGAGTTAAATGAACACCTAGTCAAATAAGGAATGTGTCGGAAATTCAGTTGAAATATCTCAAAAGCAGAGGGTAACACGAGATAAAGTATCTCCAGGGTCGTTACGGGTTTAAATTTAATTTAAAAAATACAAATATCAATGGGCGCCATCAACTGAATCCCTAGCAAACCACATCCTTCCTGGTTAAGCCTTAATTAAGACAAGGAAAGAAAAAGGAAAATCACATCATCATCAGATCATAACTAAGATAAAAACAAATTTATTCAACTTTGATAGTCAGACAGACATATTAAACACTCATCCTACCTGAGAGCATGGTCGAATGCCAACGTTAAATTGTCATTGTCCAGAAAATCGAACCATCTCCATTCTACTCAAAGTGTATTTAATCCACATATAATAGGAAAAATTTCTAAAGTTCTCTTGGTTTCTCAGGATCACCGTAGCACTATGTCTTTGCGTCACTGACATTCGTGATAACTGAGACCTAATTTCTCTTTAAATTAACATCATGAATGTGGATGTAAAAAAATATTATTAATCTGTCTAAACACACATATTATAAACACATATTTAAATATCACATAATTTATAGCTTGCATGGCATTATTCAAATGCTGAATATGTTAGTAAAATGCTCCTAAACATCGAATAACTAATTTACACTATTTACACTGTCATTAATCATTGCTTATTTGTGAATCACAGAAAATCCACTATTCATTGGTTATAATCATCATCATCATCATCAAAATTAATTGTTTAATTCATCAACACAAGTTGCAATTCTTCAAATCATTTCTCAAATAAATTTATTTAAATCCATTTAAATTTATTAATCATCAGCTTCTTTATTTAATTATCACCTTCCAATTTAGTTATTCATCATCTATTCAATCATCTATTAATTTACTTAAGTTAGCTTATTTATTCAATCTTTAATTCATCCATTTATTTAATTCATTGATATATTCCAAAATTTAATTTATCAATTTATTTAAATTTTATTCATCTGGTTATTTAGATTTTTATTATTTTATCTAGTCATTCTGATTTTTATTTCATTAGGTCAGATCATTAATATGCTTAAATTTCAGATTATTATTTCATTAATTATTATTATCAGAAAATCTTGTATTATCAACATAATTTATTTGTTTAATTTCCTAACAAATTGTTTAATATGGTTTATAGAACGTTGTCTTACAGTTTTATCACTTCCAAGTTATATCTCGTATTTAATTATCATGCCAAAAAATATTATTGCCTTCACAAATTCACGTTGGATCTCACTATCCACAACTACATTATATATTTTCACTTTATCAAATATCACATTTGAATACCACAATTATTCCACAAACTCCATAAATATTCAGCGCACAGCATGAATCTCTAAATTATGCTAGACTGGGTTCGACAACCTCATGTCTGCTTCAAAATACATTAGCAATATTGCAACTTCCACTTGGCAACTTCCACAAAATGCCTATCACAAACTTCACTTAATCACGTTGCATGATCTACAAAAATACATAACTAGCTTCAAATTATCAACGCACACAATCTCCAATAACTGTAATTAATCTGATCACATCTAGACAACTTCTCAAACAATTAGGAAAAATATTACCTTAGTAATCGTAATCAAATTCAAAGTCTGCTTTCAAATAGCATAAATTCTCTTTAAAATTCTCATAATTCACTTCACAGAAAAACACCAATGTGCTATAATCTCTCACATCGAAATATGCAATACTGATCTGCCTTAAAATAAATCTGACCATTAATGATTCATCTTATAAGATTCAATTACTTTAAATCCTTCTCAAATGTATCAAATTCAATCATAAAAATTATCAAAAGCATCAGCTGTATCAGCTGTTAAATTGAAAGTACTCTCAATAGAGTATAGCAACAAAATATTGGATTGGCAAACAAGAATAACAAAATGTAACCCTGCTGACATGTATTTTTAATTTATTTAACAAAATTCGACTGATATGTGACTAGTAGTTCCTTGTTTGATCCTCTTACAGTCTCAAGTACACTCGGATGATAAAAATGAGTTCCTCAATGGCAAGTAAGATCAGTAACCACCACACGATCGTATAAATACGAAAGGCCTTGCCCCGTCGTCTAACATGATAATGCCCTGAACGATGGGTAAAGATGTGTACCACCACGCAATCGTATAAATACGAAAGGCCCCATCTCGTCGTCTCATGAGTGAATGTACCAGATGGGAATCAACAAGTCTCTAGTTGTCATATAAAAGCGATATTCATTCACTTGAGTGAATAACATCTTAATATCTCCAAACAATCCAATGGAAAAAATCCCTACTGATGAATAATACACACTCGCTAGTATGCAATGAACTGACGAAGTAATTTAAATAATCCATTTGCAGATCACGAGTTCGAAATACTCGTCACAAAAAAATAACTATCCAGGAAAACTATCCTTACTGCAAAATGTCTAAAAGACCAAACATCTGCTTAATAAAGCCAACCAATGGTGAGAATTTCGTATAATGGTGCCTGCCATATCATATGGTAACGTCATATTCTAACAAAACTTGGAGCAAATAATGTTTAAGCCATGTCTAAATAATCGTATAACTCCTACTAGAAAAATATATACATGTATGCCCAGTGTTCATGAAAATATTATATTAGAAAGTCATAACTCTTACAGTACCTTCTCATATCAGCTGTCATTATATTTCAAAGATCGTCGATTATTTGTGTGTAATAAATTTCTCGAAAGATCGACGTGAATATCGTTTCACCCACGCGATAACGATCGCCTTCATATCCCAAGTGAATCAGCTGTTAGACCTCCTCTTCTTCAGGAATCGAATCCATCGCTCCGTGGTGCCATCGCGTCTCTGTCTTCGTTTACTCCGACATGATGAACTGCATGTTATCCATAGCGGATACCGTCCAAAACCTTACGTAAAAGTTCATAAAAGCAGCGTACCCCATATTCCTCTTCTATGTTACGCCACTGTCCCATACAATGTTCGGTTCGCTTGTTAAAAGTTCAATCTCTACAGCGGTTAAGTTTCACTTGTAGAAAATAAATTTTATTTATGAGAGTGTATAAGTTTTTGAAACACCCTGTAGCTGTGTTCGTACTCGATATTTTATGACAATTCATGAAAAAAGAATTCTATTATTGCACATGCCAATGTTCATAAGTGCATATAATTGTAACAGTTCGTTTGCTTAAAAGCGTTAATGTTGTTTGGACCCCATGGTCGCTCTACATATTCCGTTATGAAATGCATAATCGTAATGTCATTTGAATGTCTAAGTTCATAATTGCAGTATATTGTAACTATCTGCCTGCACAATTCTATTACTGAATACAAGTCCCAACTCAATGTTGTAACTGAATGTTGAAATGGAGTTCAGCTTCTTTAATGTTGCCTGCGTATAAAAGTCGGAACTAGCCCGCTCTGATCTACTGCACTGTTCCAGAATGAACTATGCTTAAAGCCGGCCTCGCCATGCCGCTTTGCTATACTGTTCTGTGTTATAAAATGCAGCTCGAAATAAAGTTCTCAAACTCGTATTACAATGCTGTTCTGAACCCCGGCTTTTTCTCCTCCTGGGTAGATTATAGGCTAGGGAATAACCCACCCACCAAGGGAAGATGATTAAAAGAAGGAAGTAGATTTGGGATTGGAGAAAAAGGATAGAAAAATAGGAGGAGAGTCCCACAAAATTAATGAGTTCAACTTTAAATACCTTTAGAGGCAGTTGCCACTGAAAATTAACACCTTGATACCTAAAATAGGAACGAGCTTGGTCGAGGCTGACGGGAACCGCAGCTAAGACTTGGGCAGTTTGCCAGAGAGAGCCTGTAGTGTATTTCCTCCCAAGCACGAATAAAAGTACTATAGGGAAGGGTGATGGTCTGGCCAGGCAAATAGTAAAAGCTTTATTAAGTGTTAACGAGGGCATAAACCTAGGAAGAGCTAGGAAAGCCAGGATCCTGCCTAACTGTAGTATCAGAGAAATGATGAATCCAAAAACAAATATTTAATTTATTTAATAATTTAAAGAAGTTAATATTTTTGACAATTAAATATTTTCCAATCTTGTTAACAATTTGAGGTCGCAGACCTCTCAACATTAAACGGTTGCTCCAGGCAATTGACAATTTACAAGGTTTCAAACCTTACATGTTTCTAAAATCTTTATAAGATTTAAACAAATGAGCAAGGAAATAATTAAAGCTTGAACGTGAATTGGAGTACAAAAAGTGCACCTTAAGAAATTCAGGAGAGAATGTTCTAGAGAAAGTGACAACTTTGAAAATAAAAATAATAACAACATGAAAAATAAGATAGAAGTTCCTACAACTTCTTATATTTATACAGAATTAATATATAAGAATTATACAAAGAGGGCAGGTCACTTACTGTGAAACCTGAAGAAAGTGAAAGGGAAAGTTCTAGACTTCCCAAGTTTGAGCAGGAATCACTCGCCAAATGGGACAGTTTCCATTTCGTGAAACCTGAACATGACTCGCTCAAGAGTTTAGAAAATTGTTTTCCCTGATTTTGAAGGGAGGAACAATGTAAGTTTGAAACGTGTGCTAGACACGTATCACAAAGATTATACAGAGATACTTAATGATAAACCAACAAAAATGGAAGGGCACTTCTTGGAATGACACCTTATTGGAACAGACCTAGATTAAAAGTTTATTGCAGATTGTTAGTGAGAGGTTTAGGAAAGAGAAATGGGAATTAAGGAAAATGTTCATGGCCTTATTTGAATATAAGCGGACGATCGCGACGCGGTAGAAAAGTTGAGCAAGCACTGGTTTTCACTATAGTTCATTGAAACATATGGAAAGTTCACTGTGGAGACACAAAGTTTATGGAAAAGAAAATTATTGCAATGATGAAAATAACTGGTTTCACTAGATAAGTGAGAGTCTATTTCTTGAGAAAGTTGTAAATTACAATTAAATGCGCTATAGAAAATTCCCGCGGTGGACGAAACTTCACTATGTAGTAATTTAGAAGTAAGATAATTCAATTTTAAACAGAATTCTCACAAGTACGTGAGAAATACATGACGGCAGGACTTGTAGATTGAGTACAGAATCTGGAAGGTTCCAGAACAATCTTAGCAGTAAAATGGGGCTAATGTAAATCCAGCGGAGGAACTAACTTGTTGAATTATAGACAGCGGGTAATTAGATAATATCCCACGTAGAAAGAGGATTTCTCCTTAGAATAGCTTAATAAAAGCTCTTTATGGTAAAGTCGGCTTATACAAGCGAAAGCTCAACATGGCAAATCCCACGAAGAATGATTTTTGCCCCAAAATAAATACTTTCACACTGTCTATAAAAGTATCATTTAAAACACGAGGAAGTTAAAACCATGAAGATGAGGTTAAAACTTGAAGAAGGTACTTATCTTTGTTGCATGTCGAAGTGAAGTTCCTCACTGATGCTTAGAGTTCCAACATGGCGTGGAATTTTAAAAATGCCTCGTTAGGTCAGGAGGCTGGCTCTGGTTGAGCCTTAACTGATTGCTTCAACTGCCGACTAAGAAGTGAGTGCAGCTCAACGGAGCACGGAGGGACCAAGAAAGAGGGGAAAGAGTGGGGGGTAGGAGACAAAAGGAGAACATATAAACATTGCCAACTTGAAAAATAAAACATTTATCTTCTCTTGCTGAGCTGGTCTTCTAAGAGTTGATAGTAGGCGATATTAGCGCAGCATGGTGAGTGAAACAGTAGACGTAGTCCTCTTGCTCAAGGAGAAAATAGCTGACGATGGTAACAAGATCTGGTAGCCAAATGGATAAGTAAGTCCTCTAGCACCAGGAAGAATTGAGGAGCTTCAGAGATTCGCTGCGAGATGACGCTAGGTGGGTCACAGAAATTATATATCTGAAACATACTTATGAAGACATAAGAGATTTGCCCAACAAGGAGAAAACAGAAGATCACTGTTGGTGTTTGGCAAAGAGGAAGGAAGAAATGAACATGCAAAGAGCAATAAAAATTATATCTCAGGTACCGTGTATTCAAAGAATACACCATACTGGGGGGACAGACACCAACAGCGAGCAAGAAAAACAAGTACAGTAATAAACAATTGCCAAGAGGTAGTCTTGTGATCTGACCATTATTGGTCAAGACTCTGAATACCCTGACTCTCCTATCTCTTCCAGGGTAACACTTTGTCACTCTTCCAAAAGGCCAGACTAGGGGGGGGTGAAACATCCCTAACTAAGACCGAGTCCCCCACTTTAATGTCGGGACTGGAAAGAAACCACTTCTGTCTCCGTTGTAAGGAAGTTAAATATTCCAAGTTCCAACTCTTCCAAAAAGAATTACGGAGGGCTTCAAGTTTACACCAAACAATAGGTAAATCAAAATCCCTGAAAGAATTAGGAAGGGGAGGAGGGGCAGAGAGAGAAGTGCGTGTAAGGAAGCGACCAGGTGTAAGTGGAAGGAGGTTATCAGGGTCATTGGAAAGCGGAGTTAAAAGGCGAGAATTATCAACACTTTCAATCACGAAATAACTAGAAGCTGAGGGAAATAAAGCACTAGTAAAGATTGCGATACGATGAGAAGGAAGAATTGGCAAGTTTAAGCAAAGCGTATAGAAACAAGTACATCTATTCAGGACAAGAATATACCAAATAAACAAAGGAACTATGCGAGTAGAAAGCAAGAGCGCCATAGGTAACAAACTAGTAGCCATAAACAATGACCTTAAGTTATAATGAGTATCAAAGGGGTTACTCAGAAAAATACTTAAGTCAGCGAGAAACGTGACATGACAAGTATGAATACAAAAACACATCGAATGTGACGACAAGAAAAAACCAGTTTGTTCATCAATGAACATTAAGATCGCAAAATATGTAAGCAAATTGAAATACATGAGCGCGTGAGAAATACGCAACGAAGTTTTGAAGCAAGAATCGAAACAATTGTAAGATACGAGCGTGAGTAAGTGAGAGACGTAAACAAGCACGGCCTTGACACACATCGTACAACGAGATAAGACATATAAATAGCTGAAGGAGTCCTTAACTAGAACAAGTTTATTTTGGGAAGTAGGTGAGCGACTTCTGTACTTGTAGTAGCAACTCGCCAGACAATGCTTGGCAATCAGCCAAAGTTGAGATAAGAGAAACTTGCTTTGAACTGTGTCAAGCGTACAGGAAATAAACAACAACTTGGCCTTCCTCAGACTGGTATACAAACAAGTCTGACAAACAAGCAGTTCAAAGTACGCAAATAACATTTGTTGAATCAGCTGTAACTTAAAGTAGATATTCAGGTTGAACGGAATGCAGTCAATCGTAACTTGGACGTGAAAAAGCAATTTAAAGCTATCTGAAATACAGTAGGAAATCAATTTCGCATAATTGAGAGGATCACGAAATCGGACAATTTTCAACAGAAAGAAGCTTAATTCTTCCGAGCAAAGAAGACAAGCTGGGACATTGAGAAAAAGGTTATGCATAAGAATAGTTATTCTAGATGCTATAGAATTCAGAGTTTCAAGCGGTTTCAAAAGCGACTTCCAATTGTGAGGAAGGAGGGAGGAGCCGGCCGTGGCCATCCTTCTACATAGCGAAAGAAGTGAAACATAGCGTACAGCAAAGTGATGGTGACTGATAGCCATGGTTTTACACAAGGGGAAGATAGTTTTCGAGAGAAAATTTAAGCAATTAACTGCTATAAAAAATGACATAAGAAGATAGACGAAATAACACAAAGCAAGGCGACCTTGAATGGCCATCTTGTGCGGGAAGAAGGAGAAACCATTTAAACAACTTACAGAGGTAGCGCAGTTGTTCACGATAAGACATCGTTTCGACAAGTGTTTTTCAAAAATATTGAGATTTGAAACATGAGCGTTCTCTTTTTCAGAAATGGGATTTATGTCAGCTGTAACGAAATGACATTGCGCTTTGGTTTGAACACTGGTATGCTGGATTTCACCAGTAATAACCCAACCAAAATCGGTGTCTCTAGCGACCACGGTTGAAGATAACTTGCGTGTTTGTTTGCGAATGCAATTCCAAAAAACATTGGCACTGAAAAGTACATCAATGGGACCTTGAGCATTAAACTGAGGATCGGCTAACCTTAAGTGCGAAGGAATCTTTAATCCGGAGGTATTAATAGAGTGACTTGGAGTGTCCTTGCCTATACTGGTAAGAATGAGACAGTTTAAATTAAGATTGGTGTTTCTTTGGCAAACGTCTCTGATTTTCAATTTTGAAGACTGCAAAACTTGAGTTTTCAAATTGTCAATGCCGGTCACATTGATAGAAGTAGGCGATGACGAAAGACCTAGTTTTTTAAGTAACGATTGCGAAACAAAGTTGTGCGTTGAAGCGGAATCGAGAAGACCACGGGTTCGAAACCAATTTCCAAATTTATCTTGGATTTCAAATTGTACAGTGGTCAACAGGGTTTGCGCACTGTGAGAAGTGTCGGCGTTGGAAATGCAGGAAAAAGCATTAGTTTGTTCGGAGCTGCTCTGCATGGAGCTTGAAGAGGCAGGTGCTGATGACCTCGATTTATCGTGAACGTGCAATAAAGAATGATGCGGTTTTTTGCAATGAAAACAGAGATTTGATGACGTACAGTTCGAAGAAGAATGCTTAGGTGACAAGCAATTGAAACAATGTTTGCTGTTCAAGACAAAGTTTCTTCGATCTTCGACAGACAATTCTTTAAAGGATTTGCACAAATACAATGTGTGAAGCTTTTTACAGAGCGTGCATTTTAACGATTTGTTAAGCGGCCTGATATCTTCTCTTGGATTATTGAAAGAAGAACGGGTTTGTTTGTTTTCGACAAATGGGGGCTGATGTCCCTTTGAAGAAGCAAGTTTTTTTTTCAAAAATTTGACACTTAGGATTCGTTTCGACTTTTTCGCACTGAAATGCGAGTGCTGTAAGGAATTGACATCGACTGTTGAGAAACGAGATCAGGTGTTCGAACGAATGTTCCTTGTTGCAGGCGAGTTCGATCTCCCAGGCCTTCAGTGTCGAAAAATCGAATCTTGATGTAGCTAGGTGAATAAGTATGGTGTCCCATGTTTGGACAGGCTGTTTTAATTGGTATAACGCTCTGACATTTAACTGCATAGAATCTAAGAGGTCTCTTAATGATGTGACGTCATTAGGTTTGACGGCTGGTAAGTTGAAGAGACAGCGGATATGACGAGCTACACTCAAACGTAAATTGCCATATCTCTCTTTAAGGAGATTAAAGGCGATGTGGTAGTTGTCTGCGCTTAAAGGCAGTGACTCCACTAAGGCTAAGGCCTCAGATTCCAAAGACGTACGGAGGAAGTAAAATTTATGTATGTCGGGGATCTCAGCATTTTCATGAATTAGGGAGCAGTAGAGTTCGTAAAAAGAATACCATTCACCTTCCTTGCCTGAGAAATGCGGTAGGCTTATCTTGGGAAGTAACGGTTTCGGTTTGTTCTTGTGAACTGAAGCGGGTGCTAACTGGGCCGGATTGATGACCCTAGTGTCCGGTTCTGAGATATTGCGGATCAGTTGGTGGGCCTTTGCAATTCCTTCAAAGTACAAGGGTTCGACCTCGTCCCGATCCGATTGCAGTTCTGGGCAAGCGGATTCAATCTCGGTTTGAATTTGGTCATAATAATCATAAGACCGTTCGTACAACTTAAGACGATGTGTTAAGATATCTAAATCACACTCGGCGGGATCTAATTTGTTGATAAAATTTCGGAATCTAGTGAGTTGCCCTTTATAGGAAGAACGTCTAGCAATGAGAGTTTCATCTTTTTCAGCAGGAGCCATGACAAAAAGAATAAATTGAAATACAACTCACGAAACTGTAGAACCTTGAAGATGCTGTCAAGTTGGCAACAGCGAAAGAGTAGAAAGAACAGGACACCCCAAAGGAGACAGGAGCGGCCTCTTTCCCATTCACAGGCTTTGCATGACGTAGATATAGCTGAAAGATCCAAAGGAGATATTAAAAATTTGCAAAGTATTGTCAAATGACACTTGACAAACAATGGACATAGCAAATGGACTCTCCCAGGTTTCGGCACCAAATTTTGGGTAGATTATAGGCTAGGGAATAACCCACCCACCAAGGGAAGATGATTAAAAGAAGGAAGTAGATTTGGGATTGGAGAAAAAGGATAGAAAAATAGGAGGAGAGTCCCACAAAATTAATGAGTTCAACTTTAAATACCTTTAGAGGCAGTTGCCACTGAAAATTAACACCTTGATACCTAAAATAGGAACGAGCTTGGTCGAGGCTGACGGGAACCGCAGCTAAGACTTGGGCAGTTTGCCAGAGAGAGCCTGTAGTGTATTTCCTCCCAAGCACGAATAAAAGTACTATAGGGAAGGGTGATGGTCTGGCCAGGCAAATAGTAAAAGCTTTATTAAGTGTTAACGAGGGCATAAACCTAGGAAGAGCTAGGAAAGCCAGGATCCTGCCTAACTGTAGTATCAGAGAAATGATGAATCCAAAAACAAATATTTAATTTATTTAATAATTTAAAGAAGTTAATATTTTTGACAATTAAATATTTTCCAATCTTGTTAACAATTTGAGGTCGCAGACCTCTCAACATTAAACGGTTGCTCCAGGCAATTGACAATTTACAAGGTTTCAAACCTTACATGTTTCTAAAATCTTTATAAGATTTAAACAAATGAGCAAGGAAATAATTAAAGCTTGAACGTGAATTGGAGTACAAAAAGTGCACCTTAAGAAATTCAGGAGAGAATGTTCTAGAGAAAGTGACAACTTTGAAAATAAAAATAATAACAACATGAAAAATAAGATAGAAGTTCCTACAACTTCTTATATTTATACAGAATTAATATATAAGAATTATACAAAGAGGGCAGGTCACTTACTGTGAAACCTGAAGAAAGTGAAAGGGAAAGTTCTAGACTTCCCAAGTTTGAGCAGGAATCACTCGCCAAATGGGACAGTTTCCATTTCGTGAAACCTGAACATGACTCGCTCAAGAGTTTAGAAAATTGTTTTCCCTGATTTTGAAGGGAGGAACAATGTAAGTTTGAAACGTGTGCTAGACACGTATCACAAAGATTATACAGAGATACTTAATGATAAACCAACAAAAATGGAAGGGCACTTCTTGGAATGACACCTTATTGGAACAGACCTAGATTAAAAGTTTATTGCAGATTGTTAGTGAGAGGTTTAGGAAAGAGAAATGGGAATTAAGGAAAATGTTCATGGCCTTATTTGAATATAAGCGGACGATCGCGACGCGGTAGAAAAGTTGAGCAAGCACTGGTTTTCACTATAGTTCATTGAAACATATGGAAAGTTCACTGTGGAGACACAAAGTTTATGGAAAAGAAAATTATTGCAATGATGAAAATAACTGGTTTCACTAGATAAGTGAGAGTCTATTTCTTGAGAAAGTTGTAAATTACAATTAAATGCGCTATAGAAAATTCCCGCGGTGGACGAAACTTCACTATGTAGTAATTTAGAAGTAAGATAATTCAATTTTAAACAGAATTCTCACAAGTACGTGAGAAATACATGACGGCAGGACTTGTAGATTGAGTACAGAATCTGGAAGGTTCCAGAACAATCTTAGCAGTAAAATGGGGCTAATGTAAATCCAGCGGAGGAACTAACTTGTTGAATTATAGACAGCGGGTAATTAGATAATATCCCACGTAGAAAGAGGATTTCTCCTTAGAATAGCTTAATAAAAGCTCTTTATGGTAAAGTCGGCTTATACAAGCGAAAGCTCAACATGGCAAATCCCACGAAGAATGATTTTTGCCCCAAAATAAATACTTTCACACTGTCTATAAAAGTATCATTTAAAACACGAGGAAGTTAAAACCATGAAGATGAGGTTAAAACTTGAAGAAGGTACTTATCTTTGTTGCATGTCGAAGTGAAGTTCCTCACTGATGCTTCGAGTTCCAACATGGCGTGGAATTTTAAAAATGCCTCGTTAGGTCAGGAGGCTGGCTCTGGTTGAGCCTTAACTGATTGCTTCAACTGCCGACTAAGAAGTGAGTGCAGCTCAACGGAGCACGGAGGGACCAAGAAAGAGGGGAAAGAGTGGGGGGTAGGAGACAAAAGGAGAACATATAAACATTGCCAACTTGAAAAATAAAACATTTATCTTCTCTTGCTGAGCTGGTCTTCTAAGAGTTGATAGTAGGCGATATTAGCGCAGCATGGTGAGTGAAACAGTAGACGTAGTCCTCTTGCTCAAGGAGAAAATAGCTGACGATGGTAACAAGATCTGGTAGCCAAATGGATAAGTAAGTCCTCTAGCACCAGGAAGAATTGAGGAGCTTCAGAGATTCGCTGCGAGATGACGCTAGGTGGGTCACAGAAGTTATATATCTGAAACATACTTATGAAGACATAAGAGATTTGCCCAACAAGGAGAAAACAGAAGATCACTGTTGGTGTTTGGCAAAGAGGAAGGAAGAAATGAACATGCAAAGAGCAATAAAAATTATATCTCAGGTACCGTGTATTCAAAGAATACACCACCTCCGTACACGGCCCGTACAGCCTGCCGCTTAACCGGTCTTCTCGCCGTCTGCCCTGCGTTGCTCGCCTTGGCTCAATGACCTACTTCCTGCTCTCTGCTTGGTTAAGTAATACTGTCGCCTTCGCTTTACGTAACAAGTGCTGTTCACCGCTCGACTATACCGTACGCTCTGCGCATGTGTACCACTTCAGCTCGCTGGCTGAACTCGACTGATGTCTCTAAACTGCATTGACCAGCTCCTACCTGGCGCGGTCACGTGATTCTCTCCCACTTTCTGCTGTCGTGCGTCACAAATTTAATCTCGACCACCTTCATCTCGGCTATTAAGTTATACAATAACTTAAGGGATTATCTGTCTTTCTTCAAGTTATTATCATATATAATGCTTGTTATTTCTTCTCTTCTGAGATGATTAAATACTATGTTCCATTTAGATCTTAATAAAACTTTAATATTCCTCCCATAATTCCATCTGTTTGACTGGCAGTGCCTTCTTGATCCTTGGCCTTCTACGTCATTTCCTAATATTCTCCTCTACTCGATGTGAGCGCTATCTTTACAATTTTTCCCATAAATCTCAACTACGGCTTAATGTCAGCTGGCGTAGCCGATAGCCTCAACTAGGTATCGGGTACAGCCTCCATGCGAACAGATGACGTCTCTCACAGTAACACACTCATATTCACGAACAGCAGGCTACTGATTCTGGTGGGATAGAATCATTCATTGCCAATTGCATTATTGCGGCCTACATTAAAGCGGTAAAGCGAGAGAAAGAGGTTTTATCGAACACACAATTACTTTCCTTTGTTGGAGGTGTGCTTCAAACTCCCGCTCGGTGTTTACTGAAAGAGGTAGGCTTACTATTCGCACGCACACAGCAAGCTGAAGAGACGTTAATTGAAAGTTACATATTTTATATTGATTAGAAATCTTTTAGAATAAATTGGAATTAAACTTAAAAAGAAAAAAAGGGGGGAATCGAGATTATGGGCATGGTTGGGGATAAAGGTCCAAAAAAAAAGAAAAAGGTGCGTGAAAAATGCCTCTTTTTGCAACTAGAAACAAAATTTCACACTGTGATATTTTTCCGAACAGCTTTAATTTACCCTAAGAAAATAGGTGCGCACCTAAAAATCCTTACCCTGATTTAATTATCCTTACCGTCGATACATGCATACGGATGACGCGACAACTGACGTATTAAACGGCTGAATGCTATTAGCATCACATTTCCTGTTATCATTACCCATGACCTTGGCACGGTCAACTAGCGGTGCAGTCTATATCCCACACACACATCACATCACCATTAGCTGATTCTTTAGCCTTTAAAGTACAGGCTGGCGAAATCGCCAGTGTGTATTGCAATAAGCGAGCGTATGTGTCATCAGCACTTCCAGCATCTGTGATGAATGGCTGTGGTGAGTTTTAATACAAGCGACAGTAGTGCTGCCAACGTAACTACTGATGATACCTCTCGTAGACGCATGTAGGCACTGCGGAGAACATTTCCTGGCACCCTGTAGTACTGCGAAACGTCGGCTAACTAATAAACATGGCGCGTTATAACATCCCAAAGCCTTCGAATTCATTGATAATGGCGGCCAAAGTCTTATCCCAAATATCGTATCGTGGTTCATGGTAACTGTAAAGCTGTCACTTCCTAGTTCGTGAACCAAGGACAACGGCTGGGTGGCCAAGTATGTGGTCTTGACAGTCGGGATACCAAGAACCGGTGGCGGCCGGTGGCCTAATAGCTCGGGGGAGAGCACACGGACACGCCCAGTAACAAATGACATAAAGTGTTTTCAGGCTACGCGGCCGACAGTCGCTTGCGTCGGAGAACTTTATTATTATATTAGTAAAATAAATTTATATTTACAAAAATTCAATTTACCCCCTTAAAGTAACATACACCAGGCAGAGTAGCGCATTGTCACAACGGTACCTGGTCCCCAAGGGCCGCTGGCCTGCTCGCTTCGCTCGCAGCCAGCAGCAGTTACGCCAAACAGCTCATTGAAACGGAGCATGGTATTATGTTTTACCGTGCGCTTTAATATTGGTCGAGAGTTATGAGGCAATATATAATATACAGACTTCAGGTTTGACTCTAATTTTAAGCAGCGTAAGATGTAACTATAAGGTGCGTTCAAAAAGTAACGAGCCGGAGGCTGGAATGCGCAAACCGGTGACGACATCGGCTAATCGTGGCGTGTGTAACGATGTGTGGTTCCGACCAGAGCGTGGAAGGTCACAGCCCGTCGCTAGAGAACACGCGTGCACGTCACGTGACGAGACAAAGCGAGCAGCAGCATGCATCAATCGTCCAACGCTGCCAGTCACATTGCAAACAGTGACATGGAGGCGTCAAACGAAGAGCAAAGAAGTGTTGTTCGGTTTCTGACAGCGGAAGGAGTAGGGGGAACGGATATTCATCGCCGAATGTCACAAGTGTAAGGCGAACACTGCATGTCCCTTGCAAGGGTCAAGGCGTGACACAAGCGCTTCAGGGAAGGACGGGTGTCGTTAGCCGATGATGCCCGGTCTGTGGCACCCTCCTGCATTACCGATGACAACGTCCAGCTGGTTGATGCACTCATTACCCAGGACCGCCGAGTGACAGTGAACGCCATAGCCGCCGTGGTCGCTCCACGACAATGCACGACCTCATACGGCAAACACAGTCGCGGCACTCCTGCAGAAATTCAAATGGGAGGTTCTCGGCCACCCTCTATACAGTCCAGACCTCTCTCCCTGTGATTACGCCATGTTTGGTCCCCTGAATACGGCTCTGCGGGGCCAGCGGTTCACCTCGGACGCCGACGTCCAGCTGTACGTGCGGAACTGGTTCACTTCGCAGCCCAGTCACCGCCTCGTGTCACAGTGGGACAAGTGCCTCAACAGCCAGGGCCAATACTTCTAACATACAGGTACTGGTTTCTGTAATTATGCCTCCGGCTCGTTACTTTTTGAACGCACCTTATATATTCGCAATTCCGCACCAAAACACTGATAGGGGCGGCGTGATGCAGTCCACTTTGTCAGCCAATAATAGACTTCTTTAAATATACTTAGTTACACCTCAATTCCCAGCATCTCTCGACACGTAGTACAACACTGAAATACTTCAAACGCGATCGGTTCTCGGGCCTTAAAACGTGGATTTCGGGTGCCGTTGTCTGTTATTTATATAAAACTACACCATTTCACCTCACTGAACCAAAGTTTACGCCCTGCGTTTTGTTTCTTGCTTTGCGAGGCTTAAATGAGCCTAGATTGGTCCTTCTACGACAATTGATATTTCATCTACTGTACGTGCCAAAAGGCCTGTACAGTGCATTTTGTATTTTGATAGTGCATGCTGGCTTCAAGTTTGTTGACTTATTTCTATATTGTTTTTTTTTTAATTTTTACACATGTATATATACATTTTTAAACATTTTATTACGTAATTCATAAAATAAACCGTCAAGACAAAGACGGGATTCACAGTTGAAATAATACAAGCAAGACGAACTACTACAATACTGTAGTAGCAACTTAAATTTAATTAATTAATTAATTAATTAGTGTAAATTTTAACCTTAACACAGTGGTCGGAATCTGGTGATGGCCACTTGAGGGTCGAAACGCGTAATCCTAAACTGCCCCATTATCTGTGATAATCTAATTTATACATGTATTTTTTCCAGGAGTGTATTTACATATTTACATGTTGTACCCCGCCCACTCATTGGGCACAATCGTGTTGACCGACTGAAGAGCTACAAATTAACAATTTTGTATTGGTAACACTGAAAAGTATGGCTTCAAATCTATACAAAATCTAAACGGCCAGAACGATAATTGGAACCGCTAAGAATATACTACCGGTACTGCCTTGTCTGACCTTCACCTGCCCTTCAAATTTTAAAGATTCACCAATCCAACATAGCGTCCGCGCGAAATATTTCACCAGCATTCAATTTGTCCGAAACTATTCGACTACTGCCATCAAGCTGAAATGTTGAATGGTGACAGAGGTTGGTTGGTTGGTTCTTAAGTTTAGGGGCTGCGACAACGCGGTCGTGTAGCCCCGTGTACTTTGGGTGTGTGTAGAATCTGTCTGATAACCGGTGTTAATTGTGATTACTGTATTAGTGTGTGTATCTGTTATTAAATTCAAGTAAGGACAGCAGACTTTTGAATTTTTCAAATAGTTCATACTTTTGCCGCCAAGTGCCACCGTCAACGACTACTAGGCCAAGTTCAGAACTTAGCTACTAGACGCCACTGCAGTCGGCTCTTGGCAACGAACGTAGAAACCTAAGAGCGTTGTTTACATTCTTAATCTATACAATTTAGCTTCACCCAGGTGTAATTAGTGGAAGGTTCTTTAACATGCCATAAATCTATGACATGGGACCGCCGGCTTTACTTCCCCTCCGAAGGAAGGCATACTGAGGGATTTTAACGCTTTAAAAAATCCGACGGCGTCGGCTGGGTTTGAACCCGCTATCTTGGGCATAGAAGCTCAGCATGCTAACGACTACGCCACCAAAGCCGCTCAATCCAACATAGCGTCCGCGCGAAATATTTCACCAGCATTCAATGTGTCCGAAACTATTAGACTACTACCATCAAGCTGAAATTTTGTATGGTGATAAAGGATACTGCGATAAGTTTACTTATGCTACTTTCAACAATCTAATAACCACAAAACCAACATGTCAGCCAAGATCAAATATTTAAATAGACATTTCTTGCAATTTAATCATGTGAGCTCAGTGGAACTTAAGTAAATCTTTCTGCTAGGCTTAATATACTGGATTGTAATTTAATTCATTTTTTTTTTTTTTAGTCGTTTACCCTCCAGGTTGGTGGAACCCACGGACTCAGCGAGGGAACTCACCACTACCGCCTCTACGGGCAGTGTCCTAGAGCGGGGAACATCGAATCGGAAGGGATACAACTGGTGAGGTGAGATTGGCACCTCGCCCAGGCGGCCTCACCTGCAAAGCGAACAGGGGCCTCATGAGGGAAGGGAAGGGATGGTTAGGATGGATAGGCAAGGAAGAGGGAAGGAGGCGGCCGTGGCCTTGAAGAAGGTACCATCCCGGCATTTGCCCGAAGACGAAGTGGGAAACCACGGAAAACCACTTCGAGGATGGCTGAGGGGGAATCGAACCCCCTCTACTCATTTGGGCCACCCGAGGCTGAGTAGACCCCGTTCCAGTCCTCGTACCACTTTTCAAATTTCGTGGCAGAGCCGGGAATCGAACCCAGGACCTCCGGGGCGGCAGCTAACTATGCTGACCGCTACGCTACGGAGGCGACTTCAATTGTTTTCATAAATTCAAATTGGTGGCTGTGCGAAAATTTAAAATTATTTTCGGATTTCTTGTATCCTATTCAAGTGATCCGTGTGAAAGTTTGCATAATGAGCCGACGCAATAATCTTCATCTATACAGGGTGAACAAAAAATGCCGAACTAGCAGGTCGGCATGCGGTTCCTCGTCGAAATTCACGACAAATGTTTGTTGCAAAACCTAGTCCCGCCAATACGCTTAACAGAAATGCGTGTTAAGAAACGAGGCTCTTAGTCCAGTCATTTGGTAGTTTGGACCGGAAAAAAATTCTGAAGAATTTCTCTCAACGGTTCAATATGTTTCTTGGGGTGCTGAATCTGAAAATCCAGTTATCGACTAGATTCGGATGTGGCTTCAACATAAAAAAAATGGCGAAAACCCATAAAATTTCGGAAGTTGTTTTAGTTTTTCGCTTATAACTCCAAACCGACGAATCCTAGAGAAAAATCACTTCTTATCAAAAGGGAAGCTGATAAAATTTCCTACGAAATAGGACTAGAACCAGCTCGCTCGCAATTTTCGTTTGGCCACTAAAGCTCACCAACAATTGACCATAGTTTTCAGGATATCCAAAATCTTCGTATTCAGACTTTCAAAGCCTAGTAGGATATACCCCGCCAGGCTAGTGTCCCCCGCCATTTAGCCCCCTGACCCCCCACCCCCCTAAACAGGTCACTCCGGTTCTTTTTTGTATGGATAGAACGCAGGTCTTTCTTTTGTCAAGGACGCCATGTTGCCTCTCTCTCCCTCTCCGCCTTCCTTTGTTTTAGGTCCCATTTCCAAACCCAAACAGTCACACAGTTAGTTGACTTTCAATTACCAAGCAAGTTGTTTCAAATGAGTGTTATTTTTTCATAGAAACTTAGCCAAAATAGCTCTGCAATCAATGGAAATTGCCCTGAAGAAAACAATAAAATAATGGAACTGTTGTTTAGTTGTGACATGACTGTTGCTCTCTATGCACCTGAAGACGACATTTTAAGAGGATTCTCAGATCAAATTGCTGATAAACTTCAACAGCTGGCTCAGCAGGTGTCCACAGCAAAACTGTGGGTTCAATATTTTGAGATGGTTACCCTCATGAAAAGGTTTATCGAGGCAGAGAGATTAGGAGATTGGAATCTTCATCTTCAAACTATTTACAACATGCTTCCTTTCTTTCATGCCAGTGGACATTTTTATATGCTAAAAGCAGTCATCTGTACCTCCAAGACATGAAGGATCTCGACAAAATTATGACGCCAGGAGAGTATAAAGCTTTTACCACTGATGGAGTCCTCACTGTTCGTCGAACAGGTAAGGCGAAGTGTGGCACCTGGAGTGATTTGACGATCGAAAGCGCCCTTATGAAATAAATCAAAAGTGATGGTGGCTTGAGTCGGCTTAGAGGCTTCAGTGCGGCAGTTTTGTCGAGATGGGCTCAGGCAATGCCTGCACTGCGCCACGTGTGGGAGGTGATGGAGAGCTTTTATGGTGTCAATGTCAGTACCTCCGAACAGCCCGTGGACAGTCGAAACTCTCAAGTTGTACGGGACAAAGCCGATAGGAACACCATGTTGGAGTTTGAAGAACATCCTCCTTTCCCAGCAACTTCCGATTTAGTGTCCCTCGGTTCAGGGATTGTGAGAGATAACAAAACCGACTGTCACTTAGCAAGAGAAGTAGGGAGTGAAGGAATGAAGCAGATGGCGAACAAAAACTCTAAATGTAACGACAGAGTGCGATCTTGTAGCCATGAAGAACAGTGCACGATCAACCAGTTGTCATTAACCCAACTGTCATATTCGACAGAATGGCAGTTGTTACAGAATCAGACTCAAAGATTTCCTATGCTTCGAGCTCACACTGTATCCCATGTCCCTCTTTGATGAGGGAGGCATGAGGAAAGGAACCAAATCCCTGTTGTATAAATGCTACAAACCTGTCGAGGTAATACAGTTCCAGGAAGGGTGTGCCTTTGTTATCGATGGGGGCTTCTTGCTTCATCGCGTGGTTTGGCAGGAAGATGTAACCTTCGGAGAAATTTGCTCTCGGTATGTGGATTATGTAAAAGCCCATTACTCGTCATCAACCACTGCAGTGGTATTCGATTGGTATCCTGATCCAAAAGAGAGCACCTAAAATGTGTAGCGCTTGAGAAGAGAATCCAAGAAAATTTCTACAGACATCATCAATGAGACCATGACTATAACAGTATAATCTCAAGAAAATTTCTTGTCAAATTCTGAAGAACAAGGCCCGGCTGGTTGAGATATTGATGAAGAAGTTTGAACAAGTTGACAAGGAAATCAAGTGTGAGCAGACGGCAGAAGATGCAGACTATCTCATAGTTACTACTTCCAACAGTCTTTCATCTAAATTTGACAGGGTAGGGAGGGGGGGGGGGGTACTTGCAGGCGAGGACGTTGACTTGTTGGTGATCATGATTGGGCTCCCCATAGACTCAAATGTCTATTTCCTGAAACCTGGGAGAAATAATCTGCAACCGACGTGATACCACCCACCCAGCGCTGTCACACCGCTTGTAGCAGAACATATTCTGTTTCTCCATGCTATGAGTGGTTGTGACACGACATCTGTGTTATATAACAAGGGGAACTTCCCTTTATGGAAGAAGTCAGATTACAGATGCTCCTGCCACACACACCGGGATATGGGAAGTATTTACGTCTCATGACAGCAAAGAGAAATGACATTTGGCATGAATTTTATACGACGGACGCTATGAATACACAGGACTGGATGCAAGGATCCTACGAGCTGAGAAATATCTTGACGCGCTTTGCGGTCCATGGTTTCCACCACCGGATCTGCATGAGAGACGTCTATCACCAACCAGACGAACTACGCGTGTGCAAGCTTTGAAAGGGTCCTTGCGACAGATACCACGTGAGGACGTGCAAGTGCAGAGAGGTGTCTCTGACGAAATTTTGTGAAAATTAGAAAATATATGGACACCCCTCGGAAAGAGGCATTTACAGTGACAACGACAAAATTTTGTATTAATGATGGTTCGTAAGAACCACGTTCATGCACATTGTGCGCAATCAAGTATTTATTTATAACAAGGGGAAAAGTAAATTCGTCAAGGCTCTCATTAACACCCTGCTCTTGGAACCACTGTCAAGGCCTTCAAGGACTGTGTCTGCGATCCTGAGACCATTGAACAATCAGGAGAACAGTACCTCGTCGCTCTATACGGTGATACAAGGTCCGAAGAGTCACTTAATGCTGAGCGCTACAAGCATTATACGGGTATAAAGTCCGCATTCAAGACGAGGTTCAATATTGCTATTTCCTGAATCGACTACTTTCCGTCACCAAATGACTGGACTATCTGGCATCGCTGTAACTGCATGCAGCGTGGCCAAAAGCAGGCCGCAGGATCTCAGCGCTCTGCCGGAGCTTTCTCTGTACATTCCGATGCACTGTAGGATGTGACAGTGTTGCCAGCTTTTCGTTTTCATACTTGCGTTTTCAAACAGCACCTGATCCGATTTTGCTATAGAAACTTTTCTCTTGTAATTGGATGAGGAATCGCATGCCTACCGCCAAGTGCGGCATTTTTTGTTCACCCTGTATACTGGTACATAACTCTATGGACTACATCTACTACAATCCAACATGGCGGTCATATAATGTATTTCACCGTTCTCAATATCTACCAATCTATTACAACAACCAAACTGACAATTTTATGTTCATAGTGGCCATTAACATACGTTTATCTATGTGGATTTTAATAACCAGATGAACACAAAACTAACATGGCAGCCACGCGAAATTTAAATGGGAATGTCTCCCTACTTAAACATCCAAGCGCAGTGAGACTTGGCACGGTAAATCATTATGCAAGGCTTAATATACTGACGTCCATGTTAATTCAATTTTATCAGAAATTCAAAATGGCGACTGTGCGAAATTTTAAAATAACGCTTTTATTTCTTGTGCCCTAATCAAATGACGAAATTGAAAGTTTGTATAATGAACCAACGTTAGAATATTCATCTGCTGGCATATTTCTTGACCTACATAATAAAAAACAATTCGAACAATGCGAAAAATTTAATCGGTTCTTAATGTCTTCGAAACTGTTATAGCAATCAAACTGACATTTTGTACGGTGATAGAGAACTATCAAGTGCGTATTTCAAAAACAATATGGTGGCCACGGTATAATCAAATATTGAGTATGACGTTTCCGGCGATCTGATCATCCGAAAGCAGTACAGAAATCTTTATTCAGAGCTTAGTATATATTTTTTTTATTTTGTCAATTTACCCTTTAGGTTGGTGGTTCCCACGGACTCAGCGAGGGAACTCACCACTACCGCCTCTATGGGGAGTGTCCTGGAGCTTGGAACATCTGGTCGGGATGGATACAACTGGGGAGGTGTGATCAGCACTTCGCCCAGGCGGCCTCACCTGCAAAGCGAACAGGGGCCTCATGAGGGATGGGAAGGGATGGAAGATTGGGATGGATAGGCTAGGAAGAGGGAAGGAGGCGGCCGTGGCCTTACAGTAGGTACTGTACCCGAAAATCCGGAAAGGAGCCTGTTGGAATATCCATTGCCCCAGCTGGATTGCCTATTTCTAACAGCACCGGCAAATTACTACATTAGAAATCGCTCCCGACATGGCCTCTAGGGATTTACATACAGCAGTTACAAGAATATTGTGGATCAACAACCAACTACACGGGGCACACCTACCTTTACTTACCTTCTCGGGGACTGGGAATTCAGCTTCGCCTACAATACATCCACAATACTCTGCTCCTTATATTTAAAATGAATCACACGCCAACAACAACAAATAACGAACTGAATAAAATGTATTAACAATAGTGTCAACTAACCTAGTATAAACAAAATAACAATAAACTAATTTAACAATCAAATTAAAATAAAAACACGCAATCATTCACACTTCCTTTCAACTCTACATCTTACTACAATGCAGTGTAAAAAAAATATGAGCATAAGATTCTTGGCTTGTTCTAGGCCTACACTGCGTAAAAAGAAAACCATTTAATGAAGGCTCTTACATTCGTGGCATTCATGCCACTTGATTTCATTCACTAGCCTGCGTTTAAAGAACGCACGTGCACTAGCGTGTTTCATCAATGAAACACCAGCACCACGCTGCGCTCGGAACTAAATACAATTTATACAAGGCGGTGAGTCGTTCACCTGTTCATTATGTCACACTGCTCTCCAACTTTAACGGTGAATCATTCTAGCCAGCCCACATCGAGACTGCTTTTGAGTGCGTTTATAAAACACGTAAAATTAACATTTAGATCTTACAAAAATGCACATAACTTCTATGTTTCTTAAACAATCATACTGAAAATGTTTATACACTCATCATTCGCACCCCGAAATTGTTCATGACCAATTCGGTTCCACAATTACTTTTAACAGTGAACAATCATTCATACCAAAAACATCCGCTCATAAAACACACGCTATTCCAAGACAATTGATTAATAAATCCTACTAAATTATTTAACTAATTAAATCATTTTCAAAAATTATTTACATGTAATGTGTTCATAATAATATACATTATTTAGTGTTGCCAACACGTTACTTTCGAGATTCTGGCTTCTCGGTTACAATACAATTCTCAACTAATTATATACACTGGTTTTCCACACAACCATTCTCTAACCTTCCGTAGTTTTGATATACTGCTTACACATCGTCTTATATAGGTTTCATTAAATTGTCGATATAATACAGTCGACTAATTAAGGTTAACTGTACGTAATTACATAACTTCGGGTTTAATAAAATATAATAATTGTATTATAGACATGAGTAGACAATCGTTCTCAAGTTGTATTTCAGCTAGAACCATTCTGTCAACACAGCTAAATCGTTACTTCAAATGAACTGGACTACTTGTATACAACGGTTCTTATCATGATCCATGCCTTCTTATCAAAGAACAATAATACTTTGACTTTCCTTTAAAATGCGGAACTCCCTTCGCACGAGCCTTCTTCATAGCTCTACAAATCCTCATATAACAGTATATATGGCATAAACAATTATCATCCACTATGTTAAACAATAACCAAAAACGGGTTAATTGTTATTAACATATCTTCTGTAGGAACTTCTCTCAAATAAAGGCATGACCCTCAGTATCATTCCACATGTCTACTGAACTACAATTATACATGCTTAAGTTCTTCAAACGAAACTTCCAATTGTAATGAACGATATTAGACAGTCGTGATTAACCTCCTAAAGTTTACTCCACAACAAGATAATAAACTGTAAACTCGTCTGTCGCAAATACATGTAATAAAAATAATTCTCCTGTCTCACCTCACTTATCAAGCTTTAAATTGTTTATCGTTGTAATATCAGGTCCACAAAAATGACGTGATGTTACAAAAATAGTGTAAAATATCACACATGTTATTTATAGTGTCAAATAGAATTCAATCTTGACCGGGATAAACTAGCTTTGAATTCCTAGCCAAAGATTTGAATAATCTTCTATCAAAAGGTATTTCCTCTAACATATTAAATGAACAAAGCTCTCAGCTTTACAAATAATAAAAAGGTTTGTCAATGTCGTAATGTTTTTCCACTCTACACAAAGAATGTTTATAGGGATTAAGACTTCGGTCTTATCAAACGACTAGTATTTCTTAGATCGTCGACAGTTTATGTACAATAATGATATAACAATATCATTCGATGTTTCTTCTGTTCTTGAAGTTAGATGTTGTTACATTAAAGAGCTCAAATTAAATTTAATAAGAATTTAATTTGAAGCTATGACATAATGTCAGAATACTTGGTTTAAATCAAATTATTAAAATTCGAGAGTCGAAACGACTAGTCTTCTATGAGGCAATATGATTCTTCAAACAATTTTTTTAATGGCAGTTCTACAACTGATCCGTAGAATAAAATTGAAAAATAGATGAAAGGCAATCATCTCCTAAATAATCTTGAAGCATAAAAATCTTAACACACATCTGAAGTGTAAAATACATGAAAACACTGAAATACATGAAATGTGAAAACATGGAAATAGGGAAGTATGGAGTAAGATCGTTGGCTCAGGATGTCACTAATCAAGCTCTATACTATAAATGAGATACACTGCTACACTATTCGCCAGATCTTTGTTTTGCCTCCCATAACGTCATGTCAACTACCTCAATACACAGACAAGTACTGAACAATTTCCCTCGGAGCCAACACAGACCCATAATCTATAGAGTTGGTCTTCAGATCCCTGTTATTAGGTCTGTACCCATACCTAGATGGAACTTCCAGAAAGCTGACTGGAAGACATATGCTTTGTACACAGATGCCAACATTAGGTGGATAGCTCCAACGCCAGAAAACTACTGGAGGTTTGTTGGGCTAATAAAATCAGCTGCAAAAAGAACCATCCCTCGTGGCTATCGGAGGGATTACATACCTGGTTGGAATGAGGAAACAAGTCGCTTATCTGCTGAATACTTAGAAGAAAACAGTCAGGAGAAAGCAACTGAACTTCTGAAATCTCTAGATAACTCTAGAGAGAAGTGGATAACAGCAGTACAAGATCTCAACTTCACACACTCGAGCAGAAAAGCATGGTCACTCATCCGTAAACTAGATCCAACTTCCACACCACCGAGGATGCAGACCTCCATTAATGTGGAAACTATAGCAAACCACCTGGTCTCTGTATCTCGGGCTCCGGGGAATAAGAAATTCACAAAGCAAGTTAAGTCGGAACTAAGACAGAGAAAACAAGTAATCCAACCAAATGACCAATATTCAAGTCCATTTTCCTCAGAAGAAATACAAAATGGTCTCGACTCCCTTCGTGGTGGTAAAGCTGCCGGATTTGATGGCATATTTCCAGAACTTTTAAAGAATTGTGGTCCAGCAACCAAGCGCTGGCTTGCTTCTTTCTTTAGTAATGTTCTGCAGTCAGGCCGACTGCCTCCCTTGTTTAAGAAAACTAAAATTATTGCTATCTTGAAACCAGGCAAGGATCCCAATTTACCCCAAAGCTACAGACCAATAGCCCTACTAAGCGTAACTTACAAGCTTCTGGAAAGACTGATTCTTAACAGGATAGCTCCTACGATTGATTGCCTCATTCCGATTGAGCAAGCTGGTTTTCGTCATGGTCGTGACTGTAGCGATCAGTTGCTCGCTTTGACTTCCTATATAGAAAGTGGATTTGAGAGGAAGAAGAAAAGTGTCTCTGTGTTCCTCGATCTTACCGCTGCCTATGACACAGTCTGGAAAGAAGGTTTCCTCCTGAAACTCAGTAGAGCAATACCATGTCTCAAGATCTTCACTCTGATAAAAAAATATGTTGGGAAACAGATTTTTCCAGGTTCATACAGAACATGTCCGCAGTCGTTTTCACAAACTCAACAACGGTTTGCCACAGGGTTCAGTGCTGTCTCCCATTCTCTTCAATTTATACATACACGACCTTCCAGAAACCACATCTCGCAAGTTCATCTATGCAGATGACATCAACCTCACCTTACAAAGAGCAGACTTCAGTGAAGCTGAAGAAATCCTATCCCAGGATCTTGAGAAGATGGACGATTATTTCACAAAGTGGCGATTGACACCTAGCCCCCTGAAAACAGAAGTAGCTACGTTTCACCTCAGTAACAGGAATGCAAACTACCAACCGACAGTCAGGTTCAGAAATCACACACTGCGATGTAATGCTACCCCCAAAAGCCTTGGCGTAACTTTAGATAGATCTCTAACCTATCGCAATCACCTTCAGAAACTGGCAGCTAAACTGAAAAGTCGTAACAACCTTCTGGGAAGACTAGCTGGAACATCATGGGGTGCAGATGCAAATTCACTGCGAACAACTGCTTTAGCACTAGTATATTCTTCAGCTGAATACTGTTCTGCTGTATGGCTGAATAGTTCCCATACTCGTCTGGTCGACGTCCAGCTACACCACACAATGAGAATCATATCTGGCACCCTGCACCCTACTCCTGTACAGTGGTTACCCGTACTGAGCCACATTCAACCTCCTCACATCAGACGACAAAATGCCCTTGTCAGATTATGGACTAAGGTGATGATGAACAGCTCTCTTCCCATCCACCAGGATGCAGATGAAAACGACGTAGCAAGACTGAAATCCCGGAAACCTGCCTGGAAGACGGCCAGGAATCTAGCTGACATACCATTTAGACCTGACGAAGCATGGAAGCAAGAATGGGCCAGATTACACCCACATGGTCTAATCAACATCGATGACCCAACAGCAAAACCTCCTGGGTTCAACCTCCCGCGCACCATCTGGACCAGACTAAACAGGATACGCTGCGGCGTTGGAAGAACTGCTTCTGCACTACACCAATGGGGGTGGTTGGAGTCTCCTTCCTGCAACTGTGATGCTGAAATGCAAACCATCAGCCACATCGTGAAAGAATGTCCTCTGCGGGCATTCACTGGGCCTGTGGAGGAGCTACATCAAGTAACCCCTACGGCACTCACTTGGTTGGAAGGACTAGACATCAGCTTGTGATGAAATATCAGAATCTGCAGCAGTGTGTGTGTGTGTGTGTGTGTGTGTGTGTGTGTGTGTGTGTGTGTGTGTGTGTATGCGTGCATCCCAGTTATTATGTCTGTAATACTTTACATCCATGTATATAAATATGTATATATTAATTTTTATTTTGTAATAGCAATTATATGTAATACATTTCAACGATTGTCAAATGAAGCATCATACGCTAAATAAATAAATAACTGCTACCTTATTTGGACGAAAACTTGAAGATCTATGTAAGTATTCCCACAATACTTTAGATGTTTCCTCAGTTCA
This sequence comes from Meconema thalassinum, assembly GCA_946902985.2. Classification (NCBI taxonomy): domain Eukaryota; kingdom Metazoa; phylum Arthropoda; class Insecta; order Orthoptera; family Tettigoniidae; genus Meconema; species Meconema thalassinum. The sequence goes on along the minus strand of OX336391.1, from coordinate 89,719,488 downwards.
AGATATTGAGATGGATCTGCATTCGAACCTCGTATCTGCGACCTCAGAGATAGGAAACGTCCCTCTCTGGAATTCACCAACATTCGCCTGGGCTCGAACGACATCCTTCTGGCAAATTCTTCTCTATTGCTGGGCTACCCCTAGCATCTAGACAAATCTCTTCTGTAGAATCTTCATTCTCCGTCGTAAATATGTATCAGCCTCATCATTGGAATATAATTATAGAAATATTCATATAAATGGTGAATGAAATATTTCCATTGCTAATTGATGTTACATTAGTGTTCGTAGATTGACGAAAATGTACAAGATGGACCGTACACTACGTCTGTATTCAAGAATACGTTGTCTAAAGAAGCTCCATCGTTGTATCTTAACTCCTGCTATCGAATATGTCTCTGGCGCATGACTATTTAGTTCATCATATCAACAATGTTAATTATGTTGAATGAAGACACTTGAAGAATAATGATAGTCATTCTGATAATGTTTATGTGTTGCGCCAATATTAAAAGTCCTCCGCTACTGTTCACTTGAACTGCGTTCGCCAACTTCACGTTGCAATTTAAAATGATATTCAGCTTTATTTCCAACACATTTGAAAATCTGACTTGACAGGCTTATATTGTCGAAACGGTGAATTTTAGAACGCTCGACTTTTCACAGAATGTAGTATGCGACCTGTTCTCTAAATATATTCGCTTAGTCAAATTTAGATCTCAATTATATATGAGATATAATTAATTCAATGTTCCTCACAACTTCACGTAAAATGGAAGTGCGGTAATCTCCTACGTTCCAACTAGCTATCCTCGCGTCTCCACAAGTCGACAGTCGTCGCACTCTGACAAAGCCTTGGGATGTCCGTTAACCCAGTAAAAACACTTCCTCACTCTTCAAAGACTGCTGGAATAAGAACCTCGATCCATGGTTCTCCCCCTCCAAGCCGAAATTTTGGCGGCCATATCAAACTCCCACCATAATTTTAGCGCGTAGATTACTAATGCTTATTACTGCGTAGATTAACCAATCTGCGGTTTTTAAAGTATCAGACATATTTTTTTTAATATTCTCTTCATTACCAATTAAGAAAATCTTCTTCTAAGGGCCTAAATGCATAATTTCATCACATTATGTAGTTGAAGTTGATCCCGTCTTCAATAAGACCTCTTCTCATTGGCTCTGGGCTGGGATCCAATAGCATAATTTATAACAATATTTATAATATTAATTTCCAAACTTGCTGTTGCTATGCTAATTTTAGCCTTCTAGAAGCGTCTATTGTGCAATACAGGGTCTTTCATATAAAGTAAGAACGGCAAGCGGCAGTTTTGTTATTCGCTGCTGCTGCTGCTGCTGGTGCCTTGACTGAGCTTGTGGTGCGCCACAGCACCCTGCTTTAAGCGTGTGTACAATCCTGTATGAAATATTACCTTATAAATGATTCTGGAAGTGTCGTCCTTCTTGGGCTATACCGGCATTGTATCTGGTAAACCACATTCTGGCTGACGCGAGTGAGTTCTGCCACTGTAATGTTTCTGATTTTTATTTCTATGCTCTTTTATTGAGCACTGAGTCAGTAGTGTCAAACTTATTTACAATTACGTGAATCTGTGCTAGTGAAGGTGGCACTTCATTAGAAAATTGCTGAACAAATGCATCACGTACCCGCCGAGCCGATTCGTACTTAAAATAAGCTTTACATACAAAAATACGATGTTGTAATGATAACTGTCTCATGTTAACATCTGAGGTTCAGACTGGTGACTGAACACCTGCACGTTTATTGCAGGGTCGAATACAGTAAGTTATATACTATGTACGCGCTTTCAATACTACAGCAGGGGGCCTTGGCACGCCACAAGCTCGGCCAAGGCCACTACAGCAGCGGATAACAAAGCCGCCGCTCACCGTTCTTACTTTATATGAAATACTCTGTATATCACGTGATCGGGCTTTCCCACAGCCTCGAGCTTGTAACACTACTCTCCTGTGTCACACTTCCAGAAATTATATTTGCTGGTTAAATTTTATCATGGGGACGGAAAATACTCTCATTTTGTCCCAAAATAATTCAATTTACGGGGGCAGTACCATCCCGGCATTTGCCCGAAGACGTAGTGGGGAAACCACGGAAAACCACTTCGAGGATGGCTGAGGTGGGAATCGAACCCCATCTACTCATTTGGACCACCCGAGGCTGAGTAGACCCCGTTCCAGTCCTCATACCGCTTTTCAAATTTCGTAGCAGAGCCGGGAATCGAACCCAGGACCTCCGGGGCGGCAGCTAACCATGCTGACCGCTACGCTACGAAGCTTAGTATATATATATATAATTTTGTTCAATTGATTTCTAAAATCAAGATGGCGTCAGTTCGAAATTTTAAAACCATATTTTTATTTCTCGTATCCTATTCAAGATATAGAAGAGAAGCTTCGTATAATTAACTATTATAATAATCATTATTTAATGACACCGAATTCTGTAACTTACTATTCGTAAATTTTATTGAAGGCATGAAGCATATGACGTTTCTTAAAATTTACTCCCGTGACTCGTTATAGAAAGAGACAATCTCGCGGGAGGGGTCATAATTATCGATACTGATAGCTATATACTGTATTAATAAAGTATTTAATGCAGCCAATGGCCATATAATAAAATCACACAATGGTTAAATCTGAGAAGTTGAGTCCGGAGAATCTGTCCTCCCAGTCCAGACTGAGGCAGTCTAGTGCCGCACTATTCACTAATACCCTCTACACTTTGTTCAATACCTAATCTATACAAAATTGAGTCAGAGATACTGATCCCTTTCCGCACTCCATAGCGTGGTATGTACCACACTGATTATTGCACAGTACGCATATACACTCATGGCAGGCCTGGTGGAAAAACTTCCTGGTGCAGATACGATGGTGAAACCCATGAATCGCAAATCTCGTTACTAGGTGTCTTAGCTCGTAGTCTGCTCGCATCCATTCCTTATTAATATAACATGATGTAGAAGGCTTCTGTAATGGAATCTCTCTTCCTTCGAAATTAGTAGCAGTTCTTCAGATACCGGTGTGGATTTGCAATCGGATGACTTCTCGAAGTAGTCATCATTACTTAGTCGTCCTCCTCTTCTGAAAATCATTAGTTTGGTCTTCAAAGCATCCATCACTCTTGCTAGTACATAGAAGTATCGTGAGAGGGAGAATTTTGAAACCCCCAGCACCATTTTCAGATACCTTGGTTTCAGGTTTTCAAGTTGTTGTAGTTGCTTGCATGACAGGTATTCCCAAATAACTTCTATCCCGTATGTGATTGAGGGTACTATTTTAACTCTAAAATGTTTCATAGCTGATTTCATTGACAGTCTTTGAAGATGCCTGATGTCGCTTATTATGCTTCTGAGCACGACTGCAAGTCTCTCCTTTAGATGGTACGTAAAAGTTGACTGTTACTTGCATAGTGATAGGTATTTGAATTGTCGTTTCGGCGTCAGTGTGCGTCCTCTATTCCCGAAGTAGTCATCATTTCTTAGTCGTCCTCCTCTTCTGAAAATCATTAGTTTGGTCTTCAAAGCATTCATCACTAGTTCGTTCTCCTATGCCCATTGCTCGATGAGATTCATTCCTTCCTGCAGATCTGCCATGCTATCGGCGGCTAAGGCTATATCATCCGCTATATGTAGGCCTACACTTGAATGCTCTGTATTCCCCCCTTTATTTTGGAGGCAACATCGTGTGTCAGGATATAAAATAGTATCGGACTTAGCGGATCCCCTTGCAGTACTCCAATTGTTTGATGAATCTAAACCGATTGGGCAATTCCATCATATATCTGTACTTGGTTGTCTGCCTGGATGTTCGACATTAACTTCGTTATGTCTTAGTGTCCGATGAGATTTTCCAGTTTTACAATAAGTTTCCTTCTATTGACTATCTCGAAGGCCTTAGTGTAATCAATGAATATTATAGGCCTATACTTCTTCCCGCGAGCCTTTCTCTTGTATATCCTTTAAGAGACATTCTGCGGCCATCAGAGTTGATCTGCCCTATAGATTATTGCACATAATTTCTTATTGCAGTGCTGGTGTTGGAGATTGATTTAAGGTCATCTATTGCAGGTATCGCAAATTACAGATTATACGCATGTTCATTTCTGAAAAGGAACATATTTTACTAGTGTTATATTCATGTATTTCAAGATAAGCCTCATCGTGTAACTTTGGACACATATTTTCCAGTGTTGCTCGAAAAACGATGGAAGTTTTAATTTAAGACTGATGCCATAGTATGACCATTTCGCTTTCTTTAAATGTTATGTTTATTTTTACGTAAACTTACTTGTCTGAAATTACAACGATTGAACATTTCGTTTCGAGTTTGATATTGTTGCTCTAGATACCTTTATGTTCACAACGTAAGTCGCGGGAGAATGTTAAAATGAAAAACACCAGTCGGATTATATGAAAATATGTTATTTCGTTCTTCACGGAACTATTCGTTAGTAGATATGACTGACATTTTAAAATGGTTGACTACAGTGTATCAAATTATATGTATTAACCAGAGAAACTATACACATGCAAAATCTCATCTTAAATCGGTTAAGTAGGGAGGGGTTTGTGAGAGATAGAGAGAGAGGATTTGTCATGCAAGATTTCAAGTTGCTCGATGAGGCTTTAAAACGGAAAACAATAATGTCCTGGAAAACTGTTAAGTGTTACGATGAAAATGCGTATGACTTTATGTTGTTCAAAATTTAATTTCGAGTAAATTCCCATTTCATGATAGGATTAACTGTTTACCCATTATTTTGTTTTTAGTTGATGAGACGAACAAGTTCAGTATCGATTTCCGCCATTAAAAATGCTTGACTGTATACAAATCACAACAGGTCTACATGTTAGTGGACCATAATAACTCTACCCATGCAAAAATTCATCTCAATCTATTATTATAATTTATTTATTTGTTTTGCGTGAAAGAAACACTAAAAGACGAACTTTAATGAGATTGAGCTTCACGACCTCGATGTTCACGTTTCATTTCCCTTTTTTGTATCCTAAATGAATCTACCATACGAGTCTAAAACTGCCCAAAATTTATTGGAAATTTTCTCATTTTCAGAAAAAGTTATGAATATTATTTCAGTTTCACCTTGGTGTACCATTGGGTTCGTCAGTGGGTATAGCACATCTCAATCCAGTACACTGAGAGCAGTGCTAGGAGATTGAGTCCCCAATTGTCTATCTGGTACTACAAATGAACATTTTGAAGAGGAAACCAAAATATTTGCACACCAAATGAGAATTAATTTTCTGAGAGTGAAGAATCAGCATTTTGGAACTGCGCCTTGCAGTGGCGGGTTGTACCATGCTGTCACATTGCGGTGAAAAGCAGACAGCTAGATTCACAAGTCTACATGTTAGTGGACCATAATAACTATACCCATGCAAAATTTCATCTCAATCTATTATTATAATTTATTTATTTGTTTTGCGTGAAAGAAACACTAAAGACGAACTTTAATGTGATTGAGCTTCACGACCTCGATGTTCACGTTTGGGAAAAGTCTATCGTGTAACGAAGACCAGATATTATTGCATCACGAACTATCAAAAAAAAAGTAGCCGCTTCAATTTAGAAACTGTTGTGATGTGTTTAATTGGGGCTAGGATTGGGCAGTTATTTACCATCCGAGCATTTGCCTAGAGCGGAAAATGCTAAGGAAAGCCATTTATATGATAGCTGATGTGAGATTTCGAATCTATTGCTTCACGGTTGACCGCGCGTGGCTTAGTGTAAACCATTCCAGTACCCGGACGTCATTAAATGTATTAGCAGAGCCGGAAATTGAAACCAGGTCCTTATGGAATATGAGTTTCATTATGCCACCCCAGACTTCGTAGGTGGCTTTCAGGAAACAGCTATCGGTTTGGGATTACTTCAACCGACCGGGATAACTTCGCACGCAAGACGAAAGGCTATCTCCAGATTCGGAAGGCGAGTGGTTTCGAACCCCACCGTTGGTCACCATGGTTCCAAGCGAATGATGGGACGGTACCTTCCTTCCCATTCCATGACTGATTTCATTTATTTCTTGTCTGAAATGGCATTCCACCGAAAATATAGTCGCCACAAAACATTCATCTCATTCCCAACCCCGTAGAAACTGGAGCAATACAAAAAGTATTCGAGAACCTAGGGAATGTGATGGAACCTCATTTATAAGATTTATAAATTAAATAACGATAAGCTGAACATACAGAATAGTTAAAAAATGTAAAATGTTCGGCATGATACAAATACAAACTGCAGATCGTATCCCAAAGTATTCGTACAATGAGGATACGACGCACAAGGGATTGTGAACACCTCGCCTCAGTCCTCATTGTGTTGCAGTGTGCGTTAGGTCAGTTAGCATGGAGTGAGTGGAGAAGTTTTATTGTATTAACAAGGTAAACGTTACCGTGAGATTGGAAAACTGCTCGACATAAGCTTTACTGCTGTGAGTCCAATAATTAATAAATACAAGCACGAAACAAGCTGGTCGTCCAAAAGCACTGACATGTCGAAAGTGGTAAAATATTGTACGTTTGGCCCAAAAGGAATTTGTGAAAATAGGCCTATTATGAATTTTTGGAACACCTTTATTTTCTCCGATGAAGCTAAGTAATGGGAGCAGAGAGGCATGACGGAAGCCAAACTCAACATAAATTCCCGTAGTAAAACACGGGGGAGCGATTGTGAAGTACATAGATGTGTTGAGCCAGTGCATATAAGCCTCATCTGGAAAGGATCTTACACTTCCAACGGGACAATGACCCTAACAAGGGTACTGTCCATACGGTCATATCGAAACCGTCAATGACATTTCGTAGAGATGATGAGGAAACCATAAATTAGCGGTGTACAAAAAATTAGCTGCCATTTCGAACCGGAAGGTCCTGAAATCGGCATGGAGATTTCTAATAGGATTGCACGCGCTAGCATATAGCTCGACGTGGACAGCCCTTGTGACCAGCTGAAGCGTGCGTGTAACCTTGAGCGCTCTGTGCTAGGCAGTTAACACATGTTCCTTTGAGAGAGCAGTCATCAATCCGGCTGATGTTCTAGAGAGTATGCATTACGTTATTTCCGTGAAAAAGGTTTCTCTTCTTCTCGTGAAAGAACTTCGGAAGAAAGGGAGATGGGTCGACATGTGATCGAAGTAATTGAAAATCATCCCATGGGTGCCAGTATCATCTCCGAGTCGTGTCTTGAGAGAAATAGAGACAGTGAAAGTAATAATGGAAGCAGTGACACCTCATCTACATTACCTGAAAGGAAGGCAGTCCACCATTGCCAGGTACAAGGGGAGTTACGGATCCGAGTTTGAGCCCCTAGTCTGATTCCCGTCAATCCAGTGAAGAGACGCCGCAATCACCTGACAAAACTTCTAGTTCAAGCTATGCTTCCAGTCCACAGAAGAAAGTGAAACAAACTGTAGTTCTTGCGTGCAAGAGGAAAACTGTACATTTGTGGTTAAATAAGGGGGGTAAGAAGCGGCTTTCATACCCACTGTTCACAAAACTTGTCGTAAGGTGACGTCACTACGACAACTGTACAGTGCAAGTGGAAGAACCAATCAGAATCTGAATCAGTAAGTTCCATTGAACACAGGAAATTGATGCATACAAAATTATTCTCTCGCTTTGCAGAAGCAAGAAGGCTGAAGCGGAACGTAGGCAATGAAGACCAGCGACTGTGGGCTTTGAAAATTTCACGAGAGATTTCAATGGGGCGAACTAATTTCAGCGCATGTACTGCAGTAGTTGGTTGAGTCGTTTTAAGAAAAAATACAGAATAAAAAGTAGAAAAATCACAAAATTTGTATCCCGTACGTATTTGCAAGAAGAAGACGAAAAAGATCAAGTCGCAAAGAAATTTGTAGAAGCCGCTACAGAGCGATTTTTAGACTACACCCCTTCTTCACTATACAATACAGAGAGTGGTTTCATGCGCGAAATGAAAGCGAAAAGGACGCTATCGTTTGTTGGTGAGAAACATACAGAAACAGTTCATGCACTCACCCATTCGTACAAAATTATGCCTACAATTAGTATGGCCGGTACACTTTTCCCGAAATTATTCATTGTAGTACAGGGGTCAACTGGAACTTTCGGTCCGAGAGTTTCCAAAGAAATGTTTCATGCCAGAAATATACTGTAATTTTAACAGCCACAAAATCAGGAAAAATGGGGAAAAAGGAATTAAAATATTGGTTTAAAGAATCCTTTTTTCCATTTGCGGAAGAGAAGTGTTTGCTACGGTTAGATTCCTGGACTACTTATAGTGATAAAAGGTGTCTTGAAGACATTCCTCCAAGCAACAGTATAGAAATTCTCCAGATTCCTCCCGGCACTACAGGGAAAATACAGCCCTTGGATAAGTTTTTCTTCCGGCAATGGAAAGTTTGTTTTCGCCGTTTAACAGACATTGTGTCGGTTTGTGAATACGTTCAGTTTGATATATATCAGAGTAATAGCGTACTGAAAATGCAATCCTTCATTCATTTTCAATTTTCTTCCCCAAGGTTCAAGGGCATGGTTAAATATTCGTGGTTCGCAAACAATTACACAACGGAGAGACCTCCCGAGTTCGAAGTGCCTGCGAAATATTGCCTTCAAATAAGTAAGGAAAACTGTGAAAACAATGTAGCCTCAAAGTGCATATTCGTTGTGCATGGTGCCAAATATATTTATGTTTTGATCATGCGATTAACGAACCTCATTTATGTTTCACATTCGTTCCCTAACAATGAAGTGTCCTTGGCGCGTGGTAGCCTGCCAGCTCGATCTCTCTCTCTCTCTCCCCAGCACAACTGCAACTCCCCTCCGCTGTGCGTCGCACGAGCCGGCAAGATGCAAGGGTTCTCCAGTAGTTGCGTTGTCACACGGATTTTGTATCAAGATTTCGAAACCTTCCAGTTCGAAATGGCAGCTAAGTTTTTATCATTTCAAATGATCTTGTCGACTTCGTCGTTATGCTTGGGATCTAACGTTATGCGAGACGGAGACGGTTGCGTTACGGAGACGGAGACTGTAACGTCTTACAGCCGCGCAGCCGCGCAGCCGCGCAGCCTAAGTTAATGAGTAAAGGACGGCAAGTGCGTGACGTCATGTAGCCACGCGGGAAGCCTAAGTTAATGGTTAATGGAGTCTGTTGAAAGAGTCCTGGGGCGTCGAGCGCCCTAGGGCTTCGAGCGAAGCGAAAAGGATACAGGGTGACTTCTAAAGAGGTGTACAAGATGCCAGATAAGAATACAGGGTGACTCCTAAAGAGATATACAAGACGCCAGATAAGAATACAAGGTGACTCTTAAAGAGGTGTACAAGATGTCACACAAGAATACATGGTGACTTCTAAAGAGGTGCACAAGATGTCACACAAGAATACATGGTGACTTCTAAAGAGATATACAAGATGCCAGATAAGAATACAGGGTGCCTCCTAAAGGGGTGTGCAGGATGTCAGAGCAAAATACAGTACAATATGTCAGATAAGAATACAGGGTGACTCCTAAAGAGATATACAAGATGCCAGATAAGCATACAAGGTGACTCCAAGAGGTGTACAAGATGGCAGAGAAGAATACAGTGTGACTCCTAAAGAGGTGCACAAGATGTCAGACAAGAATACAGGGTGACTCCTAAAGAGTTGTACAAGATGTCACACAAGAATACAGGGCGACTTCTAAAGAGATATACAAGATGCCAGATAAGAATACAGGGTGCCTCCTAAAGGGGTGTGCAGGATGTCAGAGCAAAATACGGGGTGACACTTAACGAGGTGTACAGTATGTTAGATTCAATTCAAATACAGGGTGACCCTTAAAGAGGTTTGCAAGATATCAGATTCAAATAATGGGTGACCCTTAAAGAGTTGTGAAAGATGTCAGACTCAAATACAGGATGACTCTTAACGAGGTGCCCGCACGGGAAGCCTAAGTTAATGGGTAATGTAGTCTGTTGAAAGAGTCCTGGGGCTTCGAGCGAAGCGAGAAGCCCTCCTGAGCCTTTCTAACATGTGTAGCATTTGTAGCATGCGTCATTTGAAATGATATAACGTCTAGTCTTTCAGACTGACTGTAATTTTTTGTACATCGCCAATTTAAGGTTTCCTCATCATCTCTACGAAATATCATTGTCGGTTTCGATATGACCGTATGGACAGTTCCCTTGTAAGCATTGTGTCTTGATAACCAGTGAAAGATTGTTGCACAAAATCCCCAGAAACCTTCTCACTCCTCCTCAGAATCTGAATCTTAATCCCATAGAGACTCTGTGGGATAGTCTAAGCAAATAAGTTTTAAAAAAGTCGCCCCAGTAGTAACTTAAATAGAACCTTAAAGAGGTACTTTCAGATGCGTGGTCTAACATCTCCGAACATTACACCAAATGTTTAGTTGCCTCAATGCCGTATGGAACAGGTGGTAAAACTAAAGGATTGCATTACAAAGTATTGAGACTGTGAACAAGGACTTCCGCAAGTATTTGAAATTTTTCTTTTGCGTTTATTTGTTGATCATAGTAAATCGAATAACAATATTAAGATGGAGGTGTTTTCTATTTTTTCTGACTGGAAGTATTTGTTTTGCTTAATGTTTTTAACAAATTCACAAAGAAATTTGATACAATGGTCCGGCTAGCTCAAAACAGTTGCCAGCGTTTCGCCCCAGTGTACCAATGGGCTCTTCAGTTGGTTATGGTACATGTTGTTAATATACAAGTATGCATAAATAAATAAAAACAACAACCCTTGGCACTATACAGCCCATGAAGGGCTAAGGCCGACCAAGCGACCGCTGCCCAGCCATTTGGCCTGCAAATATTGGGGTGACGCGTGATCAGCGCATCGGGTCCCCTCAGCCGGTAATCTTGGTTTTCGTGATCGGGGCGCTGCCTCACTGTCAGACAGCTACTCAATTGTCCTCACGAGGCTGAGTGCACCCCGTTCCAACCCTCACGTCAGTTTTTAAATCCCTAACGGAGCCGGGAATCGAACCCGGGTGAGAGGCAGGCGCGCTACCCCAACACCACGGGGCCGGCACAAGCATACATCATAGACGTAAACATGTTGGTGTACGAATTCTTACTGTGACCACTGTATATTTCACCAAACTGAAATAGCATGTCGGATCAACACCTGTGATTAATTGATGATGCGACGTTGAGCAGAAAGAAAGTAGCGGGAGAAGGACGAAATTTCGTCTACTACATGGCGTGTGTGGTCTTCGGAGAGGCCGAGTAAAAGTCTTTCGAATTCACATCCGCACTCATCCTCGTATTAAGGATGAAATTAATGATGATGACATCCACACACACTCAATCCCCAAGCCAGGGTAATTAACTGATTAGCTATAGCTATACGAAGTTAACCCCCACCAACACCCTACCGGAAATCAAACGCGGACCCAGCTGGACAAAGTCTAGCATGCTATCCACTGAACCACGAAGCTAGGTGTTTGCTTCATAGACCTAATATGCAGACATTATCCTCTACATCCTGTTTTCCTTCCTTTATTTTCGCATGTTAAAAAATCTATGCTATTGCCGCTAATGGAGAGCAAAAACAAGCAAAAACTCTCCACGTTCAGTAAGAAAAGTTGTACACGATTCCCAGAATTCAAACTTCTTCGATATCCAGGAAGATTACTCTGATTTCAAAATTAAATCAAGTCAACACACCCATATAACAGGATCAAAATGTAGACGTCTTAACTTTATCTCACCCTTCTTCAGTCCTACATTTCTTACAGTATCCACAATAGGATAATAATGAACAGACTGAGCACCGAATCACCTTATAAATTACCGGTATTAGACGTTCAACAACGAAAAGGACTGCAACATGAATCTGGGTCAAATCCTGTCGGCTAGTTTCATTTTTCTCGTTGGCTACTGCACTGCTTATTTGCAGGTATCAACCAATAGCTAAATTTTAAATGTTAACCAATCATTTTCACTAATTTTAGAATGTAGGAAATTATCGTGTGGACAGTGGTGAAATAAATATCAAATATTGAAGTTCATGACCGTATTATAATGTTGATACAGCTGTCAAGCTGATCTTACTCGAAAATGGAGTAGTCTACCTACTGAATATATTTACCGCAGAAATATTATTGTTCTACCAGAATAACACCCAAAAATATTAGTACCTTAAGGTTCCAAGCAGCATAACTACTGAATCTGTAATACGCTCTGAGAATTTGATAGTAATGAGTGACGAACTGCTTTCGCTTGTACACAAAACAACGCACGTAGTAATAAAATTTGGTGCAAATACTCAGTAATGAGAAGCAAGACAACAGACTAATATACTAGTAGCAAATAGTGTATAAGCTCTTAAATTCAACCAAAACAAGATCTGAATAACGTCCAAATGTGTAAATTGATTTATTAACGCTTCATTATAGGCTACCTAGGTAGAAGCACGTGCATTTCCTAACAGATGGCACAACGCATCAACCCAATCTTCTAATCAAGGGAACTAGAAGGGCAGATGATCAGTACCCTAATTTGAGAAACATATTACAGAGATATATTGGCGGTATTACAATTACTCACGTTTTATCCTCAATGACAGCCGGCAGGAGACGGATTCGCCGGTTATAGTACGAACTTACTGAAACCCACGAAGTCAACGATAAAACACACGAAAGCAAATGTCATTCTCATGTGAGAATTATGTTGAATAACAAGCAGAACTTGATTACTTAATTGGTGAAATATTGTCACTGATAAAAAATAGCACAATTCAAACACGACCAAGCTGAAAAAGGACACACATCGCGACCGTACAAATGGAAGCATCTGCTCGTTATAAATGGCAAAGACAGCAAATTGCACAGATGTTCCACTGCTTCAACAAATCGAGAAGCAGTGTGTGAAAGACCATTCGGATTCTCTAAGTTGATAAGAAATGCATGCCAGCATTAAATGACAATGGATTGCTATTGATTTTACAATGTTGCAGCAAAGAAACAGGAGCATTCGAAACATGATAACCTCAGTCAGGTAATATAGCCACGAACGACTCTCGTTGTAATGCTATTGGGTCTCTGGACTATGACGTCACATACGTAACCAGTCCTGGATATCGATTGGCTGCGTGAATGCCATGCGGTGTGTAAAAAGTAAGAAGCGCGCCAAAACAATTCTATCATTTGATAAACGTATCATAAATCTGGTGGTTAACTATTTCTTATTAAAGAAATGCGTATAAATTGTACTGAAAATTTAAAGGAACCGATCAGTGAGTACAATATTCGATGATTGATTTCACACTTTTATCACTGTCGCAAAACATTGTAACAGTCACTTTGTTACAAATACGGTATAGATATTCTACTCGAAATTGATTCGTATTGATATAATAATAAAATTAACAGGTGTTCCACCTTATCAATACAGTAATTAATTGTGAGAAAATAACAGTTACCCGTGCATGTTTCACATAGTCATGGTAAAATTTCACTTTTCACACTTTGTGGTGATATCCGTGTACCGCCATAGAGTTAGCAAAATGACGTAACTCTTGGTTCTTGTAGTACCGTACCTACAGTTCAATGGTTCGTACTGATCTATGACCCATTTATCATAGCTAACTTACTTCTTTTTAAATAATTATTAATGCAACCAATTCTCATTTTATTTTGGAAGGATATCGACCGTGGACCTATTGAAAGGAACCATCCCGTCATTTGCCAGGTGGTGAAAATGGGAAATTCTATATTTTCCTCCTTTTCTTTACACTGTCTTCTAGCAATTTGCTCCAGCAATTCGTGAAGGGCAATTCAAATTTCCATCTGAGGTCTTCAATTAGGAAAAGTCACCCTGCAAGCTCATAAACTATTCTTGACCAAGTGCACTTTGAAACTCCGAGAGCGGTCATCAGGAAACGGGCTTTGATACTTTCCATACACTGGTGATCTCTATACCGAACGTGAGAATAGGAACTATTCTGGTCTCGAAAATAGCCATGGCCGTTTTCAAAGAAAGTCTAGTTATTGTACCAATCAGCTTTTGTCGCGGCAGTTACTCTTTGTGTAGTGTTGCTTTGTTGTGAAGTCTCTGGTATCAGCATATTTTTTTTAACAAAAATATGTCAAGGGGGACATCTCTTAAGGAGGCAATTCAGAGATGGGAAGAAAAAACTGGGCAAAAAGCAGCCGAAGCAAAGGAGGTTCTTCTTTACTTTCAGTACCCTCCGATACAAGTCTTGGATAGTTCATTCAACATGATACCCAAGTGCGAGAAGCTGTCACTGTCAACGAACATGATTGACAAGGTTGGAGGAATGACACATCTCTCACAATTGAAAATTTTATCTCTTGGAAGGAACTACATAAAGAACTTCGCGGGGCTGGAAGCCGTTGGAAAAACTTTAGAAGAATTATGGATATCATACAACCAAATTGACAAAATGAAAGGTGCTGGCCTTTTTAAAAAGTTGCGAGTCCTCTATATGGGTAATAATCAGGTCAAGGACTGGGGTGAATTTAAACATCTTCAAGAGGTGACTACATTGGAGGAATTTTCATTTGATGGCAATCCTTTATGTGATGCAGCTGAAGATTCCGTGTGGAAAGCTGAAGTATTAAAGCGATTACGCAACCTGAGAATGTTGGATGGTGACACGGTAATCCGGGATGACGAGGACGAGGGGGGCTAAGCCATGAGATGACATATACTATACCTCATAATAAAATTACAGTGAAATTCGTTTTGTTTGTTTTGATGCAAATTTGAAAAGAACAGATGTATACTCTGTAGGACCTTGATTATCCGAGGCAAATGTACCTAATTTGTGTGATGTATCGGTAGCCTATACCTAAATGAACCAAGGCAGTGTTTTTCGAGCCTTGCTCGGTGAAAAGTGTTCTGATATGCTGTACCGTACTCTCATAGAAGTCCATATAAACCATTGTTTATATCAGAGTACCGGTATCCTTGCTTCTTCGCCAAAAGCTCCAATGCTACTGTTTTATTTTAAATGTGTTTCAAATTGTTGTTTTTAGGGGCAGATGACCTCGTAGTTACGTCCCTTAAAACAAAAATAACAACAAACTGTTGTTTCATGTACGGTACTGAAGTGTTTGGGATATTGTGGTCAATAGCCACGTGTTTGTATGGCGTATATTGAAGCTGTCTGATTAGGGCCTAATTATGGTGCTTGTATTGGCGAGTGTCGTTATTTGCCATCCCTTGTTATTATCGTTTCTATAGGAGCTCTGGGATGAGTCTCGAAGTGGCTAATAGTTTCTTTTACGATCGTTGCCTACTAATCGCATAACTTACGGTGTACACTCAGCCTTGTGAGGCACAACTACCTCGTCCATCATGGAAGTGGTTTTCCGTGGTTTCCCACTTCTACTCCATATGCCAACGTGGTTTCTATTGTAGGGACTCAGCCGCCTCCATTCTCAATCCCCGCCTCAATTACAAATACAGGCACAACAATAACACAGGGATTCAGTGACATTATGCACATACCCAAGTACACGGGGATGAAACGACCATGATTTCCAAGCCCCTAAATGAAGGCAACAACACCAAGCCAATGTTTAGCCTGTTTTCATCATATGAAAAGATAGGCTTATGAGATCACCTGTTGTACCCCCCCTCCCCCTAATGAAATCTAAACGGCTGGAGCTATTTCGATGAAACTCGGTAAGATCTTAGTAGCCTATACAGGGTGAGGCACTTAAAACTGTTTTTCGGAATAATTGGAAAAACACAAATCGGATCAAAGAAAGTTGAAATAAAAGTTGTTCACCTCGAAGAGGGACATCCATTAACATAAAGCTTGACCTCCCAGCACTACCTCCAGGGGCGGGATGGGGGTGACTTTGAATTCTTAAATTCTTACAGATTTGGATTCTCCGTGAAAAAATATGTAACTTTTGTAGGGAGCATTTTATTCGAGCTTTATGTTAATGGATGTCCCTCTTCGAGGTGAACAACTTTTATTGCAACTTATTTCTAATCCGATTTGTATTTTTCCAAATATTCCGAAAAACAGATTTAAATGCCTCTCCCTGTATATAAACTGGCGTAACTTATATAAATTTCTATGTGAATTTAAAAATGGAGGCTGTGCTAATTTTTTTAATCGCGTTTATATTTCCCATGTCCTAGACAAGCAATAGAAATATAGGTTGGTATATAATGAGCCACGATTATAATATTCATCTGCTGGTATATAATGCAACAATCTAACATGGCGTCCATGCGATACATTTCACCGGTTCTCAATATCTCCGAAACTACTGTATTTAAGCAATCAAACTGACATTGCGTATGGTGCTAGAGGACTGTTAAGTAAGAACAAATATGGACTTTCCAATGAAGGGCCTAGGCCTACAATGCGACCGCTGCCCAGGTTATGGGGTCACGCGTGGTCGTACGTCGGGTCCCCACGACCGTTAATCTTGGTCTCCGTGACCGGGGCACTGCCCCTAGTCACTAGACAGCTACTCAATTGTCCTCACAAGGCTGAGTGTACCCCGTTCCAGCCCTCACACCAGTTTCTAAAATCCCTGACAGAGCAAAATCGAACCAGGGGCCTCCGAGTACGAGGCAGGCGCACTACTCCAATACCACGGGGCCTGCTAGCTTCTTTCTAAGCCTTATCTAATTCACTTCTAAACCTATTTGGTTCAAATAACAGTCTTTCCCCTTCCTAATCCTGTTATTTTTCCAATCTGCATATAGGCTACTCCGTACGTCTGGCTATCAAGTACAGTAACGTCACTTTACCCCCCTCCCATGACGGCAGCTGTTAATATTAATGATTTGTTTCCCTTGCTTTTGGAACAGTCGTGTCATTGATTGTTTTTATTTGTTTCCTTCTGCTGCGTTTTTCCACTGGGATGTTTTTTAGGTTTAGAGTTATTTTTTTTATTGTTTTGCCTACTTGTATTTGCTTTATTTTTGTCTGTTTTTTTTTCCCTTTTGTCTCTTCTGTGTGCTGTTATTTATTTCCTACCTCTGTGTTGGTACTGAATAAATGACAGACTCCTTTTAGTTTTGTGTAAGATATGCTAATTTAGTAGTGATAGTCGCCTGTTTCCTACCTCCTCCTTTAAGCTTATCAATCTAATTTTCGAACCGATCACCCCCGAGTCCCAAAACCTAAGGCCTAGAGATACCCGACCGGGTATAGTATATTAGCCTCTTCCCAAGATCGACTGCTGAAAGATGATCTGGATTATTTTCGAACCGTATCGTGCGATCGACAATAATCCCCTTCCCTCGTATCCTGTCCAGCGCGATGGCTGCTTCCTTCTCGAGCAATGCAGAGAACCTCCTTGTGAATGTGAACTTAATGTGTGATCTTGCCCATTGTTTGTTAGGAGCTCCCCGTGGTGAAAAATGCCAAGGGTTTCTGTCTCGTTGCTGCGGGTAACGCCATGACTTCGTCCGCGAAGAGTTCTTACTGGAGCCACGTTGCACTGCACATTATTTTGTTTTTACCGATCATAAACGAAAAACTTCCAAATAATAATAATATACGACCAGACAGAGTATGAAATTTGAATGACTTCACCTGATTCTCCCGGTAGTTCCTAGAAAGCAACATTCAAAACAGTTGAAAATTATGAGGGCCATTAAAAAAATTATATTGGTTAACATTCTCAAGACCCGTCACTTTTAACAACTAATCTAGACTTTTCAAAGCTACTTGTGCATTCCTTCATTGTCGCTTAAAAATGCTCTCGCAAAACAATTGAGGGTTTTTAATTTAAGTAGTGGTATTTAATTGCGTGATAGTTCGTTAAAATGCCTCACAAACTCCGACTAACGAGGTTCATATGTCGGTGACAACAACAGATGAATGTGGCATTTTCTCTACCCCCTCCCCCACTCCAGCAGAATGCTGGGATGGAGATTAATTTCCAGTGCCTATCCTAGCCTCAAATGATTTCAGTTACACATCTCTACTTGTATAAAACAAAGTCCCCGATTCTTGGATGTCACGGGTACTCTCGAGAACCACTGGATGGATTTTGATGCGGTATTTACCATTCTGTAAAGGATATCTCGAAGGTTTCTGTAGAAAATAATTTATTTATGATCAAAGAAAGCCAAGCAGTAGTCTAACGATTTCAGTGAAAAAGTCGAAAAGAAAACTGTCGTCCGTGCGCTTTTTAACACTTAGAGTGTGGGCGCAGTAATATTACGTTCGAAGGTACCTTTTTAAAACTGCGGCGAGCGTAATATTACGTTGATCGATTTCTCGCGCTTTGTGTTGGAGACGAACGTAATATTACAGCTCTAGCACTCACGTGTGGGTGCCAGTAAGCATGAAGTTGCTCATACTATCGCCAGATAACACCACGTCACTGTTCAGCGGAGGAATATCGATCCTTTCGAAGGCAAGCGATGCAAGTTCAAGTAGGCCAAATCTGTTTTTCTTTCCTTTGTTTTTATTCTTTGTGGACAGTTGTTTCTCTCGCAAAAACGTTGAGTTTATTCTATGACTAGTATATATATTTGGGTTTATGATTCGCATTACAGATTCTGAATCTGACGCAACCGAAGAGACAGTTCTCCCTTCTACTTCTGCCAGCGCGCCCGCTCGTTCCAGGACGAGAGCGCGCGCAACAGCTGTTACCGGCATTTTTTTTACATTATAGTTTTATTTTCAATCGTATTGGATTTTTATTAAATTTGTAGTGTAAGGGTTCGGAAATCGTACGGACTTTTCAATTTATTTGTAATTCAAACCACATTCAGTTTGTGCCATTCTGAACTTAGCCATAAATTCTGGAAATCAGCCAGCACAGGGGTGAGGAGCAACATTTAAGGCATCAGCAGGGCAAGTGTTAAACTTACGCTGGGCAAACCGTTAAAAATATCAATATACTATGAGTGTAAGAATTGTTCAGCTTGAAACGTTCTACAAAAAAGTCCGCGAGAGCATATCTCTATCTTCAATACGTCGCCCAATATAAGTGTTCTTACGTTTTCATTTCTTCCAACAATCTCCATTGAATTACTGAGGCGACAGTTTACGAGTTAGCTAGGGGCGAGTCTATAACCCCAGTTACAGTCAAGCTAGCGGGCGAGTCTATTACCCCAGATACAGCCAGTAGCAAACTGTCAAGTCGTGTTGAGTTAAGACTTCAGAGAAGAGTGGTTATGTTTGGAGGTTCCCTGGAAGTGCAACTCGGCTTTTCTTCATTTCGCCTGTGAACTTTTCGTTCCGCAAAATACACAGTGAAGTTAAGATTGGACGGAAGGGGGATTTATGTTTCATGCACCTCGCCATTCTTAAATTACGTCTGACAAGAATTCGTTGCACATGCATCTCCTTGATAATATAATTAATAGTCCAGTCAGTGATTTTAACCCATCATGCCGAGACGTAAAACGGACATAGGTCGTAGTTCATTGACATCGAAAAAAAAAGCGCTTATCACACATTGCATTCATAATTGCTCCCGGGCGAAGCCGGAGCGGGTTGCAAGTTTCTATATAAACTACAAAATGATACGCATTTCTCTTATCAAAAAGAATCTCATGTGCTCATGTGCAATATATTCTTATCGCCCCCTGCTTAAAGGCTTCCATGATAAATTATCTAATTAGCCTAATTGAATCATCAGTCCCATCGTCATCAAGATAATGAAATACCTTACTGTAGGCCTAGTGGGTGACGAAATGCACGAGTTATCTTACTTGATGTTACATAACGAGTTCAAGTGCATGGCCTTGATTGTGCGACTTGAAATTTCAGGGCCAGTGTTTCGGACTCCTCCGAAATTTACTTCAATCATTTTTGAACAAAATGTAGTCTTGTTATGTGGTGTAGCCTGTTATGTCCAAGGTTGCGTGGTGCCTGAGGGTGCTTACTAGTGTCAGTAGATTTACGTTAAGTCATTTCTTTAAGTGAAAATTCCGGCACATCACAGCAGTTGAAGGCGACGTTAAACCCATAACATTAATCATAAGAGTGTTCTTTAAATTGCGAGATACTCCAAGAAATGTGCTACAAGTCGAAAATACTGCATCAGTTCATATTCAATTTCTAGAGTACAAGCTGCTTTTCAGGACGGTGCAAAACATGCGAGCAAGATGCTGATTTGATTGAAGAGATGGAAAGAAACCCACTTTAATCTCTCGAACCACTCGATGAATGTTAACGGAGGTAGACGTAAAAACCTCATCCACCGGATCAGCTTTCGCTGAACCCTACATGGATTATGATTGTAGGGGAGTAATATTCTCCTACGAATCTATATACAGTAGGCCTACCGCGTTTTGATTTTTAGGTCTCGTGATACGTGGTACTCTGTAGCGTCCAGGTCAGAAGTGGGGCATGATGCTGATGTCCTCTATCTCCTTAAAGGAAATCTTACATCCGAACAGTGTGAACATCCATTTATTGAATCAAGGTATGATCTCTGATATGTCATTCAATTTTAACAAAACCATTCACCTATCCACACTAGAGGGATCGTTTAGTTATTGTTTTCTGAACGACAGACTGCACATCTTGATTGGCTCCCTTATCCTCCAGAGTCAGACCTCATTCCCCGAGGATGCAGGACCAAGTGTTCTTCTTCCATGGCAGGACGCTCTCGGCCAGGTAGTTAATGAGGTGTAGGATAGGCCAATGCTGCTGGATAGAATTTGTTTCGAGATTTAGTTGCTTCCTTTCCTCGACGACTTAGGAATTTTGTAGAATTGAATCTTCCCCCAGAGCTAAACAATAAAAATATATAATATTCATAAAATTTATTTTCTTATTTTGAATAAAACCAGTCTTTGGATTGGCGGCTTCGGTGGCGTAGTTGATAGCATGCTGAGCTTCTATGCCCAAGGTCGTGGGTTCAAACCCAACCGAAGTCGTCGAATGTTTTAAGAGCGATAAACATGCCTTCTTTCGGAGGGGAAATAAAGCCAGCGGCCCCATGTCATAGATTTATGGCATGTAAAAGAATCTTCCACTAACTAAACTTGTGTGAAACAAAATCTGTAGGTTCAGCAACGTTCGTTACCGGGCGCTGGTTGCGATGGCATCTAGTAGTAGCCAAGTTCACAGCTAGGTGTCGTAGACGGTAGCATTTGGTAGCGAAAGTAGGAACTACTTAAAATTATCGTCTGCAGTCCTTACTTGAATTATAAACTGATTACACACACTAATACAGCCATCACAATTAACACCAGTTATCAGAGAGATTCTACACACACCCAAAGTACACGGGGCTACATGACCGCGTTGTCGCAGCCCCTAAACTGAGGATCCAACCCACCAACCAGTCTTCGGATTGATGAAAAACGACTGGATTTTGTAGCCTACGTTTATAGACTACTTGCAAATTTGAGAAGATTTCTCTTTACACGTGTAAAATATTCAGCTAAACTTGAACACAGCCTACTTGAACAAAATTGTTCACCGAGCTTTTTCACACTCATACAGTACGGGCTAGGTGCAAATAAAACTTATCAGATGCTATCAAAATCATACACAAAAACGTGTAGATTATCATTTCATTGATTATGTCTCTATTTGCCTAAGCCCGGACCCGACTCCGCTCATCCGTGCCCAACGGTGGTCACGGTCGAACTGCCTTCTCTTGGTGCGCAGACAGTACACGGAAGAGTTATTAGCCTACATGAAAATCCACAGCCTGCTTCCAGTCGACCCACCGACATAATATGTTTAATTCAATAAATATATTTTTTCTAAAGAATCCCAGATACTTCATGCCCCGTAGTCAACTCTTGCCCTCATCTATCTGTCACATGCTGTCATGGATTTTTTTTTATGCTAATGATATTTTATTCCGTGTTAATTGTCATGTTTATGACTGTTAAATTGTAGATTTCGACCAGCTTGGAATGCCATCCTCGCAGGAGCGAAGTTAGGCATACTGTAAGTTATATGTAGGACTTACTTCACCAGGGGACATAGGACAGTAAAACCTCATTCCTCGCATACTAGAGAGAGGCATTAAAACGAGCTGTTTGTCTCTGTAGATACGGCTGTTCGTGCCGCTACGCAGAGAAAAGGCACGCCCATCGTCTGGCAGGTGGAGAGTTGACGGTCAGATTTGCTTGCCCGTCATTGTTCTTGGCTCCATTCTCTTCTCTAGGTTAATTATTATACTCCCAATAGACCCCCACAGTAAGTACGAAACAAATACAACCATGACTTTAAGTGACTGATTGCCATCGACATGGTTTGAACCAGAGACGCCCCAGGCCTACACTTGCGGTCGAGGTTAACACAGAATTAGAAAGGAAGATAAATGGAGAGCCGAAAATTATCTAGGGATTTGAACCCAACTACCTCGCGAAATTCGGGCTTCCACTACTATCAACTAATCGCGCTGAGCTAACTTGGTCGGTACGACAAGTGTTACGAAAACATAACTCATGCTTTTTCCAGATTTCAATGAGCAAACTGTAAAAAATTGGTACACAACAGCACATCTTAAACGCGTGCATAAGCTGTACAACCTAAAACTGAAAATAGCGTTCTGTTCTCACATATTGATCACAAGTCGAAGATGTGATAGTTTGTTGATG
The DNA here is from genome assembly GCA_946902985.2 of Meconema thalassinum. Lineage (NCBI taxonomy): Eukaryota > Metazoa > Arthropoda > Insecta > Orthoptera > Tettigoniidae > Meconema > Meconema thalassinum. The sequence goes on along the minus strand of OX336391.1, from coordinate 89,696,908 downwards.
TTAATTCATTTTAAGGACTAGGGACATCATCCCCATGTGCTTGGGTGTGTGTTGACAACCCTTGTTTCTGTGGTGACTTTAGCTGTGTATATAGGCCAGTTAAAATTGAAGACATGGATGAAAGAAGGGCGTAAGTCAGGTTGCGTCCTTATTCGGTAAATTACACAAATACGTTCCCTGGTGGCTATTCGAGATACTATCTGAAAGACTTCACTGTAGTGTCAACCTGTCAATAAATGGCATGGGATATGCTATATTGAGTTACGCCGTTCTTGGGAATATTGCTCCTTCTTGGCTTCCGCCGCGCGCTCAGGAGCGAAATGGCTGTCTCAGGAGACAAGTTTCAGTTACTGAAGGATATAAGGTCTGTAGGTAACTTACTTTGGGTAGTAACCCAGTCCCTCATGTAGGTATTAAACCTGGGAAATTAAAAGATGTTAAGGATTTTCTGAGATTTGTAAGCATACATGCACGTGCATGTTTTTTTTTCTTTCTCCAGGAAGCTCAATCTGTGGGAGTAGGAAATTCTGAGGATAGTGACTCCCCTAATGACATGTTGTGACCAGTGAAATGTTCGAACCTGTAAGACGTGTCCACATGCTTCCAACAATGTAAATAAAATGAACTTTCAAAGAAAATATTTCCTGAAAATAGAATAAGGACTTAACTCTAGAACAAAAACAGGTCGACAATGCCAATTTTCTTTTAAACATTCATTTGCATATTATGAAAACATCAACATTAGCCTATAGTTAAGAATAACATCCCAAAATTTTGCCTTTCTGAGAAAAGTGTTTGATGTCATAATTCTTTAAACTCATTTATCTCAAAAGTGTGTATTTTGAGTTACGCCTTCCATCCATGTCTTCAATTATTGTGGGTACCGGTACCGTAGTGGATTGGGGAAAGTGCCCCATGACATATTTTGAAGAAAATGGGGTACATGGACCTACAATTATGTTGAAGGCAGTGATAAAAATGTATTATTTGGTATTTTATACAAAGAAAAGTAGACAATAGAGCATTGAGAATATATAATTAACATACACAATATTAACTTTAAATTGTCACAATATTGTTCATCAAATTTTAATTTACCATATCGAAGTTCAGTAGAGGGAGGCAAACGGCGTTTCATTTCATGAGGATAAACAAAAGTTTTATCTTCCACTTCAGGCCACACAAATGTATCCAGGCTGTTTCTATAGCGCCTCACAAACTTCACCTCTACAGCCCTTGATATCCTCGATGAAGTTTCACTCACACTAATCACTTGAGCAACAAAATGTTTTTAGGGATCGTTGGACCTTTTTGATTTTACTGCCATCTCAACAGCTACGAAGCACCCTTCATTTACTTCTTCATATGCTGACTGGTCATTTCGAGATGCAGATGGTGCTTCTGGTTCAACCTCCAGTTCCCCCGTATCATCATCACTTCGCTGATTGGCATCCATGCACATTCTTAATGTATCTGCGATGATTCCAACTCGGATAGTAAGCATGAACTTTAAACTATGACTTCACAATCAAGTCACCCCGAGTTGGACAATATTTAAAATTTTGTTCTACCATATTTCAAGTTTTGATTTCTGCTTATTCTAATGTATGTTTTTATTAGCAAAAATAGATGGAGATACTCACCAAGTAATCTTAAATCTTTCCGATGTCTGTAGATACTGTTGTTATACAATTTTTTCTGAAGTACAAAATTACAAGAATTTTACAATGTTAGTAAACAATAATGTACCTATGTCACCTAGTGGAATATTTTTTAAACATTTGTAACAGTTGAATAGGCCAACTGTATGGTTGCCAACCTTCGTATGAAATTCTTTCAAGGAGTTTCAATCATAGTGAAAATATAAAAATTAACACGAAACTACGAAACGCATCAAGTCACCCCGTTTTACGGTAGTGTGGGAATAGAACCGGGGATGGCCGTTGTGAGTAACGGGATTCGAACCACCGTTCTCCAGACTTGCCGAAGCTCCACAGCGCATTCGTGAACCCTTGAGGGTTTGGCGCTGTCCTGGGTGACCCATATGTGGCGGGGAGCCCTGTAGGCAGGGGATGTAATGTCCCCTAGAAAAGTGAGGGAAAACACGAGGATCAATTAAGGTAGGAAAATTAAAGACACCGTAAGCCTCTAATAATACCGTCCGGGTCGGAAGAGAACAAGAGTTCACCAAGTGGTGGCGACAGAAAAGATGAAAGACAAGAAGCAATGCCTAATTCAGCTGGGGTTCCGTGATCGCCAACTCACGTACCACTAGTTGTGAGCTCCTGAGGAATTAGTAGAGTCCCTGTCTACTGTTAGTCCTAGTTTTGTTAATCTTATTGAATCCATGAATTCAAGGTTTCAAAGAAAATCACTTCAGGTTTTCAAATAAGTACAAAAACAAAAAACAAAAACAAAACAAAAATAACAACCCCTGGCACTATCCAGCCCATGACGGGCTAAGGCCGACCAAGCGACCGCTGCCCAGCCATTTGGCCTGCAGATATTAACTCGGCCGTTAATCTTGGTATTCGTGATCCGGGCGCTGTCTCACTGTCAGACAGCTACTCAATTGTCCTCACGAGGCTGAGTGCACCCCGTTCCAACCTTCACGTCAGTTTTAAAATCCCGACGGAGCCGGGGATCGAACCCGGGGCCTCCGGGTGAGAGGCAGGTGCGCTACCCCAACACCACGGGGCCGGCCTTCAAATAAGTACGGCCATGTTAATGTTTATATGTTCGAATCATAGAATGAAAACATCTTTCTGCACGAATTCGTGTACATTAAATATCCTTTAAATAATTATCCGCTACAGTAATAATAATAACTCCTGGCACTACAGCCCATGAAGGGCCTAGGCCCTCCAAGCGACCGCTGCCCAGTCATTTGGCCTGCAGATATTGGGGTGACGCGTGATCAGCGCATCGGATCCCCTCTGCCGTTAATCTACTCAATTGTCCTCACGATGCAGAGTGCACCCCGTTCCAGCCCTCACGACGGAGCCGGGAATCGAACCCGGGGCCTCCAGGTGGCAGGTAGGCGCGCTACCCCAACACCACGGAGTCGGTCTCCGCTACAGTAAAACTGCTGAATTATGGATTTCTTTACAACTTTCTAATTTTTAAGCTTCTCCTGAATCCTTGGATCGCCTTGGACTTAGATAAGCACCACATTCGACTTGTTAATGGTTAACTTTTCAAGTACCGGTATTATTGTCCAAATGTTTCTTTCCAGTTCACGCACTCTTCAACGAGTGGGAACTACTGTAAGTGCGCTTGTACTTGTTGCCATGGTAACTAGATGTCGGAATTTTGTCGATCAAAACTGTCCACGCTAATCCCGGATATTACCTGGTCCACATAACTTGGTTGGTTCCTTATTTTAGGGGCTGCGACAATGCGGTCATGTAGCCCCGTGTACTTTGGTGTGTGTAGAATCTGTCTGATAGCCGGTATTAATTGTGATGGCTGTGATAGTGTGTGCTATCTGTAACTCAGGTAAGGACTGCAGACGATCAATTTCAAGTAATTCCTACTTTTGATACCAAATGCTACCGTCAGCGACACCTAGCCGCAAACTTGGCCACTAGATGCTACCGCAACCAGCCCCTGGCGACGAACGTTGGAACTTATAGAGCGTTAATGAAATCTAAGCTACAAATTTAGCTTCACACAATTGTAGTTAGTGGAAGGCTCTTTTACATGCCATAAATCTATGACATGGGCCCACCGGCTTTACTTCCCCTCCGAAGGAAGGCATACTGAGGGATTTTTAACGCTCTTAAAAATCCGACGACTTCGGCCTGGTTTGAACCCGCTTCTATGCGCAAGACAGGGGCGCCGAATCCATGGTCGAGGTCTAGCGACCGCTAGACCTGACGAGGGGGTGGGTTCCTTTGGGGGGTTACGGATAGAGGAGGAAAGGGAAGGAGAAGGAAAAGAGGAAAGGAACGAAGGGAGAGAGAAGAGAAGGGGAGAACTGTGCGAAATAAGCTGTAAAAACGTAATTATTGGGGTAGGGGTTAGGGTGTAGGGGTAGGGCAGATAGGTGCAAAAAGGGGGAGGGGGTCCCACAGAACGAGATGGGTGGATGTCTGCTAGACCTGAAAAATACAGATTCGGCGCCACTGGCGCAAGATAGAGATCAATGGCTGTGCCCTGGCGCATTTGTTTGTTCGGGTGTCAAGTTACAAGGAATAAATCCCCATCCCATAAATATATCCATGTTAAAAGGATAAGAAGAATGTATCAAACAACCAGGAGTGTTGCGATCCAGCCGGCAGTGGGTAGCAGTATTCAGAAGTGGAGATGTAAGTAAAATTAGTTGCCTTGTGTTGGCAATGTAAGAGTCCAGATCTATCGTGTGTAGACTGTTAATCTTTTCATAAATTTATTTAATCAAAGTAGCCTATCATCAGCGAGTCGTTAGTGCTTGGCAAAATGAATGGACCGAGATAGCAAAATGTAAAGCAAAAAAAAATTTCTTAATAAAACCATCTGTAACTACAGAGCCTTGGTTCCGGGTCGGAAAATATTCGCGGCGTCATATTATTACCATCATTCGAATGCGGTTCCAGCACGTTCTTACACCAGTAGCTTTGGAGCGCATGAATCTCAGGGACAATGATAGGTGTGTATGTGGTAGGGCACGAGGTACATTACATCACATATTGTTTCAGTGTGAAACCTTCAATCCGCAGCGAGACATTATGTTGGAGAAATTGAGGCGACTTGATTATCCCTTGCCTTTAAATATCGCGTCACTTGTACATAGTCCTACAGTTCCATTGGTGGATGCCATTATGTCATATTTGGATCACCTTCCATTTCAATTGTAAAATCATAAGTGGGTTCCTAGGGGGTTCGTCCCGTTATTTGTTTCTGGTGCTCCTGGGTGTGGTTTTTAGGTTTGTGGTCACCCATATTATATATATACGTATAGATCTTGTTTCCGTTATTCCTCATATTTGGCGTGTGCGATAACTATATAAAATTAGACACCAGTGCTAAAGATCAGCTCCGATAGTGAAGAGGATAATGTGGACATCAGTTTTAATGTGACAAACGAAGTTCCAAGAGATTAGTGGCAATTTTAAAGAAATGTGCAGAAAATATAATAAATCCACTTACGCACTTAATAAACAGTTCAATTCTCTCAGGAACTTACCCGGATATTTTGAAGTTATCAAAAGTAATTCCAGTGCACAAAAATGGTTCAAAAGATGAATTAGATAACTATCGTCCTATTACCTTACCAACTGGTATTGCAAAAATTGTGGAAAAAATTATGTATAAGAGACTGATAAGTTTCATAGAAAAAAATAAAATATTATCAAACTCACAACATGGATTTAGAACGGAAAAATCTACACAGACAGCAATTTACGAATGTAGTAATAGTATACTGAAATTAATTGACAATAAGGAACATGTAACTGGCCTATTCTTGGATTTATCGAAAGCATTTGATGTAGTTGACCATAAAATCCTCCTTACCAAACTAAATCAATATGGTGTTAGAGGTCTAGCTAATAAATGGATAGAGTCTTACTTAACAAGGCGTAAACAAATAGTAAGCTTGAGACACAAGGATGATGGAACCAAATTACTTAATGAAACATTGTCCAATGAGGGAATTATTGAATTTGGAGTACCCCAGGGATCGGTTTTGGGCCCACTACTCTTTCTTCTATATATCAATGATATAACACAGAACGTTCATTCACATAAGGAAATTTTGTTTGCGGACGATACAACACTCGTAATAAAAGGTGAAACTAAACAGGTCATACAGCAGTCTGCTGACTCCGTTACAGGAGAGTTAACCAAATGGTCACAAGATAATCGCCTCATAATAAACTATAAAAAGACAGTATGTCTAAATTTCCACACTATACAGAATAGGAATCCTGCGATGCCCAATATAACATTAAATGGTCATCAAATAGAAAATAAATCAGAAACAAAGTTTTTAGGACTATGGATACAACAAGACTTGAAATGGAATAAACATATACAATATCTGAATACTAAACTGAACTCGATGTGCTTTGCGTTACGTATTTTGAAAACCTGCACTAGCATGCACACATTAAGAAATACTTATTTTGCTTATTTCCATTCATACTTAAGATATGGGATCATATTTTGGGGTATGTCGCCAGATGTACTAAGCACGTTTAGGATACAAAAGAGAGCGATTAGAATTATGGCAAATGTACACTCTAGAGAATCATGTAGACCTCTGTTTAAAGATTTAAACATTCTCCCACTGCCCTGCATATATATCTTTGAAAGTATTATGTTTTTTAAAAAGAATTTAATGAATAAAGATGTTTTTCTTAAAACAAACAATGATGTTCATAGGCATAACACAAGACAAAATCAAAACATTCATATTTCACACACACACACAAGCATATATCAAAAAGGAACTTTTCACACTGGAGTTAAATTATACAATAAACTACCCCAGTATATAAAACTGGCCCCAAAAATAAAAACCTTTGATAGAATGTTGAAAGCTTATCTGCAGTGCCATTGTTTTTACTCAGTAGTTGAATATTTTAGCGTATAGGAGTGATGGAATCTATAACTATATTTTACTTTTTTAATTTAATTTTAATACCTAGCTGTATGTTGTTGTATTTATAGAATTAAGTTTTCATATTATGATAATAGAGTGAGGTGTAAATAGTTGTGGAATAAGATTGTATCTATTAAGATTTGCTATTATAATAAGTTATAAATAGTTTTAATCTTAGTAATATATACCTGTTAGTTCTTTTATTTTATGCATGTAAATTCTGACGTGTCCTATATCAAAAATGTATTGAATGCATGTATTTGATCAAATGGAATTAATAAAAATCTATCTATTGAACATATGGACCAATTTGTTGCGGCATTTTACTGCGATGGCTACTGTAGTCTATTCCCAACCTGATGTTATTGGGCGAAGAGGCTTCTGTGTCCAGCAACGCAACCCAAACAACAACAACAAAGTAGCCTACGTAACAGTTGTTGTTCTATTTCTTTCTTTCTGTTGGCACTATGTATTTCGTAAAAATATATGCTGCAGGGATTTTTATTTGCAAAATATGAGGTCAGTAAGGATTTTTCTTTGCAGCAATCTGGTGACAGTGACGGTAATGGACGTGCACGTGTTGTTTTGTTTTCTCAGTCGTAAACAAGGAAGGCGAGCATCGTGGTATTTCTTATAATAAAGTGGTGTTTAATGCATTATAACTTCACGGTGTAGTTTGAAGCACGATAGGAGTATTTTGAAATGGAAGCGGAGAATAAGGAAATGGGAATGACCACCAAAAAGAGGAAAAAGCGCCTTTCCTTTTTGCAGCAAGCCAAGAAACAGGTTAAGAGGGGACGATTTGGAAAAGAAACTGAACTTGATGATGTTACTTACCAGTATTTTGTTCGTGTGTTGGAAGTGAAGCCCAGTGAATTTGCGACTCCAGAGGAGAAGGGTAAGTTTCTAAGTATTGTCTTTAATTACATTGGAATTCTGGCTTGGACAGCCTTGTCTATTTGGTGGTTGGCTTACCAGTGTATCGCATGCGTGGATTCCATGTTTAGCTTACGGTACTTTAAAGACTGCGGTATCTCTATATCGGCTATAACTGTTGATAACTGTGAAATTTAAAGAAGGAATAATGTAGGCTACTGTCCCCACCCAGGGCGATGGTGACATTTTCAAAAGAGGTTCTTTTCGCTCCAAAATCCTTTAAAGTAGCCTACTGAAATTAACCAAATTATCTGGAGATGATGTAGTAATAAATGTTTACTTCTCCGCTGTATGGTATGTGACCCACCCAGCCATCCCTAATATGAACACAACTTATATAGGCAAATTTCCAGCTTATTCAGCAATTTTAAGGATCATGTACCGTATTGACAACCCCACGTATTCGGTACTAAATCGCATTCGGCAGACCAATGGTTTTTGCCTAGACCAATAATGGTTAGGTCGTTAGCTAATATAAACACCCCGGATTTTTGTCACACACAGTGGTGGTAGTCGCGCAAAAATGAAACAACGATCACTCCTTCATAACTTTTCTAAAGTACGAAAATTAGGCAAAATACTTGTAGGAATGGTCTGGAAAAATATCTGGAGATGATGTAAGTTAGTAATAGATGTTTTCTCCTTCGTGGTCTATAACCCACCCGCGATCCCAAATATGATCATGACTTATAAAAATGAAATTCCAGCTGTGTCTGCCATTATGGGTGTGAATTATTGTCAAAGCAGTATTGCCAACTCCATGCTCAATGTTTTATTGTGTCAACGGTGCCCCGCTAGCTTCGAGCGGCCAAGGCAACACCTCGACCTGATCATTCTAACCTTTGTTTTGTTCAATGCAATCTATTTTGACAATGGTTACAGCCTAATACAGGGTCTTTATATTTGCTTGGCAAGGACATTCTCGCTCACGCGCTCCGCCAGTGACGGGTCAGTTACCAGCGACCGCACCCGCATATGTATGGCAGAATACGGTACTTAAAATCAGTATCATGCATTTTTACTCACCATGTTTACAGTAGATGCTGAAAATGTTCCCCATCTGCTGCCAAACATAATCAACATCTCCTTATGAAGTTTCTGGTTACTCCGGTTGATTTAGCTTCAGTAATGAAATAACGACGTCTATTTTTATTGTTTACTGAACCTGCCCGTTTGAATCTCTTAGCAAGTTGTTTCATTGTCCGATTTATAGGAATGGGTCTCCCTGGAAATTTCACTCGAAACTTTTGTCTTGTTCTAGCGCACGATTTCCTGCTTTTTATGTACGTATTGTGCAGATATACACGTTCATGTAATGAATATTTCACATAAGGCATTCCAGCACTATACACAATCACAATAAAAACAGTATACAATACGATATACAGTACACAATAACTTTATAAAACACCCAATTAGCTCGGAGCTCACACGTCTACCGCAGCAAGAACGTGGGAATAAGACCGGAGACCGCGTGCGCCAACCTGTAACAGCCGGCTAAGGTCGAGCGGAATCGCCTTGCCAAGCAAAAATAAAGACCCTGTATTTGTAGCTCTTCAGTCGGTCAACACGACTTAAGAGCTACAAATGGCAATTTTGTATAGGCCTAGGCAACACCGAAAAAGAATGGCTTCTAATAAAGTAATGTTCCATTTAGTTGCCTGCAACACCATGGCCATCAGTATGTAGAGTTTGTCTGTTGCTTATAAAATATATTATAGTTCAAAATTTACACTATCGCAATAAATCAAATGGCATAATTCACATAATTATGAATTCAAATAGACCTCGAGTTATTGTTGAAAAGTTGATAGCAAGTTTCTGTTCTCATTCATTCATCAAAATGTTCATACAAAAATTGAATCATGTGATAAATTTATGTGAGACACAAGCACACGTAGGCTACAATGTTCAAAGTTGACTGGTCTCAAATTTCTATTCAACAATCAATAAAATACAGTAACTAAAGTTTATTAAAAACATTGTTTTGTAAAATTCGTCATAATCCTATGTGCATTATGTTACTAAAGGGCAATAGCCTACAGAGGTGTGCAAATTACACTCGATGCCAGTTTCGCAAAATTGCATTGAAGTTCTACTTTTCACGGCTTAATGCACTAAATAAGTTTGCAAGGTGGTGAAATTACTTCACATGCTTAACCAACAGTCTTAATTATATTTTCTTTTCAGAAACTCAAAGTAAGTTAAAATGATTTTTTAGAATTTCTACTAACAGAGGAGCTTTACTAATGCAAAGTGTCACACGTTTTGTTTTGATTACTTCACTGTATTTTTCGTGTGAATTTAGAGCTAACGGTTTTGGAGTCATTTTACTGATGATCCGCTCTTGAACCAGGCCTATTTAAAGATTCGTGAAATATGGATTGAAATCACCTGACTGCGTTCCAAAGTCAATGAAAAGATAGAAAACTGATCCAGCTTGGGTATCCCTCAGAATCCCCAATTGTGAAAGATTCCAGACACAATTCCTTATGGGAAAAGGTGTAAGTCTATGCGGGAGAAAACATTATTAAGTAGGGTAATAAAATATGCCAGCAGTTGGTCGATAAAATGATTTTTAATACAAAATTCTGACCAATTTTTTTTTTATTTGATTCTAATAATTTGCACACCTCTGTACTTTGTTTCAAAACTAGATATCACAAATTTAAGTTAGTTAAAAATATAAATACTATTAACTTACTCATCAGGCTTTCTTTGTTGTTTCTTCATCGGAGATGAAATACAAAACGGGCAAATTTGAAGAGATTGGGTTGTGAGAAATAAACTGGTACATTTCTTACTTACGAGGGATGATCAGAAACTAAGGTTACAAAGCCTGCAGTGAAACATGTACAGCCAATACAGCCAACTGATAGTACATACATTAGGCACTTGTTGCTCTATGGTACGAGTTTGAATATTCCCTCATGGGAAAAGTCCTGTCCTTGCGTGTTCAGGCTTGTTGTTTCACGTCCTAGTCTGACCTCCGAGGAGGTCCTTCAAGTAAGAAGACGGGTGAAAGTCTCTTGGAGCAAGGTCTGGGCTGAAGGGGGATTGGTCATTGATGTCCCAGCGAAACCACTTGAATAGCGTGGTGGTCTTCTGGGCTGTATTAGGTCGCGCGTTCTCGTGAAGGAAGATGACACCCTCGGTGACAAGTCCTGGCTGTGGTTGCATGTTTCGCCCACAGAAATCAAATAACTGAATGGAACTCTCCCCGAGACCAATTTTCCAAGCGAGTTGCCATTAGTTGTTTATCTACAGCTAGCGTTGTATGTGTCGGGTGGCTGAAACTTTGAACTGTTACCAACCGTATGTATTCAAATTACCCCACTTACTAATTGCTGTATAACAGACGAAACTCCAGGAATATCAGTTTTGTTATTGTGAGCATGTCACAATTTACTTGCTAAATGTGGTCTTGTACTTTTGGTCTCCAGGTGAATATCATATGTGTATTGATTGTGCCCTTTGTGGAGGACATTCACCATTGACTAACGATGGCTCTGGTGAAATCAAGGCATGCATTGCTAAATGTTTCATTCTATTTCAGTTGTATTTGCCAATAATGTGTTTGCCGAGCTGGAGGGGCGAGAAGCAAAGTGCTCTTCTACTCCACTTGTTTCTCGTGTAATTGAGAAACTTCTACCATCGGTCGAGGATGAAGTACTTGAAAAATTTGCTTACAACTTGTGTCAAGATCTCCGCCCGGTATGCACGCACCAGATTGCAAGTTACGTGCTACAGAATACAATCCTTCATGCTACAGCTCGAGCATTGGTGAGTAGCTGAACAAAATAAATTTTAGACACTTTTTCCCATTTAACGATTTTGAAAACCAAATTTTACCTTACCTTTGTATTAAAAGTAAATAAATAGAAAAATTGGTTGATTAGGGTTATGTGAGTGTATCTATGTAGGCCTAGTTTAAAGTTCTTGTCCTTGACCCTTCCTTCCATAACTAAGTTTCCTGGGTGTCTTAGTATTTGTGCTACCAACCTATCTCTCCTTTTCATTACCAGTCACCAGAAACTTCTCTCCTCTCCCACTTACTATACACACAAACAGTACGTGCAGTCATTTTTAGAGTCTATAAAACGATTTCATTAATTCTGAATAAGACCAGATCGTGGCTTTTACATAGGCCTTGTTTCATCATTTGGGGGAAGTTACCAATTCAAATTAACAACCCTGGTCACTACTGCTCCTGAAATATGTGCTAAATTACGTAAATATGTGTTTTTATTTGTTGCTCTTTTTACATCAGCAGCCATGTTCGGACAGAGCTTGAATCTCGTTCAACTGTCAAAAAGGCGCACTCAACGACACACACCGAGGAGCACGCATTGTTGCCAACATGTGGGATACAAAATACATCACACTAATTAAAGATTATTGGTGTATGACAACTCCCCTTTGCGTGACAAAAACCAGGGATGTATACTGTATATAGCTAACACGGCCCGCACGCTAAAATCATTTTCAAAACCCATTGGATTGGTCAAAACGAACATTAGAGTGGTCGGGTTGAGGTGGGGCCTTGGCCGCGGGAAGCTAGAGGGGCGCTGTCGACAAAATGCCATTGAGTATTACCGTAAGTGCGGTGTTGGCAATACTGTCTTTGACGATAATTCACGCGCATAATGGCGGACACAGCTGGACATTTACCTATAAGTCGTGATCCAATAAGGGGATAGCGGGTGGGTTATAGTCAGCGGAGGAGTAAACATCTATTAAGATAACTGTACCGGTTTTCATCACTGATCCAGTCTTCGTCACTCTCATATATAAGTACAAAAAATAAGCATCTCAACGGGTCTTTCTCAACACACGAAGTCTTACGAGATGCGTCATACCTTCCTTGCCGATAAGGAGCAACTTTGCGAAATCATGCGTGCGATGTAATAGGTGATTCCCTGCGTCAAACATCTCCTGTGAGCTGAGCTGTCTTGACGCGCCATTTGCTTCTCGCATGTGCTAAGCACGCGCGTGAGTTAATTATGTGCATGCGTGTTATGTTCCAACATTTTAAAATGTTACAAGTGCGTGATATAGTTGGTAACTGTTTCTGTAACATATGTGATTTGTTATTTCGTGCTCACGTGCCTAGTTTTGTTAGAAATGCCGGCGACGAACACTGGATTTAAAAAAATGCACTTTACCAATGCTCGTCATTTGTGACGAAAACTGGCACATTGTCATTTCTCCTTGCAAGACCTAACTAACAGCGGCAATATACTTATAATGTAGCTCTAAAGTACCCTGTATTAATTAAATTATCATTTGATCATCGTGTCCAGTAGTCGTCATAGCTGACGAACTTTAGAGCACATTCGTGACGAACACTAGTGCACGATAATGTTAATGTTTGTGTTAACGTTTCGCAACCAATAAACATTTACAGGGTATTGTTATTATTACGTAGGTCTCTCTTCTTGACGGCCACACCTCAGTAGGCCTAGTTTTTTTTTTGGCTAGGCGTGCTACGGAGGTTTTTTAAAATTTTTATTGAGATGATAAATAATATATTATTCTAAGACTAAATCTTTGCTTTCAGGCAATATGTTAGATAGTTATTGTTGTTTTAAGGGGTGGAACTACAAGGTCATCTGCCCCAGACAATATGTCGAAACGCACAGTTCTGAATTATGATATTGAGCAAATGGAAGCTGCTATTAAGGCCGTTGTGGAGGAAGGCATGAGTATTAAAAAGGCCGCGGAGAGGAATGGTGTTCTGAGAAACACCCTCTCGGACAAAATTAAAGGAAAATCTCCTAGAGAGAGGAAAATGGGGCTAAGTTCCATTTTAACAAAGGAAGCTGAGGCTATGCTAGTTCAATGGGTAATCTCACTACGAAAAGTGGGGTCCCGGTAACAAAGGACGATTTGCAAAAGCGTCCAGTGCCTTACACAAGAATTGAAGAGGGACTTTCCTTTCAAAGATGGCCGCCAGGAAGGAAATGGCGTGAATCTTTCATAAAAAGAAATCCAGGTCTATCTTTTACGAACCCCTCAAAATTTGACAGTAAGCCGTGCTGCAATTACAGAACATCAAAATAAAACCTGAGTTTCAGAAGTCTACAGCTATTAAGTGGAAAACGACTTCCAGTCTATTTTGTCAGACCCTCGGCGACTGTTCAATGCTGACGAGACGGTTTTCTTTCTCAATCCGAAAGGTAACAAAGTGCTGGCGAACAGGGGTTACAAGACAATATATCAGCAAGTGAATTCGGATGAGAAAGAATGCTTGACGGTACTTCTAACAGGCAATGCCCACGGCGATATTTCTCCTTCCCTTGTAGTGTTAAAGTATGAACGTCTGTCGCAAGACATCATTATTGCCTCAATGCCAGCACACTGGGGCATTGGCAAATCGCCAAACGGGTGAATGACGGGGGAAGTGTTTTACGAATTTCTCAGTAACATATTTCATCCTGGGTTGGTTGAGAAGGAGATTCCTCTCCCTGACATTATTCATAGACGGGCACTCCTCACACTTGACCATACATACTAGTAAATTTTGTGAGGATCATGGAATTGTTTTGGTCGCTTTACCACCTAATGTCACACACGTACTTCAACCCACGGATGTAGGGGTTTTTAAGCTACTAAAGACTACCTGGAAGAAAAATGTACATGAGTGGCGAATTCGGAGGGTTTCTATGGCAACAATCGGTGTTAGGACTCGGCGAATGGACATTTTCCAGGCTGTTATGCCGTGGTCTCACTTGTTTAGAGCAGAATTACGATATTTTCCTGCTCGTATGTCTTCTACCCACCAATCCCGCTTCCCGTTGCCGTCTTTTTTTTTTTTTTTTAATATAAAATTTTTATTAAAAACATAATTACTGGTACTGTTTTATTCGTAAATGTTAGCCTCCAAGTCGATAAATCGGTGTATTACGCAACAATTGACAGAAATGCATTATAAACAGCAGACAAGGAAAATTAACAATGTGATGGCAATTGGTGCAAACGGGTGACGAATATAGGAAAAATCCAAATACATCGTGCCGAACACTGGCGCAAAAACACACTTTTTAAAAAAATACGTCATTTTTCCTAAAACGAATATCTTTGATATTTGGTCTTTCCTAGTGTTTGAGTAGAGTTTGAGGTTAGGTACAGTGCTTTTGTTGATTAAATTTACCAAAATGTGTACGGTGTATATGATTTCTTGTCTAAATCTCCCTTAACATGACGACCATTGGTGCATTTACCTTACTACATCATTTCCCAATTTAATTTTCATCATTTGATAATGTATTTTCGCTAATTTTTGTACTATAGAAAGTTTTATCATTCGGTCATATCTCATTCAGTGCAACCACAATTTCATCCCTGTATGAATATAAAATTTTTCAGCTAATCTAACTTGAATAGGGTGTGTATACTATCTCCCTTCGGGTGCATAATGTTACTGTTAATTATCAAGATACTCTTTAATTTTGATTAAATAGTATGTATATTGAGGCAATTCCCAGTTTAGGGAGGATAGATTTGTATAATTCCCTGTCTGATGTACCTTTTATAAATTTTTTGCTATTGAAAAACATCTTGAACCTTGGAAAATTCCTCTAGAGATTGGAAGAGAACATAGTACAGCGGACTCTCTCTTAACCAGCGGCTTCGGTGGCGTAGTTGGTAGCATGCTGAACTTCTATGCCCAAGATGCTGCGTTCAAACCCGGCGGAAGTCGTCGGATTTTTTAAGAGCGTTAAAAATCCAGAAGGGGATTTCTTAATGGACTTCTGTCAGTGGAACCAATTAATTATAGGGAATATGTGGTTCAGAAAGAAAACTTCTAATAAGTGCACAGAGAAGAACTGTTAAATCAGCAGTACACAACTCCGCCCAGTGTAGGAATACTGCGGATGTATTTGCGAAATGAGTCCACGCCTACGTGTAGTCAGCCCGCTTTGGAAATTATTATAAATTAAATGTATGATCGAATTTTGGATTTGAGAATAATTTTGGAACGTAAACACTCCAAGGAGTATGGAGATAATTTTTATAAGCCGATAGGACCATTCTTTTGGAATTTAGTCTCAAAGTGGGAGGAGACGTCCTATTTTCGGCCAGATTTAAATAAATAGCCCACTGGCTAAGGAAGAATTATTCAGTCTACCAACAGCGAGTGAGTGCGTTGCGCTGTTTCAACCAGTATTCAGTCTACAACAGACCTCCGTGAGAGGTGTTGCATCAGTGATTAGTCAATTTAAGGAACCCGGTGGGTTGCCAGACTATATCGAAAGAAGTCAGTTAAATAGGACTTCAGTGAAAACGTACAGTAATAGGAAGCGTTAGTACTTCGTGAATACCGAGAGTGTATTCAGTTAACAAGCTACGTTATTAGACCAAGTTGGGTCAGAACGTTAGACGATATTCTGAACTTGCCTGTGCATAGGGAGTCAGAATAAGGAGGTCCGTTAAAGAACCGTAGTTTGAAATCATAGCACAAGTCGGAAGGCTGTATTAACCGAGTGAAGCAAGTTAGTCTTCAGAAATTCAAGTGAACAGTCGGTTATAGAAGAACGCTAGGTCAACATTTAGACGGCGACTCTAGGAAGGCGTATCTAAAGAGACACACGGTTTAGTACAGTATCGTAGCCGTGGAAGACATTATCGTGCCAGTACAGCATAGTCAGAGCCGATAGGGATCGAAGGAGACATTGAAATAGACTATCCAAAGTAAGCAGAGAAGGAGACAGGTAGGAACTAGAGACTTTCAATGGTCCATAGGAGAAATTGAGGATAATTCACCGGAGAATCGACTTTCCATAACTTTCAAGCCAGTGTGTAGGATCAGGATAGATCTCTGTCAAAAAAACCTACATTTCTTGGCGAGACAGAAGGGAAAGATAGGTGTGAAGAAAGTTAAACCACCAGTGTTAAAAGAAAGCATTAATCTATGCTTAATGGTGAAATCAAAGTGTAAAATAATAGATGGGAGGTTAAGGCTGCTTGAGCTTTTAGTTCTCGCAGTCAAGTGGTGCAGTTGCACCTAATATAAAGGGAGGTGGCGCGCAGTTCGTCACTCCTGTGGGGGTCCGGGCGGGGACACCAAGAGCCCGCCGATGAGCCAGCTTGGTGTCCTAGGCGAAACCCCACACAAGACACGGCACAAACCTAGAAGATTTGCTGAGTTGTAAAATAATAATTTTTCAAGTGTTTATATAAATGTTATATAATTTCTGTAAGTGTATTAGTATACTTAGCTTGGAGAGGGAACATTTAACCTCTGCCCTCCATATTTCTGCAACCTACAGGGAGGTGTTGTATTCAGACTTCTGAGCGCAATTACAACAATATTGCTCCCTTCAGGCCAACACACTTACCTTCGTCTCACTCAACCACAGACAAATCCATCCACCATTAAATCCTTCCCAGCTTCATTTATAGCAATCCTATGAATCTATCCTCATTTTCCGCTTCTATCAGCGTACTAATCAAATTCTGTAAAGCTTTTTGAAAAGAAATTCCACAGCCGTTTTTACACTTCCCCTTAATAATTTTATTTTATTAATGCAGCCAATGTCCATGTACTTTTCTTTTCAGGACGGGTCAGGGGAGGGATATTGGAAGGAAATGGCCGTGGACCTATTGAAAGGAACCGTCCCGGCACTTGCCTGGTGGTGAAAATGGGAAACTACGAAAACCATTTTCAGGTTGGCCGAGGTGGGAATCGAACCCACGCTCTACCAATGCCCGCGAGGCACGAGGTAGTGCCTTAGAGCTCTCGGCCACCGCGGCCGGTTACACTTCCCCTTGTTACCTTGATTTTACAATATTTATCCGCACAAATTTTAAAACTTTAAACATCTATCCAACACTTTCTATTTCTTTCACTTAAGAGAATTTCACATCTTATTATTCTGCAGTATACAAATCACTGGTTATTTATCATACTTTCATTACAGTATTACCGACCCACTGAGGTCTTTATTAATTAATTTACATATATTTATTCCGCCCATTATACACTTATGTTTTTACATATCATTTCTTTCCCTTTTAATGTGTGACATTATCAAACCATTTAAATCCGCACGACCCCACAAATACACTCATAATAAAAAGGCGGTACTTACATCTCTTCCGGTGGTCTGGACCAATGGTTTATGAGAACTGGTTTGCCCACCATCTGTGGTTTTAAACAGCCATCTCCAACATGGAGGCACTTTTCACTTATCTTCCCTTTCCATTCATTATTATTATTATTATTTAGCGTATGGCATGGTTACATAATTACAATCTAAAGAACACATTAAACATATACATTAGTATTTAGCCTAAAAGAACAATAAATATTAAAATAAATTTTGAATGAGGAGACACATATTCAATAGATAAAATGTTCAGATTTACAAGGTAAGATTTAAATTTGAAATCCAATCTAGAGCAGGCTGCGTTGCATCATGAAAGTCTTTCAGGTTCCCATTATGGGCTCGAAGGCTGCAGTCCTCCACGATATGTTGGATGGTCTGTCTTTCAAAACCACAGTCGCACTGAGTTGAGGAAGCCTTATTCCACTTGAATAAACTGTCTGCGCAGACCCCATGTCCCGTTCGAATCCTGTTGAGTGATTTCTATGTATGGCGTGGTAGTTCCATGCCAGCTGGTTTCTTGATAGGATCAATGAAGTTTCCATATTTCTCATGGAATAAATTATTCCATACCTAAGACCACTTGTTGTCAATCTGAAAAGTATTTAATTGTAGATATTCCGCTGTTAGGATGGGTGGTTGGCGGGATTTCAAGTGACTTATCTTTACTGTAGGTATGTCCCAATGAATAGGAAGCTTTGGAGTGGAAATTATCTTTTGATATTCCCTCAAGAGAGAGTTCTGTCTACATAAGTCAGGTGGTGCAATATGACTTAGAGGTGAAAGCCAGTACAGAGGAGTGGTCCTGATGCAACCTGACATTATCCTCATTGCCGAATTCAATTGGACATCAATCTGCTTCACATGTGGACTGTTAAGCCACACCGGAGCACAGTATTCAGCAGCTAAAGCAGAAGATCGTAATGTTGTTGCTGTAGCTCCCCATGTGCTTCCACATAACTTCTGCAAGATGTTATTCCGTGATCTTAGTTTTGCTGCAGTGTTCTGCAGGTGCTTCTTGGACGAAGTCCTATCGAGAGTAACGCCTAAATATTTTGGAAAATGTTGATGATGGGGGACTTTCTCATTAAAGATGACATTCAGCTTTATATTCGCCAACCTGTTGTTTAAATGGAAACAACTAACTTCAGTCTTACTAGGATTCGGTGTTAAGTCTCCATTTCTTGAAATATTCATTCATAATGCTTAGATCTGATGAAAGAATTTTGGCACTCTGTTTCTAGGAACCGTCTCTCAACAACAGCGAACTTATGAAGACTAAATTAAGAGTGTGGTTCCAAAATTGGGTGCTCCACATCTGCACGTTCGTATTAAATAACTTGGAGGAGTTTGCGTTTAATCCTTGTGCCAATCACGTCTTACGAACATGCCTGGAATGTTTGAGTGGGATGAAGAAGGACACGTCACAGAGAGGGAAGGCCAATGGTATCACCGAAAGACCTCAGCCCATGGTTGTACCGGACCCATTCAAGTGTATGCTGAGGGAGTACTCGGACAGACTCATGATGTGGCCTCAGCTGACTGGTAGGTTTGATAAATGCAGATATTCTTTGGACTATTTTTTCCCTTACAAGATAAAGTGAATTTTGAAAATGTTCAAGCGTTGGATGATGGCCTCTCCCATCCTGTGTGCAGTTTCCTCTCTACCTTTGTAGCAAAGCTGTTTGGGGCAACTCCAAGCATGTCTCTTTTACCTCGCACACGAGCAGCACACTCTTTGCACAGTGTGACCTGATGTCCCTTAATGCTTCCCTAAAATTTGTTTTGTCGAGGTCTTTGAACGATTTTGTGGAAGAAAAAAATTTCAGATCAACAGCATATGGCAAAATAAGTCTACATGATGAAATTACCTTATACTCCTATTCAGTTGATCGATAGTAGTAACTTTATTGCCGTGCAGTGTTTAATAATAGCTGGTGGTTTTTCGAAAGGAAAAATAAGTACTGTAAATTATCTTAAATTATCTAAATGATGTTGATAACGAGCCTCCGTGGCTTAGGCGGCAGCATGCCGGCCTCTCACCGCGGGGTCTATGGTTCAAATCCCGGTCACTCCATGTGAGATTTGTGCTGGACAAAGCGGAGGCAGACAGGTTTTTCTCCGGGTACTCCGGCTTTCCATGTCAATATTTCATTCCAACAACACTCTCCACTTTCATTTCATTTCATCTGTCATTCATTTAATCATTGCCCCAGAAGAGTGCGACAGGCTTCGGTCGCCGGCACAGTTTATATCCTCGCCGCTAGAAGGGGGCTTCATTTGTTCCTTTCCTGACCCGGTTGGTTGACTGGAAACAGGCTGTGGATTTTC
Source organism: Meconema thalassinum (assembly GCA_946902985.2). NCBI lineage: Eukaryota > Metazoa > Arthropoda > Insecta > Orthoptera > Tettigoniidae > Meconema > Meconema thalassinum. The sequence goes on along the minus strand of OX336391.1, from coordinate 89,676,946 downwards.
ATTTCATGTTTATAACGATAATAATAATAATAATAATTTAAAACTGTTACGGTAACTATTAATATAAAAATCACAGTAATCATAATGATTTTTTTAATCCATAAATGTAACTTGTTACCAAGTTTGAGTACTGTGAAATTTGGTGCGGCTTTCAGACAGATACTGTTTCTAGTATTCAGCCGTCTTCTAATTTTTGGGGGGTACTGGTGGCCTAAATGAAGCAACAACAACAACAAAAAGTCAACCCCTGGCACTATCCAGCCCATGACGGGCTAAGGCCGAACAAGCGACCGCTGCCCAGCCATTTGGCCTGCAGATATTGGGGTGACGCGTGATCAGCGCGTCGGGTCCCCTCGGCCGTTAATCTTGGTATTCGTGATCGGGGCGCTGTCTCACTGTCAGACAGCTACTCAATTGTCCTCACGAGGCTGAGTGCACCCCGTTCCAACCCTCACGTCAGTTTTAAAATCCCTGACGGAGCCGTGGATCGAACCCGGAGCCTCCGGGCGAGAGGCAGGCGCGCTACCCCAACACCACGGGGCCGGCTAAATGAAGCAACACCAACCCTATTAGCTTTGTGAGTTGATAAATACATTAGTTCACATTAGTATTTTGAAGAAATGAACTTTTTGAGTTGTTGGTATTATTACAGGAATGAAAATCATTTATGACAGGAAGTGTGAAACATTGACCAAGAAGTGGAGAAGAGCAGATGCTCCAGGAGACATCTGAAGTTGAGGCACTGTAAAATCCATTTGCAAATGAGCAGCTGAGCTTCACGTCCTACGGTGGACTCTTTTCGATTACACGATAAATGTATTAAAGGTGAGGCCATATAGTGAACTGTCTGTCGCAGATATGACCAAGCTTGACGCATGACAACATATCAAGGTCCAAGTTTATGTTCACACAAAACAGAAATGTGTTGTTTTGGTTGAAGGAAAACTTACACTTCTCTTCTGCAATTGAACACAACCACTGATATGGGCAGAAATGACATCGCATCATCTCTTAGGATGGGCCTGTGAATGCTGACAAGTTGGCTCACCCCCCATCTGGGAGCCCTTACTGTTTGTGATTTGTCAAATGGGAAATTTCCTGGACACTGGATTGGATATGGCTCCCTAACTCTCATGAGCAGTATGCGCATAGGGTTATGTATAGGGACCCTGATTTATGCTAATATAAATGGCTCCAAAGCGGTCAAATGAAATGTTGAAAGCAGTGGAATAAAATATCCATAGTGGTGAAATAAAAAAGAAATGAGGGTTGAGCGTGCTTAATAACGCTGCACGCATTTGGTAAATAATGGACAATGTGCAAACATTTAGAGAAATAACAAAAAAGCTCTGTGTTTAAGACCTAACATGACATTTACTTCCTCAAATACTTCCTGACTTATTTTCTCAGTAACTCGTAAAACTTATGCTGTCCCCAAAGTATAGGCAGAGGAGCATTATTTCCATGATCTCAGGGCACAGATTTGTATGCGTATCAGAGAACGCAGAGCCTCTTTCGCTGTCTTAAAACATTTATATTTAAGATTTCTAATTTTCTATCAAACAACAGATAGCAGAACTATTTCAATTCATTTTAGAGCATTTCATTGGTACCTCGCATTTCAGGGTAAAAGTAACACCTTTCGCAAATTGATTTTATTTAGTGAAATTTCACGAATTCAATATCGAAAAAAAAAATGCATATTTGGAGTAAATATATCATTGTGATAATATATACACGTTTGTTGTAACATATCGCGGATATCGTTAAAACCAAAAATGCGGGACTCTAGTTATGTATAACCAGTCGTAAATTCATTAGTAAATTAATTTCTATCAAATTAGATTCATTAGGAAACAATACATCAGCAACGGTACAGGGGTGTACAGACTTCCTGGACATACAACACAGGATTCAAAATTGCTATATTTGACAGACTAATTTGATTTGGTTTTGAGTGTACAGATTTTCATTACATTTACTCCTAGATGTTGACCTTGATACAAGTAGTCTGGATCCTTGTGGTCACCTGTAAGCACAAGCAGATTATAAAACAAGATGTTCAGTAAAGAACATATAGCCTACTTTCTCCTAAATGCATGGGTATTGTTATAACTCTTTGTCCTTTTCAAGGAGTATAATTGAATGTTGGTTGTAGTAGCTTGTTGAAATACAACGTGTTATACGGATATTAAACAAGAATATGAGGTGCCCTTTGTTAGTGCTACCTCTGTTCAAAATTTTGTTCAATTCGGTTTCACCGTGTTTGAATAGATAGGGGAATCGTTTTGCACACATACATAGCCGCCATCCGCAACTTATTGGGCTGATGACCTTGCAGTTTGGTCAAAAGATTCTTCATACATAAAGGTATAATGTTACAAAAATTGATAGAGATCGGTTGATTAGGTTAGTCGTAATATGATTTAAGCTTTGAACATTTGGGTGGACGCCATTAAGTATCCGTCAAGATGGTGGCGATATAAAACATGACACTGAGGTGCCCTTTGCTAGTGCTACTTCTGTACCAAATTTCATTTAATTCGATTTCACTTTGTTTGAATAGATAGGGGGAATCGATTTGCACACATACATGGCCGCCATCCTTTGAATAGATAGGGGGAATCGATTTGCACACATACATGGCCGCCATCCGCAAATTATAGGGCTGATGACCTTGTAGTTCGGTCAAAAGATTTTTCGTACATAAAGGTATAATGTTGCAAAATTCGGTCGAGATCAGATGATTAGGTTGGTCGTAATTTGATTTAAGCTTTCAACATTTGGGTGGCCGCCATTATGTTTCCGTCAAGATGGCAGCGATATAAAACATGACACTTACGTGCCCTTTACTAGTGCTACCTTTGTACCAAATTTCGTTGAAAAACGGTTTCACCGTGTTCGAATTGATAGGGGGCAGAGACATTCAGAGTACACACTCACACAGACAGACACACACACAATTTCTCGCCCTGTGTTGATCTCATAAGTCTACTTTCATTTTTGCAAATATTGAAAGTAGGCTAAAAATGTGTATTATTTGTTATCCTTGAAATTTTAAATAGAATTTCAGAATTGTGGCATAGCTGTGTGTCATGGACAGCAGATGACCTTGATGTTTCACCACCTCAGCCGCTCCCTCAAACTCGCTGTGTACAGGGTCTTTCATATAAAATAAGAGCGCCAAGCGGCGGCTTTGTTAACCGCAGCTGCTGTCACCTTGGCCAAGCTTGTGGCGCGCCAAGGCCCCCTGCTTTAAGCGTGTGTACAATCCTATATGATGCAGCGACCTTGCTAGCGTGTGTACAATGTTAGTTAGTTAGTTATTGTTGTTGAAACCGAAACCCCTACTTGTGCTAATTTTGTGAGTGATTTATTCGGAGAGCGTTCAAGATTCTCGCCAATGTCATCTAGCTCATCCTCTGTTAAAACTGTTCGTGTGCGGGCATGTTTTTTATTGAGCCCGAGCCAGTAGTGTCAAACTTATTTGCAATTACGTGAATCTGTGCTAGTGAAGGTGGCACTTCGTCAGGAAATTGCTGAACAAATGCATCACGTACCCGCCGAGCCGACTCGTACTTAAAATAAGTTTTACGTAAAAAAATACGATGTTGCACTGATAACTGTCTCACAATGTTAGCACTTGAGGTTTAGATTGGCGACTGAGCACCTGCACGCTTATTGCAAGGTCAAGTTTGGTAATGTCAATCTGTTATTTTTATACAGTCCATCGGAACTTGAAAAAAAAAAACAAAAAAAACCAGCCATCGTATGTACTATTCGCACGCTTTCAATACTATAGGGTTTTCATCAACAATAACTAACTAAAGTAAGATTTCAGCATTGTACACACGATAGCAAGGCCGCTGCATCATATAGGATTGTACACACGCTTAAAGCAGGGGGCCTTGGCGCGCCAAATGCTCGGTCAAGGTGACCACAGCTACGGTTAACAAAGCTGCCGCTTGGCGCTCTTATTTTATATGAAAGTCCCTGTATTGTTTTCCTTGGATTTATATCCTGTGTGTTGACTCAAAGATTGGAAAGTTGTGTGGAAGGTGGAATCAAATGAAGCAATAGTAATGATATATCCAGTTACAAATCACCCATTCTGTGTCTTTCAGAGATGGCTTATAACAACCTAACTTCGGGCTTGCTGCAGACGATGCTGTACGCACTGCAATGTGCCGACGAGAAGTCGTGTAAGATGTTTGTCAACAAGCTGCTGAAGGACTGTTTTGTGCCGGCTGTAAGCGGAGAGCAATACAAGGACGACAAGAAGCCTCCGATATTCTGCAGTGAAGCTGCTGTAAGACTGATGGAATGTGCTATTGTAGTTTCTCCCACTCCAAAGATCACGATGCAATTCTATGTCCTTGTTTTCATCGGCAGACTCGTTTCTTTAGCCACGGATCCATTGGCTAACTTTGCAGTGCAGAGGCTTCTTGATCATTGTAAGGGCAAAGATGAGGTATGTTTGATTCACAAACAGGATTGTATTATATTTTTATGATGGATATCAAGTTGTAAATCACGGGTATGAAACCAGAAGTATTATAACGAATCACTCAATTTTATATCAACCTAAGTTAAGTATAGCAAACCATAACTTTCTGTATTTCTCACCAAAGAAATAGTAATCAATGATGTGCACACTTGCACCTCTTACTGGCACATGTGATTGCTCTTCCTGCTCTGTTCGTATGAGTTTGATATCCTATTTTCACCTGTCTTTATTATTATTTAGTCGAATAGCCCTTAATAGAGCACGTTAAATCAATACATCAAGTTTTGCTATATGATTTCTTCTTGGTCACCCAAAATTGCTTCATTCTTTCAGATTGTTGTTGCGGAGCTCCTGAATGTTGTGTGGCTGTTTCCTGCTTCTCTCTAGTTCTTCCTTGAAGGTGACTGTTTTAATTTTGTTCCGAAAGAGTTGTCTATTAGGTATGTCTTCAGTTTGTATATTGGCCTCTTTAAGCTCTGTTGAAACCAAGCTGGCTGTATCTTAAGTTTCATAATTTTATTGAAAATTTTCTTTGTCAATCTATCATCGTTCATTCTTTGTGAATGTCCAAAAAGGGATAATCTTCTTCTTCGCATGGTATGTATCATGTTTTCTACATGCTCATAAATTTCAACATTTGGTCTAGGTCTGTTGTAATCTGCTCCTACTTTTCTAGGGCCAAGTATACTTCTAATTATTTTCCTTTCCATGACCATGTTTTTGTTAATTTCGCCTTTATTCATTAATTTGAGCGTTTTAGATCCATATAAGGCCTCTGGTTTCACAACAGTATTATAATATTTAATTTTAATAGAATTAGGTAATGCTTTTTTCTTTTAAATGTTCCTGGTGAGCTGGAAAGCCATATTCATTTTCTTTGTTCTAACTGTTAGGCTGTTTTTCTCGTTATTATTTATTGTAATCCATTCACCGAGATATTTGAAAGAATTCACTCTTTTGATTTCATTTTGTTGAATACATAATTTATCAGGAGTCTTCATTATTATTATTATTATTATTATTAATCTTGATTGGTCACATTGGACCACTTGAGTCGTTCCACAATCACTTCTTCTTTGAAGGTAGTACTGATTGGTTCTTGCGCTCTTTCCAGTATTTTTTCATTCTGTCAGATCGGGATTTTCTCAACTCGTCTGAAATCTCCATAGGCTTTGTATGTGTCATTTCTGCAGAAAATTTGTGAGTTTTAAGAATGGTGTTAATTTGATTTTTCTTCTCGGCATCTGTTATCTTGAGTCCAACTGCTTTGAGATCTTGTTGGATTTCTTCGATCCATTTTCCTCCAGTTTTCTTTCCTAGATTTCTCATCACTAGTTGACGTACAATTCTGTTTTCTGGAAGCCGTAAGATGTGAAAAAAATACGAAATTCTTATCTTCTTCATTATCCTGGTGATTGGATCAATCTCACGATAGACAGTTTCATTTGGGAGAATCCTCCAGACTCCCTCAACCTGATACTTTTTATTTATGCACGTTCTAATAATTCTTCTTTTCATTTTTAGGAGCTGAATAGTTCTTTGTTTATTTTTAATTTGGAACAGAGTTTCACAAGCATAAGTGGCTTCAGGGAGAGTTACAGTTTTATAATGTTGGATCTTAGTAGCTATTGATAAGCATTTTTTATTATATGTTGACCAGGTTTGAGATTGTGCCTTTTTCATTTTATTTGTTCTATTTATCCAAGTTACTTTTTCTTCTTCTTCTGCGCGAATGGGTCTCCTAGGACCACGCGGAATCAACACTTCTTGGCCTTGATGTTTGCCCAATAACTCTTCATGTGCAACGATTGAGCTAGTCTTCGTTGCTGCGACCAGACGTGTCCGGTAGGTCTTCTCTCTTCTGCCTCAAAACCCTGTGTATGAGTAATTTTCCTAATTTCCTCTCGATCCTTGAGATTGGGAAAACCTAATTCAGCCAAGTCCTTTTCCGCCTGTTTGTACTGCGCCCGAATAAACCCATCAGTACTTATATCCGCTGCACTGTAAAGGATTGCAGACATGTAAATTACCCAGCTCACAAACTTACCATGCCTACTAAGTAAAATTGGGAATTTCAGGAACATACAGGATAGATATTATTCATAAGAAAATAGTACTACCAGCCAAGGTACAAATTTCTACTATCATTTACATTTAGAGCAAATCGAGAAACTCCAATCTCGAGGGGTGATAAGGTCTAATCTATAGTGAGCGCCTGTATCTATACCTCGCAGTACTATTTTCAACGATGACGACAATGAAAACGGTGTCAGTTAAGATAAAAGTTGACTGAGTCGCTAAAAAGCGCCAGCCGTTTGTTGTGCTGAAACAAGTACAATAAAACTGGCTTCCTGCCTGAATATGGTGTCCCCTTGACACTCTCACAAAAATGAACTTCAAAAATAAACTTGCACGTGGCACTGATGTAATAAGAAATGTGAAACGGCGTGATACTAAGCATTACCCTACTTTATACAAATCCGCTTCAACTCTGAACCGTAGTTCCATATCTAAGCAAAATCATTCATTAACTATATGCATATATACATTCATTTATGGTTCGCACAAATTATACACTCTATTGTGTCGAAAAGATTAAATTGTCTATCTTTCTATGAGTCTTTTATCTACTCAACTTCCTTAACAATCAACTAACAAACATACACCGCAACTATCGTGTTGAAAGTAATAAATACTCGTCTTAATCAATTGAACATAAGTGACAAACATTTAAGCTAAGCACTGTTCCTTTTATCTTTTTATCTTTCATTATAAAATACTGAAATATTTCTGAAATTCTTTACTGTGTTAATAATTCTCTGATAAACGTGAATACTAGAAGTGCATGGCATTAACCTTCATTCTCACACTCCTCTTCCAAAATTATACAACAATTACCTCATCTCTTAAACACCCTGTACAGAATCTTCCTTTAATACACTCAAATAACTTCACAAACACTGCGATCAATACTAGAAAAACTTGAGACTCCTCAGCCTCCTCTCGTAAAAATACGTAACTCATTTACGTCTATATCTCTTTACTTTGCACGGTATTTCAACTATAAACTTCCATTTCAATACACTTTCTTCCTAACTTTAACACTCTTCTCTATCCTGATACAACTTCACTTCGTGCTTACAATTCCACTTCTGCAATAAATTTCTGTACTTTCACTTTCTGATCACCCTGTGATTTAACTTTGTTAACTTTCTTTTTCATGTGGTTAAATTCAATTTTACATTCAATTACAACCTTTAAAGAAATATCAGTAAGAATTCATATTTTTAACAAATGATATAAGTTTGACTTATATGAAGTGAAATGATGCAAACTGGTAGGTTGGACATGGAGATTGACAGGAGGGTACAGCAGAGCAATGCATTCTATCAAAGTGTAAGAAAACTTGTTTGGGATAAGGAAGTACCAAGGAAAAGCAAGGAGGTAATGTATAAAATGTACTATGTACCCATATTAACTTATGCAGCTGAGACTTGGACCCTGACGAGCAGGCAAGAGAGTAGAATCCAAGCCAGTGAAATGAAATTCCTAAGAAGACAAGAAAAGACAGAGTGAGGAATGAAGATGTTAGGAAGGAAGTTGGGATGGCAAAACTAAATGAGAGAATTGAGAAGAATAAACTAAGGTGGTTTGGACATGTAAAGAGGATGGAGGAAAATAGAATACCAAGACAGGTGCTGGAGGCCATGTGCAAGGGTAACAGAGAAAGGGGAAGACCTAGAACAAGGTGGATCGATTCAGTGAAGAACAGCGTGAGAAAAAGGAATCTGGACTGGGACAAGATCGTGGAAGAAGAATTGTGGAAGGAAAGAGGAAAGTGGAGAAGTGCCATAAATACCCCGACCCGGCAGGAGCTGGATAAGGGGAAATGATGATGATGATGATTCCTTCCATGAATATATTTGTTTAACAAATTCATCTATGCTTTTTAATGCTCTAAATTTCATTAGACATATGTGTATAAGAGTTCTCGTAATACTTTCGTTCATAATTAGTTGAAAATAAATTTCTGACACTCGAATCAACATCATGAGTTGTCGAAATATTCTTTACACTTCGTGACATAACTTTTTAAATATGCGGTACTTAAATTTGCTTCAATAAACTTCCTTTACTTCATTTACAATTATGCTCCTTCTTTAGTTCGTTCAATGTTATACTCCTTTTTAAATAGTTCACTCTACATTCTTTTAATAGTTCACCCTACATTCCTTTAAACAGTTCATCCTATATTCCTTTAAATAGTTCATTCTACATTCCTTGAAATAGTTCATTCTACATTCCTTGAAATAGTTCACCCTACATTCCTTTAAACAATTCATTCTACATTCCATCGCTGCGATAAAACAGATTTAATTAGTTTAAATCTAACGCAAATATGAAAAATTCTACACGGTTTGACTCTGAAACGACTTTAGCGTTAATAGCAGCGCTATGCAAAATTTCGTCCAAGTGACTGAAATTTTCAAGAACAAGAAAAATAACTCCTAAGAAAAATACGAAAAATTACTACTTCAAAATCTACATAATTTAATTATACTGACAAAATTATACTGTTGAAATAATATGAACAAAATTATACGGTTGGTCAATTGGATAATCACAGAACATAACTACAATTCTACATTATATAAAGCAATCTCTTCTCTACCTTGAGTTGACTCTGGTCTGGAGAATACCTTCGTCTCGCCTGCCAAACCAAACGTGTCTCGGAGCTCATCGTCTCGCCCACAGCTATGAAGACCGGTTTGTGTCAGAACCAGCTGGCCTCTTCCCCCAGTGGAACAAGGTCGGTGACGTCCTCGGTGAACGACCTCGCCGTGAAACAGCCCGCTCTGCCTGCACTCCGTCTCCCGTTCACTGCAAGTCGTCTGGCTTCGACTCCCCATCTCTTCAGAATTGACATCTCGGTTCTTCAGAATTGACATCTCGTCTCAGGTTGAAAATTGTCGTTCATACAAGCGTTTGCGAGTATTCTAGATGTATTAGAACTCTTGTAGAAAAGTAGAGGTTTGTTCGGTGATTTTGCGCATCACGTGGATGTTCTGCTGCGCCTTCCATAATAGTGAATTCTGGAATCAACTGTACATCTTTGTAGTTTCCGCTTCCCTATGCTTTAGCTTAGCACATGGTAATTCTCATTTCACTGATGATATATTTTTGACTTCCCCGTTGCTGCTTTGTAACTTGCATTTTTAATGTAATGTTCAAGTATGCGTTCAAACGTAGTAATTAGTGAATATCTTCTTGTCGAAATGTATTTATATATGCGATGTGAAAACAACTTTGTATTAAGCACTGTAATGTTTGGCTATATACTGTTCTATTCTGCGTGATAAATGTAGCTTGCTCCTCAAGTTACAGTCTTGCTGTACTACACTTTTCTTCACTTCCAACTTTGATAAAGCGTAGCTCTGTTATAATAACACTGGCTTCTTCTCGAGGTCTTGACTCAATGAAATCTCAAATTGGAAAGAACTCTCTCGTCCCGTTCTCTGCGCTCGGCAAGTTGCAGTCTCTGCCTCCCCTCTCGTGGTGTGACGTAACCTCTACCACCTCTCCTCACTTCAGTCCGTAGTTCGACCTTCGTCTCTTCCCCTTTTTCATGACGTAACTCTCGCTTCAAGTGGCATGATTTTGCGTTCCTTAATCTCCAATTGATTTCTCAGTGTTTTATGTTGTAGATTAAGTGCCTCGGCTGCATAAAGGGCTGCAGGCAAGACTACTGTTTTATAATGTTGAATTTTACAATTCCAAGAGAGGCATTTTTTGTTGTAAACTTGTTTTGTTATGTGTGATAATTTCTCCAAGATACTTGAAATGAGGAACTAGGTTAATTTTATGATCATTTATATAGACTTTATGTATATCTAAGGGTTTCATAGGCATGCTATCACTTTTTTCAAAGGATATCTGTAATCCTATCCCTTGAGCAATTTCTTGGAGACTAGTGATCTGAGTACAAACCTCTTCCTTGTCTAGTGCTAAAAGAGCCAAGTCATCTGCAAATCCTAAGCAGTTTATTTTTATTGATGGTTTTGCTCCAATTTTGATCTTAGGAGGGTTTTCCTTTTGCCAAACCTTCATGATATAATCAAGAGCCGCATTGAAAAGCAGAGGGGATAATCCATCACCTTGTCTGAGACTGGTTTTTACTGTGAAAGCTGTTGATATTTCTCCCTTAAATTGAACTTGAGAATTTGTGTTTGTTAATGTTAATTTAATGATTTTTATCAATGTCAGTCTATGAATACTATCATAGGCTTTCTTGAAATGTATAAAATATATAAAGAGTTGCTTATTTTGGTTTTTGTAATATTCCATTATTAATTTCAGGCTAAGGATTTGGTCTGGACAACTTCTGTAAGGGCAAAATCCTCCTTGATCGTCTCCAAGTTGTGGTTCCAGAATGTTTTTAATCCTGTTGTAAATTATCCGAGAGAAAATTTTATATGTGCAGTCCAGAAGGGTAATTCCTCTGTAGTTATCTGGGTTTGTTTTGTCTCCTTTCTTAAATAATGGATGGATTATTCCAATGGTCCAGTGTGCAGGAATTTCTTCAGTAATCCACATTTTAACTAGATGTTGATGAAGATTTATAATCGCAGGTTTACCAGCATTTTTCCAGATTTCAGCAAAGACTAAGTCTTCGTCACAAGTTTTGCAATTTTTTTGTTCTTTAATTGCGAGTTCTACTTCATTAATGTTTGGAGGATTTATTAAATCAGGTGAAGTTAAAATAGGTGTATCAGTGTTTACTTGCAGGGTTTCCAGTGGATCATCACAATTTAACAGTTTCTCGAATGCTTCTGCAAGGATCTCTGTATTTTCTTCGTTATAATGTGCTAACTTTCCTGTTTGATGTTTCAACATTAATGTTGGAGCTTTAAATTTTTTTAGATATTTACCAAATGTTTTGTTATAATCTCGAGATTGGTTTTTCTTGAAATCGTCTTCTATCTTTTCCAGTGTATTTTTAAGATGATTACATTTCGTTTGTCAGATGATTTTATGGGTTAATTTTCTTTGTCTTGTTAGTTCTAAATTTGATTCTTCTGACTTTAGAGCTTGATGTTTTATCCTTGCTTGGTGTCTTTTCTCTATTGCTTGATCACAATGTACAGTCCACCATTCATGTTTTTTCCTTGGATTTATTGGTGCTAACTCCTCTGCTATTGATTTTAATTTAGTGATTAATTCGTCCAATGTTTTAGTGTTGAGAGATTCTTCTCCTGTTCTTTCACAGTACTCTATATTTTTTATTAAGGTAGATGGATCAAATTTCCTCCTATTGTTATTATTAGGTTTTTTCTTGGCCTTTGGGTTAATTTATTTTGATTTTTACCACATAGTGGTCAACTCGCCTTAGAACCTTGACATTGTGAATTTCGCGATGGTGAAATTTATCCATGCAGACATGATCCAACTGCCATTCACCCCTTCTGAAGTCAGGATGTTTCCAAGTTTTCAATTTATGGGGCTGTCTTTTAAAACATGTTGATTTGGAGATTAACCTGTGGTTTCTACAAATTTCGACTAATCTTGGACCATTTTTATAAGTTCATTTATGTGCTGTCCATTTTCCAATGATATCTCTATATCTTCTTTCTTGTCCAAGTTGCGCATTGAAATCACCAAGGAGAATTTTGATGAAGGGATGTTTATTAAAGTTTGATCCAAAAGATCCCGTATATTCCAGAATCGTGATTTTAATCATGATGATCATTGTAAATAGACATCCATGTTAATGTAAACCTTCGTTTTTGTTTCAGTTTGAGAAGATGTTTGATGAGATGTCAGATAGCTTTGAAAGCATTTTGGCCTGTGGAAATTCTGGTGTCATTATAAGTCTGGCCAAATCTTGTGTCAATTTATTAATGAAACAGAGCCTGTTTATAAAGGTGAGTTCTATTTAGGAGTTTTTAGACACCATCTTCGCATGATAGCCTGGCAAAACCCATGGTGGCTAGCCAACCAGAGCATGAGAAAGATCCTGGAGGAGTAACTTCTGTGTATTGTTTATTCCTGTTTTGTTTCCTCCTCTTCACAATCCTCCAGTCCAGTAATGTGTTAGTTGATAACAAGCTGGAAATGGAATAATAGAGTATGTGACGATGGCTGAAGGCTACGATTAATAGCTGAAATATGTCTCCCTGTTTAATAGGTGTTGGAATTAGTGGTATATGTATCGAAATGTACTTACAGTAGAGTCTCGATTACTGGACCTGGAGTACGTCGGATCACCGAAAATGTCGGATAATACAGAATAACTTTGAAAATGCAATATATACGAATAGGTAGGCTATAATGTGTTACTAAAACAAGACATGTTTTACGGTATTCTATTTCCTGAATTGTCAATTCATTGTGCATGCAGTATTGAACAAAACCATTCCAAATGCCTTAAGAAAAGGAACTTGTCAACTATGTCGGCTTGCCTGCAATTCATGTTTCTTGCTGCGAGATCTCGCCATCAACACCTCCATTGCGCTTGCCTCTGGCTGTTGCTCCACGTACGTTAATACCATATCCAATGCACTTAATCCTTCACTGTGAGACAGCGTTTTATCTTTATGTTCTGCATTACCCCGTTTTTCATGAAATCAATAATATCAGGGTCACTTAGTTCAAACAACTGATCTTGTGGACACCACTTACTCACATCTTGAGTCATAGCACCTCACAACCAATCCCCCCAGGGGCTCACACCTAGTGGGACCACGGGACCCCAGCTAAGTCCGACATTGCTTCCACTTACTTGTGCCGGGCTCCTCTCCGTCTTCTTTCCTGTCGACCTACCTTGGTCAACTCTTGTTCTTTTCCAACCCCAACAGTATTAGGGTATCTGAGGCCTAGGGAGTCTTTTACTTTCTTGCCTTAATTGGCCCTTGTCTCATCTTTCCTGATCCCTCATTCTTCGAGGGGTCAGACCTCTTGTTTTCTTTTCATTCTATATCCTTTTCTCTAAGACCCCCGCACTGTTTTTGTTAATTGGCTCCCTGTGTATCTAAATTACCTTTAGCACATTTTTTGAATCTATGCTACATTTTGTAGGTATTTTCATCTACTGTAAGTTGCATTTTGTACGTCTTTTCGATCTAAATTGTATTTTGCAAGTATTTTCAACCTCAATTGCATTTTGTAGGGATTGACAATCTAACTTGCTTTTTAGTAAGTCTTTCAATATAGGGGCTCGGACTTTTGTGAGTATTTTGAATTTCAATTGCATTTTGTAAGTATTTTCAACCTAAACCTCATTTTGCAAGAGTATTTTCAATCTAAATTGCCTTTTGTATTGTGGCCGTTTTGTAAGTACAGTATTTTGATTCTCAATTGCATTTTGTGAGTATTTTGAATCTAAATTACATTTTGTAAGTATTTTCAATCTAAATTGCATTTTGTAAGTATTGTCAATCCAAATGAGTAGTTTTAATCTATTATACATTTTGTAAGCATTTTCGATTTCAATTGCTTTTTGTATTTTTTTTTTTTTCAATTGCACTTTCTGACTACAGTACTTTGAATCTGAAATGGCCTTTTTCAATCTAAATTGCATTGTGTATTTTCAATCTCATTTGCATTTTGTGAGTACAGTATTTTTAATTTAAATTGCATTTTGTAAGTATTTTGAATCTACATTGCATTTTCTACATATGTTACCTAAAATACATTTTGTGAGTCGTTTCAATCTGAGTTACATTTTGTAAGTACTGTCAGTCTCACTTAATTTTCGTTATGGTTTCCATTTCATTGTCATTTTCGCTATCACCCAGACCATTAGGGGCCGATAACCTCGATGTTAGGCCCCTTAAAACAACAATCATCATCATCATCTCACAGCCAGGATTGCAATTCAGCAATGGTACAATGTCGGATAGCACGGAAGGTCGGTTGAGCAGGACTCGACTGATTTATTACATATTGGGTGCCTGGAATCGTCAGTGGAAAGAGTGTATTTCTCTAAACCTGTGCAATCGACCAGCTGGATTAACCTATACAGACATCGATTCCTACTAGACAAGGGTAGATGTGATGTTACGTTCAACAAATTGCCATGACAGACTTCACTGAAGTGCAACTACAGACAGGTGAACATATCGCTTTTGAGTATCGTAGCTTCTTCAAGCTTCTGGCATTTGCTGAAGCCATCCAGTGATAACTAGGGCCCGGATGTTGATGACATGTCATCTTTTTACTGAGCTGTCTGAAACAATGCTGAAGTACATAGAAACTCCGGACGGGCCACCCCGTCTTCAAATATGTCATTTTTATTTTGCATCTTTTTGCATTTTCTGCTATTTTTTCATTTTAAGTGCATTTTTTTTAAAGTTTGGTAGATTTTTTGGTCTTATTTTAGAGAAATCGGCCTTTGAAGGTCTTTTTTTTTCCAATTTAGTCATGTCACAGCTTTGTATGAAGGACTACGTCTGTCAGAGTTAAGAAGAAGCTAGTAGCTGATATAAGATAATTTAAAATATTGAAATATTGATTCCATTTCCTTAATCAACCGGGTGGAAACTAGTCTTAGCAACGATCATGGCGAAATTGCTGCGGGTATTGCATCAAAACTGACATCAAAACTGAAAGAAGTGCTGGACAAAAACACTGGGTATAAAACATTATGCAAAATCCTAGACATTCTTTCTGGTGAAAACTACTGCATGGATGGGATTGAGGAGGATTTAGCACACGATCTTAGTACGCTCCGATCACACAGCTGTTTATGTTGAACGCAGCTTTTCGAGATATGAAAACTTGTTGGCTGATAACCGCAGATAATTTACATTTGACATCAGAATGACCTTCGTAGTGCAGTGCAACTCAGACTAAAGTGAACAAACCTTTTGTTAAGTGCTAGAAATCTATTTTGTTTGACTTTTCAGTTTGAGCTTAAGATGTCATTTTGGAAATATTGGTGAGTTTATTATTAAAAGATTATCTCCATTTTATAGTGGATTTTTCGATTTTTTGAAATATTGTTGAGTATATTTTTATAAGATCATTTTCTCTATTTTACAGTGCATTTTTCGAATTTTTAGGTCATTTATTACAGTCATTTTTGAAAATTTTAAGTGCATTTTTAAAACTTTTTTGCGGCATCAACATCCGGGCCCTAGTGATAACTATGCCTCTATTTTGCACTTACTTATTTACGGTACCTTAGGGTAAAATGATGCCACCTATTGGGACACTAAACATATTATTAATATTCTGTTTCAATATTGTGACCTGCATGTGTGGAAGGAACTTGTACGGTGTTTGAAATTGTTAGTCGTGTTGTGACATTTGGTATAATGTGATTATTCGTCTTATTGCAGTTTTGTCATTTTCTAAATTGGTTCTGAATATCTTTCAACATCGAGTACGGTAATCAGAACAAGTATTTATTTTTCATGAATGTTCAGCTTGTCGATACATTAAAACAAGACTAGCTTAAGGCACAGTGATCAGCATCCTTGGCTGTCATCGCTAGAACGGGGTATACTGAAGCCTACCTGTCATCCTACAGGATTCCCCACTGGGAGAATGCTAGGATGGCTGCCTCCTGCCCAATCAGCTACACAGTAGCACAGGTTATCAGACATAATCCTACACGATGTCGCAAACCCCTAAATGAAACAACAGTAAAACTATATTGTAATTGCCGTGAAAGCCTATATACCATATTTTTTGGAAGCCTTCATAGGGAGGTTAAGGCTGCTTGAGCTTTCAGCTCTCACAGTAAAGAGGTACAGGTGCACTTTATAAAAAGAGAGGTAGTGCGCAATTCACTACTCCTGTGGGGGTGCGGATGCAGACACCAAGAGCCCGCTGATGAGCCAGCTTGGTGTCCCAGGCGAAACCGCACACAAGACACGGCACACACCTAGAAAGGACGGCTTCGGTGGCCTAGTTGGTAGCATGCTGAGCTTCTATGCCCAAGATAGCGGGTTCAAACCCGGCCAAAGCCGTTGGATTTTTGAAGAGCGTTAAAAATCGCTCAGTATGCCTTCCTTCAGCGGTCCCATGTCATAGATTTATGGCATGTTAAAGAACCTTCCACTAATCACACCTGTGTGAAGCTAAATTGTATAGCTGAAGAATGTAACAATGCTCTTAGATTCCTACGTTCGTTGCCAAGAGCCGACTGCGGTGGCGTCTAGTAGCTAAGTTCTGAATTAGGCCTAGTAGTCGTTGATGGTGGCATTTGGCGGCAAAAGTAGAAACTATTTGAAAAATTCAAAGTTGCAGTCCTTACTTGAATTAAAAAACAGATACACACACTAATACAGCCATCACAATTAACACCGGTTATCAGACAGATTCTACACACACCCAAAGTATACGGGGCTACATGACCGCGTTGTCGCAGCCCCTAAACTGAGGAACCAACCAACCAAACCTAGAAAGATTGCCAAGTTTTTATATTGTAATTAATCCATGTTTCTTTAAAACAAACACTTTCTGGAAACAAATTAATTAACAAATGAAAACAATTTTCCATGTTGAATGATTTCAAATAGCAGTCGAAAATACATGATGTTGAAAACCTTAGGGGAAGCTTGTGGAGAGAAATGAGGATGGCTTGTATGTTGTTAACAATAATGAAGTTGCTGTTTTCAGGAGATCTGTGGTTAATTAATGAAGTGAAGGTGCCATTTGATAGTGGGTAATTGTCTTGATATCACCATATGACTTGAGTAGGAATCTCCATTCGAGTAGATAAGAGAACTAACGTAAAATACACTTGGTGCAAACAAGACTTCAAGAAATCTGGTGATGGAATTCCTTTCTTTGATCCACAGAAGTGAGGAAAGGGGAGGGCTTTAATTTTGTCTTCAGATTCCAGTAGCCTTGTGTGTTTGCCTTCTAGCAACTGATGAAGGCTCTCCATTGCAGTGATGCCGATCAGAAATGTTTGGCATACCTTGTTCTTGGGCTGGTGAAGCTTGAACAGTGGAAGTTGAACAAGGATGAACTCCACGTACACCACAACGGGTCGGTTCTGCTCCAGACATTGCTCAAGTTCAACAAACCTATCAAGGTAAATACAATATAACTTACAGTAAAACCATTCCATTCCATTTTGAATTATGGAGTACCTTCTTAAAATACCTTTTTTTTTTTTTTTTTTTTTTTAAGTTTTGCTATAACAAAATAGGGCAACATTGATTATGTACTGCAATATAAAAATGAAATGGTTCTGTAGAACCTAGTCTCAAATCACTACAAAATTGAACTGTAATTCCATTTGAAAATCACTGAAACAATTTGTTTGGTAATGTATTTGCCATTGTGTCGATACTATCTCAATGAGTAGCCTATATTTGCCAAGCATATAAACCTAATTCATTGGACATAGATGTTCGATGTAAGTACATAAGAATCAAGATGTTAGTTCGTAAACTTCTGTCTTGGTCTGTTCTATGATATTTCCACTGTTCCTACAGTTTTGAGTTCACCGTCAGGCACAGAATTGTACCACGGTGTTATGCAATTGGTCGGCCCGCCGCCGAGATTCCCGCTGTCCTTATAGTTTTGAGTTCGCCGCCAGGCACTGAATTACATCGCGATGTTACCCAGCCCGTGCTTATCTCGACCCGTTGATTACTCAATCTGCCCAGAGAAGGGAACCTGGGAATTGTTCACTTTATGTGTGTAACCTTAAATATGTATCTCTTAAGTTCGTTATAAGTGTTCATTCTGTTTCCAGTTTGTCAACAGTCTCATGGAGATGAGTGCAAGCGACCTCAAGCGGTTATTTTGTGACCCCAAAGGGAGTTATGTCATGGATGCTTACATGTCCAGTCAATTCGTTGGCGAGAAAAGTCGAGAAAGGATGGTCCGAAAACTTCAAGTAAGTACTTCAATATAATCTAAAATGGTGCTGAAAGAAAATGTATTTGCCATTGAGTCAACCTGAAACACTATCAGGAAAGTACCGCATTTCGTCGCATAATCGTCTGCACCCCTACTTTTTGAATACAAATTTGGTTTATAAAATTTCCTCGCATAATCGTTGCACCCTCCCTTCTGAATAAAAATTTGATTCATAACATTTCATGGCGTACTCAGCTCATAGCACATTTGTATTTGCGTGCCAGTCCATTACACACACTGGCGTATTTCAATCGTGCGCGAGCTTTGTTGCTAACCAGTAGTCTTGCGCATAGTAGTTCGCGGCTGGGAGCGATCAGTTTAGTTCACAGCTCCTTAGTGAACTAGTTCGTTAGCTCCTATCTCGAATTCCCTGTAAGACAGATCGTTCGCTCCCCTTGCTACTGCTACTGCATGCGCTCTTTGTTTGTTATAGCAGTTTGTCACCACTCATTACTCGTCACCAGTGATTGCTCATCCACATTGCTCTCGTTTCAAGCAATACTGTATGTAGGCTACTGTAATTAACAGTTACTGTGCTCACTGCACGTGCAGTTCGTGTATTAGATATTGACATGTTGCGTGTGTAGTAATGTGTTTTACATTTTGATATTCGAAGATAAAAAAAACACAAAAATATGAGTATTGAAACATTAGTGAAATTCCTTATTCCTTCCTTATTTCCTTTTATTCCTTGTAGGAACATAGGGTAGCTACAAACTTCTTCCATCTCACTCTATTGTTGGCTATCCTTTTAATTAGGGTCCATGTCTTTCCTCCTGAGAAAACTTCTCTTTCTATTGTTTAAAGCCAAAAATCATCGTTTGTTTTTCATTAGTGAAATACCAGTACCGTACCTAAAAGAAAAACAGTATGGACGATGTGTTCGTAGAAGCATACTTATTATTCTCTTTTTTTTTCTCCCTTGGGGCCGATAACTTAGATGTTAGGCCCCTTAAAACAACAATTATTATCATAATTTTTCGCGTATATCGGCGCATCACCATCTGATTCCATTTTCTACTTGTCACTAGGTGATGATAAGACGTACCCCCCCCCCCCCCCCCCCCCTGCAATTTTCGTTTCATTTCTTACTTGCTTCGTGATATTCATTATTTGGCTGCTCTGAAACCGTTGGGTACATTATCTCTATGGCATAAATGGGAGGAATAGGTTTTTTTAGTTCAGAGTTTTTGTCCATAGAAGTTTGCTTTTATTTGTGGATCATCATAATGTTCATTTCTTAAAAACAGGTAAAAAGTAGTTGTATCACCACGTATCGACAAAAATAAATATCAACCAGTTCATTAAAATGGTAATGTTAATCCAGTTCGCCGATTTTCTAAATAATTGGACATAGTTTCTAATAATCCAAAATGACAGTTAAATAAAACTGTGGAATTATCCCTACATCTAAATCAGTTCACTATCAGTAACTTCAATTTATGAACCGCCACTGTATTACATTACAAATATAAGGTAGTTATTACCTATTAGCGTGTTAGTACTAGTAGTGTGTTATACTATTATTATTATTATTAATCTTGATTGGTCACATTGGACCACTTGAGTCGTTCCACAATCACTTCTTCTTTGAAGGTAGTACTGCTTGGTTCTTGCGCTCTTTCCAGTACTTTTTCATTCTTTCAGATCGGGATTTTCTCAACTCATCTGAAATCTCCATAGGCTTTCTGTGTGTCATTTCTGCAGAAAATTTGTGAGTTTTAAGAATGGTGTTAATTTTATTTTTCTCCTCGGCATCTGTTATCTTGAGTCCAACTGCTTTGAGATCTTGTTGGATTTCTTGGATCCATTTTCCTCCAGTTTTCTTTCCTAGATTTCTCATCACCAGTTGGCATACAATTCTGTTTTCTAGAAGCCGTAAGATGTGAAAAAAATATGAAATTCTTTTCTTCTTCATTGTGCTGGTGATTGGATCAATCTCACGATAGACAGTTTCATTTGGGAGAATCCTCCAGACTCCCTCAACCTGATACTTTTTATTTATGCACGTTCTAATGATTCTTCTTTCCGTTTTGAGGAGCTGATCAGTTCTTTGTTCATTTTTAATTTGGAACAGTGTTTCACAAGCATAAGTGGCTTTATACTGTTATTATTATAAACCAACATTGAACATTCGCCGTGCCAAAACTTGACAATCTTGCCACTAACAATAGATAGACTCAATCAACTGAACTGACTGAACGACACAAAGCGCATGTGATTGTGCAATGAGTGGTGACGTGACGAGCTACGGCGGACCCACGCTCTCGCGCTGTTATAAGTCGGTCAGTGGAAAAAGATCGAACGAACTAACAAGCGAGGGATCTGGGAACTAGTTCGTCTGTGGGACCCGCTCTTCCGAACTAGTTCGTTCGCGAACTACACAAGACTACTAACCAGCCATGACCTTGTTTGAAGAAAGAAGTGTCTGTCTTTTCTTCTGTGCATACGGGCTATGACTCACGCTATGCGACAGGTGGCCGGCATATGCACGCTAGTCTACATAGTCTACTCATGATACGCGAATAGCTAGCCCATGGCATGCTAAACAGCTATCGCGTTCAACGCCACTCCAGTGGACTGAAACTTGTGTGGACCTGCCGCTTCCATGAGTTGGCTTCGGAATGACAAGATTCAGTAAGCCTCCGTAAGAAGCACTGGTAGCACCAGTTCGCCGACGTCAAACAGGCCCGACTGCTATTGGCGGAATCTTACGTAAGGACACCTTGTGCCAGTCTAGCATCAGCCACTTCCGTGGGAACATCGCAACGGAGACCCGTGCGTGATGTTACACATGTGTTGTCCACAATGAAAAAATACAAGAATTATACGGTGATCTTGATGACAGTGAAATACACGGAATTACATAATAAACAAATAACATTAAGAAAGCACACGAGTGATGATACAGTATATATTACAACAGCGTCTTGTTTCCTATGTTAAGGACGGCTGAACATTTGCTATATTGGCATTGAGGAAGGCAACGGGAAACCACCTCAATTATTTTTCCCCAGGATAATCTTCATGGCTGAAAACCCAATTACATTGGCCCTTAGTCCCAGGCATACTATAAGTGGTCAGGGGGTGCGAAGACTCTCCCGGTCAGCTCTGAAGATAGGGACGTGGAATGTATGGAGTATGTTTGAAGCAGGAAAGATTCATAATACAATTCATGAGATGAAAAGGATGAATGTGTCCATAATGGGTATTAGTGAGATGAGATGGCCGAGGACAGGAGATTGTTATGTGGAGGATTGCATGGTATATTACAGTGGTAATAATGATGCCAGGCATCTGCATGGAGAGGGTTTCATAGTTGACAAAAGTTTGCAGTTGCTGTTATCAGTTGTATACCATTCTCCAGTAGAATAATGATGTTAAAGTTACTTGGTAAACCTTCCCACATTAATCTTATTCAAGTGTATGCTCCTACTAGTGACAAAAGCGATGAAGATGTTGAGGAATTCTATGCCCAAATTCAGACTGTCCTCAAAGACACCAAAGAACATGATGTAACCCTTGTTATGGGAGATTTGAATGCAAAGGTTGGGAAAGGTTCTGAAGAACACATTGTGGGCCACTGGGGTCTCAGACAAAGAAACAACAGAAGGGATCGTTTAGTGCAGTTTTGTAGAGAGGAGAACTTCGTCATTGCTAATACTTGGTTTAAGCTTCCTGCCAGGAGACTTTATACATGGAAAGCACCTGTTGATAGTTCTGACAACATAATAAGAAATCAAATTGATTTCATTCTAATTAAAAACAGATTTAGAAACAGCGTGATTTTTGCCAAAACCTATCCAGGAGCAGATGTTCCTTCTGACCACAATCCTCTCATTAGCCAAATCTGTGTCCGGCTTAACAAGATTCCTACAAAAACAACACAAAAGAAATATGATACTGATGCCCTTCGGGAAATAAATACAAGGTCACAGGGGGCTGCTGCTCTTGCTACTCATCTTAAGAAGTTGATTTCAAATGACATGCAGCCCTTGGAACTTTGGGACAATTTTAAAACCTCAATGAAGGGAGTTGGAGATCATTTTCTTAGTAATAAGGGACAACATAAATAAACAAAGGCATGGATGACGGATGAAATATTGAATCTTATGAGTAAACGAAGAGAAGTCAAAGGAAGAGATAATGATCAATATTGGTTGATTCATTGATTGATAAAACATAAGATCAGACAAGCCAAGGAAGCTTGGATGTCAGATAGGTGCAAAGATATTTGAAGAACGTAATAGTAAATATGATGTTTTCCAGGTCCATAAGAAAATCAAAGAAGTCTCAGGTAGACACAGGAAAAGAAACACAGTCAATTTAGTTGAGAGTCAAGGTAACGTGGTATTTGAAGTAGAAGAAAAATTACAGATTTGGGAGAACTATGTACAAGAGCTTTTTAATGATGATCATCGTCCTTCCCGACCCGGAATTCCTTCAGTTGTTGGACCCATGATCACCATGGATGAAGTGAAGTATGCGATTAGGATAGCGAAAAATGGTAAGGCTCCTGGTCAAGGTGACATTCCAGTGGAATTAATGAAGATCTTGGATGATGATAGCATTGTGACGCTCACTACATTGTGTAACAAGATACAACACAGGCATATTACCAGAAGACTGGCTCTTGTCTACATTTATTGCTCTTCTGAAGAAACCGATGGCTAAGTCATGTAGTGACTTTAGGACAATCAGTCTTATGAGCCATGTGTTTAGGATATTTCTCAATGGTGTAATTAGAACACCATTGGATCGACCAATTAAAAGTCTCCATTTTCAGAAAGAATTCTGAGTGAGTTCAGAATCAGTAAAGGTTGAGCTTTAAAGTATGTGGGATGGAACATGATAAGAGCAAAGACAAAAACAAAGAAAGAGAGCAAGTAGCTTTAACATATATCTATATATTCAGTATAATATTCATACAAGTTAACAATTTTCTTTACAAGATTGCGTCTAGTGCCTTAAACATAACTAAATTAAAGTTACAAACCTTAAGCATAGGTACATGCTTGAAAACAAGAATTAAGTTCCTTTTGCAAAAAAAAAAGAATGGCTGACAGGGAGCAAATCCTGTCATACCTGGAAAGAAAAAAGAGGGGAAACCAAAGAAGTTATCCAAAAGACATGACCTATTAAGGGGGCCAGTAGCTGACAGGGGCCTAGTCCTGCAGTACCCTATAAAGATTGCAATATTTGAGTAGTTGCCAAGATGCAACAGAATAACTTTGCAAAATAAATGTGATGGCAGAAACAGAATGCGTGAACTGCATACACGATTTACTGAGAAGTTGAAATGGCAGAAACAGGTGGGCAAGTAGCCTATAACCTGAACGTGAACCATGAAAGAGAAGATGCACAGGCAAAGTGCAATGAAAAATGTAGATATGCATAAGCAATACTGAGATTATTCTCACAAAAAACATAAGAATGGCCAAAGTAAGCCGATATGTTACTCCGCCTCGAAGGGAAGGGAGAGAAGATCACAAGGATATCAAAATTGAGGAATCTTCTAAACCATGCTTGTATAAGGCTAACATGATAACAGAGAGAACATGAAATAACACTAAACATAATGTGGTTACAAAGTACTTAACTTGAAAGAGTGTAGTTAACATCCCACACGTGTGCATAGATCACTTGAGAAATAGTTCATTTCCAGTTGTGGTTTCTTTCACAAAAGTACTTGACGGATCTGTAGAACACTCGCAGAATAGTAAGGTTGACCTTAGCTATTAGAAAGATGAAGTGACAATATTCACTTAAGTCGGAATAGATTTCCTCAGTACACGAAGATGCATACTTGTGTTCGTGTTGCAGGAACACGTTGAAGTTCAATCCAAGATGGATTATTTGAAAGATGTCTTTGACGACATGGCTAAGGTTAAGTTTAACACTTCTTGGTGCAGAATTACGATGTGAAGTTTTTCCAATTATGAAAGTTTATCGTCCGGTGCTCAAGACGGGTGGTTAGCGTAATGCTAACGCGGAAATCACATCGAAGATGGGTCGGCCTGCAGCTTAAATAGCAGACTGAACAAGAGTCCAGAATGATCGATGTCCGGCCATTGGCGTGTCCCAAACACGTTAGCAGGAAGAAGCGTGCTGATTGGCGAAGACAGGCCATGTCATGGAGACGGCCAGTGAGCGCGTAGCTACTGAGGTCAGCTGGACAGGCCGTGATACCACGAGGTATGAGAAAGGTGACCTAATTAACACTTGGAAAAATGTCTTAAAGGCGAGATATATATTGTAACACAACAGGTGAGTATGAAATTAAGTTTAAATATAATTGAATTAACCAAGAAAGTGAAATAAAGTAGTATTTGCCATGAACACGTGGTGACGAAAAAATGAGGTTATGGAATCAAATACTAGTCTGACTTTTGCCATAACAAAAACCTACAAAAATTAACAAGTTAATCATTCGCAAATGCGAACATAAACACAAAAAACAGGACTAAAGTGGTAAAGGAGCAACAGAAGAAATTGGTCAAACACACTGTCCAAAAGAAGTAATTAATTTCACCACCCTAACTCTGTTGTCACGACCGGTGTAGCACCTAACTACTCTTCCGGTGTGCCAAACAAGAGGTGGACTGGATTCTCTAAGGAGAATCAAATCTCCCTCCTTGAGGTTTGGTTGAGGGAGCTGCCACTTCCCTCTCCTCTGAAGTAAGTTCAAATACTCCAGCCTCCACCGTTTCCAAAATCTATCCCTAAGAGCTTCGACTGTTTTCCAGAGAATGGGCAAAGAAATATCGAGCTTGCGGTCGATCAGAGGTGGCGGAGCATTTAAGGAGCTACCTATTAAGAAATGACCAGGGGTTAAAGGAAGCAAATCGGAGGGGTCGTTAGACACAGGAGGCAAGGGACGGGTGTTGACAGTGCCTTCGACAAGAATAACAAAAAATTGAATTCTTCAAACGATAAGATAGAGTTTCTTATAGTTCTTTTGAGATGGGTTTTAGTCAATTTGACACAGGCTTCCCATCTCCCTCCATGATGAGGAGTGTATGGGGGGATGAAATGCCATTTAAAGCCTTTTAATGAGCGTAGTTAGAAAGTTGCTCGTTGGCAGAACGAGAGCAGAGTGCCTTTTGCCATTGTTGAGAAGCACCAAGAAAGTTTCTGGCATTGTCAGAGAAAACCTCAGAGGGAATTCCTCTTCTAGCAACAAAGCGAGAAAAAGCAGAAAGAAAGTATGAAGTGGATGCATTGGTGACCAATTCGAGATGAATAGCACCAGTAACCATGCAGACAAACAGTGCTATGTAAAGCTTGGCAAGAATTTTGCGTTTAGCCTTTAGACTATTGGTTTGATATAGGAACGGACCAGCGTAATCAATACCAGTTAGAAGAAATGGTCTGCTGGGAGCGGAACGAAACGAAGGAAGGTCAGCCAGAAGTTGCTGAGGAAACTTAGGTTTGGCCTTAAAGCAAAGAATACACTTTCTAACAACGGAGATGACTTCGTGCAAGCCATTGATGGGCCAGTAATGCTCACGAAGTAAACACAAGAGAGTGCGTGTACCAACATGTAAGTGCTGATAGTGAAATTGACGTATGATCAGTTTAGTAACGTGATGCTTTGAAGGAAGAATTATGGGGTGTTTCTTATCTTCAGGATAATCAGAAAACGATAACCTACCACCTACTCTTAACAATCCGTTATCATCAAGAAAGGGGTACTGACCCCAGTTGGAAAGACAGATTGGTTTAGGAACAAGACTGGACTAAGACAGGGGAGTGTGCTGTCACCTCTCTTGTTCATAATGGTGATGGATGAAATTGTAAAGGAAACAAAGGAAGCATATGGACATAAAGAAATGAAGTTACTGTTATTTGCGGATGATATTGTGGTCTGGGGAAGGAACACCGAAGAAGTGCAAAAACAACTAGATGCACTGAACGAAAATATTCAGAAGTACGGCCTGAAAATCAGTATAGAGAAAAGCAAGACCATGGTGATGACAAGAGGTGGAAGACAAGGAAAGGGCACTGTGAAAATTGGAAGTCAGAGTTTGGAAATTGTGGACACGTTCAAATACCTAGGAAGTGAATTGATGCAAACTGGTAGGTTGGACATAGAGATTAGCAGGAGGGTACAGCAGAGCAATGCATTCTATCAAAGTGTAAGAAAACTTGTTTGGGATAAGGGAGTACCAAGGAAAAGCAAGGAGGTAATGTATAAAGTGTACTATGTTCCCATATTAACTTATGCAGCTGAGACTTGGACCCTGACAAGCAGGCAAGAGAGTAGAATCCAAGCCAGTGAAATGAAATTCCTAAGAAGTATGATAGGAAAGACAAGGAAAGACAGAGTGAGGAATGAAGATGTTAGGAAGGAAGTTGGGATGGGAAAACTAAATGAGAGAATTGAGAAGAATAAACTAAGGTGGTCTGGACATGTAAAGAGGATGGAGGAAAATAGAATACCAAGACAGATGCTGGAGGCAAAGTGCAAGGGTAAGAGAGCAAGAGGAAGACCTAGAACAAGGTGGATTGATTCAGTGAAGAACAGCGTAAGAAAAAGAAATCTGGACAAGATCGTGGAAGAAGAATGGTGGAAGGAAAGTGGAGAAGTGCCATAAATACCCCGACCTGGCAGGAGCTGGATAAGGGGAAATGATGATGATGATGATGATGATGATGATGATATCATCAAGAAAGGGGCTTAAAACGAAGGGGTAGACCCTTAGATAGAGAATTAATTTCATCAGAAAAAATTTCTTGCTGCGTGAGCAATAAGATTGTGGTAGTAGCAGACTGTAATTCAACAGCAGAAAGAAAGGCTTGAGGAAACAATGGTTTTTCTAACACAAAGAATTTCCAACGAAGCAAGTAGGCTACAACACGAACTAGCTTTTGAAAAGAAGAATATCTTTTAAGCAATGAAGGGGTAACCGTGGTTACAAGAGAAGAGGCGACTTTACGAGTTTCAGGAACATTCGTTAAAGCAGAAGAAAATAGGGCTGGCCAAAAGGAAGGTTCTTGCAACAACCAAGTTGGACCATGCCAGAAAAGACTAGATTTGACTCGCTGGTGTGGAAGGTATCCACGAGAAATTATGTCTGCTGGGTTCTCCTTACCCGAGACATGTTTCCATTGAGAAGATGAGGATAGGGTTTGGATTTTTTCCACCCTATTGGCGACAAAAGATTGCCAATGCGTGGGGGGCTTAGAGATCCAAGCTAAAGTGTTGGAGTCAGTCCAGTAGTAGATATGACTGAAATGACAGTTGATATTGGAGACAAGCTTTTGAGATAATTCGGCTGCGAGCAGGGCAACGCACAACTCTAAGCGAGGCAATGATACTGTTTTCAAAGGAGCTACCTTTGACTTGGTACAAATTAAATTAGAGAAAGAAGAAGGAGTGTTACGACTGACCACATAAGCGCAACATCTGTAAGCTTTCACGGAGCTATCTGCAAACAGATGCAGCTCTAGATTAGCAGAAAATGAAGTAGGGATAAGAACCCAGGGGATGTCTACGACAGACAGATCAAGTAGATGAGTGCGGAAGGAAAGCCATCTTTCCAAGAGAGAAGGAGGGATAGGATCATCTCAATCCGTTTTGAAAGACCAAAGTTCCTGCATAAACATCTTAGCTTTGACTATGATCGGAGCTAGAAATTGAATGGGGTCATAGATTTTGGCGATCTCTGAAAGAACTTGTCGCTTAGTTTGAGGAAGAATAGGAGACAAGCTGACTTGATAGAAAAAAGAATCTGATACGGGATACCAGTGAAGTCCTAAAACTTTAGTGGAATCAGCGGTATGTAAGAGCTCGACTGGTGTATCAGTGTTACCTTTGGATAAGAGCTTAGAGAGTACTTCTTGAGAATTAGAATTCCATTTGTGAAGTAAGAAACCTCTTCCGTGAAGCAACGCTTGGAGATCAAGTGAGTGTTAGTGTGCTTCAGAAGGGGAGCTAAAAGAATGAAGAAAATCATCCACATAAAAAGATTTTTTGAGGAGATATGAGGTATCAACGGAAAAGACGTTAGAGTCTTGGTCGGCGAGATGCTTTAAAGTGTGGATGGCCAAGAAAGCAGATGGTTTTAGACCATAAATGTGACAGTTTTTAATTTGAAGATCTTAATGGGTTAGACGGGGCTATCACGCCAAAGAATTTGTTGCAGATTTTGTTGTTCAGAGTTGATCAAAATTTGCCTATACATTTGTTTAATATCGGCGATCACACCACCAGGGAACAAGCGAAAGTTTAACAGAACGGAAGAAAGATCAGACTGAATGGCGGGACCGGTAAGTAAGGTATCGTTTAATGAAATACCATTAGAATCTGGAGCGGAACCATTGAAAACGACTCTAATGTTTTCCCTTGTGGAAGGGTTCTTCCAAACAGGGTGATGATTCAAATAAACACTATCTTCAGAGATGTTTGGTTTATGAAGGACTTCCATGTGACCAGAGGCTTCGTAGTCTTCCATAAAGTCAATGTATTGAGTTTTGGCTGAAGAATCTTGTTTCAACTGATTTTCCACAGCAAACAAAGCCTTAAGAACGCGAGGATGTGAATCCTTTAAAACTGGGGGAGAAGAAATACGAGGCATAGTAACAACAAATCTACCATCTGGGTTGCGAGTGGTAGAGGAGAGATAAAGCTGTTCGCAAAAGTCATCTTCAGTGGAAGAAGAAGGGGTGGAATCATTTTTCCAAACCTTTTCCAAATTGTTGTCCAACTCAGAGTGAGTTAAATTTCATAAAGATGAAGACTGCACAGTGGCAAGAGGGATATGACCCGTGACCAACCAACCGAACCTGGTATGGTGGGCGTGGATGCTAGAAGTTATATTAATTCTAGAAGGAAGCAAATTTTGCCAAAAGACATTAGCACCTAGCAAAATGTCAACTGGAGCACTCTGATGAAAGTAGGGATCAGCTAATTTCAGATCAGAGGGGAAATGCCAAGTATCAATAGAAAATGAGTGACTAGGAGTCGGGGCTCCAATAACAGGGATTGACAAACAATTTAAACTAAGGTTAGTGCCAGATTGCACCGAATCCTTAATATTGAGCTTTACGAACTGTAAGGAAGTGGACTTACTGTTATTGATACCAGATATTTCTATCGAAGTGGTATTAGGCTTAAGTTTAATTTCTTAACCAAAGAAGAGGTTATGATATCGTGTGTGGCAGCATTGTCGAGAAGAGCTCGGACAGAATGCCATTTGCCCTTAGAGTCTTGGCCTGAAGTCTCACCGTGGATAACAAAACCTGAGTACTTCTCCAAGAATTAGCAGTCTGACTATACGACTGAGCGCTAGAGTCAGCATGAGTGCAAGAAGTAAGGTATGACTTACTACTGGATGCCACATTGGATTGAGAAGTCGTAGAAACAACGCTTTCCAAAGGCTTATTTTGGCGATGCTTAAATTTGGGTTTTTCAAACCGGTGTAACGAAGAATGGTGGCGCAGTTTGCAATGTGTGCAGACACCTTTAGACGAACAGTTTGAAACTGCATGTTTGGTAGACAAACAATTATAACAACATTTGTGCTCGGCAACAGCTTTCCTACGTTCATCGACAGTCATGGCTTTGAACACAGAACTAGTGTATAGCGAATGGAAATTGTTGCAGAGAAAGCAGGCTTTTACAGTACTCTGAACTGTAAGTACCTGAGAGTGGACAGATTTCTTATTAGAAGAAGTTTTACTGATAGCACCTTTGCTTGAGCTAGGTGGCTCGGATTGTTGAGCAACGGCGGAAAGTATTTGACAACGGTTTTTGATAAACGTGACTAAAGTTTGAAATGTGGGATCTGGCTGAACTATTAACTCTGATTCCCATGCCTTTAAAGTTTGAGAATCGAGCTTGGAAGTAGTGAGTTATATCAGAAACAAGTCCCAATGCTGGACTGGTTGCTTTAAGTGCTCGAGAGCTCGAACATGAAGCTCGACAGAATCACCTAACTGACGTATAGAAGCAAGATTGTCGGGGCGACAGGAAGGGAGGTTAAATAGAGCAGTAATATGCCTGCGGATGCGAAACTTGGGGTTACCAAAACGTTGTTGCAGCAAATTGAAAGCAACAGAATAATTGTCTGATGTGAGAGGAAGTGCCTCTATCAGCTTAAGCGGGGGGCCTTGAAATGTAGATTTCAAATAATGAAACTTCTTAATATCAGGTATTGCAGAATCATTATGCACTAAAGAAATGTACAGTTCCTCGAAGGAATCCCATTCCTTCTCGTTGCCAGAAAAGGTTGGCAAGGAAATCCTGGGTAAGATTGGTTTAGAGGGAGTGACAGGTTGGTCCCTATGCTTTATAGTTAATGTTTTGATTAAATTCTCGGCTTCAGCAAAGCCTTCATAGTAGCTGTCCTCCACCTCAGCTCGATCCTGCTCACGAGTAGAGTCGAGGAGCTCAAGCTCTATTTGCAAAGTGTCATAAGACGTGAAGTTAGATTGGTAGGTTTTGAACCTTTCGTTAAGAATGCCTAAATTGTGATCATCTAAGCTTTTTTCGGTTAAGAAAGAACGAAACTTAGACAGTTTCTTTTCTAAGAGGGCATGAGTGCCTAATAACTTTTCAACCTTGGCCATGGTGGAGACCGAAGTACTCACCCCAACCTCCAGAGAACTTGCTGGCGGCAAGGAGACGTCAGGCTTGACAAGAGAGGGCTGCGGCTTCTCGTCAGGGTCCTGCGCCTTGTCGGCTTTGATGGACTCCGTAATAGCTGCGAAAAGTCAGACACAGTATTAGACCAAGTATTACTAAGAAGCAACGTGCTCTCCAAGATGATTTAAATTTAAATAAAGTGAAACTAGTTCCCGGGTTTCGGCACCAAAAGATATGGTGTAATTAGAACACCATTGGATCGACCAATTAAAAGTCTCCATTTTCAGAAAGAATTCTGAGTGAGTTCAGAGTCAGTAAAGGTTGAGCTTTAAAGTATGTGGGATGGAACATGATAAGAGCAAAGACAAAAACAAAGAAAGAGAGCAAGTAGCTTTAACATATATCTATATATTCAGTATAATATTCATACAAGTTAACAATTTTCTTTACAAGATTGCATCTAGCAATAAACAAGGTTAGTGCCTTAAACATAACTAAATTAAAGTTACAGATCTTAAGCATGGGTACATGCTTGAAAACAAGAATTAAGTTCCTTTTGCAAAAAAAAGAATGGCTGACAGGGAGCAAATCCTGTCATACCTGGAAAGAAAAAAAAGGGGAAACCAAAGAAGTTATCCAAAAGACATGACCTATTAAGGGGGCCAGTAGCTGACAGGGGCCTAGTCCTGCAGTACCCTATAAAGATTGCAATATTTGAGTAGTTGCCAAGATGCAACAGAATAACTTTGCAAAATAAATGTGATGGCAGAAACAGAATGCGTGAACTGCATACATGATTTACTGAGAAGTTGAAATGGCAGAAACAGGTGGGCAAGTAGCCTATAACCTGAACGTGAACCATGAAAGAGAAGATGCACAGGCAAAGTGCAATGAAAAATGCAGATATGCATAAGCAATACTGAGATTATTCTCACAAAAAACATAAGAATGGCCAAAGTGAGCCGATATGTTACTCCGCCTCGAAGGGAAGGGAGAGAAGATCACAAGGATATCAAAATTGAGGAATCTTCTAAACCATGCTTGTATAAGGCTAACATGATAACAGAGAGAACATGAAATAACACTAAACATAATGTGGTTACAAAGTACTTAACTTGAAAGAGTGTGGTTAACATCCCACACGTGTGCATAGAACACTTGAGAAATAGTTCATTTCCAGTTGTGGTTTCTTTCACAAAAGTACTTGACGGATCTGTAGAACACTCGCAGAATAGTAAGGTTGAAATTAGCTATTAGAAAGATGAAGTGACAATATTCACTTAAGTCGGAATAGATTTCCTCAGTACACGAAGATGCATACTTGTGTTCGTGTTGCAGGAACACGTTGAAGTTCAATCCAAGTTGGATTATTTGAAAGATGTCTTTGACGACATGGCGAAGGTTAAGTTTAACACTTCTCGATGCAGAATTACGATGCGAAGTTTTTCCAATTATGAAGTTTATCGTCCGGTGCTCAAGACGGGTGGTTAGCGTAATGCTAACGCGGAAATCACATCGAAGATGGGTCGGCCTGCAGCTTAAATAGCAAACTGAACAAGAGTCCAGAATGATCGATGTCCAGCCATTGGCGTGTCCCAAATACGTTGGCAGGAAGATGATGATGATGATAATTGTTGTTTTAAGGGGCCTAACATCTAGGTTATCGGCCCCTGTGGCAGGAAGAAGCGTGCTGATTGGCGGAGAGAGGCCACGTCATGGAGACGGCCAGTGAGCGCGTAGCTACTGAGGTCAGCTGGACAGGCCGTGATACCACGAGGTATGAGAAAGGTGACCTAATTAACACTTGGAAAAATGTCTTAAAGGCGAGATATATATTGTAACACAACGGGTGAGTATGAAAATAAGTTTAAATATAATTGAATTCTTCTTCTTAAGTATTCAATTCACGGATTGGTCTGCGGCAGTTCCCCAGTCGGCTCTATTTATACCTTTCCTCTTCATCTCTTCATAGTTTCTGCATCCTACATCAGACATGATTTGCTGTACATATTGTAGGCGTGGTCTTCCTCGACATCTTTTGCCTTCAACCATTCCCTCCAATACCGTTTTCAGCAGGCTATCGTGTCTCAAAATATGTCCTATCAGTCTAGTCCTCCTCTTTTTTATGCTTTTCCATAAGGTATAATTTTCCTCCACCTTTTTAAATACTTCAGCATTCGTTATTTTTTCTGTCCAGCTAATTTTTAGCATTCTTCTATAACACCATTGTTCAAAATATTTTATCCTCCTTTTTTCTTCTTTTCCAATTGTCCACGTTTCGCAACCTTAAGGGCAATACTCCAAACATACGCTTTTAATAATCGTTTTCTGGTTTTAAGATTAATGGAATTTGTAGTGAATAAACGTTTCTTTTTGTGAAATACTAATTTGGCTTGTAAAATTCTACATTTGATTTCTTTCTTGCTTCTTCCATCTTTGGTAATTTTGCTTCCGAGATATTTAAATTCTTGAACATTTTCTAGTGTTTTGTTGCCCACCACTAATTTCATACTTGAGTCTGCCTTTTTATCGCAGACCATAACTTTCGTCTTTGACTTATGGACTCTTCTTCGAATTTGACTTATTTATTTTCATCTTGTATTCATTACCCATGATTTCCTCCATTTTTACTATTATTTGTTTGAGATGTTGTTCACTATCTGCAAATTAGCAAATAAAATAGGTCTACAAATTTCCTTCAAGGAGGAACTAGAGCGAAGCAGAAAACATCCACACAACATTGAGGAGCTCCGGCGACAACAATCTGAAAGAATGAAGCAATTTTGGGTGACCAAGAAGAAATCTTATAGCAAAACTTGATGTATTGATTTAACGTGCTCTATTAAGGGCTATTCGATTAAATAAATAATGATTTAAACAAGAAAGTGAAATAAAGTAGTATTTGCAATGAACACGTGGTGACGAAAAAATAAGGTTATGAAATCAAATACTAGTCTGACTTTTGCCATAACAAAAACTGACAAAAATTAACAAGTTAAGCATTTGCAAATGCGAACACTCAATGTTATCCATAATCGCATATACAGAAAATGCGAGATGAATATCAGTGACATGCAGTTTGGGCTCCGCAACGGTCCAGAAACTCGTGAGGCATTATTTGCGCTTCAAGTTCTTTTCCAGAGATGCAGTGAGGTAAATCAAGATGTTTTCTGGACTATGCAAAAGCCTTTGACCGTTGTCTGCATGATAAGTTGTATAATGCACTCAAGAACTCAGGAATAGATGAGAAAGACATTCGGATCATCATTAATTTATACTGGGGTCAAAAGGCTAGTATCAGAATTGATGGACATATATCGAGAGGTGGAAATAATGCGTGGTGTGAGACAGGGATGCATTCTTTCGCCACTTATTTTTAATATCTATGCGGAACAGATTTTCTCACGAGACACTTGATAGCATTCAACAAGGCATTAAGGTCAATGGTAATTATATTAATAATATACGGTATGCAGATGATACCGTATTGATTGCAAATAGTTTCAAAGGACTTAAGGAGATTGTTACTATGGTGTATCAAAAGAGTAAACAATATGGCCTGGACCTTAACATTAAGAAAACAAAATGTATGATAATATCGCGAAAACCAGCATTGTCACAAGTCCTATTGGTCGATGGACATCAGATTGAGCGAGTCAAGAGTTTGGTTTATTTAGGACAGAATATTAATAAGAATTGGGATCCTTCGGTTGAAATAAGATGCAGTATAGAGAAGGCTAGATCCATCTTTATGACAATGAAACAACTACTATGTTGTCGAGATCTCAGTATGACGCTTAAGAAAAGAATTGTGAAGTTTTATGTTGTCTCCACCCTTCTTTATGTTGTTGAAGCTTGGACCTTGTCGGTAGCTACAGAAAAGAAGATTCGAGCTTTTGAAATGTGGATATACCAGAGGATTCTTAAAATCTCGTGGACAGAACATGAGAGTAATGCCGAGGTTCTTCAGCGTGTGAGCAGCCAACCTGAGCTGTTAAACACAATTAAAAAGAGGAAATTGGAATACTTGGGACACACGATGAGGAATCCAAAACACCGTCTGCTCCAAGTTATAGTTCAGGGTAAAATTGAAGGTCAGCATGGACTGGGAAGGAGACAAATAACTTGGATGGATAATTTACGAACGTGGTTTAGGTTGTCTTCCACGGAACTCTTCAGGATTGCACAGGATAAGAAGGTGTTAGCCAACGTCCGAATCGGATAAGGCAGAAGAAGAAGATATATTTAAAAATTGTGGTTTTCTTCGTATAATCGTCGCACCCTGCCATATGGCCAGAATAGTATTAAGGGGTTTGTAACAATTGTGAAGCTATGGAACTATTTGCCTTCTCTCTTCCTTGGCTAAAACAAATACAGTGCTGTGCTGTAACTGCGCGGGTGAGTTACGTCACTGCTTCCAGTAAAGGTACAACGACTGAACTAGCCTCAGCAAACAATAGTGTGGAAAACCCTAATGAGTGTGCCGAGTGCATTGGGCAAAGTCAGCCTTCAGATCTCCCAAGCTCCACCATGTGGGGTAATTAACGTGAATAGGGCAGTGGTAGCAAAATTAAAAGTAGGAAAAGTTATGAGATTACCAGAAAAAAGGGAAAGAAGGATTAAGGTCTGGAGACTAGAGGAAAAGGAGGTTGCAGAAGATATTAAGAAAGAATTGCAAGAACAGATACCAAGGACGGATATTACCCATGTGGAACAAGAATGTGAAAAGTTCAAGAGTGCATTTGTAAACAGTGCAGAGAAAACATGTGATAGAACATCAGGAAAGGTACAGGAAAAGGCGACAAAATGGTGGAATGATAGAGTGAAAGAAAAGGTAAGAGAGAAGAAGAAAACTTGGAAGGGATGGAAAACAAAAAAGACTGAATAAAGTAGAGCAAAGTATATAGAAGCAAACAGAGATTGCAAGAAAGTAATTGCAGAGGAAAAGAAGAAAGGCTGGGAAGAATTCACTCCGGAAATAAGGGAGGATTTAAATTGTGGAAAGAAATTGCTATTTGGAATTATAAAAAGTAGAAGAAATGAAAAGGTGAACACTGGGTTCATGAAAAACAAAGAAGGTGAAATATTGACAAAACCAGAAGAGATAACGGACAGATGGAAAGAATATTTCAGCGAGCTGTTGAAGGTGAGACACCAGGCATGCGGAGAAATTACGCAAACTGCCAAAACGGCGGAGGAAAAAATAAAAGAAGAACCAGACATTACTAATGGCAGAAGTGTAATGGGCAGTTAGGAAGATGAAGATGGGGGAAAGCTGTGGGAATTGACGAAGTGGCAATAGAAATGATCAAAGCGGCTAAACCAGTGGGACTGCAGTGGACATACAGACTTCTCAGGAGTGTGTGGAGAGAGAAGAAAGTTCCTGAAGACTGGAAAAAGGGAATAATATTGCCAATATTTAAGAAAGGAGACAGAAAGGTGTGTGTTAACTACCAAGGAATCACCATCATCTCGCATGTTGCCAAAGTAACGGAAAGAATCCTAGAAAAAAGAATTAGAGCAAAGTTAGAAAACCAAATACAGTAGAGGAAGAGCAGTTTGGATTTAGAGGGGGCAGGTCAACTGTGGAACCCATTTTCATTCTGAGACAGAATATTGAAAAGAGTTGGGAATATGAGAAGGATGTGGTCAGGCCTATGATAGCATCCCTAGAACAAAAGTTTGGGAAAGCTTAAAAATAGGGGGATAGGCAAGGAACTGCGAGACATGATAAAAGGAATGTGCATGGATTGCTACAGTAGTGTGAAGACTAGAGTTGGGACATCGGAATGGTTTAAAATTGACACTGGACTAAAGCAAGGAAGTGTGTTGTCACCATTATTGTTCGTAATGGTGATGGATGACATCAGGAAGGCAGCAATGAAAGAATATAGTAGGGCAAAGATGAAGGTAATGTTGTTTGCAGACGATGTTGTGATCTGGGGTGAGGATGAGATGGAGGTACAAGAACAGTTAGACATAATGAATGAAAAGATTGAACAATGGGGATTGAAGATAAATGTGGAGAAGAGTAAAACAGTGGTGAAAAAGGAGTAATCAAAGTAGGAGATAAGAAATTGGAAGTGGTGAAACACTTCAAATACTTGGGAAGTGAACTGTCTGAAGATGGAAGACTAGATTTGGAAATTAGCAGAAGAATACAACTCGGGAGTGCTTTCTACAAACAGGTACAGGGACTAGTATGGAACAAGGATATACCAATTAAGGCTAAAGAAGTTATGTACAAAGCATATTATGTTCCTATAATGACATATGCAGCGGAAACTTGGACAATGACTAAGAGGGATGAGAGCAGAGTACAAGCAGCTGAGATGAGATTCCTGAGAAGTATGGTCCAGAAAACGAGGAGGGACAGAGTGAGAAATGAAGATATAGGGAAAGAACTGGGAGTACAGAAACAAATGGCAAACTGGAGCAAAACAAATTGAGATGGTTTGGACATGTCAAACGGATGAATGAAGCAAGGCTACCAAGACGAGCACTGGAACGACGGATGACAGGGAAGAGAGGACGAGGAAGACCAAGAATTGCGTTGGATGGACTCGGTGGAGAAGAGTATTAGAAAACGGAACCTGGATTGGAACACTGTGTCGGAGGAGGAATGGTGGAACGACAGAACAACTGCTTGACGACACTTCGAATTCTTAACAAGGAGTTCTGTGACGAACTAAAAAGCCTAGTTTTCTTAAAATATAAGATTCATGTTAATGATTAATCTATATGGACCTATCTAGAATAATGACAAAATTAAGTTGGTAATATCAACATTCCTAATTAGTTCGAAATATACCTGGCATAATGTAGCCTAACAGAGCACTACTGTTGGCAGCCCTGGTGACTGAATATATTCTTAATTCCATCTCTTGAAGTACAAAATACAAAATTTGTTTGAAGCCCAATGGATAGCATGGACGTTACATGCAGTTAAACATTGGATCTATCAGCACGCATAAAATCATGTTGGCAACAATGTTATGCATATGTTGGTCAAAAATAATCTGAAATATTATGATCTATTGCTGTGCCAATTTTGGATGAAATCCCTTTGTTGGTATAGAAGTTACATGTATTTTAAAATTGGACCTATCAGCAGGCTTAGAATCATGTTGGCAGCACTGACATATATTATTTACTCCAAATTAATCTAGAATGTCAGGTACTATACGAGTCCAAAGTTTACAGCTGTTGGCTTGAATACTTTCTGATATATTGATATTAGGGTAAAAAAATTGAGGCAGCATTTATTAACAGTCTGCAGCCCTGGTTGCTCTTAAGAATAGGCATAGTCATATCTGTTATGGTACACATAGCACACACGAAATTTGGTTGAAATCCAATTAATAGTGTAGAAGTTATATGCATTTAAAAATTGGATCTATCAGCAGGCTTAGAGTAGTTTTGGCAACACTGCCATGTATGGCCTCCTGGAAATTAAACTGAAATATTATTATCTGTATGTGTGCCAATTTTGGAATAGCTCCCATGCATACCTTCCAAGATATCCAACATGGAGCTCAAATTTCTGTTGCAGTGTTTCAGCAGTTGGTAGCACTGACATCATTTAAAATATGGCCTTGAGATATTCAGGTATAGATCTTCACTCGAACCAAATTTTGTTTTGATTGCTGCAGCTATTTAGTAGTTGATAGGGGAGGACACACAGACAGACACACATTTGCCCAGATCGATCTCATTAGTCTATTTTTTCCATTTGCAAAATGTGGAAATTAGGCTATAAATGCAAGTTACTCAGCGGCAAAGATATAATGCAAAGATGATAGGTCCATTGCATTGCTTCCATGGCTGCAATGATGGTGTTGGTTATGCAATGTCCTGTTGTATTCCTAGTTTCATCAATGGAGATCCAGACTTTTTTCCCACAATTACGTTTTGAAATTCTATGCAGGGCCTCTTCAAAGAAGACGTTCAAAAAGTTTTTAGTGTTGATTCTGATGGAACCTCTTGCTTTACTGTACTTCTGCTGAAACTTCCTGAGGGATTGGTTTTCTAGTTTCCAGAATGGAATTCCCAAGTCCAAGAAAGATTTGCATTGATCCAGGGACTACTGACATGTCTGCTGGAGGCTGCAACTGCTCTTGATATTAAAGTGGTATTTGGCCTGATCATTTTGAAAGTGTTTCACTGTTGCGCAATGTTGAGTTATTTGATTCATGATTAATTGATTTTCTCAGATTTTTCATCAGTGGAAAGTGGTCTGAACGTATTTCACGAACATCTCCTTCTTCTCCTTAGCGTCATCCCATAGGAACGGGGTCCGCTTTTTGGATCAATGCATGCCATTTCTTGCGATCTAATGCTTCGCATGATTTCAAGTTTCTTGATCGTAAATCTGCGTTAATAGTGTCCAGCCACCACCATTTTGGTCTCCCACGCTGTCTCTGGCCGTCGACCGTGAGATGGTAGGCCGAGCCGATGACTGAACTTTGTGGTGCACAGACAACGTGTCCATACCAACGGAGTCTCCATTCCTGCATTTTCTCATTGATTGGAGCCAGGCCAGCTATATGTCGAATTGTTGTGTTGGGGATATGGTCGAGCAGAGAAATGTCTAAAGATCTTCGCAGCATCCGCATTTCCATGACGTGAAGTAAGTGCTCAGCACTTCTAGGTGCTGGCTAACACTCGGTACCATATAATGCAACTGGTCTCACCATTGTGCGGTACCGTATATCTTTGATTTTAGGCGGATGGGCATCTTCTTATCACAAAGAACACCGGTGACATCTCTGAATCGCATCCAAGTCGCATTGATTCGTGCTCGCACATCTTTATTCACACAGCTGTCGCTATGCAATTGTGAACCTAGGTATGGGAATGTATTTACCTTGGTAAGAAGAGCTCCATTAATACCTTAAGTTCCAGGGGATGGAATCGTTTCAAGGTATTCATTCTTGTGGATGTTCAAACGAAGACCAAATCCTTGCAGACGATCATGCCATGTCTGCACTTGGGTTTCAAGATCCTTCCTGGAGTCTGCCGCAAGCATCACATCATCAGCGTATAGCAATGTCCATGGGACACACTTCTGTAGGTCTCGCGTTATGGAATTCATGACGATAACAAAGAGCAGGGGAGACAGAGCTGAGCCTTGATGAACCCCAACTATCATAGGGAAGCTGTCAGTCAGTCCTGCAGGGCATCGCACATGGCTTTTGGTGTTGTTGTACAGCATTTTTATTTCACGAACATAGCCGTTTAAATTTTCTACTCAATGATGAACCTAAGTTGGCACAAATACTTCAGTTACCTTCAACAAGTTCAACACCAGACTAACATCTTATTTGTATACCGTATTTGACTGGTTAGATAGAATTTATTTTGTTCCTTTCTCTGCATTATCTTATCTCTTTGAAATAGGGCTAAACTAATTGTGCATTGTCACAAGAATAGGGACGTACTTCCCTCATTAAATCCAGGGCAGCCATTCATTCCTTTCACTAATGAAGGGTCTGCTATTGAAAGAGCTGGAGTGAATGAGTTTTTGAGAAATAAGTGTATTTATAGGGAGCAAGATTCTCAATTGATATTTTTGTCATGTGAATGACATTTACTTTGATTTATTTAAATACTTAATGTGCTTTTTAAAATGCATAAATGATTGCTGAAAAAATCCATACAGATCCACAAAGAGCAAAAGAAAAGGTCTTTATACCATTAGATAGGAAGTGAAAATGGGCAAAAATGGGGAATTAAAAAATGGGCCAACCGTCCCCGAATGTATGGAAGCATGTTTGTCTCTTCAGTATATCCAATCGAGGCATTTTATCTAACTTCCAGGCACAAGTGGTTACTGTACTGCATGTGTGTGTGTTTTTGTTTTAGGGTTCGTACGTGGCTCTGGCTTGTTCGAAACACGGTTCCAGGGCTCTAGATGCCGTATGGTCTGCAGCAACCACGAAGCAGAAGATTATCGTTGTGGATGAGCTGGCCACCAAGGAAGCCATCCTGAACAGCAATCAGTTTGGCCGGATACTGTGCAGCAAATATAATGTCCCATTGTACAAGCACATGCCCAACGACTGGAAGAATGCGCAGGGCAAAGAGCTCCGCACTAAAGCACTGTTCGCCGATATTATTCGCGACATAGACAAGAAGGAAGTGTCCATTGGAGCCTAGCACACCGGGACTGTAACACTGCAGCAAGTGATAGACGATTTAGAATTAAACAGCACTTCAAATTTCAAAGAAATGAAGATACTTTGAAGAATTGATCCGACTAGTTCAAACTGGTTTACTAGTGTTTTGCCCTAGTGTATCATTGGGCTCGTCAGTTGGTATGGTACACCTCACCAAGACATTGCAACCACAAGCAATGGCAATGCACTATGAGAACTGTGCTCCCTCAAATTGCCCGCCTAGGCCTGTTCATTTGAAAGGAACAGATGCAGGTGGTTTTCTACTCCGAATGACAGCGCGTCAGATCAGCCCAATGGACACTGGCAAACCAGTTTCAAGTAGGTGAAGGAAGCAAGGAAGCTTTTAGTCTTACGTGACCGTTGATCATGCGATCATGAGCCACGGGACCTCCTTTTTACGTGGAATCCAAACCACAGGACATGGCATTTCACTTCGAAAATCTCACATGCATTGACCGGGAATCGAACCCAGTCCACCTTGGTGAAAGGCCAACAGCTTTTGAACTAGGTGGGTCAATTTTTCAAAGTACTGTATTTCAATTTCTTTCAAATTTTATGTGCTGCTGTTTCTAAGTTAATTTGGACTACAAACATCCTGGATCCTTCGGTAAACAGTGTCATTTCAATTGGAATTACATCTTAAACTTCTCGCCTGGCTGCTTAAAGAAAAAGGAAGAAACACGGCACATGGAAACATTGAGTTATTGATTTGGGTTTTTGAAACTCGCTAAACTTAAGTTGCATCAACCCTCATTATGTCAAACCATTTCCTGAAATACTTCCAAGAATGCCATTTTCAGTACCATGCAGACTATTCTAAAATAAAACATAACCTAAATAGCACATTTTCAAAGATAAAATTATTTATGCTTTGTTTTATAAATAATACTTCAATCTGTCATACAATATGTTTGTCAAAGAAAAAGTAAATCCAATTGTTTTTAATATGTGTTAATTTGATAATTGTTTAATAATTATTTTTTTTGTCAGTTTTTACCTAAATTAATGAAAAGTATAAGTCATATTCCAAGAAACCAAGAGCATGGTTAAAATCTTCATTCATTTCTTTTACAGAAATTATGTTAATTTATTACAACCACCCCAAAATGTTTAGAATAAAAGTGGCAGTGGTTCTGCTGGCTACCATTCCTGTCCTTGAAACATTTTTCACTCCACATCATTTCCATAGTATAGTCTAATTATGAATGAAAGGTGCAACAATGTACACAGCTGATGAAACAAAATATTTTACAGTTTGCAAAAATTTCTCAGGAATTAATATCAGCATCTGCATGGTTTTCATTTAAATCTCCACTGTTTCACGCTTTGAGAAACTGTAGGCCTACTAACGAGAACACCTGTCCTCTTCGGCACATTGATAATGTATCAATTCATTTTCACTCTCAGAATATAGTTTATCCACCAAAATAATTATATTTCTAACTTTATTGCAGCCAAATGGCCATATAAAAGATATACATTGAGATATATCACACTGTTAACTATAGATTACATTTTACAATAGTCCTTAAGGGATTGTCCTCGTTTGGTGCATTTGTTGAAATGATATAGCTCGCAATGACCTTCACACAGCTTACAAACGCCCTGTCGAGTACATTGCTTGTGGTGAAAACCATGTATTGCCAACCTACCGTATTTCCTCGCATAATCGTCGCACTTTTTTTGCCGAAATTTCGTGGAAAAAAGCAGGGTGCGACGATTATGCGAAGAATATTTAATTTCAAAGAGTATACTGTATCATTATTTGCTGCACGGGCCAGTCATTCGCTTAGCGCGAGTCATAGCCCGCAGTCAGAGACAGGGTTCTTTCTTCTAACAAGGTCACGACAGGTTAACGCTCGCGGAATGTGCTGACGAAGCTGGCCATTCGCGTCGCGGTTCATAGCCGGCAGGCATAAAGGCGATATTACTTTCTCCTGACAGGATCACGCCAAATTAGGCCTATAAACTCGCGGAATGTGCGCTGGTCGTTCGCGTCACAGTTCATAGCCCGCAGGCATAAAGACGA
Organism: Meconema thalassinum; assembly: GCA_946902985.2. Lineage (NCBI taxonomy): Eukaryota > Metazoa > Arthropoda > Insecta > Orthoptera > Tettigoniidae > Meconema > Meconema thalassinum. The sequence continues at coordinate 89,633,762 of OX336391.1, read as the reverse complement.
GAGTACTTTCTGCTGACAAGATCACGCCAGATTAGGCCTATAAGCTTGCGGAATGTGCGCTGACCATTCGCGTCGCGGTTCATAGCCTGCAGGCATAAATACGATATTACTTTCTCCTGACAAGATCACGCCAGATTAGGCCTATACGCTCGCGGAATGTGCGCTGGCTGTTCACGTCAGAGTTCTTAGGCCGCAGGTCTAAAGATGAGATTACTTTTTGCTGACATGATCACGCTACTTTTTGCTGACATGATCACGCCAGCTCGCGGAATGTGCGTTGGCCGTTCGCGTTGCGGTTCATAGCCGGCAGGTTAAAGATGAGGTTACTTTCTCCTGACAAGACCACGCCAGATTAGGCCTAAACGCTCGCGGAATGTGCGCTGGCCATTCGCGTCGCGGTTCATAGCCGGCAGGCATAAAGACAAGATTACTTTCTCCTGACAAGATCACGCCAGATTATACGCTCGCGGAATGTGCTAAGTGACGAAGCTTGCCGCTCGCGTCACAGTTCATTGCCCGCAAGCATCAAGACGAGATATTTTTCGTCTGACAAAGTCGCGCCGGGTTATAAAGTCGCGGTAGCGTGTGCAACTGACTGGGGCACAAATACGAACATGCTATGCGACGATTATGCGATGAAATTTTATAAACCTATTTTAGTGTTTGAAAAGTGGGGTGCGACGATTACGCAGTGGCGACGATTATGCGCGGAAATACGGTAGTTAGAGCGCTCCACATATCATTATTTGGTCCAGACCAGCTACGATTGAGCATGGCATCAGTCGAGTAAAACTCCAGGTCGATGTCCTCTCTTTTCTTCTGTCTAATTTGTAGAAGCTCTTGTTCTTGTTTGGTAGATGGAAGTTGCATTCTGGTTCGTAGATCTTCTATTAGGAATGTCTCAGAGGCTAGTATGTACGCCAATCTTGAGGGTGACATCTTGGAAATCCCCAATGTTCTTTTTAAAAATCTAGCTTTTACGCTTTCAATGGCTCGGAGATCGGTTACTGTTAGGTTTTCCCAAGTAAGTTCTAGCCCGTAAGTTAGAACTGGGAGTACCTTAGCGTAAAATAGACATAGCCGTGCTTAAAGATAGTCTCGTGGGATCCGAGACATCATAAATGCTTCTTATGGCTGCCGCGGAAGTGTGATACCCAGATACTTAAATGAGCTCACGACCTCCAGGTCCTCCATTCCGCACTGTAGTCTGTCCTTGTTTGCGATTCTTCCCCCTTTTCTAAATACCATCTGGACTGTCTTGTTTTTGTTAATTTCCAAGCTGTTTTTAATGGCGTAATCTTCGAGTTTATCCATTACGTTTTGTAATTCTTCCCTGTTGTTCGACCCTATAACCATGTCGTCCACATATACATATATTGCCATGGAGGTTCCGTGAGTGATCTTTTCGATGTCTGCCAAGGCGATGTTGAATAGTATGGGGCTTAACGGATCCCCTTGGAGAACTCCATTACTCTGTACTATGTTTGCTGAAGATGTCTTGCCGTCCTGTATTGACACTCTGTTGAATGCCAGGATGTTGTTGATTGCTGTAATCAGTGGGTTGTCTTTTCCTATCATGCCGGCTACTTTAGAAAGGAGCATATCTCTATTCAGCAGATCGAATGCCTTCCTGAAGTCTATGAAGATTGCATAGAATTTTCCCTTTGGGTGTCTAATGTTCTCCTGTATATTATCAATGAGATTTCTTACTGCATTTAAAGTTCTCTCCCTTTCATAAATCCGAACTGTATCTCCGGAATCATTGTTCCGGCCGCTGCGACGAATCTGTTCTCCAGTATTTTTGCAAAGACCTTGTAGATGTTGTTTTCAAGGGCTATGCCCCTGTATGCGTCTGGGTCGTTTCTATCTCCTTTACCTTTGTACAGCATCTTTATAATAGAATGCCTCCATCCATCTGGGAATTCTCCTGTTGCATAACACTTGTTGAACAAGGTGGTCCATGTGTCAAGCAGTGTGTCACAGGTGTCTTTCAAGTTTTTGTTAAAAATCCCATCAGGCCCCACTGCTTTCTTGTCTTTGGTGGCGAAAATAGCAGTTTTGACTTCCTGCGGTTCTATCGGGTCAGATATAGTGTCAGTATTTCTTCGTAGTGGAAGAGCAGTTTTAATATTTTGCTTGTTTAGGATTTTTGAGAAGTGATTTTCCCATGAAGTTATCGGTAGGTCTGGGGTGGAGCATGTTTTTCGCGTCTTAAGTGCGATGAATGGGTCGCTGAGGGCTTCTTGGGCTTGCGTTTGTGCCCGTTATTCAATGTGGTTTGCTTTCTTTTGCTGTAGCAGTTTTTTGTACGCTTTCCTCTTCAGTGCGTACTCTGTAAGCATGGGGTGGTCGTTTGATTGTCGCGCCTTATGGAGGAGATCCAGGGTCTCTTGTCTAAGTTTGTAACATTCTAAGTCAAACCAAAACTTGGCAATTCTTGGTGGCTTCCTGATTTGCGAATCTTTGATAATGTTCAGCGTTGAGTTAAGTGCTGAATCTAGAAGACCTTCTTCAAGCATCTGTGATATATTTTGTAGCTCGTCATTTCTCCTTAGTCCATAGCTTTCTTGTAGTAATCCACTCGCTCTTATTTTTGGGCGGCGACCTTTCTTCTGTAACAATTCTTGAAAGGACAGGTATGTGTTTCCTGAGAGCAGCAGCTGAGTCCGAATATAAGACTTCTTGCTTGTATGGTGATAGGCAGTCCCCTTTTACGAAGATTAAATCTATGGTACTTTTCCCGTTGGAAGCTACATAAGTTACCTCTTCTGGTCTGTTTAGCAGAGTGTATCTCTCGTCATGTAGAAGTTCTAGAATTAGACTTGTTTTGTTGTCAGGTTTGTCGATTCGACAGTTGAGGTCGCCCCCAAGAATTACGTTTCTGTCTTCTCTCGCTATTGTAATGGCTCTCGCAATGTGTTCCACTGCGTCATCTATTTTCTTGATGGGGCTGATGTATAGACCTATGATTGCTAATTTGACTGTTCGAACAGTTACCATGTTCTCTTCCATGAGTGATTCCTTCACCTTTCCTATGCAGTCTTTATATAAGATGCTTACTCCTCCTTCCGGTCTCCCTTTCTCTTTTGGGATAGCCAGGGCATGCTTGCTATATAAATGTGTGGCAGGCTTATATATTCCGTTAAAAATGTTTCTGTGGCTCTGATTACATCAAACCTGTGCCAGAATAAGTCGGAAGTTAATGAAATGATTGACTTCAGCCCTTCAACATTCCAGAGTAGAATGTCCATAGTTTCCAATTTTGTCTTTGTTTGAGTCGGGTTATAGACCGGCTTATGAGAACGCGCCTGCTCTTTGCCTCCGAAAAAGAAACTGGCGCACTATAATGTCCTCAGGCCAGAAATTGGGATCTTGTAAAGAGTCTAAAAATCTGAAGTCTACGCCTATTTTGAAAGCTTTACTAGACCTTATAGTCGGCAGCATCTCATACTCAATATCTCCTTCAATTCCGTTTTTTTTTGGAGGAAGTCGATTATATCTTCTGCTTTCGTTTCACTGCGCAATCTACCCATGTAAATCCATGCCTTTTTAGGGGCTGCCTGCAATTGTGAGGCCGTAGTCTGTTTGCAGCCGATCACAAAATTCCCTCTTGTAGAAATATTTCTAGTTTCGTTCGTGTTATATCTTCCTCCTCGGTGTGTATTCCAAGAGACTGAGTAGCGTCGAGTATCCTTATCCCCGCTGCGTACTTCCACGCAATCTCCTTCTGACGCTGGCCCTATGATTGGTGGGGTATGAATTAACGGGAGATTGCCCCTACGTCGTCGACCTACGGCCACAGACCATTCTGTTTTGTCAGATCGCTGTTCTGGACTGTAAGGGAATCCTTTATCTCGAGAGGCATGGCCATCTGTTAATTCTCGACTAAAGGGAGCAATGATCACTTTATCGTTCCTCTTTGTCTGAGCTGCATTACTATCTCTAATGTTGGTCACTGTTTTATTACCACGGTTGTATGTGGCAGGTTTCCATTCACTTTCTCGTTTTTCTTCACTTAACCTCTCTTCTGGTATCAATAAGTTTTCAATAGCTTTTTCTCGAGTGTCTTCGTTTAATTGAGTATTCAGTGCATTTGGTCTTCCTTCCTCTATCTCTTTGTTTACTTCTGGCGTTGTGCTGATTCCAAGTATCACTTCCGTTGTCTGAGTTTACACTCGCATCTCTGATTTCAGTATCTTCTATTTTCCTTTGTCTCACTAATGTCCAACGGCTTGGTTCTCTCTAGTTCTTTGATCGCCTCTGTTAACATCTCTTTAATCAGTTGAGGAAATGTTTGTGATAGAGAGTCCATTATGGAGTTAAACTTTTTATCTATCACTTCTATTATTTGATCCCTGATGTTCTTTGACACCGTTATTTCAGGTTTACAGTCATTGCAGAGCCATGTTAGTCTGCAGTTCTTCCTTTTGATGATGTCATATTCTCCTCTCGTCATGTTGGTACATTCCTGGTGCTGCCACTTGGTACATTTCTCACACTCTATGGCATGATCCTCGTTTCTGACAGTCTTTCTACATATATCACATTGCTGCTCTTGTATGTTCTCTGCCGCGCCAGTTTCTGCACGCTCCTTGTTAAACGGCATTTTGACCTACTACTCTACTCCTAGTTGAATATATGTCCTGCTTGAATCCCGCGGGAATTCCGTTGTCCTTAAACCGACAGTTGCTCTCTCCTCTTTATCAGTTGGATTTAAAGATGGCTGAACCCGTAAGGAGCCTCGTGTTAATCACTTTTAGGGTTGTTATTCACTATCTAACGGTTTCTCAGTAAAGATAACACTTTCACTATTAGAAAACACTTTGATCGCGGCACTTCTCCACTTGTTTTCTTTAACACTCTTGCAAAACCGTATGAAAAACACTTCCAACTCCGAACAATACTTGGACACGTCATCCATATTTCCGAAAATAGAACCCTAGATTTGCGTGCTCGTATGATTTATACAGACAAGAAGTAGATAGAATGAATTTTTCATTTTTTAAGTTGGGCAATGAGGAGTGCGAATTCTGTGAGCATTTTAAACAGCACCCCCACTCTCTTGAAGAACTGCCAAGACTGTCAGGCATGGAAAACACATATTAATAATAATATAATAAAATAATTATTATCTGCCTCTAAATAAGATGCCGGCTAGAAAAACAGCTCGACTGCAGGTCGCCATGTTTGACAGCAACAATCCAGAGAGAGTAAACGGCACAGACTGTACACTCCCTCCCATCGTGTCAAGGACGTCAGGAGAAAAAGAAATACCACCTAAGACAAGCTTGAAACATCAGTTTTCCAGCAGTATGAAGTACTTACACATCTGTTGGCAGAGATCTTCAAACAGAAGAAATCAACTGCATCTGATTCAGTCGGCTGGGCATAACAACTTAGAATATGAACCCCCTCCCATCGCTTAACGGATTTCGAAGGATAAAAGTAAACCCTGCCCAGGAAGCTTGGAACCTCAGCTTTCCAGAACTGTGAGGCGTGACCCACTAAGGTGACTAATTTTCAATCACAATGTAGGTCATATACCAAATGCTGTTTAGTCCATTTAATAGATGGGAGAGCTTTTAAATGGACAAACCAGTATAGTTCTTCACTTGTTTCATATTGATAGCAATGTGGAGTTTCTTGGTTATTTGTGTGTTTTATAGGTGTCATGTTCTGTGCGGCTGTGTCTCTGTTACGGCACAGTGGTCAAGCTGCTACTGTAAAATACCAGTATAATGAAATTTTGAGGACCTCGGAAATAAATTTGTTATTGTGAAATAAGTAAATTCCTACAAACTCACTTGGTGTTATGTCCGTTGCAGGATCTATGTTACTATAACATGCCTAAAGCTCAATATTTATTAAAATTAGGATACATACAAAGTAATTATTAACCCGGGAGAGGTGGCGCGGGGGACTTTGTGACCCCATGCAGTTTCGTTAAGCTGGGGTTTCTACATTTTACTACAAACAGACCAAACCTGCTACATATCTTTCCCCACACGCCTTATCTATTGTCTGAGGGCAAGGACAAATGTATTTTTATAGAGCCATGTTGCAATGTGCTCTGAAAGACTCCGCGCCACCAGTACCGTTGGCAGAGTGAACAGCTATTCCAGTCATACGTGTACTCTATGACAATTTAGCTGTCATCATCATCATTTCCCCTTATCCAGCTCCTGCCGGGTCGGGGTATTTATGGCACTTCTCCACTTTCCTCTCTCCTTCCACCATTCTTCTTCCACGATCTTGTCCAGATTTCTTTTTCTTACGCTGTTCTTCACTGAATCAATCCACCTTGTTCTAGGTCTTCCTCTTGCTCTCTTACCCTTGCACTTTGCCTCCAGCATCTGTCTTGGTATTCTATTTTCCTTCATCCTCTTTACATGTCCAGACCACCTTAGTTTATTCTTCTCAATTCTCTCATTTAGTTTTCCCATCCCAACTTCCTTCCTAACACCTTCATTCCTCACTCTGTCTTTCCTTGTCTTTCCTATCATACTTCTTAGGAATTTCATTTCACTGGCTTGGATTCTACTCTCTTGCCTGCTTGTCAGGGTCCAAGTCTCAGCTGCGTAAGTTAATATGGGTACATAGTACACTTTATACATTACCTCCTTGCTTTTCCTTGGTACTCCCTTATCCCAAGCAAGTTTTCTTACACTTTGATAGAATGCATTGCTCTGCTGTACCCTCCTGCCAATCTCCATGTCCAACCTACCAGTTTGCATCAATTCACTTCCTAGGTATTTGATCGTGTGCACAATTTCCAAACTCTGACTTCCAATTTTCACAGTGCCCTTTCCTTGTCTTTCCCCTCTTGTCATCACCAAGGTCTTGCTTTTCTCTATACTGATTTTCAGGCCGTACTTCTGATTATTTTCGTTTAGTGCATCTAGTTGTTTTTGCACTTCTTCGGTGTTCCTTCCCCAGACCACAATATCATCTGCAAATAACAGTAACTTCATTCCTTTATGTCCATATGCTTCCTTTGTTTCCTTTATAAATTCATCCATTACCATTATGAACGAAAGAGGTGACAGCACACTCCCCTGTCTTAGTCCAGTCTTGTTCCTAAACCAATCTGTCTTTCCAACTGGGGTCAGTACCCTGCTAACACAGTTGTTGTACATTGCTTGCACCATTTCCAACATTTCTCTTCCCAGTCTCTTCTTACCCATGGTTTCCCATACCTTCTCTCTGGGGACATATCATATGCCTTTTCTAGATCTATGAAAGTCATGACCAAAGCCTCTCCATATTCCCAGTTCTTTTCCATCACCTGCCTCAAGCTAAAGATTGGGTCCACCGTGGATCTTCCACTCCTGAAGCCATACTGTTCCTCTTGCAACTCTCCTTCCACCTTTCTTCTCATTCTTCTTTCTAATATCCTTTCCAGTATTTTTACTATCTGTGATATGAGGGTGATCCCTGTACAGTTATCCCACACCTTCTTGCCCCCCTTCTTAAACACTGGTATTATTAGCCCTTTCTCCCAGTCTTCTGGTACACATTTCCGTTTCCACACACACTTTAGCAGTCGATACAACCATTGCATACCAACAGGTCCAGCAGCCTTTATCATTTCTACTCTGATTTCATCCACCCCTGTTGCTTTTCCCATCTTCATTTTTTGTACTGCTAATTCCACCTCCAGCATTGTTAAATCCTCTTCTGTTATAGAGTCGTCAGGCTGTGTCACTTCGATCTCACCAGTACAATTGCTCACATTCAATAGCTTATCGAAATACTCCTTCCATCGTCCCTTTATCTCTTCTGGGTGTGTTAACAACTCTCCATCTTCCTTTTTCACTAGCTTTGTTGTAACTCTTTCTTTCCTCTTACTTCTTAGAAGTCCATACAGCATCCTTTTACTGCCACTTACATCTGTTTCCATTCTTCTTGTAAATTCTTCCCAACTTTTCTTCTTTTCTCCTCCTACCACTTTCTTACACCTCCGTTTGCTGTCGTGATACTTCCTTTTGCTTTCTTCTGTTTGATCTCGGTTCCATTCTTTCCATGCAGACTTCTTTTCTTTCACTGCTTTCCTGACTTCCCAATTCCACCACGGTGTCTCCTTCGCTTTCACTCTTGTTGACGACCTACCACAAGCACTCTCTGCTGCACCAGCAAATGCCTTTTTAAAGCGGGACCATTCCTCTTCTACGTTTTCCACTTCAGTAACTGGGATTTGTTGCTTCAATCTCTCCTGAAAATCTTCCTGTACAGTTTTGTCTTTCAATTTCCATACTTTTATTTTACTTTCTCTGATCTCCTTTAGGTTTTCCAATTTTTCCCATCTAAATTTTGCCACCTCAGCTCTATGGTCCCCATCAAATTCTTCTCCTGGTAAAGCTGTCACATCTATCAGCTTTCTGCGATTTGTCCTTTCCACCAGAAAGTAGTCAATTACTGATTTTGTTCTTCTATCACCCCACCCATATCTCGTAATTGTCTTAATGTTTTTCTTCCGAAACCATGAATTATCCACTATCAGTCCATTCCTTTCACAAAAGTTTACAAGTTCCTCTCCTTCCCGGTTCTTTTTCCCATATCCATATGGTCCAATGACTTCTTCCTTTCCTTGTCTCGCGTTTCCGACTTGTGCATTCATATCTCCCATGATCACCACTTCTGCATCATAAATTACTCTTTCTACATCCTCCAGGAATACTTCAATATCTTCTTCTCTGTTTCCAGTTTGTGGTGCATACACTTGTATGAAGTCCATCATGTCATTCTTCATCTTCATTCTAATTTTCATTATTCTGTCACTCACACACTCTACCACTTCAACATACTCCTCCAGTTGTTTCGCGGTTATCAGTCCCATGCCATTTTTTGCCTCTTGGCCACCACTCCAGTATAATGTACAGGGTGAGGCAATGAAACGGCACGATTTTGAAAATCCACAAGTAATTTATTTAGAAAAAAAGGATAATTGTTATAACATAAATCTTAAGTACATGAGTGGAAATTAATGTTTAACCATAAAGACATTTTTTTTTTTAATACAGTGCCAGTAAGATGGCGTCCTTGGTTTTGCAGGCATTGACGGAGTCTGAGATGAAATCCACCCATGACGTTTTGTAGCAGCTGCAACGGAATGTTGTTAATTTCCTGCCGAATTCGAATTCGCTCCTTCAGGACTTCTTTTGTTCTTGGTGGATTTTCCAAGTTCTGCGCTGTGACGTCTCGCTGATTTTCGAGGACTTCATTGCAATGCTTCGCGCACACGATCAATGTTCTCTGGGATCCGGACTCTTTTTTTCACTACCACCGCTTTTCTTTTTCGTGCTAGCAGTGGCTTAAAGTTATTCACCCAAAGGAGGAAAGCTTTCCTTGACGGCACGGGAGCGCGTGGTGGTAGATTGAACTCACGACGGAAAGCGCGCTGAACACAAACCACACTATCCGCATTTTTGTAATATGCCTTTACTGCAAACGCACGTTGTGCACCCGTCCAACGCTCCATGGCAACTGAAAGTTCCACTTGCCTAAACTCTCAAGGCCATATCCCCTACTTCCGTAACCCTCCACTCCGCTTGTCAGCTGGAGTTGAAATCGTGCCGTTTCATTGCCTCACCCTGTATATCCTTTCCTCAATTTCTTCCTTCCTTTACCTTTCCATTTCACTTCACTCAGCTGTCTGATCGCGAAATAGAATTGATTGTAGTTAAGTGTTAAAATAAAATATTATGAACCGTCCGAGCTACGAAGAGCAAGAATCCATGGTGTTATCTCTTCTGAAAGACGTCGAAGAGGAAGACAGGAGGTGAAAACAGTGATAGTGAAGATGAAGTAGAAATAGCAGAATCTTAAAGTGATACTGAGCAGAGTGCAGATGAAGAAGGAAATGAAGAACGTGACAATGATATGCCTCTTTCAGCGGATGTGTACCCTTACTGGCAAAGACTGTTACTAAATGGAGCACAATACGACCACAATACAACAAGAGACTTCTCTAAAATGTGTTATTGGTTAAAAACTAGAGTCCTACATTATCTAAACCTTGTCTAATCATTGATTTTGATATTGTTAATAGGTAAACTGAAGTAAGAATTATCAGATATTTCATAAAAATAGATGATTACTTGTCAGATCCACACCATTTCTATTATAGTGTAAATACCCGTTTATAATATGTGCATGACTTTTATTTTAGACAAATATACTTGCTCATTAGTTCAGTGAATGGTTTCATGCCATATCAGTAGCATAAACGAAATAATTTTCGTTATTACTGGGAAATAATTGGGAGGGGTCAAAATGACCCCGCGCCACCTCTAACGTTGCCCAAGTAAGCGCCACCTCTCCTGGGTTAACAGTACAGTGTACTCCCGATAATTCACGGGTCTCCGGGAGTATTTTTTTATAGTAGTAATTCTTACAGCAACTAATCATCTTGCTAAATTAAATAATCTCTCCGTCGTTTAAAGGAATTTTAACGCGATACGATGTGTGGAGACCAAGTCCTTGAGATTTGAGAAGATTGAACTATGTTTCTCAGCGATGTAAAATTAGACCTACTTCTTCACTGCTACCAGAATGTTGCAATCTTGAAAACATACGAGCATGTCGCTGTAAGGGATTTCTTCAATGCTGAGACAATGCAAAGTGGAATGCACTTTCACTCAGAACGTACCCTCCCTTTCACAACAGCCACACCCCATGGTCGCTGGCCTATGAGTTGTGAAGGGTCAATGCGCAGACAGTGTATTGTAAATAGCGATTATTGCCCGATGGCGCAAAGCTATGCAACCCAGCGTCGAGTGCGTGTTAGTTACTTGATGTTCATCGGCTGGTCTTCATGCAGTCAACATGCTACTACACTCGCACAAAAGCAAGTGTTTGCCGACTTCTGTGAGGACTATATTTTGAACAGGCCTACTGGTCTCGCTAGGATGTCATTAAGGCAAAACCTGGATGAATGTCAAGATGCAGAAGAAAGTGACATGCTGTAATTGAGTAGTTAGACTTCGATAAAGCCGATAATGGTTTCAGACATGGAAGCAAGGTGAATATTGTACGGAATTTGACTGTCGGTAAGAAAAACGGAGATCTAGTGCGGGAGTGATCCAACGGAAATCCCGAAAGTTTCACCACAGTCTACAGTGACTACAGTCACACTTATCTCTTATATAGAAAAACGAGATGAATATTCAATCTCATATATTGTTTTGTTCAGAAATATACAATCTAAAAATAGAAAAAAATAAACGATCTAAGGAAAAAAAGTGGTAACAGTTTTTTTTTCTCCTGATATTAATGTTAGCATAATCCACACACCTCTAGTCTAGTGTGCCTTACAATGCAATGTAACAAAGGGTTATAATTATTTCTTGCATTTTCATAAAATACATTTCAATATTTTAATCAATAGTTTTGTTTTTATTAGGCTTAAAAAACATAATTGCGGATAATTCGTGGTTTGAAACAATTCGCGGAAGTTCGTGCATTAATTACCGCGGATTATCAGGAGTGCACTGTATAATAAAATTTTGAGGACCTCAGAAATAAATTTGTTATTGTGAAATAAGTCAATTCTTACAAAGTCACCTGATGTTATGTCTGTTGCAGGATCTATGTTACTATAACATGCCTATACTCTGTATTTCAAAAGAATGAACGTGAAGGAAATGGCGGGAGTTTGGAACAGCTGAGCTGTGTTGCCAAGTTTTTATTGTTGATGTAGAACAGCTGATTAGAATATTACACATGGCTACACTTCAGATATTATTTCGGTACTATTATGCACAATATAATGCAAATGTCGATCCTGAGTCAATGCCGAGGACATTCAAATAGAGAAATACGGTATAAAATGAATAAATAACACACTGAAGCTATGCTACCTTTGTCACCGTTATTCCATAAATACGAGAAAGAGGCCAAACACTCGACAGCTTTACAAATACAGTATAATACAAACACAAAGTAATATGATGATGAATATATCAACACTCACCATGTAATGATTATATCCTTCAAGATGAAACAAGAGTTTGGGTGAAGGTCGTTCACAGTTTACAGCAGTTAACACAGAACGCAGAACTAACATCATGACAATACCAAGCACACTCACTCACTGTATCGCGACTCTGTACGGTTAATAATAGCATCCACATACGTAATGTTAAGGTAAAGTATTTAGCACCAAGCACACAAACAAGCTGTTCTGTGGCGATATTATTGCAGTGATTTTACATTGTCGATTTGTAGGTTACTGAATGACAAGCGTTAATTTGAACACTACGGTAGGCAATGAAACATTACTGGATACGTAAACATTAAGACTAAATGTACATAGCCTATTTTGTACGTCACGCATGTATTCTAAATTAAGTATTTTTAAATTTGAATTGAACAAACAAGGTTAACCATGAATATACACTGACCGGCACGAAAAACGCAACACCCAATAAATGATGTGAAATTATTGTGTAATTTATCTATTTAATCAAAGTGAAGCACTTTAACCTATTTTTAGACGGGGTATGTTATTGGTGTTGCTTTGCAAGCAAACAATGAAGTCTTGATTGTTGATTGCACTAGCCTCGATTGATTTTTCCCGTGCAACCTGGAAAACACATCACTGGAATTAACCCAATAATGTGTTCCCGCTCTTATAGCGCTTAGTGTTGTACTTTCAATTGTTCCCTTTTCAATCACATGTGTTTGTGGGATCTTTCTGTGATTGTCGTAATTAGCTTTCTGGAGCAAACATGCCCTTAAGCCCTGAACAAGCTGCAAGAGTTGTTGCTTTAGTGGAAGATGGTCGCAGCATGCATTACATTGCAGAAGTGTTGAGGATTACAGCTTCCACGATTTCCAGAATGGTACGAAGGTACAGGGAAACTGGAGGCTTTGCAAGGAGACCAGGATCAGGCCCGAGAAGATCAAAATCGAAGAGAGATGTCCGCTTCTTACAACTTCAAGTTCTTCACGACCGTCACTCCACCGCCATTGAAGCACGAAATAGACTCCACCAAGTTTGAGGGGTCGATGCTAGTGAGAGAACCGTCCGAAGAAGATTGGAAGAAGCCAATCTTCAATCCAGAAGACCAGTTACAGACCCAGAACCTACCAGAGAGCATCGCACAGCTCGACTACGTTTTGCAAGGGAACATCATGGCTGGACAGTACAACAATGGGAACAAGTGTTGTTCGCCGATGAGTCGCGGTTTGGCCTCCGATCACCTGACGGAAGAGAGAGGGTCTGTAGAAGGCCAGAGGAAAGGTATTCCCCTTGCACATTCTCATCCAGGACGCCATTTCCTTCACGTTCATTCTTACTGTTTAGCAGGAATCAGTATGGCTGCAGGGACGGATTTGGTCTTCGTGGAGAATGGGAGCCTCAATGCACATCGTTATGTGGAGGAAATCCTTCTGGAGCATGTTGTGCCTTTCGCTCCATTTATTGGTGATGATTTCACACTAATGCAAGACAATGCACGCCCACATTTTGAGAAAGTTCTTGGGCGAAGCAGGGATTCATGCTATGGCTTGGCCTGCTCGAAGCCCTGATTTGAATCCTCTTGAGCACGTTTGGGACCGGCTGGGGAGAAGAGCCCGTCAGTGCTATCCAGAGACCCTACAGGACCTACGGAATGTCCTCCTGGAAGAATGGGAGATGATTCCTCAACAGGACATTACAGCATTAATCAGGAGCATCCCTGAAAGGTTGAATGCCGTCATTGGTACAAGAGGTGGCAAAACACGCTTTTAAAGATGCGAACAGAGATCTCCGAGGTCTGTGAAGTGTATAAAATCAAAACAGAAGTGAGGACCTTTAGGACCTTACTCAACATTTCCCGCTCTTTTAGCGCTCTTTCCTTGAAGTGTGAATCACTGGCTTAATTTTTAAATTTGTGTATAATCATCTTTTATTTTCCATTGTTAGACACCTACATGGGGACCGTACTACAATATTTCATCATCATATAGTAGATTAGTGTTATAAAAGTGTCATAATTTGAAATAAATTTCAGTTTTTGTAAGAAATTGAAGTGTTGCGTTTTTCGTGCCGGTCAGTGTAGTTTGATGTCGAAATGAACGATAGCCGGCCGTTACAGGTTGGCGCGCACGGTCTCCAGCTGTATTTCCAGCATTTTCCCACGTTCTTCCTTCGGTACTATTTATAACTTATTTACTCGATGCTTTAAGTAAACGAAACGATGGCAATGAAACAAACTCCGACACAGTTAACAGGCGACTGAATGAATGACGACAACAATAAGCTGGCAACGTTTGGTATTAGTTGTCAAAATCTAGCCAATAGGAGCCCGCGGCGGTCAGCTGTTCCAAGCTCCCGCCATTTCCTTCACGTTCATTCTTTTGAAATACAGAGTATAAAGCTCAACATTTATTAAAATTTTGATATATAGGCCTACAAAGTAATTATTATTAACAGTAATTGAAAGATGTTTTCCCATATTGCACACAAATCAACCAAATTACTTGCAAAAATGGTAATTATGGTGGAATACTTAATAACACATACTTGGTAGTTTGAAAAATGAACATAACGCTCAAATATTTCAATGTTGGTAACAATTTTATTAGGAAGAATTCTTTCAAGGTTCTAGCACATTAATGTAGTCTTAGATAATATTAAGTACTAGCAGTATTACCAGTTGAGTTGGATTAAACCTGCAGGCATTAAATTCTTGTTTTGACTCATTCAAGTGCTTGTGTTGTGGGCATTTAGACTGACAGCCTGTGTCATGGGAAAATCACTTCTAGGGTGACTAAGGTGGAACTGAACCCACTTGTTCTCAGTTTGAACCCCATTCCAGCCCTCAAACCAGAATTAAATATCTAGACAGGGCTACGATTCGAACCCATGCTTCAGGGGTGACAGCCAAAATTGCTCGCCACTACACCACCAGGTGGTCAGTGCATCAAAATAGGAGGATGAGGTGAGAGGTGGTGAGATTAGAATGTTATTACAATGATGTGATGAATTCTGAAACAATCCTTTGTGGTTTCTACTGTCCTGTACTCCCAGTTAGAGTTTAAAACACTTTTGTAATTTGAGAGAAAGATGTATTCAAGATAAATGATTGATCTTATGAACGGGGTTGGCCACAAGAAATAGTACATAGGAGGAGTACAATCAGTAACAAGGTGTTCAGTTAAGAACTTATAGCCTACTTTCTCCTAAATGTATGGGTCTAGTTATAACTCTTTGTCTTTATCAAGGAGTATAATAGAATCATTTCTTGGTTGAAGACCTTAGAAACTAAACACCAGAGCCTTGGAGAAACTAACATCATTGAAGGGAAAAAAGATAACACATACTTAAAGAAGTTTATGGAACTGGAGACATGATCGACCGGATGTGGGGAACAACCAACTTTGAGTTGAAGCATGTGTTTACATATCTGGCTGTAGAGTACAGGTACTATGTGGGATCGTTTTGTTCCTTAGTTCAAATGACATTTTCAAATATCACACAATAAGCTGTTAAAACCACTTCAAAATAAAAGTTTATTGTATTATTAACTTGTCATTCTTCAAATTTTATGCGTATAGAATGCCAACAGTAGGCAAACCAATGGAGTCCCACATAGACCAGTCGTGACATCTGGCTAGCTGCCATAATAGGAATCTTTTCAATTACAGATTTTCCAACATCCAGGCTGGTGCGCTGCTCGCAACCAGTTGGCCGTGATGTCACCCTCATAGTTCAACTGGTTGCTGTTAGATGTCTCTCGTACAGATCCGGTGGCGAATGTTTTTTTAATTAAATATATATTTTCCATTGTAATATGCACAATATAACGCTTAATTTTATAATGTCTGAGTAATTACAAAACAATAAATATAAAAAAATTCAAAACAAAAAACACAACTCTGATAGGTATTGAACCCCAGCCAAATGGGTAAAAGACTAACGCTTTACCACATAGCCAAACATGTCCACTGAAATTCGTCGTTATTGACTTAAGTATAACGTCTTAGCAAATAATGATTTGGACTAAACGATTTCTTCAGTGGAGTATTTTTTTTTATTATAAAGCATTTCATACAAAGTTTATATTATTTCTATCAGTAGGCTATATTGCATGCAATACTTAATCGATGGAAATATAGGTCAGGCACAAGATATAAGCAGCCATCTTATCTTGTAACTGACATGGCTTGGCTTTTTAAAGCCACTGCTACCGTGTAATATTATAATATGAACTTAAAATGTCCCCCAATTTGGTATGGGATTTTTAGTACATACCAGTATTATTGATTCAGTGGAAGACTTTTCGTCGAACTCATCAAGGTTAGCAACTTTAACAATTAGGACAGGAAACAAAATATACTCTTTGATAAACGTTCAAGCCCCAACTAATGTCAAAAAATTTAGAGATGAAACTGACAATTTTTGGGAAAAACTTGCCTTACTAATATCAAACATTCCAGACACTCATGTTAAAATCTTGCTTGGGGATTTTAATGGAAAAATTGGTCAAGAAAGAAAAGTTCGTCCAATAGTAGGTAAGTGGCCAGCTCACAAATTCACTAACAAGAATGGTCAAAGATTAATCACCCTTTGTGAAGAACATGGCCTACGTCTCGAAACTACTAGATTTAAGCGAAGACCACAGAAACTTATGACCTGGAAATGCCCTAATAGTGCACTAGGGGAATTCCAGATAGACCATGTTGCAATGGATAAAAAGTTCTACAAAGAAATATATAATGTGAAGGTACTACGTGGGGTCGATGTTGACTCTGATCATTATATATCCAAGATAAAGATAAAGTTAACTCCACGACGTAAACAAAAATCGTCAAACTCGACCATGCAAAGGCAATATGACCCTAGTTATTTAATAAATAATGTGTCCTATAAGGAAAAGTCTAAAACTCTCTTAAGTGACAAGCTAGAAACGATGGTTGACACACTGAAAACCGTTGCTGTCGAAATTGCCCCTATTAGGAAAAGGAAAAAGCATGCATGGTGGAATGCGGAATGTGATGCTGCAATTCGGAAAAGACACACAGCAAAAGAGGACCACACAATCGCGAGAAGAATTAACCATTGTTCGAAGGGAAACTGCCAAAGAAATTAGGAGAATTAAAAGAGAAAATCAAAAAAAGTCCATACAAATTATTGATGATTCCTTTAAGCAACACAAAACAAGGGACTATTACAGGACATTTCGTCAATATCATTCTAAATACAGCCCTCCTACACTATTAATGAAAGATAAATCAGGTAAACTAGCCCACAATGATACTGATAATGCTAAAATTCTAGCAGATTATTTTAGAGAACTACTAAATGCTGATGAACCTAAGGAATATCTTGATTTTGAGCCTAATCCAAAAAATAAAACAAATTTACAGAACATTATTCCTCCTGACTTGACTGAAGTATGTGCAGCGATTAATTGGCTCAAAAATTATAGAGCAGCAGGAGAGAATTCATTGGTAGCAGAACTATGGAAATATGCAAATGAACAAACCATCTCCAACCTCCATATACGCCTCATCGATGTATGGAATTCGGAACAAATACCAGAGGAATGGAGATTGGCTGTAATCCACCCAATTCATAAAAAGGGTGATAGATCAGACCCGAACAACTACCGTGGGATTTCTTTGCTTGATGTAACATACAAGATTCTATCTAGAATTATCTTGACAAGAATTCAACAACAACTCGACCAAGAACTAGGAGAATATCAAGGAGGGTTCCAGGTCGCAGCTGTTCGGATCAGATCATCAGTCTGAAATGGATAATGAAATATCATAGAATGAGACAAAATGATTTGGTCATTACTTTTGTGGATTTTAAGAAAGCTTATGACAGTATCCATCGAGGGTCATTACTTAACATCCATAGGGAATTTGGGTTACATCAAAAGCTTATCAACCTCATCGGCGTTACTTTGAAAGATACTAAATCAAAGATTAAATTTCGAGGCGCCTTGTCTGAACCATTTGATATCCGGACAGGATGATTGGGTGTGGTGTCAAGGAATTTTGATCCTTACAAGGAATAAATATTTAACGTTTCACGTAACTCATTCATCACTTCAAATAATAAGTGCTTATTCCATGGTTGACATTAATATGTCTAATGACACAGGCTCAACAAATGAAGAACAAGAGAAAAAGAACGAACTGTATTTTTATTTTTGGTTAGGATTTCGATGTCATATGATGTTTCACACCAACATATGGGCTGAAGAAGGAAACATATCAAGTTTCCGAAACATGTGCCTATAGTATTTTTTAGTAAAGTAAAGTATTGATTTGGCGAGTGTAAATTGTGTTATACTGTGCCCGTTTAGACCGGAGTCCGCACGACCACATATGCATTTTACCAATAATCAGTCAGCACGAGAGTCAAAATATCCCGGAGCGCCAGATGGTTTAAAGCAAATCGCAAAAACGACATCAAATGAAAAAAATGCTTTACTGATTTTTGGCTCAATGCAACAATAAGGATAGAAGGAGATTCAATTGGGCGTAACACATCCTGTAAAATTATCTCATTTTATTTTGAATTTATAATTGACTGCAAAAATGCTCAAAACAGCATCACTCACGTGTGGCGACCCACACTCCTATTTACACAATATACAGAAATTTTCCAAACACATTTGACAATTATTTTTTTGGAAACACAAGTCTGATTGTTAGTCCTGTAGACTGTGTTCCAAAATTATTTATGATTAAATCCAGTTCAAATTTAATTGTCTCTACTGGAAATATCGTAGTTCACTGTTTGAATTTTCACATAATATTAACACTCGTAGAATAAATGTTCATAGAATTTTAACTTTCACTTATTTTTCCAGTTTCAAAAATACATTGTTGAAAAATATTATTATTTCTGAATCAACACAAATTATTTACACATATTAATAACATCTGAAAAGTATTTGACCTTGAGCATAGCATCGAAGAACTGTGCGAAGCACAACAAAAATTAATTGTTCTTCTGACATTAAACATTCGAGAAGTGACTCGATTATGAACTTCCAAGTTCCTAACAAAATATATGATTTCTGAATCATCAACTTGATCAATAAATTGTTGAACCATTCAACTATTCAATTTTCCACTTGGAATCATTATTATAAAAAATATTTATATTCATGGCCATTTTTAGCAACTTTCACAACTTGCAATTCTTCGACAGAATGCGGAAATAAGAATTGTAATTTCATAATAAATTCATTTAGTTCATGGCACTAGGATTGAAAATATCCTTCAAATTATTCGTGGTTAAAGAATTATTTTTAATTGGCAGTGGCCCGTTCTATTATTTGTGTAAGAACACAATATTACAACAACAACGGCAAAGGTCTTCCTCTGAAGAAGAATAAACTACTATCATGACAAATCCGGGTTCTAGCAAAATCAAAGTCTAAATGGAATTCGTAAACAAGGTTGAAATAAGAACTGATGGTTTCTAAGAAATAACCTTCGGGTCATTCATACGACGAAATGTGTAGTTCCAATACTCCTTCTATAAACCTGAGCCATCGAACCTGCTATTTGATTGATGCTCGAAAAAACCTCCTCATTCCTGCGACTTAAACATGCGCACCTGGGAATGGCATTTCAACTACTCCACACATAAATTTTCTTCCCAAAATTTATACAATAAATCAAGCCTCTGCTTGTTATCAACACTGGAAGATTAATAAACTTACAAGTTTATTTTATTTTACCATTCAGTTCAACCCGTGAATTTACCATACTTATGAAAATCTTCATTTCACTTTCGAGTGTATTTACGTCATGATTTTATATAAATACAAAAATATCCTATTTGATACAAATATCAATTGCTTCCCGTTTCATGCCTCTCCGTGTTATCTGAAAAATATACTTTGCTCATTGCAAATATGAACTGTTCAACCAGAACTGAAATGTTGGTTGAATGCGGGCTTGCGCTAACCACTCTCCTTCGGAAAATCTCCTGTTCCAAACTAGAAATGATTAAACTACTTCATAGGCTCTCTCTCAATACATATGATTATTAGAAAAAAATAATATCCAAGAATTATTTAGAAAAATTATAAAAATTATTATTATTATTATTAGCGGATTATTATTATTATTATTAGTTATATTATTTCAAATATGTTTAATTATCATCTCATTATGTGAGAATCCACATGTTCGAACCTTCGAATATGGAAAAAAATATCCATTCCTTAACAAAAATAATTTAACTCAACCTTTACATCGACGGTTTTCCGTGATATCCCTAAAATATGAAATATTCCAATAAATGCTCGAAATGCTCGGTCATCGATCCTAAACTGTTCTGAGTGCTGAAAATACTCAGAATAACTCTAACAAGTCTTGCGTAAATCATTGCAAGATTTAAATACGCAGAAAAATAAATGTGTTGGTCATCTGCAGAAAAATAGTTTGTTCCAATTAGCTAGGCATAATATAATTCAAATGTGGCTTACATTTCTTGATGGTCTTGAAGCGTAGTAGACCTGGTCTGTACCAGATTTATCCATAGACATGCCCTATCGGACAAGCATGTATAATCCTTGTATCGGCCGCCATTATATACCCACAATCCGTCTAGTCAGACATAGTGGTAGTATCTCTTGACGTTTGAATTAACTGTTGTTCCATTTTAATATGGGCTTCTATCAAAGCCATTACAGTTTGTTTAAATGGGGTCAGATCTAAGTGATCTATTCTTAGATATGTCAGTTGTAACATAACTCACGGTAATCTTATCAGTACAGGAAAACACTGACTGTCTAACCAATCAACGGCTGTTCTGAAGATCGTTCCCTGGGCATGGTTTATCACCATCTACCATGCGCTAAGCAACCTGTAGTTTCCCTTGCGTAGACTAACGAACACCACCGTGATAGACTGGTCTTCAATGTACTGATAGATCGAAGTGGTTATTAAGTTACAAATATGAAAACTGACTGAAATGGATTTAAATATCCAAGTATTAGGTTATTACTGGACTGTGACAAAGTACTAATTCTAGACAAAGTCTAGCATATGTCCATGTTGAAATAAAAATATTTCTACCAGTGTCTGTAGAAAATAATCAATCACCTAGTGATTCTCCTCGCCGGAAACTTACTAAGTTCCACCTCGTAGCGCAGCACTTTTGTGACTATCACAACTTTGAAAATAACTTCTGCGTAGATCCGGCAACCATGTGCCTTGGCTCAGCGTAGCTGCACCTTGCTAGGCAAGTGCTTGTGTTGAAGTGAGCTATCGATGCCTCGGCCGGCCGGCTTTTATTCAAAACTGCCAGGGTCACGCGTCATCACGCTGAAATCTGGAAATCCTCATATCTCTGGTATCCCTGGTCCGATTTACTTGATACTAATTGCATTCTCTTTCATTTGGCCGTGCCAGTAATCTGATCCCAGTCTCAAGTCTCTACTCCATGGTGAACTATTTAATCAATAAATAGCCTCGACCTCTGCTATTACTCGCTACGTCACTTGATATGCTAGTATCGGTATATTCTTTCCAATTCCTTCTCGAAGCACTGTAGCGCGATATTCAAATATCTCAACTTTCAAAAGCGGCTGTAGCCTTTCCCTTGATATCTAGGTGTCTGAATCTTGGAATACCCATTCCTAGAGTTGGGCACATCCACCCCACACCTAGCAAAAAATATGAAAAATTTTTATTTTTCCTATCTACACATGAAATCATCTGGTTCTTGAATAATAAATCTTCAAATTCGATGCATTATAAGTTCCCACGATGTTACCAGTTCGTGTATTGGCGACTTCATAGCTTCCATTGTTGTTTACTTCCACAATACGATAGGGTCCAGGGTAAAGGCTTGCAAACTTCGAGTACACTCGATTTTGCACGTCAGAGGGTGTAGGTCTTTTCACTAAAACAAGAGTTCCTACGCGCAAGGGTCTGCGAAAAAGCTTTCCTCTCACTCTGCGCTCTCTTTTCTCAGCTTGGCTCCTCAACTTGTCTAAAGCTAGAGTTTCCCTCATCTGACGACTTGGTTCAATCTCAGGTGGAATAGAGATGATTCGATCCCATAATCTTGTTGGTTTAATTCCATGATGAAGCAACATGGGAATCTGTCCAGTACTCTCATGAATTGTAGAGTTGATGGATTCGGATGCTAAAGAGAGAACATCCATCCATTTCCAATGCTCATTTGGACAATAGAGGCGGCAAAATTTTGCTATTTCAGCCATCACGCGTTCTGCTGGATTGCTCTCTGGATGTCTGATAGAACAAAACAATTGTCTAATCCCAAGATTATTCATGACGGTTCGAAATTCTAAAGATGTAAATTGAGGTCCACGATCTGATAAAAGGAATTCCGGTTTGCCTGCTTCCGGAATTACATTGTCTCTAATTCTCTTCGCACAATATTTTGCGTTTGCCTTCTGGATTGGGTGTAACATAGTGTATTTGCTGAATACATCCATGGTCACCAGAATATATCGGTTACCTCTTTTAGACTTTGGGAGAGGACCATATAAATCAGTCGCGAAGATTTCACAAGGCTTAGAAGGAATAATAGGCCTTGGTAATTCTCTCAATAATCTAGAATTATGTTTACTCCTTTGGCATAAGTCGCATTCTCGAATAGTGTTTCTGACAGTTTGTCGCATCTGCTCCCACGAAAATTTCTCTTGAATCATGTTGACTGTCTTATCTACTCCAGCATGACCTGCGATTCGATGTGCCATCCAGATAATGGGTTTTTGCATTCGTGGAGGTATCACTACTCTCAGCTTCGTATGGTCAGGATCTGCAAACTTGTAGATTAAACCATCTAACATCATAAAATCTCTGGAAATTCTTTCAGTTTCCACAAAATCATCATCATTTGGATCCATGCCTCCCTGTAGAAAACGAAAAATGTTTCTAAGACGTCGGTCTCTCCTCTGGGATAAATGCAACAATCTTAACCTTCTCAAGGTATCCTCATCCTCTTGCGTCAGGTTAACTTGAAAAACCTTAGATGTAGACACCACTGCTCTACTCAATAAATCAGCTCCCACGTTCAACTTTCCAGGAGTGGGTTCAATATCTAGGTTGAATTGTTGAATAAAAAGTGACCATCTAGTGATCCTATCACTGGCAAAGTTTGTTCTCAAAATAAACTCCAATGCGTGGTGATCAGTCCTCACAATTACTGAATGTCCAATTAACATTTTCTTCCACGACTCCAACGCGAATATTACAGCAAGTGCTTCTAACTCTGTGGTGTAATAATTCCTCTCTGATGGACGAAGTTTCCTGCTAATGAACGCCAGGTAACGTCTCTTGTGGTCGTCATCTTCTTGAAGAAGAATAGCTCCAATCCCTACGGTGGATGCATCAGATTCTATGATGAAATTCTTGGTAAAGTCAGGATACTCCAATTTCACACTGTTTACCAATAACCTCTTGGCATCTTGAAATGATTGTTCACAATCTTCATCCCATTTCCATTTGTTTCCTTTCTTCAACAATTCCTGCAATGGCGCTACCGTCTTGGTGAAGTTTGGACAATGCCCTGCAAAGAATTGGCATGTCCCGAGAAAACTGCGTACATTCTTCACTCTAGTAGGTCTAGGGAAATTTGCAATTGCCTGTATCTTCGTCTCATTGGGACGGTATCCTTCACCATCCAGAATGTGACCCAAAAATTGTATTTCCTTTCGAAAGAACTGACATTTTCGAAGGTTTACTTTAAAGTTCGCTTTTCTCAAATCTGCGAATAACATCTGAAGATGTAACAAATGTTCCTCCTTAGTCTCAGATGCAATTAAGTTATCATCTATGTAACGAATTGCTATCTCTTTTACTTCAGGACTCAAATTTTGTTCCAGTGCTCTGATCAAAACAGATCCAGATGTTTTGACTCCAAATGGTAGACGGCGGAATACATATGTCTGCTGGTCAAACATAAATCCTGTAAACTTCTTGGAATCTTCACTAAGCCTAATATGATGGTAGGACGAAGTGAGATCAATATTAGAGAACCAGACCTTGCCTTGGAATTTCCTTAACAGTTCCCTAATGATTGGTGGTCTGTCATACTCTGGCAGCAATCTTGAATTCAAATTTCGCGCGTCTAAACATAGTCTCAGACTTCCATCTTGCTTAGACACTACTGCTAATGGATTGACATAAGATGTAGTATACTTTTCAATCACATTGTTGCTTTCCATCTCCTTGATAAGCACTTTTACTCTTTCTCGATGCTTTTCCGCAACCGGATACAATTTAGCATGAAAAGGTGCATCATCATTTACACGAATACGATATTCAAAATCTTTAATTTCACCAGGTTTAATATCAAAAATATCGTGATACTCTTCCAAAATTTTCCCTAGCTCTGGGGACTCCTTCTCAGTGTAGACTTCTCTTCCTTCAGCTTCATGAAAAATCAGAGACCATTGAGCATCTCCCTCGATGTCTTCCTCTTCTTTTCCCTCGAAGTTAATCTCTTCGGTATTCTTGAATCTGATCGTCTCTGTCTTCATGTCTATCACTGCTTGATATTTCTGAATGAAATCCGCTCCCAATATCATGTCAAAAGCCATGTCCTTCATCACTACAAACGCATGTCGGAAATCATGTCCTCCAATCGTAATACATAAGTATAATTGTGTTTTACACAGATATATTTTGTTGGGTATTATTCCTTGGATCTTAATTCCTGATACTGGAATCTCCTCTAAATTCTCTTTGAGCTTCCACAGAATATAAAGCTTTTCACTCACAAGACAAAGCATAGCCCCAGTATCAATCAAAGTATCGACAGGCATACCGAATACTTCGCATGATATGATTGGCATTCTAATTCTTGTACCCATTTCTTTCCGTTCGTCATTCTGTTGAATTAAGTCATCATCCTCTGCTTGCCATTTAATAATTCTGGAAGTGAAAGTGTTCAAAATTCTATCTTCTACTGTGAATTCGATTTTTTTTTTCGTTTCCATTCCCCCGGGATTGTTGTGTTCCCGATGGACCTGGTTCATTGGGCCTCTGCTCCAAAAACTGCAAGTTATCTTGGTGTCTTGCTTCCAAGTTCTTCCTCGTCTCCTTGTTGAACTCTTCATTGGACTGACGAGTATCCACATTCCCTCTGTTATTGTAGTTGTTTCGACCATAGTATCTTCTTTCCTGGTACCTTCCTTGATTTTCCCGTGGCCTTCTCCATCGAGTATTATATCGATTTCCACCATCCGGTCTTGCATAAGGCTTGTAACTGTATCTGTTACTGTACTGATTCCATCCTCCTTTATTGGGATCTTCCCTCGGCGTTTTCTCTTCTCGCCCCTCTCGAATCTCTCGAGGTGTTTGGGAATAACTATCAGCCATAACAGCGTACACAGCGTTGTTATTCTTTCCTCCCTTCTGATGGAAGAATTGAGCATTCGTATGATCCAGCTTCTGTAATACCTCGTCAAATTGCTCCATATTATAGATGGCAGCAGCGATCAAAGTCCTTTGGACGTCTGCTGGAAACTGACGTATCAATGCAGTAATTAATTCGTTATCTGGCATCGGCGGATCTAAATGTTGAAGTATAGAAAGCTGTCCAGAAAAGTACGTAGAGTATCGAGTAGGTTGTGACGTCGAGAATCTCTTCGAATATAATTCAGCTCTGACTTGCTGTTGGGTTTCCGGGGACCAAAACTTTTTCAATAACCCACGAGAAAACTCCTCAAAAGTGGTTAGAGTGGATCTAAAAGCTCTAAACCAAAGAAGTGCAGGACCTTCCAAAAACTTCCCTATCACTCGGATCTGTCTTTCTTTAGGGATCTTGGAATCTTTCAGGTAATCCCCTGCTTCTCTCAAAAATTCCACGGGTGTCACAGAATCTCGCCCTGAAAATTTAGAAGGCTTATCCTCTACATTCTTGAATACAGTTATGGGGTTGGATTGAAATACTGTCCTGACCTCATCCTGTCTTTGACTGTCAGTTTCTCTAGCTTCTCCTAGATTTATCTGTATCTGTTCCTTTCCCCTTACACTTGACATTTTCAACAGATGGTCAGACTGTTTCTCGTCCTTGATTTGGGTTTTCATAGCCTCAAGTTCCTTCTGGTTTTCTTCTGCCATTTTCTTAATTGCTTCAGTTTCTTTACAATTCTCCTTAACATCAGTGGATATCTGGTTCATAACAGCCTTATGACTTTTCAATGACCCTGTCATATCTGATATGTCCTTCTGAGTTGCTTGGATATCTTTGGAAATTACTTGAATGTGGGATGACAAAGATTCCCTAATCTCCTTGATTCCCTCTTGGTTCTCCAGCTTGAGTGTGTCTTTAATTTCATTGACAACTGTGGTTTTAATTTCAGTTTGCAATTCATTAATCACACCTTCTCTTATTTCTCCCATTACAAGTTCCTTGAATTGTTCTGTCAACCGTTGAACAACTAGAATTCCCATCTCATTACTCTCCTTCTTCACTCTGACTTCTAGGTTGATCATGTCTTCACCAACTTTCCTAAGACCATGTTCTATCCTATCAGCTAAGCTTTGGGATCTAAGATCGGCATCGCGAAATTTATCGTCCATTAGACTTGCGTTAGTAGCTAATGAAGTTTCGAGCTCATGTGTTTTTTCGCATAATTTAGACATTTTACTCTCAAGTGACATTTTCAAAATTTCAGAATTCTCTTTAAATTTACTTTCCATAGAATTAAATTTACTATTTAAATTTTCTTTCAAGTTACCTTTTAAAGAATCAGAACTTTCTTTAAGTTTATTTTCCAAAGAATCAGAATTTTCTTTAAGTTTATTTTCTAAAGAATCAGAATTTTCTTTAAGTTTATTTTCTAAATGTTCTTTAAGTTTATTTTCTAAAGAATCAGAATTTTCCTTAAGTTTTTCATCTAACCTTTCTTTCAAGTTATCTTTTAACCTGCTTTCTAACAAATCGGAATTTTCCTTAAGTTTATTTTCTAAAGACTCAGAATTTTCTTTAAGTTTCTTTTCTAAAGCCTCTGTATTTTCTTTCATAATGGCTGCTACACGCCGTCCAGCCTCTTTTGAACTCTCCTCCAAACTCCTCGTCATCCTCATCATTTCTTCCATAATTTTCAATTATTATTCAAAACTTAGGGGTATACAATATTGGCAAACACAAGCTTATATCTAGAACAAGAAATATGAATAGCTAATTGGAACACTCTAATAAGATGAGATTTGTCCTAATGTCGACGTGATGGAAAAACAAAATTCTCTACTTTTACGAATTACATTTACCACAATATCACAAGAAAAATATGCAAGTTCTCAAATATCCTCCACCTGGATTCTAATAATGCGTATGTCCAGTCATCGAACGTTTACTACTGAATTTACTTGACGCCCTAATGGTTAAGCCATTATCAAAAATAATCAAACCCATTCTAGTTATTAACCAAGTTAAATTTTTAATTTTCCCCACTAATTGGGTTTCCTACTAATTTATTCATCCAAACCAGACATCTCTCAACTCCCAAAATATCTATAAAAATTATCACAATTTAAATCGGCATGCGATTGACCCTGTCTAAATCGGTCCCCACGTTGGGCGCCATTTCTCTCTCTATCTTATTTTATGTGCCCGTTTAGACCGGAGTCCGCACGACCACATATGCATTTTACCAATAATCAGTCAGCACGAGAGTCAAAATATCCCGGAGCGCCAGATGGGTTAAAGCAAATCGCAAAAACGACATCAAATGAAAAAAATGCTTTACTGATTTTTGGCTCAATGCAACAATAAGGATAGAAGGAGATTCAATTGGGCGTAACACATCCTGTAAAATTATCTCATTTTATTTTGAATTTATAATTGACTGCAAAAATGCTCAAAACAGCATCACTCACGTGTGGCGACCCACACTCCTATTTACACAATATACAGAAATTTTCCAAACACATTTGACAATTATTTTTTTGGAAACACAAGTCTGATTGTTAGTCCTGTAGACTGTGTTCCAAAATTATTTATGATTAAATCCAGTTCAAATTTAATTGTCTCTACTGGAAATATCGTAGTTCACTGTTTGAATTTTCACATAATATTAACACTCGTAGAATAAATGTTCATAGAATTTTAACTTTCACTTATTTTTCCAGTTTCAAAAATACATTGTTGAAAAATATTATTATTTCTGAATCAACACAAATTATTTACACATATTAATAACATCTGAAAAGTATTTGACCTTGAGCATAGCATCGAAGAACTGTGCGAAGTACAACAAAAATTAATTGTTCTTCTGACATTAAACATTCGAGAAGTGACTCGATTATGAACTTCCAAGTTCCTAACAAAATATATGATTTCTGAATCATCAACTTGATCAATAAATTGTTGAACCATTCAACTATTCAATTTTCCATTTGGAATCATTATTATAAAAAATATTTATATTCATGGCCATTTTTAGCAACTTTCACAACTTGCAATTCTTCGACAGAATGCGGAAATAAGAATTGTAATTTCATAATAAATTCATTTAGTTCATGGCACTAGGATTGAAAATATCCTTCAAATTATTCGTGGTTAAAGAATTATTTTTAATTGGCAGTGGCCCGTTCTATTATTTGTGTAAGAACACAATATTACAACAACAACGGCAAAGGTCTTCCTCTGAAGAAGAATAAACTACTATCATGACAAATCCGGGTTCTAGCAAAATCAAAGTCTAAATGGAATTCGTAAACAAGGTTGAAATAAGAACTGATGGTTTCTAAGAAATAACCTTCGGGTCATTCATACGACGAAATGTGTAGTTCCAATACTCCTTCTATAAACCTGAGCCATCGAACCTGCTATTTGATTGATGCTCGAAAAAACCTCCTCATTCCTGCGACTTAAACATGCGCACCTGGGAATGGCATTTCAACTACTCCACACATAAATTTTCTTCCCAAAATTTATACAATAAATCAAGCCTCTGCTTGTTATCAACACTGGAAGATTAATAAACTTACAAGTTTATTTTATTTTACCATTCAGTTCAACCCGTGAATTTACCATACTTATGAAAATCTTCATTTCACTTTCGAGTGTATTTACGTCATGATTTTATATAAATACAAAAATATCCTATTTGATACAAATATCAATTGCTTCCCGTTTCATGCCTCTCCGTGTTATCTGAAAAATATACTTTGCTCATTGCAAATATGAACTGTTCAACCAGAACTGAAATGTTGGTTGAATGCGGGCTTGCGCTAACCACTCTCCTTCGGAAAATCTCCTGTTCCAAACTAGAAATGATTAAACTACTTCATAGGCTCTCTCTCAATACATATGATTATTAGAAAAAAATAATATCCAAGAATTATTTAGAAAAATTATAAAAATTATTATTATTATTATTAGCGGATTATTATTATTATTATTAGTTATATTATTTCAAATATGTTTAATTATCATCTCATTATGTGAGAATCCACATGTTCGAACCTTCGAATATGGAAAAAAATATCCATTCCTTAACAAAAATAATTTAACTCAACCTTTACATCGACGGTTTTCCGTGATATCCCTAAAATATGAAATATTCCAATAAATGCTCGAAATGCTCGGTCATCGATCCTAAACTGTTCTGAGTGCTGAAAATACTCAGAATAACTCTAACAAGTCTTGCGTAAATCATTGCAAGATTTAAATACGCAGAAAAATAAATGTGTTGGTCATCTGCAGAAAAATAGTTTGTTCCAATTAGCTAGGCATAATATAATTCAAATGTGGCTTACATTTCTTGATGGTCTTGAAGCGTAGTAGACCTGGTCTGTACCAGATTTATCCATAGACATGCCCTATCGGACAAGCATGTATAATCCTTGTATCGGCCGCCATTATATACCCACAATCCGTCTAGTCAGACATAGTGGTAGTATCTCTTGACGTTTGAATTAACTGTTGTTCCATTTTAATATGGGCTTCTATCAAAGCCATTACAGTTTGTTTAAATGGGGTCAGATCTAAGTGATCTATTCTTAGATATGTCAGTTGTAACATAACTCACGGTAATCTTATCAGTACAGGAAAACACTGACTGTCTAACCAATCAACGGCTGTTCTGAAGATCGTTCCCTGGGCATGGTTTATCACCATCTACCATGCGCTAAGCAACCTGTAGTTTCCCTTGCGTAGACTAACGAACACCACCGTGATAGACTGGTCTTCAATGTACTGATAGATCGAAGTGGTTATTAAGTTACAAATATGAACACTGACTGAAATGGATTTAAATATCCAAGTATTAGGTTATTACTGGACTGTGACAAAGTACTAATTCTAGACAAAGTCTAGCATATGTCCATGTTGAAATAAAAATATTTCTACCAGTGTCTGTAGAAAATAATCAATCACCTAGTGATTCTCCTCGCCGGAAACTTACTAAGTTCCACCTCGTAGCGCAGCACTTTTGTGACTATCACAACTTTGAAAATAACTTCTGCGTAGATCCGGCAACCATGTGCCTTGGCTCAGCGTAGCTGCACCTTGCTAGGCAAGTGCTTGTGTTGAAGTGAGCTATCGATGCCTCGGCCGGCCGGCTTTTATTCAAAACTGCCAGGGTCACGCGTCATCACGCTGAAATCTGGAAATCCTCATATCTCTGGTATCCCTGGTCCGATTTACTTGATACTAATTGCATTCTCTTTCATTTGGCCGTGCCAGTAATCTGATCCCAGTCTCAAGTCTCTACTCCATGGTGAACTATTTAATCAATAAATAGCCTCGACCTCTGCTATTACTCGCTACGTCACTTGATATGCTAGTATCGGTATATTCTTTCCAATTCCTTCTCGAAGCACTGTAGCGCGATATTCAAATATCTCAACTTTCAAAAGCGGCTGTAGCCTTTCCCTTGATATCTAGGTGTCTGAATCTTGGAATACCCATTCCTAGAGTTGGGCACATCCACCCCACACCTAGCAAAAAATATGAAAAATTTTTATTTTTCCTATCTACACATTAAATCATCTGGTTCTTGAATAATAAATCTTCAAATTCGATGCATTATAAGTTCCCACGATGTTACCAGTTCGTGTATTGGCGACTTCATAGCTTCCATTGTTGTTTACTTCCACAATACGATAGGGTCCAGGGTAAAGGCTTGCAAACTTCGAGTACACTCGATTTTGCACGTCAGAGGGTGTAGGTCTTTTCACTAAAACAAGAGTTCCTACGCGCAAGGGTCTGCGAAAAAGCTTTCCTCTCACTCTGCGCTCTCTTTTCTCAGCTTGGCTCCTCAACTTGTCTAAAGCTAGAGTTTCCCTCATCTGACGACTTGGTTCAATCTCAGGTGGAATAGAGATGATTCGATCCCATAATCTTGTTGGTTTAATTCCATGATGAAGCAACATGGGAATCTGTCCAGTACTCTCATGAATTGTAGAGTTGATGGATTCGGATGCTAAAGAGAGAACATCCATCCATTTCCAATGCTCATTTGGACAATAGAGGCGGCAAAATTTTGCTATTTCAGCCATCACGCGTTCTGCTGGATTGCTCTCTGGATGTCTGATAGAACAAAACAATTGTCTAATCCCAAGATTATTCATGACGGTTCGAAATTCTAAAGATGTAAATTGAGGTCCACGATCTGATAAAAGGAATTCCGGTTTGCCTGCTTCCGGAATTACATTGTCTCTAATTCTCTTCGCACAATATTTTGCGTTTGCCTTCTGGATTGGGTGTAACATAGTGTATTTGCTGAATACATCCATGGTCACCAGAATATATCGGTTACCTCTTTTAGACTTTGGGAGAGGACCATATAAATCAGTCGCGAAGATTTCACAAGGCTTAGAAGGAATAATAGGCCTTGGTAATTCTCTCAATAATCTAGAATTATGTTTACTCCTTTGGCATAAGTCGCATTCTCGAATAGTGTTTCTGACAGTTTGTCGCATCTGCTCCCACGAAAATTTCTCTTGAATCATGTTGACTGTCTTATCTACTCCAGCATGACCTGCGATTCGATGTGCCATCCAGATAATGGGTTTTTGCATTCGTGGAGGTATCACTACTCTCAGCTTCGTATGGTCAGGATCTGCAAACTTGTAGATTAAACCATCTAACATCATAAAATCTCTGGAAATTCTTTCAGTTTCCACAAAATCATCATCATTTGGATCCATGTCTCCCTGTAGAAAACGAAAAATGTTTCTAAGACGTCGGTCTCTCCTCTGGGATAAATGCAACAATCTTAACCTTCTCAAGGTATCCTCGTCCTCTTGCGTCAGGTTAACTTGAAAAACCTTAGATGTAGACTCCACTGCTCTACTCAATAAATCAGCTCCCACGTTCAACTTTCCAGGAGTGTGTTCAATATCTAGGTTGAATTGTTGAATAAAAAGTGACCATCTAGTGATCCTATCACTGGCAAAGTTTGTTCTCAAAATAAACTCCAATGCGTGGTGATCAGTCCTCACAATTACTGAATGTCCAATTAACATTTTCTTCCACGACTCCAACGCGAATATTACAGCAAGTGCTTCTAACTCTGTGGTGTAATAATTCCTCTCTGATGGACGAAGTTTCCTGCTAATGAACGCCAGGTAACGTCTCTTGTGGTCGTCATCTTCTTGAAGAAGAATAGCTCCAATCCCTACGGTGGATGCATCAGATTCTATGATGAAATTCTTGGTAAAGTCAGGATACTCCAATTTCACACTGTTTACCAATAACCTCTTGGCATCTTGAAATGATTGTTCACAATCTTCATCCCATTTCCATTTGTTTCCTTTCTTCAACAATTCCTGCAATGGCGCTACCGTCTTGGTGAAGTTTGGACAATGCCCTGCAAAGAATTGGCATGTCCCGAGAAAACTGCGTACATTCTTCACTCTAGTAGGTCTAGGGAAATTTGCAATTGCCTGTATCTTCGTCTCATTGGGACGGTATCCTTCACCATCCAAAATGTGATCCAAAAATTTTATTTCCTTTCGAAAGAACTGACATTTTCGAAGGTTTACTTTTAAGTTCGCTTTTCTC
Organism: Meconema thalassinum; assembly: GCA_946902985.2. Lineage (NCBI taxonomy): Eukaryota > Metazoa > Arthropoda > Insecta > Orthoptera > Tettigoniidae > Meconema > Meconema thalassinum. The sequence continues at coordinate 89,600,809 of OX336391.1, read as the reverse complement.
AAATCTGCGAATAACATCTGAAGATGTAACAAATGTTCCTCCTTAGTCTCAGATGCAATTAAGTTATCATCTATGTAACGAATTGCTATCTCTTTTACTTCAGGACTCAAATTTTGTTCCAGTGCTCTGATCAAAACAGATCCAGATGTTTTGACTCCAAATGGTAGACGGCGGAATACATATGTCTGCTGGTCAAACATAAATCCTGTAAACTTCTTGGAATCTTCACTAAGCCTAATATGATGGTAGGACGAAGTGAGATCAATATTAGAGAACCAGACCTTGCCTTGGAATTTCCTTAACAGTTCCCTAATGATTGGTGGTCTGTCATACTCTGGCAGCAATCTTGAATTCAAATTTCGCGCGTCTAAACATAGTCTCAGACTTCCATCTTGCTTAGACGCTACTGCTAATGGATTGACATAAGATGTAGTATACTTTTCAATCACATTGTTGCTTTCCATCTCCTTGATAAGCACTTTTACTCTTTCTCGATGCTTTTCCGCAACCGGATACAATTTAGCATGAAAAGGTGCATCATCATTTACACGAATACGATATTCAAAATCTTTAATTTCACCAGGTTTAATATCAAAAATATCGTGATACTCTTCCAAAATTTTCCCTAGCTCTGGGGACTCCTTCTCAGTGTAGACTTCTCTTCCTTCAGCTTCATGAAAAATCAGAGGCCATTGAGCATCTCCCTCGATGTCTTCCTCTTCTTTTCCCTCGAAGTTAATCTCTTCGGTATTCTTGAATCTGATCGTCTCTGTCTTCATGTCTATCACTGCTTGATATTTCTGAATGAAATCCGCTCCCAATATCATGTCAAAAGCCATGTCCTTCATCACTACAAACACATGTCGGAAATCATGTCCTCCAATCGTAATACATAAGTATAATTGTGTTTTACACAGAGATATTTTGTTGGGTATTATTCCTTGGATCTTAATTCCTGATACTGGAATCTCCTCTAAATTCTCTTTGAGCTTCCACAGAATATAAAGCTTTTCACTCACAAGACAAAGCATAGCCCCAGTATCAATCAAAGTATCGACAGGCATACCGAATACTTCGCATGATATGATTGGCATTCTAATTCTTGTACCCATTTCTTTCCGTTCGTCATTCTGTTGAATTAAGTCATCATCCTCTGCTTGCCATTTAATAATTCTGGAAGTGAAAGTGTTCAAAATTCTATCTTCTACTGTGGATTCGAAGTTTTTTTTTTTCGTTTCCATTCCCCCGGGATTGTTGTGTTCCCGATGGACCTGGTTCATTGGGCCTCTGCTCCAAAAACTGCAAGTTATCTTGGTGTCTTGCTTCCAAGTTCTTCCTCGTCTCCTTGTTGAACTCTTCATTGGACTGACGAGTATCCACATTCCCTCTGTTATTGTAGTTGTTTCGACCATAGTATCTTCTTTCCTGGTACCTTCCTTGATTTTCCCGTGGCCTTCTCCATCGAGTATTATATCGATTTCCACCATCCGGTCTTGCATAAGGCTTGTAACTGTATCTGTTACTGTACTGATTCCATCCTCCTTTATTGGGATCTTCCCTCGGCGTTTTCTCTTCTCGCCCCTCTCGAATCTCTCGAGGTGTTTGGGAATAACTATCAGCCATAACAGCGTACACAGCGTTGTTATTCTTTCCTCCCTTCTGATGGAAGAATTGAGCATTCGTATGATCCAGCTTCTGTAATACCTCGTCAAATTGCTCCATATTATAGATGGCAGCAGCGATCAAAGTCCTTTGGACGTCTGCTGGAAACTGACGTATCAATGCAGTAATTAATTCGTTATCTGGCATCGGCGGATCTAAATGTTGAAGTATAGAAAGCTGTCCAGAAAAGTACGTAGAGTATCGAGTAGGTTGTGACGTCGAGAATCTCTTCGAATATAATTCAGCTCTGACTTGCTGTTGGGTTTCCGGGGACCAAAACTTTTTCAATAACCCACGAGAAAACTCCTCAAAAGTGGTTAGAGTGGATCTAAAAGCTCTAAACCAAAGAAGTGCAGGACCTTCCAAAAACTTCCCTATCACTCGGATCTGTCTTTCTTTAGGGATCTTGGAATCTTTCAGGTAATCCCCTGCTTCTCTCAAAAATTCCACGGGTGTCACAGAATCTCGCCCTGAAAATTTAGAAGGCTTATCCTCTACATTCTTGAATACAGTTATGGGGTTGGATTGAAATACTGTCCTGACCTCATCCTGTCTTTGACTGTCAGTTTCTCTAGCTTCTCCTAGATTTATCTGTATCTGTTCCTTTCCCCTTACACTTGACATTTTCAACAGATGGTCAGACTGTTTCTCGTCCTTGATTTGGGTTTTCATAGCCTCAAGTTCCTTCTGGTTTTCTTCTGCCATTTTCTTAATTGCTTCAGTTTCTTTACAATTCTCCTTAACATCAGTGGATATCTGGTTCATAACAGCCTTATGACTTTTCAATGACCCTGTCATATCTGATATGTCCTTCTGAGTTGCTTGGATATCTTTGGAAATTACTTGAATGTGGGATGACAAAGATTCCCTAATCTCCTTGATTCCCTCTTGGTTCTCCAGCTTGAGTGTGTCTTTAATTTCATTGACAACTGTGGTTTTAATTTCAGTTTGCAATTCATTAATCACACCTTCTCTTATTTCTCCCATTACAAGTTCCTTGAATTGTTCTGTCAACCGTTGAACAACTAGAATTCCCATCTCATTACTCTCCTTCTTCACTCTGACTTCTAGGTTGATCATGTCTTCACCAACTTTCCTAAGACCATGTTCTATCCTATCAGCTAAGCTTTGGGATCTAAGATCGGCATCGCGAAATTTATCGTCCATTAGACTTGCGTTAGTAGCTAATGAAGTTTCGAGCTCATGTGTTTTTTCGCATAATTTAGACATTTTACTCTCAAGTGACATTTTCAAAATTTCAGAATTCTCTTTAAATTTACTTTCCATAGAATTAAATTTACTATTTAAATTTTCTTTCAAGTTACCTTTTAAAGAATCAGAACTTTCTTTAAGTTTATTTTCCAAAGAATCAGAATTTTCTTTAAGTTTATTTTCTAAAGAATCAGAATTTTCTTTAAGTTTATTTTCTAAATGTTCTTTAAGTTTATTTTCTAAAGAATCAGAATTTTCCTTAAGTTTTTCATCTAACCTTTCTTTCAAGTTATCTTTTAACCTGCTTTCTAACAAATCGGAATTTTCCTTAAGTTTATTTTCTAAAGACTCAGAATTTTCTTTAAGTTTCTTTTCTAAAGCCTCTGTATTTTCTTTCATAATGGCTGCTACACGCCGTCCAGCCTCTTTTGAACTCTCCTCCAAACTCCTCGTCATCCTCATCATTTCTTCCATAATTTTCAATTATTATTCAAAACTTAGGGGTATACAATATTGGCAAACACAAGCTTATATCTAGAACAAGAAATATGAATAGCTAATTGGAACACTCTAATAAGATGAGATTTGTCCTAATGTCGACGTGATGGAAAAACAAAATTCTCTACTTTTACGAATTACATTTACCACAATATCACAAGAAAAATATGCAAGTTCTCAAATATCCTCCACCTGGATTCTAATAATGCGTATGTCCAGTCATCGAACGTTTACTACTGAATTTACTTGACGCCCTAATGGTTAAGCCATTATCAAAAATAATCAAACCCATTCTAGTTATTAACCAAGTTAAATTTTTAATTTTCCCCACTAATTGGGTTTCCTACTAATTTATTCATCCAAACCAGACATCTCTCAACTCCCAAAATATCTATAAAAATTATCACAATTTAAATCGGCATGCGATTGACCCTGTCTAAATCGGTCCCCACGTTGGGCGCCATTTCTCTCTCTATCTTATTTTATGTGCCCGTTTAGACCGGAGTCCGCACGACCACATATGCATTTTACCAATAATCAGTCAGCACGAGAGTCAAAATATCCCGGAGCGCCAGATGGGTTAAAGCAAATCGCAAAAACGACATCAAATGAAAAAAATGCTTTACTGATTTTTGGCTCAATGCAACAATAAGGATAGAAGGAGATTCAATTGGGCGTAACACATCCTGTAAAATTATCTCATTTTATTTTGAATTTATAATTGACTGCAAAAATGCTCAAAACAGCATCACTCACGTGTGGCGACCCACACTCCTATTTACACAATATACAGAAATTTTCCTAACACATTTGACAATTATTTTTTTGGAAACACAAGTCTGATTGTTAGTCCTGTAGACTGTGTTCCAAAATTATTTATGATTAAATCCAGTTCAAATTTAATTGTCTCTACTGGAAATATCGTAGTTCACTGTTTGAATTTTCACATAATATTAACACTCGTAGAATAAATGTTCATAGAATTTTAACTTTCACTTATTTTTCCAGTTTCAAAAATACATTGTTGAAAAATATTATTATTTCTGAATCAACACAAATTATTTACACATATTAATAACATCTGAAAAGTATTTGACCTTGAGCATAGCATCGAAGAACTGTGCGAAGTACAACAAAAATTAATTGTTCTTCTGACATTAAACATTCGAGAAGTGACTCGATTATGAACTTCCAAGTTCCTAACAAAATATATGATTTCTGAATCATCAACTTGATCAATAAATTGTTGAACCATTCAACTATTCAATTTTCCATTTGGAATCATTATTATAAAAAATATTTATATTCATGGCCATTTTTAGCAACTTTCACAACTTGCAATTCTTCGACAGAATGCGGAAATAAGAATTGTAATTTCATAATAAATTCATTTAGTTCATGGCACTAGGATTGAAAATATCCTTCAAATTATTCGTGGTTAAAGAATTATTTTTAATTGGCAGTGGCCCGTTCTATTATTTGTGTAAGAACACAATATTACAACAACAACGGCAAAGGTCTTCCTCTGAAGAAGAATAAACTACTATCATGACAAATCCGGGTTCTAGCAAAATCAAAGTCTAAATGGAATTCGTAAACAAGGTTGAAATAAGAACTGATGGTTTCTAAGAAATAACCTTCGGGTCATTCATACGACGAAATGTGTAGTTCCAATACTCCTTCTATAAACCTGAGCCATCGAACCTGCTATTTGATTGATGCTCGAAAAAACCTCCTCATTCCTGCGACTTAAACATGCGCACCTGGGAATGGCATTTCAACTACTCCACACATAAATTTTCTTCCCAAAATTTATACAATAAATCAAGCCTCTGCTTGTTATCAACACTGGAAGATTAATAAACTTACAAGTTTATTTTATTTTACCATTCAGTTCAACCCGTGAATTTACCATACTTATGAAAATCTTCATTTCACTTTCGAGTGTATTTACGTCATGATTTTATATAAATACAAAAATATCCTATTTGATACAAATATCAATTGCTTCCCGTTTCATGCCTCTCCGTGTTATCTGAAAAATATACTTTGCTCATTGCAAATATGAACTGTTCAACCAGAACTGAAATGTTGGTTGAATGCGGGCTTGCGCTAACCACTCTCCTTCGGAAAATCTCCTGTTCCAAACTAGAAATGATTAAACTACTTCATAGGCTCTCTCTCAATACATATGATTATTAGAAAAAAATAATATCCAAGAATTATTTAGAAAAATTATAAAAATTATTATTATTATTATTAGCGGATTATTATTATTATTATTAGTTATATTATTTCAAATATGTTTAATTATCATCTCATTATGTGAGAATCCACATGTTCGAACCTTCGAATATGGAAAAAAATATCCATTCCTTAACAAAAATAATTTAACTCAACCTTTACATCGACGGTTTTCCGTGATATCCCTAAAATATGAAATATTCCAATAAATGCTCGAAATGCTCGGTCATCGATCCTAAACTGTTCTGAGTGCTGAAAATACTCAGAATAACTCTAACAAGTCTTGCGTAAATCATTGCAAGATTTAAATACGCAGAAAAATAAATGTGTTGGTCATCTGCAGAAAAATAGTTTGTTCCAATTAGCTAGGCATAATATAATTCAAATGTGGCTTACATTTCTTGATGGTCTTGAAGCGTAGTAGACCTGGTCTGTACCAGATTTATCCATAGACATGCCCTATCGGACAAGCATGTATAATCCTTGTATCGGCCGCCATTATATACCCACAATCCGTCTAGTCAGACATAGTGGTAGTATCTCTTGACGTTTGAATTAACTGTTGTTCCATTTTAATATGGGCTTCTATCAAAGCCATTACAGTTTGTTTAAATGGGGTCAGATCTAAGTGATCTATTCTTAGATATGTCAGTTGTAACATAACTCACGGTAATCTTATCAGTACAGGAAAACACTGACTGTCTAACCAATCAACGGCTGTTCTGAAGATCGTTCCCTGGGCATGGTTTATCACCATCTACCATGCGCTAAGCAACCTGTAGTTTCCCTTGCGTAGACTAACGAACACCACCGTGATAGACTGGTCTTCAATGTACTGATAGATCGAAGTGGTTATTAAGTTACAAATATGAAAACTGACTGAAATGGATTTAAATATCCAAGTATTAGGTTATTACTGGACTGTGACAAAGTACTAATTCTAGACAAAGTCTAGCATATGTCCATGTTGAAATAAAAATATTTCTACCAGTGTCTGTAGAAAATAATCAATCACCTAGTGATTCTCCTCGCCGGAAACTTACTAAGTTCCACCTCGTAGCGCAGCACTTTTGTGACTATCACAACTTTGAAAATAACTTCTGCGTAGATCCGGCAACCATGTGCCTTGGCTCAGCGTAGCTGCACCTTGCTAGGCAAGTGCTTGTGTTGAAGTGAGCTATCGATGCCTCGGCCGGCCGGCTTTTATTCAAAACTGCCAGGGTCACGCGTCATCACGCTGAAATCTGGAAATCCTCATATCTCTGGTATCCCTGGTCCGATTTACTTGATACTAATTGCATTCTCTTTCATTTGGCCGTGCCAGTAATCTGATCCCAGTCTCAAGTCTCTACTCCATGGTGAACTATTTAATCAATAAATAGCCTCGACCTCTGCTATTACTCGCTACGTCACTTGATATGCTAGTATCGGTATATTCTTTCCAATTCCTTCTCGAAGCACTGTAGCGCGATATTCAAATATCTCAACTTTCAAAAGCGGCTGTAGCCTTTCCCTTGATATCTAGGTGTCTGAATCTTGGAATACCCATTCCTAGAGTTGGGCACATCCACCCCACACCTAGCAAAAAATATGAAAAATTTTTATTTTTCCTATCTACACATGAAATCATCTGGTTCTTGAATAATAAATCTTCAAATTCGATGCATTATAAGTTCCCACGATGTTACCAGTTCGTGTATTGGCGACTTCATAGCTTCCATTGTTGTTTACTTCCACAATACGATAGGGTCCAGGGTAAAGGCTTGCAAACTTCGAGTACACTCGATTTTGCACGTCAGAGGGTGTAGGTCTTTTCACTAAAACAAGAGTTCCTACGCGCAAGGGTCTGCGAAAAAGCTTTCCTCTCACTCTGCGCTCTCTTTTCTCAGCTTGGCTCCTCAACTTGTCTAAAGCTAGAGTTTCCCTCATCTGACGACTTGGTTCAATCTCAGGTGGAATAGAGATGATTCGATCCCATAATCTTGTTGGTTTAATTCCATGATGAAGCAACATGGGAATCTGTCCAGTACTCTCATGAATTGTAGAGTTGATGGATTCGGATGCTAAAGAGAGAACATCCATCCATTTCCAATGCTCATTTGGACAATAGAGGCGGCAAAATTTTGCTATTTCAGCCATCACGCGTTCTGCTGGATTGCTCTCTGGATGTCTGATAGAACAAAACAATTGTCTAATCCCAAGATTATTCATGACGGTTCGAAATTCTAAAGATGTAAATTGAGGTCCACGATCTGATAAAAGGAATTCCGGTTTGCCTGCTTCCGGAATTACATTGTCTCTAATTCTCTTCGCACAATATTTTGCGTTTGCCTTCTGGATTGGGTGTAACATAGTGTATTTGCTGAATACATCCATGGTCACCAGAATATATCGGTTACCTCTTTTAGACTTTGGGAGAGGACCATATAAATCAGTCGCGAAGATTTCACAAGGCTTAGAAGGAATAATAGGCCTTGGTAATTCTCTCAATAATCTAGAATTATGTTTACTCCTTTGGCATAAGTCGCATTCTCGAATAGTGTTTCTGACAGTTTGTCGCATCTGCTCCCACGAAAATTTCTCTTGAATCATGTTGACTGTCTTATCTACTCCAGCATGACCTGCGATTCGATGTGCCATCCAGATAATGGGTTTTTGCATTCGTGGAGGTATCACTACTCTCAGCTTCGTATGGTCAGGATCTGCAAACTTGTAGATTAAACCATCTAACATCATAAAATCTCTGGAAATTCTTTCAGTTTCCACAAAATCATCATCATTTGGATCCATGTCTCCCTGTAGAAAACGAAAAATGTTTCTAAGACGTCGGTCTCTCCTCTGGGATAAATGCAACAATCTTAACCTTCTCAAGGTATCCTCGTCCTCTTGCGTCAGGTTAACTTGAAAAACCTTAGATGTAGACTCCACTGCTCTACTCAATAAATCAGCTCCCACGTTCAACTTTCCAGGAGTGTGTTCAATATCTAGGTTGAATTGTTGAATAAAAAGTGACCATCTAGTGATCCTATCACTGGCAAAGTTTGTTCTCAAAATAAACTCCAATGCGTGGTGATCAGTCCTCACAATTACTGAATGTCCAATTAACATTTTCTTCCACGACTCCAACGCGAATATTACAGCAAGTGCTTCTAACTCTGTGGTGTAATAATTCCTCTCTGATGGACGAAGTTTCCTGCTAATGAACGCCAGGTAACGTCTCTTGTGGTCGTCATCTTCTTGAAGAAGAATAGCTCCAATCCCTACGGTGGATGCATCAGATTCTATGATGAAATTCTTGGTAAAGTCAGGATACTCCAATTTCACACTGTTTACCAATAACCTCTTGGCATCTTGAAATGATTGTTCACAATCTTCATCCCATTTCCATTTGTTTCCTTTCTTCAACAATTCCTGCAATGGCGCTACCGTCTTGGTGAAGTTTGGACAATGCCCTGCAAAGAATTGGCATGTCCCGAGAAAACTGCGTACATTCTTCACTCTAGTAGGTCTAGGGAAATTTGCAATTGCCTGTATCTTCGTCTCATTGGGACGGTATCCTTCACCATCCAAAATGTGATCCAAAAATTTTATTTCCTTTCGAAAGAACTGACATTTTCGAAGGTTTACATTTAAGTTCGCTTTTCTCAAATCTGCGAATAACATCTGAAGATGTAACAAATGTTCCTCCTTAGTCTCAGATGCAATTAAGTTATCATCTATGTAACGAATTGCTATCTCTTTTACTTCAGGACTCAAATTTTGTTCCAGTGCTCTGATCAAAACAGATCCAGATGTTTTGACTCCAAATGGTAGACGGCGGAATACATATGTCTGCTGGTCAAACATAAATCCTGTAAACTTCTTGGAATCTTCACTAAGCCTAATATGATGGTAGGACGAAGTGAGATCAATATTAGAGAACCAGACCTTGCCTTGGAATTTCCTTAACAGTTCCCTAATGATTGGTGGTCTGTCATACTCTGGCAGCAATCTTGAATTCAAATTTCGCGCGTCCAAACATAGTCTCAGACTTCCATCTTGCTTAGACGCTACTGCTAATGGATTGACATAAGATGTAGTATACTTTTCAATCACATTGTTGCTTTCCATCTCCTTGATAAGCACTTTTACTCTTTCTCGATGCTTTTCCGCAACCGGATACAATTTAGCATGAAAAGGTGCATCATCATTTACACGAATACGATATTCAAAATCTTTAATTTCACCAGGTTTAATATCAAAAATATCGTGATACTCTTCCAAAATTTTCCCTAGCTCTGGGGACTCCTTCTCAGTGTAGACTTCTCTTCCTTCAGCTTCATGAAAAATCAGAGGCCATTGAGCATCTCCCTCGATGTCTTCCTCTTCTTTTCCCTCGAAGTTAATCTCTTCGGTATTCTTGAATCTGATCGTCTCTGTCTTCATGTCTATCACTGCTTGATATTTCTGAATGAAATCCGCTCCCAATATCATGTCAAAAGCCATGTCCTTCATCACTACAAACACATGTCGGAAATCATGTCCTCCAATCGTAATACATAAGTATAATTGTGTTTTACACAGAGATATTTTGTTGGGTATTATTCCTTGGATCTTAATTCCTGATACTGGAATCTCCTCTAAATTCTCTTTGAGCTTCCACAGAATATAAAGCTTTTCACTCACAAGACAAAGCATAGCCCCAGTATCAATCAAAGTATCGACAGGCATACCGAATACTTCGCATGATATGATTGGCATTCTAATTCTTGTACCCATTTCTTTCCGTTCGTCATTCTGTTGAATTAAGTCATCATCCTCTGCTTGCCATTTAATAATTCTGGAAGTGAAAGTGTTCAAAATTCTATCTTCTACTGTGGATTCGAAGTTTTTTTTTTCGTTTCCATTCCCCCGGGATTGTTGTGTTCCCGATGGACCTGGTTCATTGGGCCTCTGCTCCAAAAACTGCAAGTTATCTTGGTGTCTTGCTTCCAAGTTCTTCCTCGTCTCCTTGTTGAACTCTTCATTGGACTGACGAGTATCCACATTCCCTCTGTTATTGTAGTTGTTTCGACCATAGTATCTTCTTTCCTGGTACCTTCCTTGATTTTCCCGTGGCCTTCTCCATCGAGTATTATATCGATTTCCACCATCCGGTCTTGCATAAGGCTTGTAACTGTATCTGTTACTGTACTGATTCCATCCTCCTTTATTGGGATCTTCCCTCGGCGTTTTCTCTTCTCGCCCCTCTCGAATCTCTCGAGGTGTTTGGGAATAACTATCAGCCATAACAGCGTACACAGCGTTGTTATTCTTTCCTCCCTTCTGATGGAAGAATTGAGCATTCGTATGATCCAGCTTCTGTAATACCTCGTCAAATTGCTCCATATTATATATGGCAGCAGCGATCAAAGTCCTTTGGACGTCTGCTGGAAACTGACGTATCAATGCAGTAATTAATTCGTTATCTGGCATCGGCGGATCTAAATGTTGAAGTTTAGAAAGCTGTCCAGAAAAGTACGTAGAGTATCGAGTAGGTTGTGACGTCGAGAATCTCTTCGAATATAATTCAGCTCTGACTTGCTGTTGGATTTCCGGGGACCAAAACTTTTTCAATAACCCACGAGAAAACTCCTCAAAAGTGGTTAGAGTGGATCTAAAAGCTCTAAACCAAAGAAGTGCAGGACCTTCCAAAAACTTCCCTATCACTCGGATCTGTCTTTCTTTAGGGATCTTGGAATCTTTCAGGTAATCCCCTGCTTCTCTCAAAAATTCCACGGGTGTCACAGAATCTCGCCCTGAAAATTTAGAAGGCTTATCCTCTACATTCTTGAATACAGTTATGGGGTTGGATTGAAATACTGTCCTGACCTCATCCTGTCTTTGACTGTCAGTTTCTCTAGCTCCTCCTAGATTTATCTCTATCTGTTCCTTTCCCCTTACACTTGACATTTTCAACAGATGGTCAGACTGTTTCTCGTCCTTGATTTGGGTTTTCATAGCCTCAAGTTCCTTCTGGTTTTCTTCTGCCATTTTCTTAATTGCTTCAGTTTCTTTACAATTCTCCTTAACATCAGTGGATATCTGGTTCATAACAGCCTCATGACTTTTCAATGACCCTGTCATATCTGATATGTCCTTCTGAGTTGCTTGGATATCTTTGGAAATTACTTGAATGTGGGATGACAAAGATTCCCTAATCTCCTTGATTCCCTCTTGGTTCTCCAGCTTGAGTGTGTCTTTAATTTCATTGACAACTGTGGTTTTAATTTCAGTTTGCAATTCATTAATCACACCTTCTCTTATTTCTCCCATTTCAAGTTCCTTGAATTGTTCTGTCAACCGTTGAACAACTAGAATTCCCATCTCATTACTCTCCTTCTTCACTCTGACTTCTAGGTTGATCATGTCTTCACCAACTTTCCTAAGACCATGTTCTATCCTATCAGCTAAGCTTTGGGATCTAAGATCGGCATCGCGAAATTTATCGTCCATTAAACTTGCGTTAGTAGCTAATGAAGTTTCGAGCTCATGTGTTTTTTCGCATAATTTAGACATTTTACTCTCAAGTGACATTTTCAAAATTTCAGAATTCTCTTTAAATTTATTTTCCATAGAATTAAATTTACTATTTAAATTTTCTTTCAAGTTACCTTTTAAAGAATCAAAACTTTCTTTAAGTTTATTTTCCAAAGAATCAGAATTTTCTTTAAGTTTATTTTCTAAAGAATCAGAATTTTCTTTAAGTTTATTTTCTAAATTTTCTTTAAGTTTATTTTCTAAAGAATCAGAATTTTCCTTAAGTTTTTCATCTAACCTTTCTTTCAAGTTATCTTTTAACCTGCTTTCTAACAAATCGGAATTTTCCTTAAGTTTATTTTCTAAAGAATCAGAATTTTCTTTAAGTTACTTTTCTAAAGCCTCTGTATTTTCTTTCATAATGGCTGCTACACGCCGTCCAGCCTCTTTTGAACTCTCCTCCAAACTCCTCATCATCTTCATCATTTCTTTCATAATTTTCAATTATTATTCAAAACTTAGGGGTATACAATATTGGCAAACACAAGCTTATAACTAGAACAAGAAATATGAATAGCTAATTGGAACACTCTAATAAAATGAGATTTGTCCTAATGTCGACGTGATGGAAAAACAAAATTCTCTACTTTTACGAATTACATTTACCACAATATCACAAGAAAAATATGCAAGTTCTCAAATATCCTCCACCTGGATTCTAATAATGCGTATGTCCAGTCATCGAACGTTTACTACTGAATTTACTTGACGCCCTAATGGTTAAGCCATTATCAAAAATAATCAAACCCATTCTAGTTATTAACCAAGTTAAATTTTTAATTTTCCCCACTAATTGGGTTTCCTACTAATTTATTCATCCAAACCAGACATCTCTCAACTCCCAAAATATCTATAAAAATTATCACAATTTAAATCGGCATGCGATTGACCCTGTCTAAATCGGTCCCCACGTTGGGCGCCATTTCTCTCTCTATCTTATTTTATGTGCCCGTTTAGACCGGAGTCCGCACGACCACATATGCATTTTACCAATAATCAGTCAGCACGAGAGTCAAAATATCCCGGAGCGCCAGATGGGTTAAAGCAAATCGCAAAAACGACATCAAATGAAAAAAATGCTTTACTGATTTTTGGCTCAATGCAACAATAAGGATAGAAGGAGATTCAATTGGGCGTAACACATCCTGTAAAATTATCTCATTTTATTTTGAATTTATAATTGACTGCAAAAATGCTCAAAACAGCATCACTCACGTGTGGTGACCCACACTCCTATTTACACAATATACAGAAATTTTCCAAACACATTTGACAATTATTTTTTTGGAAACACAAGTCTGATTGTTAGTCCTGTAGACTGTGTTCCAAAATTATTTATGATTAAATCCAGTTCAAATTTAATTGTCTCTACTGGAAATATCGTAGTTCACTGTTTGAATTTTCACATAATATTAACACTCGTAGAATAAATGTTCATATAATTTTAACTTTCACTTATTTTTCCAGTTTCAAAAATACATTGTTGAAAAATATTATTATTTCTGAATCAACACAAATTATTTACACATATTAATAACATCTGAAAAGTATTTGACCTTGAGCATAGCATCGAAGAACTGTGCGAAGCACAACAAAAATTAATTGTTCTTCTGACATTAAACATTCGAGAAGTGACTCGATTATAAACTTCCAAGTTCCTAACAAAATATATGATTTCTGAATCATCAACTTGATCAATAAATTGTTGAACCATTCAACTATTCAATTTTCCACTTGGAATCATTATTATAAAAAATATTTATATTCATGGCCATTTTTAGCAACTTTCACAACTTGCAATTCTTCGACAGAATGCGGAAATAAGAATTGTAATTTCATAATAAATTCATTTAGTTCATGGCACTAGGATTGAAAATATCCTTCAAATTATTCGTGGTTAAAGAATTATTTTTAATTGGCAGTGGCCCGTTCTATTATTTGTGTAAGAACACAATATTACAACAACAACGGCAAAGGTCTTCCTCTGAAGAAGAATAAACTACTATCATGACAAATCCGGGTTCTAGCAAAATCAAAGTCTAAATGGAATTCGTAAACAAGGTTGAAATAAGAACTGATGGTTTCTAAGAAATAACCTTCGGGTCATTCATACGACGAAATGTGTAGTTCCAATACTCCTTCTATAAACCTGAGCCATCGAACCTGCTATTTGATTGATGCTCGAAAAAACCTCCTCATTCCTGCGACTTAAACATGCGCACCTGGGAATGGCATTTCAACTACTCCACACATAAATTTTCTTCCCAAAATTTATACAATAAATCAAGCCTCTGCTTGTTATCAACACTGGAAGATTAATAAACTTACAAGTTTATTTTATTTTACCATTCAGTTCAACCCGTGAATTTACCATACTTATGAAAATCTTTATTTTGCTGAGCTTGTATGCCCAAGATAGCGGGTTCAAACCCGGCCGAAGCCGTCGGATTTTTTAAGAGCGTTAAAAATCCCTCAGTATGCCTTCCTTCGGAGGGGAAGTAAAGCCGGCGGTCCCATGTCATAGATTTATGGCATGTTAAAGAACCTTCCACTAATTGCACCTGTGTGAAGCTAAATTGGATAGGTTATTGTAAACAACGCTCTTAGGTTTCTAAGTTCGTTGCCAAGAGCCGACTGCGGTGGCGTCTAGCAGCTGAGTTGTGAACTTAGCCTAGTAGTCGTTGGCGGTGGTGCTTGGCGGCAAAAGTAGGAACTATTTGAAAAATTCTAAGTTGCAGTACTTAAATTAAAATAACAGATAACACACACTAATACAGTCATCACAATTAACACCGGTTATCAGACAGATTCTACACACACCCAAAGTACACGGGGCTACATGACCGCGTTGTCGCAGCCCCTAAACTTAAGAACCAACCAACCAACCAAAATCTTTATTTCACTTTCGAGTGTATTTACGTCATGATTTTATATAAATACAAAAATATCCTATTTGATACAAATATCAATTGCTTCCCGTTTCATGCCTCTCCGTGTTATCTGAAAAATATACTTTGCTCATTGCAAATATCAACTGTTCCACTTGAACTGAAATGTTGGTTGAATGCGGGCTTGCGCTAACCACTCTCCTTCGGAAAATCTCCTGTTCCAAACTAGAAATGATTAAACTACTTCATAGGCTCTCTCTCAATACATATGATTATTAGAAAAAAAAATATCCAAGAATTATTTAGAAAAATTATAAAAATTATTATTATTATTATTATTAGTGGATTATTATTATTATTAGTTATATTATTTCAAATATGTTTAATTATCATCTCATTATGTGAGAATCCACATGTTCGAACCTTCGAATATGGAAAAAAAATATCCATTCCTTAACAAAAATAATTTAACTCAACCTTTACATCGACGGTTTTCCGTGATATCCCTAAAATATGAAATATTCCAATAAATGCTCGAAATGCTCGGTCATCGATCCTAAACTGTTCTGAGTGCTGAAAATACTCAGAATAACTCTAACAAGTCTTGCGTAAATCATTGCAAGATTTAAATACGCAGAAAAATAAATGTGTTGGTCATCTGCAGAAAAATAGTTTGTTCCAATTAGCTAGGCATAATATAATTCAAATGTGGCTTACATTTCTTGATGGTCTTGAAGCGTAGTAGACCTGGTCTGTACCAGATTTATCCATAGACATGCCCTATCGGACAAGCATGTATAATCCTTGTATCGGCCGCCATTATATACCCACAATCCGTCTAGTCAGACATAGTGGTAGTATCTCTTGACGTTTGAATTAACTGTTGTTCCATTTTAATATGGGCTTCTATCAAAGCCATTACAGTTTGTTTAAATGGGGTCAGATCTAAGTGATCTATTCTTAGATATGTCAGTTGTAACATAACTCACGGTAATCTTATCAGTACAGGAAAACACTGACTGTCTAACCAATCAACGGCTGTTCTGAAGATCGTTCCCTGGGCATGGTTTATCACCATCTACCATGCGCTAAGCAACCTGTAGTTTCCCTTGCGTAGACTAACGAACACCACCGTGATAGACTGGTCTTCAATGTACTGATAGATCGAAGTGGTTATTAAGTTACAAATATGAAAACTGACTGAAATGGATTTAAATATCCAAGTATTAGGTTATTACTGGACTGTGACAAAGTAATAATTCTAGACAAAGTCTAGCATATGTCCATGTAGAAATAAAAATATTTCTACCAGTGTCTGTAGAAAATAATCAATCACCTAGTGATTCTCCTCGCCGGAAACTTACTAAGTTCCACCTCGTAGCGCAGCACTTTTGTGACTATCACAACTTTGAAAATAACTTCTGCGTAGATCCGGCAACCATGTGCCTTGGCTCAGCGTAGCTGCACCTTGCTAGGCAAGTGCTTGTGTTGAAGTGAGCTATCGATGCCTCGGCCGGCCGGCTTTTATTCAAAACTGCCAGTGTCACGCGTCATCACGCTGAAATCTGGAAATCCTCATATATCTGGTATCCCTGGTCCGATTTACTTGATACTAATTGCATTCTCTTTCATTTGGCCGTGCCAGTGATCTGATCCCAGTCTCAAGTCTCTACTCCATGATGAACTATTTAATCAATAAATAGCCTCGACCTCTGCTATTACTCGCTACGTCACTTGACATGCTAGTATCGGTATATTCTTTCCAATTCCTTCTCGAAGCACTGTAGCGCGATATTCAAATATCTCAACTTTCAAAAGCGGCTGTAGCCTTTCCCTTGATATCTAGGTGTCTGAATCTTGGAATACCCATTCCTAGAGTTGGGCACAATACATCTTGTAAACATGGTCAATACGGAACCTGGAACGAGTGAAACGGTTTATAACCTCTGATAACTCATCCCTCATCAATTTAGAAGTGTTGTCATGGTAACCTCTGATGGCTCTTGGCATTTTCTTCTAATTCCGAAATTATTTTGTTCATCCCTTGGCGTAATGGTGGGTCATATCAAAAATTCTTTCAGACAAAAGTTTTAGGTAATTATTAGGGGAATATTGTCCATTTTGTATGGTTTTGATATTGTGCCTATTAAGGGAGATATGATTAATGTTTCCCGAAAAACCCACTTTTTCCCACCCCTTTGGTCAATGGTTGGTGCTATCAAAAAACTTTTCAAACATAAATTTTTGGTCCTTATCCTACACATAGTATGAACTTTGAATGGATTTGATATTTCAAATATTAAGAGAGTTATAGTGATATTTCACTTTTTCGAAAAAAGACTCCCATTTTCACCCCCTTCGACCGATTGTGCCCATTAACGAACTCGACCGAGATTTTATAGGGATACATATTATGTAAAAAATTCAAAGTGATTGGTGCAAAATTGCGGTAGTTATCGTGTCCACAAGAAAGTGATATATGTACATACATATATACATATATATAAATTATATATATACTTTTGAACTGACGGTGGTTTTGGGGTCTAGGGGATGTGAAACGCGAAGATATGTCGACATTTTCCGGAAGTCGAAACATGATACCCATTGCAATAGTTAGCTTTCTAATGAAATCTACCTAAAAAGGTGATGATCAACAGTCATGATGCCGTAAAAATTGTCAACATCGTCAGCATATATCCGAGAAGGAAGGAAGTGTTGTGTTCTTGACATCTGTCAATCAGTAATGCGTCATATCACAACGAATTGAATGTCGTTATTGGTTCCCTCTGCGTACGGTATCCTTAATACTGGTCCAGTCCGCTAACACCTGCAAAACTGCTCCTTCCTGGGTGTGTTCTATTTCAGGTAGCTGCTGGGGTCAGGCGCGGACCTAGAGTTTGGCTTTGGGGGGGGGGGGGGTCAGAGAATCGAAATGGTTAAGAAAAATGGTATCACTAAAAACGCAATCACAAAATAACCAAATGTACAAAACCAGACCAATTTTTTCGCAAGCTACATGGATAGAAATTTGATGCGTTTAGCGCACCAAAAAATATTCTTACTAATTGCAACGGCGTGTTTTGCGACTTTTACATCGAGCTTCGAGAAAAGTATCAAGGTACGTTACAGTTTCGGCAGGTCGAGTTGGTATCGACAAAGGGAGAAAGTCACAGCTTAAATTGCCAACCAGGCTTGCAGTTTGGACGTCGGCAAAATTTTCTGGTGCGAAAAAATCCCCAAATTCCTATCCGTGCATTGCTGCACATTCATCGTGACATCACTATAGACATCGATTCGGTAATCACAAGGTTTGCTAAACAAAATAGACGAGTTGATTTTGTTTCATAAATAATCGTTTTTATATAACAAGTCATCATCATCATCATCATTTCCCCTTATCCAGCTCCTGCTGGGTCGGGGTATTTATGGCACTTCTCCACTTTCCTCTTTCCTACCACCATTCTTCTTCCACAATCTTGTCCCAGTCCAGATTTCTTTTTCTTACGCTGTTCTTCACTGAATCAATCCACCTTGTTCTAGGTCTTCCTCTTGCTCTCTTACCCTTGCACTTTGCCTCCAGCATCTGTCTTGGTATTCTATTTTCCTTCATCCTCTTTACATGTCCAGACCACCTTAGTTTATTCTTCTCAATTCTCTCATTTAGTTTTCCCATCCCAACTTCCTTCCTAACATCTTCATTCCTCACTCTGTCTTTCCTTGTCTTTCCTATCATACTTCTTAGGAATTTCATTTCACTGGCTTGGATTCTACTCTCTTGCCTGCTTGTCAGGGTCCAAGTCTCAGCTGCATAAGTTAATATGGGTACATAGTACACTTTATACATTACCTCCTTGCTTTTCCTTGGTACTCCCTTATCCCAAACAAGTTTTCTTACACTTTGATAGAATGCATTGCTCTGCTGTACCCTCCTGCCAATCTCCATGTCCAACCTACCAGTTTGCATCAATTCACTTGCTAGGTATTTGAACGTGTCCACAATTTCCAAACTCTGACTTCCAATTTTCACAGTGCCCTTTCCTTGTCTTTCCCCTCTTGTCATCACTAGGGTCTTGCTTTTCTCTATACTGATTTTCAGGCCGTACTTCTGAATATTTTCGTTTAGTGCATCTAGTTGTTTTTGCACTTCTTCGGTGTTCCTTCCCCAGACCACAATATCATCTGCAAATAACAGTAACTTCATTTCTTTATGTCCATATGCTTCCTTTGTTTCCTTTACAATTTCATCCATCACCATTATGAACAAGAGAGGTGACAGCACACTTCCCTGTCTTAGTCCAGTCTTTGTTCCTAAACCAATCTGTCTTTCCAACTGGGGTCAGTACCCTGCTAACACAGTTGTTGTACATTGCTTGCACCATTTCCAACATTTCTCTTCCCAGTCTCTTCTTAACCATGGTTTCCCACACCTTCTCTCTGGGGACACTATCATATGCCTTTTCTAGATCTATAAAAGTCATGATCAAATCCTCTCCATATTCCCAGTTCTTTTCCATCACCTGCCTCAAGCTAAAGATTGAGTCCACTGTGGATCTTCCACTCCTGAAGCCATACTGTTCCTCTTGCAACTCTACTTCCACCTTTCTTCTTTCTAATATCCTTTCCAGTATTTTTACTATCTGTGATATGAGGGTGATCCCTCTATAGTTATCACACACAAGTATGAAGTTGTAAATATGTACAGTTGTAACAGAACATAATAATTGCAATAAAGATATTTTCAGTATTGAATAAAATGAAAAAAAAAAAAAACTGTTTATCAGTTAAAATTCATTAAGTTTAGTTTGTCTGGTTCTTGTGTTTGTGTTTTTTGAGTTTGCAAAAAAATTTGATCTCCCGTTTAGGGGGGGGGGGGTCATGACCCCCCCCCCCTTGAATCCGCGCCTGGCTGGGGTTGTGTTGTCTCGCTAACTTATAAAAGGGCAGTACTCGAAGCGGGTCAGCGCTACCTCTGCCTAGAGTTAGCAACACTGTCGCCATAAGTTTCCACAGTCTTTTCTCAACGCTGGATGACTGCAGTAGCTTTGCAACTACAGTATCTCATTTTTACTGCCGTATATTGTGCCCGTTGGACGAGGTTATCTGGTTACCACCAACCGTAACGTGGCCTCCCAGATGACCTCTACCTCGAGACACATTGCCTGAGAGGATCGGAATGCACTTCTTGGGACTAGCCGGCACAAGACTCTGCTTCCCTAAGGATCAGGTTCCCATCACAGTGATTGTTATAGACGCCCAAAGAAAATGCACCCCCAAAAGGTCAAAACTACTAAATAATTAAAATCCAGACTTAAGACATACTCATGGTTGGTTTATTTGGAAGGTCAAACCCCTGTCCTACGGTCGGAGGGTTTGATAAAACGGCTATTCCGTAGCTAAAAGCAAAGAAAAAAAATAAACAACTCCTAAAATTAACGTAGAATCCCCTCGACAGGTCCTAAATACTGCAAAACAAAGCAAAACTGGGGAAATGGTACCGCAAGAAAAATCGTTATACAAGAAAACTGATGCTTCTAGGAAGAAGGCATCATGGCATCAAAACTTGTCAAACAGGACAGCAAAGTTAAAGGACTGGTACCCTCCCATATTTACATTTATACTATAATTATTTGAACTACTACTGCCTTAATCTGATCAACGGAATCAGATGTCCGTGATACACAAACTATACAAAAACTAATTATTGTCAGTCATCATCATCTTGCAGTACACTGGTACAATTATACACAAACAACAAAGATGTTTTATATTACAAGAGACAGTAGGGTAATAGTGGGAAACACATCAGTAATAAATAAGTTATACACACAAATAATAATCTTATTAATCCTGCCTGCAACAGATGAACAACTGTTTGTTGTCCACCGTCATCTATCAGGGTGTCTAAACTTGAGAATCAACTGTGCAAGAACAGCATTCCCCTGATCGGGTCACGCCCCACGAGTTCTGAACTTTGGGTTCGTGCGATCTCTGTCAAAGTCTATCAGTGTTAGCTACTAAACTTACTAGTAAGAACGAACGAAGGCGCAATGCATTGGTCTGCTAGACTACAAGTACAAGATCAAAATTTAACAACGATTAAGGTTTAACTGTATTATTAGCGTCGCCGGTTAGGAAATAAATTGATAATTCATGATTTAGTCCTAAGTTTAGTGTCGTAGATTTATGAGTCCATTGATTATTAAGATAGTTGACCAAATGCAAGGCGTCGCAAGAGCGTGCTACCAACACGTGGTACACCTCAACAAAGAATACGTGGCTCGCACGTTAACAACAATACAATCGGTACTCGAGAGAGGCCATACCTTTTCCTCCTCGGTCCAAACTTGTTCTGTAACATAGATTTGGCCGGCTTTCTCTAATAAACGTGGTAACCAACCCTGCGTGTATTAAAAACACGGTAAACAATAATTCACTTACAAGTGAGAATACATAATAGCCTTAAGGTTCCAACTTATCAAATGGTTGCTCAAATTCATAATAAATCATGACAAAACATATTGGGGCTCGCTCACAAATACCTGCGAGTATATTAAAAATTTAGCATTACTTATCAGTACATCTGTACCAGAACAGCTTTGCAAAAATCGATACTGAATCAAGGTCAATAGCATGAGTATAAACAAAGCATAGCCTATAAGAACATTCCTAGCAAGGTCTAGAAATAAAGAAAATAAAAATTAAGTCGATAGTCAATTGTCTCACAAGAGAGATCGTAAGTAACCTCGTGCAATGTCGTTGGCGTGAACTGGGCAAACACCTGTCATTGTGCTCCCAGCGCTTGGCACTAAGCAGCATAGCGCGTCAGTGAATCTCAATAAAAATGTCTATCACTGATCTTTCAACACATTAAAGCACAGTAAATGTGGACTGAGTGTTCTTAGCAATCGCTCTAAAGGATTATACACATGTAAAGGAAGTTATTATAACGTTAAAGACGAATCAAATACAAGTAGAATGATATGTTTGGCTTCTGAAAACCAAATTGACGTAACAGAAAGATATTCCTCTCTCTTTGAAAGGCTTTGACATTTTGTAACGCCACTGAAGCTCACAGCGAATGAGTGCTGTGTGCCAAACATGTTTAAATGATAATAAAATACTGGTTCACACCTTAACCTTAGGTGGAACTAATCGAAATGATACGAATCGTGTAACATAAACTTTATGAGTAAGTTCATAACATTACTTGACTCATGTACAGCGATGTGAATTATCTGAATTCGAGTGGCAAACTGCTCACTCCTTAAAAATGTATATTACAATAACAACAGGCTGGATCCCTTCCATACCTAAACGATACACTATAATGTTAAATAAAGACGTCAGTGGCGTACTAAAATAATAGAAAATGGGGACTTCAAAAACTTTGACCAAATATCAGCTGGAGCTGAATTAAAAACATGCCCCTGTCACAAATGACTGAATTGATGTTCTGTCATGCGGAATTACCTTCTAAGAACAATATCGCTCCGTGTGTACACACACAATCTGGTGACTAACTCAGTGTCGAGTAACGAAATGAAAAGAGAAGCATTCAGAAGCGTGAAAAATCACCTTAAGGAGGTGGTCAAAAAAAAATGAAAGATGCCTACCTTGATGACTGACAAAAGAGTTACGGATGCTACAGACTAATCCACCCATGACCATCCACCGTACAGAAATAGATTAGGAAATCATGACTCACAGCTATTGCAGATAATTATCCAGACACGAGGATTGAGGATTTTGCCTTTCATCCAGACATCATCATCATCATCATTTCCCCTTATCCAGCTCCTGCCACAAATATCTTCTCTGCTCGGTCACAAGCATGGTTATCCTCGGGTTGTCATCCATGGTTGTAGTGTGGCTTAGGTGTTCAGCGTTCCTCCCATTCGGATGTTTAAGCCATAGCCCTCTTCTTCTTAGATATAGGATTATTATGCCTCAGCACGTGGTGAAATGAAGGCATCTTGTAGTGTCGTTGAAATTCGTATAAAAGTGGACACAGCTTCAAGCGTGTTGAAATTCACAGATTTTACACCTTTTCCCACCAGCAGACTATATTTAAAAATGGCCTTGTCTGCTAAAACACATAAACTGGCTTTGACACAAGACACGTGTCTTCCCACTGAAGCTAAACAACTTCACACGCTTTAGATATCATATCGAAGAATATCAGCTTAATCTTATTTGTTTTACAGTCGGCCTTTGCACTGCTCGTAAATATTTCACTGTATCTGTTGAATATGACGAACAGATTCTCCACTCGGGGTTTACGAGTACACAACTTAACCATGTGGTCAACACTTTACTGAATAGAAATATAATCAGATTCACAATCTTGGACGAACTTCTCGTGTCACCAGCACACTTCGTGCTATAATTAATACTTTCAGTCGTATTCACTTTCACAATTTGAACGTCGATGATACTTAGGCTGTGTCCCAAAGCTCAAGTTGTCTGCTATTGACTAGCTGCTAGCTACTACTCACTAGGTACTACGTAGTACGGAGCTTTGGGACATGTGTGCTTGATCACAGCCACCTTCATAGACTTGTGATCTGAAACGCACTGGGCTTACATGCTTGTACCAAACCAACACTCAAGATGGCGGTGATCTGCTACTCCTTGTAGGCTCTTTGCGCTTTCATGACGAGAGCCGAGTGTTCA
Source organism: Meconema thalassinum (assembly GCA_946902985.2). Lineage (NCBI taxonomy): Eukaryota > Metazoa > Arthropoda > Insecta > Orthoptera > Tettigoniidae > Meconema > Meconema thalassinum. Next base: position 89,577,071 of record OX336391.1, on the reverse strand, counting down.
AATTTAAGATATCAGCTGTTTTAAAATAACGACACTATTCTTTGGATATCATCATGGATGCACGTGGAAGATCTCTTTTTAGCCGAGCTTTAATTATGAAAGAGGAAGTAGACTTGAAAAGGAAGGTTGCACCTATCCTACAGGAGAATTCTAATACTTTCGTTTAGGAACAAAGAGGCCTACTCTGAACACACAAATATTAAACTTAATTTGTTCAACAACTAGAAATGGTGTCTTTAACAAGAAGTAAAGTTCAAAATCACCTACCTACCTCGAAAAGATCTCAAATTAAAGAGCATTACACTGGGAACATGTACTAAAACAGAGAAAAATGTGTTCCATTAAAACTTTTATTCAACAATAAATTTATTATAATACAACTAGGCCTACTGCCTGTGAACAATCCTCTCAAGCAAAGAGAGCAGGCGCTCAGTATTTTCCTGGTCCCTAGCATCCAGTTCCTTCAGATATTTAAGGAGAGGGTCTTCATCTGCCTCACTCCTCTCCCTCTTCCTTTTCGTTCCTTCAAGGCGCCTGGAGGTATGATGCGCCCTAGTAGGAATGGGCAAGGATGGTCCAGGTGTACTTGTTTCGGCTGGTGACTGGGGTAAATAAATGGAAGTGGACAGGAAAGTAGTGACATAACAGAAATCGGGACTGTGGGAAGGAGGAGGAGGAGTAGGATTGGAACATGAGGGTCTTGATGAATCTACTATGAAAGGGGGATTGATGGTGTGGCGTTCTGAAAAAAAATTCATCTATTATATTGTAATATGGCCAAGTGGTAGAGGTACGGTGTCCATCCTTGCTGCCTGTTCCTGTAGGGGGGGATTTAATCTCCCGATACATTGCAGTGAGATTCGCCCACTTCCTTTCAAGTATCTTTTTTTATATCGGTGGCGACATATTCCCGCCGGCATTCATTTTTTGTACTATTGTGGAGTACCCCACCGACGCAGAGCCCCTCTTCCCTGTGAAGAGCTCGTGGTGCGCAATCCTTAATTTTATGAAGGACAATGTTGCCTCCTCCGACCCAGAAAAGAAACAAAAATGAAATGAATACAACTTGATAACTAGTCAGTAAAGGCTATGTTACACAATTTCACCACACGTCCTTGGTCGGTACATGAAGCTTTATAAAGAACTGTTAACCCGTAACTGCCACACATGGGTGCAGGGAACCCGAACAAATTTTTTTTTTCATTTTCTGTCTCAGGGGTCGGCAGCCTGCGTATCCCCATTCCCTTCAGTTAGCCTCGAGATGCCATTGCGTTCGGTTAATTATTCTACCCAGTCTGCCACAAATAAGTCATCGGGTCCTCTAAACCCGTCCGAGTCTTAAGCGGAAGTGCAAAGCATTGCTGTGTGGTAAAAGTGACTATGTCCATGTGTCCACATTGCTGCAAGGGATAGGCTCTATTGAATGTTATAGTAGACAATGGCAGAGATTCTGTCACCTTGATTACAAAATAACGGGTCCCCTGCACCCATGTGGGTCTTTAATTTTAAAAAATTCATCTGTGGTAGTGACGGGTTAAATAAGTTAAAATAATTTCATCACATACCACCTAGGTCTGTAGGCAAAAGTTAAAGAACTGATAGCATGTATTCATCATCATCTTCTTGTACAGTTTCCAGCCCCAGGCTGAGTTTGTTTGGAACATAAGCCTCGCCACTTAGTTCTTTCTTCCCACCTGCCTGTCACTCTGGTCCAGTCCTCGCCTCTCTCCTTGACACATTCCTCCACTCCTTTCAGCCATCTATCTCTTGGTCTTCCCCTTGGTCGTTTCTTCTGCATCTGCATCTCGTGTATCCTCTTGGGAATCTTCTTCTCATCCATTCTCTTTAAGTGTCCATACCACCTCAGTCTTGATGTCTCAATCCAACCTTGCAAGGGCTCCTCTTTCACCATTTCCCTGACCTTTTCATTCCTCACCCTGTCTCTTCTTGTTACTCCGATCCTACTTCGCAGGAACTTCATTTCACCTGCCTGTATTCTGCTTATGTCTCTTTTCGTCATTGTCCACGTTTCTGAAGCATAGGTCAGTATCGGGATATAGTAGCTTCTGTATAACACTTCCTTGCTTTTTTGTGGGACATCTTTATTCCACACTAAGCTCCTAATGCATCTCAGAAATGCTTCTGCCTGTCTGCCACGTTCCGTAATCTCTTTGTCATTTCTCCCATTTTCCTCCACTATACTTCCCAAGTACTTGAGACTTTCCACCTTCTTCAGCTGTCCACCTCCAAGTGTTATCCCACTCATTGGTCTGTCCTTTTTCCTGGTCGTTAACAGGATCTCACATTTACTGATGTTGATCTTCCATCCGTACTCTCCCACTGTTTCTTCCCAAGCCGTCAGTTGTTCCTGAATTTCCTCCTCCTTGTTTCCCCAGACCATGAGATCATCTGCAAACACCATTGCTTTCATCTTATCTTCTCCTATCTTTCCTGCTATCCGTGTCATTACCTCGTCCATAACCACAATAAAGAGAAGGGGTGACAGCGCACTACCCTGTTTCAGGCCACTCATTTGTCTGAACCAGTCAGTTCTTTCCCCTCCAACTTTCACACAACTCACACTTCCACAATACATCTCCTTCACTCTGCCTACAGTCCCTTTTTCCACTCCCATGTTTTCCATTGCTTTCCAAACCTTATCCCTACACACACTATCATAGGCCTTTTTGATGTCCAGGAAGGCCATCAACAGATCCTCTCCAAATTCGTAGTGGTGTTCCTGGAGCTGTCTCACTGAAAATATGAGATCCACTGTTGATCTCCCAGGTCTGAACCCATACTGCTCCTCTCTCAATTTTCTCTCCACTTTGGCTCGTATTCTACTTTCTACTATCTTTTCATATATCTTGGCACAGTGAGGTATGAGTGTGACTCCCCTGTAATTTCTGCACTCCTTTCTTAAATATTGGGACAATTAATCCTTTCTTCCAATCTTCTGGGGTCTTTTTCTCCTTCCATATCACCCTCATCACACGGTACAGCCACTGTTTCCCAACCTCCCCTGCTGCCTTCACCATTTCAACACTCACTTCATCCACACCTGGTGCCCTTCCTCCTTTCATCTTGTCTATAGCCATTTCCAGTTCTCTCCAAGTCAGGTCCTTTTCCATTCCTGTGTTGTCTTCTCCATCTTCCAATACATTGTCTTCCTCCCTATGACCATTTGGATTCAGCAAATCCTCAAAGTACTCTTTCCACACTGTCTTGAGTGTCTCTTTGTTGTGTACCTCATTTCCGTTTTTGTCCATCATTACCACATCCTCTCGCAGACCTCTTCTCTTACTTTTGACCATCCCATAAAGTACTTTCTTATTTCCTCTGCTGTCTTCCTCCATCATCTCTGTCCACTTTACCATCCACTTCTTCCTCTCCTCTGCAACAATCTTGTTTGCTTCTTTCTTCTTTATCTTATAATCTTCCCTTGCCAGATCAGTTCTTTCCTGGAACCACACTCTGAAAGCCTTGTTCTTCCTTCCCACAGCTTCTTTTACTCGCTCATTCCACCATGGTGTCTCTTTACACCGCTTTCTGTTGCTTGTTCTTCCACATACTGCCACTGCAGCTTCCACCATTGTGTTTTTGAATTGCTTCCATTCCTCTTCCCCTGTTTTAGGATTGTCTGTTGGCATCCTTTCCCTTATTATCTTCTGGAATTCTTCCTTGACTTCCTTTTCCTTGAGTTTCCATACTTTGATTCTCCTTTCCTGGTACTCTGTCCTATTGCTATCCTTAACAACTCCCAGGTTCAATACAAGTATTTTGTGGTCGCATTTATTAAAAAATGTTAAAATTATAGTGTACCGTACCAAAGATTATGGGATTGTACTTACATTTAAATTCCGCGTCATTTCTGCTTTCCACGGGAAGAGAGTTCTCAGCAGAACAACTGTCCATAATTAACTTAAGAAATTAAATCAAGATCAAGACAGAGCAATACAGCACGTGGGTTGAAGCACGGTTGATGGCAGAGTATAGGCAAAGTCCCAAACAAAGAGGATTAATAATCAAGTCAAAAATCAAAGATAACCTACATTTTCTATAACTTCCTTGTACAAGTCGACAAGTCGGCCAATCTAGCATACACTTTCGTTTACTGGCTACTACAGACTTGATTGCTATGTGCTAAGCACCTTTGGATCACGACTTGTGACGTCACATCCGGAATATTAGTCGACAATCTAGTTCATTACGGCTGAAAATGTAGCTTTGGGACACAGCCTTAGACTTGGTCACATGGGACCTTCACAATTTCACATCCGCTCGCCATGCAAGCGCGGATTCAAGTCATTCCTTCACGGAAGTAGGTGTGCTCAGTTCGATCACTTCCGAGTCATTTAGCGTCTAAGTTCATTCCTTCCGCGTATCGGCGGTGTTATACCTTCGGTCGTAAACCATAAATAAAATATTATTAGCCCATGAAAAGTGTGGCCAGTTAAGCTGAATGACTGATTATTTTAAATTCACATTGCACATCAAAGAGATCTTCTTTGATCATGTAGGGTAATTTTATACTGCTTCTTAATGAAGTCAAAAGAACATCTAATGTAGTGGCATGCTGCTGTGGGTGCTTTCACAATTCTTGAGCATTATAAATTCCATGGTTCATGTACAAGCTATCACCAACATGAGCTATTTGGGCTCAATATGCTTTTCACGTATTTCGGCACTTCCAGGCCTTGGACTCATACCTTCCCACCCAACGTACATATATATACATGGTGGCCACTACTCCTGGAAAACTCTTGGATTTTAAAGGTCTGGAAAACTCCTGGAAAATGACGAAAAATTTGAAAACTCCTGGAAAATAGCCACTGATAATTAATTATAAAAATCTTTCCATCCACTGCTAAAATTCCCAGTCCGCTCTTAGTCCTGGACGTCATGATATCGCGGATGGGGTAGCAACGGCCATCTAGCGGTCGCTCTGCAAACCCTGTTTATTTTTAACCAGAAATTTACATGCCGTGTTTTATCTTAAATCTTACTCCCGCTGCGGTTTTGGGTGAGCACTGTATCGTTAACAAAAGAAATTTCCTCAGGCTACCCGTTTCTGTGTGGGAGAACACGCGATAGTATTTTTGTAAAACATATTGAGTATAGACAACTTGACGGCAATAAAATTGCAGGTGGCATTCTTTTCTCTTTCTTTTTTTTAAAGCGGATATTTGAGTCACAAAGGCTTTTTTTAAAACGACAAATTATTTGTGTGTAGGCTTGCGTATCAATAACGCAATCACCACTATTTTTTGTCCATATCTGTATAAGTAAACCAAACACAACTGCTTTACTTTGGTCTTGAAGTAGGCAATGGATAAAGCCCCCCCCCCCCCCCCTTTGGACTCACGCTTATTTTTAAGTCTGGAAAAATGAGAATTACACCTGGAAAATCGTTGACCGATTTGAGTGGCCACCATGGATATAAGAGATTTTCTTTGGAGTTGGGTGGAATCTTATCTAAATACGTTTCAATGTCCAAGGAACTTCATCATTGTGCCTAAGATTTCGCATTACTGTATTTTTACCTTGGCGAAAAAATGTCTGCTGTCTTGAATATGAGTACTCGTGGTTGAGAAGCGTTTGTGTTTTGAGGCATTGGAATGCTGGAATTGGCGGGTGGATATGCTTCGTCTAAATTGTCCTACATTCTTGGCATTCTGAATATGTTGGATGATTAATTCTTGATTTATGAATTTGTTGATGGTATGAGTGTTGAAAAGAATTTGGAATATTTTTAAAATGTCAGTTATAAAACACATGTTGTAGCTAAAACAAAATGTGAATTTCTTGTTGTTAGTTTGGTCTTTATTTAGAGTGATGTCAGGCTTATTTTTGATTTTCTTCGTATCAAAATTGTGTGTGCATCGAGTTTCTGTAGCCAATTGGCAAATAATGTTAATTTATGTAATTAGTTGGGATGAGGGGCTTCTGGCGTTAAGACTGAAACATAGCTCTATTTTTGTGTTTCACAATGCATGGAGTCCTTTTTTTATTTTTATTTTTTATGATGCTTCATAGGACAGTATCCATCAAATGATCCCTAGTCTGAGGGTGATGTCGTTGGAGGGAAGGAAGGGTTGAGTAATGAACAACACAAGCAAGATTTAAGGATTCATTTAATAATAAAATTGTAGAACAGAATCATCGGATTTAGGGCCACAAATACTAGTAAATGCAAGAGAAGAATGCAATTTTAAAGTACATTGAGGGTTTTACATGTTGTACCTGTCTGTTCAGATCATCTCATCCTGGGCCCAGTCCTCGGATAACACTGCAGCACGATATGTGTTGGAATCACTGTGGCACTAGCTGGTTTCTCTAAAGCCCAGGCGTTAATAGGTTACACAAGTTTCACTTCGTGTAATCTCTTATTAATGTGCTTATTCTGTTTTGCAATCACTCCTGCAAAATGTAGCATTTCTTTAGCGTCATCTTAGAAATAAATTTGAATTAAAGTTATTTTTGAACAATTGATATATAAGATCCCGTGGGGGTTTGCCTGTTCCTCTATCGGGCGCGTCCCAGGTGGAGGATAGGGGGGCTCGCCGGACTTGTCCGGAGGGTTTGAGGGAAATAAAATACCTCTCGCGGACCAAAAACAGGCCCCTTGCCAGGGTTATGGTGAAGCTACGTTAGGCCTAGCAAGCCAGTAGTGGATATGAAACTGCTTTCAAAACGGGAACGGGCCTCGGAAAGGACAGATCTAAAGGAAGCAGACCTGGCTACGGAAATGGACTACGAATCGGAACTTTGAATATAACTTCATTGACGGGAAGAGTGGAGGAGGTTGTGGATATGATGGAGAGGAGAAAACTGGATGTACTCGGACTGGCAGAGACCAGATGGAGAGGGGAAGGAAGAAAAGAACTGAGAAATGGCTTGCAGCTATACTGGATAGGAAATGAGGAGGGGAAGAGAAATGGAGTGGGAATGGTGGTGAGAGAAGGGCTGAGGGAGGAAGTAAAGAGGGTAAGTGATAGAATAATTAGAGCCAGAATCACTGTGAAAGGTAGAAACCTGGACATTCTGCAAGTCTATGCACCACAGGTGGGATGCACAGAAGGCGAGAAGGACGAGTTTGAAGAGGAGTTGCAGAAGCAGTTAGTGGGGAGAGACCTGATAGTCATGGGAGACCTAAATGCCCATGTCGGAACTGATAGAAGAGGTTTTGAGGAAGTGATTGGTGGTGAAGGATGGGGAAACAGGAATAAGGAAGGAGAGAGATTGTTGGAACTGTGCAAGATAAATGGGCTAATGGTTGGAAACACATGGTACAAGAAGAGAGAGAGCCATAAAATTACTTGGTACAGCAGGGATTTGACTAGGAAATCAGTGGTGGACTATATTCTATGCGGGAAGGAGACAAAGAAGAGTATCACGGATATAAGGGTAATACCTTCAGAAGCCCTGGACAGTGACCACCGTCTGCTGGTCGCCAAGGTGAGAGGACTGAAGAAAAAGAGGAGAACTGAGAACCAAGAAAGAAGAATAAGGACATGGAAGCTGAAGGAGGATGGAAATAAGGAGAAGTTCCAGATCTTAGTGAGGAACAAATTACCGAAGGATGATCCGAAAACAGGTGAAGAAGAATGGAATAGGTTCAAGGACGTGTTGATAGAAGCAGCGGAAGTCGTGTGTGGCAGAACTAGTGGAAAGAAAAGGTGGAAGGAAACACCATGGTGGAACCCCAGAACTAAGGAAGCAGTGAAAAAGAAAAATGAAGCATTCAGGAAATGGTTCCAACAGAGGACAGACAGAACAGGAGAAGAATACCAAGAGCGGAAGAAAGAAGCAGGAGAAGTAGTGAAGGAAGAGAAAAAGAAATGGCTGGAGAAATGGACAGAAATGATGGAGGAGGACTGTGATGGCAGTAAGAAAGTGTTGTATGGAATGATAAAGGCAAAGAGAAGAGATACAGGGGAAAATGTCAGAATGGTGGACAGGAATGGAAAGGAGGTCGAAAATATGGAAGAAGTAAAGGTTATCTGGAGAGAATACTTCAAGGAACTCCTAAATCCAACTAAAACCAGCGTAGTGGACATTGTGGAGGAAGAAACAGACAGTGACCAAGACATTTCAGAGAAGGAATTGACATGGAAAGAAGTGGAGGAAGCATTAAAGAAGATGAAAGGGGGAAAGGCACCGGGAATAGACGAAGTGAGTGTGGAGATGGTGAGAGCAGCAGGGGTGATAGGAACACAGTGGCTCTTTCGAGTAATGAAAGTGATATGGAGGGAGAAGAAAATACCAGAGGACTGGAAAAGAGGGATAATAATACCCATATTTAAAAAGGGAAGTAGGAAGGAATGCAAGAACTACAGGGGAATTACACTCATGTGCCACTGCGCCAAAATATTTGAGAAGGTACTGGAGAGAAGAATTCGGACAGAAGTTGAAGATGGGCTGAGGGAAGAACAGTATGGATTCAGGCCAGGAAGGTCAACAGTTGACCTCATCTTTGCAGTAAGACAGCTACAAGAACACCATTATGAATATGGGAAAGATCTGGTGATGACCTTCTTGGATATTGAGAAAGCATATGATAGTATTAATAGAAACAAGGTATGGGAAGCAATGAGAGCAAAAGCAGTGAACAAGGAGACAGTGGCAAGAGTGAAAGCAATGTACGAGGGAAGCAAAAGCTGTGTAAAGGTGGGAAGAGAGAGAACGGAATGGTTTCAACTAAAGAGTGGTCTGAAGCAGGGAAGTGCCCTGTCACCCCTGTTATTTATAGTGGTGATGGATGAAATCATACGAAAAGTGGTAAATAGCATTGGGGAAAGGAAAATGAAGGCAATGTTGTTTGCTGATGACCTTCTGGTATGGTGAGAGGATGAGGAAGAAGTACAAGAGCAATTAGATGAGTGGGAGAAGGTAGTGTTATCATATGGGATGAAGTTCTCAGCACAAAAGAGTGAAGTGGTCATCATAACGAGGAAGAAGAACAGACTGGATATGGGCATAACACTTGGAGGACAGCAGTTGCAGAAAGTAGAATGCTTCAAGTACTTGGGAAGCATAATTGAAGAAAAGGGAGGCAATAGGATGGAAATAAATGAGAGGGGAAGGTGCGCAGATGGATTTTTCAAGAGTGTTAGGGGGATGATATGGAATAAAGATGTACCACAAAAATGTAAAGGAATCATCTACAAGACCTACTTTGTGCCAATTTTGTCATATGGTTCAGAAACATGGGTGATGAAGGAAAGGGACAAGAATAAAATACGAGCAGTGGAGATGAAGTTCCAGAGGAGTAGGGTAGGAGTGACAAGAATGGACAGAGTAAGGAATGAGAGAGTCAGGGAGATGGTAAGAGAGGAACCATTGCAAAATAGAATAGAGCGATCTAGGCTACAATGGTATGGACATGTGAGGAGGATGGAAGAGGAGAGGATACCGAAGAAGATGTTTGGAATGGAAATGACGGGAAGGAGGCCAAGGGGAAGACCAAGGGACAGATGGACAAAAGGAGTTAAGAAGAGTGTGGAGGAAAGAGGAGTGTGCTGGGACACAGTAAATGACGAGAGATGGTGGATGGACAGGAAACGATGGAGAGGCTTATGTTCCAAGCAGACCCGACCAGCGGTTGGAAACTGCTCAAGATGATGATGATGATGATATATAAGATCTTATAAGTTACTGTTTCATCTTCAAATAGAAAAAAATTACTTGGAAAAAACAGCATTTAATATGTGCTCTTTACTTGTCTGAAGACTCTCAAAAGTCAATGTAATTCAGGTCTGTTGGAATATAATTTCGCTACTCTTTAACATTTTTTTCATCCTCCGTTTTTGTTTGTTTAGCAACTAAACAAAACTACTACAGTAACAGTACTGTCTACATTTGAAGTTGCAGTCTATCCTATTCATCACATCGCTGCAACCGAACACCGTCGATGGTATTCAATGCTTTTCCATCTTTTGCAGCGATGTCTTAATGCCCTGGGGGATTGGTTAGCTGTTTGTTATATTCAGTTTGTGGATAATAAAATACTCGAACACTGTTCTAGCTGCACCCTGACCCCCTCCCAATGCTGCAGCATTATCGTATGACATAGCACGGTAGCCAAACTCGTGAAACAACCCTCGTATTTTGTTCACATATGCAGATGACCATTATTACAAATGATTGATCCACAAGTTCTTAGTCCTCATGACTAGGGTTTGGAAGTTCATGCAGTAATATATTGCATACCATCCCAATCATCAACATTTTCATGGCAAATTTATCATATTTTCAACCTTGACTCGTCCCGGTCCCGTGTCATGGAGTTGATTTCTGAGCTGTGCTTGTTAATCAATAATCGGCTCTTACAAGTATGATACAGCACAACAAATCTTATTTCATTCAATAATAATGGCTCTTTAACAATATACAACACAGTAAACAATAATATGCGAGTCAGTTAACAAAGCCAGATGCCAGAAAAAAATGAATTGTAAAATAAATCAGGTACATCTGATAATATGGCCAAGGACTGTGTATTTCTTGGATCCAGGCCCATATTTAGGAGTCCTGATGTCCCTGCACAAAAACAACTTGAACTATATATATTTATTAAATAAATAGAAAAGAAACTTAATACAAAGAATTTACATTAAATTTTAACAGATATTATACACAATCAAAGGCCGAAGCACAAGTTATTTAAATAACAAGGGGTTTCCTCCTTCCCTTGTCATTTGCAAACAAGTTTATGATTCCTTCATTAGTCAAATTCAACAGCAAGGACACCAAGATGACTAGGACGATTCTTTTTTTGTGTTTTCTGTAAATAATCAGCTCCCTTGTGTAGGGGGGGGATTTAAATTTAAAAAACTATACATTTAATGCCCAAGTGGTTTTGTACAGTTTTCTAGATATTTTGCCCTAGGTAGTTGCCCACTTTGCCTCCCCACCCATGTAAACACAGGCCTGAGTGTATCTCATATACGGTAATATATTCTGTACTCAACATCTTTACAATTCAAATCACACCAACAAGTTATACAGAAACCAAATCACAAATATTGCGAAAAGGTAACAATGGTCATGTGAGCATAAAGGACTGCTGACCTTTCACTGTAGCCCTACTGTCTAGTAGTTGATATGTCTACAAAACATAATTCCTCACTATGATGTCCTAAACATACAGGCAGCATTTCAAACAGGGACAATTTGGGCATTTTGGGGACAAATGCCAGTCGGGTACAAATTCGGGGAAATCTTAGTTTAAACATCAAAGGAATACTAAGCACAACAGACTTCCTTTCTTTGTCGTGTGTTGGTTATGAGCTGCAGCCGATCCCATTTTCTACACTTTGGCTGGAGAGTTTTCATGCGTTTACTTTATTGTTTTTCATTTATTGGCATACCGTATCTTAACATTTCATCATCATCTTGAGCAGTTTCCAACCGCTGGTCGGGTCTGCTTGGAACATAAGCCTCTCCATCGTTTCCTGTCCATCCACCATCTCTCGTCATTTATTGTGTCCCAGCACACTCCTCTTTCCTCCACACTCTTCTTAACTCCTTTTGTCCATCTGTCCCTTGGTCTTCCCCTTGGCCTCCTTCCCGTCATTTCCATTCCAAACATCTTCTTCGGTATCCTCTCCTCTTCCATCCTCCTCACATGTCCATACCATTGTAGCCTAGATCGCTCTATTCTATTTTGCAATGGTTCCTCTCTTACCATCTCCCTGACTCTCTCATTCCTTACTCTGTCCATTCTTGTCACTCCTACCCTACTCCTCTGGAACTTCATCTCCACTGCTCGTATTTTATTCTTGTCCCTTTCCTTCATCACCCATGTTTCTGAACCATATGTCAAAATTGGCACAAAGTAGGTCTTGTAGATGATTCCTTTACATTTTTGTGGTACATCTTTATTCCATATCATCCCCCTAACACTCTTGAAAAATCCATCTGCGCACCTTCCCCTCTCATTTATTTCCATCCTATTGCCTCCCTTTTCTTCAATTATGCTTCCCAAGTACTTGAAGCATTCTACTTTCTGCAACTGCTGTCCTCCAAGTGTTATGCCCATATATCTTAACATTTGAAGAGCATATATGGTAGTTTATTTTGTGCACGAACTTCCAGGTGAGGACGGTATAAGTTGGTAGATAACATTAAAAAGTTGAAGGAAAAGCAAGATTTATCATTGCACAAATGTTTGAAAGTTTCAACTCCTCTACCAGCCTTGTATTTTAATAACATCTCAAATTAATAAAATACAAAAGAGAGTGGTGACACAATGAATTAAGAGATCTGCTGAAACATCAGTAACCTACTGAAGGTGATAGTCAAACCATCTCAGCATTAGCACTTGGCTCTGATCAGTGTAACAACAACAAATAGTTTGATTGCCTCTTTATGTGAAAGTTCAACAGTCAGCAAGAGGAGTGGGTAGCCAATAACTGGTGAAACCAAACCCCAAGAGTACGGTAGCACAGCTTGGAATATCCCGGGTTCGCTTCACATTTGTTAGTGATAAAATATTGCCATCCTAATATCATTCTTTCAACATTTTTTTATAAAAAATGAAAAATCAGATCTGCTCCCTTTGAATAATATGCAAAGGAAGTTGAATCCACAGGTTAGGTGCAGGCACTTGTGGATATATGGTAAGCCACGCACATTGTGGCTGCTTGAACACTCCCACCTCACATGAGCCCCATGGGCTTGGAATATTACCAATATTTGGAAATCCTGTATGTTAAAGAAAACTAGAACAACTGGCCCAAATTGAGGACAAATCTTCCTCCCAAATGGCATTTGAAAATCCCCAGAACATATGAATTGTCCTGGAAAAAAAAAAGGAAGCAGGATGTGGTCACCATAGTGCTAACACATTATACATAATAAACAAAATTAAGGGCATTTCCACCAACTCTTTATTAGGGATTAGTAAATTCCTATTTAACTTAAATGGTTATTCATGTAGTTTGGGTTTCTAATTACGTAAATACACTTCCTGGCTGACTAGCTTTTGTTTCGTAGAAACATGCCAAACCATTTACGATGCTTGCTTGAGATTTTCTGGAACATATAAAGGAAGAGAAATCATTCATGGCGCAAGCTTAATATGATCTGAACAAAGCATTTGTGGAAAATGCCAGTTGAATGTGTATTTTATTTAGTTACCTAAATATCAAACCTTCACTTTGTTGTGTTAGCGCAGGTGGTAGCATTTCAGACTGGGAATTTGTTATGCAGAGTAGGAAGATGTCCAAATGCCGCCTCGGACATTTTATAAAATTTCTGTATTTTCTTTCTTGGTCTTGGTCTTGGTATCATGTATGATCTTGCAAATCCATTACAATAAGAATATTTTACTTGTATTGTCCCGTAAAGTAACAAATTCTCCGCGATTTACTTAAAGACACGTTTTATGCTTTTGTGGTTTGCATGAAAACCGGAAAGCAAACCAATTTTGTGATTGTTAAATTACTATCAAGTACATGAAAAATAGCAGTTTATCTGATAGCACTCCTAAAATGTCATAATATAGTTTTATTTACCTCACGATGCTGCATACTTTTTTATTCGATACCTTCTAGATTTCGGACATTTCTGTACACTGCAGCACATAGTTGGCTGCTTACATCTTTTTTACCAATAGCAAGAAAGAAGAATACGGAAATTTTAAAAAACATATCCGAGGTGGCATTTGAACTTCTAGCTCTGCAGAATTAATTCAGGGTCTATAACTCTTATCACCAATGCTACACATAAAAGAAAGAGCATACATTTACGCTAAGAACCCAACAAGTAAATTTGCCAAATCACATGGTCGAGGGATTAAATCTGGCTCGTAGTTTTACGGGTAATGAAATTTTGAATTATAGCCCATAAAGAAGGCTCTGGATACACCAAACCAACATGTAATTTCCTTTTCGTGCTTTTACGACTGGAAGAAATCTGGCTTGAGTTATATTTCCCAACTCTTAATTTAAACACATTTATCTTCAATTTATAGCAAAATAAAGAAATAGTGTTGCGGAAACGACTTAACTTCATTGTCGTCCTCAAATAGTCAAACCATCTGCTGCTGTGCCAAACCTCACGCCTGAACTCCTGTTTCTATTGGTCTTCAGTAACCAAGTTAGCTTAACCTTCAATTAGTCGCCTCCTATTTGTTTTGCGCAGACTGTACCAGTTTGAGGTGGTGGCGGGTTGGCGGACCCAACAGCTCTCCCCCCTACCCTTCCGCACATTTCACTTCTATTGTTGTCAGTGTTCGGCACGAGGCGTGCTTGTCAACAACGATTTGCTAATTGACCTGGTCTGATCTTCCGTGCGTGACTATTTGTATTGATTGGGCGGAGACCCCCTTGTCCCATTAAATTGTCACTATTTGTGATGTCAAAGTGAACGGTAGAAAGTCCCGTGTGCGACTAAGTGCGTGTATACTTTTTTTGATAATATCGTTTAGTTACGGTATATGTAACTTTGGGTGTGTTTTACTTGATAATGGATCCTAGAGAAGAAAGCAGAATTAATGCTCTGTTATTGGAGCCAATGTCAGACGAAGATGACATCTTTTCTGACGGTAGTGAGGTTGAAGACAATTTAGAAGTTTCTGACCACAATACGAGCACAGAACAATCTGAAGATGAAGAACAGCCAGATCCACTGCCAGATGTATATCCAGTTCAACAGCCAATACCTATTTTTGATGTGAATAGGAACACAAACTTTATTTTGGGTAAAGACAAACTAACTCGCTGGTATTCGTGTAGCCTACCTACTTCTAGGAATGCTAGACGTAAACCCCACAACATTCTGAGAGTACATCTACCTGGCCCATGAAGAGATGCTCGAGAAGCTCGTACAGCCTTGGATTGTTGGAGTTTGATTTTTACAGACCCCATGATAGATACAATTGTCTGCTACACAAATGACCAAATTACAGTAAACCGACAACAGTACGGAAGAGATAGAGATGCAAAGGATACAGACATGATTGAAATGAAAGCTATGTTAGGGCTACTGTATATGGCGGGGACCCTGAAATCGTCACACCTAAATCTGGATGACTTATATGCAAATTATTTTACTGGAGTAGAATTTTTCCGATCTACATTGTCTTTGAAAAGATGGAGGTTTCTATTGAGTAGTCTAAGATTCGACGATGCTACTACAAGACAAGAAAGGCGACAGCTTGACAAACTTGCTCCGCTGCGAGAAATATTT
The DNA here is from genome assembly GCA_946902985.2 of Meconema thalassinum. Lineage (NCBI taxonomy): Eukaryota > Metazoa > Arthropoda > Insecta > Orthoptera > Tettigoniidae > Meconema > Meconema thalassinum. Next base: position 89,561,876 of record OX336391.1, on the reverse strand, counting down.
GAAGTCTTCAATGAAAACTGCGTCAACAACTACACCCTTGGAGAAAACGTCACTATAGACGAAATGTTAGAACCTTTTAGAGGCCGGTGCCCGTTTAGGCAGTATATGAAAACAAAACCTGCTAAATACGGCATAAAAGTATACGCCCTGACTGATTCTAAGACATTTTATGCCAGCAAAATGGAAGTTTACTGTGGGAAGCAACAACAAGGACCATTCAATGACAGCAATAGAGCAAAGGATGTTGTGCTTAGATTAACAAGGCCTATTTACCAGTCGGGTAGGAATGTGACCGTAGACAATTACTTCTGCTCTATACCGCTCTGTTATGAATTGGCAAGTGACCATCCTCTCTCTCTTGTCGGAACCTTGCATAAAAATAAGGTTGAATTACCACCAATAGTACAAGAGCATACTAATCGACCAGTAAAGAGTAGTTTGTTTTTTTACGGTTATGACAAAACTCTACTTTCTTACAAAGCAAAGAAAAATAAAGTTGTCTTCCTGCTTTCATCATTGCACGATTCTGATGACATTGATGTTGAAAGTGGTGACGCACTGAAGCCAGAAATGCTGACTTATTATAACAAAACAAAAGGGGGAGTTGACACCCTGGACAAGTTGAAGGCAGCCTACAATGTGGGAAGAAAAACGAACAGATGGCCCTTGGCTCTGTTTTTCGCTCTTATGAACATTGGTGCAGTGAATGCTAAAATAATATATTTAGCCAACACGCAGGCAAATATTGTCCGCAGAAACTTTTTAAAAACACTCGCAAAAGAACTGTCAATGGATCATATCAGACGAAGAGCTCTACAGGAAAATCTACCTCGCCAAGTGAAGCGACAAGCAATAAAAATCGCTGGTATTGAAGATGAAGATACGAAAAGACCACCTGCGACTGGAGCAGCCATATTGTACCTGGAGGGAAAACAGAAAAACTGTTGTGACATGCTCAAAGTGCTCAAGATACATTTGTAAGCGGCATACAACTTCCCTCTGTACCAACTGTGCAGAAAATGGGAACCAGGGCAGCAGTGATGAGGAAGTGTAGAGACTGATTTCAGGTGTTTAGTTCTGTTCTTTTTACTTCATGGTTTATTTTTTGTAAATATTAGTACCAGTACCTGTAGGTTTATAATTGTTGAATTACACTTTATTTTTCATGTTTAAAGTTTTGTAGTTTAAAACTTTTTTAGTTTGTTTTTGACTTAGAAATTTAAAAAAATTACTTAATCAAAACAAATAAAACATTTTTTAAATTCCAAATAATAATTATAGAATTTCAACATGTTTAAAATAGTCAGTTGTACAAATAAAAATTGTTTTAAACACAATTTCTACCCATTTCTCAAACCTGGGAGTTTCTTCCGTGCGCGACAAATTACGTAATATTTTTCACGCGACTAATTGAAGGTTAACGATGCGTTTGTCAGAGGTCACCGGTAATTTGCTCTGGTGAAGATCCACATGCAAAATTAACTCTCATTTAACTATGGATCATGAGTTAAAGTATGTTGATGAAAATAGCCCTAAATATCTCTGTTCAGGAAGCCTGACTACTTTACAAAAAAACAGAAAGCAGATTAATTTACACTGTTTTTACACAATAAAATACATGAATCAAGGAACTAGCTTATATAGATCACAAACAGACAGTTTACTTAAAACCCTCAAAATACCAGAGTAGTGAATTAAAATGTGCACATCTTTTGAACAATCTGAGTGTATTTTACATCGAGATATCCGATACCTTAAACATAATCACCTCTCGTACAGATGGACGTATAATACAACAATACATAGATGACAACAATGCAATAAAGACAGTGATATTGACTAGAACAATTCAGCACCTTACACCAGACATACAGTAGGTAAAATCTTTGGTTGTACATTCATTCAAACTTAAACAAAATTAAGGGACAACCCTACTTCAAGGGGAAAAAATCTGTAAAAAATAAAACAGCCTTGCTAATTATTACTTTGGTTCTCTTTGGATTCTGACTAGCCAAGACATTCTTCACTAGATAATATTTGCTAGCAGGTTTCTACTTTCCAAATCCATGAAACAGCACAACACTAATCACAGTACTCCGTAGATCAGTCCTAATTGTAGCAACAAGTAATGAATGGGCCCATGTAACTTGTTTATTGGATTATTAGCCCCTCCATTTGTGTGAGAATATTTTATTATTAAGTGTATTAATAATTCATGTATGTTATTTCCGGCACTACGAAATTAATCTAAACTCCCTCGGGGACACTCGTGTTGGCCAAACTGAGAAGCTTCTACTAACTTGTTATGTTCAAGCTCATAATGTACAGTATAATTAATAAACTTTGTGCATTGATGGGGCAGACACCTAATTTTCCATATTCAATGTAACGTACCACCAACGAGACATAAAAAATAATTTAGCTGCACATAATAGGGGTATTTATTTCAGTACAAATTGCAAATGGTTACATACCAATTTGCTATACCGTATGTTCCATTTCAGTTTTCCTCAGGATGGCCCATTCTAGAGAATAACCATCCAGTAGCACAGTAATCTATAAAGGTTATTTTCCTTTACAAATCATAGGAAACTAAACCCTATAGAATAGGCTTACTGTGCTGAGGGCATCAGGTTATTCCCATGAATCTTGTCCAGTCATGAAGGAAAGAACTCAAACTCTGGAGAGTCTGCATCACTTTATGACAAGTCAATGAAAGGGTGTAATAATTTACGATCCAGAAAGAACAGACGGAACCGGATAGTATCTGCCTATTTCGAGCCCTGCACTCGTGCATGTCTCATCCAATTGAAATCTGCTAGCATCATTTATCTAGACAATGAACACAGAAGTAGTATAACATATGTTTTGGTACAAGTTGCCCTGCGTGAAACAGATCATCATATTAACTAAAATATTTATAATAATAATAATACTGTTTTAGCTAAACAGCAGCAAGTGCTAGTTGATCTCTTCTACTTCGCTATTGTTGATAGTTGAATTGGTATCACAATACCGTACCGTACCGTATATTCTAAGAACACAAACAGATTCAATGGTTTTTCTTATTTAGGCCAAAACTAAACTATATTTGAGGAGTTAGTTTCACAACAAAATTTCGTAAAACATTGTTTGTCTTTGAGATGACATGAAACTTGGTCATTTTGTCACTGCCATCTAGATTCATAAATGACATAACTTGTTGACGGATGAAGATGACGTTTATTGAATTATGACGCATAACACAACTTTTAGAATACACAATTCTATATTCCTGATGTCCGAGCAATCTTGCTTTGGTTTAACGTTTCGAAAAAACACCGAGGTCGTACTTAATCTAAAATCGTTAATCTAGTTTAAATCACAAATGTCATTTCTTTCCTCTGCCATTGGATATGCGCTGGCGGTGGCGAGGTCGGGATGGCCGTCACTTTTTAGTACGGTTTTCTCCTCCCGCTACCGTCGCGTTCGTAGACGACGATGCAGCAACTGGAGTGGCAGATCTTGAACTGCTGGCAGACCTCGTAGGAAGGCTCTTTTCTGCGGCGCTACTCGAGCGACCGCAGCACACCTGGTGGTGGTTTTCCCAATCCTTGTGTTGACAGAAAGCACCACAATACCGCGCCATATTACAACCACTGCAAGTTTCGTTTGCTTTTCTACCACAATTCCAGCAACTCTGAAAATTACAAAACCTACGTCTATAAAATATTTGCATTTCTAATATGAATTGCCCCAGTCCTGAAACATGCAAACACTGGACACAAACACAACAGTACAAGGTTATATGCCCTCACCATAGCGTGAGACATTCTTATGATTACTATGAAGGGCGTTCAATATATAATGCAACACATTTTTTTTCTCTGCCAATTTCTGTTTTTAAAAATTGAAATTTTGTTTGGAACATCTTTGAATATTCCCGCTTTGTCTTGTAGAGTTTCATTACTTTCCAATGGGTGGCAGCACTATGGCAGCGTCTGTAACAGAGGTGCATACCAAACAGAGAGCAAACGCGATCGAAGCAGGCAGGGAAGCGGCAATGCTGGAAGAGCTGCCTATCTTTTGGCCGAGAACTAGGGCATCACAGATATTCATAGGCGCTTGCAGAATGTCTACGGAGACCAGTTGGAGTATTCAAAGCTTTGTTCCCGTTGGGCTCCTCGACACCTAGGACCATAAAGAGCAAAGAAGAAACATCTGTGTGGAATTGCATGCTCGTTATGAGGCTGAAGGTGACAATTTCTTGTCAAACATTGTCACAGGTGATCACTTCGAACCGGAAACGAAATGGCAATCCATGGAGTGGCGCCATACCAACGAAGGAAAAGTTCAAAACCGTACCCTCAGCTGGTAAAGTCATGGCTACGGTCTTCTGGGACTCTGAAGGGGTCATTCTGTTCGTGGGCTCCGACATCGACCAGTCGAGTGGTACCATACTGGCCCTCACATTACAGTGGCGTAAGGCCACAGCATTGAGCGGAGACTATGTTCAAAAATAGGGTATTGTACCAAAGGATTGGGGAATAACATGGTGTATTTGAATCTTCAATAAAGCCAACCTGCTTTTAGAAAAAAAAAAGTGTTGCATTATATATTTAACGCGCCTCGTACATGAGGTGTTCTGGAAGAGAAGGGAGAACCCTCTACTCCGTAAACTGAGATATGGACACATTTCTTTACTTGTTGATTAAAGAGCGACTACTATGGAGCAGTGCCGGTACGGGGTCTCCCAGCCTCGTGATGTGAAATGAGAACCTGCTGGATGCTGTGCAGGAGGAGTGACCACCCTACCACACTCGTACTCCGGTTCGGAACGCTTGATCAGTGGTCTCTTGACGAAGCCAAGGGCTCTAATCGGGTCACCTACATCCTTTGTGGATATGGCACTCTTTAAGAAAGATCATAGACTGCATTATTAATGTATCATTAGGGTGAACATTTTAATACCACACATTATAGCAAACAAGTGCATAGAAAGAATAAATTAACCCCCGGAACGACAGCCTATGAGGGCCTAGGCCTACCAAGCAGCCGCTGCTCAGCCATTTGGTCTGCAGGTATTGGGGTGATGCGTGATCAGCGTTTATCTTGGTGGCGCTGCCTCACTGTCAGACAGCTACTCAATTGTCCTCACAAGGCTGAGTGCACCCGGTTCCAGCCCTCAAGTCAGTTTCTAAAATCCCTGACGGAGCCGGGAATCTAACCCGGGGCCTCCGTGTGAGAGGCATGCGCGCTACCCCAACATCACGTGGCCGGCATAGAAAGAATAGAACTGGGAAATAATAATAAGCCTGTGATTTGAACAGGTGCAAAGTGTCTGCAGTTATTAAATAAAACACCCTAATACCATCCGATCACAGGCGGTCTTTGGTTCGTTACCAGGCTGACACTGACTGGCTGTTGTTTGGAGAGGGACCAGTGGTGCGCTCGCCCTGGTCTTGCAGAGCAATATGAGCATTATGAATCTGTCACAATCTTCGCAGATTCTGTAGATTTCGACACAATGGGCATTTTTGATGTAGTAAGAGCGAGCACGATCGCTTGTGTCAGGCTAGTTTTGTAGGGGAAGGTCTCAGCTACCTGAAGATGCAATAAAACAATATGGACCACAGGTGGGTTCGCCGTTCTCTTGGGGAATGCCTCATATTACGCTTAACCCCAGAAGTGCCAAGGATCATTAAAAGTGGCTCACTGCGCCTTCCTGTGGTGTCAGGATTGCTTTTTGAGATCCTTATTAAAAGTGTGTTTTTCTTGACTGTTATGCCATCTGTTAGTGAAACATTGGTACTACATCAACTTGAATGTCTATAGTTCACGCATATCACCACTATTGTCGCTTTTGGTAGTATTTGTTAGTTTTATGTCAACAAAAGTCTAGTATCTAGGACTGGTTATGTGACTGTAATAAACAAACATGGCAGCGCGGAAGTCTAAAACATTGCTAACTGAACTGGATATTCTACAAGCTTTTGATGAGGGTAGTGACTTTAGTGACTTTGAAAATGGTGAAATTGACAGTGAAAATGATTCTGATGACAATAAAAATGCAGATGAGGCTGGAGGAAGTTCGGAAAATTCGCCAGATGATGATACACCATTGCAGACCAGACTTGATAATGCATGCACATGTAAGAGCATAAGAGTGCTTAATTATGTAGCCTACATATTTTCTTGAATCTTTCAGTGTTATTTCAGTATTGTATGAGGAACATTTTGTATATTTCAGTTTTGTTTGTTATGATATTTTTTTTGTGAAACTTCACTTTGAATTTTCAGGATAGCAAAAATTAAAACCATCAAAAAGTTTGCTTTCCATAAAGGACCTTTAGTTCTTATATTTTCATTCTTTATATGTCTTTTTACCATGAAACAATTCTTTCTGATGAAAATGGTGCTTATATTGTTGATTTCTGATAATATTGACCGATTTTATAAAATATTTTCTAAACCACTACAATTTCAGCATTAACGCCTGGCACTACGGAATATAGCATTGGCACTTGTAGGGTTAAATAAAATCTATCAAAGCCAGAACCTCGCAAATAGCCTATAAAAGCTCTTCCAAGAGAAAAAGATAGGACGAAGAAACATCAAAATCTCTATTATACAATCATTGATATGTACCGTTGTAACAGGAGAAACATGTGTGAATAATAATCATAGCCTCAGCTACCTTGACAGCCATTGCTGCCACCTATCAGAGAAACTGGAACTCTACTGGGCATCTTATGGCTATGATTTAATTAACTTTGTCTGTAATTAGAAAATGAGATATGAGTCCGATTATAAAACGGTGGGGAAGCTTTACGCCACTCCAAATCGTAGGCCAAGATCCTTGTTTGCTAAAAATATATCATATCATGTTTGGTGATAACAAGAGCTCATATAGAATGGGTAACCTAACATTTGTGGGTTACCGAGGCTCCTCCTTGTTTCTTTTCAATTAGTTTATTTGGTTGTTTTGTTTTTGTCGGTTTGCCAGCTGTGGCCACAATGGTGGACCACCGCCGAGTGTCTTATGTGTTTTGGGTCATAGAGATCTCGGTGGTGGTCTGGCTATTGCTGGTAGGTGGCTTTGAGATGACCAGGTGGCCTTGGCAGATGAGGTCAAAGGTTCCTTGCTCTAGGTGTGAGGTCATGATGGTTGCCATGGGAATGGGCTGTTTTGTTAGTGGATTTGAGGCAAGATGGTTGGTTGGTTGGTTCTTAAGTTTAGGGGCTGCGACAACGCGGTCATGTAGCCCCGTGTACTTTGGGTGTGTGTAGAATCTGTCTGATAACCGGTGTTAATTGTGATGACTGTATTAGTGTGTGTATCTGTTTTTTAATTTTAAGTACTGCAACTTATAATTTTTCAAATAGTTCCTACTTTTGCCGCCAAGCGCCACCGTCAACGACTACTAGGTCTAATTCAGAACTTAGCTACTAGACGCCACCGCAGTCGGCGCTTGGCAACGAACGTAGAAACCTAAGAGCGTTGTTTACATTCTTAACCTATCCAATTTAGCTTCACACAGGTGCAATTAGTGGAAGGATCTTTAACATGCCATAAATCTATGACATGGGACCGCCGGCTTTACTTCCCCTCCGAAGGAAGGCATACTGAGGGATTTTTAACGCTCTTAAAAAATCCGACGGCTTCGGCCGGGTTTGAACCCGCTATCTTGGGCATAGAAGCTCAGCATGCTACCGACTACGCCACCGAAGCCGCCTTGAGGCAAGATGGAGGCCAGTTGGTGATAAAATAATTGTGTATGAAACATAGTTGTTGTTTTTTATTGTAAATGAAGGACTGAATTACTCTTAGTGTGGAGTGTTGATTTTTGTGGGATGCCAGGCAAGGTAATGGAAGTTTGCCCTTCTTAATAAATAGTGGATTGTGTGAATGCAGTGTCCTGTTCTTTGTATGATTCATTTTAAGCAAGTATATTGCCTCCTACCCTGAGGAGACAAGTTATTATAAAAATTACAGAATAAAGCGGAAAAAGTAATGCATGATTTGGGGCAGATGACCTTGCTGTTCCGCTCCTTAAAACAACAATAACTAACTAATGACAGGCGCAACACTGGATACATGTAGTATCCTGTCTTCCTTTCTCTATCCAGAATGGTTTCAGCAACCCTGAGATATAAATAACACTTTCTTTCCAGACATAATTCATTTCCTTATTCGAACTTCCTTTGATATATGAATTTGGAGTTAGTTTGCGCCACTTAAAAACTGTCTCCTATTTTGAACATGTTCAAGTTTCCTGTACTGTACTTGCTATCCCTTCCAGAAACACTAATGGCAACTGACAACTCACAACCCCATCCCGTCTATCAGCGCTACTGTAGAGTATCTCTGGACGTATTGTCGAAAACAATTGAGAATAATGGAATGGCGTTCCGTGTGGAGAAGAGTAAAACAACGGGAGACAGGGAAGGGAAAGGACATGTTACCACTGATGGCGGGATTCTTGAAATTGTGGACAGCTTCAAATATCTAGGAAGCGAACAAATGCAGAACGCAAGGATGGATGTAGGGTACTACAGAGTGAGAGAGACCTAGTTTGGAAGAAGGACGCTCCAATTGAATATAAAGAAGTGTTGTACTATTCTCCTTTGCAGCGGAGACCTGGACAGTGACAAGAAGAAAGGATTCTATGATTTAAATCACTCATAATGGTTCCGTATTGTTGTGCTTATACAGTTTTAAAAAAAGTTTATATTTCTGCCTGAATCAATACTTTAATGAAAAAATTATTAACAAAGTTGTTCTTGAAAACAGTACAAGTTTCAGGGACTAATGAACACTTAACCATTGATAGTTCAGTGCTATGCTTTATAATAATTTCGTTCATTTAATGCTTTATATTTGGCTGATGAAGGGGACAATAGTCCCTGAAACTTGTACCGTTTCCAAGAACAACTTTGTTAATATTTTTTTCATTAAAATATTGATTCAGGCGGAAATATAAACTTTTTTTTAAAACTGTATAAGAAGAGAGGATACGAGAGTAAACTTCAGGCCAGTGAAATGAAGTTCCTACAAAGTATGATAGGAAATGACGAAGTCAGGACGGTTATTGGAGTAGGAAACTTGAATGACTGAATCGAGAGAAGCAGGTTAAAATGGTTTGGATATCTCAAACGAATGGATGATGGAAGATGTTGGAGGATACAAACAGAGCAAGAGGAATATGGATCCACTTGATTAAGACTAGCATAAGTAGGCGGAATGCGGACTGGAACAGACTTCCGGAAGAAGAAGAGTAGAGGAGTGTACCCCGACCTGGCCTTAAACTGGATAAGGGGGAAGGATGATGATGCACGCTGGAAAGGATAAAAGAAGAACAACCATGTTCTAGTGGAATTTTACAATTTCATGATCAGGCATCAAGATACAAGGAATATGTCTTATGAGTGGATCAGATAACAAATATATGAAGAAAAAAACAATTAAATACCGTATATCTCGCACTTTTTTGACCGAAAATATGTGTGAAAATTTTCGGTGCGAGATATACGCGGGGAATGACCGTATTCCCGAAAAAACACAAAATTTGCGATGTAACAGTAGGCCTACTTGCGCAACTGTTGTGGCGCGCTAATCGCTAATTCGAACGTGTTTCAAGGCGGTGAATTTAGCCAACCGCGGCCGAAGACGCGGTGAACGATGTACAGCATGCTAACACTCACGCTGCGCCGTATTCTTGCACGCGGCCGAGCTCTGATGCGACGCAATGCGTAAAGACGAAATCATTGAGATTCGAGAAGACTGAACTGCGTTTCTCTGCGATGTAACAGTAGGCCTACTTGCGCAACTGTTGTGGCGCGCTAATCGCTAATTCGAACGTGTTTCAAGGCGGTGAATTTAGCCAACCGCGGCCGAAGACGCGGCGAACGATATACAGCATGCTAACACTCACGCTGCGCCGTATTCTTGCACGCGGCCGAGCTCTGATGCGACGCAATGCGTAAAGTCGAAATCATTGAGATTCGAGAAGACTGAACTGCGTTTCTCTGCGATGTAACAGTAGGCCTACTTCCGCAACTGACGTGGCGCGCTAATCGCCAATTCGAACGTGTCTCAAGGCGGGGAATATAGCCAGCCGCGGCCGAAGACGCGGCGAACGATGTACAGCGTGCTATAACGGAACAAGTTAAATCTGAACCTTCCGATGCGCATGTGCGTCCAGTTACATTACGTCATCCCTCCCACCTGGATTCTTTGTCAACCAGTGAGCACATACTTCGTCACGCGCTGGTTAGATGTTGCCAAGTAGTCATTATTCCCAGAACCTTGGCTGGGTACAGATGCTGTCAAGGCATGCGAAGCAAGACTGAGCAGCTCTGTTCTTTGACAAGCACGGCAACAAGCTAGCTGTCAGGAGTGTGTGAAGTGGGCGCGCTCTCAGTTCATTACCACCAATACCAATGCTATGTCACAGAATGCTCCTATTCGATACTTAATGCTTGCATAATATAACCACGACGAGCAGCGAGCAGCTCCAAACAGCTGTTGCACCAAAGAGGGGAAATCGAATTTGCGCCTAGTGATCCCAACACTTCCCCTCCTAGACGAGACTCCGCCATGACAGGCCAGTTCTAACTTACCACGCTATAACACTCACGCTGCGCCGTATGCTTGCACGCGGCGCCTCGATCCCTAATCGGCTCGTATCGAAGTTCGGATCAACTCGTTGTTGCTCTCTCTTCCTGTTAGTAACGCTTCGGGTAAGTTCCTGGACAATGGCGACTGTTGTGGCGCGCTAAATCGAACGTGTTTCTACCTCAATGTTATTACTGTCATTTATATGATGGCGTCAGTAATGAATGCAAGATATATGCGAGTACTTTTGTAACGGCTACCTTCGTCGTTGGATATCGCTCTACAAGTTGGGCGATCATTTATAACGTTTCTACAGATATTACACTCAAGACTCCTTAAAACCACCTCATCGTTCTTATTTAGCATTGGCCTGTCTAGACAGACGACATACACTTTATTAATTTAGATTTACTGGGCGCCAGTTATCGTAGAGATAACACATTAAAATTTTATTTAGCCACGGCCGCTCCCTTCCTTGAGCCAAGATCTATCATCGGAGCGTAGGGCAATAAACTTGCTCTATGAGATACTCTTTGCATTCCAACTATCCTATATATTCAACTCCCAATGAACAAGACATTTTAACTAATACTGGTTTATTTACAACAAAATTATTAACATTTGATCTGAGGTTTCGAGCTGTGTACAATATGTGCATTAATATTCCCTAATTGCGGGGCAATATTGACTGTCTTCTCGCTAGCGCTGATCTTCTGTGTTGATAATAACTCGGTCCACATACCTGGTGCCTTGTGGTTCAAAGTCCATCTCGTTGGTCTGCTTGCAGTCTAATTTGAGATCTTACGCCAACACACGTTTATTGACCTTTGAAAACATATGTTTCCTTCTTCTTGTTGTTGTTGTTGTTGTTGTTGCTGCTGCTGCTTGTTTCTGAGTTTGATCACCATGGTAAGCAAATTTGAACAAACCAGGCTAATTGAATTCACTAAGTCCCATCTTACTGAGGGACTGACAGAGTCTACGACTCACAAAGTAAATGAGTGAGTGCGTGATCGAATAAGTGAATGACAGAATAGAATCTATAGAATAGCCAGTGCTGAAGTCGCGCTGGGCTTTTATACACTCTGAATGGTCCCGATGTTTCGCGGCATAAATTTGCCCGCGACCCATCAGACCAATTATAGCAAAGCATTTCTCAGTCCTCAAGCGACGCTAAAACTTCTCCGAGCGGGAATACAGGCCCGCGTACTTCAAATATTCCACTCAGAACCCGCTATTCCTCTCGTTGCGCATATATATATTCCGCCGAAATCTTTCTCCAAGCCCTTGTCTCCAGTCAGCGTGGCTTCGTTCCAGAAATACATTTTCTTGCAATATGTTGCTTCACCGTCCGTAACTTCTTCCAACCATGCCCGTCCTGTCTTTACAATTTAACTAATAAAACAGCCCTAGACCTCTATAAAAACCCTGTTTCTTAATCTAAGCACTTGACAATATTATATATGACTATGGTAATGACGTGAATATGGTATGGCCCCTCCCTTGATATTAATGGGTGAATAAAACGATATAACTTTGATATTTCAATAATAATAATAATAATAATAATAATTTGTACCGTAATCAAGATTACGTTACAAAACGTCCCCATGGTTTCATAAAGAATGTAATGAATGATGAAATCACAAATCTTCCCTTTAAAACTTAACAGGAAATACACTGAATATACATATATGACCCTTTAAATTACATACATAATGATTATACCCTTTTCATTTTCCTTGATTGATCTGCACTCTTCTTGCAATGTTACATAAACATTCTGATTGTCCTGTGCAGTCATACAGGATTTACATGCTACATTTGTTCTTGTAGTCCCTTACAATAACAGAACGCAATATATTGCTTCTTGTTTCACGCAACACAAGTAATTTATTTCACTTCCACCAATTCCTTAGAGCCACGACACGACTCTAATTATAAACACACGGCAGTCTGCCCTTCTTGCAGCACTTGCTCTTTTCTATGATATTTCCTCAGATTGTAAATATTATATGTACCTATGACACAATTTTCCTGATCTTTCAACAAGTAGGCATTCTTTCCTATCCTCTTGGAAACGATATAAGGTCCAGTAAACAATAAAAACAACTTTGACATTTTCCCTTCCAATGCACAAGTTGGCAACGGCTTACGTAACAAAACTTCGCTACCTACTTCCAATTCGTCGTAGACCCCCTTCTGTCGGCGTTTCCTTTGGTTTCCTGACTTTACTAAGTTGTCCCTGGCCAACAGAAGATAATACTCCGTGGAGTGTCCCTCACCCGGATCTAAACCTATCATTCTTGCTATTTCGTTGGAGGGCTTCCTTCCATAACGAATTTCATATGGTGAACATCCCGTACTCTCGTGTAACACTGAGTTTAACCAGCGTTCGGCATCACCCAACCGTGAGAACCACGCGTTGTGTTTGTCGTGCACGTATGTACGGAATATTCTTCCAATGGATTGCATAGACCGTTCAACCATGTTGCCTTGTGGATATCTAATTGAAGAGTAGATAATCCGGGTACCTAGTTCCGTCAGCTTGGTAGTCCATATTTTAGACGTGAACTGGCTTCCATGATCGCTAAGTATACTGAGTGGGCATCCAAACTCAGGAATATACTTTTCTGCTATCTGCTTGACACAACACCTTCCCGTAGCTTGTCTCAAGGGATATAATTTGACAAATTTACTGAATGCGTCAATTATTACCATTATAAATTGGTATCCGTATCGAGACTTCACCAGTGGCCCATACAGATCAACACACACAAGCTCTCCCGGCTTCTTGGCTATTACCGCTTGATACTCTCCAATCAAGTGCCGATTTGAGTGCTTCGCACGTTGGCAGAGATCGCAAGTAGCAAGAATCTTCCTAATCTTCCTTCCCATAGCTTTAAAAAAGAAATGCCCTTTAATGGCATACAGAACTTTCCTGGCTCCGAAATGACCCAATTGAGCATGAAAGAACCAGATTAAATCTTCCTGTAAAGATTCTGGTACACACACTTTCCACTCACCATCTCTATCTTTCCTAGATAGCATACCTTGATATAGCCCGTACTTGAGCCTCCCTACTGATAACTCACCATCATTGCTGCTTCTCACCAAGCGGACAATGTCGCCCAATACTCTGTCTCTCTCCTGTTCAACAGACATATTTCGTAAACGTACTCTCTCATCCTCCTGCACTATACGTTTACCAACACACACTAAGATTCCTTCTTTCACTCCTATATTGATATCATACTCTTCACTATGAATGTGTCTGCTCAGGTAGTCTGCTAAATTATTATTCGTTCCACTGATATGTTTGATACTGAAATCATATTCACTCATGGCTAACGTCCAACGTGTCATCCTATTACTAGTTAACCTGCTAGATTTAATGAACGTTAGCGCCTGATGATCGGTCCAGATTTGAAAGTGCGTGCCTAGCACGTAAACCCTAAATTTACTCATTGAGTAAATAATTGCCAAGAATTCCATCTCAGTAATTGTATAGCGTTTTTCAGCCATTGACAAACCTCTACTTGCCAACGATACAATGCCTAACTGACCCTGATCATCGTATTGGCATAGGCAGCCTGCAATACCAACCTCTGATGCATCCGTGATTACTATAAACTCTCTATCATACCTAGGGTGTTTCAGCATCACTGTTCTACTGAATCCTTCTTTCAGCTTTCTGAAGGCTTCCTCGTGGACCTGTGTCCATTTCCACACACTCTTACTCTTCAATAATTCTCTAAATGGTTCTAATAACCCTGCATACTGGACAACAAAACGCCTGAAATAATTGAGAACACCAATAAATGACCTTAATTGCTTACTATTACGTGGAGACGGCATACTACTAATTTTCTCTAGCCTAGATGACTCTGGTGTAACACCATCTGCAGAAACAGTGTGTCCTAGAAAAGTTATGTGGTGTACACAAAATTCAGATTTTTCCAGTTTCAAAGTGAAACCCCCTTCCCATAATTTACGAAAAACTATACTATGTATGTGACGCAATAACTATGTCATCCACATAATTCGTAACAAACTCACTAGTCTCTGGACCTAGAGCCATAGATAAAGCTCGAATTAAGGCGGAACTGCTAGCTTTAGTCCCAAATGGTACTTTTTTGAACTGTAGGAGTCTATTCTTAAAAGCAAAGGCAGTTAAATACCTATCTGAAGCACGGAGTGGAACTTGCCAAAATGAGCTACTTAAATCTACTGTCGAGAACCACTTCCGCCCCTGAAAACGTTGAACTAATTCCTCCACTGTTTCAGTTCTCAGCTGGTCGCTTTCGATTCTGGTATTTAACATTCTGGCGTCTATGCACAGTCTCACTGAATTGTCTTTCTTGGCTACTACAACTAATGGATTTAAACAATGGCTAGCTGAAGGCTCAATTATGTCGTTTTCCAACATTAATTCTATCTGTTCTTCGACGGCTTTCATATATTTAGTTGCGACAGGATACCTAGGCCCTACGAAACTACTTGTGTCTTTAACGACAAAACTATGCTCATATAAGTGTGTTGCTCCGGGTTTTGAGCTGAAAATTTCCTTATATTTTATTAATACCTCATGTAACTGATGACCTTGCACCTCATCCAGCTTACACTGTGACAATGCATCATGGATCTTACTCTCAAGTTCAGACTCCATTGCAACCTGACACACCTTAAAAACTTTGCTCTCACTAGCATCTCCGCGGTCTACCTCATTTACTTCAGGAATCTCATCACTCAC
This sequence comes from Meconema thalassinum, assembly GCA_946902985.2. Taxonomy (NCBI): domain Eukaryota; kingdom Metazoa; phylum Arthropoda; class Insecta; order Orthoptera; family Tettigoniidae; genus Meconema; species Meconema thalassinum. The sequence continues at coordinate 89,546,526 of OX336391.1, read as the reverse complement.
AACCACGTTGCTTTCTTCCTCAAACACACACACTTTCATTTGTTTGTCAGTCTTAGACACCTTATACGTAACCTGAACTTCTTTATCCTGCCAAAATAAACATATCCTGCCAAAATGAAAATCTAATTTAACTTGATATAATGATAACCATTCCGCACCGAGAATCACCGGATATACTAAATTTGGAACTGCCAAACAGGGCTGAAATTTAACTAACTCACTAATGTTAATTGGAACTGCGACTTGCTTACATATTTTCTGAGACCTACTACCTACAGCTGTGACAATGAAAGTGGACTTAACTGGAATTATATCAACATGAATACCTTCTCTCATTACATCTTCCAAAAATCTTAAATTTATACAAGAGTTTTCGCTTCCACTGTCCAATAAAACATCAACTTCTTTACCCCACACATTAAGTTTAATTACTGGTGACATAATCTCATTCTCAACATTATCTAAATTTCCACCATTTAGGTCATAAAGCAGTTCTTCTCTGACATCTATATTAAAATCTCCTAAATACTCAACATTCCTAGGACATTGAACTGCAATCACTTCGGGCTGTCTGTTGACCTCACTGCAACCCGTTATTCGTTTAAATTAGGCCTACCTGCCCCTGGTGTAGATTGTTGTTGTTGTTGTTGACCTGTACGTCTGTCTGGCCTAGTACCTTCCCCTACTCTGTTCAAATTCTCGTTCCTCGTATTTGCTGTGCGTCCCCCATTGTCAAGTCGTCTTTCGTAATTCGCATTCCTGCCTTGTTCTCTTCCCCTCTCTCTCTCACCCTGCCCGAAATTATCTCCTCTACTTATTGGCTTGCGTTCGGTCCTACTATTTTCAAGAGAGTCAAAGTTTTCCAATAGCTTCTCGAACCCGTCAATAGTAGTAATATTCTGCATGAAGAATGCTACTTTAATTATATCAGGAAAATGCCTTAATAATGTTTTAATTACCTGTGATTCAGTCTCTAAACCTTCTAAATTCTGGCATATAAGTACATGCGCTAAGAAATACTCTGTGTACGAAACACCATCTCTCCTTTGGTACTTTCCAAAAATAATGTTACATCTTTCTCTTTCTTGCACATTTTCATTCCAGTACTTGGCTATGAACTTCTCTTTAAATTTTCTAAAACTAGTCATCTGGTATTTATACACACTGAACCATGACCTTGAATCCCTAACAAAAGATTTATTTAGCATCTCAAGTACTTGTTCCCATTGAACGATCCCCTCTTCTAAATCTTTAGCGAACTTCTTTTCTACTGTTTTTAAGAATTCCATTGGGTTATATGCCTTGCCTGTGAATACTGGCAAATCTGCCTCTTTAGTTAGAAATCTACTTAAATTTCCTATTTGTACATTACCGCTATTTGTTGCTATTTGCTTCTGACATCTCTGCAATTTCTCCTCCATTTTATCTGTTTTACTCGCTACTTGTTCACTGATACTGTTAAATTTACTGTTAACCTCTTCCCTAATTTCTTGATTATCGCTCTCTAGTTTATTTTCTAAATTACCTATTTTAGCAATATTATTATCACACTTGACCTTCATACTGTTGACTTCTCCTTCTAAGTCAACCCTAACCTTACTACATTTAATTTTCACTTCCTCGTCAATTTTATCAACTCGCTCCGACACTTGTTGCATTCTGGCATCAACCTTAAGTGACCATGATTCCTCCACCTCAGTAATCCTGCTTTCTAACTTATTGTGAAATTCTCGGCCTACTTCATTAATTTGTTTATTGAAGTTCTCTGTAGCTTCATCAAACTTCTTACGTTGTTCATCTAGCTTCTTACTATGCTCAGTGAACTTAAGATCTATTGATTTCTCTAATTGATCACTACGCACGTCAAATTTCTTACTTTGTTCCTCTAACTTCATACTCTGTTCAGCTAGCTTCTTACTCTGTTCCTCTAACTTAATACCTATGTTTCTGTTCTGTTCCTCCTGCTTCTTACTCTGTTCAGTTAGCTTCTTACTCTGTTCCTCTAACTTAATACCTATGTTTCTGTTCTGTTCCTCCTGCTTCTTACTCTGTTCTGTTATCAGCATCGTCAGGTTTCGAAGCCAGGAAGGATTCTCCCCCTCATTACTCTGGATGTTTGTAGCCCCGTCTTGTTTATTTTCCTCAGTTTCCTGATTTTCGCTTACTTTTGACATCTCATCATTGGTACCCTGCACATCTAATTTCGACATTTTAACTGATCTTATAATACTACGGTTTCTCAAATTTATGTTCCCCAAATTATCCCTGTTACTCATTACCCAAAAAACAACTCATCAAAGGAACACTCCTAATTTATAACCGTAGTTCCCTAACTTGATATATGCCTCTTTATTGAAAAACTCGGAATGAATGCAAAGAGTACTCGTTTATATCGTACATGAAAACAACTTTAAACTTTAACATACTTGAAATAAACTGGATTTATACATAATATCCATTCACTTCAGTACGATATTTCGTAGCCCCACATTGGTTGTGCCATTTGTAACGGCTACCTTCGTCGTTGGATATCGCTCTACAAGTTGGGCGATCATTTATAACGTTTCTACAGATATTACACTCAAGACTCCTTAAAACCAGGGGACCAAGTACTCCCTATACGAACAATGTTAATTTAGTAAAACTTGGGGGAGCTCATCTTCCAAAGTATTGCAGATAGAGCAGTGAAATTTGATATTGTTGTAACAGTTGCCTTTATCTCTGTGTTAAATGCATTTTAAACAAAATTAGTTCATCCATTTTATTTTATATTTTACTTTTTTCATGTAAGTAAAAAAAACTAATTTTTTTCTTGCACATGAATTTTTTATGAGCAAAGTATGAATTAGTTTATAATGAATTTGTGTTTAACATGGAGATCAGTGTTAGTTTCAAAAGTGGTATTAGTTTTACCCTTGTATCTTTCGTAGTTTCCAAGATGAGCACCCCACACCAAAAAAAAAAAAAAAATGTTTCCAGATATTTAACTTCAAAGTTAAGTTAGAAAAGAACATGTGCTTTTTGTGGTTTAGAACTTTCCAGCTCCATACTCTGGATCATCCATATCTTCCTTCCTCCGTTTGGCTCCTCTCCTTTTCTTTCTTGCTAATTTGGTCATCTGTTGTGCCTGTCGATCAGCATTTTTCACACGCACGTCATCCATTTTCTGAAGCTGATGTATGGTGTTTAGGCCTGGTTCAATCCCTAGGTGGGCAAGCACTTGTGCTTTTCCAATGTTTCCCATGTTGAAGCACAGAACACTTTCCAGCACCCCAATTTTAAGGGTATCATACCCAACAAACACATTCTTGGGTATTATAGTCCATATAATGTTGTTAAACGACTCATTCGGGTTCTGGGTTTTGCCATGTAAGCATTTTCTTAGCAGGTCTGGTTGAGCCAAATCCCGATATATGGGTTTTATGGCATGTAAAATAGGTTCAGGAAGGCCATGGTGCTTGTAGTTTGCCCTTTCAGAAGAATTATACTTACACCATGAATCTGTTGGGCAGAGTCCATGTTGAGGTTGATTGTCTGTCGAGAGCTTATGAAAATATGTGCACCACACTGCTTTTCTCATCTTTTCCAAGTCATGCACATTTTCTCTTATTGATACTCCCTTTCACAATAATCACATTTTATACATATGACAATAGCAAGGCCCATTCGATTGTCAGTGTTTTCATGCACAGATATGCAATCCACATGATTACAATACTTACACTCTACAAATTGTCTCAAAGCTTCAGACAGCAGTTCAATATCTACAAACTGAAAACCTGTGGTCACTTTATTTACATCTGTATTAATGTTGCCAAATTTATTAAACATAGATCTTGAAGAAGAAACTTTCCTCCTTGATGCACTTGTAGGACTATCTGTACAGTCAGAGTGGACCCACTGTTGCTTGTAGGCCTAACCTCACTTTCAATATTATTTCCTTCACTGTTTCTTACACTTCCACTACCTGCACCACTACATTTATTACTCCTTAAAGATGTATTCTTGTTCTTATACTGATTTCCATGAGTTTTTCTTCGGCCAAATTTCTTAACATTACCCATTTTTCTCCGGCAAACAAGATAATATGGTTTGTATAAAAAAAAATAACTCCCTGTGTTATGAATCAAAATAAACCAACTCCCTGTGTAAAAACAAAAGAAGGTGACATAAAGACAGTAGGACCAACTTCAGCTACGTTAATTCCTCTTTAAAACGAGGGTACGCACATCAATCTGACACAAAAAGTAACGGAATAGAAGTTGATAAAGTGAACTTCATATGAAAAGGGGCGTCACCAAGGTTATAAGCATGCACTAATTGTTAAAAATGAGACATTTCCAGATGGATTTAGGATATGAAACTCTAGAATTACATTTATTAGACATCCCTCAGCATGAAAGTGAAAAAAAAATTAAAAATTAAAAATTCATCCCATTTAAGGGTACTTGGTTCCCTTAAAACCACCTCATCGTTCTTATTTAGCATTGGCCTGTCTAGACAGACGACATACACTTTATTAATTTAGATTTACTGGGCGCCAGTTATCGTAGAGATAACACATTAAAATTTTATTTAGCCACGGCCGCTCCCTTCCTTGAGCCAAGATCTATCATCGGAGCGTAGGGCAATAAACTTGCTCTATGAGATACTCTTTGCATTCCAACTATCCTATATATTCAACTCCCAATGAACAAGACATTTTAACTAATACTGGTTTATTTACAACAAAATTATTAACATTTGATCTGAGGTTTCGAGCTGTGTACAATATGTGCATTAATATTCCCTAATTGCGGGGCAATATTGACTGTCTTCTCGCTAGCGCTGATCTTCTGTGTTGATAATAACTCGGTCCACATACCTGGTGCCTTGTGGTTCAAAGTCCATCTCGTTGGTCTGCTTGCAGTCTAATTTGAGATCTTACGCCAACACACGTTTATTGACCTTTGAAAACATATGTTTCCTTCTTCTTGTTGTTGTTGTTGTTGTTGTTGCTGCTGCTGCTTGTTTCTGAGTTTGATCACCATGGTAAGCAAATTTGAACAAACCAGGCTAATTGAATTCACTAAGTCCCATCTTACTGAGGGACTGACAGAGTCTACGACTCACAAAGTAAATGAGTGAGTGCGTGATCGAATAAGTGAATGACAGAATAGAATCTATAGAATAGCCAGTGCTGAAGTCGCGTTGGGCTTTTATACACTCTGAATGGTCCCGATGTTTCGCGGCATAAATTTGCCCGCGACCCATCAGACCAATTATAGCAAAGCATTTCTCAGTCCTCAAGCGACGCTAAAACTTCTCCGAGCGGGAATACAGGCCCGCGTACTTCAAATATTCCACTCAGAACCCGCTATTCCTCTCGTTGCGCATATATATATTCCGCCGAAATCTTTCTCCAAGCCCTTGTCTCCAGTCAGCGTGGCTTCGTTCCAGAAATACATTTTCTTGCAATATGTTGCTTCACCGTCCGTAACTTCTTCCAACCATGCCCGTCCTGTCTTTACAATTTAACTAATAAAACAGCCCTAGACCTCTATAAAAACCCTGTTTCTTAATCTAAGCACTTGACAATATTATATATGACTATGGTAATGACGTGAATATGGTATGGCCCCTCCCTTGATATTAATGGGTGAATAAAACGATATAACTTTGATATTTCAATAATAATAATAATAATAATAATAATAATAATAATAATTTGTACCGTAATCAAGATTACGTTACACTTTTTTCCCCTGAAATTTCAAATAAAAAAATGGGGTGCGAGATATACGCGGGGGTGAGATATACGCGAGCAAATACGGAAATCTTAAATTGAAATCCAGCGGATCCCACTACCAAGAGCCATACACTTGGTCACAGCATTTTATCAGGTGCCATCCTACCAGCACGTGATAGTGGCTCATGGTAATCTATATAAATGGAAAACTATCGAAGTTTATTAGCCACTGTACGACTCGTCTATGAGGGAACCCTCACATTCTAGAGACGCACAGTGTTGCGACGTCAAGTAAGCATCGCTCTTATAATTATTATAGCAGCGGACAGGGACTCGCAAGAGGCTGGGCTCAACTGCTAATTATAAAACTCACATTATGAAGTCAGAATGGAAATGCATATTAGAATTTTAGTTTAGAAATTCCTTCGAAAAGAATTTTAGTTGTCTTTTTACAAATAGGGGCTAGTTGGTCACACCCCCTGGGTTATTGTAGTGCAACTAAGTATCATTTGAGTGTTAACGTGGTATTGAATTGGAATGACTGAGGTGCGTTGAGTGCCCGTGCAAGTCTTTAAAAGTTGAATGTTCAAGCAAAGAATTGCACACTGGAAATGAATGAATATTTTGTCATACGCATTTAGAAACTTGTAATGAAGCCTCCGTGGCTTAGGCGGCAGCACGCCGGCCTCTCACCGCTGGGTCCGTGGTTCAAATCCCGGTCACTCCATGTGAGATCTGTGCTGGACAAAACGGAGGCAGACAGGTTTTTCTCCGGGTACTCCGGTTTTCCCTGTCAAAATTTCATTCCAGCAACACTCTCCACTATCATTTCATTTCATCTGTCATTCATTTAATCAATGCCCCAGAGGAGTGCGACAGGCCTCGACAGCCGGCACAGTTCATATCCTCGCCGCTAGATCGGGGCTTCATTCATTCCATTCCTGACCCGGTCGGAGACTGGAAGCAGGCTGTGGATTTTCATTTTCAAATGAATGAATAAGTCAGTGAGGAATAGAACAACAGCTGTGAGCCACCATTATCATAGTTATGGATGTGAAACAGAGATTGGGATGAGAGGCAACAAAAGCCCTGTTGTTTGCCGATGATAAACTGATATGGGGTGTGGACGAAAAGGAAGTGCAAAAGCAAGTAGAGGTTTGGAATCAAGAAATAGAGAAATTTGGTATAAAAGAAAGCACAAAGAAAAGCAAGACAATGGTAATGTCAAGAGGAACAATAAAACTAAATGGGGAAAGACTAGAAGTGGTTAAGAGTTTCAAGTATCTGGGAAGTGTGATCGCAGAGGATGGAAGGATAAAGGAGGAAATTGGAAGAAGAATACAAAATGCAAGCAATTTTTTATCAGAGTGTGAGGGGTATTATTTGGAATTGAGACGTCCCTAAGAAATGTAAAGGGTACTATATTCAACCTACTACGGGCCTATTGCAGCTGGAACATGGAGAGAGGAGAGTAGAATACAAGCAGCGGAGATGAGATTTATAAGAGGCATAGATGGGACCATCATAGTAGATGGCACCCCAATACCAAAGACTTCACATCTCCGATACCTTGGCTCCGTTGTGAGACCTGATGGTGACACAGTCTCAGATGCCCGTGCAAGAGTAAATGCTGCATGGATGAAGTGGCACCAGGTCACAGGCGTTCTCTGTGACCGCAAGATCCCTTTGCGCCTCAAAAGTAAGATCTATCAATCAGTCATCCGCCCTGTTGCTTTGTATGGAGCTGAATGCTGGCCTAATACAAAGAAACATGAACAAGCCTTGCACTCAATGGAGATGCGGATGCTACGATGGTCCTTGGGAATTACAGGGCTGGATCATATTAAGAACAAAGACGTCCACAATACTCTTGGAATTACCCCTATTCCAGCCAAAATGAGGGAGACTCGGTTGCGTTGGTACGGGCACGTAGCCAGGGCAAATACAGAGTCCATTGTAAGCAAGTCACTTGCTCTCGAGCCTGATAGACAAAGACCTCCAGGACGACCAAAAAGGCGTTGGATGGATACCCTACACGACGATATGCGCATCGTAGGTCTTCGTCCTATCGATGCAGCAAACCGCAACAAATGGAGAGCGAGGTGCAGACTGGCGGACCCCAAAAAATAATTGGGAACAACGCCAGGAAGAAGAAGAAGATGGAAGACCAGGAGAAGAGATAAAAAAAGGGACAGGAATCTTGAAGCTGCAGGACAGGATACAAACAACAAAGTTAAAGTAGTGTGGTCACATGATGAGGATGGAAGAGGAGAGAATACCAAAGAAAGCCTTTTCCGAAAAGATGATAGGGAAGAGACCATGAGGAAGACCCCAAAAGAGATGGACGGATACAGTCTGGGAGTGCATAGAGAAGAGGGGAAGAAAACCTGAAGATGTACTTAAAAAAAAGGAAACGAGTGGTGGAGAGACATGCAACGATGGAGGGCTTTAGGGCAAAGTTGCGAGCTTTGTCTTCAGGAGGTCTTTTATCCCCTACAAAGCTTTTGAATAAATGTGACCAGGGCTATAATCCGACCCATGGGTTTCTCCATTCACTGAGCTTTGTAGACCTTGGGGGGACTAGCAGTTTGCTTCTCACCTCGGCAGGTTTACCTGTCAATGCACGTGAGGTGGGATTGAGCTGAAAGCTGTACACCATTCAGGCAAGAGCTTTGGAGCCATTTTTCATTGTTGCCATATTAACAATTAATTAACTCGAGTGATTGGAACGGTTTTTGTGTTGACCGACTGGTAGCTATAATATTAACTGAGTTAAGAGTCAGAGGAACTGATACAGCTATGGTCTGCTATGAATCACCGATAGACATGTGGCTCTGATAAATTTAGGGACAACATGATTAACTTTTAACCAGAACTTCTATTATTTGAAATGGTATGCCCAATACATATACTGTACTGTACATGAAATCTCCCGTAAAACTGGACTCGAGATTTTCTATGAAAAAAGATACAGTCAGTCTGAGAGACTAGACTTTATATCATTTCAAATGACGCATGCTACAAATGCTATGTTAGAAAGGCTCAGGAGGGCGGACTCTTTCAACAGACTCCATTACAGCATGAGATTTAGCTTTAGTAGATATAATAGCACTATTACTGTCAACAGACTCCATTATTAATACACTTTACTACCCTGCACAAATATTAAACTGTAAATAAGCGAGCTTAACGAACGAACCCGCAAGTACAGAGATAGGAAGAATCACAAGAGCGCTTCATGATCAACAAGTTGCAAGTCATTCAGTATCACGCAGCTAGCGCAGGGAACGGGGAGCAGGAGGTGCACTCTGCTGCATGACGCCATACACGCCATAACGTTTGACCCAAGCATAACGACGAAGTCGACAAAATCATTTGAAATGATAGAACTAAGTATATCGACTGGAAAACTCACATTGCAGACACAGCTTGGAAGTACGGTACTTGGGAGAAACCCACGGGACTGAACACAATCTCCAATGCAGGAAGAATAATTATTCAAACTGACATGGAATCATTACAACAAAAGAGTAGTGTCTCATAATGCAAAACTACGACACTACAACGCGGTTGTTATGTGACAGAAACAACATTAATTGGAGGGATGGCAAGAATTCATTACTTCGAGAAACAAGAACGGAAAATTCTTAGAAAGATACACGGCGCTGTTCTCCGAGGCAGAACTTGGATCAGACGAGCTACAAAGGAGCTTTACGGAAACACAGAGACAACACGCCTACAGTTCTATGGACACCTGTGGAGGATGGATGAGAACAGACTCACTAGGAACATTTCAACATCATTAATTAAAGACCAGTTGGATGACAGAAACACAGGAGGACCTGAAACGATTCAAAATCTCTGAAGACGATATTAAGGACAGAAATCAATTCAGAAATAAAATCAGAAACAAGAATTTGAACAAGTCTCAAGAAAACTAACAAAAGGGATAAAATGGACAGAGGAAAGGAAGAAGAAACACAGTGAATTAATGAAGAGGTTTTGGGAAGAGAAGAGGAAAAGGAAGTGAAGCTGTGATTGGCTCAAGTTCGCACGCTCTCCCTAAGGGGAAAAATCGATGATGATGATAATAATAATATAAGACTTTCTGGCACAATTTGTCATTTGTACAGTGCATTAGCTAAGGCTGGTATTACACTATCAAATAAATTTTATGAATTTAAATAAGAGTTATCCAAAGCAATCATCACACTACTAAACTGTAGTGGTTGCATAAAGGTTGGTTGGTTCCTTAGTTTAGGGGCTGCGACAACGCGGTCATGTAGCCCCGTGTACTTTGGGTTGCATAAAGTAAACGGTTATGGGTTAACCCGTGGATCGCTTACGTGACAACACAGGAGCTTATAAAATGTTGGTGAACGAGCTGTAACACGAGGACTTGAAACGCAAGCTTATTAATAATCAGGATAAAACGAATGATTATGACGTTCCAAACTCCCAGTCTCCGAGCCGCATTCTATCCCTGGCCTCCTTGGACTAGAGTCCACTTTGGTAAGACATGTGTCACCCTAACAGTAAAACTAACTTGTAATACCACAAGTGAAAATGACGAATTATATTACAAATACTATAACTAAAGCCCCGATGTTCAGGCATTAATACGATGGATCGTATTAAAACCTTTCCTAAAGAGCTTTTTCTGGTTTGTTGTCTTTCTTCAAAATGTAACATTTCAGCAAAGAATTTCATTCACTTAGAAATAAATTTGAATTAAAAGTATTTTAGGATCATTATTTCGAAGATCTTATAAATTATTATTTCATGTCTAAATAAAACAACAACATTCGATTCCAGGAAAACAACATTTAACAGTATTTGCTCTTTCCTCAACATTCTATTATTTGAAAGAAAAATGCAAGGGACTCCATCAAACATGAACCTTCGCTTCGGGTTACAGTAATTCAGGCATTATTAATGTGAATTCATTACTCCTAGATCTTTTTATTTTCAAATTTTATGAAATTGTAGGGTACTACATTACTTTTTGTGTAACGGGTAAACAAGAATACAATTTTACTACATGGGACTTCTTTTCTACACCGTACCTGCACTAAACTGCTCAAATAGAGTTGCAGCGTATCCTGTTAATGCCTAAAATTCCGGGCTCTCATTATAACATAAAATACACTATTCTTCACGTCTTTATATCGTGAACTGTGCATCCGTTATGTACAGCACTTATAGCCTCTGCACTACAGTCCTTATTCCATGCAATCCACACTCTGATGAGCATCTTTGGTGTTGTAATAATCCAGCTGTTACGATCTTCCATTTAGGTTAGGATATTTTATAAGCTCTTACCTTTTATAAAAGATTTCCCCATTACTTTATGAAAGATATTTTATCAAAGATCTTTGCCAAAATTCTGTGATAGTGTAATACTGGCCCAACAAAAGTACAGTACTAAATAAGTGTTACTCAGAGCACATTTCCAAATGTTCTGCAACAATTTAACTTACAGCATCTGTAAATAGTACTTATAATCTCTCTTTCCAATATAAAAGGATTAGAATTCCTGGACATTGAAAAGGCCTATGATAGTGTGTGTAGAGAGAAGGTTTGGGAAGCAATGGAAAACATGGGAGTGGAAAAAGGGACTGTAGGCAGAGTGAAGGAGATGTATTGTGGAAGTGTGAGTTGTATGAAAGTTGGAGGGGAAAGAACAGACTGGTTCAGACAAATGAGTGGCCTGAAACAGGGTAGTGCGCTGTCACCCCTTCTCTTTATTGTGGTTATGGACGAGGTAATGACACGAGTAGCAGGAAAGATAGGAGAAGATAAGATGAAAGCAATGGTGTTTGCAGATGATCTCGTGGTCTGGGGAAACAAGGAGGAGGAAATTCAGGAGCAACTGAAGGCTTGGGAAGAAACAGTGGGAGAGTACAGATGGAAGTTCAACATCAGTAAATGTGAGATCCTGTTAACGACCAGAAAAAAGGACAGACCAATGAGTGGGATAACACTAGGAGGTGGACAGCTGAAGAAGGTGGAAAGTCTCAAGTACTTGGGAAGTATAGTGGAGGAAAATGGGAGAAATGACAAAGAGATTACGGAACGTGGCAGACAGGCAGAAGCATTTCTGAGATGCATTAGAAGCTTAGTGTGGAATAAACATGTCCCACAAAAAAGCAAGAAAGTGTTATACAGAAGTTACTATATCCCGATACTGACCTATGCATCAGAAACGTGGATAATGAAGGAAAGGGACGCAGAATACAGGCAAGTGAAATGAAGTTCCTACGAAGTAGGATCGGAACAACAAGAAGAGACAGGGTCAGGAATGAAAAGGTCAGGGAAATAGTGAAAGAGGAGCCCTTGCAAGGTAGGATTGAGACATCAAGACTGAGGTAGTAAGGACACTTAAAGAGAATGGAAGAGAAGAAGATTCCCAAGAGGATACATGCGATGCAGATGCAGAAGAAACGACCAAGGGGAAGACCAAGAGATAGATGGCTGAAATGACTGGAGGAATGTGTCAAGAAGAGAGGCGAGGACTGGACCAGAGTGACAGCGGAGAGGTGGTGGGAAGAAAGGACTAAGTGGCGAGGTTTATGTTCCAAACAGACCCAGCCTGAGGCTGGAAACTGTACAAGATGATGATGATGATTAACTACCGTATTTAGATTGAACAGCTCGGCTGTTATTCTAAAATTGTTCTGATTGTAAAGCTTTTGGAAATTTGGTTGTGTAGCTTGTGACATGTTCTCAGTCCCATGCCTGTACTAATCGAGGGAATGAAAGTCTTATATTGTTTGTCACATTATTGACGTATTTTCTTTTCTATTATGTGAGTTTAACTTTGAGAGAGAGGGTAGAGAAAATGAGACAACGTTGGTATGGACATGTTAAGAGGATGAGTGGGCAAAGGTTACCAAAAATAATGGAAGAACTTAAGATCGATGGAAGAAGACCTCGAGCGCGTCCAAGAATGCGCTGGAGTACAGGAGTGAGAGTTGTATAGAGAGAAAAGGAGTTAACTGGCATCAAGTGGAGGAAGAAAAGTGGTGGGAAGATAGAATGCGCTGGAGTGAGAGTTGTATAGAGAGAAGAGGAGTTAACTGGCATCATGTGGAGGAAGAAAAGTGGTGGGAAGATAGAATAAAATGGAGAGGCCTTGTAAACACCCAGACCCGGCAATAGCTGGAGCGGGATTTGGATATGTATGTAAGTTTCTTTACAAGATTGGTAGCTTCTCCTAGTAGCAGCACTGCTTCAAAATTAAAACATATGGTACTTTGGGCATTTTATTAAAAGTGTGACCTTATGCTTACATTTTGCTGAGAAGGAGCAGGGACAGCACTGGTTGCATCACTGCTTTCTGCTTGCTGCTGTTGTTGTTGCTGTTGGTTTGCAACCACCACTGCCGCCAGAGCTTCCTCGGCCGCCTGTTTGCGAGCTTCCAGTAGCAGTTTCTCCATCTTGGCGCGCTCCGTGGCGACCAACTCGCAGGCCTTGCTCTCCGCGGCCGCCACGGCCCGTTGCAACTCCGCCACAGCCTGTCTCTTGACCTCGTTCACTGCCTCCTCTGAACACACATACAACATCTGGTTTGGAATAAACAAGTTCCCGAAAAAGCAAAACTCCTCACGTATAAGACCCATTGTCACGTATGGAGCAGAAACGTGGACAATGACAGAAAGGGACTGGAGCAGACGGCAAGCAGGTGAAATGGGGTTTCTCAGAGCAGTTAAAAGGAAAACAAGATTGGACAGAATAAGAAATGTAGAAATTAGAAAAGAACTAAATCAGGCAAGTATGAGAGAGGGGGTGGAGAAAAAGACACTACGCTGGTATGGACATGTTAAGAGGATGAGTGGGCAAAGGTTACCAAAATAATGGAAGAACTTAAGATTGATGGAAGAAGACCCCGAGGGCGTCCAAGAATGCGCTGGAGTGAGAGTTGTATAGAGAGAAGAGGAGTTAACTGGCATCAAGTGGTGGGAAGATAGAATAAGATGGAGAGGCCTCGTAACACCCAGACTCAGCAATAGCTGGAATGGGATATGTACCTGTATGTATTTTCAGACAAAACCTGTAGAGATAAAAGTGTCTGAAACCAAGTACATACCTGCCCTCCTCTTGACCTCGGCTACGCGATCCTCAGTCACTCGGATGGTTTGCGCCATTATCTCCCCCGCCGTCCGCTTGATGTCTCGCGCCTCGCTGGCGTCCCCCGCGGTGGATCTCCGCAACCATTCTGTGCCTGGACCCGAACCGTTCTCGGTGGCGCTTCCCGAGCTGCGGTGCTGAAGAATAGCGAGCGCTCGCTTCGTCTTCTCCACCATGCTCAGGATACAGTTCAGCATCTGAAATAGCAGGAGCAGACTCTCCATATTCCAATAGAGCGAGAGGGCAAGACTGAGAGCAGCCAGAGCTTTGAAGCTCTTATTCCCTTTACAGTCGATCAACACAATATAATCCCAATTGCTGGGACATGAGAAAAAACAACCTGAAAAAAATTACATATGGTTTATATAGAGTGATTCTTTTGCTGGAGTGGGACGGGCAACCGGCTGCCGTGTGCGCAAGTCTTCCGCCAGCCAACCGAACTCGCACCGTGGATAGCGCGCAGGTGGAAACCGTAACAAAGTACATTAATTAATGGTAAATTCACCAGCAAATCATGACTAAAGAACTTACCTTTTCACAGAAGATGCTGAAAATGTCCTCCTTCAACTGACAGACAGTGTAAATAAATGAGCGTTTACACGTTGTAATTCCCTTCCATTGTGTGGGTTATCTGCTGCCGTATATTGTTCTCCAGCTCCAGTAGAGTGCGGATATTTGACCTGTACACTTTGAATGTTAAATTAACCCACAATTGAACAACAAAAGGGCTTAGGTCCGTGCTTCGATTAATTGCAGTAAACACGCAGGGGAGGGGGTGCAGGAGTAGGGACATAATGTAACGATGTCTGTCTGTCAGCTGAAGGAGAACATTTTTATTATCTTCTGTGAAAAGATAAGCTCTAACCTTTAACTGGTGACGTAATGTCATCCAGATTCCCAAGAAATAAAAGAATATCTGTGCTTCTTTAATTAAATCTTGCAGCTGTTGTTTATGTTACCTTCTTATCTGTGCGCTGACACTACACACCCTCGTTGATGAAAGTTTAGTGACTTAATGGACTTTAATGACCCTGGTTAGCTCGCCTCCGCCTCGCGCAACCCCGTGGCCCGAGCTCGGTTGGCTGGCGGAAGGTGCGCGCGCCCGGCAGCCGGCCACCGGTCCCGCTCCAGCAAAATAATCTCACTGTATAATCCGTACCACACAGGGTGGTTAATAAAATATCTATTTTCAATTTCCCGGGTATAGAATAGATATGGGCCTAGTTCGGGAAGTCAAGTCGTGCACATTCTGTATTGATGTTAGAGTATACTTCGCTTGCTTCATATTACATTGCTTTTAAATAAATTTCATGATCCATTATGTACAAGTATATTTATTTAATATTACTAGCCGACCCCGTGATGTTGGGGTAGCGCGCCTGCCTCTCACCCGGACGCCCCGGGTTCGATACCCGACTCCGTCAGGGATTTTAGAAACTGAATGAGGGCTGGAACGGGGTACACTCAGCCTCGTGAGGACAATTGAGTAGCTGTCTGACAGTGAGGCAGCGCCCCGATCACAAAAATCAAGATTAACGGCTGAGGGGACCCGATTCGATAATCACGTGTCACCCCAATATCTGTAGGCCAAATGGCTGGGCAGCGGTCGCTTGGTAGGCCCTTCATGGGTTATTATTATTAAATTGATTTTGGCCTATTGTATCATATAAATATCTCTTCCGTTTCATATTTCTTTGTTGCCAATATTCCTTCAATTTCTTGTGTGCAGCTTCTTCCTCTTTATCTTCTTCTTGATGATAATGATAATAATTGATGTTTCAAGGGGCCTAACATCGATGTTACAGGCGCTATTATTATTATTATTATTATTATTATTATTATTATTATTATTATTATTATCATCATCATTATTATTGTTAGTAGTATTGCAGAAAGTTGACAGAAGGATAATCGGAACAATCTATATATATAAAAATCAATGTAACGTGATAGTTTGTCTGTGGGTGGGTATGTATGTCTCCTATGCGTTCATATACCATTCGTCCGATTGCGATGAAACTTGGGTGAGATGTTGAGTACACTCCAAGGAAGGTTTCTGACTTAGTAAATCCATTTTACAATAGGTAGCGCACGCGTAGATTCAACAAATGAGCGACGATGCGCGAAGCATTTCAACAAAGTCCCGTATGTGTTCATAACCATTCGTCCAATAGCGATGAAACTTGGGTGGGATGTGTTCACTTACGTGAAGGTTTCAAAATTAGTGAATACATTTCACAGTAGATAGCGCACAAGTAGATTCAACAAATGAGCGACGACACGCAATGCGTTTCAACAAAGTCCCGTATGCATTCATATACCATTCGTCCGATAGCTATGAAACTTGCGTAAAATGTTGTGTACACTGCAGGGAAATTTTCTGGCTTAGTACATCCACTTTACAATAGGCAGCGCACGAGTAGATTCAATAAATGAGCTACGACGTGCGAAGCATTTCAACAAAGTCACGTTTGCGTTCATTTCAACAAAGTCCCATATAATTTCATATACCATTCATCCGATAGCGATGAAACTTGGGTGAGATGTTGTGTACACTCCAGGGAAGGTTTCTGGCTTAGTACACACATTTTACAATAGGTAGCACACCAGTAGATTCAACAAATGAGCGATGACACGCGAAGCGTTTCAACTAAGTTCCGTATAAAGTCATATACCATTCGTCTGATAGTGATAAATGTTTAGTGAATTGTTGTGTACACTCCAGGAAAGGTTTCTGGCTAAGTAAATCCATTTTACAATACGAAGCGCACGTTTATGTTCAACAAATGAGTGACTACGCGCGAAGCGTTTCGACAACGTCCCGTATACGTTCACATACCATTCATCCGATTGCGATGAAACTTGGGTGAGATGTTGTATACACTCCAGGGAAGGTTTCTGGCTGAGTACATCCATATTACAATATGTAGCGCAAGAGTAGAATCAACAAATGAGCGACGACACGCGAAGCGTTTCAACCAAGTCCCGTATGCATACATGTACCATTCGTCCGTAGCTATGAAACTTGGGTGAGATGTTGTGTACACGTCATGGAAAATTTCTGGCTTAGTAAATCCCCTATACAATATGCAGCGCACAAGTTGATTCAACAAATGAGGGACGACGCGCGAAGCGTTTCAACAAAGTCCCGTATAAGGTCATATACCATTCTGCCGTTAGCGGTGAAACTTGAGTGAAATATGGTGGACACTCCAAGGAAGGTTTCTCGCTTAGTAAATACATTTCACAATAGGTAGCACACGAGTAGATTCGACAAATGAATGACGACACGCGGAGCGTTTCAATACAGTCCCCTATGTCTTCATATCCCATTAGTCCGATAGCGATGAAACTTGGGTGAGATGTTGTGGACACTTACGTGACGGTTTCTAACTTAGAAAATACATTTTACAGTAGGTAGCGCACGAGTAGATTCAACAAATGAGTGACGGAGCGCGAATCGTTTAAACAAAATCAGGTATGCGTTCATATACTATTCATCCGATTGCGATGAAACATTGATCAGTTATTGTGTACCCGCCAGGGAAGGGGACTTAGTAAATCCATTTCACAATAAGTAGCGCAAGAGTAGATGCAACAAATGGGTGACGACGCGCGAAGCGTTTCAACAAAATCCCCTATTGCATTCATATAACATTCTTCGATTGCGATGAAACCTTGATGAGTTATTGTGTACACGCCAGGGAAGGGCTTCGACTTAGTAATACATTTCTCAATAGGTAGTGCACGAGTAGATTCAACAAATGAGTGACAGCGCACGAATCGTTTAAACAAAAACCCCTATACGTGCATATACCATTCATCCGATTGCGATGAATCATTGATGAGTTATTGTGTACACGCCAGGGAAGGGTTTCGACTTAGTAAATCCATTTCACAATAGGTAGCGTACGAGTAGATTCAACAAATGAGTGACAGCGATGAAACTTTTGAAAGTTGTTGTGCACGCTCCCACGAATGGTTCTAAATTAGAAAATCCATTTTACGATAGCTTAGAGGCAGTTAACATGTTGTGTATCCAAAAGCACTTCAAGAAACAGAATTTCAACGCCAACACTTTCTTTGATTGGCATTGCAACGCATGCCGGGTACAGCTTGTCATTAATAAAAAGAACACTAGGTAGATGGACAGTGGAGATTTTTGCCTAATGCAGTTGTCTACCGGGAAAGTGATTCAATAATAGACACGACGAGAAAAAGGAGAATTGCCTTTTCCTGTCATTTATCGAGATTACATGGCAATAGACTAATCAACTATTTAACTACTTTTGGTAAAGTGAAACAAAAAACAAGAAGTTCCGTGACGAACTAATGAGCCTACTTTTCTTAAAATTAAGATTCATGCCAATGATTAATCTACAGTATATGGACCTATCTAGAATAATGACGAAATTAAGTTGGTAATATAGAAATGTCTAATTAGTTCGAAATATACCTGGTATAATGTAGCCTAATAGAGCACTACAGTTGGCAGCCCTGATGACTGAATATATTCTTAGTTCCATCTCTTAAGGTACAGAAAACAAAATTTGGTTGATGTCCAATGGACGTTACGTGCAGTTAGACATTGTATCTATCAGCACGTGTAAAATCATGTTGGCAACAATGTCATGCGCGTGCTGGTCAGACATAATCTGAAATATTATGATATATTGTTGTCCCAATTTTGGATGAAATCCATTTGTTAGTATAGAAGTTACATGTATTTTAAAACTGGTTCTATCAGCAGGCCTAGAATCATGTTGGTAGAACTGACATATATACACAACCCTTCAGAATAGCAGTGTTTTATGCAAGAATCTTGATCAAGGGGTCGCGCTCAGTTCATAGTGTGATGTTTACGTCCGCCAAACAACATGCTTTACTGAGGCAAGGGTCATAGGATAAAAACTGTAATTAAGAAAGTAAGGAGACAAGACGTAAGATAATAACAAGATTTAATAACTAATTGTGCATAAAAGAAAATAAACAAACAATAATAAAAAAATATCCTCCCTGAATTTTTCCCTGACAGGAATATCTAACACTTTGAGGAGTCAGATGGATCTCCCCCTTTATAATAAAATTGTGGATCCTAGTTCCACTACCTTGCATTTGAGTTTTATGTGCGCGTGATGACTAACTACGAGAAAATGAGTACTTGGATGACCGTTCGTTTACAACGGGTTAACAGCCACGGTGCTCACGAACAATCATCACGTAAATCAACGTTTATGGATATGGGCATGACATTAATAAAAACCCTTAAAAACTCTAATGACTGACACACACACTACAAATCTATTATTTACAGGAATCTCTCTGAGATCCTCATTAGCGCGAAGACGCACTTAACAACATGAGCTACCAACTGGCCAATTGCTCAATACACACCAGGAAAGACAGCATTGCACGTGACTCACGGGTCACTGAAATGAAAATAAACCTGGAATAAACCAACAACAACAAAAACCTGACCGGCTAAGATTACTTTATATGAACGAAACTGCATGTTAAGGTAACGCTTCGGAGATTATCGTGATTCGTAGGCAACTCCCATTTATTTCAACAATTCTTTTACCATTGATCAGTTCTTATCTGAAATTCAAGTAATTAGGGAGCCAACGAGCACTCCTCACTAATGACCATGCTTTGCACGTTCAGACAGCCTTGTGAAACATCTCCCCCCTTTCCTCAAATACTTGTCGTGTCCCAGTCCAGTGTATATAAATAGCCGACCAGCTGTTCCGTTACCTCACGGAATCAACAGCAACAAAAATCTCATCCAACTCAACATATGGTCAGACATAATCACATATCCACAATTGCCCTCGCAAGGATACAATATGGACCGGGTACCAAGGTGACAGAAATCAGTCTCAGCTGAAATTCCCGCTTGTAATACCACAAAAAATACACACATACACACATCTGGGACCGACATGACGCTTTTCACACAGGTCTGCTGAATAGGTGCTCACAAACATTAAACACAATATTTAAAACCTACGATAGAGCTGATTACTCTTCGTCACAAATTACATTGCTCCAATCGGCAATAGTCACACTGAATCTGATCAATAATAAATCTTAAACAATTTTAATTACCCTCCAATCTACTGTATAATTACATTAATTCAGTCCTACTTCTGAAACACAACAGATCTCCGAGAGACGTTTTTAACCGCATTGCGTAACATATGCAAACACGGCCGTTCACATAGCTGCGTTAGTTAACACAATACAAAAACAAGAACCTTCCACTAACTACATTCGTGCGAGCTGCTTCCATACAAAAGTGTGTCAGACCAAAACTAAGGATACTACGTTAATCACACAAGCAATGTATTTACAAAAATATGTCCCATAAACCATAAGTTAATTTATCAAATAATAAAGAATATTATTTTGTACTCATCTCTCTTGTAGTCACCCGTCAAAGAACGTCTGCTGCCATTTCCCAACTGAATGGTTCTATCTCATCTCAGCCATCTGGACGGAGTGTTGAGAATTCCAAACTTCCTCTGTAGTCGTCGGTGTCATCACTGGCGCTGCTTCAAAAATTAGATTATTATACACTTGATATCTGACTACTAAATTCGCTGTTCAGGTACTACTTTCCCTGTCACAGTTCGTTGGCGAATTATCGACGATACTGCCCCTACAATATAGTACTGTGACTATCTATCACTGAATTTAACACTTTACAATAATTTCTGTGTCCAAGACACACAAAATAATAACCAACCTGTGTCCACGACACACAAAATAGAAGTCGTTCTGTCCGCAGACGAACACAGTAATAAGACGACTACGCTCGTAGACGCACAGAATAATAGTCTACGTCCTCAGACGAACAGAATAGAAGTCGATGTCTTGGCTCTTCATGCCACTTATAAAAGAACTGGCCCTAGGTCTCGATGGGGGGGGGGGGGGGGAATTTATGTAAACATTTCTCGAAATAATTGTGGTACAGGCATGAAATAAATATCACTGAACTCGTAACATTGCACAGGTCAAGAATATGCTCATTAATCCTAGAATCGATCGTAGAGATTTTGCCTAGGCGATTTCCCGCGTGAATGCTAGCCGAGCGTACCCACGCTAGACCTGCCGCGTTAACTAGGCATTCTTCTCTCATTGGTTCTCACATTTTCTGTAATTTGGCGGTTCATAGCAGATCTTGGCGTCGTAGGAGTGTCCAGCCTGCTCATCAGCCACTCACATTACTGCATCATTTCTTCTAGGCGCGAATATCACAATGAACATACTAGCAGCATGTCTCACTGCGCGTCGCTTCTATTTGAGGCGGCCCACCTGTCCTTCTGACACATCGCTATGCTATTTCCTTTCACAGCTAAAATATTTAGCCTATTGTCAACCTGCTTCAGGTATGTCCCCGCTGTCTCCAACCAATGCTTGAAATTTCCTCATCTCCGTCTGGCTACTTTCATGATGCTGGTTGAAATATTTATTAATTGGAGAAAATAAAACATAGAATCATTTATCCAACAGAGGATAAAAGGGTTCACAACTCTCCCACTCACAAAATTTCGAACTTAGGAATAAAGTCGACAATTTTAAAAGACTTCCGTAGGCCAAATTGTTTTATTTCGGAATCACCCCTTTTCTACTACTGGTCTAGTCGCTTCTGTCTTGAATGGCATTTACTCGTTTTCATTTCCTGCTCGTATCTCCCCTCTCAGTCTGCTTGCATGACGCTCTGGTGCCTGAGGCAACACTCTGCTCGTCTCGTTAATGTTTGTCAACAACAACACTACTTCCTCGTTTACGTGCCGTACTCAACTGCTCCTCGTGCACTTTGTTGATATTATGACGTCCATATATTCAAACTGCATCATTAATTTTGGCGCTCCCATGGCTCACTGCGACGATACTTTTTTAGGTTGGCTGCGTTGTAGACTGACATTGTTCCTGTACTCAATTCTTTCACTCTGTAAGCATTGTTTCCAAGGTTTCTTACGATAGAATAGGGTCCTATGAACTTTTCGCAAAATTTACTGAAGATTTTCTTTTCTGGGTCCGATGTAGCAGGTCGTTTCACCAAAACGAGCTGGTTGATTTCAAGATCCCTGTGAAACCTCTTATTTTTCACTCGCCGTAATCTGCGGTCTGCTTGTTTTCTCATGTAGGCTCTCGTCCTCTCAATTCGCAAGTCAGGTGCTATCATTGGATCTTGTGGACAGTTAATGATGCTTTTCCACGTTCTTACTGGATACTCGTTCTTGTGTAGGACCATAGGGATTTGTCCTGTTGACTCGTGCCTGGTAGAATTCATGCATGTCTCTACATCCTTAATCTTATCGACCCATTTGTGGTGTTCGTTCGGAATGAAGATCCTCAAATATGAAGTTACACACTTAATTGCTCTTTCACTTGGATTTGCTTGAGCATGTCGGATACTGCTTAAAACGTGTTTTATACCCATATCTTCCATACCTTTCTTGAATTCGGCGCTTGTGAAATAACTGCCATGGTCTGATAATATAAACTCTGGTTTTCCAAGGATTGGAATAACTCTATTTCGAATGCGACTGAGTACCTGCTTCGATGTCGTTTTCTGAATAGGGCATAGTACTACGAATTTAGAAAATACATCAATGCACACTAGCAAATGACGGCAACCTCGCCTTCCCTTCGGAATTGGACCGAAACAGTCGAGTGCCAGTAGCTCACAAGGTTTCTGAGGCAGCAATGGTCTGGGATACTGCCTCGTTAAGTAATTATTGGGCTTTGTCCTCTGACACGGATCACAAGTTGTAATGACGTCACATATAGTTGTTCTCATACGTGGCCATGTAAATGTCTCTCCTATCGTCGCTTCGCACTTATCTACGCCCACATGACCGTAACTTTCGTGCGTATGCCATGTCAATCCTCGCTGTAACGATGCAGGTACTAATATGCGTAACTTGGTGTGGTCATTATCTACCCATTTGTGCAGCAAATTGTTGACATAAACATATCTTCCTTCTTTGGCTTTCGCTTCTCGAAATGCAGGTGTTCCTGTAGGTAGTTGCTTTCTGAAGTATTGAATTAAAAGCATCATCCATGGTTCCGCTTCCTGTTCTCGCTGTATCTCACGTAACTCCTCCAAGAATTCCCGGTCCTTCGGTGTTAACTCCAAGTGTTGTACCATCGCTGTTACTTCATTATCAGGCTCTGGGTTCCTGCTGAGTGCATCCGGTAGTAACTCTTCAAATTGTGCATCACTGTTATCTCCTTCCGTTAATAAAGACCATATATCCTGGGATTCACTCTCCTCATCTAGTTCCACAACAGCTCCTTCTATGATGTTATCTTTTGCCTTTCGTACCTCCTCTTCCGTCTCTTCCGATATTGCTTCCAATGCCCAAGAATTTACATCTCTTCCGGTAGTGATTTCATCCATATGCAATCCCACATTTTTCAGTTGATCATACTCTCTAAAACTGACAGTATTTTTGTGCAAATCTATCACTGCTTGATAGTCACAAATAAAATTTGCACCAAGAATTATATTGAAATTCATCTTTGCCATGATAATGAATGTTTGCCCAAAAGTGTGTTCCAATATGTTCAGTTCTAAGTATGCCTGACGTTTACAAGTGACGGTGCGTTCAGGAATAACACCCCTCACATTGAGCTGTGGTACCGGAATTACAGGAATATTCTGACTCCGTCCCAACTCTCGAACCAAGGCCTCCGATACCAGACTGATCTGTGACCCCGTATCCAATAAACATCTTATATTAATTCCACCAATCCTTGCGTAAATAATGAGTAACTGCCTAATTTCATCGTTCCGTGGTTTCACCGTCTCCTCCAGGCAGTCTTCTGGCAAAGCAATCCATTCTTGTATGTTCGCTACTATCCATCCATCTTCAACTTCCGACTGTTGTGTTTGTAGCCTGTCTCCTTTATCCAAATTTAACATTTTTTTTAGCTCCATTGCGACTCCCATCATCCTTCTGTCGCTCATGTCCTTGATATCCCTGTTGTCTCAGTAGACTTCCAGCTTCCTCAGTATGTGTATCAGGATTATTCATGTTCCCAATGGCCTTTTCCCATCTTCCTATCTCTCCACCTTGATTAGCGTGTAACTCCTCTAAGTAATTTTGCGATTGAGCGTGCCTATCATCCCAGTCATCCCGATAGTTACGTGGCTCTCCTTGATTTTGGTCTCTTCTTCCTTTCCATCTTTGATTAGCATTGTAATCACCGTATCTTCCATAAGGCCTGTCATTCCTTCGATTTTCACGCCATTGCTGATATCCTCTCTGTTGGTATCTATTGTGACCTTGGTATGACCTATTGTTGTAATGATTTTCGTTACGCTGATATGGTCTGTTTTCTCCTTCTTCCTGGTTTCGCCTAGGTGTGGAAGTGCTTGTGTTAGTGCCCTGCGTTTTGGTGTTTGCCTGTTTTGGTTTTACGACCTCTGTAGTATTGACTAACTCCAGCTGTCTTCCTCCTCTATAATGACTATGAGATGTAGTCTCATCTATTTGCCGTAGTATCTGCTCTGCATGTAGGGCCGTACTAACGTTCGCTGCGACTAGTACTTGTTGTACGTTTACTGGCATTTGTCTCGCTATAGTCATCACCAGATCTGCTTCATTTAATGGGTAATCAAGGTCACGAAATTTTAACATTTGCATGTTAAAGAAATCTGAGTATTTTGTTTGCTGGGTGGTTTGGTACTTCCTAGAGTAAAGCTCCATCCTTAGACTCTGTTGTGTTGCGGGCGACCAGTATTTGCGCAGAAACGCTAAGTTGAAATCTGACATGTTTCCAAATGTATATTTGAAGCTTAAAAACCATGTGAGGACATTTCCCGATAAAAATCTCTCCATCATCCTTAATCTTCGTGCTTCAGGTACCCCAGTGTCATTGAAATGGTCTTCCATCTCTTTGATAAAGGCTTTAGGTGTCACCCCTGAATTTTCCGTGTATTTCTGCGGTTTGTAGTCATTTGAGCGAATTACTTGAATAAGTTGTGTGGGCTGATGACCGTCTTGTGGTGTCGAGCTCCTATCTACATTCTTACGAAATCCTTCCGTGTTTGTTGTTAATGGGCTGTCTGCCTGAGTCTGACTTCCTGCTGTGCTGGACTCTGGACTATTTGAGTTATCCGGCTTGTCTTTCACTGTTCCCGTTCTAAATATAGATGATTGTTCTAATGAGCGGAGTTCGGCTTTAATGATCCTATCCGTCTGCTCTTTAAGTTTATTTTTCACCTCTTGCTCCAAAGCTTGAATACGCGTGTGCTTTTCGCCTACTGTTTTAAGAATGGTGGATCTTTCCTCTTTAGAATCAATATTCATTTTCTTCCAATCTTTCCTAATCTGTTCTTTAATCGTGCTTACTTGCCCTTCGATCTGGCTTTTTGTGTCATCCTGATTACTTTCTATCTGGCACAGCCTTTCGTCTAATGTACTCTTAAATTGCTCTTGCTCCGTTTTTAGGCTTTCCCATTGTTCCGCTGATTTTATCTCGAGACGGTCCATATCTTTAATTATGCCGGATATGTTTTCATCTACTGCTGATAATTGTTATTGAATGACCCTGCCACTTTTCTCCATTTCCTTAAATCGTCCTTCCAATTTATCCTGAGCTATTTTGACCTCGCTTGTATTCATTGTGCATGCTATTTCAATTTGTTCTAATTTAGCCAACACCGTTTCATCCAGAATGCTAAGTTTTTGATCAAAAATATCTTCCATTTTTTAATCTGCTCTAATTGTTTCTCATTATTTTTGCTAACATCTAGGGCCAGTAATATCATCTGTTGATTAGTGTGATCTTTCATTTCTGCGGTTAACGAAGCTAATTGGTTCGTGTTTTTAATATTTTGCGCCTCTAACTGCGAATTGATAGTGTCATTAATTTCACTCTTTAATAACCTAGCTTGTTCCGCCTGATATTCATTTTGTTCAATTCTACTGTTATTTAATTGTGTCCGCAATTGTTCACTTTGTTCAGATAATTTGTTTATAGACTCACTTTGTTCTAGCCTACTATTGTTTAATTGTGTCCGCAATGATTCACTTTGTTCTAACAGTTTAGTATTTAGCGATTCACTTTGTTCTGACAGTTTCGTTTTTAGCGATTCACTCTGCTCAGATAATTTGTTTATAGACTCACTTTGTTCTAACAGTTTAGTATTTAGCGATTCACTTTGTTCTGACAGTTTAGTATTTAACAATTCCTGTGTTCTCCTCGCCGCACTCTCAATGATCTCCTGGATCTGCTCCACCGTTGCCATAATACACACTTTTTATGAGACATAAGGGAAATGGCATAAAGCAATGCCCTTTGACACACACATAAAATCCAATGCACATTTACTTTCTTTATCCAACTCAGTTCATTTATTTTACATTTACTCCCACTAGTCAATTGCATCTCTGAGTGGTTCTAGTTTTACTCAATTTAATTTTAAACCCAAGCACATATTTAGTCATTAAATTGTCATCCTGATCTGATATTAACACTGACTAATTAACAAAGTATTAATTGTCATTTTAGGCTACAGCCTCCTAATATTTCCATGAGTTTGACTTTCTAAGCAAATCTAGTTTTAATTTTATCATTGGGCGCCCGGTATCACATATTAATTTTACTTTAATTTAAAAGACAAAAACGTGAACCGTATTTTTACTTTGCAAACTCCTGATTTTAATTTATTTTTCACACATTTGGCGGTATCCACTTCGCCTCAATTACTTTTAATAAAATATCACTTCCCGGTGATTAAATACTGTCATATCTGCCTGCACTTGCGGCATGTCAGTTTTACTCAAATACGCCACTATTGACATGTGTAATCTCCGTTACACCACAGTAAATGGCCCCACGCTTGGCCGCGCCAGTTTTATCCCTATGAACCCTTCAGAATAGCAGTGTTTTATGCAAGAATCTTGATCAAGGGGTCGCGCTCAGTTCATAGTGTGATGTTTACGTCCGCCAAACAACATGCTTTACTGAGGCAAGGGTCATAGGATAAAAACTGTAATTAAGAAAGTAAGGAGACAAGACGTAAGATAATAACAAGATTTAATAACTTATTGTGCATAAAAGAAAATAAACAAACAATAATAAAAAAAATCCTCCCTGAATTTTTCCCTGACAGGAATATCTATCACTTTGAGGAGTCAGATGGATCTCCCCCTTTATAATAAAATTGTGGATCCTAGTTCCACTACCTTGCATTTGAGTTTTATGTGCGCGTGATGACTAACTACGAGAAAATGAGTACTTGGATGACCGTTCGTTTACAACGGGTTAACAGCCACGGTGCTCACGAACAATCATCACGTAAATCAACGTTTATGGATATGGGCATGACATTAATAAAAACCCTTAAAAACTCTAATGACTGACACACACACTACAAATCTATTATTTACAGGGATATCTCTGAGATCCTCATTAGCGCGAAGACGCACTTAACAACATGAGCTACCAACTGGCCAATTGCTCAATACACACCAGGAAAGACAGCATTGCACGTGACTCACGGGTCACTGAAATGAAAATAAACCTGGAATAAACCAACAACAACAAAAACCTGACCGGCTAAGATTACTTTATATGAACGAAACTGCATGTTAAGGTAACGCTTCGGAGATTATCGTGATTCGTAGGCAACTCCCATTTATTTCAACAATTCTTTTACCATTGATCAGTTCTTATCTGAAATTCAAGTAATTAGGGAGCCAACGAGCACTCCTCACTAATGACCATGCTTTGCACGTTCAGACAGCCTTGTGAAACATCTCCCCCCTTTCCTCAAATATTTGTCGTGTCCCAGTCCAGTGTATATAAATAGCCGACCAGCTGTTCCGTTACCTCACGGAATCAACAGCAACAAAAATCTCATCCAACTCAACATATGGTCAGACATAATCACATATCCACAATTGCCCTCGCAAGGATACAATATGGACCGGGTACCAAGGTGACAGAAATCAGTCTCAGCTGAAATTCCCGCTTGTAATACCACAAAAAATACACACATACACACATCTGGGACCGACATGACGCTTTTCACACAGGTCTGCTGAATAGGTGCTCACAAACATTAAACACAATATTTAAAACCTACGATAGAGCTGATTACTCTTCGTCACAAATTACATTGCTCCAATCGGCAATAGTCACACTGAATCTGATCAATAATAAATCTTAAACAATTTTAATTACCCTCCAATCTACTGTATAATTACATTAATTCAGTCCTACTTCTGAAACACAACAGATCTCCGAGAGACGTTTTTAACCGCATTGCGTAACATATGCAAACACGGCCGTTCACATAGCTGCGTTAGTTAACACAATACAAAAACAAGAACCTTCCACTAACTACATTCGTGCGAGCTGCTTCCATACAAAAGTGTGTCAGACCAAAACTAAGTATACTACGTTAATCACACAAGCAATGTATTTACAAAAATATGTCCCATAAACCATAAGTTAATTTATCAAATAATAAAGAATATTATTTTGTACTCATCTCTCTTGTAGTCACCCGTCAAAGAACGTCTGCTGCCATTTCCCAACTGAATGGTTCTATCTCATCTCAGCCATCTGGACGGAGTGTTGAGAATTCCAAACTTCCTCTGTAGTCGTCGGTGTCATCACTGGCGCTGCTTCAAAAATTAGATTATTATACACTTGATATCTGACTACTAAATTCGCTGTTCAGGTACTACTTTCCCTGTCACAGTTCGTTGGCGAATTATCGACGATACTGCCCCTACAATATAGTACTGTGACTATCTATCACTGAATTTAACACTTTACAATAATTTCTGTGTCCAAGACACACAAAATAATAACCAACCTGTGTCCACGACACACAAAATAGAAGTCGTTCTGTCCGCAGACGAACACAGTAATAAGACGACTACGCCCGTAGACGCACAGAATAATAGTCTAGGTCCTCATACGAACAGAATAGAAGTCGATGTCTTGGCTCTTCATGCCACTTATAAAAGAACTGGCCCTAGGTCTCGATGGGGGGGGGGGGGAATTTATGTAAAAATTTCTCGAAATAATTGTGGTACAGGCATGAAATAAATATCACTGAACTCGTAACATTGCACAGGTCAAGAATATGCTCATTAATCCTAGAATCGATCGTAGAGATTTTGTCTAGGCGATTTCCCGCGTGAATGCTAGCCGAGCGTACCCACGCTAGACCTGCCGCGTTAACTAGGCATTCTTCTCTCATTGGTTCTCACATTTTCTGTAATTTGGCGGTTCATAGCAGATCTTGGCGTCGTAGGAGTGTCCAGCCTGCTCATCAGCCACTCACATTACTGCATCATTTCTTCTAGGCGCGAATACCACAATGAACATACTAGCAGCATGTCTCACTGCGCGTCGCTTCTATTTGAGGCGGCCCACCTGTCCTTCTGACACATCGCTATGCTATTTCCATTCACAGCTAAAATATTTAGCCTGTTGTCAACCTGCTTCAGGTATGTCCCCGCTGTCTCCAACCAATGCTTGAAATTTCCTCATCTCCGTCTGGCTACTTTCATGATGCTGGTTGAAATATTTATTAATTGGAGAAAATAAAACATAGAATCATTTATCCAACAGAGGATAAAAGGGTTCAATACGTTACTGCAAATTAATCTGAAATGCCAGATACTATACGTGTGCATAGTTTAAAACTGTCAGCTTGCATACTTTCTGATATATTGGTATTTGGATAAAAATAATAATAGAGAGAGAGCATTTATTAACAGCTGGCAGCCCTGGTGGCTCTCAAGAAGACGCTCAGTCATATCTGTTTATGTACACATATTACATACAAAATTTGGTTGAAATCCAATTGATATTGTAGAAGTTATATGCATTTAAAAATTGGACCTATCAGAAGGCATAAAATCATTTTGGCAACACTGTCAGGTATGGCGTCCTGGAAATTAAACTGAAATATTAGTATCTACATGTGTGCCAATTTTGGATTAGCTCCCATGCATACCTTCCAAGATATCCAACATGGAGCTCAAATTTCTAGTGCGTTTATTAGCAGTTGGTAGCACTGATATCATTTTCAAATAAGGGCTTGAGATAATCCGGTATACATCTTTACTCATACTAAATTTGGATTCGATTGCTGGAGCCGTTTAGGAGTTGATAGGGACACACACACACACACACACACACACACACAGCCAGACAGACAGACAGACAGACAGACAGACAGACAGACAGGACAGACAGACACACATTTTCCCGGATCGATCTCATAAGCCTACTTTTTTCTCATTTTTGAAAAATGTGAAAAGTAGGTTAATAATTGCTTCAAAGAAGTTCATGACTTAAATGTATTTGATTTGATCTAAATGCTCCAATGTGGGCGTAACCCATGTAAATAAATAATTATTCTTTCTTCGCTATGCCCATTTGATAAAGTGCGTAGGAACTTGTTAGTTGGCTTCCTTCTCCCATAATCTCTGTCCATCTTGTACCAGTTCACCCTAAATGTGTGCTTATTTACTGAGGTTCTGGAGATTTCTCGGTTCAACCCATTCAGGTCCACCTCTTGTTTCCTCGAGCCAATTTATTTTGTGTGTTAAGCCTAATATAGCATATTGAGTAATCCTTTTGTTAGTATATTGTTGTCCATCCTAAATATGTGCCCAAAAATTCCAAACGTCAACTGCGTACAGTGTTTCTGCAGTTCGTCGAGTGATCCAAATTCCATTTTCTAGTTTAGAACTGAATATGCTTTTAGGAATTTTGCATGTTTGCTTTTCAATTTCTGAAATGTTTGAATGACCTCTTGAAGTTATGGTTCTGATGCATATAGAGCTTGTGGGCGGACAATTGTTTTGCAATGCTTCCATTTTGCGTTACGTGACATCACTCTTTTATTGTAGTTATTGCACGTTAGCCTGAACGCCCTTTCTATGTTGGCCAACCTGTCCAATCCTGAAGATAAGAATTATTCCTCCAATGTATTTAAACGAGGATACGAATGAAATCGTTCCATATGCTGTTCCAATTTCATAATTCTTGCAATTTTGCCGAAAGTTCCCCATATACTTGGCTTTCTCAAGTGATATATGAAGGCCCGCCAGTGATGCTTTAGTATGCAACCTCTCGACACTTAGCTTCTTCGTTGTTCTTAGTGATGATTAGGGGCCGACATTTTTGAAAATGCATATGCAAATGCATATGTTGAGGGTGTATTGATTGTTTTGCATATTCTGAACATAACAGCATATTTTAGCATATATATTTGAAATGAAGTATAATTTAAAACTTCTTGAACAAAATAGGTTTCGCCTGAGTGTTGGACATCCCTTGTAAGCAAGTTCTGAGCAACAGATAATTAATTTTAAAGACTAGCATTACCCGTCGCGGCTTCGCCCGCGAATATTCTAGTTGTAAAGAGTACACTTAGCAAAATCTCAATCATGAATGCTGAGACTGATTTTTTCTTGGTATGAATAATCAGACTTTATCAATTCAGCTACTGGTGCAGTGGTCAGGGGTTTGTCATTCCTTCATAGGTATATCAGAGCGAAGTTAATTTTCTGGGAATATCACAGACACTGTTAATTTAAGGGCCTTTAAATGTGGTTTTCGGAGACCCTTTATAGTCGGGTGAAAAAGACCTTTCGTACCACACTCACACGTGAAAATTGCGTGAAAAAATCTAGAGTGCCCCTTGACCCCCTTAAGCGCATTATACTGTATGTATTGATGAATTTTACAGCTTAATTTGGTTCAGTGAGAACCTTATAACCGTCTGGAAAGTTTCACAGTAATGTAATAATTGGAATTGCATTGCGTCTTACATAAATAGATGGACCTGTGAGTTTCTGTTACCATGGTTAC
This sequence comes from Meconema thalassinum, assembly GCA_946902985.2. NCBI lineage: Eukaryota > Metazoa > Arthropoda > Insecta > Orthoptera > Tettigoniidae > Meconema > Meconema thalassinum. The sequence continues at coordinate 89,514,803 of OX336391.1, read as the reverse complement.
CGTGTTGCATTCTTTCATTATTTCATTGTAAATATACATGTTTTAAGGTATTTATTTAATTGTGAGGCATTTAAGGAGTAAGTGAGTGCGTTTCACTTACGCATTGGGTTATGCTGAATCTGTAGTTACCCCATATGTGTAGGTACCTTATTTTCGGTACAAAACTGGAATGGGACCTTAGCAGAATAATATAGTTAGGGATTTTCCGCAAGCATGGTGCCTTGTTATGTCAAGAAGGGAATGGGGTGGAACATTCCTTTCACCATCTCGACAGCCAGTATCACGGGGCTAGTTTTGTGAGCAGTTTCTTCATTTAATATGTTACTTTATTCTTAGTCTGCACATCCTTAACTCAAAATGCCTAAGGAGAAGAGCAGCAGAAATTATTGATTAAATCAGTGGGTATCAGGTAACAGTGATTATTTAACTGATGGCTTGGGTCCGGGCATTTATGCACTGAAAGCTATTAAAATAGACCTAATTCGTCTCCTGAAAACATGGAAAAACTTGCCATTATCTATTGTGATGCTTCTTTCTGCAGTGAATGTGCCATGTATTAAGTGAGTGAATAAGATTGACTTATTGTTAAGTAGCCTACATATTTTTCAATTTTTACTGCATATTTGCAGACATATTTTCATCGTTTTCCGTGCATAAATGTCCGGTCCCTAGACATGATCGCTAGGCCGTCTGCAAAAGCTAAGCACTTGACGTTGATTTTGTTCCCAGCAGCCCCAATGTTATGCCTCTGATATACTTTACCCTTTTTCTGATGACTTTATGTAAAACCAAGTAAAACAGAAGAGGAGTGAGTTCCTTGCCTAACACCTGTACCGGTATGTACTTCAAAAGGGCCAGACATTTCCCCAAGAAATTATTATTATTAGTGCTATGTGACATGTTTAGGGATAAGTATCTTACCTTGCCAATTGCTATAGCTGTTTTATTAGTTGTTAAGAAGGACTTTAGTTTCTTCCTTACTATATTTTAAACCAGAACATTGTAAATAAAGCGGCTCATTAGCCTCAGTGACATTTCTCTGAATAATACATTCAATTCAGTCCCGGTATTTTCCCGGAGTAGAAGTGGGAAACCACAGATAGCCAATTCTAGGAGGTGGGAATCGAACCCACACACTAACATACTCACCACGTGAATGTTCTTCCATTCGTCGTCTCCTTGACGCCGGTCAGACAGCAGGTCTGGCTGGTGTGAGGGGGGAGGATAGGCGGGGTAGCCGTACTGCTGAGGGTAGTCTGACGAGGGGTGGAGATGCGGTGGAGGGTGCGAACCCGCTCCCGGCGAGAAGAGCAGACCGCCTCCGGGGGGCATCAACAGGTGTGGGTGATGGCGCTTCGGGGCTGGCAAATACTCCGTGTCAGCAGCGCCCGGCAACCCGTTCTCGTAATAGCTGCAACATGAGTTGATCAAGTTTACTTCATTGTACATTTCATTCGCAACATCAACATCATCGCGAGTTGATGAATCAACCCGTTCTCGTAATAGATGTATCATCATCACGATCAGGTGCGGATTCAAGGGGGGGGGGGGGGGGGGTTCATTTTTTTTTTGCAAACTCAAAAAACGGAAACACAATAACTAGGCAAATAAAACTTAACGAATTTTAGCTGAAAAACAGTTTTCTTCATTTTATTCAATACTGAAAATATCTTTATTGCAATTATTATGTTCTGTTACAACTGTACATATTTACAACTTCAAACCTGTTATATGAAAAATGAAAATCCACAGCCTGCTTCCAGTCTCCGACCGGGTCAGGAATGGAATGAATGAAGCCCCCATCTAGCGGCCGGCTGCCGAGGCCTGACGCACTCCTCTGGGGCAATGATTAAATGAATGACAGATGAAATGAAATGATAGTGGAGAGTGTTGCTGGAATGAAATTTTTGACAGGGAAAACCGGAGTACCCGGAGAAAAACCTGTCTGCCTCCGCTTTATCCAGCACAGATCTCACATGGAGTGACCGGGATTTGAACCACGGACCCAGCGGTGAGAGGCCGGCGTGCTGCCGCCGAAGCCACGGAGGCTTAGACCTGTTATATAAAAACTTTTATTTATATAACAAAATCAACTCGTCTATTTTGTTTAGCAAACCTTGTGATTACCGAATCGATGTTTATAGTGATGTCACGATGAATGTGCAGCAACGCACGGATAGGAATTGGGGCTTTTTTCGCACCAAAATTTTTTGCTGACGTCCAAACTGCAAGCTTGGTTGGCAATTTAAGCTGTGAGTTTCTCCCTTTGTCGGTACCAACTCAACTTGCCGAAACTGTAACGTACCTTGATACTTTTCTCGAAGCTCGATGTAAAAGTCGAAAAACACGCCGTTGCAATTTGTACGAATATTTTTGGTACGCTAAACTCGTCAAATTTCTATCCATGTAGCTTGCAAAAAAATTGGTCTGGTTTTGTACGTTTGTTTATTTTGTGATTGCGTTTTTAGTGATACCATTTTTATTAACAATTTCGATTCTCTGACCCCCCACTAAAGCCAAACTCTAGATCCGCGCCTGATCGCGATCAATTGGTCTTTTGGCAAACCGAACCATGCGCAGAACTTGACGGAAATGACCGGCACAGTACCACGTGCTGCGAACATTAGCTCTATTACCTCAATCTCATCAAGGTGCCATTTTTCTTCATAGAAAAGTAGCCTACTATCGGAGTTCACTTCTTCAGGCTGGCCTAGATGATGTTCGAACCTGATGGTCGGTTCTTATTATGAATCATTGCTTGTTCTTGTAGGTAATCATGTCCATCCGCCTGGAACTGCCATTTGATGCTATGCCGTGGACTTGCTTATACGGCACTCTCATTTCTATGAATCCAAAACATGAAACGGCTGTCGTTAAACAAACCTCGCCTTGATAGAGATATTGCTCTGTACAAGGGTCCAAGCGGCCTGAAAGGTTCTGAAAATATGCCTGTAAATTACGGATCAGAGCTACAGTATGGTTGGTTGGTTGGTTAAGGGGCTGCAACAACGCGGTCATGTAGCCCCGAGTACTTTGGGTGTGTGTAGAATTTGTCTGATAACCGGTCTTAATTGTGATGGCTGTATTAGTATGTGTTATCTGTTCTTTAAATTCAGGTAAGGACTGCAGACATTAATTTCAAGTAGTTCCTACTTTCGCTACCAAATGCTACCGTCCACGACACCTAGCTGTGCACTTGGCTACTAGATGGCATCGCAGTCAGCACCTGGCGGCGAACGTTGGAACTAATAGAGCATTATCAATTCTAACCTACAAATTTTGGCTTCACACAAGTGTAGTTAATGGACGGTTCTTTTTCATGACATAAATCTATGACATGGGCCCGCCGGCTTTACTTTCCCTCCGAAGGAAGGCATACTGAGGGATTTTTAACGCTCTTAAAATCCGACGACTTCAGCCGGGTTTGAACCCACAACCTTGGGTATAGAAGCTCAGTAGCTACAGTATTAAAATGTGTATCTTGTGTGCTACAAAATTCTAAGTGAAATATGCTGTGCTAGAAATTCTGCCCTACAGAAATATAATTATTATCTTGTAGTTGATTCTTTAGGGGCTTTGCAACATCGTGCCCCGTGTGCAGAAGTTGTCTGATAACCTGTGTCAGTGCTAGTGTGTGTACTTGGGTAGAAAGCGGCCGTTAGTTAGGAATCGAACCCGCCTCTTCTCAGTTTTGCCTCATGAGGCTGAGTGTACACCGACCCAGCTCTCAGACAAGAATTACATTTCTTGGCAGATCCGGGAATCGAACCTGGGCCTTCGCGGTGACAACCAAGAATGCTAGCCGCTGTGGAGCGAGGCGGACCTGATACATATTAAGTTATTACCACTACCATTCTTGGGGCACAGCGGTCAAGCTGTTGGCCTCTCACCACGGCGGACCGGGCTCGATTCCCGGTCAATGCATGTGAGATTTTCAAAGTGAAATGACATGTCCTGTGGTTCGGATTCCACGTAAAAAAAAAGGAGGTACCGTGGCTTATGATCTCGAGATTAACGGTCACGTAAAACTGAAATCTTCCTTCCTCCTTGCTACCATTCTTAAATCAATGTAAGATAAGACTCTACGGTATTGGAGATGTTTCTCGAAAGAACTTCAAAAATAAGAACAACGGCAGATGAGATAGAGTAAACTGTACGCCACCCGAGATTCAATGAGTTAATGTTCTATCGTACGCTGAAATTAAAACAAACTGAGAATTATGACTCAGCAATTTTTCTAGGTTTGTGCCGTGTATTGTGTGAGGTTTCGCCTAGGACACCAAGCGAGCTCATGGTGTCCCCGTCCGGAGCCCCACAGTTTCTTCCCGTAACATTTTGGCTTGGATAGTTATGTGGACTGAACGCTTCGGACTGCATATTGAACCTTTTGTTACATCGGGCATTACTAACTGGTTGGTTGGTTCCTTAGTTGAGGGGCTGCGAGAACGCGGTCATGTAACCCCGTGTACTTTGGGTGTGTGTAGAATCTGTCTGATAACCGGTGTTAATTGTGATGGCTGTATTAGTGTGACTTGGACAGGATAGAGTTTGTGTGGCTTGAGCTATCGTGGATATGGACTTGAGCTTGTGTAGCTTGAGCTATCGTGGGTGTGGACGCGGACAAAAAAATGTGTTGTCTTTGAGAACACGTGAAAGTAGAAGGCATTGTTTAAAGTCCCATTGTTTACCGAAGAAGCAAACAAAAGAGGGAGACGCTCCCGTTGCTAGGTTACCTGGATTATTGTATCGCACCGCCAGCAGCACGTTCGCACGACCATTACTTTCCCAGATCAGTGAACGCATGCGGATAAAGCTCAGTGGTGCGGCTCGAGCCGGTATTAACAGTACATAGCGTTCTTCTGGACGCACCTGACCTGCCTAGCACCCACTTCATCTCCAGTCTCTCATACAAAATCTATATTTTACAACGCGAATGATATGTAAAATTACATTTCAATGAAATTCCCCTATGCAATGACATATCGGAGCCGTCGTGCTCCCGCCCAGTCCTCAAATGGCAATGCTTAGCGTTATTGTTACACATGATTGAATTCACAATTTAGTCTCCTAGAAATAAAGATTGCCTAATGGTCTCACCAAGACGGTCCGCGTTCGGTTTTTGGTCAATATGGTGTGATGTTTCAAATGAAAGTCAATGTCCAATGGTTTGAATTCCTCATAACTTCTATTCTCAGGATGGCCATTCGGTTCCCAATATTAACATTGAAATTAGACTACCTCGTGGTGTAGTGGCTAGTATTCTTGGCTGCCGCCCTGGAGGTTCGAATTAGATTCCCGGTTCAACCAAGACATTTTAATTCTGGTCTGAGGACTGGGACGGGATACACTCAGCCTTGTGAGGCAAAACTGAGAATTCCACAGTGCGGTACTTTTGGGAAATAAACAAAAATACAAAATAATAATAATAAAAAAGAAACGTTTACCTTCCTGTGTAATAAATTGACAAATATTTAGATATTCGCCATTCATACTCCAAAGGCCATAATAGAAAATTCATCGAGTATAAAATTTTATTTGTGCGTTGTATTTTACAACATTTTGTATTGCCAGTAATTGTAGGCTATATAAACTTAGAATTTTACAATTAACTCTTATCTCTATATACATATATACATACATTTATATATATAAAATTGTACCTTTGTCCTTCTGTCTGTCTGTCTGTCTGTTCCTCCATCAATTGAAAACGGATCAACAGATTTCGTTCAAAATTTGCAAATAACTATAAGAATATCCTGGAATCACTTTAGGATGTACATTTCAACAAAACATGCAATGCGCTTAAGGGGACCAGCGGGTGCCCTATTATATTTACCTTCGATTTACTCGTGTGATATGTCGTACGAAAAGTGTTTTATAGCTCTATACAGCAAGATTAATCTCATTACTTCCAGTAACGAAGAAGTATTTATTTTCCACGATTTTTCTCTTTTGCGGTCAGAATCAATACCATATTTTAGGGTCTTTTCTTTTATACGGATGGTGGCACTGTTCGTACGAAAGCCTCGACACTGACGTCTATCTGTTTAACAATCTGTTATTCCTTCATGCAAATATTATCTCTTACAGAGACTGAATGAAACCAGAATGAGACCTCGTGAAATGGCGTTGGCATGACAACGTTAATCAATTTCGCAGAGCGGGTATAGTTTTCTTGCAATGTCTCGAAAACCGTTCGTTTTAGGGCCTTAAAACGCGGGGTTCGTGGTTCCCATCGAATATTGCTCTTTGCATTGCTACACGCGAACATGAACTGTTTTATTTATATAGGTGGATTATGGGGGGGGGGGGGGGGGCGGCGGCTCGAAAACGATCGTGATCTTGAGTCTAATTTTATAGTCTCTGCGTCGGTTATTGTATGTGAGTATTTGGATTCTATTTTGTACGGTATGCTTTCTTACTCTTTATAGATTTATTATTTGTTAGTTGAATCCTTCTGTTTGCAAATTATTAACTGCTTTTTATCGTGTTCTACCATTATGTGCAATCTAAATTCACTGACTACTGTGACGTATTCTACCGACTCTCCCATTAGTTTATTAAGTTTGCCTTATAAATCTCACTGGTCAATTGCGCTAACATATTTCAATAAAACTGGTAATTCTTCTTTCACGACCAAGGAAACCCCGCACAAGACACAGCGTTAACCTATAAATGTACCTGAATTTTAATTGCATGGCCATGATTGCCAATATACAATCTTTTTTGGATGCCTTTATAGGGAGGTGAAAGATGTTGAGCGTTTACCTCTCGTAGTTAAATACCGCAGGTGCACTAGATAAGGATTTAGGTAGAGCACCATTCGCTGGGCCTTTTTGGGTTCCCAAATTGACAACAAGAGTTCGCTGGTTACCCATCTCCGTGTTGCTAGGCGAAACCACTCACAAGACATGGCATAAACTTAGAAATATTGATGTGTTTAAGAATCATGGCATGATACATAGTTTGCACAATATTACTTACAGCGGAGATGACAATTGCTACTAAGTTTGATGTATTTTTGGCATACTATTATTCACTTCCAAATGTACAGTAGTATGAGGACGTTAAACGATGGGTGTTCAATATTTAAGAAAGATTATTTAAATTTTACTACATAGAAGCCTCCGTGGCTTAGGCGGCAGCACTAGCTCTAACCAAACCTCGCCGCTGGGTCTGTGGTTCATGACTATAATCATACTTTATTTCATTCTTGTTTTGTTTTAGGGTCTTTTAATATTCTACGTATGTTGTTTTCCGCGTATGAGGGTGTCAGTATTAAATTCACCTGAGGAAAGAGAGTTTTGGTTAAAAAAAATCAGATACAATTTCTTACTTATATTATATCATATCATATTATTTTTTTCGTAAAATTTTTCATCTCATAGAACCTGTGTCATTTTGGTGTATGGTTTTCACTAGTAGGTTTTGTCTCTTGGCCACAGGATTTCTGCACTCGAATTAGTAGTTCTTATTTATGTGTAAGTGGACATAAAGATTCTTAGATGATATTTAGTATGTATTTCATATGTTCTGTATTCAATGTTTCCATAATCAAATGCATATATATATATATATATATATATTATCATGAAGCTGGGATTCTAAGCGTTTATTTGCGGACTTCCATTATCTACTTCAAATGTTGCTGTTCGACAAAACACGCAAGGCTAATACAATTAAGAAAAAGAAATTCATTGGCCCTTAAAATGTGTTAGTTAGAATAATAATGCATACAATGACTGAAGTAGGCTCCTTAAATATTCAGTTATATTAGCGAAACATCAGGCTTAATCTATAAGCTACAAGCAGTATAAAGCCGTCGTACCCTCCTATTTAAAATAACTTCAGCAAAATTTTTGATCAGATGGAAATCACGCTAGAGGACTTTGAGTGTCAATAATATTGCTCATTATAACAACGACCTTCCTCCGGGTTGCACACATTACGACAATGCGAGCAAAGGTACGATCTCTTAATATCCAATTGTGATCCCGAGCAACGCCGGGCATAATAGCTAGTCTAAAATAATTACACAAAGTTATATGCTCTAAGATAATTGGTAGCAACCAGTTGTTTTTATAAAATTATTAATGCCTTTCTTTGTACATTGATTTATGATGGCACAGTTGGCTAAGGGACGCCACGTGTGTATGGGATGCTGGTATTACGCCACAAAGATAACCAACCTGTTGTAATATTTTACATTATCAGCGGGAAGCGGTATTGCATGTGATGGAATCTAATGCCATTGTGAAAATTGTTTTTACTCATCATGAATTGTGCCATGAGCGACTTGTGTTCCCAGTAGCGACAGCTTGTCTGTATTAACCATTTCAGTTGCGCGTGTTGTTCGCTTCACTCCTACCTGACCTCAAGTCATCTGCCTCCAACATTATCATCAACATCATTAGTGCTATTAGGTATTAGTGTTCACAAAAACTCGCAGAGGAAAAGTATTGCTAATTTATTGACAAGCAAGCATATTGACTCTTAGATGATAAAGGTGCAGGTGCGGCTTACAAATTATGGGAAATATTATTTCATTAATCGCGGTACTGATAATTGGGTCTCATTACCTGCCACAGTCTTAGAGCCTTTCTCTCCAAACATATTGATGTGTTTAACAAAAGACTGAAATATTCTGTAAATACTACGATGTAACTTTTATTGTTTCCAAATCGCGACTTGTGTACATTAAGACAGTGTGAGTGATATTATTGTTGGTAGTTTTCTGTAATTATACAATTTGCCACCAGGGAATTACCGCCATTTGCAAATAAAGCTAATGAATGAATAAATGAATGTTATGTGGCTGCTTTCTTTCTCTTTCTTGTTTATCCCTGAAAATCACTGAAGTTTGCCTCTAAATAAATCCCTATTATGTGTCGGGTATCCTTAATGTCAATGTTCACTTCCTCTATGTCTGTTGGTTGTACTTTAAGATTTAACATTTTATTAACTTTTTTTATCCTGTCATTATTTATTCAATGTAAATACCCCCCCCCCCCCACACACACACACACGGCATCTTCCTTTGCGCATTGTGTGTAAGCCCTCCTCTACATAAGTGTATATTCCTTTTTCTAGGTCGTGGCCTGTTGAATTTTGTTTCAGTTGTCCTTGGGCCAAATCATTCCTCGAACCAGTCTTCTCTCTATGGTCATGATTTTGTTTGCCTCACCTCTCCGCATTAGTTGAGTGTTTCTGCTCCAAAGAGAGCCTCGGGTCTCACCACTGTATTTTGGTGTCCCATGATAATGCCTTTTTCTTGTATATACGGTATTTCTGGTGATCTGAAATGCTACGTTCATTTTATTAGCTCTGACCTCTAAGCTGCTTTTTGTCGTTGTTGTTAATAGTTATCCATTGACCTAAATATATTGTTATTATTATTATTACATTAATTTGGAAACAGTTCCACTCATCTCTTAAATGAGGAGTGAGATGCTAATCCAACACCTGCACTACCGCTGTAGCTCAGTTCTCACTCCCGTGTATAAAATAAGCACATTCTAGTCCAAGTATGGTATATTTTGCACCAACTGAACTAAAGAGCTGCTTTCTCTATAAATAATGACAGTGGTAAGCTCTGGAGGTCACCGGATAAAATGTGTCTACATATTCAACTGATACACGACTACAGTCGTGGCCACGGAGCGTAGCCACCCGTGCCGAGTCGTGGACCACGAGTGCATGGGTGAGTTGGAAGTTCAGTGGTCGAAGGTTCGAATTCCGAGTGTAGTTATTCTACACTCCCTCCAGGCAAAGGCTGGGATGGAGAACCTATCCCAATCCTGGACCTAATAATAAAGTTCCATGTGCTATTGTAATAACAGTTTCTAGGACTGATGACCACTGAAGTAGATACGTACTTTGGCAACACATGTTGGTAGGACATACTGTACAAGGTGGAAGCGTAGCTCAATCGGCAGAGACGCTGTGTTTCAAACTAAAGGAATGGGTTCCATTAGCTCCGAGGTAGTGGATTTTAGAAACGAAGCTACAACTACCAGAAACTCAAACCGGATTGAGAAGCAGGGTAATTCCTGGAAGCAAATGCAGATGACAAGAACTACCATCTAGTGCTGACGCACGAAATCCTACATTCCGCAACTCCATGGCCTGCGTAGTGTTGTTGTTTATTAGGGCTTGGTACATCTTGGTCATCAGCCCCGTTTACTTGAATTTGTCTGATAATCTGTATAATTTATGTGCGATTTAACGGAACTGACACAGACATTAGGGTCGGGGATTAAGGTGGGTGCCATGGGCCTTAAAATAACGAACCATTTGGCAGGAATAAAAGAGGGGAAACCACACGGAAAATCACTACTTAGTTGGCTGGGGGTGGGAATCGAACTCATCTCTTCGCTGTTCTGTCTCGTGCGGCTGATTGTACCGTACCACCTTCCACCCCTCAGTCCTGGCAGAGTCGGGAATCAAACCCAGGACCTTTGGGTCCGAACTCACAATAGTGTTGGGACACCTTGGTCATCAGTCCAGTGTACTTGAACTGCTCTGATAACACGAGGACTGTAGTGGCGTAGACCTCATAGAACTTGAGGAGTGTCCACTTGCCATCAAGCAACAAATGAATATATTTAAAGAATCCTAACTTGTTGAGACAGGGTCTCACAGCTTCTGGCCATCACGGAGCTGCAGTCAACTCCGGCAATACTCATGTCGACCTCCCTTGATCAACTGTTATTATCTTCCAATCTAGTATTAGCATGTCTAGGCTTTTCCATTACGATCACAACTCGAATGGTCCAAATCTTTCTGTTTATCTCCTCTTCACTAGCACAGAAAAACTGAACTTTTGTTTGTGAATTGTTTACAATTCGACTACGCTGAATCCAAATCCACCAACGAAATTCTTGTGCCTTTTAACATATTTCTAGAATTATTATTATATTTATTGCATAATTACATGGAAATGTTAAATTATTATTCTTGTGAGTTTTGATATGTTCAAAGTTAAATGTACTGTATTTCGAAGGGCTGATTTCAGACATGGCACTCGTTTTGTTGTATCGCGTACATTATTCACTTGTTGCACTGCCGTTTAGACTTGCGCAAATAGTGACGAGCATGACGGAACGTACAGCGCAAAAAGACCACCTGGTATTCTACCTTTAAACCAGGGCTGGCATGCGAAACGAAATGTATTATCAATTTAATTTAGCGTCGCGAAATGAAATTATTCAATGGAATAACATTTCGCTCCTGGCGCGAAATGATATTCGTTACAGACTTTTAATTTCGCTCCTGGCGCGAAATTATATTCATTACGGACTTTTAATTTAGCTCCCGGCGCGAAATGAAATTCATTACAGACTTTTAATTTCGCTCCTGGCGCGAAATTAAATTCATTATGGACTTTTAATTTAGCTCCCGGCGCTAAATGAAATTCGTTACAGACTTTTAATTTCGCTCCTGGCGCGAAATTAAATTCATTACAGACTTTTAATTTCGCTCCTGACGCGAAATAAAATTCGTTCCAGACTTTTAATTTCGCTCCTGGCGCGAAATAAAATTCTTTACAAACTTTTAATTTCGCTCCTGGCGCGAAATAAAATTTGTTAACGACCATCAATTTCGTTCCCGGTATTTAGTCCCCCCCCCCCCTCCCTCCCCCTTCCTGGCCTGAAATTAAAATGCATGGAACATTTCATTTTGTGTCTGAAATGAAATCTGTTTCTTTTCTTTCCCGAAAGCCTTATTTGCTCCCGCGTCCTACACCTTGCCACCATCTACATTCGTCCCTACCACCCCATCCCCAAAGACTTCATTACCCACGTGTCTGAAGTCTTCCCCCATTTCATTCTAATGGCCGACCTCAACCTTCATTCCCGTTCGGCCCTAGAACTTCATAACCTAGACATCTACCTACGTCAAATCGACGCCACCCTCGTCCTTTTCCCAGAATCCACCCGTCATTCCTCCAATACCACACCGACGCAGTCATTGCTCATAACTCCCTCCTCCATCTGTTTGATGTGTCTGTCCTGCCCCTCAAAGGAGGTGATCATGCCCCCGTTTTACATTATTTTATTTTGTTTTATTTTATTTTGCTTTATTTTGTTTTGTTAATTTCTTTCTGTTTTACTTTATTTCGTTTTATTTTGTTTCAAATTGTCTTTTTTTGTTTTGTTTTTATTTGCTTTTGTTTATTTTGTTTTATTTTGATTTCCCAGAAAAAACAAAAAAAACACGAAACAAAATGCAAAATTCAAACACAAAAGCAAAAGCAGAATAAAAAAGAAACACAAAGCAAAAAGCAACATTCAAAAACAGCAATAGCAGAAAACAAACACAAAACCAAAACAAAAAAGACGAAGCAAAAAGCAAAAGCAGAACACAAAAAACAAAAGCAAAAGCAGAAAACAAGATACATAAAGCAAAACGCAAAATTCAAAAGAGCAAAGGCAGAAAACGAACATAAAACAAAAACAAAAAAGACGAAGCAAAAAGCAAAATTCAAAAACAAAAGCAAAAGCTGAAAACAAAAAACAAATAACATAAAGCAAAATTCAAAAAAGCAAAAGCAGAAAACATACACAAAATTAAGAAAGAAAAGCATAAAGTCAAATTCAAAAGCAAAAGCACAAAGCAAACACAAAACCAAAAACACAAAACAAAAGTAGAAAACAACAAACACAAAAGATACGTGAGGCAAAGTCCAGAGAAACGTTTCTCATGAAAATGATTCTTATTCACAAGTGGATTAAACGAGTTTTGTAACTTGACGACTCATTTGCATTTGACTGTTGACACAGGCTATAGTAAAATGTGGCTTTTCACCGCTGTCTCATTCTTACTCATGGCTGTGATTATATGGAAGCTACTGAGGTATGGGTGGTGCTTAGTAATGACATTCAGGGCACAGTCAGTGCCTGTAGATGCTGTGAAGGGTTCTACTCATATGGTTAGTACTGCTGCTCTGACTCAGTGAGGAAAGCAATGGCAAACTACGTCAGTCCTCATCTTGCCTAGTACGCCTCACTATGGCGCTGCCTTGGTTTTTTGTGGATATCTACCCACATAACCTACCGCGGTACTTTTTGAGGATCCAACCAGCCTTCGGACTGACTGCCTAACTGACAGACGTCAGGACTTTGAACATCGTACAGAACATTATTTAACTCTCGAAACGAATATACTGTTTTTTAATTTCAACGACGAAATTAAATGTTTCATGCATTTTAAATACACGTCGGAGAGCGAAACTTAATAGCGTTTGGGAATTTTATTTCGCCTCGGGAGTGAAATTAAAAGTCTGTAACGAATTTTATTTCGCGCCGGGAGCGAAATTATAAGTCTGGAACTAAATTATTTTCGTGCCGGGAGCGAAATTATAAGTCTGGAACTAAATTATTTTCGTGCCGGGAGCGAAATTAAAAGTGTGGAACGAAATTAATTTCGCGCCGGGAGCGAAATTAAAAGTCTGGAACGAAATTAATTTCGCCCCGGGAGTGAAATTAAAAGTGTGGAACGAAATTAATTTCGCGCCGGGAGCGAAATTATAAGTCTGGAACGAAATTAATTTCGCTTCGAATTAAGTTTCGCTTTGATTTAATTACGCGCCGATAATCATTATATTTTCGCTCCCGAATATCGCGCTCACGGCGAAATTAAATTATTTTCGCCCCCACAGCCATGAATTTAATTTCGCATGCCAGCCCTGCTTTAAACCTCTGTTTTCTACGTTATTTTTCTTTACAAAGATATATTTCTCCTTCAAGGTACGGTATTGCAAAAAAGTACCGTACACACTTCTGCGTTTAGATGTTAGCAGTAGAAGCCACAAGTTAACTTGCTCGTATTTTTATTTATTTTGCGGCCTTGCGCACGCTTCTACTCACTATTCACCAAGGCAATTCTTAGCCAATGCATGCATTTGGGATATTTTAAAGTGAAAAATATCGTCCAATAGTTTAAAATTGCCACGAAAAACTTAAAGCTTGCTAACTGTGCTATAGATTCCAGAAATTTTACAGGAGAGGAAGAAGTGTTATTAGTCAAACATGTTATGTGGAAGGGTGCAGCATGATGGACATTTTTGGTCAATTCACGCTCATGTGCTCCAGACGTCGCTGCTCCTCCCCACGTGGTTACAGGAAAAAGCAAACGAGCAGTTTCAATGTTCATTTTGTATCAGAATGTTACAAACTTGCTTCTGCAGTGCTTCTTTTCTGTCACAGGTAATTAGGGCCTATTAGCCCATTATATATAATTCGTTGAGGCCATCTAGGAGCACGTTAAGTCTTGCTACACTTGGCAATTTGTTTCGCTTTCCTCTGAGCCCAGAATTCCCTCATTCTCTGTGAGTGGGCCATCTTGCGCTCCACTGTCCAGGTGGTACCTTGTCCTCTTTTCGGGTTCGGTGTCTCGTCTCGGGTTAGCCCATTAGTCAGTATCTTTTTGCGGACGAGATCTCTATTGAAGGCGTCGTCGGGTTTTAGATGCAGCATTTTGAGGTCGTCTTTGGTATTCATAAACCAGGGCATTGTGGTTTTGGGTTTGGAGTCAAAGAAATGAAAAATCTGTTTAGTCAGCCTGTTACCGTCCATTCGTTTGAGATGATCGTAATACCGTGCCCGCCTCTTACGGATCGTTTCTGAAATTTTCTCTATTTCACTGTAGACTTCTTTGTTGGATTTTTATAGTGGATGCCATTCTTGTAATTTGATCCCATTATACTTCTGACGATTTTGCGCTCTTTTTTCTCCAGTTCTTCCAGGAGTCCTTTATTAGCATTTAGGGATAGGGTTTCGGCTGCATACATAACTACTGGTTTCAGAACAGTTTCATAATGACGTAGTTTAGTATTTTTGGACAGGCATTTTTTGTTGTATATTGAGCGCGATGTTTGGTAGGCTATTTCGAGTTTGCGTACTCGTTCCTTGAGTGCTTCTTTGTCCAGTCCACTTTTCATGATGATCTCTCCCTAGTACTTACATTTTTCCACTCTGTTGATCTTTCCGTATTCCGTATTATTATTATTATTATTATTATTACCTCAAGTCTCTAGAATGTCTCCAACGTCCACACCAACTGTATTCCAACTAGTTCCTGTTCTCCGTATTTATTGGTTATCGTCGCCTTTCGGCCATTGCTATTTGCAACTTTTGGAATACAATGAAAACTTATATCCGTAGCCCTCTTATACATTGGCATGCAACCGTAAACTGAGCGATATATTTTGGTTTTACTAATTTTGTATTCAGACAATGGGTAAAACTCATTAATTGTGTATAAATGAACACGCTCTGTTCACCGATACAAGGAACAATACAAACTGTCACCACGTGGCAAATTTATCCTACTTAGTAAGATTCTTATTTTCACCGCTAGATTGCTGGAGTTGCCAATTGGAAGCACGTGCACGCCGGCCGAAAAGAGTCTTTTGGCTCCTTTGACTCTAAAAAGAAGGAAGTTCAAGTACACAAACACTTCCCGTGCGATATTCACCTCAGTCGAACCGCAGTTTGCTGCTTCGAGAATTCGGGACATTTAACGTCCCTAATAAATACTGCGGGACAACTTGAGGAGTCTGAACTGTTCATGGACACTGGAATGAGGTGACTTGACCAGCATTTACTTGGGATGTGTTGATATACTCTGAAGAGCGCTGGGCGCGCGCCAGGTGAGTGTATTGTTTCAATAGGAGGCGGACTGTAGCTCGTGCGGCGGCCGACAGATGGCTCTGTTCCCACTGTGTTTCCATGTGTTTATCTTCCTTCGGTTCGCTCTCACACAGACACAAAAAGAAGATCAACATTGCGTTTTATTTTCCGAGGCTATTTCACATCACCCCGACATTAATAATAATATTAAAAATAATAAATACATGCTCTCCTAATACGAATTCCTAATAATTATTGTGTACAGGAGGCTACATGGTTAAAATAAGTCCACAGCTTTCAGTGTGTGTGCCACCACTTAACCCCCAAATTAGGCAGTATCCTGTGTTAAACCAAAACCGATGCAGGAATTAAAGAGCCTAAAATATTAAATAAGGGTAGTTTTTACCCCACAACAGCCAGAAAGGCAGACCGACACAAAACCAACGTTTCGGAGCAAAATCATCAATTTCATAATAGCCATTAAGCAAAACCTTTTGTTAACTTGTTGAACATCCTATTCAAATCAAGACTTTGGACGTCAAACATGCGTTTGTTTTTACCATCATTTTTTCAATAATTATAATAATTATAATATCTACAAGAGATTCCATGAACATCAATACAAAAATTCGACACTACACGACTGTCATCAAGTGCGGGAGGCATTAAACGTCAACTACAAAGGAGATCTCGAGAACATCAAGAAGGCGGAGAGAAACATCATCCGGATAATCTTGATCCTAAACTCACAGCTGAAGGATATCGTTTTCAATCACAGAGAGATACTCCAACATGGAGACAGATTTCCGCGAACGACGACTGAGATTTAACGGCCATATCACGAGACTGAATGACGACCGATTAACAAAGATAATTCTGACATACTCGAGGAAGCTTAAAGTGCCAACAGTCTGGGTTACACAGGTCCAAATTGATCTCTGGAGTACCAATATCACACCAATACACATGGAGGATCGAAGATCCACAGTTGGAAAGTTACACCTGAAGATCGACCAAGGAGATCGGTGAAAGGATGGACGTAGGAACGTACAGCTCGACATAGCGAAACGATGAAGGAGTTTTGCAAGAACAAGAAAAATAACAGCAGATCTTAATTTGTTCCTTGGCCCGATCGAGTGACTTGAAGTTAAGGAAAGAAAGATCATTAGGAAAATTCTTGGTCCTAAGTTCAAAGATGGAGGTTACAAGCTCCGGAGTAATCCAGAAATATACTCCCACACTGAAAAGATCTCAAGTGTAATCCGGAAACTGAGAATAACATTCTATGCCCACCTCCTCAGAATGCCAGTCGGTAGATTCTCCAACCGTCTATTATCATACTTCTGAGGTTTAAAGGTGGACGCCTCTTTGGGTGGTGGAAGTGGATAAGGACTTGTTAAAGTCAGATATCTTGCTCAGAACCCCATTGAAACAAAAACTCCGTCAGATTCATCAAGAGGAAGTAAAACCCAGCAAGTGATATGTTCAGTCGGATGAATGGAAGAAATCCCATTCCGAAAGGATGAATGCGTGGTGGTCTAACAAGAGGAGACCTCGCGGTCCCTAGTGGCCACAACGATAAAAGCCAGTAAGTAACAATAAAATTAATGATGATCCATCATCATCAACATCCACTTTCAAGAAGTGCCTCAAATTGAGCGATTTTGCGCCTATATGAAATTATTATGTTTGTATTGTTAAAATTGATTTGCCGTCATGACCGACAATAATACAATCAGCAGGCTTGGTCCTGTCCCCTCGGCTCCGCCATACTCTAGTATTAACGGCATGATATGGCTCATCCCCTAGCATTCCGGCACAGTCTATCAACAGGACAAAGCGCGTGCCCATGAACTACTGTGGTCAGCCCCGACCCGCGATGTTACCAATAATGGTTGGAAACTCGTTGACCGTGGCTGCTTCACGAAGTGCTGAAAAGCAATGAGCTTTTGAATCCATTATCAGCTCGGACGTCAAATTTGCCAAGCCAATCTGACGGATCTCGGGGGCCAATTACGGCAGCACTCAGCCGAGGGGGTGTTACATCCTACTGACATGGGACCGATGTCCATTTGAACTGATAAAACACACGAGTTCTCATATTGTACAGTTTCATATCAGTTCCATCACTCCTTTTGGGTGCTCTTTGAGTGTCGTTCCTAAAGGCATCAATTAGTTTATCATGAACCATTTAGTCTGTAATAATGTCTATTTGTCACGAATATTGTTACTATATTCCACGACTCACTAGCCACGATCAACTCACTCGACCACTTATCACGATCTAAAATATCATGTAACTCGCAACACGACAAGGCAACTAGACGTCATTTTGTAAATCTGAAAGATTTCAATGAAAGAAAAACAGGTTTCTGTAACTAAATAATTGTATGTAACTTGTATTATGTCTGCTTAAGAGAACCGAGCTGATGATGTCCGCCTACCAAACGAAATAATGTCTCCAATTAACCCCTTTCGAAATGGTCCAATTAATTCCCGTAATGTTGTCCAGGTGTTCGTAGATAAGTTGTACTCCACGCCTAATATAATTGGGCACATTAACGTGTTGACAGCCAATTAATTATTCTATTATAACTGAAAGTGAGGAGCTAAGCTTCATACCAAGATAGCCTATATCTGTATTTTGATTTATTTCCGCACTGTTGGATATTCTCTATTATCATTTACCCATTTATAACTTTCTTTTCCATTCACCTACATTGGTAAATTGTCACGCTTCAAGGAGGTACAAGATCAGCTCAATATATGGGTAGGCAAGTTCAAGTTTAAGATGAAATTGAACAAAACAACATACTGCTGGTTGGTTCCTCAGTTTAGGGGCTGCGACAACGCGGTCATGTAGCCCCGTGTACTTTGTGTGTGTGTAGAATCTGTCTGATAACCGGTATTAATTGTGATGGCTGTAATAGTGTGTGTTATCTGTGATTCAGATAAGGACTGCAGACGATCAATTTCAAGTAGTTCCTACTTTTGCTACCAAATGCTACCGTCAACGACACCTAGCTGCAAACTTGCCTACTAGATGCCATGGCAACCAGCACCTGGCATCGAACGTTGGAACTTAATAGCGTTAGTCAAATCTAACCAAGAAATGTTAGCTTCGCACAATATTGCAGTTAGTGGAAGGCTCTTTTACATACCATAAATCTATGACATGGGCCCGCCAGCTTTACTTCCCCTCCGAAGGAAGGCATACTGAGGGATTTTTAACGCTCTTAAAACATCCGACGACTTCGGCCGGATTTGAACCCGTGACCTTGGGCATAGAGCAAAATACTGTTGCCATGAGAATGAGTAGAAATAATAGGCTACTGATTGGTCAGTGCATTACAACAGTACAAGGGTGCATTGTACCAAGGGAGTGCGGTGTCAAGCTGAGCAACAAATACAGAAGGGTGCAAATTATTAGACTCAATGTCAATTTTCAACTTACAATTTTTTACTTTTGATGACTTTTGGAGTCAAAATGTTTGCAAAGCGCTGAAATTATTCCAACTGTCCAAACAATAATCTTATTTACATTTAAGAAAAATACAGTAGAAAGATTGTTTATAATTTCTATTTGAAGGGGAGTTTTCCAAATGCAAAAAGTCACACCTTTTGTTTTAATGACTTTATTCTAGTTTTAGTGTACATTTAAAGGCGAGAGAGTCGAAATTCATTCATTACTGAGGTCCGATTTTGAACTATTCAAATATCCATAGACCATGGATTAAAACGTGTCATCTCAAAACTCACGAGTCTCAAAATTCACGAATTTTAACACGAGGGTTAGTAAAAGTAAGTTCTAACCGGTTTCTGTACCTGGGCCAGTCTCAAAACTCACAAACCAAGCCATAGCCATGGCCAAGCCAGTTCATTGAATGGAGAAAGATCCATTGTTAGGGCCAGCTGGAACTGCTTGCCCTCTTTTAATTGGCACCTCTCTCATCAAGATGTTGTTTTTGATTCTTTTAGGGGCTTTGCAACAGCGTGGTCAAGTACTTGGGTGGGCATAGAATTTGTCTGATAACCTGCGACACTGTGACGTCTGTACAATACAAACGAAATCCCATTCTAAAACTGGGTGGACAAACATGGGTTGAAGGGCAGTTTGCTCTCCGGAGTCGTGAGTTTTGAGACTATTATGATTATGTTCATTCAGCTACTAGTTTATTGTCGCGAGTTTTGAGATTTGTTACTATTTTTAGCTCGTAAATTTTGAGACTCGTGAGTTTTGAGACGTGTCCGATTAAAATCACTTGGTTGAGAGGGTACATTCCAAAGTCAATAAAAAAAGAGAAAGCGGGTCCAGCTCTGGATTCTTAATTCCGCACGTTTCCAGACGCAATTCCTTATGGGAAAAGCTATAGGCCTAAGTCTACTGGGGATAAAACATGACCAGGTTGGGTATTAAAATATATCTGAAAATGATCAATAAAATTATTTGAAATAAAAAATTGTGACCTATTTAAATTCATTATTTCATTGTAATAAATTGCACATCCCTGTACTTTAGATTGGCTAATGGCTCTAAATTCTACAATGCGTTCGCTTCCCCCCGAGGCCGGGCGATTCCTATGCAAACATTACAGAATCATAGTTTTTTTTTCTGTGCTCCAGTATCTATTGTTCTGTGAAGCGACGTGGCCATTATTTTAAATGAAAGAACACCTCATCAGAGAATATTATTAACTGCGGATCAACAATGCCGTCAACAATGTTGTGTAAAAGCTAATTACAGAAAGTGATGCGTTATTCATTGTCAAGGGGTCGTAATTCTTGGACTACAGTTACTATGTATAGTTTCAGTTTTAAAATTTTAGTAGCCGTATGGACTAAGGTCTTCGAAACACTTACTTGCTGTGCAACACTGTATTTGGGGAGCAAGAGAATGATGCATTAATTTCAACGAGTTTTTCCTCCGTCAGGACCATTCCCTTTGGCTTAGGACATGCAGCGTTTAGGGTTTTCTTTGACCGTAATTTATTAACAAGACGCCTGAGTCTCTATTTGGAACTGGAACGGTAGGGAATTTGTCTTTATATTGTCTACACACCGCTCTGCATGGCTCAGTTTTTACATACGTGTCATACATGAACACTCTTATTCAAGCGGGGAATCTCTTAATTAGCCATATAAATGAATTTTACAATACACCCATGACACGTCTTATACACTGCAGAGATAAACGAAACATCGTCTTCACAGCACAGGCAAGCGTAAACTGACTGTTTTATGGCCGCAGGGGGAAGCGAACGCACTGTGCGTATAACCTCATAGAACCACTAATCTGGGACAAGAAGCAAAGTGACCTTAGATACGGTCTGTCTTAGACCAGTGGCACTGGATGTAGGCCAGCCACAAGGAGACATGAACAACAGCTGCATGTCGTGGTAATGAAAATGCTCGCTGGTCAATCTCACTCACAAGACTGGTCCACATCAGAAATGAAGATGTTCGAATGGCCCCAATCCCTGAGAAGAAGAGAGAGAACCGTTTGCGATGGTATGGTATGGTATGGTGGATGGTATGGTCACTAAACACAAACAAACTTGAGCAGCCTTCATGATCCCACTCATCGCTCGTTGAGCGACGTTTCTAAGAGCTAGTTCGTAATTCCTCCCCCATCGTCATCTTTCCTTGGTCTCCCCTACGTCATTCAAAGACTTGTTAATTTTTTTAAAGTTAACTAATGGCGAAACAGTAAAGAGACACCATTATAGAAATTACGGAATGAAATGCCAGAAGAAAGATGTGACTACTGTTTAAAACTAAATACGGTATATTATATAGGAGCGGACACCATTGCAAAACAGGGAAAAGACCAAAGGGGCGACCGAGACAACGTTGGGCCGATTCACTGCACAGGGATCTGAAAAGCGTCAACCTACATCCGGACATTGCCCATGACCGAGTAAAGTGGAGACAGCGGATTCAAACAGCGGACCCTGCCACGAGGTGGGACAAACGCTAAAGCAAAAGAAGAAGAAGAAGATATAGACGCACATCAATAAGTATTTTCCACACGTCTCATGGCAGATTCGCAATATTGACAAATTGTACATGTTTCTATAAACAGACGCTAAAAACTGATAATCATTCTGCTATCGATGTTGGATACTTGTTTCCGAAGGATGCTCGAGCAGATCTTCCAGAAATGGACCATCTAAGAAATTAACGCGATGAACGTCATTTAGAAATCAGAATGCTTTGGAGCTCATTTGAAAAGAATTTCTCCCTTGTATTCTCCTGTCCTGGAGACGAACAGGCTCGTTATGGGCTCCATATTATCAAGCACGGGGTGTACCCCTACTTACTGTAGCTGAATACGCCCGCTACCAAGGAGCTCATTGAAAAACGTTGCGACGCCGTTTAACGTTTAATATTAATTCCTTTTCTACAAACCTTATATTATATTCCAGTATGAGGACATGAATAGCGCCCTAAGACATCCATCATCGCATTAGTATCTTAAAACATTTCAAGTAGAGCGGATTATGTTCGGTACAGCCGCGTGCAATGACAAATATCTCATCACCTCCTGCTTGTCAGATTCATTAATAGACTCGTGAGATAAAATACGGAATGCTTGCAGTAATATTAAACACAATTTCCACGTCTTTCTACTGGGGGGATTAAGAACTAAAACTAGACATGAATATTTACCACAATGTTATAGAAAAACCTACTCTTATCCGCTATGTTAAATATTAATGTCTCACCAAAGACTGCAGAGATCAGTGACGTAGCCTCTACCATCCCCTTAACACAGTTCCGTCATATTATGTAAATGTAGTTTTTATGCTAATATAAAATATATAAAATTTAAACAACATAATTTAAAAAATACAGTACCGAAAAATATTATAAAATATAAAATAAGGTTGGTAGGTTCCTCAGTTTAGGGGATACGTAGCCCCTGTACTTTGGTGTGCGTAGAATCTGACTGATAACCGTTGTTAATTGTGTTGACTGTATTAGTGTGTGTTATCTGTGATTCAGGTAAGGACTGCACGCGATCAATTTCAAGTAGTACCAACTTTTGCTACCAAGCACCACCGTCAACGACCAACTAGGTCTGAACTTGGTTACTAGATGCCACCGCAGTCGGCTCCATGCGACGAACGTTGGAACCTAAGAGCGTTAGTCAAATCTAACCTATAATTTAGCTTCACACAAGTTTAATTAGTAGAAGGTTCTTTTACATGCCATAAGTGGCGCAGGTGCGCTTTATAAAAGAGAGGTAGCGCGCAGTTCGCTGCTCCTGTGGGGGTCCGGGCGGGGACACCAAGAGCCCGCTGATGATCCAGCTTCGTGTCCTAGGTGAAACCCCACACAAGACACGGCACAAACCTAGAAAAATTGCTGAGTTTTAAATATAATAATAATAATAATAATAATAATTTCCTAAGTGCACAGCACGCTTGCCGTTGTTGTAAAGGGCCCTGGGTTAGATTCCCAACAGAGTCATGGGGTTTAACCCCTTATAGGGCAGACCTAATATTAATATTAATTTCAATTGCATTTATTTAACTATTTTATCTCAATTTTAATTTATTAATTTTATTTTGTGTTACCTTTTTAATTTTTATGTTTATATATTTTTATAATTTTATTTTTGTATAATTTTTATGATCTTATTTTTTATAATTCTAATTTTATAAGCTTATTTTAAAAGGTCATTTAATTTTATAAGATAATTTTTATTTTTTACAAGCATATTTATTTTCAATTTTAGTTTATTTCATTATATTTTATTTTTTACGTTTTAATGTTAATTAATTTATGTTAAAAGAATTACATTTAATCAAGCTTCTTAGGTCAAGAAGATAGAAGCATGTTATTTGTTTTTCTGAAATATTAGCACTTTCAAAAGAAAATTCGTTGACATAATGGCTGAAAGATTCAACCATCGGCTTCTTTGACGTAGCAGGTGGTTAATATACAGATCGCTAACCCATAAAGGGTTAACTCCGAACTGTTAATTCCCCTAGATCGTGAAGTAGGTGTCTGTGACGTCATTATCTTTCATTTCATCCTGAAGGTTACTCGAGAGGCCACACGCCTTTATTATTATTATTATTATTATTATTATTATTATTATTATTACTAGCATTACCCGTCACGGCTTCGCCCGCGAATATTCTAGTTGTAAAGAGTACACTTAGCAAAATCTCAATCATGAATGCTATGACTGATTTATCCTTGGTATGAATAATCAAACTTTATCAATTCAGCTACTGGTGCAGTGGTTAGGGGTTTGTCATTCCTTCAAAGGTATATCAGAGCGAAGTTAGTTTTCTGGGAATATCACAGACACTGTTAATTTAAGGGCCTTTAAATGTGGTTTTCGGAGACCCTTTATAGTTGGGTGAAAAAGACCTTTCGTACCACACTCACACGTGAAAACTGCGTGAAAAAATCTAGAGTGCCCCTTGACCCCCTTAAACGCATTATACTGTATGTATTGATGAATTTTACAGCTTAATTTGGTTCAGTGATAACCTTATAACCGTCTGGAAACTTTCACAGTAATGTAATAATTGGAATTGCATTGCGTCTTACAGAAATAGATGGACCTGTGAGATTCTGTTACCATGGTTACCGTGATGCATTCTTTCATTATTTCATTGTAAATATACATGTTTTACGGTATTTATTTAATTGTGAGGCATTTCAAGAGTAAGTATGTGCGTTACGCTTACGCATTGGGTTATGCTGAACCTGTAGGTACCCCATATGTGTAGGTTGGTGTTAATGGGACCTTATTTTCGGTACAAAACTGGAATGGGACCTTAGCAGAATAATATAGGGAGGGATTGTTTGGGATGAGGTGAGATGAATTGCTAGTGTATGTGGCAGATGGTCTTTACTGCCTGAAGCCAGAAATGAACTGAATGAAACTGGGTAAGCAGTTAGAATGAAAGCGGTCGTGGCATATTAGAAGGTACCTTACTGGCATTTGCCTTGAGTCATAAATATAAAACCATGTAAAACCATTTCAAGGATGGTCGATACAGTCGGGAGATAGCCTGGCCACGGTTATAATAATTGAATGACCTCTGTTGCCCAACTTGTCAGAAGCACAAGCCAATGATGAGAATTCACTTTTATTATTTCAAGAATTAATTCGAATAATTGTAAACACTGAGTTGCGAACTGTCCTTTGTACGGGTAAACATGTATTTTGCACATTTCTTAGCGTTGCCTCTGAAGCATGGGCATGAATGAAACTATGCAACCTGCTATGACTACCCGTTCGGCGGGTTTGGAGGCGACAGCGCCTGCTATTTAAATAAAATACAACTTTGGCCAATGTCTCGAAACGGTGATTAATTTCGAAACGGCAATATTCCCATGTTCTTTCTAGGTATAGAAACTATGTTTATACCAAATTTCAGCTTCATCGTTTGAGACTGACATTAAAATAGATTAGATTAAAATAGATTTAGATTTATTTTATGCATTTTGTGTTAATTATTTTTATTATCTTGTGATTTTCGTTGTTTGTAGTTGATTCATTTAGGAGCTTCGTGGCATCGTGGTCATGTAACCCCGTGTTCTTGGGTGTATTTGTCTGATAATCTGTGTTATTGTGATGGCTGTATTAGTGCGTGTATTTGTAATGGAGACTAGTATTAGGAATGCAGGCGGCCAGGCATTTGCCTGGAGAAGAATGGGGAAACCATGGAAAACCACTTCCAGGAGGGCTGAGGTGAGAATCGAACCCTCCGTTTCTCAGTTCTGACTCAGGAGGCTGAGTGTAGCCCCATTCCAGAATTATATTTCTTTTCAGAGCGAGGAAACGAACCCGGATCTCAAAACTACTCAATTTCAAAGGATGGTTGTTTGGTTCCTTAGTTTAGGGCCGTGACAACGCGGTCAAGTAGCCCCGTGTACTTTGGTGTGTGTAGAATCTGTCTGGTATCCGGTGTTAATTGTGATGGCTGTATTAGTGTGTGTTATCTGTAATTCAGGTAAGGACTGCAGACGATCAATTTCAAGTAGTTCCTACTTTCGCTACTAAACGCCACCGTCAACGACAACTAGTTATGAACTTGGTTACTAGATGCCACCGCAGTCGGCTCCAGGCGACGAACGTTGAAACTTAAGATCGTTAGTCAAATCTAATCAATAATTTAGCTTCACAAAAGTGTAATTAGTGGAAGGTTTTATTACATGCCATAAATCTATGACATGGGCCCACCGGCTTTACTTCCCCACCGAAGGAAGGCATACTGAGGGATTTTTAACGCTCTTAAAAATCCGACGACTTCGGTCAGGTTTGAACCCGCGACCTTGGGCATAGAAGCTCAGCATGCTACCAACTACACCACCGAAGCCGTTAATTTCAAAGGCTGCTTTTCTTTATACAAGAACAGTTTTATATCATGGGTAGATCTAGCAGTGTGATGTTTTTGGGGCGGTGTGTAGCGCTGCGCCGTGCACCATATGGGACATTAGACGGTCGAGCCATCGGTTACAAGCAAGGATGGTTTACGCCGAGCTCTTGGGAGTCAGGTGCACACCTTGCATGAGGAATGTTTTGGTGGGGCCTGCCTCCCCTCCCCCCACCCCGCAAGTGTTCAGCTGTGACCAGGGGTTCGAGTCCTGTACATAAGAAACGATAGACGATTTCTCCAACACATGTGTTCAGCAGTGACCAGGAGGTCAAACGCAAGGAGCGTGAAAGTGAGATTTGCATCAATAAGCCACTGAAATAGATTATTTCTTTACCCCACAACCAAGCACATTATAAACTTAATAATAATAATAATAATAATAATAATAATAATAATAATAATAATAATAATAATAATAATATTTTTTTTAGCGTATGGCTTTTATTGCCGGGAGTGTCCGAGGACATGTTCGGCTCGCCAGTTTTGTAGCTGCTTCGAGACGGACACCCAATGGGTGAGCTACAAGTACCGTTGGGGAGGAAAGTTGGAAGGGAAGGGCGAGGAGTTGGAAGGTAGCGGCTGTGGCCTATAGTTAGGGACCAACCCCGGCATTTGCCTGGAAGGAAGATGGGAAACCACAGAAGACCATCTTCAAGGTTGCCGGCGAGGGGATTCGAACCTCCTCGCCTCCCGAAAGTGAGCGACTGCCATTAGTCATGCCGTAACGACCACGGCTAACTCACCCGGTATAATAATAATAATATCGTATGAAGGAAGAACTCCGGAGGCCAGGAATTACAGATGGCGACTGTCGAGACAGAACACAGTTCAGGGAAATACTTTCGAACATAAAGGTCCTTAGTTTTGGCCGGTTCGCATAATGTAATGTAATGTAATGTAATATTAATAATAATAATAATATCGTATGGCCTCGGGTGCCGGGTGCAAGCTTTGTTATTTGACACCAAAAGGGTAGCTTGCATGTCAAATTTCGTCGTTCCTTGAAGCACTGTGAAAGTCAAGGCGGTTAGATATCTAAGCTGCGGTTAGATATCTAAGCTCCTTGATCACTATAGCGCTTTCTAGTAGAGAAATGAGGAACTTTGTGTTGGCGGAAACTCCCGAGATTAATTTTGCCATTATGAACACGGCCTACTGAATTCAGATGGGTTCTTTGACATGCCAACATCGTATGACACGGTGTCGTAATTTTTGCCGCCTTTCAAAAATCACTTACCACGGCCAGGAGCGAACCTGCAAGCTTGGGGTTAGTAGACCGACACGTTGACCACTCACCCACCGTGGCAAGCATTATAAACATTATGATGATCTGAGTCTCTTGGTAGCCAATCCTTGATAACAGAATAAACGTACACAACTACAATGCAAGAAGGAGCAGTGAGCTGTCTGTGTGAGGTTGTTGGAACATTCATTGATACTTGCTCCAAAAACTGATGAGTAGAGTCCAGATTTTTTGAAAATGCATATTTTGAGGGTTTATTGTTTTTTTTTTTTTTTTGCATATTCTGAACATAACAGCATATTTTATCACATACAGTTGAAATTAAATATAATTAAAAACGTCTTGAACAAAATAAATTTCCCCTGACTGTTGGACATCCCCTATAAGGAACTTTCTGAGAAACAGATTAGTTAGTTAGTTATTGTTGTTTTAAGGGGCGAAACTACGAGGTCATCTGCCCCTAACAAATTAATAACTAATATTTTACGCAAGCATGCTGCCTGGTTATTTCAAGAAGGAACATTCCTTTCACCATCTCGACAGCCAGTAGCCCGGGGTTAGTTTTGTGAGGAGTTTCTTCATTAATGTGTTACTTTATTCTTAGTCTGCACATCCTTAACTCAAAATGCCTAAAGAGCAGAAAGTATTTATTAAAACAGTGGGTGTCAGGTGTCAGGGACCGGGCATTTATGCACTATTAAATAGACGTAATTTGTCTCGTGAAAACATTGAAATACTTGCCATTACCTATCGTGATGCTTCTTTCTGCAGTGACATGTATTAAGTGAGTGAATAACATTGGCTTATTGTAGCGCATATTTCCCTACTGATAAGCAAATCTCGAAACTTTATCCATTTTGTGTTATATATCAATTCTTGAACACGTTCTAGGTATGAGGTTACTGTCTCTGTCTACTCTCAATCCAAAGGTCCTGGTTTCGATTCGCGACTCTGTCAAGAAATGAGATTCAGGTCCGACGGATGGAACGGAATAGGCTACACTCAGCCTTGTGAGGACAAACTGGCAACAGATAGTTTTTGATTTCCACCTCAGCTGTCCTAGAACTGGATTTTAGTGATTTCTCCATTTCCATTCCGGGCAAATGCTGGGATGGTTCCTAACTTAAGGCCACGGCCAACTCCCTGCAATTCCTAGTCTCGGTTTCAAATACACACAATACTTCAGCCTTCACAACGACACAGATTATCAGGCATATTCCATGCACCCAAGTACACGGGGCACCATGACCACGATGCCCCAAAGTCCCTCAATGAATCAACAGCACCAACAACGACAATAACGACAACTCCAGCCCAACAAATGAAACCAAGGTATTTCAATTTTCAAAATCTATTATGAAAAGCAGGAAGTCTGCTCCTTATTCAAATCCACATCGTTTCACCGATCTAAAAAAATAAAATAAATCGCATTACTGACGTTTATGACCATGTGGTTAACATTTTCAACTTGAAAACTAGACAGCTCTCACCATACCCTAGATATTGGTCACTTGGCACCTCAGCATAGGTGAATACAGGTGAAATATGGAATTTTTCATAGAAAGACCAGACAAAGTTTGCAATGGGAGAAACAAAGGCCCCATAGGGACGCAGAAAATCATGTTTATAAGTTTATAGAACCAATCGATGTCGTGATATTTCAAAACACCGGTTGGTTGGTTCCTTAGTTTAGGGGCTGCGAAAACGCGGTCATATAGCCCCGTGTGCTTTGGGTGTGTGTAGAATCTGTCTGATAACCGGTGTTAATTGTGATGGCTGTATTAGTGTTTATTATCCCTCCCTATATTATTCTGCTAAGGTCCCATTCCAGTTTTGTACCGAAAATAAGGTCCCATTAACACCAACCTACACATATGGGGTACCTACAGGTTCAGCATAACCCAATGCGTAAGCGTAACGCACATACTTACTCTTGAAATGCCTCATAATTAAATAAATACCGTAAAACATGTATATTTACAATGAAATAAAGCAACACGGTAACCATGGTAACATAATCTCACAGGTCCATCTATTTCTGTAAGACGCAATGCAATTCCAATTATTACATTACTGTGAAAGTTTCCAGACGGTTATAAGGTTATCACGGAACCAAATTAAGCTGAAATCTTCATCAATACATACATTATAATGCGCTTAAGGGGGTGAAGGGGCACTCTAGAATTTTTTCAGCAATTTCCACATGTGAGTGTGGTACGAAAGGTCTTTTTCACCCGACTATAAAGGGTCTCCGAAAACCACATTTAAAGGCCCTTAAATTAACAGTGTCTGTGATATTCCCAGAAAACTAACTTCGCTCTGATATACCTATGAAGGAATGACAAACCCCTAACCACTGCACCAGTAGCTGAATTGATAAAGTCTGATTATTCATACCAAGGATAAATCAGTCATAGCATTCATGATTGAGATTTTGCTAAGTGTACTCTTTACAACTAGAATATTCGCGGGCGAAGCCGCGACGGGTAATGTTAGTCTGTTTTTAATTCAAGTAAGGACTGCAGACAATAATTTCAAGTAGTTCCTACGTTTGCTACCAAATGCTACCGTCCACGACACGTAGCTTGCGGACTTGGCTACTAGATGGCATCGCAGTCAGCACCCGGCGGCAAACGTTGGAACTAATAGAGAGTTATCAATTCTAACCTACAAAATTTGGCTTCACACAAGTGTAGTTAGTGGAAGGTTCTTTTTATGCCATAAATCTATGAGATGGGACCGCCAGATTTACTTCCCCTCCGAAGGAAGGCATACCGAGGGACTTACAACGCTCTTAAACAATCCGACGACTTCGGCCGGGTTTGAACCCGCGACCTTGGGCATAGAAGCTCAGCCTGCTACCAACTACGCCACACGCTAAATAAATAAAACCACTAGAATGCGCTTTATTCGACACCACGTGCTTTCTGCAAAGCAATTGTGTTGCGCTAAAACTATATTCTGAAATGTTCGAATCCCACCAACGATGATCTCGCGGTTTCTCACTTCCCATTAGCGTTTCTAATAGACCATGATCACTTGTTTCCAAATACTTTGTCGGACTGTAACGACCATACAGGCTTTACCTATAGTGAGATGTCTCTGGTTCAAATCTTGGAGACGGTCAATGCGATGTCCAACTAATGCATTAGTCACGTTCTTCGTACAGAAAAAAACCTTGTTTGCTTGCACTGTGGCTGATTGTGATGTGACGAGGTTGTGCCGTGTACGCTCATCAACTATGGATACCCGAGTTTAGGCCTTCATTACAAACAAACCAACAGACCTATTGAACAATGAGATATATCAATATTTTCCTTGTTTAATTCTGCGTTAGACGATATTAGCCAATTATTCTAAAGTTTAATAATTATTTTTAAATTGTGGTTGAATGAAACATTGCCCGGGTTTTTGACGTCTTTTCTAGGAATCGCTCACTTAAAACTATATACATGGAAAACTACTAGGCTGAGGGTAATAATAATAATAATAATAATAATAATAATAATTGTGGTGTTTGAAGCCATATTTTCAGTGTTGCCTTAGTAAACAAGAGTTTAGTGCTTTTCAGTCGGTCAACACGAATGTACCCAAAAGAGATGGGTTATGCCCTAATCCTGAAATAAATTACATGAGATTAATAAAACACTAGGATGACCAGTTTCGATCGTCAAGCGATCATCATCAGATCCATTACACTTAGGCTACAAAATCTATGTTTGAAATACAGGTGAAAATATTTACAATATGTACAATTATTTAGTTGCAGTATTGGTACTGCAACTGTCAGTGTATGCTAAATGCAGTATATATGTTAGGTGAAATGCTAAATGGTGATAGCTATCCGAAGATTGTATTTTAGAGAGATTATATGGTTGTAAACTATGGTTAAACTATAAAATTTTAGGCTAACTACTTATCTGATTGTCTTCCGAATAACAGCTACTCGCTGTTTTCGTGCTCACTGGAACTCACTATGCGGTAGACTGCGGTGGTTATCTTAACGACTGGTTTTTCCCTGCTTTCTCCCCCCTGCTCCTACGTGCTGTGGGGAGTGATAGCGATGTGTTTATGTGAGGTGTTGCCAACCTAGATAAGATGTATGTTATTGAATGAGGTGGGTCTACAATTATTAAAGACCGTGGATTAGCCCTCGCCACGCGTGGAGCATAACCCATTCGAACTTAGCGTTGACGGTCTTATGAGGACGTCCCGGCACCTTTAATACTGCCGCGAATATGGGCCTTGGTTTATTGCAGAAGAAAAGTACATCGTACACCTGATCCAGATAACATTTACCTATTAATAACCCCCTAATTTCCCCCCTTTTTTTTAATCTAGCTTGGCTGTGTCGCTAACTGCATTTAGCATACACTGACAGTTGCAGTACCAATACTGCAACTAAATAATTGTACATATTGTAAATATTTTCACCTGTATTTCAAACATAGATTTTGTAGCCTAAGTGTAATGGATCTGATGATGATCGCTTGACGATCGAAACTGGTCATCCTAGTGTTTTATTAATCTCATGTAATTTATTTCAGGATTAGGGCATAACCCATCTCTTTTGGGTACATTCGTGTTGACCGACTGAAAAGCACTAAACTCTTGAATAATAATAATAATAATAATAATAATATCGTATGGCCTCGGGTGCCGGGTGCAAGCTTTGTTATTTGACACCAAAAGGGTAGCTTGCATGTCGATTTCGTCGTTCCTTGAAGCACTATGAAAGTCAAGGAGGTTAGATATCTATGCTCCTTGAACACAATAGCGCTTTCTAGTAGAGAAATGAGGAACTTTGTGTTGGCGGAAACTCCCGAGATTAATTTTGCCATTATGAACACGGCCTACTGAATTCAAATGGGTTCTTTGACATGCCAACATCGTTTGACATGGTGTCGTAATTTTTGCCGCCTTTCAAAAATCACTTCCCTCGGCCAGGAGCGAACCTGCAAGCTTGGGGTTAGTAGACCGACACGTTGACCACTCAGCCACCGTGGCTAGCGGCTGAGGGTAATTAAATGTTTATATGTTATAGGCACAAGTATTGATAGTGTAAATCTCAAGTTTGAAATTTTTTCAACTGCCCAATGAAAAGTTCTTATACTTTTTCTGAAGTAACGTTTTATCAGTCCAGGATAAACGTAGAGCAGGAAACTTTGTCTCATTTTGAAGCTCTCATTCGTGATTATCGGAAATTACGACCATTGCAAACGTACAGTGATGACGAATTTATGAAGAGTACTATTAATGGGAGGTTCTGTGCGTTCGGATAGATGGTTTGGCTTCAATGAGAGCAGACTTATCAGTTCAAATTGATAGCCTTTGGCTCACAGAGTTGCTATATTGTGGCAGTGAAGTGTTGTTGGGAGGATATGCTTGCCATGATTTGTTTGAAGCTGGAGTATTATAATAGGAATACTAGTAAAAATAATCTCCTGTAATGTACATGGTATTCGGATCGCACTGTACTGGTTGTTGTTGTGGTGATCACAAACAATTGAAACATGAAAACAAAACGCGTTAAAACCCACATTTCAGGCAAGCAACATAGACTAGATCTTCCATGACCACTCTTCCTTTAGGACTTTTCATAAACTTTTTTACTGTCCTCTGATTACAAACTATACGTTGCCGTTTCACGTGAGGTTCCTCTTCGTAAGTGACGCTATCTTCTCGTTGTTCCATTGACGACTCGAGCCCGGTTCATCAATGAAACTTATTGTTGGTGCATTTGTAATTCATTTTCGTTGTTCTCCACTTTACCAAACGTAAAGGACACACTAAACGTTCCTTACGAGGTGCCGGCATGATGGCACGCGGTAGACTGATGATTGTTCACTCAACCGTATCTGGTCGATTAGATTAGCAGTTTGCCTTTTCTACCACTACGAGCACTGGTGTCAATCAATGAAGAGTTTCACTTAAGCCCTTATAACTACTTCCGCTGTGATTTATTTATCTATTTATCGTATGGCTTTTAGACCCGGGAGTATCCGAGGACATGTTCAGATCGCCTGAGTCTGTAGCTGCTTCCAGCGTACACCCTTAGGGCGAGCTACAAGTTGAGTTCAATTTCAAGTAGTTCCAACTTTCTCTACCAGATATCAAAGATATCTAGTGGTGAACGTTGGAACTTTGATAGAGCGTTCCGACGAAATCCAACCCAACAATTTAGCTGCACACAATTTTAGTCTGTGGAAGGATCTTTTACATGCCATAAATCTATGACATGGGACCGCCGGCTTTACTTCCCCTCCGAAGGAAGGCATACTGAAGGATTTTTAACGCTCTTAAAAATCCGACGACTTCGGCCGGGTTTGAACCCGCTATCTTGGGCACACCAATTCAGCATGCTACCAACTACGCCACCGAAGCCGATGTGATGATTTTCTAACAATCGAAATATGTCTGAGGGTATTGAACCAAGGAACACATTAAAGAAAGAGTTATGCAAATATGTTAATTAGCCTAGGATTTGAATCAAAAAGTTAGTTAGCTAGTTAGTTATTGATGTTTTAAGGGGCGGAACTACGAGGTCATCTGCCCCTAAAGAATCAAAAAGTCAAACGAGTAAAGAAACAAGCAATTTCAGGTTGTTTTTCCGGAACTGCATTTAAGCCACAAGTGATTTTCGAATATATTTTTTTTTATTGAATAAAGCTCTCCGAGACAATTTGAAACCTTTCTGGCTCCTTTAGCCCTTCAACGTTTCGCACAATGGATTGCTTAATTTTATGTGCACGTTTTTGCTGAGATGGAGATCCAACCCTACTTTGTCTCCTAGGAAATGGGTTCAACATTAATAAGATCGTAAAATATGCTGAGCTTAGAGAATTGGTCCGGAAGCAATGAGCAGTGTCTATTACCATCTCCAGTGCTGGACCCAGGTCTTAACAAACTACATTGAAACCCCTCAAATTGGGGCTGTAGTCGGATTAGCCAAAATATATCCATATAGCAGGTTGTGAGGATGCTGGAGAAGGTTGTCTAGAGTAGTGGACGACAGTTGATGTCAATGAAGAATGCACCGAACATGAAATAGTGAGTCAACATGACAGCAATGTAGCTAGTGACAGTGAGGAAGAAGAAACTTGGACAGACAATGTGACTTATACTGAGACTGCATCTGCCCTAGACAACGCATTGCGCTTCGCAGAACAACACGAAGCAAACGATGTCATGTTCATGCGCAATTGCCTCTGCGGGAAGGTTTTCGTCACTTCGACAATTGAAGATAATTTATTTCAAGTGAAAGATTAAGTGATATTTTGTGTGTATCTATTGTTATTTCATTGTTCTTGCAAAGTGATTAACCTATGAAATTACAATAACCAACTTTTCCGATTTTCAATCCTGGATGAGATAAGCATGCAGGCACATTTACACTGTGTTACGTATGCTAACTCTACTATTTTGTTAATTTTTCAACTACTTATTGATAAATAAGGTTATAATGTAGAATATGTAATTGTTTCTCTGTTTTGCGTGTGTTTTTCAAACTTAAAATTGTCGAAGAAAACTCGTTCGGATTTGAGGGGTTTCACTGTAATGCAAAATGCAGTTACGTGCAGAATTGTTTGGTCGTTCATGGCGAATCAGACAACATAAACAAGTAGTTCCGTGAAGAACTATACAGCCTATTTTCATATATCCTACTTAGGCCTATGTTAATTGCCTCTATTAACATAAACAATTACAGTTTGATTGCTATAATAGATCCGCAGATATTGAGAACCATCTAAATATTTCAGATGGTCGCCATGTTGGGTTTTTATATATAACTCTTAGAGTTATGTACTATTGCATCAAGATTATTGTGTAGGTGATTAATTCAAACTTCAATCGCATGATTAGAACACAAGAAATGAAAACGAAATTTTAAAATTTTACTCAGTCGCCATCTTGTAGTTATGAAAATAATTTAAATGAATTAGATGCCAGTGGAGTAAAATTTAAGTAATCATATACCGTACCAAGTTTCACTGCGCTCAGATGGTTAAATCACGGGACACGTCCTTTTGAATATTTAAATTTCGCGTCGTCACCATGTTGGATTTGTGCTCACCAGGTTATTTAACGTCCCATGTGTAAACTTATCTTTATAGCCTCTATCAACATACAAAATTTCAGTTTGATTGCTGTCATTGATTAATAGATATTAAGAACCGTCTAAATAGTTTGGATGGTCGCCATGTAGGATTTTAATATATGTAGGCCAAAGAGTAATGTATTATTAGATGACGATTATCGCGTAGGTTCATTATTCAAACTTTCACTTCAATCGCATGATTAAAACACAAGAAATAAAAACTTGATTTTAACATTTCGCACAGCCGCCATATTGAGGAAATGTGAACAATTGAAATAAATTAGATGCCAGTTCATTACAATGTGTATAAACATTTACTGCACCATATTTCACTACGCTCAGATGGTTAAATCGCAAGAAACGTTTATTAAAATCTTTGAACTTCGCTTGGCCACCATGTTGGTTTTGTACTTAACAGGTTTTTGAAAGTTAGATATATGAACTAGTAATAGTGCCCTTTATCACGGTATACAATTTCAGGGTGATATCGGTAATAGTTTAGGAGATATAGAATGCCGGTGAAATATTTGGCACAGCCGTCATCTTGAGGTTATGTAAACAGTTGAACTAAATTAGATGCCAGTGCATTAAAATGTATATAAACATCTGTTGCACCAAGTTTGATTGCGTTTGGATGGTTAAATCGCGAGAAACGTCTATTTAAAAGTTTGAACTTCGCTTGGCCGCCATGTTGGTTTTGTAATTAACAGGTTTTTGAGAGTCTCATAGGTGAACTTCTAGTAGTACCCTTTATCACCGTACTCAATTTCAGGGTGGTTTGACTATTAGTTTCGGAGATATAGAATGCCGGTGAAATATTTCGCACGGCCGCCATGTTGGATTGGTGAGACTTAATACAATTTGAAGGGCACGGTCGGGGTCGTTCAAAATAGTACTATGACCTTACCGAGTTTCACTGAAATCGCTCCAGCCGTTTAGAAGTTATTAGGGGGATACACACACGGACACACACACACACACACACACACACACACGGACAACAGGTGATCTCATAAGCCTATTTTTTTTTCATAAAATGAAAATAGGCTAAAATAATAGCTACAATAGTCGTCAATCGGTTGAAAAAACTCATATCATCCGCTAATAACGTAATCCTTATGATTATATTGAATATTGGGGATTTTGTTGAAGTAATTGCAGCAAATAGCCTATGCACAAGCGAATAAATAAATAAACAAAAGAATGAATGGATAAATAAATAAATACATAAATAATAATAATAATAATAATAATAATAATAATCGTGGCATTGAATATATGGTTGAATTGGAGCCACGTAGGCGATGTCGGATCCTGCACTGGCAGCGAAACCGGAATGCTTTTGGACAACCTATGGCTGAGATTCAATTGTTCTTCCTTGGTAATCGCCAAATGTGGTTGGTTACTCAGTTGAGGGGCTGCGACAACGCGGTCATGTAGCCCCGTGTACTTTGGGTGTGTGTAGAATCTGTCTGATAACCGGTGTTAATTGTGATGGCTGTATTAGAGCGTGTTATCTGTTTATAATTCAAGTAAGGACTGCAGACATTCAATTTTCAAGTAGTTCCTACTTTTGCTACCAAATGCTACTGTCCACAACACCTAGCCTGCGGACTTGGCTACTAGATGGCATCGCAGTCAGCACCTGGTGACGAACGTTGGTACCTAAGAGCGTTAGTCAAATCTAACCTATAATTAGCTTCACACAAGTTTAATTAGTAGAAGGTTATTTTACATGCCATAAATGACATGGGACCGCCGGCTTTACTTCCCCTCCGAAGGAAGACATACTGAGGGATTGTTAACGCGCCAAATGTGATACGTGACGTCTTTTATAAGGAAGCTTGTAGTTTAACGTGACCGTTAATCTCGCGATCATAAGCCACGGGACCTCCGTTTTACGTGGAATCCGAACCACAGGACATGGCATTTCACATCGAAAATCTCACATGCATTGACCGGGAATCGAACCCGGTCCGCCTTGGTGAGAGGCATACAGCTTGACCGCTGTGCCACCACGCCCCTACGTCTTTTATGAATCAACATCAAATAATTCATTGTTTTGTTGTTGTTGTTGTTGTTTTACGGGGGGGGGGGGGGTACTACGGGGTCATCTGCCCGTAATTCATTGTTTCGTGGACTCTTTCCGCCCTTCAAAATTTGCGGCTTTCTCGACCGGGAATCGAACCCTTGATTTTGGGTTCTGTCACTGATGCAAATGTTCTGAAGGCAACTATATTTAATCACGCACTGTATATACCAAACACGTCGCGAACGGTCTATATTTAAGGAGAAGGGAGGGAAAAAGGCGACCATATTGTTCCCGAGGGAATCAGCACCACCTGGTGACGAAAGCTCGCAAGTGGAGGTAACAGCTGTGAACGCACCCCTTCCTCGCTCGCACACAGTCCCTTACAAAACGCAAGTTTATGTGCGGTCGCACTCCGATCAAATGATATCACTCACTCTTAATTAAACGTTCCTTCCATCTTTATATTGATTGCTTCAATTAACACCAACACAACGCAGCAATATTAGCGTTCCTTTTATCTACTGACGATTTTAGAGTCGCTGCGCCCGGGTGCCGGAATTTTGACTCGAAGGGGAAAATTTAAATCTACTGACACGGCCCCCTCGCATTTGCGCACCCACAAGTACCAACCGACTGCGCCAGGATTCTCTCCTGCAACCCTGAGCACAGCCGGCGAGAAGTTACTACTGGTTTACTTGCACTATCGTCTAATTATTTTTACTCACTAATAAGCAGCTTCGTGGCGCAGTTGGTAGCATACTGAACTGCTGTGC
Organism: Meconema thalassinum; assembly: GCA_946902985.2. NCBI lineage: Eukaryota > Metazoa > Arthropoda > Insecta > Orthoptera > Tettigoniidae > Meconema > Meconema thalassinum. The sequence goes on along the minus strand of OX336391.1, from coordinate 89,476,619 downwards.
CCAAGATAGCGGGTTCAAACCCGGCCAAAGTCGTCGGATTTTTAAGAGCATTAAAATCCTTCAGTATTCCTTCCTTCGGAGGGGAAGTAAAGCCGGCGGTCCCATGTCATAGATTTATGGCATGTAAAAGATCCTTCCACTAACTAAACTTGTGTGAAGCTAAATTTCTAGGTTAGATTTCGTTGTAGCGCTCTATCAAAGTTCCAACATTCACCACTAGATGTCAGTGATATCTGGTAGCAACATTTGGAACTACTTGAAATTGAACGGAGCTTGTAGCTCACCCCATGGGTGTCCGCTTGAAGCAGCTACGGCCTCTGGCTAGCAGAACATGTCCTCGGACACTCCCACGATAAATAAATAATACTCACTAACAAAACAATTTTGTTGTTGTTATAGAATAGACGGTTTTGTGACATCTTCGTCATCTGCCCCGTACAGTTGGGTGTGTGTTGAACTTGTCTGTATGTGGTGATGCCGCAAATCCCATTCCGGCACCCAGCCCCGGCGTTTCTAAGCGCTTCAGTAGTTAAAAAGTATGAGTAAAACCAATGACATAATTTTCATTCATTTCGTATCGGCCATCTATGGACCACGTCATTTCAACTGTCTCAATCCTCGGGGTTTGATGTTCGCCCACATTCATTCTCGGTGGGTTTCCTTCCTTTCCTGGGTCCAAATCTTTTCCGATTTCAGCCTCGATTTTTCTTAGAAACCTTAGCACGCTCTATTGTGTGAGCTGCGCTCCTGAATGTAATCCCCACTTCTCTATCCAGTTCAATGAACCAGGCCCATTTGGTTTCGCTCTCCTGAAAGTAAGCAACGATCGCGTTGGTCTGTCTCACTGAGCTCATCCTTCCTGGATGGTGTTAGTTATTTTCTCCACATGAATATTTACAGGGTGCCAGGGAATGTTCTGCGCAGCGGTTACATGCTGCTGTGAGAGGTAGCGTCAGCAGTTACGTTGGCAGCACTTTGTTCTCACCACAGCCATTCACAACAGATGCTGGAAGTGTTGTCCTTGTGTTGGAAGACAAGACTTCAACACGTCTACACACACTGTTGAGGACTTTCACTAAAGTTTCTTGCGTTATGGACTGCACATAATAAAATGATATTCACTTTTAGTTCAATCGTTTTATCATTTCAAATGATCTTGTCGACTTCATCGTTATGCTTCGGTCTACCGTTATGCGTTACGGTTACGGAGAGGAAATGTACTAAGGTTGCACTTGAGCGTATGACGTCATCAAGTTGTTCAGTGCATATGCCCCGAGTCTGAGTTTACTCCTGGGCTATGGCGTTATGCGATACGGAGACGAAGAGCGCGTGACGTCATGCAGCAGGGTGCACCTCCCGATCTCCGTTCCCCGCGCGGGAAGTCTAAGTTAATGGGTAATGGAGTCTGTTGAGAGAGCCCTCCTGAGCCTTTCTAACATGTGTAGCATTTGTAGCATGCGTCATTTGAAATGATATAAAGTCTAGTCTTTCAGACTGACGGTAACTTTTTGGATTAGTTTGTGAGCCGGTCGTACGAAATTTACTAATCTAATCCCGAACAGTATTCCGGTTTGGACACTTTGATTTAGGAAACCGCGCCTGAAATTTTAGTTTAAAATTTTCTGTAAACCGATCATCTTCGCAAAAAACGTATTCCACCAAAGAAAGCTCTCTCTCCACCTGTATACTGTTCCACTCTTCCAATGATCTATCTGATCGCTCGCTAACTGCAATACACACTGACGATTTCGACAGCCTGCCCTACACCCACACGCGTGCCCTTCATTGTACCACTACACACAGTGCTGCCAACTAAACTGCTGATGCTACATGCTGCGGAAAACATTTCTTGGCACCCTGTGGTTCGTGGTTATGCCATCTTCTATATTCCCCACGATCTTCCTCAAACTTTCTCTTTCTCTGGCCTCCAGTATTCAAACAAGTATCTTTGTTGATTGTAAGGCATTCGGAAGAGTACAGGACCTCTGACACTGCAGCTATGTTTCATTATTATTATTATTATTACATCATTTTTGCCCTTAAGGACAGTGTATGAACTTAAATATCTCATGATGTCACAATTTTCACTTCTTTCCCTTCTTCTCTTCCCAAAATCTCTTCATCCTTTGACTGTGCTCCTGTTTCCTTTGTTCCGTCCACAATGTTCCTATCGTCTTCCTTTCACTTACTAAAAATTTGGCGTTCTTAATTTTGTTTCTGAAATTTTCTCTGTCTTCTATAATTTGCTTGTTGATCCCTAATTGCTTTAAGTCGTCTTCTATTTCATGATACCAATTCGTTTTCCTTTTTGAACTGTTTACTACATCAAAGATTTTCTTTGTAAGTCGTTTATTGTTCATTCTCTGTATGTGCCCGTAGAAAGTTAGTCTGCGTTTTCTAATGATATCTGTGAGTCTGTCTGTGTGTTCATATAGCTCTTCATCCATATCCCATCTCTGTGTACTGCTCCAAATATTTTTCTTAGAATTTTACGTTCAATTTTTTCTGTTTCTATGATGCCAGATGCTCCAATTGTGGTCGTTTCTGACGCATACAATGCTTCTGGTAATACAACTGTTTTGTAGTGTCTAAGTTTGGCCTGTCTTGATATGCTTTTCTTATTATAATGTGACCATGTAAGTTTGTATGCTTTCTGGGGTTTTTCCGTTCGTTCTATGTTAGACACCTTGTTTGATCCTCCTATTTGTATATATTCTCCTAAGTACTTAAATTTGTCAACTCTTTGTATGGATCCATATATGGTATGCATGGTTTGTACATTGTTGGTGTTTCGTTCCATGTATTGGGTCTTCTCATAAGATATCTGTAAACCTGTTTTAGCAGCTATTTCATGTAATCGTTCCAGTGCTTCCTTTGCCTCCTGTGTGTTATTGCTGAGTAAGGCTACGTCATCTGCAAATGCCAGACATTTTATGATTGTTTTTGTTTCGCGGGTTCTTCCTAGCTGTATTCCTTTAACTTGTTCCTCCCACTGCTTAACAATTGTCTAAGACCATGTTGAACAAGATTGGCGAGAGTCCGTCTCCTTGTTTGACACCTGTGCGTATATTATTATCATTCTTATTTATTTTACGACGTTTTACCCAACTAAGGATTGCTATTTCACAGATTAATTTGTATTTTCTTTCTTCTCATAATTCTCTCACTGTGATATTTCTTCTTTCTGCAGTCCAAGCAGTGGTGGCTGTCACCCGGGGCTTTGCAGCAAAGTGGTGTTTGTTCACCAACGATCTGAAGCTAGACTGTCGCATAACATGTCGTCTGTTATACTGATTCCTTGAAGGCCATTTCTAATTTATATTCCCCAGTTATTAGCCAACTTTTCACATTTTGCAAAAATGAGGAAAAAGTACACTTATGAGATCGATCCGGGAAAATGTCTGTCTGTCTGTCCTTCTGTCTGTCCTTATGTCTGGCTGGCTGTGTGTGTGTGTCCCCCTATCAACTCCTAAACGGCTGCAGCTATCGAAACCAAATTTGGTAATAGTAAAGATCTATATCTGAATATCTCACGGCCATATTTGAAATTGACATCAGTGCTACCAACTGCTGAAAAATCGCAATTGAAATTTGAGCTCTATGTTGGATATCTCAGAAGTTATGCATCCGAACTATTCTAAAATTGGCACAAATATAGATAATAACATTCCGGATTAATTTTCTGAAGTCCATACATGCCAGTGTTGCCAATATGATTCTAAGCCTGCCGATAGGTCCAATTTCTAAATGCATGTAACTTCTATATTATCGATTGGATTTCAACCGAATTTCGTATGTACTATGTGTACTACAACACATATGGCTGTGCGTATTCTAAAGAGCCACCAGGGCTGCCAAGAGTTAATAAATGCTCTCACTATGTTTTAACCCTAATGTCAATATATCAGAAAGTATGCAAGCCAACAGCTCAAAACTTTGCACACGTATAGTACCTGACATTCTACCTTAGTTCGGTGCAACTTATATACATCAGTGCTGCCAACACGATTCTAAGGCTGCGGATAGGTCTAGTTTTTAAATGCATATAACTTCTATACTGACAAATGGATTTCAACGAAATTTCGTGTGTGCTTTGTGTACCATAACAGTTATGACTATGCGTATTCGTAAGAACCACCAGGGCTGCCAACTGTTAATAAATGCTCTCTCTATTTGTCTAATCCTAATATCAATATATCAGAAATGTATGCAAGTCATCAAAGCCTCCGTGGCTTAGGCGGCAGTACGCCGGCCTCTCACCGCTGGGTCCGTGGTTCAAATCCCGGTCACTCCATGTGAGATCTGTGCTGGACAAAACGGAGGCAGACAGGTTTTTCTCCGGGTACTCCGGTTTTCTCTGTCAAAATTTCATTCCAGCAACACTATCCACTATCATTTCATTTGTCATTCATTTAATCCTTGCCCCAGAGGAGTGCGTCAGGCCTCGGCAGCCGGCACAGTTCATATCCTCGCCGCTAGGTGGGGGCTTCATTCATTCCATTCCTGACCCGGTCGGAGACTGGAAGCAGACTGTGAATTTTCATATTCAGTGTACTAGACAAGGCTGTATTAAAAATCTTCTTGGTCAGTCTGTCTTCGTTCATAAAATGTTGCCCTCCTTTTCCTGATGTCTCTTAGTACAGTTCTATTGTCGGTCTCTTGTTCCATATTGCCTATTTATGAACCGGCCCGTAGATTTCTCATTCTTGTTTTTCTAGTTCCTTAATTTTTGTTCTTCCCTTGATTGCTGTCGTTTCTGATGCGCATAAGGCTTCTGGTAAGACTGTATTATAGTGTCGTAGCTTACTACGGTGGGTGAATGGTTAACGTGTCGGTCTACTAACCCCAAGATTGCAGGTTCGCTCCTGGCCCTGGTAAGTGATTTTTGAAAGGCGGCAAAAATACGACACGCATGTCATACGATGTTGGCATGTCAAAGAACCCATCTGAATTCAGTAGGCCGTGTTCATAATGGCAAAATTAATCTCGGGAGTTTCTACCAACACAAAGTTCCTCCGTTCTCTACTAGAAAGCGCTATAGTGTTCAAGGAGCTTAGATATCTAACCTCCTTGACTTTCATAGTGATTCAAGGAACAACGAAATTCGACATGCAAGCTACCCTCTGGGTGTCAAATTACAAAGCTTGCACCCGGCACCCGAGGCCATACGATATTATATTATTAGTGTCGTAGTTTGGCAACAATGGAAATACTTTTTTGTTGTAGTAGTTCCATGTACCCTGTAAGTCTGTCCTATGCTTTCTGTAGTTTTGTGATCCTTTCTTCATTGGATGCCAAGTTCAGTCCTGTTTTCTGTATAATCTCTCCCAGGCATTTGAAACTTTCACTTTTTCCATACTTGGTTTCTATTGGATGTCAGTCTGTAGATTTTATGTCCATGTACTGTGTTTTTTCGTACGAGATTTGTAGCCCTGTTTTGGCTGATATTTCATATAGCGTCTCAAGAGCTTCTTTGGCTTCTTTTCTGTTATTTGTTATAATGGCTATATAATCGGCAAAGGCCAGACATTGTATGTTGACTGTTCTTTCCTGGTGTTTCGCCATCTTTACCCCTTTGACTTTTTTCACCATATCTTCATTAATCCAAAACTGAGTTAATTTGGGTGATAAGCCATTATTAATATTATTATTATTACTATAAAAGTGTAAAATTAAGCCACGTTATTTTTCCAGGCTAATAGGTGTGGTTTCATTTAATTATTTAATATTTATTTAACGTGTTGGTCGACTGAAAAGCAATACTTTTAGGAGATTACGAAGGCAACACTATAATGGCTTTTGAAATGTCTGTTGCATTTATTTACGAATATTGCCCCGTGTATTATGTAGGTTACTGCGTCTAAAATTTAAAACATGCCTAAGTGCAGATGACCTCGCTATTAGACAAGAAGGAGCCTAATTAGGGAGAATGACAGTTGGCAGGTGGTCAGCTTTATTCAATTAATCCGCTCCTCACTTGTTCGGCGCTGTTTTGTCGCGCGGAGCGGCATCTGCAGCGAGTTTCTTGTGTCTGGCCGGAGCTCGGCTCGGGGTTCTTACTGGAGCAGCCATATGCAAGACGTGTCACCTGGCCTGGGGTCTCAGGAGCTCACAACTTGGCTCAAGACAATGGGAATTCCCGAATCGAAGTTACTAAAATGCCAACTCAACAAGTTCAGTTTCACAATTTTCTCAACGTTTTAAGGGACTTGAGAAATAGCGGTACTTGTGACTTGACAGTGTTTACACGTGTTTCTGTATTACCCGTTCTTTAGATGTGTAACATCTTTCCACTCGGTATCTGGATATTTTTGTGGCACTCGGTAGCTGGACATTTTTGTGGGAGTGATTTTGGAAAAGAGACGGAAGTGGATGGGACGGAAGTGCATGGGACGGAAACAATTAGCGCGCGCGGTGGCGGAAATCGGTACAACGACGTACTGTAAGCCATGTGACTATGTGGAATGTAAATCGCATATGGTTTACCTCAAGGTTTGGAGGCCCCATTAAAGAAATTCCTAGAATAAATCATCTTCAAGTTGTCGTTCTTTGGTGTGAAAATATTCATTATATCATATTTGCTGAAAACAATTACGATTTGTTAAATCTTCATACTTTTGCTGTATTCTTATTTAATGTAAGCACTCGATACCTCGAGTGCTATATCGCATCAACCAACACTCCAAACAACGTAGGAATTCAGTATATTAACACCGACTACTAACAATAATTGAAACTTCGTTGGTCTAAACGTATCATTGGGAGAAACGCATTTAATATACTGTGCCCACGAACCAATTGCAGATGGGTTCAATACCTACTGAACACCTAATTTTTAATCGCGTCTATACTTGGCAGTGCGCTATATAGGCAATAAGAGGCCATTTTCAATAACACCGCTGGCATGGGTTCACTAACTGGCCGGTATAAAGCGCTGCTCGCATCAAATAGGCAGTGGATTGCTCCCCCATACAGTTGCAGTTGCAGATGCATTGGAGAATCCTTTGCTGGCACAAGGTAGCACTATGAGTTCATTCTTAAAAAAATGCGATTAAGTAATATGGAATTATTCGAATAACATGTCAGATGTTACACATCATATGCGACTACTGTAAGGCTCGTATTTTTTTTAAATTATATGATTATCACATCCATCCGGCCACCATCGTCAATGTACGAGGCAGAGGAAGAGGAAACAAGTATCTGACAGGAAAATACCTTTGAGCTAAGTTTCACTTTAATTGTTCTCAAGGTATCAATTTTAATTACACTTGCGTGCAAGGATCAATCTGTTTGTCTTGTGACACTCGTAGATGTCTTTCGCATTTAACCAAGTTTCGTTGCATTTGCTCCATTGAGTCCTGAGTTATTGGTATTGTTCATACGCCCACGCGTTGAGCCTTGTCATAGCGGGCGGACATTTTAATAATCTTCTAACTTCTTTCGTACTCCTTGTACAATACACGATCCATTAGCCGAAAGCCCTAAGTCGGGTTCATTCACACGAATATTCGTCTAAAGGTTTCAAACTTTAGTGAAATCGTCTAAATTTCATGCACAGCTAAGTAATTAGCGTTCAGGATTCAGAAATACTGTTAAACATTTAAGTTATCTTGCCAAGTTGAAAGAAAAACAAGTCGTTCCGTGACGAACTAAAGAGCCTACTTTTCTTAAAATTTAAGATTCATGCCAATTCTTATACCGTAGACCTGTCTAGAATAATGACGAAATCAAGTTGGTAATACTAACATTTCTAAGTACTGCAGTTTGAAATACACCTGAAATAGTGTAGCCGAATAGAGTAACTTACTACAGTTGGCAGCTCTGGTGACTGAATATATTCTTAGTTCCATCTCATACAAAATTTGGTTCAAGTCTAATGAATAGTACGAACGTTATATGCTGTTTGTTATTGGATTTATCAGTGCGCGTAAAATCGTCTCGGTAACGATGTCATGTCCTATGTGATGCTCAGAATTAATCTGAAATATGACAATCTATTATAGTGCCAATTTTGGATAAAATCCATTTGTTAGTATAGAAGTTACATGTAATTAAAAACTCAACCTATCATCAGGCTTTGAATCGTGTTGGCAGCACTGATGTATATAAGTTACGCCAAACTAAGGTAGAAAGTCAGGAACTATACGTGTGAAAAAGTTTAGAGCTGTTGGCTTGCATACTTTCTTATACACACATCAAAAAAAGTTTTGCATCACCTCGGTTCCAAGAGTTCCGGAACCGTTAAATACAAAGGGAATAGAGATCAACACAAACAACATTTCAGCTCGTTTTATTGCTCATGAGACCCACACATTGCATGTTGTACCATCATACAGCTAGACTTTCAGCATTTGTGGTCCAGATTGCAGTACACACCACTACCTCTAATACCCAGTAGCACGTCCTCTTGCATTGATGCATGCCTGTATTCGCCGTGGCATACTATCCACAAGTTCATCAAGACACTGTTGGTCCAAATTGTCCCACTCCTCAACGACAATTCGGCGTAAATCTCTCAGAGTGGTTGGTGGGTCAAGACGTCCATAAACAGCCCTTTTCAACATATCCCAGGCATGTTCGATAGGGTTCATGTCTGGCGAACATGCTGGCCACTGTAGTCGAGCGATGCCGTTATCTTGAAGGAACGCATTCACAAGATGTGCACGATGAGGTCGAGAATTGTCGTCCATGAAGACAAATGCCTCTCCAATATTCTGCCGATATGGTTGCACTATGGGTCGGAGGATGTCATTCAGGTATCGTAAAGCCGTTTCGGAGCCTTCCATGACCACCAGTGGCGTACGTCGGCCCCACATAATGCCACCCCAAAACATCAGGGAACCACCACCTTGCTGCACTCGCTGGACAGTGTGTCTAAGACGTTCAGCCTGACCAGGGTGCCTCCAAACACGTCTCCGACGATTGTCTGGTTGAAGGCATATGCGACACTCATCGGTGAAGAGAACGTGATGCCAATTCCGTGGGGTCCATTCAGCATGTTGTTGGGCCCATCTGTACCGCGCTGCATGGTGTCGGGGTTGCAAAGCTGGACCTCGCCATGGACGTCGGGAGTGAAGTTGCTCATCATGCAGCCTATTGCGCACAGTTTGAGTTGAAACACGACGTCCTGTGGCTGAACGAAACGCATTATTCAACATGGTGGCATTGCTGTCAGGGTTCCTCCGAGCGGCAATCCGTAAGTAGCGGTCATCCACTACAGTAGTAGCCCTTGGGCGGCCTGAGCGAGGCCTGTCATCGACAGTTCCTGTATCTCTGTACCTCCTCCATGTCCGAACAACATCGCTTTGGTTCACTCTGAGACGCCTGGAAACTTCCCTTGTTGAGAGCCCTTCTTGACACAAAGTAACAATGCGGACGCGATCGAACTGCGGTATTGACCTTCTAGGCATGGTAGAACTACAGACAACATGAGCAGCGTACCTTCGTCCTGGTGGAATGACTGGAACTGATCGGCTGTCGTACCCCCTCCGTCTAATAGGCCCTGCTCATGCATGGTTGTTTACATCTTTGAGCAGTTTTAGTGACATCTATGAACAGTCAAAGGGACTGTATCTTGGATACAATATACACAGTCAACGTCTATATGCCGGAGATCTGGGAACCGAGGTGATGCAAAACTTTTTTTGATGTGTGTATATTGATATTAGGGTTAAAACATAGAGAGAGCATTTATTAACAGTTGGCAGTTCTGGTGGCTCTTTAGAATACGGACAGTCATATCTGTTGTAGTTCATATTATATTACATACTGTGCCCGTTTAGACCGGAGTCCGCACGACCACATATGCATTTTACCAATAATCAGTCAGCACGAGAGTCAAAATATCCCGGAGCGCCAGATGGGTTAAAGCAAATCGCAAAAACGACATCAAATTAAAAAAATGCTTTACTGATTTTTGGCTCAATGCAACAATAAGGATAGAAGGAGATTTAATTGGGTAAGACACATCTGGTAAAATTATCTCAGTTTATTTTAAAGTTAAAATCTGACTGCAAAGATGCTCAAAGCAGCATCACTCCACGTGTGGCGATCCACACCCTTATTTACACACAATATACAGAAATCTTCCAAACACATTTGACAATCTTTTTGGAAACACAAGTCCGATTAATAGTCCTGTGGACTGTGTTCCAAAATTATTAATATTTAATTCCAGTTCAAAATTAATTGTCCATACTGGAAATAACGTTGATCACTGTTTGACTATTTACATGATATTAACACTCGTAGAATAAATGTTTATAGAATTTCTTAGACTTTCATTTGTTTTCCAGTTTTCAAAAATATATCGTTGAAAATATTATCATCATCGAAGCAACACAAATTATTAACACATATTAATAACATCTGAAAAGTATTTGACCATTGAGCATAGCATCGAAGAACTGTGCGAAGCACAACAACAATTAATTGTTCTTCTGACATTAAACATTCGAGAAGTGACTCGATTATGAACTTTAAGTTCCAAACAAAATATATGATTTCTGAATCATCAACTAGATCAATAAATGGTTGAACCATTCAACTATTAGATTTTCCACTTGGAATCATTATGAAAATATTTATATTCATGGCCATTCTTAGCAATTTTTACAACTTGCAATTCTTCGACAGAATGCGGAAATTAGAATTGTAGTTTTATAATGAATTCATTTAGTTCATGGCACTAGGATTGAAAATATCCTTTAAATTATTCGTGGTTAAAGAATTACTTTTAATTGGCAGTGGCCCATTCTATTATTTGTGTAAGAACACAATATTATAACAACAACAACAACGGCAAAGGTCTTCCTCTGAAGAAGAAATAAACTACTATCATGACAAATCCGGGTTCTAGCAAAATCAAAAGTCTTAAATGGAATTCGTAAACAAGGTTGAAATAAGAACTGATGGTTTCAAAGAAATAACCTTCGGGTCATTCATCCGACGAAATGTGTAGTTCCAATACTCCTACTATAAACCTGAGCCATCGAACCTGCTATTTGATTGATGCTCGAAAAAACATCTTCATTCCTGCGACTTAAACATGCGCACCTGGGAATGGCATTTCAACTACTCCACACACATAAATTATCTTCCCAAAATTTATACAATAAATCAAGCCTCTGCTTGTTATCAACACTGGAAGATTAATAAACTTACAAGTTTATTTTATTTTACCATTCAGTTCAACCCGTGAATTTACCATACTTATGAAAAGCTTCATTTCACTTTCGAGTGTATTTACGTCATGATTTTATATAAATACAAAAATATCCTATTTGATACAAATATCAATTGCTTCCCGTTTCATGCCTCTCCGTGTTATCTGAAACATATACTTTGCTCATAGCAAATATCAACTGTTCAACCAGAACTGAAATGTTGGTTGAATGCGGGCTTGCGCTAACCACTCTCCTTCGGAAAATCTCCTGTTCCAAACTAGAAATGTTTAAACTACTTCATAGGCTCTTTCTCAATACATATGATTATTAGAAAATATAATATCCAAGAATTATTTAGAAAAATTATAAAAATTATTATTATTATTATTAGTGGATTATTATTATTATTATTCGTTCTATTATTTAATTATCATCTCATTATGTGAGAATCCACATGTTCGAACCTTCGAATATGGAAAAAATATCCATTCCTCAACAAAAATAAATTTAACTTTTACAGTTACATCGGCTGATTACCGTGATTTCCTTAAAATATGAAAAATTCAAATAAATGCTCGAAATGCTCGGTCATCGATCCTAAACTGTTCTGAGTGCTGAAAAAGCTCAGAATAACCCTAACAAGTCTTGCGTAAATCATTACAAGCTTTAAATACGACGAAAAAAATGTGTTGGTCATCTGCAGAAAAATAGTTTGTTCCAATTAGCTAGGCATAATATAATTCAAATGTGGCTTACATTTCTTGATGGTCTTGAAGTGTAGTAAACCTGGTCTATACCAGATTTATCCATAGACATGCCCTATCGGACAAGCACGTATAATCCTTGTATCGGCCGCCATTGTAGACCCACAATTCGTCTAGTCAGACATAGTGGTAGTATCTTTCGACGTTTGAATAAACTGTTGTTCCATTTTAATATGAGCTTCTATCAAAGCCATAACAGTTTGTTGAAATAGGGTCAGATCTAAGTGATCTCTTCTTAGATATGTCAGTTGTAACATAACTCACTGTAATCTCATCAGTACAAGAAAAACATTGACAGTCTAAGCAATTAACGGCTGTTCTGAAGATCGTTCCCTGGGCATGGTTTATTAATATCACCATCTGCCATGCGCTAGACAACTTGCAGTTTCCCTTGCGTAGACTAATGAACGCTACCGTTATAGACTAGTCTTCAATGTACTGACAGATCGAAGTGGTTAACTAGTTACAAAAATGAAAACTGACTTGAAATGGATTTAAACATCCAAGTATTAAGTTACTATTGGACTGTGACAAAATACTATTTCCTAGACAAAGTCTAGCATATGTCCTTTTGGAAATATAAATATTTCCACCAATGTCTGTAGAAATCAATCACCTCAGTGATTCTCCTCACCAGAAACTTACTAAGTTCCAACTCGTTTGCGCAGCACTTCTCGTGACTATCACGATTTGAAAAGAACTTCTGCGTAGATGCGGCAACCATGTGCCTTGGCTCAGCGTAGACGCAACTTGCTTGCCAAGTGCTTGTGTTGAAGTGAGCTGACCATGCCTGCTCCAGCTGGCTTTTATTCAAATCCGTCAGGGTCACGCGTCATCGCCTGATATCTGGAAATCCTCATATCTCTTGAATCCCTGGTCCGATTTACTTGATACTAATTGCATTCTCTTTCATTTGGCCGTGCCAGTAATCTGATCCCAGTCTCAAGTCTCTACTCCATAGTTAACTATTTAATCAATAAATAGCCTCCACCTCTGCTGTTACTCGCTACGTCACTTGACATCCAACTATCGGTAAAATCCTTCGAAATGCTTCGAGAAGCAATGTAGCGCGATATTCAAATATCTGAACTTTCAAAAGCGGCTACAGCCTTTCCCTTGATATCTAGGTGTCTGAAACTCGGAATACCCATTCCTAGAGTTGGGTACATCCACCCCACACCTAGCAAAAAATAAAAATTGAAAAATTTTTATTTTTCCTATCTACACATTAAATCATCTGGTTCTTGAATAATAGATCTTCAAATTCGATGCATTATAAGTTCCCACGATGTTACCAGTTCGTGTATTGGCTACTTCATAGCTTCCATTATTGTTTACTTCCACAATACGGTAGGGTCCAGTGTAAAGGCTTGCAAATTTCGAGTACACTCGATTTTGCACGTCAGAGGGTGTAGGTCTTTTCACTAAAACAAGAGTTCCTACGCGCAAGGGTCTGCGAAAACGCTTTCCTCTCACCCTGCGCTCTCTCTTCTCAGCTTGACTCCTTAACTTGTCTAAAGCTAGAGTTTCCCTCATCTGACGACTTGGTTCGATCTCAGGTGGAATAGAGATGATTCGGTCCCATAATCGTGTTGGTTTAATTCCATGATGAAGCAACATAGGAATCTGTCCAGTACTCTCATGAATAGTAGAGTTGATGGATTCGGATGCTAAAGAAAGAACATCCATCCATTTCCAATGCTCATTTGGACAATAGAGGCGGCAAAATTTTGCTATCTCAGCCATCACGCGTTCCGCTGGATTGCTCTCTGGATGTCTAATAGAACAAAACAATTGTCTAATCCCAAGATTATTCATGATGGTTCGAAATTCCAAAGATGTAAATTGAGGTCCACGATCTGATAAAAGGAATTCCGGTTTGCCTGCTTCCGGAATCACGCTGTCTCTAATTCTCTTCGCACAATACTTTGCGTTTGCCTTCTGAATTGGATGTAACATGGTGTATTTGCTAAAAACATCCATGGTCACCAAAATATATCGGTTACCTCTTTTAGACTTTGGGAGAGGACCATATAAATCAGTCGCGAAGATTTCGCAAGGCTTAGAAGGAATAATAGGCCTTGGTAATTCTCTCAATAACCTAGAATTATGTTTACTCCTTTGGCATAAGTCGCATTCTCGAATAGTGTTTCTGACAGTTTGTCGCATTCGCTCCCACGAAAATTTCTCTTGAATCATGTTGACTGTCTTATCTACTCCAGCATGACCTGCGATTCTATGTGCCATCCAAATAATGGGTTTTTGCAATCGTGGAGGTATCACTACTCTCAGCTTCGTATGGTCGGGATCTGCAAACTTGTAGATTAAACCATCTAACATCATAAAATCTCTTGAAATTCTTTCAGTTTCCACAAAATCATCATCATTTTGATTCATGTTTCCCTGTAGAAAACGAAAAATGTTTCTGAGACGTCGGTCTCTCCTCTGGGATAAATGCAATAACCTTAACCTTCTCAAGGTATCTTCATCTTCTTGCGTCAGGTTAACTTGAAAAACCTTAGATGTAGACTCCACTGCTCTACTCAACAAATCAGCTCCAATCCCTACGGTGGATGCATCAGATTCTATGATGAAATTCTTGGTAAAGTCAGGATACTCCAATTTCACACTGTTTACCAGTAACCTCTTGGCATCTTGAAATGATTGTTCACAATCTTTATCCCATTTCCATTTATTTCCTTTCTTTAACAACTCCTGCAATGGCGCAACTGTCTTGGTGAAGTTTGGACAATGCCTTGCAAAGAATTGGCATGTCCCGAGAAAACTGCGGACATTCTTCACTCTAGTAGGTCTAGGGAAATTTGCAATTGCTTGTATCTTCGTCTCATTGGGACGGTATCCTTCTCCATCCAAAATGTGACCCAAAAAATTTATTTCCTTTCGAAAGAACTGACATTTTCGAAGGTTTACTTTGAAGTTCGCTTTTCTCAAATCTGCGAATAACATTTGAAGATGTAACAAATGTTCCTCCTTAGTCTCAGACGCAATTAAGATATCATCAATATAACGAATTGCTATCTCTTTTACTTCAGGACTCAAATTTTGTTCTAGGGCTCTGATCAAAACGGATCCAGATGTTTTAACTCCAAATGGTAAACGGCGGAATACATATGTCTGCTGGTCAAACATAAATCCTGTAAACTTCTTAGAATCTTCACTAAGCCTAATATGATGGTAGGACGAAGTGAGATCAATATTAGAGAACCAGACCTTGCCTTGGAATTTCCTTAACAGTTCCCTAATGATTGGTGGTCTGTCATACTCTGGCAATAATCTCGAATTCAAATTTCGCGCGTCTAAACATAGTCTCAGACTTCCATCTTGCTTAGACACTACTGCTAATGGATTGACATAAGATGTAGTGTACTTTTCAATCACATTGTTGCTTTCCATTTCCTTGATAAGCACTTTTACTCTTTCCCGATGCTTTTCTGCTACTGGATACAATTTAGCATGAAAAGGTGCATCATCATTTACACGAATATAATATTCAAAATCCTTAATTTCACCAGGTTTAATGTCAAAAATATCTTGATACTCTTCCAAAATTTTCCCTAGCTCTGGGGACTCCTTCTCAGTGTAGACTTCTCTTCCTTCAGCTTCATGAAAAATCAGAGACCATTGAGCATCTCCCTCGATGTCTTCCTCTTCTTTTCCCTCGAAGTTAATCTCTTCGGTATTCTTGAATCTGATCGTCTCTGTCTTCATATCTATCACTGCTTGATATTTCTGAATGAAATCTGCTCCCAATATCATGTCAAAAGCCATGTCCTTCATTACAACAAATACATGTCGGAAATCATGTCCTCCAATCGTAATACATAAGTATAATTGTGTTTTACACAGAGATATTTTATTGGGTATTATTCCTTGAATCTTAATTCCTGATACTGGAATTTCCTCTAAATTCTCTTTGAGCTTCCACAGAATATAAAGCTTCTCACTCACCAGACAAAGCATAGCCCCAGTATCGATCAAAGTATCGACAGGCATACCGAATACTTCGCATGATATGATTGGCATTCTAATTCTGGTACCCATTTCTTTTCGTTCGTCATTCTGTTGAATTAAATCATCATCCTCTGCTTGCCATTTAATAATTCTGGAAGTGAAAGTATTCAAAATTCTATCTTCTACTGTGAATTCGAAGTTTTTTTTTCATTACCATTCCCCCGGGATTGTTGTGTTCCCGATGGACCTGGATCATTGGGCCTCTGATCCACAAATTGCAAGTTATCTTGGTGTCTTGCTTCCAAATTTTTCCTCGTCTCCTTGTTAAACTCTTCATTGGACTGACGAGTATCTACATTCCCTCTGTTGTTGTAGTTATTTCTACCATAGGATCTTCTTTCCTGGTACCTTCCTTGAGTATCTCGTGGTCTTCTCCATCGAGTATTGTATCGATTACCACCATCCGGTCTCGCATATGGCTTGTAACTGTATCTGTTACTGTATTGGTTCCATCCTCTCTTATTCGGATCTTCCCTCGGCGATTTCTCTTCTCGCTCCTCTCGAATCTCTCGAGGTGTCTGAGAATAACCGTCAGCCATAACAGCGTACACAGCGTTGTTACTCTTTGCTCCCTTCTGATGGAAGAATTGAGCGTTTGTATGATCCAGCTTCTGTAATACTTCATCAAATTGTTCCATATTATAGATATCAGCAGCGATCAAAGTCCTCTGGACGTCTGCTGGAAACTGACGTATCAATGCAGTAATCAACTCGTTATCTGTCATCGGCGGATCTAAATGTTGGAGTTTAGACAGCTGTCCAGAAAAGTACGTAGAGTATCGAGTAGGTTGTGACGTCGAGAATCTCTTCGAATATAACTCTGCTCTGACTTGCTGTTGGGTTTCAGGGGACCAAAACTTCTTCAATAGCCCACGAGAAAACTCCTCAAAAGTGGTTAGAGTGGATCTAAATGCTCTAAACCAAAGAAGTGCAGGACCTTCCAAGAACTTCCCTATCACTCGGATCTGTCTTTCTTTAGGGATCTTAGAATCTTTCAGGTAATCACCTGCTTCTCTCAAAAATTCCACGGGTGTTACAGAATCTCGCCCTGAAAATTTAGAAGGCTTATCTTCTATATTCTTAAATACAGTTATGGGGTTGGATTGAAATACTGTCCTGACCTCATCCTGTCTTTGACTCTCCGTGTCTCTAGCTCCTCCTAGATTTATCTGTATCTGTTCCTTTCCCCTTACATTTGGCATTTTCAACAGATGATCAGACTGTTTCTCACCCTTTATTTGAGTTTTCATAGCCTCAAGCTCCTTCTGGTTTTCTTCTGCCATCTTCTTAATTGCTTCAGTTTCTTTACAATTTTCTTTAACATCAATGGATATCTGGTTCATAACAGCCTCATGACTTTTCAATGACCCTGTCATATCTGATATGTCCTTCTGAGTTGCTTGGATATCTTTGGCAATTACTTCAATATGGGATGACAAAGATTCCCTAATCTCCTTGATTCCTTCTTGATTCTCCAGCTTGAGTGTGTCTTTAATTTCATTGACAACTGTGGTTTTGATTTCAGTTTGCAACTCACTAATCACACCTTCTCTTATTTCTCCCATGACAAGTTCTTTGAATTGTTCCGTTAAACGTTGAACTAGAATTCCCATCTCGTTACTCTCCTTCTTCACTCTGACTTCCAGGTTGACCATGTCTTCACCAACTTTCCTAAGACCATGTTCTATCCTATCAGCTAAGCTTTGGGATCGAAGATCGGCATCGCGAAATTTATCGTCCATTAAACTAGCGTTAGTAGCTAATGAAGTTTCGAGCTCATGTGTTTTTTCGCATAATTTATTCATTTTACTTTCAAGTGTCATTTTCAAAATTTCAGAATTCTCTTTAAATTTACTTTCCATTGAATTAAATTTACTATTTAAATTTTCTTTCAAATTACTTTTTAAAGAATCCGAACTTTCTTTAAGTTTTTCATCTAAACTTTCCTTCAAGTTATCTTTTAACCTGCTTTCTAAAGAATCAGCATTTTCTTTAAGTTTATTTTCCAAAGAATCAGAATTTTCTCTAAGTTTTTCATCTAAACTTTCTTTCAAATTATCAGAATTTTCTTTAAGTTTATCGTTTAAACTTTCTTTAAGTTTATTTTCTAAAGAATCAGAATTTTCTTTAAGTTTCTTTTCTAAAGCCTCAGTATTTTCTTTCATAATGGCTGCTACACGCAGTCCAGCCTGTTTTGAACTCTCCTCCAAACTCCCCATCATCCTCATCATTTCTTCCATAATTTTCAATTATTATTCAAAACTTAGGGGTATACAACAGTGGCAAACACAAGCTTATAACTAGAACAAGAAATATGAATAGCTAATTGGAACACTATAATAAAATGAGGTTTGTCCTAATATCGACGTGATGGAAAAACAAAATTCTCTACTTTTACGAATTACATTTACCACAATATCACAAGAAAATATGCAAGTACTCAAATATCCTGTACCTGGATTCTAATAATGTGTATGTCCAGTCATCGAACGTTTACTACTGAATTTACTTGACGCCCTAATGGTTAAGCCATTATCAAAAATAATCAAACCCATTCTAATTATTAACCAAGTTAAATTTTTAAGTTTCCCCACTAATTGGGTTTCCTACTAATTTATTCATCCAAACCAGACATCTCTCAACTCCCAAAATATTTCTATAAAATTATCACAATTTCAAATCGGCATGCGATTGACCATGTCTAAATCGGGACCCACGTTCGAAGCCATTTCTCTCTCTATCTTATTTTATGTGCCCGTTTAGACCGGAGTCCGCACGACCACATATGCATTTTACCAATAATCAGTCAGCACGAGAGTCAAAATATCCCGGAGCGCCAGATGGGTTAAAGCAAATCGCAAAAACGACATCAAATTAAAAAAATGCTTTACTGATTTTTGGCTCAATGCAACAATAAGGATAGAAGGAGATTTAATTGGGTAAGACACATCTGGTAAAATTATCTCAGTTTATTTTAAAGTTAAAATCTGACTGCAAAGATGCTCAAAGCAGCATCACTCCACGTGTGGCGATCCACACCCTTATTTACACACAATATACAGAAATCTTCCAAACACATTTGACAATCTTTTTGGAAACACAAGTCCGATTAATAGTCCTGTGGACTGTGTTCCAAAATTATTAATATTTAATTCCAGTTCAAAATTAATTGTCCATACTGGAAATAACGTTGATCACTGTTTGACTATTTACATGATATTAACACTCGTAGAATAAATGTTTATAGAATTTCTTAGACTTTCATTTGTTTTCCAGTTTTCAAAATTATATCGTTGAAAATATTATCATCATCGAAGCAACACAAATTATTAACACATATTAATAACATCTGAAAAGTATTTGACCATTGAGCATAGCATCGAAGAACTGTGCGAAGCACAACAACAATTAATTGTTCTTCTGACATTAAACATTCGAGAAGTGACTCGATTATGAACTTTAAGTTCCAAACAAAATATATGATTTCTGAATCATCAACTAGATCAATAAATGGTTGAACCATTCAACTATTAGATTTTCCACTTGGAATCATTATGAAAATATTTATATTCATGGCCATTCTTAGCAATTTTTACAACTTGCAATTCTTCGACAGAATGCGGAAATTAGAATTGTAGTTTTATAATGAATTCATTTAGTTCATGGCACTAGGATTGAAAATATCCTTTAAATTATTCGTGGTTAAAGAATTACTTTTAATTGGCAGTGGCCCATTCTATTATTTGTGTAAGAACACAATATTATAACAACAAAAACAACGGCAAAGGTCTTCCTCTGAAGAAGAAATAAACTACTATCATGACAAATCCGGGTTCTAGCAAAATCAAAAGTCTTAAATGGAATTCGTAAACAAGGTTGAAATAAGAACTGATGGTTTCAAAGAAATAACCTTCGGGTCATTCATCCGACGAAATGTGTAGTTCCAATACTCCTACTATAAACCTGAGCCATCGAACCTGCTATTTGATTGATGCTCGAAAAAACATCTTCATTCCTGCGACTTAAACATGCGCACCTGGGAATGGCATTTCAACTACTCCACACACATAAATTATCTTCCCAAAATTTATACAATAAATCAAGCCTCTGCTTGTTATCAACACTGGAAGATTAATAAACTTACAAGTTTATTTTATTTTACCATTCAGTTCAACCCGTGAATTTACCATACTTATGAAAAGCTTCATTTCACTTTCGAGTGTATTTACGTCAAGATTTTATATAAATACAAAAATATCCTATTTGATACAAATATCAATTGCTTCCCGTTTCATGCCTCTCCGTGTTATCTGAAACATATACTTTGCTCATAGCAAATATCAACTGTTCAACCAGAACTGAAATGTTGGTTGAATGCGGGCTTGCGCTAACCACTCTCCTTCGGAAAATCTCCTGTTCCAAACTAGAAATGTTTAAACTACTTCATAGGCTCTTTCTCAATACATATGATTATTAGAAAATATAATATCCAAGAATTATTTAGAAAAATTATAAAAATTATTATTATTATTATTAGTGGATTATTATTATTATTATTATTCGTTCTATTATTTAATTATCATCTCATTATGTGAGAATCCACATGTTCGAACCTTCGAATATGGAAAAAATATCCATTCCTCAACAAAAATAAATTTAACTTTTACAGTTACATCGGCTGATTACCGTGATTTCCTTAAAATATGAAAAATTCAAATAAATGCTCGAAATGCTCGGTCATCGATCCTAAACTGTTCTGAGTGCTGAAAAAGCTCAGAATAACCCTAACAAGTCTTGCGTAAATCATTACAAGCTTTAAATACGACGAAAAAAATGTGTTGGTCATCTGCAGAAAAATAGTTTGTTCCAATTAGCTAGGCATAATATAATTCAAATGTGGCTTACATTTCTTGATGGTCTTGAAGTGTAGTAAACCTGGTCTATACCAGATTTATCCATAGACATGCCCTATCGGACAAGCACGTATAATCCTTGTATCGGCCGCCATTGTAGACCCACAATTCGTCTAGTCAGACATAGTGGTAGTATCTTTCGACGTTTGAATAAACTGTTGTTCCATTTTAATATGAGCTTCTATCAAAGCCATAACAGTTTGTTGAAATAGGGTCAGATCTAAGTGATCTCTTCTTAGATATGTCAGTTGTAACATAACTCACTGTAATCTCATCAGTACAAGAAAAACATTGACAGTCTAAGCAATTAACGGCTGTTCTGAAGATCGTTCCCTGGGCATGGTTTATTAATATCACCATCTGCCATGCGCTAGACAACTTGCAGTTTCCCTTGCGTAGACTAATGAACGCTACCGTTATAGACTAGTCTTCAATGTACTGACAGATCGAAGTGGTTAACTAGTTACAAAAATGAAAACTGACTTGAAATGGATTTAAACATCCAAGTATTAAGTTACTATTGGACTGTGACAAAATACTATTTCCTAGACAAAGTCTAGCATATGTCCTTTTGGAAATATAAATATTTCCACCAATGTCTGTAGAAATCAATCACCTCAGTGATTCTCCTCACCAGAAACTTACTAAGTTCCAACTCGTTTGCGCAGCACTTCTCGTGACCATCACGATTTGAAAAGAACTTCTGCGTAGATGCGGCAACCATGTGCCTTGGCTCAGCGTAGACGCAACTTGCTTGCCAAGTGCTTGTGTTGAAGTGAGCTGACCGTGCCTGCTCCAGCTGGCTTTTATTCAAATCCGTCAGGGTCACGCGTCATCGCCTGATATCTGGAAATCCTCATATCTCTTGAATCCCTGGTCCGATTTACTTGATTCTAATTGCATTCTCTTTCATTTGGCCGTGCCAGTAATCTGATCCCAGTCTCAAGTCTCTACTCCATAGTTAACTATTTAATCAATAAATAGCCTCCACCTCTGCTGTTACTCGCTACGTCACTTGACATCCAACTATCGGTAAAATCCTTCGAAATGCTTCGAGAAGCAATGTAGCGCGATATTCAAATATCTGAACTTTCAAAAGCGGCTACAGCCTTTCCCTTGATATCTAGGTGTCTGAAACTCGGAATACCCATTCCTAGAGTTGGGCACATACGAAATTTGGTTGAAATCCAATCGATAGTATAGAAGTTGCATGCGTTTAGAAATTGGACCTATCGGCAGTCTTAGAATCATGTTGGTAACAATGGCATGTATGGACTTCGGAAAATTAATATGGAATGTTATTATTTATATGTGTGCTAATTTTGGAATAGTTCGCATGCATAACTTCTGAGATATCCAACATAGAGCTCAAATTTCAATTGCGATTTTTTAGCAGTTGGTAGTAATGACGTTAATTTCAAATATGACCGTGAGATATTCAGGTATAGTTCTTTACTCTTACCAAATTTGGTTTCGATAGCTGGGGCCGCTTAGGAGTTGATAGGGGGGGGGAGGGCGGGGGACGACACACACACACACACACACACAGACAGACAGACAGACAGACAGACAGACAGACTTACATTTTCCCGGATCGATCTCATACGCCTACTTTTTCCTTATTTTTGGAAAATGAGAAAAGTAGGCTAAAAACCGACCTATTTAGGTTTCCTTTCGGAAATAAATTATTTCCCCCCCGTTAAAATCAGGTTTCATCATTCGTGATGCAGTCGTAGCACACAGAGGGAAGCAGTGTTGATACACCAGTCCACCTTGCCCGGAGCAGCGCTGTCCTATTCGCGACATTGCTTAATGCTAATCACTGTTAAAATATCTTTAAATTAAGAATTCCACCCCCGCTCCGCCATAAGGCGCCACATGCCGCCTCTATTCTCTAAGAAAACCATTATTCATTTTAATAAAACGCACAGCAGTTGGAAAACAGTGGGTAACAGAGGGACGGTACAGTCTCTTTCCCTGCGTCTGGGGACACTAGGAGGGATGGGAGGGAGGAGGGAGGGAAGGAAGGTAGGAAGGAAGGTAGCAGAGATGGAAGGAAGGAAGGAAGGAAGGTAGCAGAGATGGAAGGAAGGAAGGAAGGTAGCAGAGATGGAAGGAAGGAAGGAAGGAAGGAAGGTAGCAGAGATGGAAGGAAGGAAGGAAGGTAGGAAGGTAGGAGAGATGGAAGGTAGGAGAGATGGAAGGAAGGAAGGAAGGAAGGAAGGTAGCAGAGATGGAAGGATGGAAGGAAGGAAGGAAGGAAGGAAGGAAGGTAGCAGAGATGGAAGGATGGAAGGAAATAAGAAAGGAAGGAACAGCGCCTCTCCAGCTGTTGGAGTGCCGTTTGGATAGCAAGAGAGTCCGGTTCGAATCCTGACAACAGTGACATTTTGAATACCGTACAGCACTTACTCAACATATGTCCTATGCGCTACCTTCAAACATTAAACCTGACAATGTGAAGTTACACAACGATAAATTACGGCATATTTCAAATAATTTATATAATGTATGCATGCAATTTACAGCCTCTTTAGTTATAACATATACTTAAAGACTCACCTGTCCGAGGCTCGTCGCTTGCCGTTCTCAGACACGTCCGAGTGGAATATCTCACTGGGCTCGCTGGGAGAGAAGGCTGGATCCAGCACCACGTGCTCGTGGTGGCGCAGGTACTGTTGAGGTGACTGCAACAAGAACGGAGTAAATGGATCAATTTGATAATGAAGGACAACAAGAAGGTGGGGTGTGGATCAATGCTAGACATATAATAGCAAATGCTGTAGGCTACTCCTACTCTAATACCCTTTCATTTACTTTATTTACAAATGGGGGGAATCGCCCGGTGGCAAATTGTACAATCACAGAAAACTACCGACAATAATATCAAACAAAAGTCGCGTTTTGGAAATTATAGTACGGGGTTATTCTAAATTAGTTACCTGAAAGTTGTGAAGTTTGAAGCCATTTTTTCAGAGTTGCCTAAGTAAACAAAAGTTTGGTGCTTTTCAGTCGGTCAACACGAATGCACGCTAATGTATTTATTAATCTCATGTAATTTATTTCAGGATTAGGGTACAACCCAGCTCTTTTTGGGTACATTCGTGTTGACCGACTGAAAAGCACCAAACTTTTGTTACCTGAAAGTATTAATGAATAATTCCGAAACTATTGCCCGCAATTCATTCAGATGTTTGTCAAACCTCATGTCATATCATCAAGTTTTAGGCCTAGTCGGTAGAGTACGCTCCGTGCACTCTCCTTGCTCGTCTGACGGAAAAAGGGGAAAAGTGATGCAGCGCCAACAAACTCGTGGTCCCCACGCGCTTGGACTGAAGTCTATTTTTAATTTATTTACCAACAAGATGAAGCACCTCCTCATGACCACCACGAGGTCACTATGTTCCTATCCCACTCCTCTCCCGCTTGGATGGGACGTGGTATGAAAATAGCTTGGCCACCACGATTTCCTGATTTAACGCCGCTGGATATTTCTCTGTGCGGTTACAGTAAGATACCGCGTACATCTCTCCACTTCCAACAACTCTTCATGAGCTTCGTCAACGTATCAACGTAGCGGTAACTCAGGTGGATGCGGACATGCTCACGCGTATCTGGGATGAACTGTCGTACAGGTGGGATATCTGCAGGGAGCTACATTGAACCTTTGTAAACATGGTGAATACATTTTTAGGATATGTCCATTTATTGGAAATTGGAAACAAACAACGTATGTTAACTATGTAAAATTAAACTTTATTATCTGGTAACTAATTTAGAATAATTCTGTAATTAAAATGTACTATTTACGCAACATCTCAGTCATCTCTTAAACACAACAATATGTTTGGAGAAAGGCTCTGAGACTGAGGCAGGTAGTGAGTTCCAATTATCAATACCACGATTAAAATGAAATAATATTTCCCATAACTTGTTCGCTGTGGTCTGCGATGCTTAGGTAGCTGGGATTTCCCAGTGTGTGCTTAGTTCTCCCCGTGCTGGCCGATTAGTGTAAGTGTTAAACATAGCACCCTTCTAACTATCATAGATTCCCTCCCTAGTTTTCTATCAATCTAGGATTAAAACACAAACCTTTGCACCATCTCCAGCTCATTGAGAGTTGCCCTATTGAGGCTGGTACCATAGAATATATTTAATTTTCAAAATGTGAGCAAACAAGTTTCCTTATTCATATCTTGGGCAACTATCGCCATGTTTTAAATCCGAGGGGAGCCTATACGGTCCAAGTTAATCTTCAACTTTCAATTGAACATTTTCTGAGAAACTATTAACAGGGAATTGTATTTTTCCAGGGATGTTCCTGGATGCTCAAGTACACAAGAATTTTGGAAATACGCAAGTTTTTGATTATTCGTGTTTTTTCTTAAATGGCGTAAATTTAACAGTGTTGTCATGAACTTTTCCATCAGACAAATTATAACGAAACTACATTTTGATTAACGGCTCTGTTAACACACATAGAGGGAATTACTTCAAAATCTTTCAGCTTTGTATGTGGATAAGTTTCGAAAAAGAAAGGAATTTTTATATGAAGAAATGTATTTTAGCAAGAAACTGGAATCAATGAGCTTTTCCGCTAGCTGGCGAAACGGCGACAGTTTCGATTTTATGACGAGGAAAACGTTTATTTTTCTGTGTAATAGAGAGAATACGAACACAATACGTTAGAGAAGGGTGACATTTTATGGACCCCTCACAAGGATGAACAACAGTAGGTTGACTGAAAAGATATTCATATATATTGCCAAGTTCAAGTCTACAACAAAATGGGTTCGAGATACAAGAAAGGAATATTACATATTAGGAATTAGCTACCATTTCCTTCTACAATTTTTGAACAATTACTTTTGCATAACAAACGCACCTGTATTATCAAACGTCGAGAATTGTGACTTAAAAGAAGGCAATAGACCTAGGGTATAGCAAATACATGCAGCAACAGGAGCTTCAGATAAACAGACCTGTATTCTAAACCCCTGGTGAACAAGTTGGAATTAACCCAGAAGATTTACTAAACAGAACAGGGTTTCGGGTAAACCATGGCTCAAAAACCAAGGTCATCTGGTCTGAAGACAGAAGGAGGAGACTTATCGACCATATGAAGAAATTAATGGAGGAGAAGGAGAGATTGGCAAGTTTACCGCGGATCACAGTAGGCCAAAATAAAGAGAAGAAGAGAGAAAATGAAGAGCTACAGAGAAATATAGTAAAAGATAGAGTTTTTTTTGGGTTTCCTTATAGCATGCGCGGTTGTGGAAAGTAGTCTTACAAATGAGTCGAAGAAAATAAATGCAGCGTTAGAACGCCAAGGATCTGTTGCTTAATACGGTGTAAAACAAATAAAATTTAAGAGTGCTCTGATTGCAAAATGTTACAAAGATAATTTTATTGCTAAAACAAGTATGGGACAGTCCCACCACCATTGGGATATTAAATGAAAATCCACAGCCTGCTTCCAGTCGACCGACCGGGTCAGGGAATGGAATGAATGAAGCCCCCATCTAGCGGCGAGGATATGAACCATGCCGGCTGCCAAAGCCTGTCGCACTCTCCTGGGGAATTGAGCAAATGAAAGACAGATGAAATGAAATGATAGCGGAGAGTGTTGCTGGAATGAAATTTTTGACAGGGAAAAGCGGAGTACCCGGAGAAAAACCTGTCTGCCTCCGCGTTGTCCAGCACAAATCTCACACGGAGTGACTGGGATTTGAACCAAGGACCCAGTGGTGAGAGGCCGGCGTGCTGCCGCCTAAGCCACGGAGGCTACCATTGGGATATAAGGAGAAATAGCAGTCGCAGAATGCCGAGTGGGCCAGTGTATTGTATTCTGAAAGATTGACAACCACATACCACTAAGCTATTAGCTGATATTGGGATTCTTCCTCATTTCTAACGCATCCCTTATGGTCCTAGACCGATTGTGTTTAGAATGTGTAAGGGCCTGCACGTCATAGCACCCATGTCCCAACAGACCCACATTTCTAAACTTTCTTATGTTTGAAAAAAAAAAACACAAAAAAACACAAACCTTTCTGTTTAATAAATTGACAAATATTTAGATGTTTGCCATTCATACTCCATAGGCCATAATAGGAGAAGCAATAAGTATAACATTTTATTTGTGTGTTGTATTTTACAACTTTTCTCTGTATTGCCACTAACTTAATTGTAGACTATCATATATATTATTTCAGTAGTATGCATCCCTTCTGCGGGGCTCACAAGCGACCGATCATGACAAATGAGCATTCAAATGAAAGAGAATAGACATTAACAGTGACTTATTGCACTATGATTTCATAAATATCTATAATTTCTTTAAAAATAACTTTAAAAAATTGTACGAAGTGTGCGATTTGCAAACACCGTTGATGCAGGAAAATACGCTCCATAATTGCTGCCCGCGGGCCGCTGTGACGCCTGTTTCATGTCATATTAACATTCTGAGGTCTTTCTTTTATCCTGAAATATAAATAGTGTTCTATAATCATTTGGCTGAAATAAAAACATAACCTTTCTCTTTAAGTCTCTCATTATAAACCTAATGTGGAAAGTGTGGTTTATGAACATGCGAGCTTTCTTGCACGGGTCCGCTAGTAGTATATAATCTTAGAATTTTACAATTAACTCTTATCTAAAATAATTACACAAAGTTATATGCTGTACGATAATAGTTTATATTTCCGGGTATTTTGCGGTGGTAATCCCCTGACAATACTCACAATTTTCCAGGATAGTCCCCCCCCCCCCCCATGTATATACTCCCCTGCTGGGAAATAGGGAAGCACACAAGTTAAACTGCAGGAGCAAAGTATCTCACATTGCCTACAGCTACTCCACGCTGAGAGCGCAGCATCTGCTCGTGTTTTGACATCATTAAAGTATGCTTAACAATTGATATGAGCCCCATGGCGGATAAGTGTGGCTAGGCTTTGGCTCGATGGGTCTGGAGTTCGATTATTGCCCGTGCCGCGTGCATCTATACTAATATATAACAAGAAGTTCCGTGAAGAACTATACAGCCTACTTTTCATGCCAATTATTATTCTACAGTATATGAACCTATCTAGAATAAAGACGAAATTAAGTTGGTAATATCGAAATATCTAATTAGTTCAAAATATACCTGGTATAATGTAGCCTAATAGAGCACTACAATTGGCAGCCCTGGGGACTGAATATATTCTTAGTTCCATCTCTTAAGGTACAGAATACAAAATTTGGTTGAAGTCCAATGGACGTTACATGCTGTTAGACATTGGATCTATCACCATGCGTAAAAGCATGTTGCCAACAATACCATGCGTGTGCTGGTCAGAAATAATCTGAAATATTATGATATCTTGTTGTGCCAATTTTGGATGAAATCCATTTGTTAGTATAGAAGTTACATGTATTTTAAAATTGGACATATCAGCAGGCATAGAATCATGTTGGCAGCACTGCCTTGTATTAATTACTCCAAATTAATCTAGAATGTCAGGTGCTATACGTGTGCAAAGTATAGAGCTGTTGGCTTGCATACTTTCTGATATATTGATATTAGGGTAAAAAGAATATAGACAGCATTTATTAACAGTTGGCAGCCCTGATTGCTCTTAACAATACTTATAGTCATATCTGTTATGGTACACATAGCACATACGCAATTTGGTTGAAATCCAACTGATAGTATAGAAGTTACATGTATTTAAAAATTGGTACTATCAGCGGGCTTATAATCATGTTGGTAGAACTGACGTATATAAGTTACTCCAAATTAATCTAAAATGTCAGAATATACGTGTGCATAGTTTAAAACTGTTGGATTGCATACTTTCTGATATATTGGTATTTGGATAAAAAAATAGAGAGAGCAATTATTAACAGTTGGCAGCCCTGGTGGCTCTTAAGAATACGCTCAGTCATATCTGTTGTAACCCAATGTGGTTACATAGTTTTAGGTTAGGATGATGGCTACTCTTTGCTGGTAACTATTGTAAGGCCTTAGCGCTGAGCTTAGAGATTCCTTTCATTAGTTCACTAGTAAAGGAGTAGGAGGCCATGCAAAATTTGAGTTCCTTATCTGAAAAGATATTTCCTTTTTCAATTGTCTATTGTTTTTTTGGGAGAATAGTATGAGAATTTCTTTGAGACAGAGGAAGTCTGATTATCTGTTTAGATCATCTATGGTGATTGTAGAAAGGTATGAGGGTAGAAGTGATATGAATTGGTTTTGTGTGGAAGGATTGTAAGTGATTCTTGCCAAAGATATTGTTTTGTGCTATGAAAAGTTACGAGGAAAGAGAAGTAAAATAATATTTTTAAAAAAGTATCCCTCATGGTAAATCAATTACCACCACCCCCAAAGAATAGAAGACGTACGGTTACACTGTTTATGTACAGATATTACATACACAATTTGGTTGAAATCCAATTGATAGTGTAGAAGTTATATGCATTTAAACATTGGACTTATCAGAAGGCTTAACATTATTTTGGCAACACTGTCATGGTAGGCCTCCTGGAAATTAAACTGAAATAGTATTATCTATATGTGTGCCAATTTTGGAATAGCTCCCATGCATACCTTGCATGATATCCAACATGGAGCTCAAATTTCTAGTGCGTTTTTTCAGCAGTTGGTAGCACTGACATCATTTTCAAATATGGACGTGAGATATTCCGGTGCACATCTTTACTCATACTAATTTCGGTTTTGATTGCTGCAGCCGTTTAGGAGTTGATAGGACACACACACACACACACACACACACACACACACACACACACACACACACACACACACACACACACACAGCCAGCCAGCCAGACAGACAGACAGACAGACAGACAGACAGACAGACAGACACACATTTGCCCGATCTCATAAGTCTACTTTTTCCTCATTTTTGCAAAATGTGAAAAGTAGGCTAAAAATGAGATGGTGTGTGTCTACGCAAGAACCACTGGTCCGATTTACATGAAATTTTACCTGGTTACTTTGCACTATTTAAAGATGGCGACCATTTTAGTGACGTCACTACACCCTTTGGTTTCAAACTTTCATATTTCCATTTCAAATAAAAATAGAACGCTAAGAAATAGCACACTTTTTATGGCATATATGAGGTTTAAAATGTAATTTTCTCTCCGAAGGGTCGTTATCACTTTTCGTGTATCTCCAACGGTTAGCGAGTAAAACCTAAATTTGTGCTATAAAACACGGTCAACACCGAGCGGTGTAGTTGGACAAAATGTTCCATCCTTACTCTCCCTCCGCGCAGCACCTCGCCTATCCCCTGTTTGAACTGTCATCTTCACATTTCAATTTATTATGTCCCGTAGCGAAGCACGTGTACTTCAGCTAGTACTTATAATGACTGCTATTTGAAATGAGCAGAATAGCAACGTTTGGCCAAAGTTCCCACCGACATGTATACCTTTGTCCTATCACTTCACTGAACCTGTGTGCTGGACATCACGGCTGCTTCACCGTCCATATCTACTACATATCTACATCATGTGATGATTGACGAACGCTAAAGAATAAATCTACATTTACAGAGGCGTGCAAATTATTAGATTCTACCCCAGTTTTCCAAAATTACATTTTTACTTTTTACGGCTTAATGCACTAAAAATGTTTGTAAGGCGCTGAAATTACTTTAAATGTTAAACCTATCTTGATTATATTTTCTTGCAAGAAACTCAAAGTAAAATCTTTTTTTAGAATTTCTACTAACAGAGGAGCCTTGCTACTGCGAAATGCCACACGTTTTGTTTTGATTACTTCGCTCCACTTTTTGTGTGGATTTAGAGCAGAAGGACTTGGAGTCTATTTTTACTGATGATTCACTCTTGAACTATCCAAAGATTTATGAACCATGGATTGAAATCATCTGACTTAGATGGCACATTCCGAAGTCGATGAGAAAAAGAAAACGGACCCTGCTCAGGTATTCCTCGGAATCCCCAATTCTGAAAGTTTCAGTCGCAATTCCTGATGGGAATAGGTGTAAGTTCACGGGGGAGAAAAGATTCCTTAGTAGGGAAATAAGAGATAATAAAAGTTGGTATATACAATTATTTTGATAAAAAGTTGTGACTGATTTGATTCTAATAATTGGCACACCTCTGTAATTATGACCATTTGGGAATAGCCTATGATCTTGTTAGCTCGAGATATACAAACATTGCCTCGCCTCACTTGTTGAGAAGGTTTGGCCGCACAGAGGGAGCACCATCGTCATAGCATGATTGTAATTCACATTCAATATTATGTTAATTAATTGATGATAATCTGTGAGCAGTTCACATGGGAATTTGGCAGATGCCTTGTACAACTCATCAATGTAGTTTGTCAGCACAATGGTAGGGCCTCTCAAATTTTATTACCGTAATTGAAGGTTTAAAAGCATTGGTGCACACGAGTTCAGTGTGAAAACACACGTGCAGAAAACACTGCTCTCACGAGCTAGACATGTGTGCAGGAAAAAGGAAAAACCTAGTGTCAGTGAAAGAGCCGACATGGAAGGCGGAGAGTATTCGTGACGATCCAGATGTTGTGCTGTGCTATGGACGATACATCGCCTCGCCAGTTACGAAGGGGAAGTCCCTGAGACGCGCTCTCCAGTTAGGCAGCACGCAATACTTTGGAGTTAGAAAGGTTGCCTGGTTCATTCAGATCACGGCGCAAAATATACACCAGATACAGTGTGGTCAGACCTAAAGATAATTACGTACGGTGCATGGACATTTAAGGACGAAATACTTGCATATTAACACTCGAAAGTCCTACATGAAGAAAACTGCCTTGCACACAAAATACTAATATCTGGTGACAGGTTTAGGTCACGGACTGTCAGAAGGCAGTGATCTCAGATAATAATAATAATAATAATAATGATAATAATAATAATAATAATAATAACTGAGGGGTCCAGCTGAGCAAACCGTTAAGTTAAGCTATTTTGACAATTGTGCCAAAAGTTGAAAAGCTACAAGGCCAGGAAAAGTGTCGAAATGCGTGTTTTGAAAAGCTCTATCTTATTTCAGAATAAAATTGAAAATGAATTCCGGCTTTGTATTTTGGAAAAAAAAACCGCGTATGTTTAAAATGGAATTTGTTCTACAGATTTAAATGACTGTGAGTTTAGTGTGTGTCACGTTTGGTTAATGCTCAAAATATACAAAAGTGGAATAGCAAAATGAAAAGCAGGAAGCAGTAAGATTCAGCGACGAACCTGGAACGAGTCGGCAACAAGACGAAGATGTTGTAATCATTGAACGATTAACAAATACACATGAAATTACTTCAGAGAAACACAAACCTCGTCAACATACGACGAAAACAGACGAGACACGTATGGTTTCGTTCAAATAATACATGAACATCAAGCGTATGTCGTATGTAGTTCATTTAATCTATCACTACGAGCGCTAGTGTTCACCAGTTGCTGTCTAGAACGCTAACCGTACTGATTACTGTTTACTAATAATCAGCAAATCATGGTTCATCATTAGAATGATTTTTAGCCTATTTACAATTTTGAAAAAATAGGCTTATGAGATCACCTTTTGTCCGTGTGTGTGTGCGTGTGTGTGAGAGGTGTGTGTGTGTCCCTAATAACTTCTAAACGGCTGGAGAGATTTCAATGAAACTCGGTAAGTTCATAGCGCTATTCCGGACGACCCCGACCGTGCCCTTCAAATTTTGTAACGTCTCACCAATCCAACATGGCGGCTGTGCGAAATATTTCACTAGCATTCAATATCTCCGAAACTATTCCCGATATTACCCTGGAATTTTTTACGGTGATTAAGGGAACTACTAGAAGTTCACCTATGTGACTTTTG
The DNA here is from genome assembly GCA_946902985.2 of Meconema thalassinum. Classification (NCBI taxonomy): domain Eukaryota; kingdom Metazoa; phylum Arthropoda; class Insecta; order Orthoptera; family Tettigoniidae; genus Meconema; species Meconema thalassinum. Next base: position 89,443,883 of record OX336391.1, on the reverse strand, counting down.
AAAAACTGATAACTACAAAACCAACATGGCGGCCACGCGAATTTGCGACTTTTAAATAGACGCTTCTCGCGATTTAACTAACCAAACGCAATAAAACTTGGTAAAGTATATGTTTATACACATTGTAATGCACCGACATCTAACTTCCTTCAATTGTTTACATAACCAGAAGATGGCGGATGTGCGAAATATTTCACCGGCATTCTATATCTCTGAAACTATTAGCGGTATCACCCTAAAATTTTGTACGGAGATAAAGGGCACTACTGGAAGTTCATCTACAAGACATTCAAAAACCGGTTAACTACAAAACGAACATGGCGGCCAAGCGAATTTGAAAATTTTAAGTAGACCTTTCTCGCGATTTAATGTTCCAAACGCAATGAAACTTGGTACAGCAAATGTTTATACACATTGTAATGCACTGGTATCTAATTTAGTTCAATTGTTTACATAACCTCAAGATGGCGGCTGTGCGAATTTTAAAATTAAGTTTTTATTTCTTGTGTCGTAATCATGCGATCGAAGTGAAAGTTTGAATAATGAACCTACGCAATAATTATCCTTTAATGGTACATGACTCTATGGCCTATACATTTATCAATCTAACATAGCGACCATCCGAAATATTTAGACGGCTCTGAATATCTACGAATCTATTATAGCAATCAAACTGCATTTTTTATGTTCATAGGGGCTATGAACTTAAGTTCACCTATATGACTTTAAATAACCTGGTGATCACAAATCCAACATGGGGCGACGCGAAATATACATATTCACACGGACGTTTCTCGCAATTTAACCATCCGAGTGCAGTGAAACATGGTACAGTAAATCCTTATACGAATTTTAATCCACTGGCGTCTAATTTATTTCAATTGTTTCCATAACCACAAAATGGCAGCTGTGCGAAATTTTAAAATCTCCTTGTTACTTCTTGTGTCGTAATCATGCGATTGAAGTTTGAATGCTACACGTACACAATAATCTTCATGTAACTGTACATAACTCTAGGACCTACATATATAAAATCCATTATTTAGTTGGTTCTCAATATCTACGAATCTATTACAGCAATCAAACTGAAATTTTGTATGTTGATAGTGGCAGTGAACATAAGTAGGATATATGAAAATAGGCTGTATAGTTCTTCATGGAACTACTTGTTTTTCTTTCTTGACAAAACGTTTTTATATTTTCTCTTTTTTCCATTGCCTGTTAAATACTACTGCCATAGACCCATACATGGTCAAATCAAAATCGAAATATCTACTTCCGTTTTGACTGACAAGTCATGCACATCAAGCGTTAGACCACATCCTTTGTCGTACGTAGTTCACTGAGGTAAAGTTTCTTCTCCTCTCGATTTGGCCCACTTAGGAACACGTTTATTCAACTGGAGGGTCTTGATCTTCGCCCAGTATTGACGCATTTTCTGCCGGTGTAATTCCTTTCTTTCAGTAGTCCAAAGCACGCCTCACGCAGTTCTGATGTTTCCAGTTCGATAATACTCTTCTCAGTTTCCGTCAACCACGTGGTACAAATCTTGTTCTTGTGCCTGAAACTGAGCAAACGATTGGTCAATCTTGTGGAAGGTAATCTCGCCATAAGGCCATAAGAGGCTATTCTCTTTTGTCTCGCACAATCAGATAGTTTCTCTTTATGTTCGTAGAGCTCGGAGTTATGTCGCTTACGAAATTCTTCATCTACCTTTACAGGACCGAGGACCTTCCAGAGAATTCTCCTCCCTCTAATTTCCATCTTCTCCATCAGAATGGTTAGAACTGTGAATTTGTTTTGATGGACTGTACTTCCTGGTTCCAGAAAGGCACAGAGTTACGGATAAGAACTAACACGGGAACTCTTTTCAATTTAGTGGCACGTTTCGACGAAAATACTTGGGTAATATCTATGAGCTGTCCCTAGAAATAGCCCTTCATATTGCAGGGTGAGTCTCTTGTACTGAGAATTAAGCAAAATACTTATAATTATCATATTACAAACGCTGTTTAGTTTACAACTCGAAGCCCAAGATGGCGGAGTTTCCGCTATTATCTCGGGAAGTACGTCGTCAAATATTATAATGAGGTATGGTATGTAACCGTACCGGAAAATATTCACGTTAAAAATACAAGTTGCTGCAAGGAAGAGATCTTTGTCTTTGTAAGAGCCAATTAGCCGACTCTTGTTTTGATTTACGTAAGAGAAAGAAATGTTGAGTTTACTCAGAGCACTCAAAGGAATTCAATCAAGAAATAACAAACCAAAGACTGGGAAACAAAAATAAAGGATTAAAATCAGAATTGTAATAAAGGAAAGAAGGAATGAAGTAGGATAAATAAACACGGCGAGAAGCTAAGAAATGGAAAAGTAAAACAGAGTTTCATTTCAATTGAAATCAAAATAAAACTACTTAGAGAGGAGAATTTGAATGCAAGCGAATTGCATATATTAAGTGGAGCTCCCTGGCGGTAAGTGGTGGTCTTACACGGCGAGATGTGTCTTGTTGAGTCACAATGGCCCGCAGACCAGTGCGTCTAGGGCCACATAATCATATCCTAGAACGAAATAATTACTCTGCTACAATCACCACGGAAACACTAGTCATCAGCCCCAACCCCCCCCCCCCTGATGGATTAGCTGTCAAGTTGCTTGCCTCTCACCAAGGCGGGGGCCGTGTTCGATTCTTACTTAATGCATGTGAGGTGTGCGTCCAGTGGATCGCATTCCACGTAAATAGGACGTCCCATGGATCACGGTCACGTAAAACTATAAGCTCCTTGTTTCCTTCCTAGCTTCCTCCCCTCCATCCCTGCTTCCTTCCTTGCTTCCTCCCCTCCATCCCTGCATGGAAGGAAGCAAGGATGGAAGGAATGAAACATGCATGGAAGGATAAAAGCAAGAAAGCAAGGATGAAATGAAGCAAGGATGGAAGGAAGGAAGCAAGCAAGAAAGCAAGGAAAAAAGCAGGGATGGAGGGAAGAAAGCTAGGAAGTAAGGAAATAAGGAGCTTATAGGTTTACGTGACCGTGATCCATGGGACGTCCTATTTACGTGGAATGCGAACCACCCACTGGACGCACACCTCACATGCATTAAGTGAGAATCGAACACGGCCCTCGCCTTGGTGAGAGGCAAGCAACTTGACAGCTGATCCATCACGGGGGGGGGGCTGATGACTCGTGTTTCCGTGGTGATTGTAGTAGAGCAATTATTTCGATCTAGGACATGATTATGTGGCCCTAGACGTACTGGTCTGCGGGCCATTGTGTCTCCACAAGTTTAATTTCTTGGCAGAGTCGGAATTCGAACCCGGACCTCTGAGGAGACAGCCAAGAATGCTAGCCAATACACTACGAGGCGGTCGCACTGTTATCTGTTAAGGTAGTGAGCCCAGAGGTTGGTCGGATCTTCAAAGAACACCACCGTAGGTTATGTGGATACAAACAGCCATACTAGGCCATTGCTTTCCCCACCCACACTCGTGTTGACCGACTGAAAAGCTTCTACTAAATATCGAATACTAGACCAGCGGGGAGTGCGCGTGCTCTTCTCCGACCAATCGCACTGCTGCTACAACTTACCCCAGCATGTGGCTTAAATGGTCGAGAGTGCGCAAACCGACCAGAGCCCTTTCAAGCCTCAGGCTAATTAAAACGCGCAGTTCGCTACACCTGTAGGGGTCCGGGCGGGGACACCTAGAGCCTACTGATGAGCCAGCTTGCTGTCCTAGGCGAAACCCCACACTAGACACGGCACAAACCTAGAAAAAGTGCTGAGTTTTAATTCAAGGACCGTGAAAGCCAATTTACCAATCTCCTCAGGTTAATATTCAGGAACTGACAGTTCCTCCTCCCTCTAGGAATGGTCCAAGTGGCTGTCACCTTGGAGGTCCGGGTTCGATTCCCACCTCAGCCATCCTGGAAGTGGTTTAACGTGGTTTCCTACTTATACTCCAGGCAATTGCCGGGATGGTTCCTGATATAAGGCCACGGCCGCCTACTTCCCAATCCTCATCTGAAATACGCACACTAATAGGGCCATCACAAGAACGTAGGTTATCAGACAAAATTCCACGCACATCCAAGTATACGGGGATAATGAGCACGATGTCCAGGCTATTAAGGCCAAGTGTTTTAGTAACACTAATAGTTTTCGTCGATAAGAAGGAAAATAAGATCGAAGAATAGAAAAAAAGAAGGGGCGAAAGAACAAAAGATAAAAAGAAAGAAAAAAGAAAGAAAGAAAGAAAGAATGAAAGAAAGAAAGAAAGAAAGAAAAAGAAAGTAAAAACGAAAGAACGAAAGGGAGAAGGAATAAAAGAAAGGAAGTAAGAACGAAGGAAAGAAAATGAAACAACACTTTGGAGATTGAATACTAACACAGATGTTTTCCATGTGATCGGGTCAAAATGCATACAATGTTTCACGGAGATATGGGTTCCCTTGATCTAGCCTGTGCCAACAAACGGAACATTAGGCCTATTCGAGCCTTCCCTATAGGACGGAGCTTTGCCGGTCAGTGAGACGCGCGGAAATAGTTGAGTCAGCGCCAAACAACTAGCATCTACCGTTACACAACAGCGCGTTGGGAATGACCGCATGCGGTCATAGAATTGATTATGTTCCCACCTGACAAGATACCTTAATTTAGAGAATTAAGACTCGTGGTGAAGTACTGTATCCCGTGAACACGGTTAGGTATTGAACAAAACATCGGATTTTCTTAGTGGAAACTTATCTTCTCAAGAAGAAGTCTTGCAGTAAAGCTGTACGAACGTTTGCGATTTTTACTTGTGGGGTAACCTCAAACAAGAGGTATACAGAAACAATCCGCGTACTCTGGAAACCTTCGAGAATGAAATAACTGCACCGATCAGTGAGGATGAATTACAGGGAGTGTACCAACACTTCCTACGTTGGTGCAATGTGTGTTTAGGAAATGGGGGACATCATTTCCAGCAACTACTCTGAAATTCCTGTAGCCTAAGTAATGATGATTTTTAAATACGTTAAAAAGTGTAAATGTGTAGAACTACACTGACCGGCAAAAAAAAAAAAAAAAAAAAACAACAACAACAACAACACACGACCACTTGTAAAATTCAACATTACTTTCATTCATATCATAAATATGAACGGTATAGGCCTAGTACAATACATACTGTACAGGGTCTTTCATATAAAGTAAGAACGGCAAGCGGAAGTTTTGTTATTCGCTGCTGTGGTGGCCTTGGTCGAGCTTGTGGCGCGCCATGGCCCCCTGCTGTACTATTGACAGCGCGCGCTTAGTACATAAGAGGGCTGATTTTTTTTTCAAGTTCCGATGGTCTGCATAAAAATAACAGATTGACATATCAAAGTGATTTTACTACTAAATATTTGCTTGTTTTATTCTTATGTCTCAACATAATCGCCAAAACGATTGAAACATTTGTCGTATCGTTACACCAGCTTTCCAATGCCCTCGGCAAAATATTCTGCCGCCACTGAGGAGGGTACGTCTGGAGAGTCTCCTGAAGTGTTTCCTTTTGGCGAGGCGTTGCCGCCCAACCAGACCTTCAATTCTCGAAAAAGGTGAAAATCATTCACGACCGCACTGTGGCAACGTTACGATAGACTTTTTCAAAGAATTCAAGTGTGAAGTTTTGGACCATCTGCCGTTTAGTTCAAACCAGCACTGAATGATTTTCACCTTTTCCAAGAATTGAAGGTATGGTTGGGCGACAACGCCTCGCCAAAAGGAAACACTTCAGGAGACTCTCTAGACGTACCCACCTCAGTGGCGGCAGAATATTTTGCCGAGGGCATTGGAAAGCTGGTGTAACGATACGACAAATGTTTCAATCGTTTTGGCGATTATGTTGAGACATGCGAATAAAACAAGCAAACATTTAGTCGAAAAATCAGTTTGGTATGTCAATCTGTTATTTTTATACAGTCCATCGGAACTTGAAAAAAGCAAAAAAAAAAAGCAGTAGCCCTCGGATGTACTATGCGCGCGCTTTCAATAGTATAGCTCGGCCAAGCCCACCACAGCAGCGAAAAACAAAACTTCCTCTTACCGTTCTTCTTTATATGAAAGACCCTGTAGTTATAGCATGGAAGTAAGGTTAATTGGTTTCCTGGATGCATTACCATTCTTCATGACATTGTTTCACTTAACAATAGCGATTCTTTGACATGATGCTGTTTCCCGCGGAAAGATGTGCGCGCCATCGCTATCGTCAACAATGCAATGTTTTATACTTGTTTCTTTTGCCACTTGTTGCCATAGTAAAAGATCAATACAGCCACATCCTCAGTTGTTCTTGTGCAATTCAGAAACGAATATGCGCTTGAGGCCTGAAGATGTTGCCAGGGCAGTGGCTCTGATCGAAAATGGTGGTGCGCACCCAACCGTCACGCGCGTAAATCTTGTAAATCAAGAACTTTTATCTGAATGCCATTATTCTTGTAATCAAAGAATTGGATGACAATTGGAAACAACTTAAGTGCACCATGATTGCTTGCATCTGTTCCTAGGCCAAAAAATGGGCCTTTATTGTTAAGAGTTTCATTTATAATCTCTGTCGAGTGAGGAGCAATAACATTATTTATTATGGCTTCTGTTTTAGTTCTTATACATACTCTTATTCAATTTAGCTGTGCAGTCCATTGAATTGTACGACTGGTGATGGAAAACTGTATGAAATGACATTGTAGCTTCTGCGGCTTGAACTTTTTTTTTATCATCTGGTGAATATTTGGGAGTGGCAAATGATAACATTGAACATGATATTGACCTAGTTCTCACCATCTTTTGGTGTTTTTCACTGTTAACTTGTCTTTCCAAGTCACCAACACCTTTGTATCCGACATTAACATAACTATCACACACTGCACATTTCGCTTCACTTTCACTGCGTCCGTGAGTAAAGCAAGGCTAACTTATATTTTAGTTTATCCGAAAATTTACACTGTCTTTTGGATTCACTCCTTTCAGGTTGCAAAGATGACATACCGGTACGTAATAGGATGCAATGAGATTACTATTTCACTCCACTCGCTGCATACTCGCACTATAATTTACGGCGACAACCAGATCACCAAACACGATAACTGCAAATCATATGGCAAGCACATGTAAACTGTAGCTCTCGACACTTCCGGTTTCTCTCAACATAAACGTGGAAATGAAGCGCGTTGATTGGTTGATCGATGCCTGGACTTCGAGTTCAATATATCAAATATTAGTATTACTTATTTCCACCCCCGGAAGTAGCGCCCTGAGCACATGGAGTTGATGTACGATACAATAACATGCTGTCTTCAGCCTAAAACCTAAGTGAGCAATCTTGTAACGAAAAATGCCGGACAATGTCGATAAATTAGAAATGCCGGCCAGACATAACCAAAATGATTGAAAAGCAGGACATGTCCGACAAAAGTCACGCGGCGTCTGCGAGGCTCCGTTCAATAGGGAAGGTTCTCACTGCTGTAATGAGCGATCAGTAACAGATATAACATATCTCTGGCTAACGAAAGAACCAAAATGGCGGACAGGTATACTCCCCACTCCTTATGCAGCCTTACGTCACCACTGAGATATTGCCGTAGAAATCATTCCCCCTTTTTACTGTTCCACAGTTCAAGGTCTTGTATTAATTAAATATACATTTCTAAAGTTCCCCTCGTGCGCGAAGGTGCGCCAAATGACACACACAGATTTAAGAAATTTCCTTACAAAAATTATGACGAAAGACTTATGAGGTTATTGCGAAAGTTCTTCTCCCCCTGTATGGCTGTTTTAGTTTGTAACTGATGTTGTGGACATTAATAATGAAATGAGTTGCCATTGGCTAAGATTTGTCGGAGCTAAGTGACGCAGTCCCAGCATGCTGCGCGGCAATGACAGATGAAGTGTGAGTTGCACCTGGTGGCGAAGGAGGGAATTAATACGAGAGTAACCTAAAAGATTTATGGCTGTTTCAGACGGGTCGATAAAGAAGTTATCTTCCCTATTCACAAACTGTGCCACCGCGCCGTAAGTTTCAAAGAGCAATGGCACAATTATTTAGGCTAATCACATCTCGCCTGTCAATCATAATCCGAACAGTTAATTCCAGCACAGTGTTGCCAGATGTATGCGAGTATTTAGGCAATATATACGAACCATTAACTTTCTAGTGTAGCTCATCACCACACCTCAGGGACGTGGCAAAACAAGTTGAAGTTTTTAGTAACACTAATAGTGTTTGTCGTTAAGAACGAAAGAAAGAAAGAAAGAAAGAAAGAAAGAAAGAAAGAAAGGGAGAAAGAACAAATGAAAGAAAGAAAGGGAGAAAGAAAGAAACAAAGAAAGACAGAAAGAAAGGGAGAAAGAACAAAAGAAAGAAAGAAAGAACGAAAGAGAGAAATAATAAAAGACAGGAAGAAATAAGAAAGTAAGAACGAAAGGGAGAAGAAAAGAAAGAAAGGGAGAAAGAACAAAAGAAAGAAAATAACTACGAAAGAAGAAAGAAAGAAAGAAAGAATAAATTAAAGAAAATAAGAACGAAAGAAAAATAGAAAGAAAGAACGAAAGGGAGAAAGAATAAAAGAAAGAAAGAAAGAAAGGGAGAAAGAACAAAAGAAAGAAAAGAAGAAAGTAAGTAAGTAAGAAAGAAAGAAAGAAAGAAAGAAAGAAAGAGAGAAACAATAAAAGAAAGAAAGAAAGAAAGAAAGAAAGAAATGGAGAAAGAGCAAAATAAAAAAATAAGAACGAAAGAAAGAGGGAAAGAAAGGGAAAAAGAACAAAAGAAAGGAAGAAAGAACGGAAAGGAGAAAGAACAAAAAAAAGAAAGAAAGTAAGTAAGAAAGGGGGAAAGAAAGGGAATCAGAACAAAAGAAAGGAAGAAAGAACGGAAAGGAGAAAGAACAAAAGAAAGAAAGAAAGAAAGAAAGTAAGAAAGAAAGAGAGAAAGAAAATAAAAACGAATGAACGAATGGGAGGAAGAATAAAAGAAAGAAAGAAAGTAAGAAAGAAAGAGAGAAAGAAAATAAAAACGAATGAACGAATGGGAGGAAGAATAAAAGAAAGAACAAAAGAAAGAAAGAAAGAAAGAAAGAAAGAAAGAAAGGAAGGAAGAATATTAAAATATTAGAAGCCATTTTCTAGTGTTGCCTAGTAACCTATTAGTACAAGCTTTTCAGTCGGTCAACACGAATGTAGATAGGGTGGGGAATTATGATTATATATAATGTATACATTTAATAAAACAGTTCTCACATAAATGGAGGGTTTCATTAGAGGACCAGTTTTGTTCGTCAAGCAAGCATCGTCAGACCCCGCTCACTCAGTGGATATGTACAACAGTATTTACAATTACAGAAGTGTAACTATTGCACTTCTGTAGGTCTTGCGTTTTTTGTTGTTAGTGCTTTTTTATGAGTTTATAAGGTCCGTTCAAAAAGTAACGAGCCGGAGGCTGGAATGCGCAAACTGGTGACGACATCGGCTAATCGTGGCGTGTGTAACGAGGTGTGTTTCTGACCAGAGCGTGGAAGGTCGCAGTCCGTCGCTAGAGGGCACGCGTGCACGTCACGTGGCGATACAAAGCGAGCAGCAGCATGCATCAATCGTCCAACCAAAACGAAGACCAAGACAGTGGGCCATTCGACACGACATGCTTCCTGGTGTGGTTGAAGACTGTGGGGCACCCGTTGGGCATCTATTGGGCACACACTTTGCACAAGTGCAGTCGTTCCTTCATGGTGGTGTGCACACTTCCGACGCTCCGACCACGGCGGCTATGGCGTTCAGTGTCACTCGGCGGTCCTGGGTAATGAGTGCATCAACCAGCTGGACGTTGTCATCGGTAATGTAGTGGGGTGCCCCAGACCGGGCATCATCGGCTAACAACACCCGTCCTTCCCTGAAGCACTCGTGCCACGCCTTGACCCTTGCAAGGGACATGCAGTGTTCGCCGTACACTTGTGACATTCGGCGATGAATGTCCGTTCCCCCTACTCCTTTCGCTGTCAGAAACCGAACAACACCTCTTTGCTCTTCGTTTGACGCCTCCATGTCACTGTTTGCAATACGACTGGCAGCGTTGGACGATTGATGCATGCGGCTGCTCGCTTTGTATCGTCACGTGACGTGCACGCGTGCCCTCTAGCGACGGGCTGTGACCTTCCACGCTCTGGTCGGAACCACACCTCGTTACACACGCCACGATTAGCCCATGTCGTCAACGGTTTGCGCATTACAGCCTCCGAATCGTTACTTTTTGAACGCACCTTATAAATATGAAACCTTTAGGATCGTTAACTTCTACCGTAGCGAGGTTGAACAGACACTACAATATAAGTGAGTGGTTAGGCTCCTGTACTAACGGAGTGGCTGCGTGGCTCAGAGGTAACGTTCTCGCCTGCCGTGCCCAAGGTTGCAGAATCGAATCCTAGCGCAGTCAGTTGGCATTGAGGGTGCGCAAATGCGATGGAGCTGTGTTAGTAGATTTACTTGCACGTTAAAGATCCCCTTTGGGGCGAATTTGGGGCACCCTGGCGTGTTTAAAAGCCTCACTACTTAAAAGGGACGTAAAACCAATAATATTACTATACGTTACTTGTGAGCGCCCCTTGTGTATAGACCACCCGCTCGACTTAACTGTTATGCGGGCTGGACGTGACACAGTTCTGACAGAGGCTATCTTTTGATTATGTGTTTATAAGCACTTAATAAACAAAATATATATATTTTGGTTGTCTTTTCGAGAAATGCAAGATTATTCCTGTTCTAGCGAGACGACTTGGAAGATTTTGGTACAAACCACACCTTCTAACTCCCTCTGGTTTAGGAGCTTGAGTTTTGTGAAACGCACACCTTAGCGTTTTATAAATATACGATTATTATTATTATTGATGTGTAACATCTTTCCACTCGGTAGCTGGACATTTTTGTGGGAGTGATTTTTGAAAAGGGACGGAAGGGGATGGGACGGAAATGGATGGGACGGAAACAATGAGCGCGCGTGATGGCGGAGATCGGTAGAACGACGTACTGTAGGCCATGTGGCTATGGGGAATGTATATCGCATACAGTTTAGTTCAAGGTTTGGAGACCCTATTTAAGATATTCCTACAGTAAATCATCTTCAAGTTGTCGTTCTTTGGTGGGAAAATATTCATTTTATCAAATTTGCTGAAAACAATTACGATTTATTAAATCTTCATACTTTTGCTGTATTCTTATTTAATGTAAGCACTCGATGTACTGTCGGCCATGTGGCTATGTGGAATCTATATCGCATCAACGAACAGTCCAAACAACGTTGTAATTCAGTATATTAACGCCGACTACTAACAATAATTGAAATTTCTTTGGTCTAAACATAGGCCTATCACTGGGTGAAACTCATTTAATATACCTTCCGCACACCTAATTTTTAATCGCGCCTATACTTGGCAGTGCACTGATTGGCAAAACGAGGCCATTTTCAATAACATCGCTGGCATGGGTTCACTAACCGGCCGGTATAGAGCGCAGCTCGCATCAAGTAGGCAGTGGATTGCTTCCGCCACGGCAAATAACAATTATGATTTATTACGGTCAGGATTTGGCACTGGAGTTATACAAGTAGTTATTTCAATGACCAACAGAGTTCACTGTCAACAAGGGATTTGCGCTCCCGGGACACACATAGTAGGATAACATATCACATGTTACACATCATATGCGACTACTGTAAGGCTCGTATAATAATAATTATTATTATTATTATTATAAGGACAACTGGTATGGGCATTTTGTATCCAAGAGGTCTTGGCCATTGCGGCAAGGACAGTGCTTTCGATAATGAATACTGACTGGATTGCAATATTTACTTGTAGGTTGAACCACAATAATAATATTAAGATCCTGATCACTCACCCCATCCATCGATCACTCATACCGAAGTTTATTCACACAATGTACTTTTTTAATGAACGGTTTCTTTTGCAATATTAAAATAAAAGGAGCAGCTTCGGTGGCGTAGTCGGTAGCATGCTGAGCTTCTATGCCCAAGATAGCGGGTTCAAACCCGGCCGAAGCCGTCGGATTTTTTAAGAGCGTTAAAATCCCTCAGTATGCCTTCCTTCGGAGGGGAAGTAAAGCCGGCGGTCCCATGTCACAGATTTATGGCATGTTAAAGAATCTTCCACTAATTACACCTGTGTGAAGCTAAATTATATAGGTTACGAATGTAAACAACGCTCTTAGGTTTCTACGTTCGTTGCCAAGACCCGATTGCGGTGGCGTCTAGTAGCTAAGTTCTGAACTAGGCCTAGTAGTCGTTGACGGTGGCGTTTGGCGGCAAAAGTAGGAACTATTTGAAAAATTCAATGTTGCAGTCCTTACTTGAATTAAAAAACAGATTCACCCACTAATACAGCCATCACAATTAACACCGGTTATCAGACAGATTCTACACACACCCAAAGTACACGGGGCTACATGACCGCGTTGTCGCAGCCCCTAAACTCAGGAACCAACCAACCAACCAAAATAAAAGGAATAAGCATTGAGTTACTCTAATCAACAGCGGCGTATGGCGGATATTGTTCTGGGTGTTGCGCTATTCACTGTGAAGAGACGTGATATCAGTGCTCGGTTAAACTGAGGTCGCTTATTCGTCACGAATGCCGCTGTGCTGAGAACATCACATTCACCTCGAGATTAAATTGAGTATTTGAACATCTCTACGATAACAAAACTGGGTAAGAGAGAGCGAGAGAGAACCGCAAGTGGTCTCGGCAGTAGACGGCAAATCCCGGATGTCTTCGTCCGCCTCTATCCCCCCTTGTTGCAGTCAGCGAGCAACGACCAGCCGAGTTAACTGTTGGGATAGGAACTACTCTGCCATACCCTCCACTATGGAGATCTGGTCGGTGTTGGGGCCTGGAAAAACTGTTGGCGCGCTTTGCTTTCTCAAACATTTCACTGTACTACGCGTTTATATCAATTATTAAATAACAAAACTATGAATTCCTGTGCATGGTTTTTTGGCCTATTTTCATGTATGAAAAAAATAGGCTTATGAGATCACCTTTTGTCCGTGTGTGTGTGTCCATAACCCCCCATCTTATAAAATCTAAACGGCTGGAGCGATTTCAATGAAACCCGGTAAGGTCATAGTACTATTTTGGCCGACCCCGACCGTGCACTTCAAATTTTATTATGTCTCACCAATCCCACATGGCGGCTGTGTGAAATATTTCACCGGCATTCTATATCTCCGAAACTATTACTGATATCACCCTGAAATTTTGTAAGGCAATAAAGGGCACTACTTGATGTTCACCAATGTGACTTTCAAAATCCTGTTAATTACAAAACGAACATGGCGGCCATTCGAAATGTAAATATTTAAATGGACGTTTCTCCCGATTTAACCATCAGAGCGCAGTGAAGCTTGGTGCGGAAAATGCTTATACAAATTTTTATCCACTGGCATCTAATTTATTTCAATTGTTTTCATAACCACACGATGGCGGCAGTGCAACATTTTTAAATCTCGTTTTTATTTCCTGTGTCATAATCATGCGATTGAAGTTTGAATAATACACCTACACAATAATCTTCATACAATAGTACATATCTCTAAGGCCTTCTTATGTAAAAATCCAACATGGCGACCATCCGAAATATTTAGACGGTTCTCAATATCTACGAATCTATTACAGCAATTAAGCTGTAATTTCGTATGTTGATAGTGGCTATCAGCATAAGTAGGATATATGAAAATAGGCTGCTTAGTTATTCACGGAACTACTTGTTATTACTGTAAGATTATTATTAAGCTCTTCTTCTTCTTGCCAACTAAAGACCACGTCATTTCAACTGGTTTCTGCGTTGAGCTTTAATATTCGCCCAGTACTGTCACATGAATTCTTGATGTTGTTGCTTCATTTCTTCCATCCACTTCATGCCTGTCTTAAGCTTAGGGTTTTCCAGGAAACCCCAGTGAGCTGCCAGTTTCATCTTAAGTGATACACGCTCCCCCACATCGTCACACGAAATCCCAATTTCTTGTAAATCTCTGCCTACCTCAGTGAACCAAGCCCCCTAGGTTTTCTTCTCTAGAAAGTAGGTAAAGGTCCTGTTTGTCAATCACACAGAGCTCATTCGTGCCATGTACCATAAAATGAAATTCTTCTTTGCCTCTTCACATCAGTTATTTTTTTCCACTCGTGCGTAGAGCTCGTGGTTGTGCCGTCTCGTATATTCACCATATTTGTTTTGTTTCCGACTTTGGACAACTATGGACCGCATGGAACCTAAGGCTTTCTGGTCAATTTTTTCTTCTTCTCTTCCCAGAGCCTCTTCATTCTTTCACTTGTAATCTTTCTCTGCTCCTCTGTTATTACCAAATTTGGCCAGTGTTGTGGTGGTTTTTCTTTGAACGTCTTGATATTATCAACTCGGCTACGAAACGTTTTCCTAACGTGAATGATAAGTTCAGTTAGTCCAACTTCAATGGCGTCTCTTTTGACCTCTTCTACCCATTTTGTAGTAGATTTCAACCCTGTGATGTATTTAAAAATTTCCTTTGTCAGCCGGTTCCCGTCCATTCTCATCAAATGCCCGAAAAATTTTAGCCTTCTTTTACGCATTGTGACCGCAATGGTTTCGGTCTGCATATACAGATCTTCATTTTTCCTTTTTTTCCATGTTCCGTCTTCATCTTTCCGTGGTCCGAGAATTTTCCTCAGGATACTCCTTTCCTTTATCTCAAGTTCTTTCAGCTCCCCTTTTTTGTTCAGGGTTAGACACTCGGAGGCATACAGACCCTCTGGCTTTTCCACTGTACTGTAATGTCTGAGTTTTGCTTTGTATGACATCGCTTGTTTGTTATACCTGTTCTGAGTTATTATTATTATTATTATTTGAATATCTGGCCACTGTGTACCATATTGCCGGCCTCCAATGCTAATAAGTATTTGCTTTACTTGCACAGTATTTATTCTCGTAACTCGCGACGTCATGCCAGGTTTTATGAATCGTGCCAAGATGGCGGCGGGCGCGGACGGGAGCTGAACTTATTGCTCGCCATTTGTCTCCAGGTAGTTTCTACCACCATCGACTTGTGGAAAGATTTGTTTGTAAAGTTGAGGCACTTGGCGACAGAAGGCGCCAATTAGGGATTTCTTTTCGGATCTTGACAAAGCACATAACAGGAGTGATTTCTCGCTAGCAAACATATCATGAAAGGCAATAAAACACAATTCTAAGCCACTTCCTCGGTGTTGCCAGATCGAGAGAAACACGGGGTGTAGTGCCAAGTGACTTAACACTACCAATTACTATAACAATTGCAATGGTACAAAAGTGCGTATCCATCTTTTATGGACATATTGTATGTGTTAATGATTTTTTCAATTAAGGAGATACATGTAGTTAAATCGTAGTTTTTCGTTTAGCCTTGCATTGCTATGAGCCTCATAACAAGCTACGACCACCCAGACCCGAGAAAAAGTTGGTTTACTAAATTTACAACAACTTTCAGAACAGTCAGATCACATTAAAAGTCCGTATACACGTCAACATTAAGTTCCTTCAAGACGTATTCAAGTTTCATTACGATCCGTTAGACTTGGTAAACAAAACTACACTTTTCTTGTTCAATCAGCTATACAATTTTAACGGGTTACAATAGAAACGTTTACTCTACATAGCTAAACGCAGAATAAAATAATGAAAAGTTTGGTGCAGCTTGTTTTTATGTAAGACTACGGGTAACTTTTTTTTATTGACGTCTACACTCGAGTATCGATACTTGTCATCCCCGACAGGCCTTCTGCGCCTACTTTAGATGTATAAGTGTCCCGCATGCACGAATGTTGAACGGGATGCATAATTGTTATTTTCAAAGGAGCGCTACAACGTGCTGTAAATGAGGGATGTTTTGATATAAATATCAGTCATTTTACTACACACTAAGTTGTTGGTGGTGTTGTTTTTGAGTGGTTTGAACACCGTGCATTTAGCCCCCTGCACTTGGTAATAGGGTAATTGTGGAGTCTGTAATAGTGTGTATATTTGTAATTCAGGCGAGGAAAGGGAATGAAGCCGTTATTGCCTGGAGCAGGTGGAAGCCGAGGAAAACCACTTCCAGAATGGCTTGAGTTGGGATTCGAATCCACTTCTTCTCAGTTTTGCCTCACGGGGCTGAATGCGCCCCGTTCCAGCCCTCAAACCAGAAATAATTTACTTGGCACAGCCAGAAATCGACCCTTGATGCCCGGTGCGACAGCTAAGAAAGTTAACCGCTACACCACGAGGTCGTCACAGTCGGGTGAAACTAAACTTACCGTGTGAAGAATTCGATCAGTACATTATTCACAACTGCTGGTGTGTTTGACTTGAACAACCCATTAGCTCTGTTTGACGAGATACGCGTGCAGTGGAATGTGCGAGCTTCGACCAGTTTCACCACAGATTAAAATTATGTGTGTATGCTCGTCGTTGCTGAACAGCACAGCCATTGGTCGCCACTGTAAATACCGTAAAACCTACCTAAAAAGATCCTTTATATACCGGAAACCTGGACAAATGGAAAACAAAATTCCGAAGTAGGTATTTCCTATGTAAAAGACACTGTAAACCGGAAAACTCCCTAACGCGGATACGGAAAGAAATTCTAGAACTGTAGGCGTAAATAACCTGACTAAGACTGGTTATCTTATCCAAAATACAAAGCTTTACTAACCTTTACTAAATTCTGAACGTGACTGTACAGTGTACATGCACCATAGTTGTAGGAAACATTAACGACTGAAGACATTCAAAGTACAGCTGATATTGCAGGTGAGAATTCATGGGGGAAAATGGACGACGACGATGAGGGCAATGAAAGGGAGCTAACATTACACACTTCTGGAGACGAACTATCTATTGTGAGTGACCTTCAGGAATTTGCAGCTTCCTAGAAAGTTCCAGAACTCGTAAAAGGATGTAAAGGAAATCATACAACGTTCCCTTGTAAAGATTTCCGACAATGCACTTTGAAAGACATGTGGAAACATAGAATCGAGCAGAGAAACTGAAATTGTTGTACGTAAGTTGAAAATACAGTGTAATGCATGTGAACCTATTTTCTCTTATTTACAGACCTATATATTAAATTATTATTTCATTCTAATCCTATGCGATATTACAGTATTTCCTTGTGGTGTATTCTGTCTTATTAAAACTCAACCCTTTGTAAAACAGAAACCTATGAAAACTGAAAACGATTGCGTACCGCTTTAGGTAAGTTTTATCGTACCAGTCTACCACTATGCGCTCGAATGCGAGGCGTTAGATGGGTAGCGCCGAGGAGCAATAGAGCGAGCGGCCGGCAGGTTAGACATCCCTCTCATCACCAGTGCATGCAGGGCACTCGCAAGTAGAACGTACGGCGCAAAAGGGCCACCTGGTATACTTGGGCTTCAGCGATGAAGGTAGGTGACGTGAGACAATTTTGGAGTTAAGTTTACTCTGCCTAGGTTATAGGAATTTTAGAAGCGATTTTTTACTGTTACCTTCGTAATACATTTAAATACTTGGTATTCAGTCGGTCAACACGTTAATGTGCCCAATTCAATAAACCTTATCCACTCACACCTGTTAACCTGCAAGGACTAACTACACACGCTTTATATACTTCTTGAAATGCGCTGCATAAAAGTTAGCAGGTAAGGTTTATTGCAGGCTGTTCCAGCCGAGTTGCTCGCCGGTGAGCAACGGAGTACTCGCCGCCTTCCGTGAGCAAACCTGCAACATGCATTAAAGCTCTGCGGTGGGGGCTGCACGGTGGGTATATCAAGACTGGCAGGAAGCCCAGGGACATATTGGCTATCACCCCCAGTCCCTCTCCAATGCTGAGTACTCGCGTGTACGCATACTCAAACACGTGGATTTGGAACACCTGGTTTATTGAATTGACCGACTAAACACTAAAAACAAATACTTTTATTAGATCTGAATCGAGTCCGTGAGGCCAATCACTATAACTTCCTTCAATTTTCATGGAAGTAATAATAAAAGTTTATTTATGTAGGACATTTTATTACAATAAACAAATTATGAAAATGCATACCAAGAGCAAAATTATTATGTACATATATAGAATTCAAGTTCCTAAGACATTCTCATCTGCCTATTGTTAGCACAGGCAATAGTACTGCATACTATAAACAAAATAATATTATACCTAATTATGTCCTGTTCTTGAAAGCAATACTTCAATGTTTTCCATATCAAAGATAACGTTTCATGATTTACACACACTCAGTATTTTACTTCACCTCAGGTTCTCTTATATAGATTGATCTGGTCATCCTGGGATCAATGATCTCAGGCAACAAGACTTTCTCGCAGCAGAATGTCAGTTACATAAGCATTTTTTCTCTCCAGAAATTTTCGTCCCTCTTTATTGTTTCTATGTGAATGTCCTTAGGCGTCCATACCACAAAATAACATATTTCCCACTATGTTATTTCCAACTGGCCCCGGTTCTGAAAATAAAAATCATCTGAGTGTTAGAGAGTTATCAATCTGTTCTCTTCTGAATGGCACTGTTCTTGACATTCTCTAGGCTTTCTTTTTCGCTTACATTCTGCCAAACAAAATCCCTTTGGCTTTTTGCAGGCTTCCAGTATGGTCATATTCCGTGCAGAATAAGGGCACTTGACTTCGACTATAGTTTCGTCTCCTATTAATCCGTCTGGGGAGGCTCTAAGAACCCATGAGTTTTATGTACGAAAATACCAAATTCTTCGACTTTTCTACCGATTTCTCCTCTAATTTCGTTTTGTAATTCGCTCATTATAACAGTCATACTGCATTGCTTTTGAGTGAAATTCGCCGCACAGAATGTTTTTTTGCTACTGGAGCCCATTTCGAAGTAGGTTTCCTCTTGCATACATATCCAAAATTGGATACCGTAAGTCTGTCCTTTCTTGCTGTGTGCCACTTTTCATTTTCCCTTTGGCCCCTTGTCTCCTTTTCCAGTTTTTGCATATGGCCTTCACTAAGCGTTAGTTGTTTGATCTTCTCATCACTAAACTCTCTCAACAGTACCTCATCGAAATCCATCTGCATTGTTCGGTTTCCATAATCACGTGAGACATTATGTTTCATTTCATTAGACTGTTGTCGGGATAATCTTTTCCCTTCTCGCGACGCAAATACACTTTTTCGGCAAGCTGCTCTTCTTCTCTTTCTGCTGAGAGCAGTGTCCTTCACTATTGTGGCTGGTTTTTCTTTTTTTCTAAACTGATTTCATTGTTTTAGAGTGCCAGGATGGCCCAAACTGAAAGTCCAGCCCGGAAGCTTTGGTTCTATGAGTGAAGGAACCTCGTTTCCCTCGATTGATCTGCTTACTTCCCGTGAATTTTGCAACAAGGGATATATAATTTTCGGCAGCATTGCTGGTGGTGTTTGATACTAGCTGGGAACATTTTCCAATTAGGGGCTGCAAGCAAGCACGCACCTTGTCACAAGCATTAGTTTGGTCTGCCCGCTGGTAGTGCAAAAGAACTGTTTGCAAGGTTTATGAATCCCAATCCAATCCGGTATTTCCGGAAATCAATTTTCCATTTTCACAAATGCTACGCCTTTATTTTTCCACACAACGCATTGTTTTCATTTGAAGTCGAACTTGCTTCTCTGAAAAAAGTTGACACTGAATAGTTCGTGATCTTGTACTCCTACACTTATGTATTAGAAGTAAAAAACAAACTACACCCGTGGCGCGACAGCCCACCAAGCCTACCAAGCAACCGCTGCGCTGTTCAGTCATGTAGTCTGCAGATTGCGGGGTGACGTTTAGTCATCCAACTTGTAGGCTACATGTAATATATAAGTGAAATCATAACTGCTCAGTGCATTACAGATTCTCTAATGCAAGCGTAAAGAAATATATACAATATAAACTAGGAAAAACAACTGACGGGTGTGGAGAGGTGTTTTTCTTCTTTTTTCTTAGGGCCTGGCATCCTTTTCTTGATACTTAGTCGCAATCTCCCCTGGGATTTAATGGAACGCCCTTGAATCGGTTTTGGTGGTGGCTCCATTTTTCAACAAAAAACGAAAAAATAATTCCACGTGATGACCGTAATGCTGTCACCAGTCGTAGCCTTCCTATAGGTACATGTATCAATTCTACCAGAAATACTGTCCGAAAATAAAGTGCCAAAAATCGATCACCTAACGGGCATTAACAAATAACACTTTGCAGGTAAAATAAATTAAACAGAAAGTAATTAAAGAGATCGATGGACTAAAAACAAGAAGTCGTAACTAGCAACTAGTAAAATATCAAAGGATCACTCAGAAATATCCAGGCCTTCACAATAATTCAGAACTAACCAGCACAGTCAATCGCAACATTGGACTAGATGATCGGGAATTCCAAACAGTCAGGTAAAGTTATCGCTCTCTCAAATCACTCGAGCTCCTCTCCGCTCCCCTCCCCTCCCCCAGCCCGCTCTCCATGACCTTGTTCTACTGCCGCGCCTTTTGATGCAAATCCAGTTATACTTTTATTACAAACTTCCCAAAGTTTTCGATACGGCTTTGGAGTCAGTGAGTAAAACTCAACTTTCATATTACCCGTTTTTTTTTTCGAATTTTAATCAGATATTTGAAAAACAAACAGCAACTTTTCTGTTTTTGAAATTAGAAAGTAATCAATGAATTAATATCAATTCTGTTACTAGACAGAGTACATAGCAGTTTTCAGATCGCAGATCGGATCTCCCATTACATAAAAAATAAATAAATAAATTCAGCTTCGCTTGTGTTGCCATCTGTTGAAATATTTTCTTACCAAAGTGTCGGGGCATTTAGCCTTAAGAACTTTGTACGAATACGTATTATCTTAATAAAGAACTTGTGTTTATTTGTCAATAATTTTGACTGAATTGAATAATATAATATGCCATATCGCGGGAAGGAGAGCGGATATGCAAAAACTATAATCATTTCCAGAATCTACGACCCAAGAACATCCAAAAAAGGGACTAAGATCTTAGACACCAAAAATCGTGATCCCCAGTGTAATAATATAAGGTTTAAAACCCTCACTGCAAGGAAGCAGTCCCTGACGAAAGAAGGTCGCACTGCCCGGGAGATGGAGGCAGCAAATCTTAAGTCTGATCCATTTAGCAAATATGGCGCCGCGTCGCGTCGCGCAATGCCGGCAGCCCCGCGTGGACGGGATGCAAATAGTCGCTAATTAAACAGGAGGGCGTCAATCAGGACCCCGTGGGGGAGAGGGGGGGGGCGAAATATACAATAATCAATAGAAAACAGTCCTGTGCGATGACATAATTGTAAGATCCCTTTCCTTGTTGACGGCGAGAGTGCGGTCATGTCGGTTTATTGTTCTATAATGGATTAGTTAATACATCTTAACAGTTAAGCCAGGCGCTCTCAACCTCATGCTCGAGTATGACACAAGGGAGGTGCTCACAGTCTCATGCCTTTGCTTCAGAGCGATTAAAATAGTAGTGTTGTGTAGGAAAAGTAATTGTTTCGCGCAGCACAAAACCTGTGTATTGTATTACTAGCACCACCTGTTGTAAGATTCACAGGTCATTAAAGTTAGCTGATGCTCATGCCTTTGCTTCAGAAAGATCGTGTGGCCTCTGGAGAGGCCGAGTGCATGTCTTTCTAGTTGACGCCATGTCAGTACATTTTCTGGCATGTTAAAGATCCCTTTCAGGGCCAATATTACGGCACCATGGCGTCTGTAAAAGCAGCGATAGTTAAAAGGGACGTAAAACCTATAACATTATTATTATTATTATTATTATTATTGCCACTGTGGGTGAGTGGTTATCGTGTCGGACTACCAACCCCAAGCTTGCAGGTTCACTCCTGGCCGTGTAAGTGATTTTTGAAACGTGGCAAAAATCACGACACGCATGTCATACGATGCTGGCATGTTAGAGAACTCATTTGAATTCAGTAGGCCGTGTTCATAACGGCAAAATTAATCTAGGAATTTTCCGCGAACACAAAGTTCCTCCTTTCTCTACTAGAAAGCGCTATCGCAGACTGTTCCAGCCGAGCTGCGTGGCCGTGAGCACCTGAGTACTCGCCGCCTTAGATGAGTAAACCTGCAATATGCAATACAGCTCTGCTGTAGGGGCGGCCGTTACTAAGTGGTGGATACATCAAGACTGTCAGGAAGCGCCTGGACTTGTATTATGACCTTTGCCCAGTGACATATTGGCTATCAGCCCCCGTCCCTCTCCAACCGTGCTCCGAGCATCACTGCTGAGTACTCGTGAGTGCGCATACTCAAACACGTGGATTTGGAACGGCCTGCGCTATAGTGTCAAGGAGCTTAGATATCTAACCTCTTTGACTTTCATAGTGCTTCAAGAAACGACAAAATTTGACAGGCAAACTGTTCTCTGGGCGTCAAATAACAAAGCTTGCACCCGGCATCCGAGGTCATACGGTTATTATATTATTAACGAATAATTTATACATTAAAGCTTGGGCATATAATAGGCTGACATGTTTCGCTCGTGAAGCGAGGATCGTCAGGTAAAAGATAAAATAGCTGCACAAAACACATTGTATTATTTGAGCTGTCGATCGATTGGAAATTTAGATCGGTTAACCGAATGCCTATTATTAATTTAAATGCTTTTGAATTTATTTATTTTACTTGCACGCCACCAATACTGACACGCGTGGAAACCACCGAACCACGCACACAGTCGATGGCGAGACTGGGGAACCGAAAAGCTCCCCGCGTGCCCGGAATGTGGACCGGCCCATGGATCTTAAAACCTATGATGAGTACCATTCGCATTTAGAATTAGATGGAGAACCAACTACGGAATAACCACACTTTTGGAGTAAAGGTTGAATAAATTTAATATCAAAAGAACAAGGCATAGTAAAAGGGAACGTGAGTAGCGCATGAAATGGTAAGATGAGAGATGATGGGGCTGTAATAAAATTGTACACATAATTATAAAGCAGTAAAACAATAAAACGTAAGACACACAATAAAGAACTATAAAAATAGAAGATGATCACGACGAGGAGAAGCCTAAGTTACTGGAGATCGAAGAGGGGCAGAAAGATTTCTAATTAACAATAGTGTAAATAGTACGTTCGTTCCACCACAGGCTGACTACTGGAAGGTAGTCGAAACAATCATTCTGAGGAGTGCATGAAAACGTGTCTCCCACGAACCGTCTAACCGGCCACCCTTATATTCAAATGTATGTCACATCAAACTACAAGAGACTCAAAGAAACTAAACTGTACAAGAACAATGACCCTTAAATGTCACGTCAAGAAACCCAAATTATTAAACGACTTCACCAAAGAACAATAACGACTTCATAAAACATGACGTGACGTGACATACAAACCCCACCGAGAAACATAGATCGGTTCAGAAAAGAAAACAAAGACAAACTCCCAAATAACGACTAAACAAAACGATTTCATGGGCTGGTAGAATAAAACTTCTCTCGAAATTAGGTTATCTTACTTGAGAGGACATGAGCACCAATTACCGTCCCAGACACGTGCAAGAAGTACGCATATCTCCGTCCGAAATAATAACCGATATACCTCATTTAATAAACGTAATGGGTTCACGCGTTGCTTCTCGACTGAAAGCCACAACAAAACAGAACTAAATATGACCCTCGGCCTTCAGTCAAATTCTCACTTAAACAAATGACATTAACCCACCCTTAAACATAACTCTGGAACCGTGGTTATAAATGAAACATATTCCTGACACATACATGGTTAGTGTCTGCCCAGTCTCTAAGGATAAAATAAAACCCTACACGGCCATCCTTAGAGTTGCACGAATGACAGACACTGAAACAATAACCCTTAAAACATTTAAATAAAAGTTGTGTGTGTTCCGACCATACAGAAAGAAATATCCAAGTCAATGAACACAAACACCCTCCCTCGTCAAGGCACAACCGCGAACTAACCTAAGGTTACCAGCCCCTAAAGATCCTTGAAAAAACCCACATTCTTGCAAGGGGTTAGGAACTGGTAAGAAACGTCTCTCAAAATTACAATCACGTTTCATGACATAAATCAACCGCGAGAGCACGCACTAAATAAAACTCTACAAGATTCATAAAATAAAACAACAACAAGAACCCCTTAAGACGAATAAACCCATAAACAAACAACTCGATTCTCCACTACGAACTGTGCTCCTATAGGCATATGAGCTTGGAAATATTAATTTCTTCAAAAGTTTTCTAAATTGACCCATGATAAAATATAGCGACTCTGGAAACTGGCCAGAGAACAGGTTTGTACCTCGTCGAGTCAGCCAGTTAACCGAGCCGGCCAATGAGAAAATTAGCAGTCACGCGGGAGACTGGGGACTAGAATGCACAGTTCTTATTAGGGAGGAACTATGGTGCGTGGAGATAATCGAGGACTCCCGAGGCGAGCCGATCCCCGCACGCGCTGTAAGTGTGTCTCGAGCATGGTAGGGGAAGACTCGAGCAATACGCGTGTCACACGGCCAATGAGAAGCGACCTTACTTAGATAATAGCAAGCAATGTAATGAACATAGCTAATTACCAGCATGAGTTTAACACATCGCAATATCATGGACGATATTACATCATACTAATATATAAAAATGAGATGGTGTTTCTCGTCCTGTCTGTCTGTCGTCCTGTCTGTTACTCAATCACGCAAGAACCACTGGTCCGATTGAAATTAAATTTTGTATGGATGTAGCTGATTTACCAGAGTTACACATAGGCTACTTTCGATTCCGATATTTTGCACTATTTAAAAATGGCGACCATTTTAGTGACGTCACTACACCCTTTGGTTTTTTAAGTTTCATATTTCCATTTCAAATAAAACGGGAACGCTAAGAAATAGTAAACATTTAGTGAAACATAAGAGCTTTAAAATTTAATTTCCTATCCGAAAGGTCCTTATAACTTTTCGTGTATCTCCAACGGTTAGCGAGTAAAACCCACATATGTGACGTCACTACACCCTTTGGTTTCAAAATTTCATAATTCCATTTCAAATAAAAAGAGAACGCTAAGAAATAGCAAACTTTTAACGGCATACAATAGTTTTAACATTTCATTTTCTATCCGAAAGGTCCTGATCACTTTTCGTGTATCTCCAACGGTTAGCGAGTAAAACCTAAATTTGTGCAATAAAACATGTCAAAACCGAGAGGTGTCAGTCTATCTCTCTCTATATAAAAATGAAAGTTTGCCTATTTTTTCTGAATTTCTATGGACATATAAGTTATTTACGCGTTTCAGTCTGTTTTATGATGGATGCGCGCGAAAATATTTTTTGTCTGTTTGTTTGTTTGTTTGTTTGTTTGTCTGTGGACAAATTTGTTCCCTTATAACTCGAGAATGGCTGGGTGTATCAACCTAAAATTTGGTACAGATATCCATCAGAGGCACGACACTAATCACTCTTCTCCGCACCTATCATAAAAGGGGGCCTACCCCCTTAAAATACATGCTGAAATAGGCGTATAAGGACGAGACAAAGCTCATTTTCAGCCCCTCAATGTGAGAGACAAAACTCGGAAACCACATTTTAAGGCACTAAAACCAACCGTTTTTTAGATATTCCCAGAATACTAATTTCATTTAATAAACTAATGATCGAATACAAGCCGGTAACCATGGCAACAGAATCGCAGAGGTCCGTCTATTGCTGTGACGCAATGCAATTCCATTAATTACATTAGTGTGAAAGTTTGCAAACGGCTATCAGGTTATCACCGAACCAAATTAAGCTATAAAATTCATCAATACGTATAATGCGCTTAAGGGGGTCAAGGGGTACTCCAGAATTTTATCACGCGATTTACACCTGCGGGTGTGGTACGGCAGGTCTATTATATTCCTATCCCTGTATATTATTATTATTATTATTATTATTATTAGTAGTAGTAGTAGTAGTAGTAGTAGTAGTAGACCTAGTAGTAGGAGTAGTATTATATTATGCCGTACAACGACGAGACAAAGCCCCTCGGTGCCAGAAACAAAACTCGGGGTCCCTAAAGGGTCCTCGAAAACTACATTATAAGGCTCTAAAACCAACAGTTTCTGAAATATTCCCAGAAAACTAATTTAATTTCATTTAACAAACTAATGAAGGAATGCAAATCGGTAACCATAACATTATCTCAAGGGGTGGCATCCAACTTTCCACCTATTTCTGTAAGAAGCAATGTCACTCCATTTATTACCTTTCTGTGAAAGTTTGCAAATGGATATACGGTTATCACGGAACCAACTTAGACTGTATAATTCATCAATGCAGTTAAGGGGGTCAAGGGGTAACCTAGAATTTTTCACGCAATTTTCACGTGAGACATGTTATAGTACAGAAAGTCTATTATATCTCCAAACAGCAACATTATCTTCAAAAATTCCTGAATTGAATCAGCATTTTTTGCGGCTTTTAGGAATTCGGGCCATTTGAGGCTAAGGAACCTGAATTTTCATGCACACAAGCCTTTATAATTTATGAAAGGGGTCTTCCTGTGTATGGGGACCTAACACAACGTAGAGGGTCAGTTTTTATGTGACGTGTATTGCGTTTCGTCTACAAGGCTTTCAATTCTATTTCACGTCAGGAAGTACACGTTAGGTAAATTTGTTTGTTTGTTTGTTTATTATTATTATTAAGAATATCGATATTACATCCAGAAATACAAGAAAATATATGCATACATAGCTTTTTAAATATTAGAACATACCCGTACATTGCTCAAGCAATCGCGTGTGCTATATAGACATTGTCCTTGTCACTACAACACTGTATACATCACTTGTTCTCTTGATCACTGGAGTCCCTTTATATTAAATATGTACTGTATAATCTTCATCATATCGTAAATGTAGTCTATTTCTTATTAATATCTAAGTAAACGTATTAGTCTAAAATGTACATTCTTAGATCTATGTGATGAATATCTAATTCAGTCGAGTAAGGGAAGAATACATGTAAGGTATACCACGTAAGACAAAGGCCTTGTGTGTGACATATTAGGTCTACTTACCTAATTATAACGTTAAGTGCTCATGTTAAAAAATATATATTACATATACTGTATATATTAAAATAAGTTTTGTGAGATAGCTATGTAGCAATGGTAATGCAATTTTATAGATTAAGCTACTTTAATATATCTTTAATGACATTTTTATTCTCTCGAACAAATATCTTTGCGTTATTTATAAACTTTGTAGATTTATGTAACTGCTCTTTTATGGCTTTAGGAAGGATATTGTAAAATTTAGGAATAAAGTATTGAAAATTATGCTTTGTAATAGTTAGATTTGGTTTGAAGAGGACAGCCAAATTTCCTGTTCTACCTCTTGTTTCGTAGGTGTGGCTCATATTTTTAACTGAATTTTTATTTTTATAGATATATTTATAGACTTCCGTCGCGTAAAGTTGTCCTATGTTCATGACGTTTGCTTCCGCATACAATTCATTAGTAGGATATAACCTTTCCTTTTTATACATGATACGCAACACCAAGTTTTGCATTACTTGAGCTTTTTTTTACAATAGTTTGATAAGCTCCTCCCCATACAATTAATCCATACGTGAGAGTAGACTGAATAAGTGCAAAGTAGATATCTCGCAGTAGTTTAATATTGACAATGTGTTTCAGACAATGAAATACATAAACTGTCCTCCTTATTTTCTTTGTGAGGAAATTAATGTGAGATCTTCACTTCATGTCTTCATCAAAATAAATACCTAGGTATATTATATTTTGTGTGCGGTTGATTTTTATGCAGTTGCAGCTTGTATTACAGTTTTCCCGATGTACTGTAAGCTCGTTGAAGCCGTTTTGATTGTTTTTTAGTGTGAAAATAATACATTTTGATTTATTTACATTCAGAAACAATTCATTATTATCCAGCCATAATTTAATCCCTTTTAAGCTTCGGTAGCTTCTTGCCTGACTATTTCCCATGTATTCCCTTCAACAAATATAGCGGTATGATCTGCATAAGTGATAATTGAACTATTTTTTAGATTATTTATTGATTTTTCTATGTCATTAATGTATATAATAAAAAATAGTGTCCCTAAGACTGTTCCTTGAGGTATTCCCCTTTTTACGTGCATCGGTGCACTCAATGTGTCATTTATTTTTACATATTGGATTCTGTCAGTAAGGTAACTTTTGATGAGATTAAGAGCTGTGCCTCGAATACCACATTTTTCCATTTTTAGGAGGAGAATATCATGTGATACAGTGTCGAAAGCTTTAGTAAGATCTAAAATTATTCCTAGTGATGGTTTGGAGCAATTTAATTTTTCTTGTATTTGGTTAGTTAGAGCTGCAATTGCATCCACAGTACTTCGACTTTTTATAAATCCATATTGCCTTTCTGATAGAATGTCATGCTTCAGTAAAAACTGGAAAATATTGTTTTTGATACATTTTTCAAATATTTTTGCTATTATTGTAATCAAAGATATAGGTCTATAATTTTCCATGTCTATAGTATTGCCTGATTTTAAGATAGGTTTAACTATCGTTGCCTTCAGTTGTTTTGGAAAATATTCTTCTGTAAAAGATTGATTTATGAGATTTAAAAGTGGTTTCTCTAATGAATCTATATTTTGTTTTATAACCTTTGCTGAAATATTGTCTATTCCCATAGCTTTACTGTCACTTATGTAACCTAGAATTTTATTAAAATCAGTGGAATTTACCGGGGCCATGAAGCCTGAACTCTTATTGCTAGTTATATTAAGTGTGGGGTTTCCGCTTTTCTTTATACATTTGGACATCTCGGTAGTCTTATTTATGAAATATTCATTAAATTTATTCGCAATTTGTATGTCACTTTTGTAAATTTCATTCTGATACCTTATTTCACTAATTTGCTCTTTTTGATTAATTCTCTGAGCTACCTCATTAACTATACCCCAAATCTTTTTAGGAATTCCTGAACTAGCATTTACTAAATGTCTGTAGTAATCTATTTTTGCCCAGTTTATTAGCTCATTTAATTTGCTTCTGTATTTTTTATATTTTTCTCTTAATTCTTCATTATTTTTATTTGCCATATAATTGCGGTATAATTTATCTCTAGTATTTATGGATTCTACCAATGCAAGGGTAATCCACTCTTTTCTTTTGACTCGCTTTGAGTTTAACTGTTTAGTAGATTCATGGATGCAGTTTTGTATTGTTTCAAGAAATATATTTAATTTAGTATCCAAATGTCCTTCTCCCAGTTGATGTTGTTTAACTTCTGTTTTAGTTCCACATAATCTAATTTATGCCTTTGATAATTCCTAATGTTTGGTTTATTTTTCTGACAACTAAATTGATTAAATTTTAGACTAATTATTGTTGTATTGTGATCAGTTATTTTGCTTTCCGAGATGATAGAGAGAATATTTTCATTCGAAAGCCTGCTTTTAAGAAATGCGTGGTCAATGCATGATTTACTAGTTTCAGTTTCCCTAGTTGTACCATTGATTATAGATCTGAAATCATATTCATTAAGAAGGTTTAAATAATCATCTGAGTCTTGATTTTCGAATAAATTAATATCCATGTCACCAATTATTAATTCATTTTCTAGCTGACAATCTGTTTTTTATAGTTATTTAAATTCTCCAGAAATAATGTTTTGTTGTATTTTGGTGGTTTGTACACCCCTGTTATTGCTATTTTATTATCGATTTTATTAACAACTACTCGAATGAATTTGAAATCTTTATATGCTACACACTTAAACTTCATGCTGTAATCCATTTTTTTAATCATGATGACTACTCCATCATTCTGATTTATTGCACTTTCATCATAGTAAGATTTATAGCAGCTATGTTTAGTAACATTTGCGTTATTTAATTTCAACGTTTCCGATAAGACCACAACATCAAATATATTTTCTTAAGCCTTCAGAGTAACATCTAAGCTATTCTTGTGTTTCGCTAGACTTCTAATATTAGTATGGAATACTTTTAAACAATTGTTATCTTCATGTCTATCTAAGAAGTATTTACACTCACCTATACTCTTTCTCACCTCAGACCGAATTTGATAGTTTACATAATCATCTGCATATGTGATCATAGGAAAAGTATTAAGTGTTAGCGGTCAAGTTCTTGTCTTGGAAGGAGGGGAGTGGAATTCAGCTATATGCCTACTAACTACAGACACAGAGTTTCCAGAAATATTAAATATTAAAAGATGGTCCTAAAAAGAAATGTTGCATAATTATTTAAGTATGTGAAGTAAATTAAAAATAAAATTTTAAAAACTAAAAGGAGGAAAAAGAGTGAAATATATGAGTACGCTAGTTATCTTCATTGCATCTGGAACTTAGCAGCGGGTGAGCTTTTTAAGCTTGGCTGCGCTTCTCACACGGTGTTTGATGTCACCTCGCAGTACAATTAACGTACCATCTGACGTCCACACTTGCTTCTCCGTGAAGATGGAGACCACTTGCTTCAGAAGATGGTGTCTGGTGGAGGTGAGATCCTCTCGAATTGTCACCTTAATTCCACGCAACGCCCTCTTTGCGCGAAAAATCGCCGACCGTTTCCCATATGTTTGAGAGCACATTTAACTCATCATTTATTCATTTATTTATTTATTTATTTATTTATTTTTGTCGACATACGGGTTCATCGTAAGGATGATTTTGTTTGATACTGTGTGGTAGATATACCCATATTTGGATATCTGGGTGATATGTTGTAGACAATAGAATTGTCTGTCTGTCTTTCTGTGTATCTTTATGTACGCCTATAACTCGTGTTCGGATGCTTGGTGCATCGTAAAATTAGGTATGGTAACCATGAGAGTCAATACACCAATCATTTATAAAAATCTTCAACGTACTATTCATACAGTAGAAGGGTGGATATAGGCGAAAACTTCTCAAAATACATGCTAAAATAGGCCAAATATAAAAATTATCCTAGAAGGATGGCCAAAGCATATGTTGCGCTTCTCAATGAGAGACACAAAATTCGGGAGTCTATAAAGGGTCTCCGAAAACCACATTTTAAGGCCCTTAAATTAACAGTGTGTGTGATATTCCCAGAAAAGTAACTTCGTTCTGATAAACTTATAAATGAATGACAAACCGCTATCCATTGCAACAGTAGCTCAATTGAGAATGCCTGGTGTTAACACCGAACACCGTTAGAAGAACGGGTACTTCTGCTAGTAATAAACAAGAACTATTTATTAACATTGCGGCTAATTATTTGTTTAATTAAGGATTATTACTATCATCGATAATAAGCAACCAATCAGATCCATATTCTGAAAAGGACGCTTACTTGAGCATTTACGAGGGGGATGAGAGAGAAGAATCGAGGCTCTTAATACTTACAACTTCATGGGAGAAGGACGTCTCAACGAAATACTCAACAATATAACAAGCTGATAGAGATTACGATATTTCTGAAGAAGAATATTAGCAAACGAAGGCACTTAGTTTGTGCAAACATATATCAAG
Organism: Meconema thalassinum; assembly: GCA_946902985.2. Classification (NCBI taxonomy): domain Eukaryota; kingdom Metazoa; phylum Arthropoda; class Insecta; order Orthoptera; family Tettigoniidae; genus Meconema; species Meconema thalassinum. Next base: position 89,412,365 of record OX336391.1, on the reverse strand, counting down.
TCGACATTCAACGATATGTAAAAGTTTATTGAAATTAATCTACATTTTTAACCCTGTCGAAATTACTGAAGTTGAGGGAGGAATACTCGACTGAATCTACAGGAGAAATAATGACCAACTATGATATTATGGGAAGAGAACTATGGCGGCAGCGAGAGTATTCGAAATGACATAACATCAATCTCGTGGGGGACATTAACATCTCATCCCCTCCCATGTAAAATATTCTACATCTGCAAGTCATTTCACCAACTTAAATGACGAATACATATATCAGAACTTTGGCGAAAGAAGGCAGAAGAATTCACGAACGAGGGCGGCTAGGGTTGATCCCAGTGCCATCAGGTGACAAAGGGTATCCCATCTCACGCAAGAAGATTCACCAGCAGAAAGGACGGCCACACGAAGATAATTCCTAATGTTTGGTTTATTTTTCTGACAACTAAATTGATTAAATTTTAGACTAATTATTGTAGTATTGTGATCAGTTATTTTGCTTTCCGAGATGATAGAGAGAATATTTTCATTCGAAAGCCTGCTTTTAAGAAATGCGTGGTCAATGCATGATTTACTAGTTTCAGTTTCCCTAGTTGTACCATTGATTATAGATCTGAAATCATATTCATTAAGAAGGTTTAAATAATCATCTGAGTCTTGATTTTCGAATAAATTAATATCCATGTCACCAATTATTAATTCATTTTCTAGCTGACAATCTGTTTTTTTATAGTTATTTAAATTCTCCAGAAATAATGTTTTGTTGTATTTTGGTGGTTTGTACACCCCTGTTATTGCTCTTTTATTAACAACTACTCGAATAAATTTGAAATCTTTATATGCTACACACTTAACTTCATGCTGTAATCCATTTTTTAAAATCATGATGACTACTCCATCATTCTGATTTATTGCACTTTCATCATAGTAAGATTTATAGCAGCTATGTTTAGTAACATTTGCGTTATTTAATTTCCACGTTTCCGATAAGACCACAACATCAAATATATTTTCTTAAGCCTTCAGAGTAACATCTAAGCTATTCTTGTGTTTCGCTAGACTTCTAATATTAGTAAGGAATACTTCTAAACAATTGTTATCTTAATGTCTATCTAAGAAGTATTTACACTCACCTATACTCTTTCTCACCTCAGACCGAATTTGATAGTTTACATAATCATCTGCATATGTGATCATAAGAAAAGTATTAAGTGTTAGCGGTCAAGTTCTTGTCTTGGAAGGAGGGGAGTGGAATTCAGCTATATGCCTACTAACTACAGACACAGAGTTTCCAGAAATATTAAATATTAAAAGATGGTCCTAAAAAGAAATGTTGCATAATTATTTAAGTATGTGAAGTAAATTAAAAATAAAATTTTAAAAACTAAAAGGAGGAAAAAGAGTGAAATATATGAGTACGCTAGTTATCTTCATTGTATCTGGAACTTAGCAGCGGGTGAGCTTTTTAAGCTTGGCTGCGCTTCTCACACGGTGTTTGATGTCACCTCGCAGTACAATTAACGTACCATCTGACGTCCACACTTGCTTCTCCGTGAAGATGGAGACCACTTGCTTCAGAAGATGGTGTCTGGTGGAGGTGAGATCATCTCGAATTGTCACCTTAATTCCACGCAACGCCCTCTTTGCGCGAAAAATCGCCGACCGTTTCCCATATGTTTGAGAGCACATTTAACTCATCATTTATTCATTTATTTATTTATTTATTTATTTATTTTTGTCGACATACGGGTTCATCGTAAGGATGATTTTGTTTGATACTGTGTGGTAGATATACCCATATTTGGATATCTGGGTGATATGTTGTAGACAATAGAATTGTCTGTCTGTCTTTCTGTGTATCTTTATGTACGCCTATAACTCGTGTTCGGATGCTTGGTGCATCGTAAAATTAGGTATGGTAACCATGAGAGTCAATACACCAATTATTTATAAAAATCTTCAACGTACTATTCATACAGTAGAAGGCTGGATATAGGGAAAAACTTCTCAAAATACATGCTAAAATAGGCCAAATATAAAAATTATCCTAGAAGGATGACCAAAGCATATGTTGCGCTTCTCAATGAGAGACACAAAATTCGGGAGTCTATAAAGGGTCTCCGAAAACCACATTTTAAGGCCCTTAAATTAACAGTGTGTGTGATATTCCCAGAAAAGTAACTTCGTTCTGATAAACTTATAAATGAATGACAAACCGCTATCCATTGCAACAGTAGCTCAATTGATAATGTCTGGTGTTAACACCGAACACCGTTCGAAGAACGGGTACTTCTGCTAGTAATAAATAAGAACTATTTATTAACATTGCGGCTAATTATTTGTTTAATTAAGGATTATTACTATCATCGATAATAAGCAACCAACCAGATCCATGTTCTGAAAAGGACGCTTACTTGAGCATTTACGAGGGGGATGAGAGAGAAGAATCGAGGCTCTTAATACTTACAACTTCATGGGAGAAGGACGTCTCAACGAAATACTCAGCAATATAACAAGCTGATAGAGATTACGATATTTCTGAAGAAGAATTCACGAACGAGGGCGGCTAGGGTTGATCCCAGTGCCATCAAGCGAGAAAGGGTATCCCATCTCACACAAGAAGATTCACCAGCAGAAAGGATGGCCACACGAAGATGATGGAGTTCGAATCCCGTTCCTGACTGCATGGGGACTTCTGTAGGAGACCGTAGAAGCCCACACGACATCATGCAGTCTCGCGCTATTAGAAACAATCCGTTTCTGAAGGATAGCAAAGAAAGCCCACTTCTAGTCATCTATAACGCAACACAAGGTAGTCTAAGGACCAACGATATATCCCATCTTGTAGAGTATTGTAGAACGTTTTGAGAATATCTGTCAAATAATTATTAATGCCATTTTTCTACGTTTAGAATAATATTGTTATAGTTTTTGATGTCATATTTTCATAACTACGTCATGCGGATATTTATTCACGATTTTGACTTTTTAGAATGTTGATTTATTTTTTTGGAATTTTGCAACTTTCGAAATTTGAATGAGGAGATTTTACAGTTTAGTTCAGAATATTTGTATGGTCAAGTTTAAATGTGTTTAGATCACATTTTGTCAGTTTTTGAATTGTAAGATATCGTTTTTTGACAACGATGAAAATAATGGAAATTTGTTCCAAGAATGTTATACAGAAGTATATTTTAGAGAATGCGATTCTTAAAGATCTTATTTAGAGATCCATGTAAAGTCACGATCTGATAACTTATTAGACAGATTTGGTTATAAATATTTGGTGACTAACAAACATAAAGTATAAAAGTTTATGAGAAATATTAAAGAAAGGATTTCTGAAAGAATGTAATGTGAAGTTAGTAAATACGAATTACAGCGTATTTTTGAAGCAATATGATTTTGAAGAAAGAATTTAAAGGAAATATCACAGCTAATTGAAAGCTTTATGGAAATGTGAGTGAAATATAAGAGAAATTATATTGTTATTAGAAGACTATTATTTTATCGTATTACCTGTTAAATTAATTCATCGATTGTACCAGTATTTTTATTAAATGTTTTTATTAAGGATGTTGAAACTACGAAAAGAATTTGTTAACGAGAAGTTAGTTCAGAATAATATGTTTTTGGAATAAACTGCGAAGCATCTCTAAGAGAGAGATTTATTTATTCCCGTAGCAGACGGAGGTATTAGCCTACTTTCGATTTTTGCAAAAAATGAAAGTAGACTTATGAGATCACTACAGGGCCAAAAATTGTGTGTCTGTCTGTGTGTGTGTGTGTGTGTGTGTGAGTGTGTGGGTGTGTGTACTCTGAATGTCTGTCCCCCCCCTATCAATTCGAACACGGTGAATCCGAATTGAACGACATTTAGTACAGAGTTAGCACTGGCAAAGGGCACCTCAGTGTCATGTTTTATGTCGCCGCCATCTTGACGTAAACGTAATGGCGGCCACTCAAATGTTCAAAGCTTAAATCAAATTACTACCAACCTATTTATCTGATCTCTACCAAATTTTGTAACATTATACCTTTACGTATGAGGAATCTTTTAACCAAACTGCGAGGTCATCTGCCCAATAATTTGCGGATAGCGGCCATGTTTGTGTGCAAATTGATTCCCCCTATCTTTTCAAACACGGTGAATCCGAATTGAACGAAATATGGTACAGAGGTAACACTAGCAAAGGGTATCTCAGTGTCCTGTTTTATATCGCCGCCATCTTGACGAAAACGTAATGGCGGTCACCCAAATGTTAAAAGCTTAAATAATATTACGACCAACCTAATCATCTGATCTCGACCAAATTTTGCAACGTTATACCTCTATGTATGAAAAATCTTTTGACCAAACTAAGAGGTCATCTGCCCAATAATTTGCGGATGGCGGCCATGTATGTGTGCCAATTGATTCCCCCTATCTATTCAAACACGGTGAAACCGAATTGAACGAAATTTGGTACAGAGGTAGCACTAGCAAAGAGCACCTCAGTGTCATGTTTTATATCGCCGCCATCTTGACGAAAACGTATGGCGGCCACCCAAATGTTCAAAGCTTAAATCAAATTACGACCAACCTTTTTATCTGACCTCTACCAAATTTTGTAACATTATACCTTTATGTATGAAGAATCTTTTGACTAAACTACTAGGTCATCTGCCCAATAATTTGCGGCTGGTGGCCATGTATGTGTGCCAATTGATTCCCCCTATCTATTCAAACACGGTGAAACCGAATGGAACGAAATTTGGTACAGAGGTAGCACTAGCAAAGAGCACCTCATATTCATGTTTAATATCCGTATGACACTTATTTCATCAAGCTACTACAACCAACATTCAATTATACTCCTTGGAAAGGACAAAGAGTTATAACAGTACCCATGCATTTACGAGAAAGTAGGCTATATATTCTTTTCTGAACATCTTGTTTGTTGTATGACAATGAGCATTGTGAAGCCATTGGTCAATTATTGTTGATGGAATGTCTGTAGTGACAGACTTGTGCATATTTTGATGTTGAAATAGGATGTGATATGAAGAAGCAGTATTGTTGATGTTTATTAATATTTGAAGTTTTTGCAATCGTCTCATAGAGTTGACACTCCTTGAAATCATTAGGACAGTGGCTCCTAGATGAAGTTGAATCTGAAAGAAATTATAGGATCAACGGATCTTTGTTGAAACTGAGAGTAAACTGAGCTCTATTTAAATGGTCCTTAATCAGATATTGAATTTACGGTAATTATTCTACGAAATGGAAGATCATATTTTTATTAAGTATTTTTATTTTGATGACAGACCGGTTGTAGGAGGTCTATGAACTAAGTCTTTACTTAATTGTAAGGATTATAGAATCCCGAATTGTAACAGTTTCACGAATAAGACATAGTCCGTTGAAATGTAGTGAAGAAATAGGAGACAATTTATGTCTAGATTGTCTGTGAAGAAGGCAGTTGGCCCGTTGTATATATTATATTTTTAAATTGAGTAGTTGCTGAATTACAGCGTTAATATTTGTGTTGTATATAAATAATATTTAGAATTTAAAGAAAGGTTTATAGTTATATTTACGCGTATTAAAATGTTTAATTTGTAGTTTAAATACGAGTAGAGAATTTTTATCGCTTCTATCAGAAGGATTTAAGTGATAGGAGAAAGGAGATAACTTGTATAAAGTAACGAACAGTTTTTGTAATGACGGAGATCTACGTCAGGGGTAGATTCATTTCATTTGGGGATATATTTTTAGCCTACTTTTCACATTTTGCAAAAATGAGGAAAAAGTAGACTTATGAGATCGATCCGGGAAAATGTGTGTATGTCTGTCTATCTGTCTGGCTGTGTGTGTCCCCCCCCCTATCAACTCCTAAACGGCTGCAGCAATCAAAACCAAATTTAGTATGAGTAAAGATGTGCACCGGAATAGCTCACGTCCATATTTGAAAATGATGTCAGTGCTACCAACTGCTGAAAAAACGCACTAGAAATTTGAGCTCCATGTTGGATATCTTGCAAGGTATGCATGGGAGCTATTCCAAAATTGGCACACATGTAGATAATACTATTTCAGTTTAATTTCCAGGAGGCCAACTATGACAGTGTTGCCAAAATAATTTTAAGCCTTCTGATAGGTCCAATGTTTAAATGCATATAACTTCTACACTATCAATTGGATTTCAACCAAATTTTGTATGTATTATCTGTACATAAACAGATATGACTGAACGTATTCTTAAGAGCCACCAGGGCTGCCAACTGTTAATAATTTCTCTCTCTTTTTTTAAATCCAAATACCTATATATCAGAAAGTATGCAAGCCAACAGCTTTAAACTATGCACACGTATATTGTGACATTTTAGATTAATTTGGAGTAACTTGTATACGTCAGTTCTACCAACATGATTATAAGCCTGCTGATAGTACCAATATTTAAATACATGTAACTTCTATACTATCAGTTGGAGTTCAACCAAATTTCGTATGTGCTATGTGTACCATAACAGATATGACTAAGTATTGTTAAGAGCAATCAGGGCTGCCAACTCTTAATAAATGCTGTCTATATTTTTTTACCCTAATATCAATATATCAGAAAGTATGCAAGCCAACAGCTCTATACATTGCACAGGTATAGCACCTGACATTCTAGATTAATTTGGAGTAATTAATACAAGGCAGTGCTGCCAACATGATTCTATGCCTGCTGATATGTCCAATTTTAAAATACATGTAACTTCTATACTAACAAACGGATTTCATCCAAAATTGGCACAACAAGATATCATAACATTTCAGATTATTTCTGACCAGCAAACGCATGGTATTGTTGGCAACATGCTTTTACGCGTGCTGATAGATCCAGTGTCTAACTGCATGTAACGTCCATTGGACTTCAACCAAATTTTGTACGTTAAGAGATGGAACTAAGAATATATTCAGTCACCAGGGCTGCAAACTGTAGTGCTCTATTAGGCTACATTTTACCAGGTATATTTTGAACTAATTAGATATTTCGATATTACCAACTTAATTTCGTCATTATTCTAGATAGGTTCATATATAGTTGAATAATCATTGGCATGAAAAGTAGGCTGTATAGTTCTTCACGGAACTTCTTGTTTTACTTTATAATATTATGTCTTGTTATAAAACTCCCGTTACCTAGGGAACAGCAGTTGTTTGCTGCGATTTATTTCATTATTGTATTTGAGCTTATGCAAGCGTTTAGAAATAACTTTATCAGTTTCTAGAAGAAACAAACAAGTATTGAATGTAACAGTAGTAATGACATTTCGTCATATGATTTAAATGAACATTATTAATGCATGTAATGAATGCTAGTGTAAGGAAACGTGTATTAGTTTATGTCAATAAATATGACAGGCACGTTTTTACGATTCCCTGATCTTTTATAGAAATTTGGCATTGTCTTTGTAGTTAAATGGTAGTGGAATGTGCTGTAGGGTGGAAGTTCCCGAGGGACCTAATCCGCATCCTTACGCTCGAGATTCTCATAGATTCTCGCCTTTCCTGAGTAGATAGAGAATCCTACTGTTCTGTAGTTAGTTACTATAGCACATTCGGTTTGATAAAATCCTGTTCCTTATTCTGAGTGTTTTCGCCAAGTAGCACTGTGTGTTGTTTTAGCCGGGACTTCAAGATGCTACAATCCATTACATTTTTTCCATCCTTGGATTTTGGTGGATCATCCAGATATAAGGGTACAGTATGTATATAACAAAATAACTAGGGACCAAATAAACACATGTTAACCATAAGCAAAGACATGAATGACCTCCAGTTTAACCCTACCTTTTGCAGGTTAAATAAAGGGATCATTTAACACTGAAACATGGGGATATGACTTGGTAATAAATCTTCTTCAAAGCACGACACGATTATACAGAGTTACAAATAAGGACCATTTTCCACTTAGCTGTATCCTTGAGACGTTCTGGACGATCTCCTATGATTATGTTATAATAATGTTAATATTTCTGGAATCCTTAACTGTAAGATAAAAAGCCGGAATCCCACCGTGTCTCCTCAAAATTTACAACTTCGTAGATCAATATGTAATAGACAACACGGAACATTTTAATAGAACTGAAGGTATAGAAGTTACGTCTTCTATTTCTCCTCGTCATAACAATTCTGACTGGATAACAACTGCCGAAGTCGAGTTCCTTAGTTTTAGATGGATTCTCCATCGCGGGCGTTTTCATTTTTCAAGACGTGCCGAAATTACGATCTCTTAGATATTTTCTGAAATGACTGCTAGATGGACACGGCGTCAAAACATCGAAAAGAGAAACGGGTCAAATACAATTAAAAAATTAAAATTATCATAGCAAATGGACTTGTAAACATTTTAAAATATATTATTGACACGTTTCTTTTTCTCCAACTGTGTGAATCCGATTAAAGTTCCATTAATCGACCGATTAAACAGATTAAAGGTATTCGGTTAATCGATCGACACTACGAAACATTTCCTTCAGATAATAGGGCGATAAAATAATCGTCACTTTCTGCTCAATCTAATTGGGCACTCTTGTGTCCACCGACTGAAAACCATTTTTAGTGATTGGCATCTGAATCAGGTCTTTCTTTCCTTTCAACAGATTAGCAGCAATTGTCGTTTCTTGGAACGCTATGAAAGTCAAGGAGGTTAGATATCTAAGCTCCTTGACACTACAGCGCTTTCTAGTAGAGAATGGAGGAAGTTTTTGTTGGCGGAAAATCCCGAGATTAATTTTGCCGTTATGAACACGGTCTACTGAATTCAAATGAGATCTTTAACATGCCAACATCGTATGACATGCGTGTCGTGATTTTTTCCACCTTTCAAAACGCACTTACATGGCCAGGAGTGAACCTGCAAGCTTGGAGTTGGTAGTCCGACACGATAACCACTCACCCACAATGGCAACAATAATAATAATAATAATAATAATAATAATGTTATAGGTTTTACGTCCCTTTTAACTAGCGCTGCTTTTACAGACGCCAGGGTGCCGTAATATTGGCCCTGAAAGGGATCTTTAACATACCAGAAAATGTACGGACACGGCTTCCTCGCATTTGAGCACCGTCAAATGCCAACTGGCCACGACAGGATTCGATCCTACAGCCTCGGGAACAGCAGGCGAGAACGTTACCGCTGAGCCACGCATCCAGTCATGAAGTGTAACATTTCTGATACAATAATCGTCCAATCTATTCGGGCATCCAGGTGTTGAGCGATTATTATACAGGCAACACTCAAATATGTCATCTAACGATACAATACACTGTTAGATGCATATCCCCTGCGCTACATTACGGCGCTCAACAAGAGTCAACGAAAAGTAGACAAGTGGAAGGTTGCTTCGCTAAAAACATTTTCTACTCAAAGCATAGACTTGTTGATAAACCATTGCAGCATGTACAACACGCTTTCAAACAAGGATCAGTGCGCTAAATGGTAAGTTTATAAACAATATACATATTAGCCTCTTTCCATTTGTGAAAATAACTTCTAAACCCCCTAATAACTTCTAAACGGCATGAGCTATTTCAATAAAACTCGGTAACGTCTTAGTACTATTTCGGCCGACCCCGACTGTGCCCTTCAAATATAAGATGCGTTCAAAAAGTAACGAGCCGGAGGCTGGAATGAGCTAACCGATGATGACATCGGCTAATCGTGGCGTGTGTAACGAGGTGTGGTTCCAACCAGAGCGTGGAAGGTCACAGCCCGTCGTTAGAGGGCACGCGTGCATGTCACGTGACGATACAAAGCGAGCAGCAGCATGCATCAATCGCCCAACGCTGCCAGTCGCATTGCAAACAGTGACATGGGGGCGTCAACCGAAGAGCAAAGAGGTGTTGTTCGGTTTCTGACAGCGGAAAGAGTAGGGGGAACGGACATTCATCGCCGAATGTCACAAGTGTACGGCGAAAACTGCATGTCCCTTGCCAGGGTCAAGGCGTGGCACAAGCGCTTCAGGGAAGGACGGGTGTCGTTAGCCGATGATGCCCGGTCTGGGGCACCCCCCTGCATTACTGATGACAACGTCCAGCTGGTTCATGCACTCATTACCCAGGACCGCCGAGTGACAGTGAACGCCACTCCACGACAATGCACGACCTGATACGGCCAACACAGTCGCGGCAATCCTGCACCAATTCAAATGGGAGGTTCTCGGCCACCCTCCATACAGTTCAGACCTCTCTCCATGTGATTACGCCATGTTTGGTCCCCTGAAAAGCTCTCTGCGGGGCCAACGATTCACCTCGGACGCCGACGTCCAGCTGTACGTGCGGAACTGGTTCACATCGCAGCCCAGGGAATTTTATGAGACAGCCATTCACCGCCTCGTGTCACAGCGGGACAAGTGCCTCAACAGCCAGGGCCAATACTTCTAACATACAGGTACTGGTTTCTGTAATTTTGCCTCCAGCTCGTTACTTTTTGAACGCACCTTATATTATACGTCTCGCCAATCCAACATGGCAGCTGTGTGAAATATTTCACCGGCATTCTATATCTCTGAAACTATTACCGATATCACCCTGAAATTTTGTACGGTGATAAAGGGCACTACTAGACGTTCACCAGTGTGACTTTCAAAAACCTGATAAGTACGAAACGAACATGGCGGCCAAGCGAATTTGAAACATTTAAATAGACTTTTCTCGCGATATAACCATCCGAACGCAGTGAAACTTGGTACATAAAATGACCATACAAATTGCAATGCACTGACATCTAATTTAGTTCAATTGTTTACATAATCTCAAGATTGCGGCTGAGCGATATTTTAAAATAATTTTTTTATTTCTTGTGTTCTAATCATGCGATCGAAATCAACGTTTGAATAATGAGCCTACACAATAATCTTCATGTAGACTAATAGTACATAAATTAAAATCCAACATGGCGACCATCCGAAATATTTAGACGGTTCTCAATATGTACGAATCTATTACAGCAATCAAATTGAAATTTTGAATGTAGATCGAGTCAATATAAATAGGCTAAGTAGGATATATGAAAATAGGCTGTATAGTTCTTCACGGAACTACTTGTTGTTTATTTGTTAGTTTGTCCCAAATGCTTTCCGACAACATTCATCCGATTAAGATGAAATTTTGTTGAGTTTTGTGCACCCCCGAAGGTTTCTGAATTCGTAACTCAATCTTATAACAAGTGGCGCGCGAATCGTTTCAAGAAATGAACTTTTGTGGGTAGTTTCGCACACACCCGTGAAGGTTTCTGAATTCGTAAATCCATTTTACAACTGGTAGCACACGTTATCCGTTAAACAAATGAGTGTTGCCGTGTGAATCGTTTAAACAAATGAAGTTTGGAGAGTTTTGTGCGCTCGCCCACGAAGGTTATGAATTTGTAAATCCATTTTACGATTGGTGGCGCAAGAGTTCTATCAACAAATGAGAGTTGGCGCGCGAATCGTTTCAACAAATGGACTTCAGTGACTTGTTATGCGCACGCCCGTGAAGGTTTCTGAATTAGTAAATCCATTGTGTCAGCTCGGTAGCAGTTTACATAAATTTGAATGTTTCTTTGTTTGTTTGCTTGCTTGTCATGTATACGTTCCTATAACATTCATCCGAACGCGATAAAACTTTGGTGAGTTTTTGTGCACTCGCTCACAAAGTTTTGTGAATTAGAAAATCTAGTGTGTCAGTTCAGTAATGGTTTTCATTATCAGCCTTGAAATAAATAAATAAATAAATGAATAAATAAATGAATGAATAAATAAATAAATGAATAAATGAATAAATAAATGAATAAATAAATGAATAAATAAATGAATAAATGAATAAATAAATGAATAAATAAATAAATGAATAAATAAATATATATAAATAAATAAATGAAGAAATAAATGAATAAATAAATAAACGAAGAAATAAATGAATAAATAAATAAATGAAGAAATAAATGAATAAATAAATAAATAAATGAATAAATAAATAAATGAATTAATAAATAAATAAATGAATAAATAAATGAATAAATGAATAAATAAATTACTAAATAAATAAATGAATAAATAAATGAATGAATAAATAAATAAATAAATAAATGAATAAATAAATGAATGAATAAATAAATAGATGAATAACTGAATAAATAAATAAATGAAGAATAATTGAATAAATAAATAAATGAATAAATAAATGAATTAATTAATAAATTAATAAATAAATAAATGAATTAATAAATTAATAAATAAATAAATGAATAAATAAATAAATAAATAAATGAATAAATGAATAAATAAATAAATAAATAAACTAATAAATAAATAAATGAATAAATAAATAAATGAATAAATAAATAAATAAATCAATGAATAAATAAATAAATGAATAATAAATAAATAAATAAATAAATGAATGAATGAATAAATAAATGAATAAATAAATAAATATATAATTAAATAAATGAATAAATAAATAAATATATAAATAAAAAAATAAATAAACGAATGAATAAATAAATAAATGAATAAATAAATGTATGTATGTCATATAAATAATTCATTCTTTTGGGCTAATGCCGTGTGTATTTTTAATTTAAAACCATACGTTTCGGAGAAACCTTGCCTCCTTTTTCAATGGAAATAAACAATGTGGCCAAAGAAAGTATATCAATGAGATTACAAAAAATATAGATAAATTCCTCTGTTCGTCACCAGAGAGCAGCTGCCAGAAATAACTGTATGGACCATGGTGGAACGGCGGACAGAGTAGTAAGTAACAAGAAGGTAAAGGGGGCGGTGTGAAAATATAGAAACTCCTCGAAGAATGAGGAGGGAGGGGGGAGGTGGGAGGGTTAGATGGATATATGGAAACATAAACAAAAGGGAATAGTAGCTGAACGATACCTAACGTCATACAGTCAACGGCGAATAAACAGATGGAAACTCCTCCAGTGACGAACAAAGGAGATCAAATCCAGGCTCTGAGCCCTAGAGGGAAAATGTACAATTTTTAATATGTGAAGAACAGAGAGACTGAGAGGAACTATCTCCCTAGATCCTTAATAACTGGTAGCCAAGTGTCACTTAGCTGATATCCAGTGTCTCTGTTAAAATTATTGGGATTTTTACGAATTTCAACTGCCTCCCTTATAATTCTAGACCAGTTGTGCTTAACAAGGGCAAGCGCATGAGCATCCTTGAAACATACATCGTGCCCTGAAGACAGGGCATGTTCAGCTATAGCTGATTTGTCAGGTTGGTTTAGACGGATGTTCCTTTGATGCTCTTTGATGCGAGTGGCAATGGATCGTTTTGTTTGTCCAATGTAGACTTTTCCGCAAGTACATGGGACTTCATACACCCCAGGTTGTAGTATTGGGGACAATTTATCTTTGTTTAATGCTAAACGTTGACCAATTTTCGTCATAGTGCCGAAAACTGTTTTTATCTTGTGCTTGCGGAGAATCTTAGCAACGCGGTCAGTGGTGTTGTGAATATAAGGGAGGTAAGCAGTTCCTCTCACGTCGGAGCTCTGAGAAGGTATGTCTACCCTAAGCCTCCGTGGCTTAGGCGGCAGCACGCCGGCCTCTCACCGCTGGGTCCGTGGTTCAAATCCCGGTCTCTCCATGTGCGATCTGTGCTGGACAGAACGGAGGCAGACAGGTTTTTCTCCGGGTACTCCGGTTTTCCCTGTCAAAATTTCATTCCAGCAACACTCTCCACTATCATTTCATTTCATCTGTCATTCATTTAATCATTGCCCCAGAGGAGTGCGTCAGGCCTCGGCAGCCGGCACAGTTCATATCCTCGCCGCTAGATGGGGGCTTCATTCATTCCATTCCTGACCCGGTCGGAGACTGGAAGCAGGCTGTGGATTTTCATTTCATGTATGTCTACCCCTTATAATTCCCGTTTTCCAACGGGGTCGGGGATGAGATGCGATGGACGCCTTTGTGGCGATGGTTTTTACGGCCGGATGCCCTTCCTGACGCCAACCTCATGAGAGGAGTTAATGAGAGATGAAATGAATGATGGTGAATGAAACTGGGCAAGGATGTGGAAGGAAGCGGCCGTGGCCTGTCGGAAGGTACCGTCCCAGCATTTTCCTGGTGTTGAAAATGGGAAACCACGGAAAACCATTTCAAGGACGGCCGACGGTGGGGCTCGAACCCACGCGTCTACCGAGTCAGCAGAGAGCTTGGCCCCATGACCTAATGCTGCGCTTTAGCCAGCGTAGCCACTACTGTCGGTAATGAATAGATAAATGAATGAATAAATAAATGAATAAATAGTCATCTGCAACAATAACATATTGGATTCAGCAAGAGAATCCAACTAGCCTCTTTCACTCCAACTCCAGCACATAACCTACAAGAGGTGCCCCTGTTAAACCGAGCAACCCAGTGGAAGGTTGGGTGACCAATCATAGCGGGAAACTGGGTCGGTGAGCCGATCAGTGCTGGGGTCTCCAAGGCTCACAACCTTGTCAGTGTGAAACATCACTGGCCTAAGTCAACAGTCTTTCAACTGTTAAAAGCATGGAGGAAAGTTCAGCAAACGCTACTACCCCAGGTGGTAACCAATCCACCGTCGCTTCGAGTGACGCATGCAAGCCTTCGGAATCTGGGGAGCATGCACCGAAATGCTTGGAGGCATCGGAGACTACACGGAAGATCAAGCATAGAGCCAAGAATTTCTTTGCTACCTTTAACACAAATTCTCTCCGGAAGGTTGGAAAATTAAAACAACTCACGGATGCTCTAACTGAACATCAGATCCAAATTGCGGCAGTTCAGGAAACACGATTCACTGATGAGCATGCCTTTGAATCAGAAGGCTACAGAATCTTTAAGGGTAAGCCAGGTACGTGTTATAGAAACGGTTCCCCAAATCGGTACTGGATTTGTAGTCAACAAGAAGATTCTAGACTCCATCACAAATTTCACTTCTGTAAGCAGTCGAGTCTCGACCCTTTCCTTTCGAAGTACAAATAAAATGTATACTATTGTGAACGTTCATGCACCGATCAACGTAGCGAACAAGAAAGACCCGGAAGGAACTGATCGATTTTGGGAAGAACTTGAAGACATTGTATCGAAGATTCCAGACAAACATAATATAATTTTACTTAGGGATTTCAATGCCCAGGTAGGCAAAGAAAGAAAATTTCGAAACATTGTTGGAAATTACTCCGCTCATCACAGAACGAATCGTAATGGAGAACGGCTAATAGAGCTATGTAGGGCCTTCAACCTGGTAATGAAATCCACTGCTTTCAAACATTTGCCCAAGAAACAAAAGACCTGGAAATCCCCAATTCCAGTCTTGGCGAATTCCAGATTGATCACGTCGCAATTGCACGGAAAGCTCAAAGAGAAATTCAGAATGTGAAAGTTCTACGAAATGCAAACCTGGACTCGGATCATTATCTATCTAAAATTAAAATCAAACTCCTCCCGAGAAACACACGGAGGTTCCGAGCCAAAAAGACTGAAAGATATGATGTTGAAAAACTGGCGTCCAGTAATGAGTTTACACGAAAACTACCTACTGTGGATGCAGAGAACTGGGAACTACTGCGAGAGGCGCTGGTTGAGACAACAAAAGAGACCGTCCTACTAACTAAAACGAGGAAGCATGCTTGTGGAACAGTGAATGTGACGCAGTAATAAGGAAGAGACAAGCATGCCTGGCAGAAATGGAATTCGCAACAAAATCAAGTCAACTAGACAGACTTCTTGAATGAGAGAACGAGTGCAGCAAAAACCATCCGCCATGATAAACGTGCCTTTCATAAAAACCATATGGATCAAATCGAACAGGATTTCCAGAAGAATAATATGCGCAACTTCTATAGAACATTTAAAAGCAACTTGAGGAAATATAGCCCTCCATGTCTTCAGTTCATGGATTGCAATGGAAAACTAGTTTATAGCGACGAAGATAATTGTCAGGTGCTTGCAAAATATTTTGAGTCCCTTTTTAACTGTGAGACTTCAAGTTCCATATTCACTTTTACTGACCATGCGCAAGTCCACCCAGATTCCTCTTCACCCACGAAAGAGGAAGTCAAACAGATTATCCGATCTCTAAAGAACCATAAAGCTCCTGGTTTTTTTTTTTTTTTTTTTTTAGCGTATGGCTTTTAGTGCCGGGAGTGTCCGAGGACATGTTCGGCTCGCCAGTTTTGTAGCTGCTTCGAGACGGACACCCAATGGGTGAGCTACAAGTACCGTTGGGGAGGGAAGGAGGGAAGTTGGAATGTAAGGACTAGGAGTTGGAAGGTAGCGGCTGTGGCCTATAGTTAGGGACCAACCCCGGCATTTGCCTGGAAGGAAGATGGGAAACCACAGAAGACCATCTTCAAGGTTGCCGGCGGGGGGATTCGAACCTCCTCGCCTCCCGGATGTGAGCGACTGCCATCAGTCATGCCGTAACCACCACGGCTAACTCACCCGGTAAGCTCCTGGTGAAGACTCGATAATCGCTGAACTGTGGAAGTTTGCTAGTGACAATACAGTGGATAAATTAACGGACATCATACATGAAATTTGGGATACCGAAAGACTCCAAGTGATTGGACTTCTGCTTTAATCCACCCCCTACATAAGAAAGGCGATAAAGCAGATGTTAAGAACTATCGTGGCATCTCCCTCCTACTGATAACTTACAAAATCCTCTCAAAAGCTCTTCAAACTAGGCCTGAAGAACAGCTAGATACAGAACTGGGTGATTATCAAGGAGGTTTTAGGAAGGGACGGTCATGTGTGGAGCAAATCATGAATCTCAAATCTATCCTTTCATATCTGGAACTAAGGAGCAATAAATTTGCAGTAACCTTCATAGATTTTAAGAAAGCATATGACTCCATTGATCGGACTACCCTACTTAAGATTCTAAAGGAGTTTGGCCTAGACAACAAAACCAGAGCGATCATCCAACAGACTCTCACCAACACCACTTCAAAAGTTAAGTTTAGAGGCGAGATTTCCAATGCCTTCGAGATAAGGACAGGAGTTCGACAGGGAGATGGTCTCTCGCCTCTACTATTCAACTTCGTTCTTGAGAAAGTTATCCGTGAGTGGCGCAAAACAATGAGTGATGAAGGAGTCCAAAATGGAATCAGACTTGGTTACAAGAATAAGAACCTATCAATTGACTGTCTAGCCTTTGCAGATGACCTTGCGGTTTTTGCAGATTCGTTGGATACGGCCAGGAAACAGATCAACCAGCTTCAAACACAAGCTGCAAAGGCGGGCCTCCTGATCTCTTTCGAGAAAACAGAATTTATTACTAACATCAAAACGGCTCTAAAACATTTTGAAGTGAATCATGGGAAAATCAAGCGGGTTGTGAATTTTAAGTATCTTGGGGAATGGATAGACCCTACAATGTCCGAAAACGAGGCTTTTGCGTCACGCTTCAATAAAATTGAAATGGCTTACCTTGAATGCAAAACTGAAGCACTACTGCACGGTCATCCGGCCAGAAGCTTTGTATGCAGCGGGATGTCTCTCCATGAATAGAAAAGGCATAATGGAAAAACTGGAGACCAAGGAAAGGAAGATATTGAGGAAAATCCTGGGTCCAGTCAAAGAACACGGCGAGTTCCGAAGACGCCACAACCACGAGTTGTACACTCACGTAGAGAAAATAACTGACGTGATGAGGAAAAGGAGGATTTCTTTTTATGGACATATAACCCGAATGAAATCAACACGGCTATCCAACAGCATTTTTGCTTTTCTCCGTGAGAAAAAGACAAAAGGGGGCCTGGTTCATTGAAGTAGAGAAAGATCTGTTGGAGACTGGGATTACACGTGAAGATATCCAGGAGCGTGGCCCACTTAGGGATAAACTTCAGAAACATCGGAGTTTTCAACTTAAGCCGAAGCTAAAAACTGGGAAGGCGTGGACGACAGAGAGAAAGGTGCAACATCGATTGCGAATGAAGGAGTACTGGGCTAACATTAAAATGCAGAAGCAACAGTTGACATGACGTGGTCCTTAGTTGGCCGTAACGAAGGAAGAAGAATAAATAAATAAATACATATAATTCATTACTTTGAGTGTTATGAAACCACGGAGCCTAAGAAGACTGACACTCAGTGATCGTTCCCCCGGGCGAAGCCTGGTACTACTGCTAGTATATATAGAATTCAAACTGAGTTCGAGTATCACTTGTAGTGATCTGAAAGGAAGTAGTTTGTAGTTTTACGTGACCGTTAATCACGCAATTATGAATCACGGGACCTCCATTTTACGTGAAATATGATCCACTAGACGATACATTTACTTCGAAGATCTCACATGTATAACCGGGAATCGAACCCGGCCCATGTTGATGAGAGGCAAGCAGCTTGACCACTGCACCAAACTCAAATTTTGGTTCCATGTTTTAAGGGGACACATGCTAAGATATTTAACAAGTCGTTCCGTGAAATTGCCTCTATCAACATATACATTTCCGGTTTGATTGCTGTAATAGATTCGTAGATATTGAGAATGGTCTAATATTACGGATGGTCGCCATGTTGGATTTTTATATATGTACTGTAGGTCATGTACTATTACATGAAGATTATTGTGTACGTGTAGTATTCAAACTTCAGAAGTAAAAACAAGATTTTAAAATTTCGCACTGCTGCCATCTTGTGGTTATAAAAACAATTGAAATAAATTAGATGCCATTGGATTAACAATTGTATAAACATTTACCGTACCAAGTTTCACTGCGCTCGGATGGTTAAATAGCGAGAAAATTCTATTTAAATGTTTCAACTTCGCTTGGCCGCCATGTTCGATTTGTAATTAACAGGTTTTTGAAAGTCTCATAGGTGATCTTCTAGTAGTGCCCTTTATCACCTTACAAAATTTCAGGGTGATATCAGTAATTGCTACGGAGATATAGAATGCCGGTGAAACATTTTGCCAGCCGACATGTTGGATTGGTGAGACGTAATAAAATTTGAAGGGCACGGTCAAGTTGGCCAAAATGGTGCTATGACCTCACTGAGGTTCATTGAAATCTCTCCAGCCGATTAGATTTCATTAGGAAGGGGGGGGGGGGTACACACATACACACATACGCACACACACACACGCACACGGACAAAAGGTGATATCATAAGCCTATTTTTTCATAAATTAAACATTTAATGCAGCCAAGTGGCCATAGGTTTACAAAAATACTATTTACAAAAACTTAATTTCTTTTGATTTGCATAATCACTGATTGTCCTTGTTCTTTTTGTACAGATTTCGAAGTGGTCATAGTAATCGCATGCATGTCGACACAGTTGACACTTGCATGTAATTGAAGGCTCATGATACGTCTTGTTGTGACAAATGATGTGATGGAAGCCGTGTACTGCCATTCTTGTATAGACGTGACGTATTTCAAAGTTTGCTTTCGTCCATGATCGATCAATCATGGCGCCAGATGCAAAAAACTCCGGATATACGTCTTCTCGCTTTTGGATGAGTGTTGCCAATAGGTTCTCTGATGCATTTGTGTTGGGTCCTAAGATCTTCTATGAGGAAGGATTCTCTTGCCAGGAGATAAACTAATCTGGATCTTGTTGTCTTTGAAACTCCAATTGCTTTCTTAATGTATACTGCTTTTACTCTTTCTAATGTGGAGAGGTTTTTCATTGAGAGATACGGCCAGATAATTTCTAAGCCATACGTCAATATTAGCAGTATTTTTGCTTTAAATAGAGACATTGCTGTCTCTAATCTGAGGGATCTTATACAGGGTGTATCTTAATTATACAGACAAAAAATTCAAGGACGTTCTGCGTGTTATGTAAAAGACGATGCCGCAATCGGATTGGCGGAGAAAACTTTTCCCTTCGAGAAAATCAAATCTACGAACTCGCCGTATTTGCTGACCAAGGGAGCAAGCCGCTGGCCACTGCTGTGCTTCAAGCAAGGGAAGGGAGTGTGATAGAAGGAGACAGAGATATGCTGGCGGGCATGCGCAAGTTTCCTCGATCACCTAGGCTTGCCGCATGCCCACCAGCATATCTCTGTCTCCTTCTATCACACTCCCTTCCCTTGCGTGAAGCACAGCAGTGGCCAGCGGCTTGCTCCCTTGGTCAGCAAATACGGCGAGTTCGTATATTTGAATCGCGCGCCCGGAAGTAACAAAGTAACCTCATTTTCTCGAAGGGAAAAATTTTCTCCGCCAATCCGATTGCGGTATCGTCTTTTACATAACAGGCAGAGCGTCCCTGATTTGTTTGTCGGTATAATTAAGATGCACCCGGTATAACTTATTCCATGCATAGCCATTATTGCATTGTGTAGCTTTTTCTAATATTTTCATAAATGAACATAGGCTTAAGATAAATGTAGCCTACCGTTAGAAAGCTAAACGTCTCTATGGCGCAAACAGAACATTTTGGGTATTCTGGAGCCCCTTAAGTCACGTGTCGGTAAAAGCACACTTGGGGAGAGCAGAGGAGAACAGAGTGTAACACTCACCTGTTTGGCCAGCCTCGCCAGGCTGTTCAGTTCACGCTGCAGGAGTGGCAGATGGGCTCTGAGGAACGGGACGACGAACGGCCTCAGTGGGAAGTTCGTCACATCCTGGAGGGAGTGGTGGAATTCTTCGATAGTAATGCCGTTACTCTGAAATAAACATCACAATATGGTAACCTTGTGCTTCTACAAAGGTGCAAGAACATATACATTTAATAAATTTGCCATAACAGAGGATGTTATCAACAATTCTGAAAATATTCTTCGTCCAAAAACTCACTCATTAAAATAAAAATAAAAAAAACAAACAGATCTGGTACAAAATGTGTTAAGTAAGAAAAACGTGAAAAATATAAGTAAGTCTTGATAAAAACAGCGTGGAATAGAAGAGATGTGGATGTGAAACTATATAAGTGGAAATAGCTTGGTTAGAACTGATAGTTTGGTATGTCTTTGCGAAGTAATGGGGAAATAATGAAATAATAATAATAATAATAATAATAATAATAATAATAATAATAATAATAATAATAATAATAATAATAATAATAATAATATCGTATGGCCTCGGGTGCCGGGTGCAAGCTTTGTTATTTGACACCCAGAGGGTAGCTTGCATGTCGAATTTCGTTGTTCCTTGACTATGAAAGTCAAGGAGGTTAGATGTTAGATATCTAAGCTCCTTGAACAATATAGCGCTTTCTATTAGAGAAATGAGGAACTTTGTGTTGGCGGAAACTCCCGAGATTAATTTTGTCATTATGAACTCGGCCTACTGAATTCAAATGGGTTCTTTGACATGTCAACATCGTATGACATGCGTATCGTATTTTTGCCGCCTTTCAAAAATCACTTACCACGGCCAGGAGCGAACCTGCAATCTTGGGGGTTAGTAGACCGACACGATATCCACTCACCCACCGAGGCAAGCTATAATAATAATAATAATAATAATAATAATAATAATAATAATAATAATAATAATACTAATAATAATAATAATATCGTATGGCCTCGGGTGCCGGGAGCAAGCTTTGTAATTTGTAGCTTGCATGTCGAATTTCGTTGTTCCTTGA
The DNA here is from genome assembly GCA_946902985.2 of Meconema thalassinum. NCBI lineage: Eukaryota > Metazoa > Arthropoda > Insecta > Orthoptera > Tettigoniidae > Meconema > Meconema thalassinum. Next base: position 89,390,802 of record OX336391.1, on the reverse strand, counting down.
ATCACTATGAAAGTCAAGGAGGTTAGATATCTAAGCTCCTTGAACACTATAGCACTTTCCAGTAGATAAATGAGGAACTTAGTGTTGGCGGAAACGTTGGAATAAGTGTTACGAGGTAATGTTATGAATGGGCAAGACATGAACATACCAAACTATCAGTTCTAACCTAGGTATTTCCACTTGTATAGTTTCACATCCACATCTCTTCTTGGCCGCCATGTTCGTTTTGTATTTTACAGGTTTTTGAAAGTTACATAGATAAAGTCGTAGTAGTGCCCTTTATCACCGTACAAAATTTCAGGCTGATATCAGTAATAGTTTCGGAGATACAAAATGCCGGTGAAATATTTCGCACAGCAGCCATGTTGAGGTTATGTAAACAATTGAACTAAATTAGATGCCAGTGCATTACAATGAGTAAACACATTTGCTGTACCAAGTTTCATTGCGTTTTGTTGGTTAAATCGCGAGAAATGTCTATTTAAAAGTCTCAACTTCGCTTCGCTGCCATGTTCGTTTTGTAAATAACAGGTTTTTGAAAGTCTCATAAGTGAACTTCTAGTAGTGCCCTTTATCACCGTACAAAATTTCAGGGGTATATCGGTAATAATTTCGGAGATATTGAATGCTGGTGAAATATTACGCACAGCCACCATGATGGATTGGTGAGACATAATAAAATTTGAAGGGCTTGGTCGGGGTCGGCTAAAATGGTGCTATGACCTCACCGAGTTTCATTGAAATCGCTAAAGCCGTTTGGGAGTTATTAGAGGGACACACGCACACACACTCACACACCACCCACACACGGAAAAAAAGAGATCGCATACGCCTATTATTTCATAAAATAAAAATGGGCTAAAAAATTATCTGTCACAAATGTGGGCTTTAATTTGATGTTATCAAATAATTGTTGTGAAAAATGACATAAATCTAAGAAAAATAATTTTTTGTTTGTATTCCCACAAATTGACTTAAGAATTGTGTTTGTATTGCCATAAATAGACTTAAGAATTGTGTTTGTATTGCCATAAATAGACTTAAGAATTGTGTTTGTATTCCCATAAATAGACTTAAGAATTGTGTTTGTATTCCCATAAATAGACTTAAGAATTGTTTTTGTATTGCAATAAATAGACTTAAGAATTGTGTTTGTATTCCCAAAAATAGACTTAAGAATTGTGTTTGTATTGCCATAAATAGACTTAATAATTGTGTTGGTATTGCCATAAATAGACTTAAGAATTGTGTTTGTATTCCCATAAATAGACTTAAGAATTGTGTTTGTATTCCCATAAATAGACTTAAGAATTGTTTTTGTATTGCATAAATAGACTTAAGAATTGTGTTTGTATTCCCATAAATAGACTTAAGAATTGTTTTTGTATTGCCATAAATAGACTTAAGAATTGTGTTTGTATTCCCATAAATAGACTTAAGGATTGTGTTTGTATTGCAATAAATAGACTTAAGAACTGTGTTGGTATTCCCATAAATAGACTTAAGAACTGTGTTGGTATTCCCATAAATAGACTTAAGAACTGTGTTGGTATTCCCATAAATAGACTTAAGAATTGTGTTTGTATTGCCATAAATAGACTTAAGAATTGTGTTTGTATTCCCATAAATAGACTTAAGAATTGTGTTTGTGTTGCCATAAATAGACTTAAGAATTGTGTTTGTATTGCAATAAATAGACTTAAGAATTGTGTTTCTATTGCCATAAATAGACTTAAGAATTGTGTTTGTATTCCCATAAATAGACTTAAGAATTGTGTTTGTATTGCCATAAATAGACTTAAGAATTGTGTTTGTATTCCCATAAATAGACTTAAGAATTGTGTTTGTGTTGCTATAAATAGACTTAAGAATTGTGTTTGTATTGCAATAAATAGACTTAAGAATTGTGTTTCTATTGCCATAAATAGACTTAAGAATTGTGTTTGTATTGCAATAAATAGACTTAAGAATTGTGTTTCTATTGCAATAAATAGACTTAAGAATTGTGTTTGTATTCCCATAAATAGACTTAAGAATTGTGTTGGTATGACCATAAATAGACTTAAGAATTGTGTTGGTATTCCCATAAATAGACTTAAGAATTGTGTTTGTATTCCCATAAATAGACTTAAGAATTGTGTTTGTATTGCCATAAATAGACTTAAGAATTGGGTTTGCATTGCCATAAATAGACATAAGAACTGTGTTGGTATTGCCATAAATAGACTTAAGAATTGTGTTTGTATTCCCATAAATAGACTTAAGAATTGTGTTTGTATTGCCATAAATAGACTTAAGAATTGTGTTTGTATTCCCATAAATAGACTTAAGAATTGTGTTGGTATTGCAATAAATAGACTTAAGAATTGTGTTGGTATTCCCATAAATAAACTTAAGAATTGTGTTTGTGTTGCAATAAATAGACTTAAGAATTGTGTTGGTATTCCCATAAATAGACTTAAGAATTGTGTTTGTATTCCCATAAATAGACTTAAGAATTGTGTTTGAATTCCCATAAATAGACTTAAGAATTGTGTTGGTATTGCAATAAATAGACTTAAGAATTGTGTTGGTATTCCCATAAATAGACTTAAGAATTGTGTTTGTATTGCAATAAATAGACTTAAGAATTGTGTTGGTATTCCCATAAATAGACTTAAGAATTGTGTTTGTATTGCCATAAATAGACTTAAGAATTGTGTTTGTATTCCCATAAATAGACTTAAGAATTGTGTTGGTATTGCAATAAATAGACTTAAGAATTGTGTTGGTATTCCCATAAATAGACTTAAGAATTGTGTTTGTATTGCAATAAATAGACTTAAGAATTGTGTTGGTATTCCCATAAATAGACTAAAGAATTGTGTTTGTATTGCCATAAATAGACTTAAGAATTGTGTTGGTATTGCAATAAATAGACTTAAGAATTGTGTTTGTATTCCCATAAATAGACTTAAGAATTGTGTTGGTATTCCCATAAATAGACTTAAGAATTGTGTTTGTATTGCCATAAATAGACTTAAGAATTGTGTTTGTATTGCCATAAATAGACTTAAGAATTGTGTTGGTATTCCCATAAATAGACTTAAGAATTGTGTTTGTATTGCCATAAATAGACTTAAGAATTGTGTTGGTATTCCCATAAATAGACTTAAGAATTGTGTTTGTATTGCCATAAATAGACTTAAGAATTGTGTTGGTATTCCCATAAATAGACTTAAGAATTGTGTTTGTATTCCCATAAATAGACTTAAGAATTGTGTTGGTATTCCCATAAATAGACTTAAGAATTGTGTTTGTATTGCCATAAATAGACTTAAGAATTGTGTTGGTATTCCCATAAATAGACTTAAGAATTGTGTTTGTATTGCCATAAATAGACTTAAGAATTGTGTTGGTATTCCAATAAATAGACTTAAGAATTGTGTTTGTATTCCCATAAATAGACTTAAGAATTGTGTTGGTATTCCCATAAATAGACTTAAGAATTGTGTTTGTATTGCCATAAATAGACTTAAGAATTGTGTTTGTCTTGCCATAAATAGACTTAAGAATTGTGTTGGTATTCCCATAAATAGACTTAAGAATTGTGTTGGTATTGCAATAAATAGACTTAAGAATTGTGTTGGTATTCCCATAAATAGACTTAAGAATTGTGTTTGTATTGCCATAAATAGACTTAAGAACTGTGTTGGTATTCCTATAAATAGACTTAAGAACTGTGTTTGTATTGCCATAAATAGACTTAAGAACTGTGTTGGTATTGCCATAAATAGACTTAAGAATTGTGTTGGTATTGCCATAAATAGACTTAAGAACTGTGTTGGTATTGCCATAAATAGACGTAAGAATTGTGTTTGTATTGCCATAAATAGACTTAAGAATTGTGTTTGTATTGCCATAAATAGACTTAAGAATTGTGTTTGTATTCCCATAAATAGACTTAAGAATTGTGTTTGTATTGCAATAAATAGACTTAAGAATTGTGTTTGTATTCCCATAAATAGACTTAAGAATTGTGTTGGTATTGCCATAAATAGACTTAAGAACTGTGTTGGTATTGCCATAAATAGACTTAAGAATTGTGTTGGTATTGCCATAAATAGACTTAAGAACTGTGTTGGTATTGCCATAAATAGACTTAAGAACTGTGTTGGTATTGCCATAAATAGACTTAAGAATTGTGTTGGTATTGCCATAAATAGACTTAAGAACTGTGTTGGTATTGCCATAAATAGACTAAAATTGTGTTTGTATTCCCATAAATAGACTTAAGAACTGTGTTGGTATTGCCATAAATAGACTTAAGAATTGTGTTGGTATTGCCATAAATAGACTTAAGAACTGTGTTGGTATTGCCATAAATAGACTTAAGAATTGTGTTGGTATTGCCATAAATAGACTTAAGAACTGTGTTGGTGTTGCCATAAATAGACTTAAGAACTGTGTTGGTATTGCCATAAATAGACTTAAGAACTGTGTTGGTATTGCCATAAATAGACTTAAGAACTGTGTTGGTATTGCCATAAATAGACTTAAGAACTGTGTTGGTATTGCCATAAATAGACTTAAGAATTGTGTTGGTATTCCCATAAATAGACTTAAGAATTGTGTTTGTATTCCCATAAATAGACTTAAGGATTGTGTTTGTATTGCAATAAATAGACTTAAGAATTGTGTTTGTATTGCCATAAATAGACTTAATAATTGTGTTTGTATTGCCATAAATAGACTTAAGAACTGTGTTGGTATTGCCATAAATAGACTTAAGAACTGTGTTGGTATTGCCATAAATAGACTTAAGAATTGTGTTGGTATTGCCGTAATTAGACTTAAGAATTGTGTTGGTATTGCCATAAATAGACTCAAGAACTGTGTTGGTATTGCCATAATAGACTTAAGAACTGTGTTGGTATTGCCATAAATAGACTTAAGAATTGTGTTGGTATTGCCATAAATAGACTTAAGAACTGTGTTGGTATTGCCATAAATAGACTAAAATTGTGTTTGTATTCCCATAAATAGACTGAAAATGATCATTAATAAATCTTCCTATGGTGTTTCTATGAGATGAAAAAAATTGTTTGCTGAGTGGAGTAAAGGTTGGAATGTTTATTGTAATTATCCTCTGCTGCAATGGAAGTGTTGATGGTCTTTGACTAATAACTGCTGTGTTGGTTTTCATTAGTAGTGTTCATGGAAAATAATGCAAGGCGTTCTTATTTAAAAACTGAGCAATTTTCTAGGTTTATGCCGTGTCTTGTGTGGGGTTTTGCCTAGGAACACCAAGCTGGCTCATCAGCGGGCTCTTGCTATCCCCACCCGGACCTCCCTCAGGAGTAGCGAACTGTGCACTACCGTACCTCCCTTCTTATGAAGCGCACCTGCCTGTTAACTTCGAGAACGATAAGCTCAAGCACAGCCATAACCTCCCTATGAAGGCTTCCAAACAGATGGTAAATTGGCTTTCACGGGCAGTGAATTAAAACTCAGCAATTTTCTAGGTTTATGTCGTATCTTGTGTGGGGTTACGCCTAGGAGAAAGGCTGCTTGAGCTCTTGTGAGATTGAGCTGCAAGGAATGATAACTCACCACGAGGCTGAAGACGAGAGCTCGTACGCGCTCTCCGGTGTCTGCAGCGATGTCGCTTCCGAACTGTACGAGTGTGCTAAGGAACCTCTTGAGCTTGCCGAGTGCTCGACTCTGGTTGTGAGCGGCGCCCTGGTCCAGAAGGGATAGCGACAGAGGTAGAGGCGGACTGAGGCTGCCTGGAACCACAAAACATAATACATTTTAAAAATATGCCTGCTTTGCTGAAAAAATTAATTCTTAAGAAATGAAGGATCATCATCATATATATTATTTCAGTGGTATGGATCCCTCCTGGCGCGCTCACAAGCGACCGATCGTGACAAATGAGCATTCAAATGCAACAGAATAGACATTAGCAGTGACGAATTGCACTATAATTTCTTAAATATCTATAATTTCTTAAAAATGACTTTAATTATTGAAACTACAGAGCACAAATTGTGCATAGGGTTAATAAATGTGAATATATATTAGTGTTTTCACCTTCCACCTTCACAAAATATCACGATGGAAGGTTTCCGGTTCTTACATGTGATACGTGGTACCGACTACATTGATTACCACATAATTTAAAGTACAGGATACGTCTATGTCATGAAAGTAGTCGGTGACGCACAGTTTATGGTGGTACCCATGTACCGCCATCGAGTTAACGAAGTGTCGCAGGTCTTGATTGGTGTCAGTCCATACCCTATTCGTCATGGCTTCAGTTATGTAAAATTCGACCCAGATTTCATCTCTCTTCTTCACTCTCTCATGCATTAGTCTTTTCCAGGCATCCGTAGATGGAAGACCTCTCTTCGTCCATAGGTCCTCAATGAAGAAGTTCTCCTAGGCAAGTTCGTACACTAGTTTAGATTTTGCATATTTTGATAATCCCAGGGTTGCTCTTAGGAAGCGCGACTTCACTGCCTCGAGCGTCCTCAAGTCCGCCAGGGTCAGTTTCTCCCAGATGATTTATATCCCGTATGTGGCGATGGGCGCTATTTTCGCGTCGAATAATCTCATAGCGGTTCCCAAAGAGAGCTTCGTGAGTGATTTAATGTCATATGGCTTTAGTTGCCGCCGTTGCACGAGACTTGATGTGGACTCTGTATGCTCTAGCTGTTGTTTGCATTGTCAATCCTAGGTATGTGAATGTATTTACTGTCTTGAGGGGATTCAATCCTAGGTATATCCTGTCTCCCGAGGCCTCTCTGCCACCTTTCAGAAACGTCATTTTTACTGTTTTCTCTGTGTTAATTTTCATCTTGTTATCCTTTGCCCAACTGTCTAGATTTGGTATGGCTTTTTGCACTTCATGTACGGAACTCGAACCAATGACCAAATCGTCAGCGTATAGGTACCGATATATTTTAACATTTTCCGTTCCTAGCGTAGTTGCCGTCACCATATCGTACGTTGCAATGTTGAACAGTAGGGGGCTGAGTGTGTCTCCTTGTAATACACCGTTGGTTTGTGTTATCAAATTCGAAGTTGCGACACGGTCATCAATTTGTATATAATTTGTGGTCAGAATGTTGCTTATCAGTGTCGTGAGCTTGTTGTTTTCGCCCATTATGGCTGCCAGTTTCGCAATTATTAGCGACCTGCTTAACGTGTCAAAGGCTTTCGCGTAATCGACAAACACTACTTGAAATTTGCCACTTGGATGTCTTAGGGTTTCTTCAATGTCATTGGGTAGGTTGTTAATGGCGTGAAGAGTGCTTCGTCCTTTACGGAATCCAAACTGTTCATCTGGGAGTTTATGGTCTACTGATTCTGTGGTCCTTTTAGCGAGGAGTTTTGTTAGTATCTTCATCATGTTCTTTTCGATAGCGATCCCTCTGTAGGAGTTTGGATCTGATTGATCACCTTTACCCTTCAACAGCACTTTAATAGTTGAGATTCTCCATGCTGTGGGAATGTTACATTCATGTAGACAGAGGTTCATTAAGTCTGAGATTGCCGGAAGCAACATCTGTGTTGAGTCTTTCACGTGTTCGTTACAAATCCCGTCAGGTCCTATGGCCTTATTGTTTTTGAGTGACATGATAGCTTCTTCTACCTCCTCCGATGTGACCGGGTTGGTTTCATTTTGGTATGTTACCATTTTAGTTGGTTCAAGATTGCTGACATCTCCGTCTACATTTAATATGTTCTGGAGGTGTTTTTCCCATTCAGCCATTTCTATTTTTCCAAAGCCAAGTGTTTTTCTATGGTTCAATGCTACAAATGGGTCATTGATGGCTTCTTCTACTATTCTCATCGCCTCTTTTTCCAAATGTTACTTACGTTTTACCGATAGTAGTCTTTTGTAATCCTTCTTTATGATGCTGTATTGTAGTGATGCCTCCTGGTCCATAGTCAATTTTGCGACATGCATGGCCTCGATGACTCTTTTTCTCCTCAGATAGCATTCTTTGTCGAACCATATTCGCGATGTTCTTTCCGGCTTGTACACAAGTGCTGATTTGATAGTTTCTTTTCCAGGGATAGCGCAGCTGCGTCTATGTCATTCTCTTTATGTGTTTATCAAAACTTTTCCATTCCTCCGAATCCTGTCTAGGAACATCTTTGTCTAGATCTGTCGTGAAGGGTTGGTATCTTTAGGGTTATCCCTCTTGTCCATTTGTGAGACGTTAAATTGTGTCAAGATTGGGCAGTGTTTCTTTATCATCGCCTCCTCTGAAGTGAGACATACAGTGTAATTTAAGTAACTTAATGGTACGGCCTTTATAGAAAACTAAATCTATAGTGCTGCTCCCTGAATGTGCAAAGTACGTTCTATCTTCAACCTTGTTGACGAGGTTGAATCCTTCCTCCGTCATTAGCTCGAGGAGTTCTTTCGCTCTATGGTTATCTACGTCTAGTCTGCAGTTAAAGTCTCCGGCCAATATAATGTCTCTGTCCTGAGGTACATGTCCTATGGAGAACATGATTGTTGCTATCAGATCTTCGATAGGTGTTAGTGGCCCTGAATATATGGCTATCACAGAGATCCATTCGAAGTTTATTATCATTGTGTCTTGGTCTTGGTATGTACTAGAATTTTACCAATGCTTGGTTCGTAGTAACATGAGGTGCCACGCCTTGGTCTCCCTATTGGCCCTTGCGTTGCTGTAATATGCTGTGCGTAGAATCTATTGTCTATAGGTTTGGTCGATAGAGTCACTAGTAGTATGAGCATATCATGTGAATGCAGAAGGTTATTGTTTGTCAATGCTAAGGCGCTCTTTAAGCCCTCTATATTCCAAAGCAAGATGCGCAGCTGGTTAGTCTGTGAGGGAAATTCCTGTTTTACGGGAGCGAAAAAGCCGGTATCGTCTCACGAAGACACCATTAGGCCACGCTCCTCGGACGTAACTCTTTGACAGATCTTGGAAAGGTATAACTACTCGTAGTGCTTCTTGTGTGGGGCTGGTAGGGAGTTCTTCACATTCTATGATATCTGTTACATTTAGGTTGGTTGGATGGCGCAGTACCATTTCTACAGTGGTGTTATGGTGGAGTCGCCCTATGTATAGCCATGCTCTTGGCTTTGCTGCTTGTAGTTCTGTTATGTTCGTCGTACTGCCATTTACAGAGCTGATCATGTGTGTGTCTACTGTTGTCAAGGTTGTTCGTTGCGAGTTGGAGTACGTGGGTTTCAATTGTGCAGTTCGAGAGTCTTCAATCACATCTTAGTATGAGCGGTATTGATGTGTTATATTTTCCATGGGCATCATATTTGAGGTTGTTGCTTGTTCCGCGTCAATATTCTTTATGAGCGGGTTATTTTCTCGCAAATCATCTTTGCTATTTTGATTGATACGATCACCACCTTGTATTGAGGATCTTATGTTTATTTCCTCTCGTACCATCTTCTTGAGATTGGCTGATAAGGCCTCCAACATGGATTGCATATTCTGTGTTATTTTCCGTGTAATTCTTTCCTCCGTTGCTTGTTCTGTGTGATGTGAATGTCTCCGTTGCCCAGCTGAAGATTGTCCGGTAGCCCACTAGATGCCATCCGGCCCTGGTCACGCTGCGCTGAAATCATGGCCTCATCTATCCGCCCACGAAGTAGACTCTCCGTGTCATCTCTATTTCTCCGAGAGCTGTTCCGTGCAAGTCCGCTAGATGGTATCTGACAATCACCTCGTTGGTCTGTATGCATTGCCTCGACTCGTTGGTCGCTAGATGTCGTCTGTGGAATAATTCCGTTGTTCACTTGACTTCTCTGTGGCCCATCATGGGTCTCCGTATTACTAAGTAGGCCTACTGTATTTCCTGGAAATTGCCGTAAGATGGAGCCACCTGTTCTGTAGTCATTATGTCTGACGTTTCTATACAATCGTTTTGGCTAACCTCAATAACCTCTTGCTGAGAGTTCTGTTTAGTTATGCTGTTAATCTCTAGCATGGATTTCATGTCACTAAAACAATCCACAATGACACTCACCATTCTATGGATATCTTCCTTAGTCTCTTTCTTCATGTATCCGCCTGCATCTGCGGTATTCTGTATAAATCGGAGAGCAACATGTAACCGACTTTCAATCTCGTCCGCCATTTTGTATTTAAAAAATGTACGAAGTGTGCGATTTGCAGATACTGTTGCTGTAGGAAAATACGCTCCATAATAGCTGTCCACTTCACATTTTGGCCGCTGTGACGCCTGTTTCATGTCATTTTAACATTCTGTGGTCTTTCCTTTATCATTTAGCATGGATTTCAGCGACAGTAAATTAAAGGAATGAGTACTCAAATCGTATAATTTCATAAATATGGAATAACCGGTGAGTGTTACCGCTAAGCTGACAATCAATGGACTCGGCACACAAAAGACATGAGCAGTGACGAATTGCATTCTAATTTCATAAATATAGATTTTTGTAAAATGTGTGCGAGTGCAAACATTCTAACTGAAATGTAAATAGTGTTCTATAATCATTTGGTTGAAATAAAAACATAACAACCTTCCTCCTTAAGTCTCTCATTATAAACCTATTGGGGAAAGTGTGGTTTATGAACATGCGAAATTTCTTGCACGGGTCCGCTAGTATTTTAAATTTTCCTATTTGATAGTTTTGCTAAACGTATGTTATTATTATGGAGTTTACAAAATTTTGGTACGGTTAGCAGCGTTGGACGAAGTTCGGGTTCGACTGAGCCACCTCAGCAATCCTACAACTGGTATTGCAATTGTTACTCCAAGCAAATGCCGGGTTCGTTTCTAACCGCCTTCTCTCTGGTCCTAGCGTCAGTTACAAATTAACACAGTACTGAAGGCACCACAATAACGCAAGTTATTGAACATATTCCACTCGGAGCCGATGACTGTGATTATACCAATTGAGCGAAGGCTCTACTCACCCCCTCCCCAGGGGCTCACATCTCATGGGACGTGTGTTGGCGACCACGGGACCCCAACTGAGTCCGGCAATGCTTCCACTTACTTGTGCCAGGCTCCTCTCCGTCATCTTTCCTGTCAACCTCTCTTGGTCAACTCTTGTTTTCTTCCAACCCCGACGGTATTAGGGTATCCGAGGCCTAGGGAGTCTCTTCCTTTTCCGCCATAATTGGCCCTTGTCTCATCTTTCCTGATACCCTCCTTCTGCGAGGGGTCAGCCTTCTTTTTCTTTTCATGTTAACCCCTGCCATTCTGCACAAGGCCCTCAAGGAGGCAGGGTGTAAGTAGCCCCACCACTTCTGGTGCACCCTAGATATTGCTATACCCTCAGGGGCTCACGGCTGGTGAGTTCGGGAGATGGCGATCCCGGGGGATTCCTGAGCTGGGTCCGTTTTTCCCCCTTTTTCCACTGATTTTGGGGCAGACCCTCTCCTCTTTCCCCTTTCTTATCTGCCTTCCATGGCTCTCCTTCCTTCCAAGTCCCTCAATCCTCATTCTTCGAGGGTTGAGGGTATTTCTTTTCTTCCTGTCCTTTATTTGCCGTATCATTTGTTTACCATTTCTTCTTCTAGTAAGTAAGTTTGTAGGTGGTATTAGTTAGGCTATAGTTTTTACTATCACCCAAACCATTAGGGGCCGATAACCTAGATGTTAGCTGTACTCACCCCCGCTGGCGCCACTGCCGTTGAGCACCGGGGACACGGTGCCGGCTCCGTTTTGCAGGTGAGAGACGCCATGCCTGAGGACTGCGCTCAGAGCTGTGGGGACGGCGCTGGAGGCGGTAGGACTGACTGAGTTGGTGGACGTGGGGGTGGACGAGGCGAGCATAAGACGCGCTCCCTCAGGGCTGTCCGGGGTCTTCACACGCTCCTTGGCCGACACTCCTGCAACAATACAACACAGTGGTTAGTTCTCGAGCCCAGAGTATTGCTTTTCAGTCAGCCAACACAATTAGCTTGGGCGAGAGTTACAATTAAAATCACAGAGCCTGAAATAAATGCATTAATTATTTATACACTTAAAACGTACCTACAGATACGTGGGGTAAATTGGTTGGCAGCAGGAGACTTGCGATGACGGAGCGCAGTCTCTGCACCGCTGCGCGCCCATGCTGTGTTACAAATTATATTGTTAAAATGCATAGACATTAACCATTATGAAGATAGTATTAAATATTCTCCGTGTTGACTGATATTAATCTCAAATTATAATAACCGTCTTGTCAAACACTTGATCACGTTTAATATTTAAATTAATACGTACCCGTTTCGGTATACAATGATACCCTCGTCAGCGTAGATTGAATAATAAAGAATCTTAAAAGCTATGTTAACAAATACCAAAGTGAAAATGGAAATCCCTACAAAGAACACATTAAAATTTAACTAAAATGAAGAAGTATAATCTATTAAGGTATTTTTATATTAACTTTAGTCTTGTTTCTATTATGTATTTTTCTTGTTTTTTGTGACCTATCATTTTATTTAAATTTTAATGTGTTCTTTGTTAGGATTTCCATTTTCACTTTGGTATTTGTTAACATAGTTTTTAAGAATCTTTTATTATTTCAATCTACGCTGACGAGAGTATCATTGTATAAGGTGCGTTCAAAAGGTAACGAGCCGGAAGCTGTAATGCGCAAACCGGTGATGACATCAGCTAATTGTGGCGTGTGTAACGAGGTGTGGTTCCAAACAGAGCGTGGAAGGTCGCAGCCCATCCCTAGAGGGCACGCGTGCTCGTCATGTGACGATACAAAGCGAGCAGCAGCATGCATCAATCGTCCAACCAAGACCAAGAGAGTGGGCCATTCAACATGCTTCCTGGTGTGGTAGACGACTGTGGAGCACCCATTGGGCACACACTTTGCGCAAGTGCAGTCGTTCCTTCATGATGGTGTGCACACTTCCGACGCTCAATCCGACCATGGCTGCTATGGCGTTCACTGTCACTCGGCGGTCCTGGGTAATGAGTGCATCGACCAGCTGGACGTTGTCATCGGTAATGCAGGGGGGTGCCCCAGACCGGACATCATCGGCTAACGACACCCGTCCTTCCATGAAGCGCACGTGCCACTCCTTGACCCTTGCAAGGGACATGCAGTGTTCGCCGTACACTTGTGACATTCGGCTATGAATGTCCGTTCCCCCTACTCCTTTCGCTGTCAGCAACCGAACAACACCTCTTTGCTCTTCGTTTGACGCCTACATGTCACTGTTTGCAATGCGACTGGCAGCGTTGGTCGATTGATGCATGCTGCTGCTCGCTTTGTATCGTCACGTGACGTGCACGCGTACCCTCTAGCGACGGGCTGTGACCTTCTGGTCAGAACCACAGCTCGTTACACACGCCACGATTAGCAGATGTCGTCACCGGTTTGCGCATTACAGCCTCCGGCTCGTTACTTTTTGAACGCACCTTATATACCGCAACATGTACCTAGTAATTTAAATATTAAACGTTTTTAAGTGTTTGACAAGGCGGCTATTATGATTTGATATTAAATTATATTGTTAAAATAAATAATAATGGACGAATTATGAATCGTGCGCTTTTAATCATTTCGCGATAGAACGGCTAAGTGTAACAGGAGCTCATAATCACCCAGGAGAATTAGTTAGTTATTGTTGTTTGAAGGGGAGAACTGCGAGGTCATCTGCCCCTACCAAGGAGAGCTAAACGATGACAGTGTACTGAAGTTGCGTCACCCTACCCGTGCGACTGTACATGCCGCGTGTAAACAAACAATAGTTCCCGCCTCAGCCACCAGCACTTGAAAGGCTAATGACTCCCTCACCTGCTGTTATTATATAATAATAATAATAATAATAATAATAATAATAGTCGCCTACGTAGCGTAGCGGTCAGCATGGTTAGCTGCCGCCCCGAAGGTCCTGGGTTCGATTCCCGGCTCTTCCACGAAATTTGAAAAATTGTTTTAAGGACTGGAACGGGGTGTACTCAGCGTCGGGTGGTCCAAATGAGTAGAGAATCTTCGATTCCCACCTCAGCCATCCTCGAAGTGGTTTTCCGTGGTTTCCCACTTCGTCTTCGGGCAAATGCCGGTATGCTACCTACTGTAAGGCCACGGCCGCCTCCTTCCCTCTTCCTTGCCTATCCATCCCAATCTTCCCTTCCCTTCCCATCCTCATGAGAGCTTTGCAAGTGAGGCCGCCTGGGCGGAGTACTGATCACACGTCCCCAGTTGTATCCAATCCGACCATGTGTTCCCAGCTCCAGGACACTGCCCGTAGAGGCGGTAGTGGTGAGTTCCCTCGCTGGAGGGTAAAATTGACTAAGGAAAAAAACGAAAACCCTGGCACTACAGCCCGTGAAGGTCCTAGGCCTACCAAGCGATCACTGCCCAGCCATTTGGCCTGCAGATAATAGGGTGACGCGTGATCAGCGCATTGGGTGCCCTCGGCCGTTTATCTTGGTCTTCGTGATGAGGGCGCTGCCTCATCATCAGACAGCTACTCAATTGTCCTCACGAGGCTGAGTGCACCCCGTTTCAGCCCTCACGTAAGTTTCTAAAGTCCCTGATGGAGCCGGGAATCGAACCCGGGGCCTCCGGGCTACCCCAACACCACGGGGCCGGCCCGCTGTTATTATACTCGTAGAAATTCGTCTTTAGCAAATTGTATTTTTGTGCTATTCAGTGCAGTGAACAGACGAACCTCATCCGGGATACATTGAGTATTAACAAAAGATCCAAGATGTTAACACATGGATTATTTTATACATCGTCGCTAAAGAGACAGAATGCGGTAATCTTAGAAACGGAGTTCATGTTATTATTACACGTAGGCTAATTAATGAATGTTCTTGGATGACCAGTTTCGATCGTCAAGTGATCATCATCAGATCATGTATATATCTTGACTAGTTGTGCTAGTTTGTTGGCTCCTCAGTTTAGGGGCTGCGACAACGCGATCGTGTAGCCCCGTGTACTTTGGGTGTGTGTGTAGAATCTGTCTGATAACCGGTGTTAATTGTGATGATCGTATTAGTGTGCATTACATGAATTAAATGATCATCTAAGGGTAAAATGTAAAATGAAGATTAACAAAACAAAAACCAAGATAATGAAATGCAGTCGAGATGGTAGTCAGAACAGTAATGTTTGGTTGGGAGGAGAAAGATTGGCTCAAGTAAATCTTTTCAAGTACTTGGGAAGCATTATTACTTCTGATGGGAGATGTGAAAAGGATATTCGCTCTCGAATAGCACAGGCTAAAGAAGCTTTCAAGAAGAAGAGAAGTCTCCTGACATCCAAAGCCATATCCCTACAAGTCAGAAAGCACTACATTAAAAGCTACATTTGGAGCATTGCGACCTATGGTTGCGAAACCTGGACACTATTGAAGGCCGACAAGAAACAATTATGTGCATTTGAAATGTGGTGCTGGCGACGAATGCTACGGATACCTTGGACCCTAAGGCTAACTAATGAAGAGGTTCTAAGAAGAGCAGACGAAACCATCAATCTGACAGAAACAATCAAAAAAAGAAGAAATAATTGGATAGGCCACCTACTCCGGCATTCACCATGGTGCATCACACTGCTTGAAGGGAAAATGGAAGGCAAGGCAGGAAGAGGACGACCAAGAGCAGAGTTCTTTGATGACATCGGAGGAAGATGTCCGTACCACCTGATCAAACAGCGGGCTCAGGGTAGAAGACCTTTGGACGAAGACATTCATGCTACCCACCAACCGCCAGGTAGAGGAGAGAAAGAAGAAGATCTGTTTTTAATTCAAGCAAGGACTGCATACATACGATTTTCAAGTAGTTCCTACTTTTGCTACCAAACGCCACCGTCAACGACCAACTAGTTCTCAACTTTGTTACTGGATGCCACCACAGTCGGCTCCTGGCACGAACGTTGGAACCTAAGAACATTAATCAAATCTAGCTTCACACAATTGTAGTTAGTGGAATGTTCTTTTACACGGCATAAATCTATGATATGGGACCGCCCGCTTTACTTCCCCTCCGAAGGAAGGCATACTGAGGGATTTTTAACGGCCTTAAAAATCCAACGATTTCGGCCGGGTTTGAACCCGCGATCCTGGGCATAGAAGCTCAGCATGCTTAATCGTTGTTGACCAGACGGATTAAAAAACAGGATATTTGTTTGATATTTGAGTTTATCATTCGTCAAACGTTTTCTTACGACAATCTGACTTTTCAAGTAAGAGAGTTGAGAGTTCATCAGAAACTTTAATCCAAAGTGTTTGGCACGGTGAGAGCGTGTAGGGAGTACAAATGGCTGTTGTGAGCCGACACGACAACTTATAAATGGGCCCGGGAGTTGCTACGCTGTGATATAAAAGTACAGCGAGTTTAAATACCGCTGAAGTTGAGATTTATCCCAGCAGCGAGCGTATGCACCGCGGCGATACTGCGCGCTTCTCTCATTAATAGCGCAGCAGCTTCTTCAAACACTCGCTACGTGATACGGTATTAATCTCTTTCCTGCAAGAGTCGAGGAGATGGATTCCAAGTCAGCGGGAAACCAGTCACCGGAATAGAATGACGATGACGAAGACTACTGTAATGATGGAGAAACGTTGGAAACGAGGCAACAACCCAAGACACAAGAGATAGCTACGTTAGCTCCGAGTCTATGAAACAAAATCAGAATGGAAACATTCGAACTATTTTGATCTTAATTTACCGATTCCTAGTGCACGTTCATGTTACTAACTGGGAAATATTTACATCTTCGATAAGACAACACATCATTTCGTCGCTCCTCATGACACTGACCTGAAATAACTGCAATTTTTCACCTATGAACGCTGTTCAACTTGACTCACAATTGTCTTGGAGCACGGACTTTAGCATGCTAACTTTGCGTGTGCTATCAACTAGCCACCAATACATACAGACGCAATACGACGGTAGGCATAATGTACTGTGTAGAACAGGTTTCTAAATGAACAAGCTATTTTGGAAGATATAGCATAGCTGTCATGACTTATGAAATATTCCTCGTATACCTCTATTATCCCAAATTTCGCTAAGACGTGATATGGTTACATGACTTACTTAAGCTTGCCACGGTGGGTGAGTGGTTATAGTGTCGGACTACCAACCCCAAGATTGCAGGTTCGCCCCTGGCCATGGTAAGTGATCTTTGAAGGCGACAAAAATCGCGACACTCATGTCATACGTTGTTGGCATGTTAAAGAACCCATTTGAATTCAGTAGGCCGTGTTCAATGGCAAAATTAATCTCGGGATTTTCCGCCATCACAAAGTTCCTCCATTCTCTACTTGAAAGCGCTGTAGTGTCAAGGAGTTTAGATATCTAACCTCCTTGACTTTCATAGCGTTCAAAGGAACGACGAAATTCGACATGCAAGCTACCCTCTGGGTGTCAATTAACAAAGCTTGCACCAGGCACCCGAGGCCATACGATATTATTATTATTATTATTATTATTATTATTATTATGACTTACTTAGACTTAGTTCCTCCCATGCTAGGTAGCATATCGGCCAACAAGTTTCCTCTATCAGCTGCCAAGTTTTCAGTTTCCTCCCAGCAGGGCCCTGGATAGCTAGTGCCTGTAGTGTGTTCTATCCTGCTGCTCCCTTACGGGCAGTCTAAGAAGTAAGCCACAAGCGCGTGACGTCATGTCCTTGCCTCTCCCCACCTGCCGCTCGCTACATGTGCGTGCGAGCTGTGTATAGTATGGCGTAGTGCCCTGCAAGCATGGCAAGTGCTTTTAGGGCCGTATGACCTAGCCTCACACTGTCAGCACTGTCTACGCTGGAACTCGTCAGTTCAGGCGCGCACGGCCAGCCCGTACCGACATGGTTTCGTAAAGCCGTTCTTATCTTCCCTTCATATTATTATTATTATTATTATTATTATTATACTATTAATATTAGCAATAAAATGCTATTGGATACCAATAATCTACGTCTCATACTGTTCCCGAGTACATTGAAGATGAATTCTCTATTATTGAATGGATTCATTGATAGCAAAATTAGGTCATTTATACTTAGGCATACCCAAACTTGATGAGTGATTTAAAAATGTTGATGTTGATCCTCTCGCTTATTCGAAACGTACCACAAGCTTTCACTTCTCTTTGAAGCCTATCATTTTCTCTAAACGACCTGTTTTGTTATGCCGAAGGTTACTTCACATCTGATGGTGGGGTCCAGCATAAATCTTGTATCCTTCTTATCGCCAATAACAATTATTATGCCCATTGTATTTTTGCTTCTAACACGAGAAATACACAAAAACATGGGTCGCGTAACATTTCTAAAATGATACAGCTGCATCTTAGATCTATTTCGGTGATTCCTAACTTTTGTAGTAAATCCCCTTCTTAATTATGTTTTTGAACGTGGGCTAGGGTATCAGGCACGCCACAGTGTTTGCAGTATACAGAGTCCTGGCTACGCCCATGGAGGTCTCACACAAGAGCATCCTTTGCTTCCACCTATTTGTACTAGGCTACTCCCTTTCATGTCTACTTCTGGATTAGTCAATCTCCATAAAATATGGTGATTGGATAGTTTCTGTACTTTCGCAATCAACCTGCAATTTCATTTTGTGTTTACCATAGATCCGCTTCAGTCTTAAGTATCGGTTATTTATATTCCCTTGGTTCCTAACTAATTAATCATCGTCTTCATCGTTATCACCATTTTCATCATCATCACCATCCTGACAACCTCCTTCGTTGTACGAGCACAAATTACGCACTATGTCACCATATCTTCAAGCAATGCATGCTCTCTCTGGTACAGTCTCCCTACATGATGCTTACTATAGGCTACTTTGGATGTTCATTCACTGAAAATTGCAAAATTAGATTCGAGGTTTTCCTACTGTATGCCTAGAACTTAGAATGCAATGACAATCAAATGTCTTAAATACCATATCTGGATTAGCCTACATATACATATGCAATTGGATGAACTCATGAGGGCTACTTGTAGCATAGGCCTTTGAGAATATTTTACGGAAGCTATTCTTACAACTCTACGGAGTGATGTGCTCTCAATTCGAATTGCAGAATAAGAATGTATAAAAAAGAAAACTCGTGCCCACTGGCCCTGGCGCAAGTCCTCGAAATGAGCACCGCTTGGATGACTTACGTATCATCGATACAATTTCAGTACCCCAAACCGAAATTCAATTTCGTGGCAGAGCAGGGAATCAAACACGGACCACCGGCGACAGCCAAGAATGTTAGCCGCTACACCACAAGGTGGTCCCTTTCATTGTCAGCGCAATCAATTGCACGATACCATGTAATTTCTACACTGGGCGAACTATAATAGTACACATTTCTTCGTATTTTTGGCATTACATAGCCCCTGGTAAGTTAGGAAGACGGTTCGCGTACCGTACCATAACCCTAAAGTCGAATAGTTCCAAGAACTAACAAACAAAACAGTTTTAGGCACTCCACCGAAAGAAATACAGACAGGCTGGTAGAAAGACAGACAACATATTTTGTAATTTTCAGAGCAAAATAGGCTAATTGTTATATAATGAATAGCACTCTTGGTCTCCATATGTTGAAATAATGAATATTGTCCTAAAACATGAAGGTTTGAAGGATTTCGTGTCTTCTTGCTTATTTTGCCGTATAAGTTATCTTATGTGTAGGTAAATTCCACGAGGTATTGTTTCAGGCCATGTTGAATATAAGAATTCTTTCTTTTTTATCGTTTACCCTCCAGGGTTGGCTTTTCCCACGGACTAAGCGAGGGATCCCACCTTTACCGCCACTGGTAGTGTCCTGGAGCTTGAGACTCTGAGTCGGGGATACAACTGGGGAGTGTGACTAGCACGTCACCCGGGCGGCCTCACCTGTAAAGCGAACAAGGGCCTGATGAAGAGATGGGAAGAGTGGGAGCATTAGGCAAGGAAGAGGGAAGGAGGCGGCCGTGGCCTTACGTTATGTACCACCCCGGTATTTTCCCGAAGACGAAGTGGGAAACCACGGAAAACCACTTCGAGGATGGTTGAGGTGGGAGTCGAACCCCCTCTACTCATTTGGACCACCCGAGGCTGAGTAGACCCCAATCCAGACCTCATACCACTTTTCAAATTGGTAATCGAACCGCGGACCTCCTGGGTGGCAGCTAATCATGCTGACCACTACACCACGAAGGCGACTTGAATCTAAGAATAAAAGACATAAATGACCCTAGATTGCGACGGAATATGTTTCTTTTTAAAATCCTGATGAATTTACAAACGCATGTTTCTCGAACTCACATATCCCTGAAGAGCATCAATCTAGTCATTTCGTGAATTCAGAATCTTGTTATTGAAATACAGTTTTATAGTCCTAACGTAGTTTTTTTGGTTCTACCCATAATTATTCCGGTTGCTATGAGGTAGGGGATGTGGTGAGACAGTTTCCTTGTGGGAATGATTTCGCGGATATATGCCTTCATGACGCCAATCTTATGAGAGGAGTTAATTACAAATGAAATTAATGAGGTAATGTATGGAGTGGCTGTGTGTGGTCTTTCGAGTTTGGAGTAGTCCGACCATGCACGTTAACGTGCTTAGCTACCTCGGCTGGTTTGTGACATTATGTCAACGAATTAAAAAATGTATTTTAACTCTCCTGATTCCATACCGGCCCCTGGTTCTATTTTAGGACTATTATATCTCGCTGCACCTGCTACATCACCCAAAAAGTATGCAAATTTCTGTATCCTTGCTGAAGATCTGGTTCATGTGCGTCCAAATATCATGTTTTATATGTCTTCGGTTTGATTCATTAATGTGTGACTCTCCCACTATGCTATTTTTGTCCTCCCCACGTTATGAGCACGGCAGACCACACGCATATGACACAATGTTGGCTCTAGTGCGCCTAGTGTCCAGGCTCCGCGCTCAGTACTAAACGTACTTCAGTACCCGGTCAAATGGACAGCGCTTGTGCGACTAAGCGCTGCAGTGCTAGTGTTTTGTCGTGCTGCACTGCTCAGAAATGGACCGAGTAGGGCTACGCTCGGCTGGCACGAGTAAATTTCCCGCTAGCACTGCTTCACCTTGCCCATTGCACGGCCCTGCCTCCCAGTTCATATCCATGCATTCAAGATCCTTTACAAAGGTTCGTTTCCAGGTGCTACGAGGTCTTCCTCTACTTCGGTATCCTTCCGTTGGTTTCCACAACAGTGCTGATTTGGGTATCCTTCTGTCATTCATACGTAGAAAATGTCCCGCGAATTTCATTCTTCTTTGAGCAACGATTTTGTGCAGGCTGCGTAGACCAGTTCTCAGGACTTCATCATTTGTTAATGGTTACATGAATAAGACATAAATAGAAAATGATGATGATAAAGATGACGATGACGGTGATGATTGATGTTTTTAAAGGGGATAAACAACGAGGTAATCTGCCCTAATTCTCTAGTAGAGGTATCGCAAATTAGAAATTATTCATGTGCTAATTTCTAATAAACCAATCTTTAGGAAAGTTAATAAACTTAAACAAAATATTCTGGTGTTTTATTCATATATTGTACACCTCTTGGATACAGATGGCCTGTTGTGCTGCTTGTATAACAGAGTGCTCTAGTTGCTATGGTTACCTCTTGGATACAAGATGGCCTGTTGTGCTGTTTGTATAACAGAGTGCTCTAGTTGCTATGGTTACCTCTTGGATACAGGATGCTCTGGCGTCCTGCTTGTATGACAGAGTGCTCTAGTTGCTATGGTTACCTCTTGGATACAAGATGGCCTGTTGTGCTGTTTGTATAACAGAGTGCTCTAGTTGCTATGGTTACCTCTTGGATACAGGATGCTCTGGCGTCCTGCTTGTATGACAGAGTGCTCTAGTTGCTATGGTTACCTCTTGGATACAGGATGCTCTGGCGTCCTGCTTGTATGACAGAGTGCTCTAGTTGCTATGGTTACCTCTTGGATACAAGATGGCCTGTTGTGCTGTTTGTATAACAGAGTGCTCTAGTTGCTATGGTTACCTCTTGGATACAAGATGGCCTGTTGTGCTGTTTGTATAACAGAGTGCTCTAGTTGCTATGGTTACCTCTTGGATACAGGATGGCCTGTTGTGCTGCTTGTATAACAGAGTGCTCTAGTTGCTATGGTTACCTCTTGGATACAAGATGGCCTGTTGTGCTGCTTGTATAACAGAGTGCTCTAGTTGCTATGGTTACCTCTTGGATACAAGATGGCCTGTTGTCCTGCTTGTATAACAGAGTGCTCTAGTTGCTATGGTTACCTCTTGGATACAAGATGCTCTGGCGTCCTGCTTGTATAACAGAGTGCTCTAGTTGCTATGGTTACCTCTTGGATACAAGATGCTCTGTTGTCCTGCTTGTATGACAGAGTGCTCTAGTTGCTATGGTTACCTCTTGGATACAGGATGCTCTGGCGTCCTGCTTGTATAACAGAGTGCTCTAGTTGCTATGGTTACCTCTTGGATACAAGATGCTCTGGCGTCCTGTTTGTATAACAGAGTGCTCTAGTTGCTATGGTTACCTCTTGGATACAAGATGGCCTGTTGTGCTGTTTGTATAACAGAGTGCTCTAGTTGCTATGGTTACCTCTTGGATACAAGATGGCCTGTTGTGCTGCTTGTATGACAGAGTGCTCTAGTTGCTATGGTTACCTCTTGGATACAAGATGGCCTGTTGTGCTGTTTGTATAACAGAGTGCTCTAGTTGCTATGGTTACCTCTTGGATACAAGATGCTCTGGCGTCCTGCTTGTATAACAGAGTGCTCTAGTTGCTATGGTTACCTCTTGGATACAAGATGCTCTGGCGTCCTGCTTGTATAACAGAGTGCTCTAGTTGCTATGGTTACCTCTTGGATACAGGATGCTCTGGCGTCCTGCTTGTATGACAGAGTGCTCTAGTTGCTATGGTTACCTCTTGGATACAGGATGCTCTGGCGTCCTGTTTGTATAACAGAGTGCTCTAGTTGCTATGGTTACCTCTTGGATACAAGATGGCCTGTTGTGCTGCTTGTATGACAGAGTGCTCTAGTTGCTATGGTTACCTCTTGGATACAAGATGGCCTGTTGTGCTGTTTGTATGACAGAGTGCTCTAGTTGCTATGGTTACCTCTTGGATACAAGATGGCCTGTTGTGCTGTTTGTATAACAGAGTGCTCTAGTTGCTATGGTTACCTCTTGGATACAGGATGCTCTGGCGTCCTGCTTGTATAACAGAGTGCTCTAGTTGCTATGGTTACCTCTTGGATACAAGATGGCCTGTTGTGCTGTTTGTATGACAGAGTGCTCTAGTTGCTATGGTTACCTCTTGGATACAAGATGGCCTGTTGTGCTGCTTGTATGACAGAGTGCTCTAGTTGCTATGGTTACCTCTTGGATACAGGATGCTCTGGCGTCCTGCTTGTATGACAGAGTGCTCTAGTTGCTATGGTTACCTCTTGGATACAAGATGCTCTGGCGTCCTGCTTGTATGACAGAGTGCTCTAGTTGCTATGGTTACCTCTTGGATACAGGATGCTCTGGCGTCCTGCTTGTATGACAGAGTGCTCTAGTTGCTATGGTTACCTCTTGGATACAAGATGCTCTGGCGTCCTGCTTGTATGACAGAGTGCTCTAGTTGCTATGGTTACCTCTTGGATACAAGATGCTCTGGCGTCCTGCTTGTATGAGAGAGTGCTCTAGTTGCTATGGTTACCTCTTGGATACAGGATGCTCTGGCGTCCTGCTTGTATAACAGAGTGCTCTAGTTGCTATGGTTACCTCTTGGATACAGGATGCTCTGGCGTCCTGCTTGTATGACAGAGTGCTCTAGTTGCTATGGTTACCTCTTGGATACAAGATGCTCTGGCGTCCTGCTTGTATGACAGAGTGCTCTAGTTGCTATGGTTACCTCTTGGATACAGGATGCTCTGGCGTCCTGCTTGTATGAGAGAGTGCTCTAGTTGCTATGGTTACCTCTTGGATACAGGATGCTCTGGCGTCCTGCTTGTATAACAGAGTGCTCTAGTTGCTATGGTTACCTCTTGGATACAAGATGGCCTGTTGTGCTGCTTGTATGACAGAGTGCTCTAGTTGCTATGGTTACCTCTTGGATACAAGATGGCCTGTTGTGCTGTTTGTATGACAGAGTGCTCTAGTTGCTATGGTTACCTCTTGGATACAGGATGCTCTGGCGTCCTGTTTGTATAACAGAGTGCTCTAGTTGCTATGGTTACCTCTTGGATACAAGATGGCCTGTTGTGCTGTTTGTATAACAGAGTGCTCTAGTTGCTATGGTTACCTCTTGGATACAGGATGCTCTGGCGTCCTGCTTGTATGACAGAGTGCTCTAGTTGCTATGGTTACCTCTTGGATACAAGATGCTCTGGCGTCCTGCTTGTATGACAGAGTGCTCTAGTAGCTATGGTTACCTCTTGGATACAGGATGCTCTGGCGTCCTGCATGTATGACAGAGTGCTCTAGTTGCTATGGTTACCTCTTGGATACAAGATGGCCTGTTGTGCTGTTTGTATAACAGAGTGCTCTAGTTGCTATGGTTACCTCTTGGATACAAGATGGCCTGTTGTGCTGCTTGTATAACAGAGTGCTCTAGTTGCTATGGTTACCTCTTGGATACAGGATGCTCTGGCGTCCTGCTTGTATGACAGAGTGCTCTAGTTGCTATGGTTACCTCTTGGATACAGGATGCTCTGGCGTCCTGCTTGTATGACAGAGTGCTCTAGTTGCTATGGTTACCTCTTGGATACAAGATGGCCTGTTGTGCTGCTTGTATAACAGAGTGCTCTAGTTGCTATGGTTACCTCTTGGATACAGGATGCTCTGGCGTCCTGCTTGTATGACAGAGTGCTCTAGTTGCTATGGTTACCTCTTGGATACAGGATGCTCTGGCGTCCTGCTTGTATGACAGAGTGCTCTAGTTGCTATGGTTACCTCTTGGATACAAGATGCTCTGGCGTCCTGCTTGTATAACAGAGTGCTCTAGTTGCTATGGTTACCTCTTGGATACAAGATGGCCTGTTGTGCTGCTTGTATGACAGAGTGCTCTAGTTGCTATGGTTACCTCTTGGATACAAGATGGCCTGTTGTGCTGTTTGTATAACAGAGTGCTCTAGTTGCTATGGTTACCTCTTGGATACAGGATGCTCTGGCGTCCTGTTTGTATAACAGAGTGCTCTAGTTGCTATGGTTACCTCTTGGATACAAGATGGCCTGTTGTGCTGCTTGTATGACAGAGTGCTCTAGTTGCTATGGTTACCTCTTGGATACAAGATGGCCTGTTGTGCTGTTTGTATGACAGAGTGCTCTAGTTGCTATGGTTACCTCTTGGATACAAGATGGCCTGTTGTGCTGTTTGTATAACAGAGTGCTCTAGTTGCTATGGTTACCTCTTGGATACAGGATGGCCTGTTGTGCTGCTTGTATAACAGAGTGCTCTAGTTGCTATGGTTACCTCTTGGATACAGGATGCTCTGGCGTCCTGCTTGTATAACAGAGTGCTCTAGTTGCTATGGTTACCTCTTGGATACAAGATGGCCTGTTGTGCTGTTTGTATGACAGAGTGCTCTAGTTGCTATGGTTACCTCTTGGATACAAGATGGCCTGTTGTGCTGTTTGTATAACAGAGTGCTCTAGTTGCTATGGTTACCTCTTGGATACAGGATGCTCTGGCGTCCTGCTTGTATGACAGAGTGCTCTAGTTGCTATGGTTACCTCTTGGATACAGGATGCTCTGGCGTCCTGCTTGTATGACAGAGTGCTCTAGTTGCTATGGTTACCTCTTGGATACAAGATGCTCTGGCGTCCTGCTTGTATGACAGAGTGCTCTAGTTGCTATGGTTACCTCTTGGATACAGGATGCTCTGGCGTCCTGCATGTATGACAGAGTGCTCTAGTTGCTATGGTTACCTCTTGGATACAAGATGGCCTGTTGTGCTGTTTGTATAACAGAGTGCTCTAGTTGCTATGGTTACCTCTTGGATACAAGATGGCCTGTTGTGCTGCTTGTATAACAGAGTGCTCTAGTTGCTATGGTTACCTCTTGGATACAGGATGCTCTGGCGTCCTGCTTGTATGACAGAGTGCTCTAGTTGCTATGGTTACCTCTTGGATACAGGATGCTCTGGCGTCCTGCTTGTATGACAGAGTGCTCTAGTTGCTATGGTTACCTCTTGGATACAAGATGGCCTGTTGTGCTGCTTGTATAACAGAGTGCTCTAGTTGCTATGGTTACCTCTTGGATACAGGATGCTCTGGCGTCCTGCTTGTATGACAGAGTGCTCTAGTTGCTATGGTTACCTCTTGGATACAAGATGGCCTGTTGTGCTGTTTGTATAACAGAGTGCTCTAGTTGCTATGGTTACCTCTTGGATACAAGATGGCCTGTTGTGCTGCTTGTATAACAGAGTGCTCTAGTTGCTATGGTTACCTCTTGGATACAAGATGGCCTGTTGTGCTGTTTGTATAACAGAGTGCTCTAGTTGCTATGGTTACCTCTTGGATACAAGATGGCCTGTTGTGCTGCTTGTATAACAGAGTGCTCTAGTTGCTATGGTTACCTCTTGGATACAAGATGCTCTGGCGTCCTGCTTGTATGACAGAGTGCTCTAGTTGCTATGGTTACCTCTTGGATACAAGATGCTCTGGCGTCCTGCTTGTATGACAGAGTGCTCTAGTTGCTATGGTTACCTCTTGGATACAAGATGGCCTGTTGTCCTGCTTGTATAACAGAGTGCTCTAGTTGCTATGGTTACCTCTTGGATACAGGATGCTCTGGCGTCCTGCTTGTATGACAGAGTGCTCTAGTTGCTATGGTTACCTCTTGGATACAAGATGCTCTGGCGTCCTGCTTGTATGACAGAGTGCTCTAGTTGCTATGGTTACCTCTTGGATACAGGATGCTCTGGCGTCCTGCTTGTATGACAGAGTGCTCTAGTTGCTATGGTTACCTCTTGGATACAGGATGCTCTGGCGTCCTGTTTGTATAACAGAGTGCTCTAGTTGCTATGGTTACCTCTTGGATACAAGATGCTCTGGCGTCCTGCTTGTATGACAGAGTGCTCTAGTTGCTATGGTTACCTCTTGGATACAGGATGCTCTGGCGTCCTGCTTGTATGACAGAGTGCTCTAGTTGCTATGGTTACCTCTTGGATACAGGATGCTCTGGCGTCCTGCTTGTATGACAGAGTGCTCTAGTTGCTATGGTTACCTCTTGGATACAGGATGCTCTGGCGTCCTGTTTGTATAACAGAGTGCTCTAGTTGCTATGGTTACCTCTTGGATACAAGATGCTCTGGCGTTTTGCTTGTATAACAGAGTGCTCTAGTTGCTATGGTTACCTCTTGGATACAAGATGCTCTGGCGTTTTGCTTGTATAACAGAGTGCTCTAGTTGCTATGGTTACCTCTTGGATACAGGATGCTCTGGCGTCCTGCTTGTATAACAGAGTGCTCTAGTTGCTATGGTTACCTCTTGGATACAAGATGCTCTGGCGTCCTGCTTGTATGACAGAGTGCTCTAGTTGCTATGGTTACCTCTTGGATACAGGATGCTCTGGCGTCCTGCTTGTATAACAGAGTGCTCTAGTTGCTATGGTTACCTCTTGGATACAGGATGCTCTGGCGTCCTGCTTGTATGACAGAGTGCTCTAGTTGCTATGGTTACCTCTTGGATACAGGATGCTCTGGCGTTTTGCTTGTATAACAGACTGCTGTAACCACGAGAAAAGCGAACACAACCAATGTGAGACAAAGCGTGCTGCACTAGATCCTTATCACTACTGTATATGCTCTGTGAAGCTTTAGACTAATATATGGAAATTATATTTTTTATTCACAAGCGTTTAACATAATTTCGCGGTCCTGTGTGATATTTTCACGGTCGCTAGAGCGCACTGCTTAGCCATTTCGTGCACCCCACTTTTCTCCGCACGATGAATGCATAACGAGGTATCACGTTAACATTCCGACACACAACTCGAATACTAATACTTTAGTACCCGTTCCAGCCGGGCGTTGCGCTGTTCACACATCAGATTGTTCAGTGGGTAGAGATTTTGTGGTTTCTTTAGTTTTACTTTGAAGTTCCTGCCTCCTTTTCTTAACAATACTGAGTGGACTTACGGGACAGGTGGAAATCGAGGATATCTGCCCCTAAGTGATGGAAATGATAGACAGCGTATGGACATTCCCAATGCATGTACAATAGCTTCCTCGATGGTTCAGTGGCAGCGCAGCTCCGTCTATGATGTGACGCTCTGGGATTGTGCGTTGCTCCAGCTATTGGTTTGAGTCCGACCTAGGGCACTGATGTCTTAATGTGTAGGCTATGTATGTTACATCTTGATACCTTCGGAACATGAATCAAATCAAATATGTGCAATAAGAATGAATCATCAATTTAAAGTGAAGCTGGTTAACTGGCCTGAATGATCAAAGACCACAATCTATGTATAAGAAGATCGCGGACTCGATTCATGGCCAAAGGAATATAATTATTGAAGGGAGGGAAATCTCCACGGAAGTCCGAGTAGTAGGATGTCAGCTGGATAGATTACAAGGCAGATATCGTCTTTGTGGAATCGAATCCCGGCGCAGTTTAGAGGGTGATTACAATGAGACTTCCCTAAATGCCGCAGTAGTTAAAAAGAACGTAAGACCAATGTTTTAAAAAAGCTACGTCTCTCTAATATTCCGGCCCCCTTGTGTAGAGGTACCAAGCCTGTCCCTTATTTGGGAGGACCCCGGTTCGATTCCCCAGATTTAAGATCTGACCGAATGGGTTGGAACACGGCCTGGTAAGTAGCTGCTTGATACGAGAAAAAGCGTATCGTGATGGTAAAGCGACTGAGGGTGTCGTCGCACTGGTCACGTGCCCCTCGTAATCAACTTGATATGAGCCAGGCGGCGGGATAGTTATTTTTAGCCTACTTTTCTCATTTTGCAAAAATGAGGAAAAGGTAGACTTATGAGATCGATCTGGGAAAATGTGTGTCTGTCTGTCCTTCTGTCTGTGTGTGTCCCCCTATCAACTCCTAAACGGCTGCAGCTATCAAAACCAAATTTAGTATGAGTAAAGATCTATACCCGAATATCTCAAGGCCATATTTGAAAATGACGTCATTGCTACCAACTGCTGAAAAATCACAATTGAAATTTGAGCTCCATGTTGGATATCTTGGAAGGTATGCAAGTGAGCTATTCCAAAATAGGCACACATAGAGATAATAATATTTCAGTTTAATTTCCAGGAGGCCATATATGGCAGTGTTGACAACATGATTCTAAGCCAGCTGATAAGTCCAATTTTTAAATACATGTAACTTCTATACTATCAAATGGATTTCATCATAAATTGGCAAAATAATAGATAATTCTACAATTTTAAGAAAGTAGGCTCTTTAGTTCATCACGGAACTACTTGTTATATATTTGTATGGTAAAGATGATTACTGATCAGAATGGAGAATACCGCGTAGCTGAGGGGGGCCTGACAACAGGCTAGGTTATCCACATCCCGTCTAGACAAATCCGAGATGGCACCATATTTGAACTCTGGAGGCATCTACCTCAAACATCGACCCTTCAGCACAGGTTATCGAACATACACTCTTATTGAGACTAAACCTCCTTCCCAAGAGCTCCTGGGTTCGATTCCTGGCTTTGCCATGATATTTAATTCTGGTCGAGGGTTGGAACTAAGTACACCCCGCTTCCCAAGGCAAAACTGAGGTGACAAGAAATGTATTTCCATCTCAGTAGTTTACTACCTTTACTCCAGACAAATACTGGGATGGCTCCTAAGGTCACGGCTGCCCCCTTCCCAACCTTAGCCTCAGTTACTACTACAGCCACCACGTTGACACATGTTATCAGAAAGATTCCACATACATCACCACGATGAATCAACAGCGAGGAAGCGATGAATTTCTATGTGTGTGTGTGTGTGAAGGGGGGGGGGGGGGGCAGGTGAGGGGCTATACGGTCGGATGCCCTTCCTCACGTCAACCTCATCAGGGACGTTCATGGAACTGGGTGGTTGGAAGGAAGCGGTCGTGGTACCATCCCAGCAAGTCCCGGGCTAGAAAAACCCTCAGAATCCTACCGACAATTACTGCATAAAAGGGAACACACAAATCCTATCGAGATTGCGTTAAGAAAATGACCAATGAAAAAAATGAACTAGCTCAGTCGATAAAAATCGAGAATCAAGAAAAATAAATCTCAAAGCAATGGGACTAATATGGGATTAACACCTATCACTAGTCTCCCAACACAATCTCTCGCCAATTATTATCAATCACAAAGTCAAATTTGCATAAAAATATCACAAAATGTACTAATTCGAAGCTAGTAGCAAAATATAAATTGCTAATCAAAGAAAATCAAAATACTCTATCACACGGCATGAACTGGTCGTAGAAACAAACCCTTGAAACAAATAAATGGATGAAGTTCAATAGAATATCCCACAAATACACGTGGATATTAACTTTCTAAAAACTATACAACACTTACCCTAAATTTATACATAGCTTAACATGATATAAGTCAATCATGTTGTTCGAAGTCTTATTCCTTTCAATAATAACGAAGATATATTCCAACAGTATACAGGGTGTAACAACAATGTATGGCACAAATTGCAGTACACATTCCTCACACGTAGACGAAGAAATTATGTTTTATGAACATGGGTCCGGAAACGATTTGTTTCCATGTTATACCTCATTGTTTCCAACTCATACGTACAAGAACAGAACGTATCAGCATACAACATCCAACTCTTTCTCACAGGAGATGTTCAATATGCCCTCCGTGCGCATTGATACATGCATCAACCCACCGCCGTAGTGAATCTCGGATGTGCTGATGTATCCCTGGAGTAGGCTACTGCGTATGGTGTCTTAGGCTTCCATAATACGGGCACGAAGACTCTGGACATCTTGTACTGGGGTTCGATACACAAGAACATTCAAATGCCCTCACAAATAAGGTTCAGTGATTATAGGTCCGGAGAGCGCGGAGGCCAGGCAATTGGTCCACCTCTACCTATCCGTCACCAAATCTGTTATTTAGAAGCCGACGGACATTAACACTAAAATGAGGAGGTGCTCCATCGTGCATGAAGTAGACTACGTGTTTTGTCGCACAGCTAAAGGCAGATCTGCTAACTCGCATGGCAACGGGGCCATGTAAAACGAACCACTGGCGGTGCACCTACGGTAATGACAACGTAACCAGACGTAATCAACAGTGCATGTTCCCCACGATTCTAACGTTCTTTTCTTGTGTGATTCCCACGCTTAATGAGTTGGAGACAATGAGGTGTAACATGGACACGAAGCGTTTCTGGACCCATGCTCATATAACATACAGTAATTTCTTCGTCTATGTGTGAGGAATGTGTCCTGCAATTTTCGCCGTACATTTTTAGCCTACTTTCGATTTTTGCAAAAAATTGTGTGTCTGTCTGTGTAAAGCTTGTAGTTTAACGTGACCGTTAATCTCGCGATCATAAGCCACGGGACCTCCGTTTTACGTGGAATCCGAACCACAGGACATGGCATTTCACATCGAAAATCTCACATGCAGTGACCGGGAATCGAACCCGGTCCGCCTTGGTGAGAGGCATACAGTTTGACCGCTGCGCCACCACGCCCCACTGTCTGTCTGTGTGTGTGTGTTTGTGTGTGTGTACTCTGAATGTCTGTCCCCCCTATCAATTCGAACACGGTGAAACCGAATTGAACGAAATTTGGTACAGAGGTAGCACAAGCAAAGGGCACCTCAGTGTCATGATTTATATCGCCACCATCTTGACGGAAACATAATGGCGGCCACCCAAATGTTCAAAGCTTAAATCAAATTACGACCAACCTAATCATCTGATCTCTACCAAATTTTTCAATATTATACCTTTATGTATGAAAAAATCTTTTGTCCCAACTACAAGGTCATCAGCCCAAGAATTTGCGAATGGCGGCCATGTATGTGTGCAAATCGATTCCCCCTATCTATTCAAACATGGTGAAACCGAATTGAACAACATTTGGTTAGAGGTACCACTAGCAAAGGAAACCTCAGTGTCATGTTTTATATCGCCGCCATATTATTGACGAAAACGTAATGGGCGCCACCCAAATGTTAAAAGCTCAAATCAAATTACGACCAAACTAATCATATGATCTCTATCACATTTTGCAACATTATACCTTTATGTAAGAAGAATCATTTGACCAAACTACAAGGTCATCATCCCAATAATTTGCAGATAGCGGCCTTGTATGTGTGCAAATCGATTCCCCCTATCTATTCAAACACGGTGAAACCGAATTGAATGAAATTTGGTACAGAGGTAGCACTAGCAGAGGGCACCTCAGTGTCATGTTTTATATCGCCACCATCTTGACGGAAACGTAATGGCGGCCACCGAAATGTTAAAAGCTTAAATCAAATTGCGACCAACCTAATCATCTGATTTCTACTAGATACTACAATAACATACCTTTATGTGGGAAGCATCTTTTGACCAAACGAAAAGGTCATCAGCCCAATAGTTTGCAGATAGCGGCAATGTATGTGTGCAAATCCATTCCCCCTATCAATTCAAACACGGTGAAACCGAATTGAATGAAATTTTGTACAGAGGCAGCACTAGCCAAGGGCAACTCATATTCATGTTTAATATCCGTAAAACACGTTGTATTTCAACAAGGTCCTACAACCAACATTCAATTATACTCCTTGAAAAGGGCAAAGAGTTATAACAATACCCATGCATTTAGGAGAAAGTAGTCTATATGTTCTTTACTGAACATCTTGTTGTTACACCCTGAATACACTAATCTACCTATTCATATTTCCTCATCACAACTAAATTCATAATACTGATATCATCAGCAAAATGTACATCATATTCTTTCATTTCGTAAAAGCAGAAAATTGCAATCATATTCTGGCCTATTTGACTGAACAATTAAGCTAAGTTCAAACGTTAATTTCAAATTCGTGGCAAATATATAATAATGATACTAAAGAGTACTATCATGAGCTTCGCTTATCAATTCTTCCAAAAATCAACATGCTTAACATTATTCAATATTTAATCCTATCCCATCAAAATTTTCACTTCCATAAATCCTTCTTACAGCATAGAAATACTTCATCATATTCTCCACGTAATTATCCGTGTCATATATCACGACTAAAATTCTTTTTAAATAATCACATGATACACATATATTGTACTCTCTTATAGCTTCAATATATATTTCAAAAACTTCAATACCACTTCTGTATCCAACATTACTTCATAATACTTCAATACGCTTTAAAGAGACACGATGCAAATTCTTATGCTACTCGACAATTTTATACATCCCTGTTGGATTCAATTTATTAAATACATGTTCAATGCTCATTTCGTTGAATTCATATAGCTATACTGTTTCATAATACTCTTCATTATATTGAAATAATAATATATTTAGTTACTCTCAATCAAAACTTATTCGTAATAAACAATATCAAACAACTTTAAATTCTCAGTTTCAAAATTAATCCAACCTTCATTAGAATTCAATAAACTTTACACCATGAAAATCATGTCAATAAAATTGCTCATATGAAATCCATTATAATTTAATTGACTGCAAATAAAAATGTATGGCAATAATCCTAACTCAAATGAAATCCATAAGACTGCAATACCTTATACACCATAAAAATCACGTTAATAAAAGTTACTCACTGAAATTCATTAGAATTTAATTGACTGCAAAATATCATTCAAATAGAGCTTTAATAGGACATCTCGAAAATTGAGAATATTTAATATTACTGTTCATAGTTCATAAGATATTCATTACAAGTTTCTAAATGAAATGAAAATCCACAGCCTGCTTCCAGTCTCCGACCGGGTCAGGAATGGAATGAATGAAGCCCATCTAGCGGCGAGGATATGAACTGTGCCGGCTGCCAAAGCCTGTCGCACTCCTCTGGGACAATGATTAAATGAATGACAGATGAAATGAAATGATAGTGGAGAGTGTTGCTGGAATGAAATGTTGACAGGGAAAACCGGAGTACCCGGAGAAAAACCTGTCTGCCTACGTTTTGTCCAGCACAGATCTCACATGAAGTGACCGGGATTTGAACCAAGGACCCAGCGGTGAGAGGCCGGCGTGCTGCCGCCTAAGCCACGGAGGCTTCATTACAAGTTTCTAAATGCGTTTGACAAAATATTTCTTCCATTCAATACTTCCTAACATCGTTGATCATGGTATAATAATTGTCGAAAATATTCGTAAACTTCATCCAAAAATGTCCATCAAATCCTAATACTATACTTCTTCTTCCTATAATCATAAAACTTCTTCCTATCGCATATCTTCTCCCTAACGCAGGTCTTCTCAACAATAAAAATCTTCATTCAAAATTAGCAAATCGAAAATATCCAAAATCCTAAATAAATTTCATCCAAAATCGAAAATTGAAAAATATAGGATGCATTCGCAGAACGAATCAAAATCCAGATAGCATATATGGCGAAATATGAAAGAACATCATATCTACACCACACTCCAATTTAACCAGACAAAAATGGCGAAATGGTGAACTCCAATATACCTCAAACTACTACTACATAAAGAAAATCTTCTTCCCTACCTTGTGCTGAGTCTTGTAGAAATTGCATATTCAGGAATACGCAACTGTCTCGTCCCCAAACGAAACTGCGGTTCTGATCGCCCGTGTACTTCTCCTGGCATCGAACTGGGATAGTGGACTCCTGTCCCCACTCGTTCCTTCCTGGATTGTAGACTGCATCTCATAATTCCATGTTCTCGTTCGTCCAGAGTGTCGACTCCATCACTCTTGGTTGAAGAATCTTTTAATTTCGTAGTAGGATTTCCATCACTCTTGGTTGAAGAATCTTTTAATTTCGTAGTAGGATTTCATTTTAGAGTTGTTCAGTGGTTTGACCTCGCTTCCTCCATGATTTTGAAGTAAGTAATTCTCATACTTCTAAGCGTAGATGATTACTCTTGACATTCTCGGCCTCTCTGTATGATGTGTTCCTTCTTCAATTTAACCACACAGTCATGGATTTAATAAGCTGTGGTAATATTCCTCCTGACTTCACGTAAAATAACCTCGTGGAATATCGTAGAGAATTGTCTGTACAGAAATGCTTTTCCCAAAAGAACTGAATGTCTTTAAACTTCCAATATACAGTAGTTAATACTTCTTGTGAGATATCACAAAATAAGACTGGAGAACATCTCCATCGTAGATCACTAGTATAATGTTGTCTGTGACACACACTGTTCTCGAAACGTCGCGCACTGGAGACGAATCTAAGAAGCGATGTGAACTCTTCACCGATCAAAGACGTAAGATACTCCTGCTCTGCTCACTAGCTCTCTCTAGTTCCTACTCACCCCTACTCTGTCCTTGATATCTCGATGAAACTCGATGTTTAACAAATAATTCCTTTCCGTGCTACATACAGTATCATACCCAACAAAAACTCAATAGAATCAGCTTCCTCCTTATTCATGTTAATTTCTTGTGCACAGCAATATATAGGCTACTTTCAATACTATAGTCTTCAAAATTCTTAAAACATCGCATTCAGCGTTCTTCTCGATCAAAATCACGCCAGTCGACCATATGATGAGCTGGCCGCGAGCTGGACGGTGACAATAACTTTCAAAAGAACAACATTCTAGGTATCGTGGCGGGTTGCCTATACTCCTAGCGTCACAGCTGGTTCTTGCGTAACACTTTCCTCTCGTAATTTATACTCGTAAAATCAATGTCCGTGTAGCCAACTGTTCCGTTCCAATTGCTACAGCAAAATACTGGTACAGTACCTACCGTCAGGCCACGGCCGCCTCCTTCCCTCTTCCTTGGCTATCCATCCCGTCCCATCCCTCATGAGGCCCCCTGTTCGCTTTGCAGGCGAGGCGCTAGTCCCGCCTCCCCAGTTGTATCCCCCGAACCGATCTCAAGCTCCAGGACACTGCCCGTAGAGGCAGTTAAGGTGGGATCCCTCGCTGAGTCCGTGGGAAAAGCCTACCAGGAGGGTAAACTGATTATGACGAAACCGATCAATATTACTTGAAAAACGTATCCAAATTAGGTTTTATGTTATGTTCCTTGACAACAATCGAAAAAAAAACGTGTTAAGTTTGGAGAAGAAGTAATGAAATTCTTAGCTCTACTGGCGGAGTGTGTTAAATAAGTTGGGATATCATCTATGCCCGTTTAGGGATCATGTCTTGTGTTAATACATGAAATTGATACTATTACAGTGATCGCTGTGTTATTTCCGCAATTAATATAATTAATGTTGTTATTTGAATCTATTTTGTTTTGTGAAATAATGATTTCAAAACTTTAAAAAGTAGTTCCGTGAAGAACTAAAGCCTATTTTCATATATCCTACTTATGTTAATTACCTCTATCAACATACAAAATTTCATTTTGATTGTTGTAATAGATTCGTAGATATTAAGAACCGTCTAAACATTTCAGATGGTCGCCATGTTGGATTTTTATATATGTAGATCTTAGAGTTATATACCATTACATGAAGATTATTGTGTATGTGTAGTATTCAAACTTCAATCTCATGATTACGACACAAGAAATAGAAACGAGATTTTAATATTTTGCACAGCCTCTTGAGGTTATGTAAACAATTTAATGAAATTAGATGACAGTGCATCACAATGTGTATAAATATTTGCTGTGCCAAGTTTCATCGCGTTTGGATGGTTAAGTCGTGAGAAACATCTATTTAAAATGTTCAACTTCGCTTGGCCGCCATGTTGGTTTTGTAGTTAACAGTGTTTTGAAAGTCTCATAAATGAACTTCTTATAGTACCATTTATTACCGTACAAAATTTCAGGGTGATATCAGTATTAGTTTCGGAGATATAGAATACCGGTGAAATATTTCGCACAGCCGCCATGTTTGATTTGTGAGACGTAATAAAATTTGAAGGGAACGGTCGGTGTCGGCCAAAACAGTATTAAGTCCTTACCGAGGTTCATTGAAATCGATCCAGCCGTTTAGAAGTTATTAGGGGGGACACACACATATACAGACACACGGGCAAAAGGTGATCTCATAAGCCTATTTTTAGCCTACTTTCGATTTTTGCAAAAAATGAAAGTAGACTTGTGAGATCAACACAGGGCGAAAAAAAAGTGTGTCTGTCTGTGTGTGTGTATGTGTGTGTGTGAGTCTGTGTGTGTGTGTGTGTGTGTGTGTGTCTGTGTGTGTGTGTGTGTGTGAGTGTGTGTACTCTGAATGTCTGTCCCCCCCTATCAATTCGAACACGGTGAATGCGAATTGAACGAAATTTGGTACAAAGGTAGCACTAGCAAAGGACACCTCAGTGTCATGTTTTATATCGCCGCCATCTTGACGGAAACGTAATGGCGGCCACACAAATGTTCAAAGCTTAAATCAAATTACGACTAACGTAATCATCCGATCTCTACCAAATTTTGCAACGACATGCCTTTATGGGGGGAGCATCCTTTGACCAAACCAATAGGTCATCAGCGTAATAGTTTGCGGATGGCGGCCATCTTTGTGTGAAAATCGATTCCCCCTATTAATTCGAACACGGTGCAACCGAATGGAACGAAATTTGGTACAGAGGTAGTACTAACAAAAGGCACCTCAGTGTCATGTTTTATATCGCCGCCATCTTGACGGAAACGTAATGGCGGCCACACAAATGTTCAAAGCTTAAATCAAATTACGATTAACCTAATCATCCGATCTCTACCAAATTTTGCAACAACATACCTTTATGGGGGGAGCATCCTTTGACCAAACCAATAGGTCATCAGCGTAATAGTTTCCGGATGGCGGCCATCTTTGTGTGAAAATCGATTCCCCCTATTAATTCGAACACGGTGCAACCGAATGGAACGAAATTTGGTACGGAGGTAGTACTAACAAAAGGCACCTCAGTGTCATGTTTTATATCGCCGCCATCTTGACGGAAACGTAATGGCGGCCACACAAATGTTCAAAGCTTAAATCAAATTACGATTAACCTAATCATCCGATCTCTACCAAATTTTGCAACTACATACCTTTATGGAGGGAGCATCCTTTGACCAATCTAATAGGTCATTCACCTGATAGTTTGCGGATGGCGGCCATCTTTATGTCAAAATTGATTCCCCCTATTAATTCGAACACGGTGGAACCGAATGGAACGAAATTTGGTACAGAGGTAGCACTAGCAAAGGGCACCTCAGTATCATGTTTTATATCGCCGCCATCTTGACTGAAACGTAATGGCGGCCACACGAATGTTCAAAGCTTAAATCAAATTACGATTAACCTTATCATCCGATCTCTACCAAATTTTGCAACTACATACCTTTATGGAGGGAGCATCCTTTGACCAATCTAATAGGTCATTCACCTAATAGTTTGCGGATGGAGGCCATCTTTATGTCAAAATTGATTCCCCCTATTAATTCGAACACGGTGGAACCGAATGGAACGAAATTTGGTACAGAGGTAGTACTCGCAAAGGGCACCTCAGTGTCATGTTTTATATCGCCGCCATCTTGACTGAAACGTAATGGCGGCCACACAAATGTTCAAAACTTAAATCAAATTACGATTAACCTAATCATCCGATCTCTACCAAATTTTGCAACTACATACCTTTATGGAGGGAGCATCCTTTGACCAATCTAATAGGTCATTCGCCTAATAGTTTGCGGATGGCGGCCATCTTTGTGTCAGAATCGATTCCCCCTATTAATTCAAACACGGTGAAACCAAATGGAACGAAATTTGGTATAGAGGTAGCACTAGCAAAGGGCACCTCAGTGTCATGTTTTATATCACCGCTATCTTGATGGAAACGTAATCGCGGCCACCCAAATGTTAAAAGCTAAAATGTAATTACGACCAACCTAATAATCTAGTCTCTACCTAATTTTGCAACACCATATCTTTATGTGGGAAACATATTCTGACCAAACTGCAAGAACATCAGCCCAATAGTTTGCAGATGGTGGCCAAGTATGTGTGCAAATCGATTCCCCCTATCAATTCAAACACAGTGAAACCGAATTGAACGAAATTTGGTACAGAGGTAGCACTAGCAAAGGGCACCTCATATTCATGTTTAATATCCCTATAGCACGTTGTATTTCAACAAGCTCCTACAACCAACATTCAATCATACTCCTTGAAAAGGACAAAGAGTTATAACAATACCCATGCTTTTAGGAGAAAGTAGGCTATATGTTCTTTACTGAACATCTTGTTTTATAAAATAAAATAGGCTAAAAAGTGATCATGAATGATTTATGAGATTTAAAAGTTAATTATTAGGGCTCGGATTTTTAGGTAAATAAATACTTTAAGCACTTTTTCTATAAATACATAAATTCCTGCTTTTCACTTATTAGCACATAAAAAGACATAATATTTACATTTTTTTTATCGGTATGCTAGATCATTCAGTTTATTCCATTTTTGTTGTGTGTTGCTTCAACAGGGAAGAACCTTTGAGCTATCTAATATTCATGCAGAGCGTATGTCAGCTTGCAGCTGTGTTTTTCTTATCTTGTCGCCCCGTGCCACTCACTGTGGAAGCCGGGGATTTC
This sequence comes from Meconema thalassinum, assembly GCA_946902985.2. NCBI lineage: Eukaryota > Metazoa > Arthropoda > Insecta > Orthoptera > Tettigoniidae > Meconema > Meconema thalassinum. The sequence goes on along the minus strand of OX336391.1, from coordinate 89,351,205 downwards.
TTTGTCCATAGCCATATTGCACCACGTGTTAGGCCTCCCCTCCCACAGCTACCTGGAACCAGTGTCACTCACAGGCAGTACATTTCTAGCACTGTGAAATCTAAGACAGTTCTACGATGCCTAAAGTAAAACAACTAAAGTTATCGTCTGTTGCAGAATTTAAAGATAATTTTATTTCTGATGGAGGCGTTCTTTTCAGCCAACCATGTGGGAAAGCAACCATGGATGAACAGCAATTTCAAGTAACACCTCAAGGGCAAGAAATATATTGCCACAGTTTCGCGCCTTCAGAATAAGTGTTTCGGAATAATCGTCGGTCATTTGTGATGGACAAGCTGTAGATGTATCTCGTGTAATGCTTCAGCAGTCAGTGACACATAGAATAAATTGCATTCGAGAGTACTGAATATTGTTTATATACACATTAATACACTAAATAATAATGAAACACTTTTACTTTTTTCGTCACATATTTCAGGTATTTTTAATACATAAAAAATAAATATTTCCCCATTTTTAGCACCTAAATATCCGAGCCCTAGTAATTATCATATCTTCGCGAATAGGAGACTATGTTGGGGTTCGTCTTCCGAGTTGGCGTAGCTACCATGGTCGGTAGAGTCCTAATCAAGGAGGATATATGGGTAGAGCTGCAACTTAATGCAAAATTTTGACCCCAACTTATTGCTCGACGGAAATAGTTCCAACTGACAATATGAGATGGCGTAACGATGCACTCTCGAGCGCGATCCGTCCCCGACCTGGCCTACTCGCTCCTCTCCCCTCCCGGCCCGTGCCTACCCCTCCCTTTCCCCTACTCTATCCCCCCACCACTACTTTATATTCCTTTCTTTCTGTCTTTCATATTTTAGTAATTGGTCTAATAATAGGCGATTTCTTCCCCCTGTGATATCAGGTGGAGAAGAAAACATAGGCTCTATCAGAATAGTTGTGGATGTTTCCACAAAGCACATAGGCCTACCCCACAGATATGTACAAATAGAAAGAGTAGGCTACTATACTACAATATTAAAAATGAATTGTAAGACAAAATTACAGCTGCTCTTATCACACACCAGTATTATTTAATTGTCCGTGCTGTACTTCCTATCAATCGAATTAAGAAATATCACGTTTGAATTACGGGAAGCGTTGGAACAACCAGCCAACAGCTCTTACTTTGAATTATATCGATAGTATGTGATCTAGTTTTCGAGCGCAGTGTATCGACTAAAATCGATGCGTGATTCAATATAATTCAATTTCTTCGTATAATATTGTTCGAAACCGATTGTATTCCTTTCTAAGCACTGCAATATGTATTTACTATTGATATATATTCAAATATTAATTAGATATACAACATTAACAAGAATACTCACCAATTTTCCGATTTTGCTGCCATCTATAGAAGTACAACTCAACTACGCCGTCGTACGCGATGACAGCTAGCGTTTTTAACGTTGTCAGCAGGTACTACTACAAGGCAAGCTAGCGTTGGTACCAAAACACCCTATAAAGTTTCACCCGGTCGGTCCTAATTTAAAATCAAATGACGGTGGACTACTGTCTTGGTGCGGTCAGTGATCAAAGCGGGCCGGTGAATGGTGCCGTCAGACGCAGCCTGACCCTCCTATTAGTTGTAGTGTCAACCACACACTCCTCTACACAAATATGATCGATTCTCATTGTGTTTTTGTCCGCTCTCTTTCTGGCCTGATCGGCACACGCCCCTGTGTCAGCGCCGTGCGGTACAGTCCAGGTGGACATGTTGTGACGTCACATTTATATTATGGTAGCCCTGCTCGTTAAATCGTGCACCAGGGCCTCGGTGGCAGCTGCAGCAAGTCCGGAGATTGCAGGTTCGAATCCCGGCGTTGGGTGCGGCTATCCTGAGTGTCATATTCCCCAGGGGTTTCCACAGTCCCTCCAGGCAATTGCTGGGATAATCCCTTACTACAAGCCTACCTCATCCCTGTCCCTAATATAGTTACATGCAGCACTACAGTCAACACATAAATACAGGTTATCAGACAAGTTCAACACACACCCTACTACATGCACTCATTTATTTGTAATTGTGAGGGGTTTCTGCGGCGGCAAATTGGGTTTACATAACAATTATACAATCAACACTAAAAATGATACATTAAACTGGTATTTACACAAATCGTAAATCGTAAGGGCCGATAACCTAAATGTTAGGCCCCTTAAAACAACAATCATCATAATCATCACCATTTTCTTAAAAACACCCACTGCATATGTTTGGAAAAAGGCTCCAAGACTGCGATAACGTTCCAGTTATCAATGGCACGGTTTACGAAAGAATATTTACCGTAATTTGTGCGCTGTGGTCAGCCCTTTACTTCAAAGGGTGGATCACCTCTGCTCATGTAAGTAGGCTTTCCCACACGTTTGCTAAGCTCACCCCATGCTGGTTGTACATAGCGCAGAGTCTAGCCTCAAGTGGTTCCCACCGATGTTTCTTTAACCAACGGGTCACACTGCTCCTGCGGGACTACACGGGACTGATGACCAAGATATCGCAAATTCTTCAAAAGAATTAACAACAACAAATCTATTATGGTAAGCAAACATGCCATGTTACACATCAAGTTGAGCCTCTATGGACTGCGTGGTAACAACCAACTTCACTTTAGTGTCTAGGTCTTGTTCTTGTTCCGGCTTTGACTTCCTGCCAGTATCTTCTGACCCCAGCGACGAGTGCCTGTTTATGTTCTACGGACAAAGGTCCTCTCTGTCTTCTGGAAGTTGATACCGTTTTAAAACCTTGGTAATTGTTCACCAATCTTCTAAATGTGTTCCTGTCAGGAATATCTCGGTCTGGAATACCTCAAAATACTTTTATTATTCTGTAACAAGAGTTTTGAATAATGATTATTGTTGATGAATATAGGTCTCAAATATCCCCAGGGACGGTCCCTTTTAATAGGCCCACGCCCGATTTCCTTCCAAAATTCCTTCCCTGACCCGCTCTGAAAATAAAATAAATGGCCTTCAAGTCCCGGGACGCCTACCTCACTGTATTGCTTATCATAATCTCTTCCACAGGTATCATACCGAAGTCGCTGAAGGCCAACCTCGAAAAACTGGGGCTCCACCATAATCTGCATACCCAACATCCAGAAAGTAGTTATTTTAGAGACCTGCTCCATAGTGCGTTTCTTCCTCAACCTACCAACATCGAGAACTCCACTCCATCTTGCAACAAATGCCTATGAAATGGTGAATTGTATAGAATGACATAGTGAACATGTAAATAAATAATAATAGTCTAATAATACTACTACTAATAATAATAATACCTGGTGTACTGTATATATATTGAGTAATGCTGTCCAGGAGATCAACATATGAATTTTCCGTTTCGTTTCCATTGCCATGTAGCTGAGCATCTTTGTATTCTATCTATTCTATGTAGGAGACTCGTGCTTGAGATTTAATTTCGGCATTTTTTGTAGTCACTAAATGCGACACGAGAGGCTTTTTTCCGATCTGATATCAAAAGACTCGAACAATCATTGAAAGTTGCAATCCATCAAAAAATCCGATTTTCTAGCCTAGGAATCGAACCCACACTCTGGGGGTGTTGAGGCGAACGCTGTACATTTCAATGATAAGTCAGCTCCCAGCTGGGCAAGTCAGGAACTTGCTGATAAGGCCAGTCAGTCTAGTAGGCTTAATGCGCTAAAGGGGAGAAACAGTTTGTGTGTATGTCATGTCCTCGTTAGTAGGTAAGTCATATATGCTACACATCAGAGACAGTTTTGTATGACACTTTTTGCCATGATGCAGAGCGTATGTGGGATTGTGGGCGAGGTTATTACAAAAGAGACGGCATTCTGACAAATCCTGCACACTTTATTCATGTGTGAAAAGAAAATTATAAACAGGAAGACATTTGACCTGATAAACAGAGACTGATATGTGTCATAATCTTGCCATCCTGTGACGTTTCAATAAGGAACATGGCCACCACGGGCGTCCAGCAGACCTCTGGCATACCACAGATCAAGTTGTCCAGGTTCTCTTGTGGCAGGCGATCCCACTCTTCGACAGCGGCCTCCATGATATCTTGGCGGGTTATGCAAGGCCGTGGACGCTGAGCAAAATGACGCTTCAGCATATCCCAGACATGTTCGATACAGTTCATGTCTAGCGACATCGCAGGCCGTTCCGTTCGTGCAATGGCGGACTCCCGGATGAAGTTTTGTACCATCGAGCTCGATGTGGTTAGCAAATTAAGTAGGTATTTGTACATAAAAGCGTGTTAGTTTGTAGGTTATGGAAATACTTGTTTCCCGCCTAATGTAATTGGGCACAATTTAGTTAAGAACATAGTTCTCCTTGCCTCTTCAAGTGCAATATTAACTCACTCTAAAGCACAATAACGTAGCAGAGAATGCAACAATAGTAACAAGTAGTTCCGTGAAGAACTAAACAGCCTATTTTCATATATCCTACTTATGTTAATTGCTTCTATCAACATACAAAATATCAGTTTGACTGCTCTAATAGATTCGTAGATATTGAGAACCGTCTAAATATTGCGAATGGTCGCCATTTTGGATTGTTATATGTATAGGCCATAGAGTCATGTACCATTAAAGGAAAATTATTGCGTAGGTTCATTATTCAAACTTTCACATCGATCGCATGATTACGACACAATAAATAAAAACTTAATTTTAAAATTCGCCATCTTGAGGTTATGTAAACAATTGAACTAAATTAGATACCAGTGCATTACAATTATATAAACATTTCCTGTACCAAGTTTCATTGCGTTTGGATCATTAAATCGCGAGAAAGGTATATTTAAAATTTTCAAATTCGCTTGGCCGCCATATTCGTTTTGTAGTTAACCAGTTTTTGAAAGTCTTATAGATGAACTTCCAGTAGTGCCCTTTATCTCCGTACAAAATTTCAGGGTCATACCGCTAGTAGTTTCACTGATATAGAATGCCGGTGAAATATTTCGCACAGCCTCGATCGTGAGGTTATGTAAACAATGAACGAAGTTAGATGTCGGTGCATTACGACGTGTATAAACATATACTGTGGTACCAAGTTTTATTGCGTTTGGTTGGTTAAATCGCGAGAAACGTCTATTTAAAAGTAGCAACTTCGCTTGGCTGCCATATTGGTTTTGTAGTTACCAGATTTTCAAAAGTCACATAGGTGAACTTCTAGTAGTTCCCTTTATCACCGTAAAATATTCCAGGGTGAAATCGGTAATAGTTTCGGAGATATTGAATGCTGGTGAAATATTTCGCACAGTCGCCATGTTGGATTGGTGAGACGTAACAAAATTTGAAGGGCACGGTCGGTGTCGGCCGGGATAGTGCTATGGACTTACCGAGTTTCATTGAAATCGCTCCAGCCGTTTAGAAGTTATTAGTGGGGGGGGGCGCACACCATCACACAGACAGACACACGGACAAAAGGTGATCTCATAAGCCTATTTTTTAGCCTACTTTTCACATTTTACACAAATGAGGAAAAAGTAGACTTATGAGATCGATCCGGGAAAATGTGTGTCTGTCTGTCTATCTGTCTGGCTGTGTCCCCACCCTATCAACTCCTAAACGGCTGCAGCAATCAAAACCAAATTTAGTATGAGTAAAGATGTGCACCGGAATATCTCACGTCCATATTTGAAAATGATGTCAGTACTACCAACTGCTGAAAAAACGCAGTAGAAATTTGAGCTCCTTGTTGGATATCTTGCAAGGTATGCATGGGAGCTATTCCAAAATTGGCACACATGTAGATAAGACTATTTCAGTTTAATTTCCAGGAGGCCAACCATGACAGAGTTGCCAAAATAATTTTAAGCCTTCTGATAGGTCCAATGTTTAAATGCATATAACTTCTACACTATCAATTGGATTTCAACCAAATTTTGAATGTAATATCTGTACATAAACAGATATGACTGAGCGTATTCTTAAGAGCCACCAGGGCTGCCGACTGTTAATAATTGCTATCTCTATTTTTTAAAAAATCCAAATACCAATATATCAGAAAGTATGCAAGCCAACAGCTTTAAACTATGCACACGTATATTCTGACATTTTAGATTAATTTGGAGTAACTTATATATGTCAGTTCTACCAACATGATTATAAGCCTGCTGATAGTTCCAATTTTTAAATATATGTAACTTCTATACTATCAGTTGGATTTCAACCAAATTTCCTATGTGCTATGTGTACCATAACAGATATGACTATAAGTATTGTTAAGAGCAATCAGGGCTGCCAACTGTTAATTAATGCTGTCTATATTTTTTTTACCCTAATATCAATATATCAGAAAGTATGCAAGCCAACAACTCTATACTTTGCACACGTATAGCACCTGACATTCAAGATTAATTTGGATTAATTAATACAAGGCAGTGCTGCCAACATGATTCTATGCCTGCTGATATGTCCAATTTTAAAATACATGTAACTTCTACACTAACAAATGGATTTCATCCAAAATTGGCACAACAAGATATCATAATATTTCAGATTATTTCTGACCAGCACACGCATGACATTGTAGGCAACATGCTTTTACGCGTGCTGATAGATCCAGTGTCTAACTGCATGTAACGTCCATTGGACTTCACAACCAAATTTTGTATTCTGTACCTTAAGAGATGGAACTAAGAATATATTCAGTCACCAGGGCTGCCAACTGTAGTGCTCTATTAGGCTACATTATACCATGTATATTTTGAACTAATTAGATATATCGATATTACCAACTTAATTTCGTCATTATTCTAGATAGGTTCATATTCTGTAGAATAATCATTGGCATGAAAAGTAGGCTGTATAGTTCTTCACGGAACTTCTTGTTCATAAACGAAAATGGGCTGAAAATGTACGTACAGTATATGCACAATTCCTCGAGTACCTAGTCTCACAATTACCGTTTATTGAAATGGGGTGATTAACACGTGTTATAACAGTGTTCACATAGATACTGTCGTATCTTTTATTATTAAAATGTCGGGCCTACCTTCTTCATAGGAAATTATATTTAACTAGCAACCTGTCCCAGCTTCGCCCGGGAACAGTTATGAATGCATTACGTGATAAGCACTTTATTTTCGATGTCAATGAACTACGACCAATATCCATTTTACGTCTCTCCATGATGGGTTAAGATCACGGACTGGACTATTAATTATATTATCATGGAGATTCATGTGTAGCGAATTCTTGTTAGACATAATTTAAGAATGGCGAGGTGCATGAAACACAAATCCCCTTTCCGTCCAATCTTAACTTGACTGTGTATTTTGCGGAACGAAAAGAAAAATGAAAAAAAAGCCGAGTTGCAGTTCCAGGGAAACTCCAAACATAACCACTCTTCTCTGAAGTCAAGTCGTAACTCAACACGGCTCGACAGTTTTCTGTTGGCTGTATCTAGGGTAATAGGTTCGACCGCTAGCTAGGCAATAACTGGAGTGATAGGCTCACCCCTAGCTATTTCGTAAACTGTCGCCTTAGTAATTGAATGGGGATTGTTGGAAGAAATTAAAACATTGTGGGGTTTGAAGCCATTTTTTCAGTGTTGCCTTACCAATACTGCAGCTAAATAATTGTACATATTGTAAATATTTTCACCTGTAGTTTCAAACATAGATTTTATAGCCTAAGTGTAATGGGTCTGATGATGATCGCTTGACGATCGAAACTGGTCATCCTAGAGTTTTTATTAATCTCGTGTAATTTATTCCAGGATTAGGGAATAACCCAGCTCTTTTGGGTACATTCGTGTTGACCGACTGAAAAGCACTAAACTCTTGTTAGAAATTAAAACGTAATAACACTTATGGTGGGCGATGTATTTAAAATAGGGACATGCTCTCGCGGACTTTTTTGTAGAACTTTTCATGCTGACCAATTCTTACACTCATAGTATATTGATATTTTTAACGGTTTGCCCAGCGTAAGCTTAAATGGCGCACGGACGCCAGGTAATTTTCGACTTTTTCACTGAAATCGTTACTGCTTGGCTTCTTTTGATCATATATAAAATATTTCCTACAGAAACCTTCCTCGAGATATCCTTTACAGAATGGTGAAAACCGCATCAAGATCCATCCAGTGGTTCTCGAGATTATCCGTGACATCCAACAATCGGGGAGTTTGTTTTATAGTAAGTAGATATTATTTAATAATTGGGATTTAAAGTAGCAATGTTGAGTCAGGGCTGTGGGGTTGGTATTTGAAGCAGTATGGATGGTATTTGAAGCTATAAGTTTGGTATCAGAAGTTGTAAGAACATGCAGTAGTAACTACGACACATGGCTGTAAGGTTGGTACTAGAAGCAGTAAGGTATCACAACACACAGTAGTGCGAGAAGGACAGAGCACACATTTAACTGTTTGTTTGAACCCGGAGATTGGGAGGTTTGTGCTCGTGACAACTCGTGGCTGTGAAGACCGCAGATATCATGTTGGAACTGTCACATGACTGTGTCAGCTGTGCTGCACTTCTTTCAGAGCACGACGCGACGCCCGCGCTGGCAATGACATCTCTGCGTGCGTGCAACTATCAATGGCTTTCTTTCGCGGTTACAGCTTCAATTCATTTAACTCGTGCGCTACATCCCATTCTTGAAGCATGTTGCAGTGTCTCTTGGGTAAAGCGGCTTCGTGGAGTAGTTGGTAGCATGCTGAGCTCCTAAGCCCGAGGTCACGGGTTCAAACCCAGCCGCAGTTGTTAGAATTTTTAAGAGCATTACAAATCCCTCAGTATGCCTTCCTTCGGAGGGGAAGTAAAGCCGCCGGTCCCATGTCATAGATTTATGGCACAAAAAAGAACCTTCCACTAACTGCACTTGTGTGAAGCCAATATTTGTAGGTTAGAATTGATAACGCTCAATTAGTTCCAACGTTCACCGCCAAGTGCTGACTGTGATGTCATCTAGTAGCCAAGTCCGCAAGCTAGGTGTCGTTGACGGTAGCATTTGGTAGCAAAAGTAGGAACTACTTGAAATTGATCGTCTGCAGTCCTTACTTGAATTAAAGTAGATAACACACACTATTACAGCCATCACAATTAACACCGGTTATCAGACAGATTCTACACACACCCAAAGTACACGGAACTACATGACTGCGTTGTCGCAGCCCCTAAACTAAGGAACCAACCAACCATCTCTTGGGTAAGAGAGCTATCGCAGTGTGCAGTCCAGTTTGGTTCGCCCGCAACATACACAGCTAAACCTAGAAGATTTGCTGGTGGTAATTACCTGGTCGTGAAAGCCGACATTCCAGTTTATTTATTTTTTACTTAAGGAAACCAGGTGGTGTAGATTAGCCAACAATACAACTGCTGTCTGGAGCGTGACGCTCTATGGAAGTGAAACTTGGATTGTTGACGCAGAAGAATACGAGGAGAATAGAAGCGCTTGAAATGTGGTGTTACAGGACAGTGATGAAGATAAAATGGGTAGATAAATGAAGAGGTATTAAGACGAGTGGGAGAGGAGAGATGTCTCTGGGGACTGCTAATAAAGAGATAGGTTGGTAGTGTAACGGCTACCTTTGTCGTTGGATATCGCTCTACAAGTTGGGCGATCATTTATAACGTTTCTACAGATATTACACTCAAGACTCCTTAAAACCACCTCATCGTTCTTATTTAGCATTGGCCTGTCTAGACAGACGACATACACTTTATTAATTTAGATTTACTGGGCGCCAGTTATCGTAAAGATAACACATTAAAATTTTATTTAGCCACGGCCGCTCCCTTCCTTGAGCCAAGATCTATCATCGGAGCGTAGGGCAATAAACTTGCTCTATGAGATACTCTTTGCATTCCAACTATCCTATATATTCAACTCCCAATGAACAAGACATTTTAACTAATATTGGTTTATTTACAACAAAATTATTAACATTTGATCTGAGGTTTCGAGCTGTGTACAATATGTGCATTAATATTCCCTAATTGCGGGGCAATATTGACTGTCTTCTCGCTAGCGCTGATCTTCTGTGTTGATAATAACTCGGTCCACATACCTGGTGCCTTGTGGTTCAAAGTCCATCTCGTTGGTCTGCTTGCAGTCTAATTTGAGATCTTACGCCAACACACGTTTATTGACCTTTGAAAACATATGTTTTCTTCTTCTCGTTGTTGTTGTTGTTGTTGCTGCTGCTGCTGCTTGTTTCTGAGTTTGATCACCATGGTAAGCAAATTTGAACAAACCAGGCTAATTGAATTCACTAAGTCCCATCTTACTGAGGGACTGACAGAGTCTACGACTCACAAAGTCAGTGAGTGAGTGCGTGATCGAATATGTGAATGACAGAATAGAATCTATAGAATAGCCAGTGCTGAAGTCGCGCTGGGCTTTTATACACTCTGAATGGTCCCGATGTTTCGCGGCATAAATTTGCCCGCGACCCATCAGACCAATTATAGCAAAGCATTTCTCAGTCCTCAAGCGACGCTAAAACTTCTCCGAGCGGGAATACAGGTCCGCGTACTTCAAATATTCCACTCAGAACCCGTTATTCCTCTCGTTGCGCATCTATATATTCCGCCGAAATCTTTCTCCAAGCCCTTGTCTCCAGTCAGCGTGGCTTCGTTCCAGAAATACATTTTCTTGCAATATGTTGCTTCACCGTCCGTAACTTCTTCCAACCATGCCCGTCCTGTCTTTACAATTTAACTAATAAAACAGCCCTAGACCTCTATAAAAACCCTGTTTCTTAATCTAAGCACTTGACAATATTATATATGACTATGGTAATGACGTGAATATGGTATGGCCCCTCCCTTGATATTAATGGGTGAATAAAACGATATAACTTTGATATTTCAATAATAATAATAATAATAATAATAATAATAATAATAATAATAATAATTACACAATGACTTTAATAATAATAATAATAATAATAATAATTTGTACCGTAATCAAGATTACGTTACAAAACGTCCCCATGGTTTCATAAAGAATGTAATGAATGATGAAATCACAAATCTTCCCTTTAAAACTTAACAGGAAATACACTGAATATACATATATGACCCTTCAAATTACAAACATAATGATTATACCCTTTTCATTTTCCTTGATTGATCTGCACTCTTCTTGCAATGTTACATAAACATTCTGATTGTCCTGTGCAGTCATACAGGATTTACATGCTACATTTGTTCTTGTAGTCCCTTACAATAACAGAACGCAATATATTGCTTCTTATTTCACGCAACACAAGTGATTTATCTCACTTCCACCAATTCCTTAGAGCCACGACACGACTCTAATTATAAACACACGGCAGTCTGCCCTTCTTGCAGCACTTGCTCTTTTCTATGATATTTCCTCAGATTGTAAATGTTATATGTACCAATGACACAATTTTCCTGATCTTTCAATAAGTAGGCATTCTTTCCTATCCTCTTCAAAACGACATAAGGTCCAGTAAACAATAAAAACAGCTTTGACATTTTCCCTTCCAATGCACAAGATGGCAACGGCTTACGTAACAATCGTTGCTACAGACTTCCATGTACTTCCTACCTCTCAACAAAACACTGGCTAGCCTGAATAACGTCACATGAGTCAACAATACATACCTGAAATAACTACCTAGTGTCCTACCTAATTTCCTCACTAACGTTGAGCAACTACTACTAAAATCTACTGTTGAGAACCACTTCCGCCCCTGAAAACGTTGAACTAAATCCTCCACTGCTTCAGTTCTCAGCTGGTAGCTTTCGACTCTAGTATTTAACATTCTGCCGTCTATGCACAGTCTCACTGAATTGTCTTTCTTGGCTACTACAACTAATGGATTTAAACAATGGCTAGCTGAAGGCTCAATTATGTCGTTTTCCAACATTAATTCTATCTGTTCTTCGACGGCTTTCATATATTTAGTTGCGACAGGATACCTAGGCCCTACGAAACTACTTGTGTCTTTAACGACAAAACTATGCTCATATAAGTGTGTTGCTCCGGGTTTTGAGCTGAAAATTTCCTTATATTTTATTAATACCTCATGTAACTGATGACCTTGCTCATCATCCAGCTTACACTGTGACAATGCATCATGGATCCTACTCTCAAGTTCAGACTCCATTGCAACCTGACACACCTTAAAAACTTTGCTCTCACTAGCATCTCCGCGGTCTACCTCATTTACTTCAGGAAACTCATCACTCACAACCACGTTGCTTTCTTCCTCAAACATACACACTTTCATCTGTTTGTCAGTCTTAGACACCTTATACGTAACCTGAACTTCTTTATCCTGCCAAAATAAACATATCCTGCCAAAATGAAAATCTAATTTAACTTGATATAATGATAACCATTCCGCACCGAGAATCACCGGATATACTAAATTTGGAACTGCCAAACAGGGCTGAAATTTAACTAACTCACTAATGGTAATTGGAACTGCGACTTGCTTAGATATTTTCTGAGACCTACTACCTACAGCTGTGACAATGAAAGTGGACTTAACTGGAATTATATCAACATGAATACCTTCTCTCATTACATCTTCCAAAAATCTTAAATTTATACAAGAGTTTTCGCTTCCACTGTCCAATAAAACATCAACTTCTTTACCCCACACATTAAGTTTAATTACTGGTGACATAATCTCATTCTCAACATTATCTAAATTTCCACCATTTAGGTCATAAAGCAGTTCTTCTCTAACATCTATATTAAAATCTCCTAAATACTCAATATTCCTAGGACATTGAACTGCAATCACTTCGGGCTGTCTGTTGACCTCACTGCAACCCGTTATTCGTTTAAATTAGGCCTACCTGCCCCTGGTGTAGATTGTTGTTGTTGTTGACCTGTACGTCTGTCTGGCCTAGTACCTTCCCCTCCTCTGTTCAAATTCTCGTTCCTCGTATTTGCTGTGCGTCCCCCATTGTCAAGTCGTCTTTCGTAATTCGCATTCCTGCCTTGTTCTCTTCCCCTCTCTCTCTCACCCTGCCCGAAATTATCTCCTTTACTTATTGGCTTGCGTTCGGTCCTACTATTTTCAAGAGAGTCAAAGTTTTCCAATAGCTTCTCGAACCCGTCAATAGTAGTAATATTCTGCATGAAGAATGCTTCTTTAATTATATCAGGAAAATGCCTTAATAATGTTTTAATTACCTGTGATTCAGTCTCTAAACCTTCTAAATTCTGGCATATAAGTACATGCGCTAAGAAATACTCTGTGTACGAAACACCATCTCTCCTTTGGTACTTTCCAAAAATAATGTTACATCTTTCTCTTTCTTGCACATTTTCATTCCAGTACTTGGCTATGAACTTCTCTTTAAATTTTCTAAAACTAGTCATCTGGTATTTATACACACTGAACCATGACCTTGAATCCCTAACAAAAGATTTATCTAGCATCTCAAGTACTTGTTCCCATTGAACGATCCCCTCTTCTAAATCTTTAGCGAACTTCTTTTCTACTGTTTTTAAGAATTCCATTGGGTTATATGCCTTGCCTGTGAATACTGGCAAATCTGCCTCTTTAGTTAGAAATCTACTTAAATTTCCTATTTGTACATTACCGCTATTTGTTGCTATTTGCTTCTGACATCTCTGCAATTTCTCCTCCATTTTATCTGTTTTACTCGCTACTTCTTCACTGATACTGTTAAATTTACTGTTAACCTCTTCCCTAATTTCTTGATTATCGCTCTCTAGTTTATTTTCTAAATTACCTATTTTAGCAATATTATTATCACACTTGACCTTCATACTGTTGACTTCGCCTTCTAAGTCAACCCTAACTTTACTACATTTAATTTTCACTTCCTCGTCAATTTTGTCAACTCGCTCCGACACTTGTTGCATTCTGGCATCAACCTTAAGTGACCATGATTCCTCCACCTCACTAATCCTGTTTTCTAACTTATTGTGAAATTCTCGGCCTACTTCTTTAATTTGTCTATTGAAGTTCTCTGTGGCTTCATCAAACCTCTTACCTTGTTCATCTAGCTTCTTACTCTGCTCAGAGAACTTAAGATCTATTGCTTTTTCTAACTGATCACTACGCACGTCAAATTTCTTACTCTGTTCCTCTAACTTCTTACTCTGTTCAGTTATGAGCATCGTCAGGTTTCGAAGCCAGGAAGGATTCTCCCCCTCATTACTCTGGATGGTTGTAGCCCCGTCTTGTTTATTTTCCTCAGTTTCCTGATTTTCGCTTACTTTTGACATCTCATCATTGGTACCCTGCACATCTAATTTTGACATTTTAACTGATCTTATAATACTACGGTTTCTCAAATGTATATTCCCCAAATTATCCCTGTTACTCATTACCCAAAAAACAACTCATCAAAAGAACACTCCTAATTTATAACCGTAGTTCCCTAACTTGATATATGCCTCTTTATTGAAAAACTCGGAATGAATGCAAAGAGTACTCGTTTATATCGTACATGAAAACAACTTTAAACTTTAACATACTTGAAATAAACTGGATTTATACATAATATCCATTCACTTCAGTACGATATTTCGTAGCCCCACATTGGTTGTGCCATTTGTAACGGCTACCTTTGTCGTTGGATATCGCTCTACAAGTTGGGCGATCATTTATAACGTTTCTACAGATATTACACTCAAGACTCCTTAAAACCACCTCATCGTTCTTATTTAGCATTGGCCTGTCTAGACAGACGACATACACTTTATTAATTTAGATTTACTGGGCGCCAGTTATCGTAAAGATAACACATTACAATTTTATTTAGCCACGGCCGCTCCCTTCCTTGAGCCAAGATCTATCATCGGAGCGTAGGGCAATAAACTTGCTCTATGAGATACTCTTTGCATTCCAACTATCCTATATATTCAACTCCCAATGAACAAGACATTTTAACTAATATTGGTTTATTTACAACAAAATTATTAACAATTGATCTGAGGTTTCGAGCTGTGTACAATATGTGCATTAATATTCCCTAATTGCGGGGCAATATTGACTGTCTTCTCGCTAGCGCTGATCTTCTGTGTTGATAATAACTCGGTCCACATACCTGGTGCCTTGTGGTTCAAAGTCCATCTCGTTGGTCTGCTTGCAGTCTAATTTGAGATCTTACGCCAACACACGTTTATTGACCTTTGAAAACATATGTTTTCTTCTTCTCGTTGTTGTTGTTGTTGTTGCTGCTGCTGCTGCTTGTTTCTGAGTTTGATCACCATGGTAAGCAAATTTGAACAAACCAGGCTAATTGAATTCACTAAGTCCCATCTTACTGAGGGACTGACAGAGTCTACGACTCACAAAGTCAGTGAGTGAGTGCGTGATCGAATATGTGAATGACAGAATAGAATCTATAGAATAGCCAGTGCTGAAGTCGCGCTGGGCTTTTATACACTCTGAATGGTCCCGATGTTTCGCGGCATAAATTTGCCCGCGACCCATCAGACCAATTATAGCAAAGCATTTCTCAGTCCTCAAGCGACGCTAAAACTTCTCCGAGCGGGAATACAGGCCCGCGTACTTCAAATATTCCACTCAGAACCCGTTATTCCTCTCGTTGCGCATCTATATATTCCGCCGAAATCTTTCTCCAAGCCCTTGTCTCCAGTCAGCGTGGCTTCGTTCCAGAAATACATTTTCTTGCAATATGTTGCTTCACCGTCCGTAACTTCTTCCAACCATGCCCGTCCTGTCTTTACAATTTAACTAATAAAACAGCCCTAGACCTCTATAAAAACCCTGTTTCTTAATCTAAGCACTTGACAATATTATATATGACTATGGTAATGACGTGAATATGGTATGGCCCCTCCCTTGATATTAATGGGTGAATAAAACGATATAACTTTGATATTTCAATAATAATAATAATAATAATAATAATAATAATTACACAATGACTTTAATAATAATAATAATAATAATTTGTACCGTAATCAAGATTACGTTACAGTAGCTCACATACTAAGTCACCCAGGAATAGCAAACTTAGGGTCGAGAATAAGAACTGTAGGGGTAGACCGAGGTTCGAATATGTTAAGTAGATTTCTCGGATGTAAGGTGTGGTAGGTATGTGGAGATGAAACGATTAGCTCAGAACAGAGAGCCATGGAGTGCTGCATCAAACCAGTCAAAAGACTGAAGACTCAAACACACATAGACAATGCAAGTTCCATTCTTAGGTAACCAAGACAACATATGGCTGCGTGTTGTTAAAGTTTTATAGAGATGTACAGTATGTCATATTTCAATAATTATGGATTAGAAGGCAGTGTCCAAGGCTTGAAGCGGGTTGTGTTCAGCAGGAGACTTAGAAGGCAGTGTCCAAGGCTTGAAGCTGTTTGTGTTCATCAGGAGACTTAGAAGGCAGTGTCCAAGGCTTGAAGCTGGTTGTGCTCAGCAGGAGACTTAGAAGGCAGTGTCAAAGGGTTGAAGCTGGTTGTGTTCAACAGGAGACTTAGAAGGCAGTGTCCAAGGCTTGAAGCTGGTTGTGTACAGCAGGAAATTTAGAAGGCAGTGTCCAAGGCTTGAAGCTGGTTGTGTTTAGCAGGAGATTTAGAAGGCAGTGTCCAAGGCTTGAAGCTGGTTGTGTTCAGCAGGAGACTTAGAAGGCAGTGTCCAAGGCTTGAAGCTGGTTGTGTACAGTAGAAGATTTAGAAGGCAGTGCCCATGGCTCGAAGCAGGCTATGTAGGTACAGTAAGAGATTTAGAAGGCAGTGTCCAAGGCTCGAAGCAGGTTGTGTACAGTATCATATTTAGAAGGCAGTGTCCAAGGCTCGAAGCTGTTTGTGTACAGTATGATATTTTGAAGGCAGTGTCCAAGGCTCGAAGCTGTTTGTGTTCAGTAGGAGATTTAGAAGGCAGTGCCCAAGGCTCGAAGCAGGTTGTGTACAGTAGGATATTTAGAAAGCAGTGCCGAAGGCTCGAAGCTGTTTGTGTTCAGCAGGAGATTTAGAAGGCAGTGTCCAAGGCTTGAAGCAGGTTGTGTACAGTAGGAGATTTAGAAGGCAGTGTCCAAGGCTTGAAGCTGGTTGTGTTCTGTAGGAGATTTAGGAGGCAGTGTCCAAGGCTTGAAGCCGGTTGTGTTCAGTAGGAGATTTAGAAGGCAGTGTCCAAGGCTCGAAGCTGTTTGTGTTCAGGAGGAGATTTAAAAAGCAGTGCCCAAGGCTCGAAGCTGTTTGTGTTCAGGAGGAGATTTAGAAAGCAGTGCCCAAGGCTCGAAGCTGGTTGTATTCAGCAGGACATTTAGAAGGCAGTGTCCAAGGCTCGAAGTTGCCGTATAAAATGAAACTCAGCGCGCCCAGTGACACAGTGGAGGCTGGCAGGGGAAATAGGGCGGATGGGGCTCATTGTGGCCGACTACAGATAAGGCACGTACAAGGGCCTGCACACCTCAGATACCAGATCACAACTGTAAAAGTTACAGTAATTGTGTGTGCACAGCGGGGACTCTTCTTACAGATATTACACAGGTCACGTTTGTTTATTTACTTAGCCAAAGTGGATCAACTGTGCGCTGTCAAGATGACAGGCGACCGTTCTGGTCGCGATAAGCTCACATAATTCGTCTTTGCAACCCCGGGAATAATTAGACCCCACCCCTCTCAACATATTTTAGCCCCCTTGCAAAGTCTGGGAATTAGCCTTATGAATAGAGGGCGTATGTCTATGAGTAGGAAGGAAGTGCCAAATATAAATATCATTTAAAATAGTGAAATGTTTAGACTACTACCCTTGTTATACTGTGGGGTATCGCCCAGGTGTCTTACCGTTGTTGTTGTTGTCCTTGATTCATTGAGGGGCTTTGTGACATCGTGGTCATGTAGCCCCGTGTACTTTGTGTGTGTGTGTGTGTGTGTGTGTGTGTGGAATTTGTCTGATTGTTATAGTGATAGTTGTATTAGTGTGTATTTGTAAGTCAGTTGAAGATTTGGAAGGAGTCAGCCGTAGCCTTAAATTAGGAGTCATCCCGGCATTCGCATGGAGGAGATGTGGGAAACCACGGAAATTAATATTATAGCTTTCAGTCGGTCAGCAGAAAATAATTCAAATTACTGGAATATGTGATTATATAAATTGTTACTGACTATTGAAAAAGAAGAAGAAGATAACTAAGGGATGGCATGTTTCGCTCGACAAGCGAGCATCATCAGATCCAAAAAAAGCAAGACAAATAGCTCTAGAAAACACTACCAAACCTACAGCGACACCCACAGACAGTCTCTATCCTCCAAAAACAAAATTACAGAAAACCTGTCAGAAACTTAGTAAGTGTCGTCATTATTACTGATAAATATTAAGGGATTAAGCACCGAAAAAGAATTATTTATTTTATTATTAAAATAATAATAATAATAATAATAATAATAATAATAATATCTTATGGCCTGGGTGCCGGGTGCAAGCTTTGTTATTTGACACCCAAAGGGTAGCTTGCATGTCGAATTTTCTTTGTTCCTTGAAGCACTATGAAAGTCAAGGAGTTTAGATATCTAAGCTCCTTGAACACTATAGTGCTTTCTAGTAGAGAAATGAGGAACTTTGTGTTGGCGGAAACTCCCGAGATTAATTTTGCCATTATGAACACGGACTACTGAATTCAGATGGTTTCTTTGACATGCCAACATCGTATGACATGGTGTCGCAATTTTTGCCGCCTTTCAAAAATCACTTACCGCGGCCAGGAGCGAACCTGCGAGCTTGGGGTTGGTAGACCGACACATTGACCACTCACCCACCGTATAATAATGATAATAAATAGTTATTTTTCGGTGCGTAACACCTAAGTTTCTGACAGGTTTTCTTGTATTTTGTTTTTGGAGGATCGAGACTCTCTGTGGGTGTCGCTGTAGGTTTGGTAATGTTTTGTAGAGCTATTTGTCCCCCAAAACCACCATCAGTTTAAAAGTTAAGTTATATATAATTTGTATACATAACTTTCTTGTGGACACGATAACCACCGTCGTTTGCATCAATCACTTTCAACTTTATACATAATATGTAACCATTCAAGATCTCAGTCGAGTCGGTTAATGGGCAAAATCGAATCAAGGGGGTGGAAATGGAGTTTTCTTTTTTCGAAAGAGTGAAATATTGCTATAACTTTCTTAGTATGTGAAAATGGAATCTATTCAAAGTTCTTCGGATAAGAACCAAAACCGAAAAGTAAGCTACGGAATATAGTGCCATATAATAGCCTATCATATGAATCTTCTCTTCAATCGCTTGAATAGGATACGAGAAATACAAAAAGATAAGATTTTAAAATTTCAAACTGATGCCATGCGTAGATGGTAAAGCTGTCAGTGCCGGGGTTTAAACCTCAAACTTCTGAACGGTGCTGCCACCCTACCGGTGCGGCGGCGAGTGTCTTCTTGTAATCTGGCCGGAGCAGATTGAACACCCCCTCCCTTGTGTGGGGACGTGGCCTCGTCACGTATTCAGTGCTACTGACGTCTTATCATAACCAGTCGGCGGTGTAGGATGTGTTAAGGGGGGCGTCTACCTCATGAGAGGAGGAGAATTTTAAAGAATGAAGATGAATGCATCTTAACATGTAGCTGAGAGGAAACAGCCGCGTCCTGCTAGAAGGTATCGTCCCGGGATTTGAAAATGGGAAACAACGGAGAACCATTACAAGGACGTCCGACGGTGGGGCTTGAGTCCACTCGTTTACTAATTCCAGTGATGGCGTACGTAATTAACGAGTTTAATTCAAACAAACAAACAAACAAACAAACAGACAGACGAATAAATATATAAATAAAAAAGAAAGAAATATATAAAAAATATATAAGAAAGGGGAAATGGAATAGAAAGAAAGAAAGAAAGAAAGATCTTGAGGAAGATCTTAGAACCCTAAAAGAAACGATGGCTCGTACATGACGGTAGAGGAGTAACGTAGAGTTATACAAACAGGCAGATAAAATCGCAGATATACAGAAGAGACACAATGGACACCTCAGGAGAATGAGCGAGAGTCGATTAACGAAGAAAATCTTGAACTACATCACCAAGATAAAAGCGATTACAAAATGGGTGAATGAAATAAGGAAGGCCATCGAGGAAGTTGGGGTCAGTCTAAAAGAGATCTGGATCAGAGAGGTGTTTCGAGCTACGATTGATAAATTTAAGGGGTTCGAGGAAAAGCAAAGTAGAAAAGCCAAGAACATCTGGTCGGATGAGAGGAAGAGGGATCACAGCGAAAAGATGAAGTTATGGGAATAGAAAAAAGGACTAACCAGCAAGTCAATTGTTACCCGTGGTCCGAAGTAGACCAACATCAAACAAAGAATGATAAATAAATAGTTAGTTAGTTATTCAGGTTTTAAGGGGCGGAACAGCGAGTTCATCTGCCCCTAAAATAGATAAATACATAAATAAATAAGTAAATAAATAAATAAACTAACTTCCCTGCTATTTCGCTAGAATTTCAACGTTGTCACTAAGAATATTTGTTGTTAAATAAAATCCTGCTGTTAATTAATACTTACTAACCCATCAGCTAGTTAATTAATTCATTCATATTCTTTATTGGAATACTGTATTGCCATGCGTTGAAAATAACATCCCCCCACCAAAAAAAAGTTAATTAGGCCTAATTACAAAGGACGAAAAAAAGTAAAACAAGAAGTTCTATGACGAACTAAAGAGCCTATTTTTCTTAAAATTTAAGATTCATCTATACGTGTGCCAATTTTGAAATAGCTCCCATGCATACCTTACAAGATATCCAACATGGAGCTCAAATTTCAATTGCTATTTTTCAGCAGTTGGTAGCACTGGCATCATTTTCAAATACGGCATTGAGATATTCAGGTATAGATCTTTACTCATACCAAATTTTGCTTCGATAGCTGCAGCCGTTTAGGAGTTGATAGGGGGGGGGGGGACACACACACACACAGCCAGACAGACAGACAGATAGACAGGACAGACACACATTTGCCCGGATCGATCTCATAAGCCTACCTTTTCCTCAATTGTGCAAAATGTCAAAAGTCGTCTAAAAATCTACGAAGTAATTTACAAGTCCTAACGCTACCGCCACCAGCGATTTCAATATGATCTACAAAAATTCTTTAGAAAACCCTCGAAACAAGTAGTTCCGTAAAGAACTATACAGCCTATTTTCATATATCCTACTCATGTTAATTGCCTCTATCAACATACAAAATTTCAGTTTGAAGGTTGTGATAGATTCTTAGTGAGAACCGTCTAAATATTTCAGATGGTCGCCAGGTTGGATTTTTATTTTTCCAACGGGGTCGGGGATGAGATGCGATGGAAGTCTTTGTGGCGATGGTTTTTTACGGCCGGATGCCCTTCCTGACGCCAACCTCACGAGAGGAGTTAATGAGAGATGAAATGAATGATTGAGAATGAAACTGGGCAAGGATGTGGAAGGAAGCGGCCGTGGCCTGTCAGAAGGTACCGTCCCAGCATTTTCCTGGTGTTGAAAATGGGAAACCACGGAAAACCATTTCAAGGACGGCCGACGGTGGGGCTCGAACCCACGCGTCTACCGATCAGCTGAGAGCTTGGCCCCATGACCTAAAGCTGCGCTTTAGCCAGCGTAGCCACTACTGTCGATAATAATAATACCGGTAATAATAATGAAAATGAAAATACACAGCCTGTTTCCAGTCGACCGACCGGGTCAGGGAAGGGAATGAATGAAGCCCCCATCTAGCGGCGAGGATATGAACTGTGCCGGCTGCCGAAGCCTGTCACACTCCCCTGGGGCAACGATGAAATGAAATCATAGTGGAGAGTGTTGCTGGAATGAAATTGGGACAGGGAAAACCGGAGTACCCGGAGAAAAACCTGTCTGCCTCCGCTTTGTCCAGCACAAATCTCACATGGATTGACCGGGATTTGAACCACGGACCCAGCGGTGAGAGGCCGGCGTGCTGCCGCCTGAGCCACGGAGGCTCTGGTAATAATAATAATAATAATAATAATAATAATAATAATAATAATAATTCTATCGTATGGCTTCGGGTCGGGTGCAAGCTTTGTTAATTGACGCCCAGACGGCAGCTTGCATGTCGAATGTTATTGCTATGAAAGTTAAGGAGGTTAGATATCTAAGCTCCTTGACACTATAGCGCTTTCTAGTAGAGAAAGGAGGAACTTTTTGCGTTGGCGGAAAATCCTGGGATTAATTTTGCCATTATGAACACGGCCTACTGAATTCAAATGGGTTCTTTAACATGCCAACAACGTGTGAGATGCGTGTGGTGATTTTTGCCACCTTTCACCACTCACCCACAGTGGCAAGCTTGGGGTTGGTAGTCCGACACGATAACCACTCCCCCTCAGTGGCAAGCACTTCTTTTAATCATAACTAGCAAACAAACAAAGAAAGATTATGTTTAATGCAATTAAAATGCATGGAACACGGTATAATAAATATCAGCATATATTTAGAAGTGTGTTGCTTTTCCACATGAGCAAAGCAAAGTGTATGCAACATAATGACCATTTTCCATACTTTTGGGGCATAAAAAATTCAGGAAATAACACTTTCAACATAAGGACAATCAAAAATTAAAAATTTATAACATAGTGTTATTGATTTAAATGACGTTGTTTCGGGAGGGGAAGGCGATGGTTGTTGTCCCAGGAGGACGTGAGAGTAGGACCGGCCTCGTTCCACACAATTATCGAGCACGCGATCCTCGATCGTTCTTATTTAATTTGATCAAGAAAATAACAGCCAGGTTTGCTCGTTATTTGTGTCTCAGCCAATCTGGTGTTCTTGAGAAATCATTTCCTTTTTTAATATTGACATTGGAGCACGCAGTGGAGTTCCCAGTGGTGGTGGGGGAGGCCCGCTCATTCTACTACGAGGTTAATATTGGTTGTCGTTGTTGGTCAGTAGCCCCATGCACTTCGGTGTGTGTTCAATTGTATATTAGGGCCGGGAATGGTGTAGGAGCTCCGGGACTTAAAAATTGGTACTATTCTCGTATTAGCCTGGAGGGAAGAGTGTGGGAAAGACCACACTTAGAATAGTCGCTGTGAGCACTGCAATTTGAATCCTTAGGAAATTATCTTAGTTTTACGTTTTGTCTAAGATGGGGACCCCTACTTTGTCTGCTAAGATGGGGACCCCTACTTTGTCTGCTAAGATGGGGACCCCTACTTTGTCTGCTAAGATGGGGACCCCCACTTTGTCTGCTAAGATTAGGACCCCTACTTTGCCTACTAAGATGGGGACCCCCACTTTGTCTGCTAAGATGGGGACCCCCACTTTGTCTGCTAAGATGGGACCTCTACTCTGTCTGCTAAGATGGGGACCCCTACTTTGTCCGCTAAGATGGGGACCCCCACTTTGTCTGCTAAGATGGGGACCCCTACTTTGTCTGCTAAGATGGGGACCCCCACTTTGTCTGCTAAGATGGAGACCCCTACTTTGTCTGCTAAGATGGGGACCCCCACTTTGTCTGCTAAGATGGGGACCCCTACTTTGTCTCCTAGGACATATTCTTAACATTAACAATCTACAAGAGAGGGTGTATTACGCAGACGCACGGGTGTGGGGTGTTACACCGTTACCAACTGATCACTTTTCGTGATACTTTCAATGTTTAGCTTGGCCCATTTGTTGGTCAAATTTGTTTCTTGTTACCGAGATCCTCGAATGGTAATTATTTCTTTGGAAATGTATTAATTGCTTAATCTATATGCATAACCTTGTTATTAACCACCTAATTCATATATATTATAGTTACTCACCTAAGTGTTTAAAGCTTCCGCAACACATCACTACAACCACTACACTGAGCTTGTCTGCTGCGCGCCTGCTGTCGCCTCGAGCTCGTGACATCATTTCCTTGGCCAACAATAGCAGCGGTGTTTCTGGTCAGCTGCCTTCCTCGGCGGGGTTTCGCCGCTATAAAACCTCGAGTCATCTTCTGGGTGATCTTCCACTCTTCATCCATTCTTCGGCCACGACTCTACGGGCCACTCTGGGCCGCTATTCTTCGGGCTTACTCTACGGCCAACATTCTACCGTCAACATGTGACAATCTGCTTTTTGGTCACCACTCTGAGACCAATAATCTTCAATATATTCTCGCCAAGACTTTTCAAGTACCGCAGTGAGAGTCATCATCTACGACCAATAATAATAATCTTCATGGTGCACTATCTCGCAGTGAGGAAAGGCACAAGGAAGGAATGTCAACAGTAGTTGCTACGCGCCGTGGTCAGCCAGGACCAACCAAGTTTGTAAACTTCTCCAATCTCTCCAGTGCACAACAACAGCAGTGATACCTCTCGAATGTGTGGAGTGGGTTGCCTACTGGGGCTGACAACTGGTTATACGTGACTGTGTTTGCACACATTTCTTCGCTTGAGGGATGATTCAGTCCGGACATACCCTCCACTCAAGCGTCGCCAAAGATAAGATAAGTTTTTAGCACTCATTTATAGAACATTTTTAATGCCTCTTCTATTTTAAGAAGACAAAGTTGATCTTTGCCATGAACTTTTTAATAAGAATCTCAAGTATTTTCTTCGGTGGTATTAATTGATGTTGTGTTTATTTAAACAGTATATTAATAAATTGCATATTTGTTACCTATTATGTTTAATCGTGAAATCCTTCAGCCCCCCCACATTAACGCATAATTCAGTCTTATCGCTTCACCCTAACGATATTGAATCCAAGCTAATGCTTGTTGCTGTTATCCCTCTATGAGTTGGAGTTTTTCTGGGGCAAACTCCACCACCAACATTAATATGACTCATAAAATGACATTTCGAAAGGTTTGAAGATTTTCAGGCCTTTGTAGCCCCTTAACTCATTTGTAACAATATTTACCAAATGTTTGCTTTGAAACCCTGTTCTATGTGAGTCTGCTCAGGGATGCCTTCCTTCGGAGGGGAAGTAAAGCTGGTGAGCCCATGTCATAGGTTTATGGCAAGCAAAAGAACCTTCCACTAACTAGAATTGTGTGAAGCTAAATTTGTAGGTTAGATTTGACTAAAGCTCTATAAGTTCCAACATTCGCCGTCAGGTACCCGTTACGGTGGCATCTAGTAGCCAAGTTCACACATAGGCGTCATTGACGGTAGCATTTGCTAGCAAAAGCAGGAAATACTTGAAATTGATCGTCTGCAGTGTTTACTACGGCAAGAAAGTTCATTTATGCTGACGATATTGCGCTTGTAACGCAGAGCAGAAATTTTGAAGATGCAGAAAACACCCTTACTGAAGACCTTAAGAGAATGTCAGCTTTCCTTCAGTCCTGGAGATTGATTCCGAGCCTGAATAAAACAGAAGTATCTTGCTTCCACCTTGCACATCGGTTTTCCAATTACAAACCAAATATTTTGCTTGACGGACAACAACTTAGATACAATCCCTTTCCTACTTATCTTGGAGTGACTTTGGATAGAACCCTGACCTACACAGAGCATCTCACCAAGCTCTCCCATAAAATTGCTGCAAGAAACAACATCCTACATAAACTTAGTGGTACTTCCTGGGGAGCCTCTGCCGACTGCTTACGCCTAACTGGCATTAGCCTTGTCTATTCAACAGCAGAATACTGTGCACCCGTGTGGTTGGAAAGTGCACATGTGCATAAAGTAGACTCAAGATTAAATGACACAATGCGATGCATCACTGGTACTATTAAGTCAACGCCTTGCCATTGGCTGCCTGTGCTGAGCCACATTCCTCCACCACATCTAAGAAGGAAACAAGCATTGTTGAGAGAGGCTAAGAAGATCAGGGCTTCACCTACTTTACCACTACACCATGAATTTTGCCATCCCTCACAACAGCGACTACGGTCTAGGAGGCCAACATGTGTTACTGCAGAAAGACTGTATGTGGATGGGTTTAATTTAAACCAAAGTTGGAGAAACGAGTGGTCAACAAAAACAGCGGGGACAAGTGCCCATTCTCTTGATCCTACAAAGGAACTGCAAGGTTCTGACCTCCCAAGGAAACTGTGGTGCCGTCTTAACAGATTCAGAACCGGCCATGGCTGCTGTAAATTCTTTCAACACAGATGGGGCTGGATCAATTCAGCAATGTGCGACTGTGATCAAGAGGAGCAGACAATGGATCATCTGCTCCGACGCTGCCCTCTGTTTTCGTTCCCTGGGAACCCTGCTGAACTCTTTCATGTCACTCCGAATGTCATAACTTGGTTGCAGAATGTGGATAATGTTGTATAATGTAAATTTTGTATATAATTCACCATACGATTAAATAAATAAATAAAACCTGAATTACAGATAACACACACTAATACAGCCATCACAATTAACTCCGGTTATCAGACAGATTCTACACACACCCAAAGTACACGGGGCTACATGACCGCGTTGTTGCGGCCCCTAAACTGAGGAATCAACCAACCAGCGAAAGCCAGATCTTCCTTCGCGCTGACAGTCGCCAAAAGCGACACTAACATATCCATAAATCACATAACTAAATCAATAATAGGCTCTACTTATTTTTCTTACCAAAATGCATGAAAAAAACACTACATTTGGCAACACTGCCAGCAATATTGCGACTCACTCAGAGCATTACATAAAACAACAGGTTTTAAATCGAAATGTAATGGGTGGTTTTCTAATCCTGAAAAAAAGTTTACATGGGATTAATAAATTCACTTGGATGACCAGTTTCGATCGTCAAGCGATCATCATCAGATCCATTACACTTAGGCTATAACTTCTATGTCTAGAAGTATTTACAATATGCACACTTATTTAGTAACACAACTAGTCAATATTTGTTAATTAGATAGATTTTTTGTTAATAATAATAATAATAATAATAATAATAATAATAATAATAATAATAATAATAATACACTTGTACAGAATGGACAAAACTAGACTAACCAAACAGTTATTCGACTACCTGTGGAACAAGAAGACAACAACGACATGGATTAAGGAAGTTCGAAAAGATCTCGAAAATTCCAACATCCAGGAAGTTCAGATGTCAAACAGGGAAACATTTCGGTACATAATTCAAAATTTGGAAGGGTTTCACGTCACAAGAACCACAAAGAAGGGAAGAGCCTGGACGGATGAGCAGAAGAAACAGCATAGCGCCCATATGAAGGAGTACTGGAGGAAGAGGAAACTTCAGGCAAAGAAAAAATGAAATTGTAGCGTGATCCGAAGTGGTCAATTCGCAAATAAATAAATAAAAAAATAAAAATAATAATAATAATAATAATAATATCGTATGGCCTCGGATGCCGGGTGCAAGCTTTGTTAATTGACACCCAGGTGGTAGCTTGCATGTCGAATTTCGCTGTTCTTGAAGCACTATGAAAGTCAAGGAGGTTAGATATCTAAGCTGATTGGTTGGTTCCTCAGTTTAGGGCTGCGACAACTCTGTCATGTAGCCCCGTGTACTTTGGGTGTGTAGAATCTGTCTGATAACCGGTGTTAATTGTGATGCCTGTATTAGGGTGTGTTATCTGTTTTTTAATTCAAGGAAGGACTGCAACTTTGAATTTATCAAATAGTTCCAACTTTTACCACCAAACGCCACCGTCAACGACTACCAGGCCTAGTTCAGAACTTAGCTACTAGACGCTACCGCAGTCGGCTCCTGGCAACGAACGTAGGAACCTAAGAGCGTTGTTTACATTCTTAACCTTTACAGTTTAGCTTCACACAGGTGTAATTAGTGGAAGGTTCTTTAACATTCCATAAATCTAGGACATGGGACCGCCGGCTTAACTTCCCCTCTGAAAGAAGGCATACTGAAGGGTTTTTAACTCTCTTAAAAAATCCGACGGCTTCGGCCGGGTTTGAACCCGCGATCTTGGGCATAGAAGCTCAGCATGCTACCAACTACGCCACCGAAGCCGCTAAACATCCAAGCTCCTTGAACACTATAGCGCTTTCTAGTAGAGAAATGAAGAACTTTTTGTTGGCGAAAACTCCCGAGATTAATTTTGCCATTATGAACACGGCCTACTGAATTCAAATGGGTTCTTTGACATGCCAACATCGTATGACATGCGTGTCGTAATTTTTGCCGCCTTTCAAAAATCACTTACCACGGCCAGGGGCGAACCTGCAAGCTTGGGGTTGGTAGACCGACACGTTAACCACTCACCCACCGTGGCAAGGAATTTTTTGTTGATATACTGAAAGTGGTGGTTGCCCTTCAAATTGTTGTTAAATGGTCACGTTAGAGTGGATTGTGTACTTAGCTGCTCGAGTGGTGTGTGGCCCGGATACGAGCAGCTACTCTCGTCACTGCCTGCTCTGAACTGGGAGCTCTATCACCCATACTTTTAAACAAACAATCATTAGTCTAGGTGCAATGGATCTGATGATGATCTCTTGACGATCGAAACTGGTCTTCCAAGTGTATTTATTAATCTCATGTATTTTGTTTCACCATCGACAGTGGTGGCTACGCTCGCTAGGTAATGGGGCCAAGCTCTCTGCTGACTCGGTGGACGCGTGGGTTCGAGCCCCACCGTCGGCCGTCCTTGAAATGGTTTTCCGTGGTTTCCCATTTTCAACTCCAGGCAAATGCTGGGACGGTACCTTCTGACTGGCCACGGCCGCTTCCTTCCACATCCTTGCCCAGTTTCATTCATTCCATCTTTCATTGGCGGCTTCGGTGGCGTAGTCGGTAGCATGATGAGCTTCTATGCCCAAGATCGCGGGTTCAAATCCGGACGAAGTCGTCGGATTTTTTAAGAGCGTTAAAAATCCCTCAGTATGCCTTCCTTCGGAGAGGAAGTAAAGCCGGCGGTCCCATGTCATAGATTTGTGGCTGGTTAAAGAACCTTCCACTAATTACACCTGTGTGATTCTAAATTGTATAGGTTAGGAATGTAAACAACGCTCTTAGGTTTCTATGTTCGTTGCCAAGAGGCGACTGCGGTGGCGCTAGTAGCTAAGTTCTGAACTAGGCCTAGTAGTCGTTGACGGTGGCGTTTGGCGGCAAAAGTAGGAACTATTTGAAAAATTCAAAGTTGCAGTAGGCTACTTAAATTAAAAAAACAGATAACACACACTAATACAGTCATCACAATTAACACCGGTTGTCAGACGGATTCTACACACACCCAAAGTACACGGGGCTACATGACCGCGTTGTCGCAGCCTCTAAACTGAGGAACCAACCAACCAACCGTCTCTCATTAACTCCTCACGTGAGGTTGGCGTCAGGAAGGGCATCCGGTCTTAAAAAACCATCTGCCACCAAGACTTCCATCGCATCTCATCCCCGACTCTGTTGGAAAACGGGAATAATGTGGGGGTAGACATACATGTAGTCTTTTTCACGATTAGGGAACACGCATTAAATTTGGATACAATCATGTTGACCGACTGAAAAGCACTCAATTTCGATTACTAAGGCACCACTGGAAAAAGGCTGCAAACACCATAATGCCCGAGCCGGGAATTGAACCTGCTGAATAACGAGGATATCCCCGTGTTTGAGCAAACGTTTATCTATTCGTCCAAGTCTATTGCGGAGCGTTCGTCTTTTTTCTTTCTTCCCCTTATTATTGTAATTGGGTAAAGGGGAGAGGGGAAGGGTGGGAGGAGGGGGAGGGCCGTGGAATTCTCAGAGAGTTTAGCGTCATCTGGTCGGTTCCCTAGTTCTTGATCGATATTTCTACCGCTAGAGGCGCTGTGAGCCGACCCCATAATGCTTTGCTCTCATCTCCCTCATTCTCGGAAACAGTTGACACACGCATATCGCATCGCATAAGGCGCGTTTATTTTATTCCAACTAACTCGCACCATTGTTAATATCTGAAGCAAATAGATCGCTATTTAATTGAAATCGAACGGTATTGCTAATAGTCAATCAATATGAAATGGCATAACAAGATGTTCAGCAAAGAACATATAGCCTACTTTCTCCTAAATGTATGGGTATATTTATGACTCTTTGTCCTCATCCCTAACACAATCACCTCTACCACAATGTATTGTTTGTTTTCTTTTATATTGATAATTAGCCAGTAAGTGTCAAAATCAATATTGTATACTTTATGATGATCGAATAACAAAACTACTAACTTATTGTAATGCATTCACGTCCGTTAATCTCTATATTAAGCCAGCCTGCTAAGTTAAGAATCTTCCGTTTTGGGTATCTTCCCCTTTAAAAATCCACGCCGATCACAGTAGGTTGGTGCTGCGACCTATCAGTGAATTAATCTTTATGTTGTACGCCTATGCACTGCCATCGTAATGTACTACGATGGCAGTGGCCTAAGAGTGTTGAATGAGTAGACAGTTTAAAGTAGCCAAGAGGGAGGCGATCCAGCTGGCAGTGTTTAAAGGTAATCGGAGTGCGATCGTGGCTAATAGTTGAACTACCAGTATTACAAAATTGCCATACTTCAGGAGGCCAGATATTTACACAGCGGTAAGTTTGGAACAATATTACCCACATAACCCACAAGAGGACAGCACCGTACAGAGGCATTAAGAAGGCTGTGGTTAATGACAACGTGTATCTAGTTCTTCTATTCTCCTTTTCCTAATGTCTTCTGTTTATTGGCGATGCTGGGGCTGTGATTTTACTAATAAACGAGTGTATACATTAGCCTCTCCTTTGAGCTAAATGACATCTTATTCAGTATCTGTGGAAAGAGCTCGTGCACATCATTTGTAAAAGAATTCAAGAAAAAAAAGTTAATTGCAGCAGTACTCGATTCCCAGTCGACTGCGTGATAGACTAACACGCTAGCCCAGAGCTAATCCTATCCTTAACAACATGGTGTTCTTAACTGACATTAGATACAACCTGTTGGCAAATAATGACTTTAAATAAACGATTTCTTCACAGCAGTACATCTTCATTAAAGATAATTTCATACAAAGTTTATATTATTGTATCAGTAGGGTATATCACATACAACATACTAAAACTATTGAACTATAAGACAGGCACATGAGGACAGCTGCCATCTTGTCGTGTGACACAGACAGCTCAGCTCTTTTAAGCCACTCATACAGTATAATATTATAATATTAAATTATAATAAATAACGGATCACGACCTTCAGGATAGCTTAAACCACCCTAGGCTCGATAATCGGAATTGGTGGGTCTTAAGCCATTGATTAAAATGGTTGAATAATTCACACGGCCGCTATCCTGAAATGGTACGGCCGATGACCTTGAATGTTGGAAGAAAGACGCGTCCTATATAAAGGTATGTTGTCACCAAATTTGGTAGAGATCGGATGATTAGTTTAGCTGTAATTTGATTTTACGTTTTGAACGTTTGAATGGCCGCCATTCTGTTTTGGTAAAGATGGCGGCGATATAAAGTATGACACTGAGGTGCCCTTTGCTAATGCTACCTCTGTACCAAATTTCGTTCAATTCGGTTTCACCGTGTTCGAATTGTTAGGGGGGGGGGGGCAGACATTCAGAGTACACACACACACACACACACACACACAGACAGACACACTTTTTTCGCCCTGTAGTGATCTCATAAGTCTACTTTCATTTTTTGCAAAAATCGAAAGTAGGCTAAAAATGAGCATGATAGCCGGATTCATTATTGGCGATGTAATTATAATATAATTTATATAACCATAAGTCATTATATGTTGTACATTAAAACCAATACATTTCTTGCCAAATCATAACATTACCTCGTAACACTTATTTCCAACCTTTTTATTCCATTATTTCTTTACCTCGCAAATACAAACCAAAGTACCAGTTATAACCTCACTATTTCAACTTATCTAGTTTCACATCCACATCTCTTCATTCCACGCTGCTTTATCAAGATTTTTATGTTTTTCTTAATACATGTTGTAACAGTTCTGGTTTTTAGCCTATTTTCTATTTTTGCAAAAAATGAAAGTAGACTTATCTATACAGGGCCAAAAATTGTGTGTCTGTCTCCGTGTGTGTGTGTATGTGTGTGTGAGTGTGTGTACTCTGAATGTCTGTCCCCCTATCAATTCAAACACGGTGAAACCGAATTGAACGAAATTTCGTACAGATGTAGAACTAGCAAAGGGCACCTCAGTGTCATGTTTTATATCGCCGCCATCTTTACCAAAACTGAATAGCGGCCACTCAAACATTCAAAACGTAAAAACAAATAACGACTAAACAAATCATCCGATCTCTACCACATTTGGTAACAACATACCTTCATATAGAACGCGTCTTGTGACCAAACTACAAGGTCATCCCCCGTACCATTTCAGGATGGCGGCCGTGCGAATTATGCAAACTTTATAATCCATATCATGGGACCCACCAGTTCCGATTATCGAGCCAAGAATCGTTTTAACTGTTCTAAAGGAAGAGGCACGTTCGAAATTAAAAGTTTATTTTGTAATACTATAGTGCAGAAGTGATTTTAAAAAGCTGAGCGGTCTCAGTTACAAGGCAAGATGGCAGCGGATATCTTGTGCCTGACTTATATTTCACTAATTTGAGTATTGTATGCAATATAGCGTACTGATACAAAATAAATAAACTTTGTATGAAATGCTTTATATATAAATAATATACTTCACTGATGAAATCGTTTAGTCTAAATCATTATTTGCTAACACGTGCTATGCAACTCATTTGATGTCGGACAATGTTCGTTGGCGCGTTTGGCTCTGTGGTAACGCGTTGGCCTATGGTTCAAACCCCATCAGAGTTAGGTTTTTTGCTTGAATTTTTTAATATTTATTGTTTTGTAATGACTCAGTAGTTTTAAAATTGAGCGTTGTATTGTGCATATTATGATGGAAAATATATAATTAAAACAACATTCACCAGCAGATTTGCACGAGACATCTAGCAGCCAAAAAGGTAATTATCATGGCCAACTGGCGGCGAACTGCACGCCGGCCTACAGATTAACTTACAGATGTTATTGAAAAGTTTATTTTTATGGCCGCTAGAATGCACTCGCCCTGTTTGGATCATCTTGTTCGATACTTCTCCACTAGATGCCACGACTGGTCTACGTGGGACTCCATTGATTAGTATACCATTGGCATTCTATGCGCATCGAATTTGAAGAATGACAAGACTACGATACATTTTTACTTTTTATTTTAAAGGGTTTGTAACAGCTTATTGTGCGTTATTTGAAAATGTTATTTGAAGTAAAGAATAAAACGATTTCACATAGTACCTGAACTCTAGCCGTTGGTGCTAGTTCAGGATATTAATTAATACTTTTATTGCAGCCAAATAGCAATCGAAAATATCCACATACTGTAGTTTGTATACACACGTCTCTGTAGGGTCATAGAAAGACTTGTTAAGTCTATTAGGGTTGTGAAAGCCATGCACAGTCAGACGTGTAAAGACATGCCTCAACTCAATGTTGGATGTTGCCCACGTCAGGTCGATTGTGTAATAATAATAATAATAATAATAATAATAATAATAATAATAATAATAATAATAATAATGTTATTGGTTTTACGTCCCTTTTAACTACTGCTGCTTTTAGAGACGCCGGGGTGCCGGAATTTTGCCCCGAAGGGGATCTTTAACGTGCCAGTAAATATACCGACACGGTTCCCTCGCATTTGTGCACCCTCAAATGCCAGCTGACTGCGACAGGATACGAACTTGCAACCTAGGGCCCAGCAAGCGAGAACGTTACCGCTGAGCCACGCAGCCAGTCCGGTCGATTATGTCTCCAGATCCATAACATTCTTGAGATACTTCTTATCTTTCTTTCTTTCTTTCTTTCTTTCTTTCTGCAATGATGGTAGCAGTTTTTTTCGAGGCTCTGGTGTTTGGTAAAGTTAAATAGTTTCTAAGGTCTTCAACCAAGAAATGATTCTATTATACTCTTTGATAAAAACAACGAGTTATAACTATACATTTAGGAGAAAGTAGGCTATAAGTTCATTACTGAAAATCTTGTTTAAATTTTAATTTGTGAGCTTTTGGAACAAGAATATTTTTAGAATCCTCTGTTATGGCAACAAATATATTAAGTGTATGTTCTTGCACATTTACATGTCCTAAATTACGCTGAGGAAGCTCACAATGAGCCTGAAACCGGTACAAGTACAATATATATTGCTTATGGTTGTATAATAGTACATTATGGAACGATCCTATAATGGCAATAATTAAGACACGAGTATGTTTATAAAACGAGCGTAAGCGAGTTTGATAATTTCCATACGAGTGTTTTAATTAGCATTATAGGCGAGTTGCATACGACTGTTTATGTTCGACGATAATTATTATAACTAATTTATGTTCGAACATAAATATTCATAAGTATCTGTCGAGATTTCGCCAGTTTTATGTACTGAACAGAGCGCATGAGACGCAGAGAATGCCTTGTATTTGACCATGGCCTCCTCGATTACCCTACTATGACACTAGGCAACGCAGTGAAATCTAATTAGAGGGCCGTGGAACTCAGCGCAGGCGCGATGATATCCTTATCTAATTGGTCAAACAACTGTTTCTTGAGCTCTGATTGGTGGGAGACACTGTTTCATAATGAAAAATAGTGTTATAATGAGCCTCATTATAGTACAGTTTTTTGACATATAATAGTCAGGGTCGACCATAAATTATATTATAAGTCAATAAATATATTATAAGTTTCCAGCACAGTGTGGCAATCTGAAGAAAGTATTCAAACATATAAAGTTGCGAGTAATTTAAACTATATGGTTATTTAGAGATTAAAGTTAGCTGTGAAGCCATTTTACAGTCTTGCCTTATTAACAATTAATATTGTAGTGTTCAATCGGTCAACACAAAAACCTGAAATGCATTACATGTGATGGAGATTTATATATTATTACGGACTGTTGAAGGAGGACGAGAAGAAGAAGAAGACTAAGCGATGACATGCTTCGCTCGCCAAGTGAGCATCTTCAGATCCAAATATGCAAGCCGTACTGTATAGCTCAACAAAACACTACCAAACCTACAGTGACATCCACAGACATAAACAAAATACAAGAAATCCCGTCTTAGTATTCTTCTTCTTCTCCGCCTTCAATAGTCCATAACAATATACACTGAAGAAAATGGAAATTGCAACACCATGAAGGCATTGGTCGTTTGTGTTGATTTTAAAGATATGGACCGATGCCATGTAGGTATGTAAACGATCAAAGTTTCAGACCCATTGGATTGTTGTCACAGGTCTGCCCACGTGATTGGTCGAGGAAGAATCAACTCCAGTATACGGACTCTGGTGTAGCGTAGTTGACTTGCAGTCTGTGCAGTGAATTGTTCCCCGTCGAACATGCCTCGACGACAGAGAAGAGCACGCTATCAACAATTGTCGCCGTTTGAGAGGGCTCGGATAATTGGGCTGTGTGAGGCTGGATTATCGCTAATGACTGTCGCTGCACGTGTTGGCCGATAGGCATCTACGGTACAACGTGTATGGCAGCAGTGGTCAAATGAAGGTACCAACACTCGTAGACCTGGCACAGGCCCAGCGACAGACAACTGTGAGAGAGGATCGCCGCAACATTCGGATGGCCCGGATGGAACCCCATGCAACAGCAGCGCAAATTCGATTAGCTGGTGGCACCCCACGCTACACAACAAACAGTTGGTAATCGCCTGCATGCAGCTGGCTTACGATCCAGTGTCCCTGCAGAAGGTGTTCCATTGACCCCACAACAGCGACGTGTAAGGCTGGCCTGGTGTCGAGAACGTGGGTCGAGGTTGGCATAGGGTCGTCTTTAGTGATGAATCGCGCTTCTGCCTTGCCCGCAATGATCGCCGGAATCGTGTGCGCCGACGTACCGGGGAGAGGGGCCGCCCAGACCTTATTGTCGAGAGGCACACAGGGCCAACACCAAGCATTCTGGTCTGGGGAGCTCTTGGCTTTAATGTGAAATCACAATTAGTGCTTGTTGAGGGCACTATGACTGCTCGACAGTACGTTGATAGGGTACTCAATCCAGTGGTTGTCCGTATGATGGCGAACATTGCTAATGGGATGATTCAGCAGGAGAATGCCCGGGTTCACACTGCACGCATCTCCAGAGAAGCTCTCCACGACATCACATCCTTAGAATGGCCCGCCAGATCCCCGGACCTTAGTCCTATTGAGCATGTGTGGGCATGATGGGTCGACAACTGGCTAACCGTCCTCAGCCACCCACAACTCTGGAACAACTGACCCGTGCAGTGCAGCAAGCATGAGCCACAATACCTCAGGAAGCGATCCAGGGCCTTATTGACTCCATGCCTAGCGGAATTCATCAATGTATTGCAGCTCATGATGGGCACATCCTGTATTGATTGTTGTCCAAACTTGCGGTCAGAGGGACCTGAAAGTGTAATCATCGGATCACAACCGAACACTCGTCCTGCATGTTCAATTGCAATAATGTAGCACCACTCCTTCTGGGTGTTGCGATTTCCATTTTCTTCAGTGCACATCTTAATTTATTGTAGGTTATATTTCACAGATTCCAGTAATTGGAATTAGTTTGTGTTGACCGACTGAAAGCTATCATATCAATTTTGAGATTCTCTTAAAATATTCAAAGATAATTTATATTTTTGGTTATATTCTTTTAATTAAATTGCTAACAGATCTGATATCGATAGTTCTGGAATATTTTAAGAAAATCTCAAAATTACAACATAGTTTCAATTACTCGCAACGTTATATGTTTTAATAGTTTCTTCCAACTACTGTACTTGTTAATATTGCTGCTGATGACCACACTGTTATATCAATATATAATTGACTTTGCTGGGTTATTTAATACCGTATAGATTTCCATTGCAATATGTTGTTGCAGTGTGATTGGCTCAGAGTGTTCGAACAGGCCAATGGTGGTGGTCAGATTGTTTTTATCCCTTTTCAAGTAATTTTGGAACGAAACCTTCTAATGTGTAATTTGTCTATGTTTTCAAATATCCTGGTCTTTATCCTTTAAGGGTTATAAACATATATCTATTTCTTATTTTCCCACACTCTCACGCAGCTCTCAAGAGTCTTCTTGCAGCAGTCACATCTGATTACTGCATTATGTTAAAAGGTTATTTTTATGTTATGCCTACTTTTGTAAATATGTTTAGCCTACTTTTCACATTTTGCAAAAATGAGGAAAAAGTAGACTTATGAGATCGATCCGGGAAAATGTCTGTCTGTCCTTCTGCCTGTCTGTCTGTCTGTCTGTGTGTCCCCCTATCAACTCCTAAACGACTGCAGCAATCGAAACCAAATTTGGTATGTGAAAAGATCTATACCGGGACATCTCAATGTCATACTTGAAAATGATGTCAGTGCTACCAACTGCTGAAAAATCGCAATTGAAATTTGAGCTCCATGATGGATATCTTGGAATGTATACATGGGAACTACACACATCAAAAAAAGTTTTGCATCACCTCGGTTCCAAGAGTTCCGGAACCGTTAAATACAAAGGGAATAGAGATCAACACAAACAACATTTCAGCTCGTTTTATTGCTCATGAGACCCACACATTGCATGTTGTACCATCATACAGCTAGACTTTCAGCATTTGTGGTCCAGATTGCAGTACACACCACTACCTCTAATACCCAGTAGCACGTCCTCTTGCATTGATGCATGCCTGTATTCGCCGTGGCATACTATCCACAAGTTCATCAAGACACTGTTGGTCCAAATTGTCCCACTCCTCAACGACAATTCGGCGTAAATCTCTCAGAGTGGTTGGTGGGTCAAGACGTCCATAAACAGCCCTTTTCAACATATCCCAGGCATGTTCGATAGGGTTCATGTCTGGCGAACATGCTGGCCACTGTAGTCGAGCGATGTCGTTATCTTGAAGGAACGCATTCACAAGATGTGCACGATGAGGTCGAGAATTGTCGTCCATGAAGACAAATGCCTCTCCAATATTCTGCCGATATGGTTGCACTATGGGTCGGAGGATGTCATTCAGGTATCGTAAAGCCGTTTCGGAGCCTTCCATGACCACCAGTGGCGTACGTCGGCCCCACATAATGCCACCCCAAAACATCAGGGAACCACCACCTTGCTGCACTCGCTGGACAGTGTGTCTAAGACGTTCAGCCTGACCAGGGTGCCTCCAAACACGTCTCCGACGATTGTCTGGTTGAAGGCATATGCGACACTCATCGGTGAAGAGAACGTGATGCCAATTCCGTGGGGTCCATTCAGCATGTTGTTGGGCCCATCTGTACCGCGCTGCATGGTGTCGGGGTTGCAAAGCTGGACCTCGCCATGGACGTCGGGAGTGAAGTTGCGCATCATGCAGCCTATTGCGCACAGTTTGAGTTGAAACACGACGTCCTGTGGCTGAACGAAACGCATTATTCAACATGGTGGCATTGCTGTCAGGGTTCCTCCGAGCGGCAATCCGTAAGTAGCGGTCATCCACTACAGTAGTAGCCCTTGGGCGGCCTGAGCGAGGCCTGTCATCGACAGTTCCTGTATCTCTGTACCTCCTCCATGTCCGAACAACATCGCTTTGGTTCACTCTGAGACGCCTGGAAACTTCCCTTGTTGAGAGCCCTTCTTGACACAAAGTAACAATGCGGACGCGATCGAACTGCGGTATTGACCTTCTAGGCATGGTAGAACTACAGACAACATGAGCAGCGTACCTTCGTCCTGGTGGAATGACTGGAACTGATCGGCTGTCGTACCCCCTCCGTCTAATAGGCCCTGCTCATGCATGGTTGTTTACATCTTTGAGCAGTTTTAGTGACATCTATGAACAGTCAAAGGGACTGTATCTTGGATACAATATACACAGTCAACGTCTATATGCCGGAGATCTGGGAACCGAGGTGATGCAAAACTTTTTTTGATGTGTGTATTCCAAAATTGGCACACATAGAGATAATAATACTTGAGTTTAATTTTCAGGAGGCCATACATGACAGTGTTGCCAAAATGATTTTAAGCCGACTGATAGGTCCCATTTTTAAATTCATATAACTTCTACACTATCAATTGGATTTCAACCAAATTTCGTATGAATTATGTGTACATAAACAGATATGACTGAGCGTATTATTAAGAGCCACCAGGGCTTCCAACTGTCAATAAATGCTTTCTCTATTTTTTTTAAATCAAAATACCAATATATCAGAAATTATGCGAGCCAACAGCTTTAAACCTTGCACACGTATAGTGCCTGACATTCTACATTAATTTGGAGCAACTAATGTATGTTAGTGCTACCAACATGATTCTAAACCTGCTGATAGGTCCAATTTTAAAATACCAGTAACTTCTATACTAACAAATGGATTTCATCCAAAATTGGAACAACAATAGATCATAATATTTCTGACCAACACATGCATGACATTGCTGCCAACATGATTTTACGCGCGCTGATAGATCAAATGTCTAACTGCATGTAACGTCTATGCTATCCATTGGACTTCAACCAAATTTTGTATTCTGTACCATAAGAGATGGAACTAAGAATATATTCTGTCAGCAGGGCTGCCAACTGTAATGCTCTATTAGGCTACATTATGCCAGGTATATTTCGATCTAATTGGAAATTTCGATATTATCAACTTAATTTCGTCATTATTATAGATAGGTCCATATAGATTAATCATTGGCATGGATCTTAAATTTAAGAAAAGTAGGCTCTTTAGTTCGTCACGGAACTTCTTGTTTCTATTATTATTACCGTCCTATTGTTACTATCATTGTTAGACTATTCTTATTTATATATTGAATGTTGTATGCAACGTATAGTATACAAGTTTAACTGGCATGATTTTAATTTTAGCGAAATGTTTCATTGGCGCTACTGTAAAGCTCGCAGTGTAGCCGTGGAAATAAAATTAATTATTCAATCAATCTCTGACCTGTTTGAATCTTAGATTGATGATTGCCGGAAGCATTCTTCAGAAGGAAGTAGGCTTAACCTAATCCTTCAATTAGTTTATCCTAGATAGTTAACATTGGTCCCGTCACCACGTGAGTGAAGTTGGTCATATTCGCGCACTGTCTTAGCTCAGTCGGAAGTAATTCGTCCTGGATTTAATCTTGATGTTTCTATTTACAATCAGCCTCAGTACATTACGAGCAGTCTGATCGCCCTCTCACATACTGAAGACACTCTTACAGCCATGCCAACTGGCCAGCCTACCAGACCGCTGAGCCATTCCCATAACACAACGGCAAAAGTGTGCTGGGATAAAACAAGTAGTTCCGTGAAGAACTGTTTGTTGTTTGAGTCTTCAGTCTTTTGACTGGTTTGATGCAGCTCTCCATTCCTCCCTGTCCTGAGCTAATCGTTTCATCTCTACATAGCTACCACACCCTACATCCGAGGCTATCTGTTTAACATATTCTAACTTTGGTCTACCCCTACAGTTCTTGTCCTCGACCCTTCCTTCCATAACTAAGCTTGCTATTCCTGGGTGTCTTAGTATGTGTCCTACCAACCTATCTCTTCTCTTAATTAGCAGTCGCCAGAAACATCTCTCCTCTCCCACTCGCCTTAATACCTCTTCGTTTGTAACCCTATCTACCCATCTGATCTTCATCATTCTCCTGTAACACCACATTTCAAATGCTTCAATTCTCCTCTTTTCTGATGCACCAATAGTCCAAGTTTCACTTCCATAGAGCGCCACGCTCCAGACAAAGGCTTTCAAAAATGACTTCCTAATACCTAAATCTATATTCGATGTCAACAGATTCCTTTTTTGTAGAAAGGCTTTCCTTGCCTGAGCCAACCTACTTTTTATATCCTCTTTGCTTCGTCCATCACTGGTTATTCTACTTCCTAAGTAACAGAAGTCTCCTACTTCCTTCAGCTTTTCACCTGCCAATTTGATCTCCATAGAGGTTTCTGATTTATTTCGGCTGCATTCCAGTATTTTTGTTTTACATTTATTAATTTTCATCATGAATTCCTTCCGTAAGACGGAATCCATACCATTCAAAAACTCATTCAAATCCTCAGGCTTGTCAGCCAAGATGACGATGTCATCAGCAAATCTCCGAGTTGAAATTATTTCTCCTTGAATCTTCACTCCCACTTTAAATTTTTCTCCAATTTCCTTCATTGCTTGTTCAATGTAAAGATTGAAAAGTATGGGTGATAAGTTGCAGCCTTGCCTTACACCTTTCTGAATACCAGCTTCTCTCTCATGTCCTTCAGCTCGAATGACTGCTGTCTGGTTTCTGTATAGATTGTATATCACCCTCCTATCCCTGTACTTTATTCCAATAGATTTCAAAATGTCAAACAATTTAGTCCAATCAACGTTATCAAAAGCCTTTTCTAAGTCTACAAATGCCATGAACGTTCTCTTATCTTTCCTTATTCTACCTTCCAAAATCAGCCTAAGACTGAGTACAGCTTCCCTTGTTCCTACATTTCTCCTGAAACCAAACTGGTCTTCACCCAACTCCATCTCTATCTGGCTTTCAATCCTCTTGTAAATTATTCTAGACAGGATCTTTGAAGCATGAGTAATCAAGCTGATTGTACGGAAATCTTCACATCTGTCAGCTCCCACTTTCTTTGGTATAGGGATGATAACATTCTTCTTGAAATCAGGGGGTACCTCACCTGTCTCATAAATCCTACACACCAAGTGAAATAACCTGATCAGACCTTCATCTCCTATGCAGCGTAGCAATTCAATCGGTATATCATCTATGCCTGGTGCTTTGTTCCAGCCTAAGTCCTCTAATGCTCTGTCAAATTCTGATCTCAATATTAAATCTCCTTTTGCATCCTCATCAATTTCCTCCTCCCTTTCCATTACATGATTCTCAATCTCCTTTCCCTTATACAAGCACTCTATGTAAGCTTTCCATCTCTCGACCTTTTCTTCCCTATCTGTTAGAGGCTTTCCATTTGTGTCCTTAATATTACAGAACTTAGTCTTCTTTTCCCCAAAAGTATTCTTAATCCTTCGATAAGCTGTGTCTACTTTTCCTAATTTCAGACAATTTTCTATACCTGCACATTTCTCTTTCAACCATTCTTCTTTCGCTTCCTTGCACGTCTTGTTAACCTCATTTCTCAAACATCTGTACTCTGCTTTCCCCTTTTCATCTCTTAGATTCTTGTGTTTCCGCCTTTCATCCATCAATTCTAGTATATCCTGAGTGATCTACGGTTTTCTACCTATTCTTTCTTTCCTACCAATGTTTTCTTCTGCGGATTTTGTTATTTCATTCTTCAAAAGTGCCCATTCGTCTGCAATTGAAGTTTGTTTAGGGGTTTTGATTAGTCCTTCCTTTATACTCTTCTTGAATCTTTCGTTTAGATCCTTCACTTTCAGTCTGTCTATTGCCCACCTTTTTGGCTTTTGACTTTTCTTCAGTTTCTTCAACTTTAATCTGCATTTCATTACAACCAGATTGTGGTCAGAGTTTATGTCAGCACCAGGATATGTTTTACAATCCAAAATCTGGTTTCGAAACCTCTGCTTGACCATAATGAAGTCGATTTGGTAACGCCCTGTATCTCCTGGTCTCATCCATGTGTATATTCTTCTATTGTGGTTATCGAATAAGGTGTTAGCTATGACCAACTCATGTTCGGTGCAGAATTCCATCAGCCTGCTTCCTCGATCATTCCTTTCACCTAATCCGAAATCTCCTACTATCTTCCCTTCTCTCCCTTTTCCTACAACAGCATTCCAATCTCCCATTACTATAACATTTTCATCACCTTTGATAGACCTCAGAATGTCATCTATTTCTTCGTAGACCTTTTCAACATCCTCATCATCAGCTTGACTGGTAGGCATATAGACTTGTACCACTGTGGTGCACGTAGGTCTAGTATTGATTTTTGCTACAATAATCCGTTCACTGTATTGCTCATAATATTCCACCCGCTGTCCAAGTTTCCTACTCAATATGAGACCAACCCCTGCTTGGCCATTGTTTGAATTAGTGCTAATGACCCTATAGTCTCCTGACCAAAAGTCCTGCTCTTCCTGCCAGCGCATTTCACTAATCCCAACCAAATCCAACCTCAACCTATCCATTTCCCTTTCTAAGTTTTCTAACTTTCCACTTCCTAGCAGACTTCTAACATTCCACGCTCCGATCCGTAGAATGTCAGATTTCCTCTTTGTCACTTCTGTGATGTTAACCCCCTCTCGAGTAGTCCCCACCCGGAGATCCGAACGGGGGACTAGTTTACCTCCGGATTGAAATTTTACAAGGGAGGAGGCCATCATCACATGTAATTATGCATAGAGAGGTGCATATCCTCGGGAATAGCATTACGGCTGTAGTTTCCCGTTGCTTTCAGCCGTGCAGCAGGACGCAGTGTAGCCATTATTTGGCTTATATTATCAATATCTTAACCGTCTATTAGACTAGTAAAGAATTGATTTATTCTGAAAGGCTGCTACTCCCTTTCAGAATAAGTAAAGAGCAATTCTATTACAAGATACTAACCTTCTACTAACAATTAAATACCAAAATTCTACTAACGAAAAAAAAAAAAATAATGTTTCACCAACAAACAAATACTACCACTAAAACAGTCTGTCACCAGGCCCACTCACATGCACCCTCACCAGACACATTCACACACCACAGTCTAATAGAACAATGACATATATCTAATAAACAAATTAACTTCATACTTACAATTAAAACTAACTACATAACTACATACATACAGTCGGTAACAACTTCATCCTAGTCGATGACAATGCCAGACCTCACCGCACTCTAGCAGTGGCTCGCTATCTTCAAAGATGCAATATCAACCAAATGCAATGGCCGGCACAGTCCCCACACATGAATGCAATTGAGCATGCCTGGGACATGTTGAAGGTGGCCGTTGCACAGTGTCCGAATCCACCTGACAATCTTTAGGACCTCATTGACGCTGCCATTGAGGAGTGGGACCTCTTACCCCAAGATAAACTTGGTCTCATTCAGAGAATGCTTTACAGAGTGGAAGAACTCATCCGTGTGCAGGGAGGACATACTCGGTACTAAAGACTAATACTGATCATCATG
The DNA here is from genome assembly GCA_946902985.2 of Meconema thalassinum. Lineage (NCBI taxonomy): Eukaryota > Metazoa > Arthropoda > Insecta > Orthoptera > Tettigoniidae > Meconema > Meconema thalassinum. The sequence goes on along the minus strand of OX336391.1, from coordinate 89,307,236 downwards.
AGATGGCGCCCTAAGCGTGAAGAACTATACAGCCCATTTTCATATATCCTATTTATGTTAATTGCCACTATCAACATACAAAATTTCAGTTTGATTGCTGCAATAGATTCGTAGATATTGAGAACCGACTAAATTATGGATTTTATATATGTAGGTCCTAGAGTTATGAACTGTTACATGAAGGTTATTGTGTACGTGTAGCATTCAAACTTCAATCGCATGATTTGGACACAAGAATTAACAAGGAGATTTTAAAATTTCGCACAGCTGCCATCTTGTGGTTATTGAAACAATTGAAATAAATTAGATGCCAGTGGATTAACATTCGTATAAGGATTTACTGTACCAAGTTTCACTGCACTCGGATGGTTAAATTGCGAGAAACGTCCATGTGAATATTTATACTTCGCGTCGCCGCCATGTTGGATTTGTGATCACCAGGTTATATAAAGTCCTACAGGTGAACTTAAGTTCATAGCCCCTCTGAACATACAAAAATTCAGTTTTATTGCTATAATAGATTCGTAGATATTCAGAGCCGTCTAAATATTTCGGATGGTCGCCATGTTGGATTGTTAAATGTATGGGTCATAGAGTCATGTACCATTAAAGGAAAATTATTGCGTAGGTTCATTATTCAAACTTTCACATCGGTCGCATGATTACGACACAAGAAATAAAAACTTAATTTTTAAATTCGCAAAGACGCCATCTTGTGGTTATGGAAACAATTGAAATAAATTTGAAGCCAGTGGATTAACATTCGTATAAGGATTTACTGTACCAAGTTTCACTGCACGCGGATGGTTAAATTGCGAGATACGTCCATCTGAATATTTATATTTCGCGTCGCCGCCATGTTGGATTTATGATCACCAGGTTATTTAAAGTCCTATAGGTGAACTTAAGTTCATAGACACTATGAACATAAAACATTCAGTTTGATTGCTATAATAGATTCGTAGATATTCCGAGCCGTCTAAATATTTCGGATGGTCGCCATGTTGGATTGTTAAATGTATAGGCCATAGAGTCATGTACCATTAAAGGAAAATTATTGCGTAGGTTCTTTATTCAAACTTTCACATCGATCGCATGATTACGACACAAGTAATAAAACATAATTTTTAAATTCGCAAAGCCGCCAACTGGAGGTTATGTGAACAGTTGAACTAAATTAGATACCAGTGTATTACAATATGTATGAACATTTCCTGTACCAGGGGCCTGTTCCACGAATAAACTTTGCAACTTTTCACTTTTCACTTTGCACTTTTCAATTCTTGCAAAGTGCAAAGTCTTTCTGTTCCACCATGATCTATGCATTACTTTTCAATTTCTTTGCAAAGTGAAAAGTCTTTGCATAGGAATGATCCGATCATGTTTATTCCATGAACAAACTGTATATTTATTCCATGATTTAATGCTTTATTTTTCATGGTGAAACATGTCCCACTAATGACCACACAGTGATCTTAATTAATAAAAGTATTGATCAAGGTGGAACTTTTAACCTGTCTATACTAAAGTGAGGTTATGAAAATTCATCTTGTCTTTGTACGTCTTCTTGTTGGATTCTTCATCACTATCCTCACTTGATGATTAAAAAAAGCTCCTGCGTAACATATTTATAACACTAAACCAAATTCTGCGCCGAGAAACTAGTGTAGAGACTTGTTCATTAACAGCTGAAAAGGGAATCGTCTCTTTGCAAAGATTTCTGAAAACTTTTCAATCATTCCTTTGCACTTTGCATTTCTGCACCAATGGAGGAACATAACAGTCTTCTAAAGTGAAAAGATTCCTAACTTTTCACTTTTCACTTTTCACTTTGCAAGACAAATCTGAAAAGTGATGGTGGAACAAAATCTGAACCGAAAAGTGCAAAGTGCAAAGTGAAAAGTTGCAAAGTTCATTCGTGGAACAGGCCCCAGATTTCATTGCGGTTGGAACATTAAATCGCGAGAAAGGACTATTTAAAATTTTCAAATTCGCTTGTCCGCCATGTTCGTTTTGTAGTTAACCGGCTTTTGAAAGTCTTGTAGATGAAATTCCAGTAGTGCCCTATATCTCCGTACAAAATTTCAGGGTGATACCGCTAATAGTTTCAGAGATATAAAATGCCGGTGAAATATTACGCACATCCGCCATCTTGTGGTTATGTAAACAATTGAACCAAGTTAGATGTCGGTGCATTACAATGTTTACAAACATATACTGTACCAAGTTTTATTGCGTTTGGTTGTTTAAATCGCGAGAAACGTCTATTTAAAAATCGCAAATTCGCGTCGCCGCCATGTTGGTTTTGTAGTTATCAGTTTTTCAAACGTCACATAGGTGAACTTTTAGTAGTTCCTATTACCACCGTAAAAATTCCAGGGTGATATCGGGAATAGTTTCGGAGATATTGAATGCTGGTGAAATATTTCGCACAGCCGCCATGCTGGATTGGTGAGACATAACAAAATTTGAAGGGCACGGTCGGGGTCGCCCGGAATAGTGCTATGAACTTACCGAGTTTCATTGAAATCTCTCCAGCCGTTTAGATTTTATTAGACACACACACACACACACACACCTCACACACACACGCGCACACACACGGACAAAAGGTGATCTCATAAGCCTATTTTTTCAAAATTGAAAATAGGCTAAAAACACCATTGAAAATATCCAACATCTTCACCCAGGAAAATTTGTCCTAAGAGGAGATCCATAACACGAACTTCCAAAAGCACGAATTTATCTGCTAATGTACACAATCAGAGGTGTGACTGAGGGCGTGTGTCACATCCACTGGTTTGGCTTCCTCGTGATCGCAAGCTTCTCGCCTTCCTTCCTTCCTTCCTTTCTCTCTTTAACTCTTACTTTCTTACATCCTTTCCTTTCTTACATCCTTTCCTTTCTTACATCCTTGCTTTCTTTCTTTCTTTCTTTCTTTCTTTCTTTCTTCCTTCCATCCATTTTCTTCATTTCTTCCTTTCTTACATCCTTTCCTTTCTAACATCATTGCCTTCCTACATCCTTCCATCCTTTTTTTCTTCATTTCTTCCTTTCTTACATCCTTGCTTTCTTTCTTCCTTCCATCCTTTTTTTCTTCCTTTCTTCCTTTCTTACATCCTTGCTTTCTTACACCCTTCCTTTCTTAGATCCTTGCTTTCTTACATCCTTACTTTCATTCTTCCTTACCTCCTTCCTTCCATCCTTTTTCTTCATTTCTTCCTTTCGTACAACCTTCCTTTCTCTCATTTCTTCCTTCGGTCCTTTCTTCCATCGTTCCTTTCTTCGTTTCTTCCTTTTTCATTTCTTTCTTCTTCCTTTTTCCATCTTTCTTTCCTTTCTTCCATCCTTCCTTTTTCTTCCTTCGTTCCTTTCTTTCTTTTTTTCTTTCTTTGTTCTTTTAATTCTTCCATCCATCCTTTAATTCTTTCTTTGTTTCTTTCTTTCTTCCTTTGTTCCTTCGATTCTCCCACCCATCATTTAATTCTTCCATCCACCCTTTCTTTCTTTCTACCGTTCTACCTTCTGACAATAGATGTGTCTAAATACAGTATATGAAGGTTTTGTAGCACTTAAGCGAGCCTCGTCCCATACGAGGTGCTGTAAAGTCTAGTTTTCCTCTTGATTTCAACAAATTGTTAGGCTCTATGAACAGTGGCGTGCTCAGATAATTTTCAACGGGGAGGCAATACAGAGTTTGTCCTGAAAGTAGTCGGACTGGATTTTCCCCACGCAGATGGACAGACTGCCCGCGACTTCTCCGCCTGGGGTTGGTGGATGGGGGTGTAAGGAAGGCTGGGAGCCAGCCACACAGTTGGTTCCCAGCTGTAGTGAAGTGTAAATCCCTGGTCTCCATAACCTCTGCAAGTACACTCGTCACTCTGCGTCATGGTTCGTCTGTTGAAACAGTGCGCTATGCCATCAAATGTTGTGTTAGGCTCGGCAAAACCGGGAAAGAGACTCACGATATGATCAAGACAGCTTACGGTGATAACGCCATGGTCAGATTGAGTGTATTTGACTGACGCAAGCTGTTTCGGGTGGTGAGAGAGGAAGTTGAAGACGACGCACGTTCAGGACGACCTTCGAGCACCAAAACGGATGAAAATGTAGCAAGTGTAAATAATTTTTTGGACAATGACCGCAGAGTATAGTTTTTACGTGGAGATCCTTAAACGGCTGAGAAAACGCATTGTCCGTGTCCGCCCAGCGATCGCTAACTCCTGGCGGCTCCATCACGACAATGCGCCACACCACACAGCCTTCCATGTGCTGGCGTACCTGGCCAAACACAACCCTGCCTCAACCACCCTACAGTCCCGACATTGCCCCCAGCAAACTTTTTACTCTCCCCCCCCCCCCCACCTCAAAACCACCCTAAAAGGACATCGTCACGGCTCCGTGGAAGCGTTGTAACATACCGTGACGAGGGAGCTCGACAATATTCCGGTGCCGCCTTCCAGAAAGCGTACGAGAGTAGGAAATCCCGCTGACAGCGGTGTGTGGGTGTAGAAGGGTCCTACTTTGAAGAATATTGAGCGTATGTCTCATTTCCGTCAATATATATATTTTTAATTGACTCAGTTTCACTACTTTCACGACACACCCTGTGTCATTTTTCTCGGGTTTAACCGAAGAGTCAAAATTCAAGTTCACACATACGTCCAGATGGATAGTTATTCCGATACAATTTTATGATAATTTGGTAAAATAAAATGCAATTTTCTATTAAAAAAATATTGGGTGTGTGCAACTACGATGTGCGACGATATTTGAGCGTGACAACGTGTTCTCGGACTGATTTGTCGCTCTAGCGAAATTTCAGCTTCGTACTGTACTCCTCTTCTTTCTCTTTACATCATTCCCACTCCTATGTGGGATCGATGTTTCTGACAGCTCTCCTCCATTTAACCCGGTCATGCACATCCTCTTCTGACAACTGTTTTTCTCTGAGGTCCTCCCGTACACAATCCATCCATCCTCGTTTAGGTCTGCCTCGCATTCTCACTCCCTGTATTTGCATGTCTAGCATCTTCCTCCCCACGTAGGATTCCTCCCTTCTTCTCACATGCCCGTACCATTGAAGTGGCTTTTCTTATATCTTCTTAGATATTTCCACAACCTTCAATGTTCCTCTTATTTTGACATTTTCCACTCTATCACGCTTAGTCACTCCACTCATCCATCTGAGCATTCTCATTTCCGTGACGTCAAGCCTGTTTGTGTGCGTTTTGCGTGCAGGCCATGTTTCAGAGCCATACAGCCATGCAGGTCTTACGACAGTTTTATATATTTTCCCCTTAACCTTAGGCTTGATCCTGCGGTCACAGAGCACTCCTGACATTTTCCTCCAGTTCATCCATCTTACCTCAATCCTGTGTGACACTTCCACATCCAGATTTCCATCTCCAGTCACCACCGAACCCAGGTATTTGAACTCATCCACTCTATTTAACGTTTCCCCTTGCATTCTGATCTCACAGTCTTGATCTGTATTGAACCTCATATACTCTGTCTTCGTCCTGCTAATCCTGAGTCCTCTATCATCCAAGGCTGCCCTCCACTGTTCCAGATTTTCTTCTATGACATCTTTGGGGGTACTACACAACACAATGTCGTCCGAAAACATCATGCACCAGGGGGCTTGATCTCTTAATCCACAATACATTTTGTCCAGAATTAGGTCAAACAGATATGGACTTAAAGCCGAACCTTGGTGTAAACCTACTCGAACCGGAATCCAATCTGTAAGTCCAACGCTGCTTCTAACCTGTGTTCTTGCTTCCTTGTACATCTCATGAACCAACTGCACGTACTTCTTTGGGACTTCCTTCGCTCGTAAACATCTCCAGACTTCTCCTCGGGGCACCCGGTCAAACGCTTTCTCTAGGTCCATGAATGCGAAGTGTAATCCCTTCTGTCTTTCACGATACTTTTCCATTACTTGTCTCAGGGCAAACACTGCGTCTGTGGTCCCTTTTCCTGGCATGAAGCCGAATTGTTGCTCACCAATGCTAGTCTCATCCCGGATCCTCTTGTCTATCACTCTTTCGCAGATGTTCATGGTAGGGGATATTAACTTAATGCCCCTGTAGTTAACACAGTCCTGAATATCCCCCTTCTCTTTATGTGTAGGCACTAAAATACTTTCTCTCCATTCATCGGGTATTGTTTCCTGAGAGTACATTTTTTGCATTACATCCAGCAACATGTCGATCCCATCTTTCTCCAGATACTTCCACACTTCAACTGGCATTTCATCGGGTCCTGTTGCCTTTCCGTTTTTCATTTTCCTAAGTGCTAATGTTACTTCTTCTCTTCTAATATCCATTGTCAGACCCTGGTGTTTTTCTCCTTCTCCTAAATATACCCTTGGGTTCACTTCATTGACAAGTTTTCCATAGTAGTTTCTCCATCTGCACTTGATGTCGGAATGGTCGGTTAGTACTGGACCATTTTCATCTTTGATCTGCTTTATTTGGGTGTAGTCCTTCTTGTCTTTATCTCTCGCCTACGCTATTATGAAAATTTTTCTTTCACCTTCTGTAGTTTCCAACTCTTCGTACAGCCGATCCATCATTTGTGCCTTTGACTGTGCTACTACCTTCTTTGCTTCCTTATTACATCTCGTGTAGTTCTCTTTATCCTCTTGTCTACCTGACTTATCCCATAACTTCTTTGCATCACTTTTGGCTTTCACGATCTTCTGTACCTCCTCATTCCACCACCATTCCTACCCTCCTTATCAAACTGCTGTTGTGCGCCCACAAATCCTGCACATCATTGCAAAGAACCACTTCATTGAGTACTTTCTCCTTAAACTGGTCCTTCAACGCCTCTTCATTTAATCTATTTCCTAATGATGTATTTTCGGAACGGAAAGTTCACAGGCGAAATGAAGAAAGGCCGAGTTGCACTTCCAGGGAAACTCCAAACACAACCACTCTTCTCTGAAGTCTTAACTCAACACGACTCGACAGTTTGCTACTGGCTGTATCTGAAGTAATAGGCTCGCCCACTATCCAGGCTGTAACTGGGGTGATAGACTCGCCCCTAGCCAGCTCGGAAACTGTCGCCTCAGTATTTGAATGGAAGAAATGAAAATGTAAAAACACTTATAGTGGGCGATGTATTGAAGATAGAGATATGCTCTCGCGGACTTGTTTGTAGAACTTCTCATGCTGAACAATTCTTACACTCATTGTATACAGATATTTTAACGGTTTGCCCAGCTTAAGCTTCAAAGGCACACGGATGCCAGTTTTTTTCGATTTTTTTTCTTCACTGAAATCGTTACTACTCATAAATAAATAATTTCCCCCAGAAATCTTCCTCGGGATATTCTTTTCAGAATGGTGAAAACCGCATAAAAATCCATACAGAGGTTCACCCGTGACATCCAAAAACGACAGTAGCGACACTCGAGCGTTGCAGCAGAAGAGAGATAAAACGATATCATCACCTTTCACTGTAACACTTTTTCACGAACGTCACTGTATTCCAACAGTTTATTTGACGTTGTCGCTTCAAACAAGTAGTTCCGTGAAGAACTATACAGCCTATTTTCATATATCCTACTTAGGTTAATTGCCACTATCAACATACAAAATTTCAGATTGATTGCTGTAATAGATTCGTAGATATTGAGAACCGACTAAATATTTCGGATGGTCGCCATGTTGGATTTTATATATGTAGGTCTCAGAGTTATGTAATGTTACATAATGATTATTGTGTACGTGTAGCATTCAAACTTCAATCGCATGATTACGACACAAGAAGTAACAAGGAGATTTTAAAATTTCGCTCAGCTGCCATCTTGTGGTTATGGAAACAATTGAAATAAATTAGATGCCAGTGGATTAACATTCTTATAAGGATTTACTGTACCAAGTATCACTGCACTCGGATGATTAAATTGCGAGAAACGTCCATGTGAATATTTATAATTCTCGTCGCTGCCATGTTGGATTTGTGATCACCAGGTTATTTAAAGTCCTATAGGCGAACCTAAGTTCATAGTCCCTATGAACATTAAAATATTCAGTTTGATTGCTATAATAGATTCGTAGATATTCAGAGCCGTCTAAATATTTCGGATGGTCGCCATGTTGGATTGTTAAATGTATAGGCCATAGAGTCATGTACCATTACAGGAAAATTATTGCGTAGGTTCATTATTCAAACTTTCACTTCGATCGCATGACTACGACACAAGAAATAAAAACTTAATTTTAAAATTCGCACAGCCGCCATCTTGAGGCTATGTAAACAATTGAACTAAATTAGATACCAGTGCATTACAATGTGTATAAACATTTAATGTACCAGATTTCATTGCGTTTGGAACATTACATCGCGAGAAAGGTCTATTTAAAATTTTCAAATTCGCTTGGCCGCCATGTTCGTTTTGCTGTTAACCGGCATTTGAATGTCTTATTGATGAACTTCCCGTAGTGCCCTTTATCTCCGTACAAAATTTCAGGGTGATACCGCTAATAGTTTCAGAGATATAGAATGCCAGTGAAATATTTCGCACATCCGCCATCTTTTGGTTATGTAAACAATTGAATAAAGTTAGATGTCGGTGCATTACAATGTGTATAAACATATACTGTACCAAGTTTTATTGCGTTTGGTTGGTTAAATCGCGAGAAACGTCTATTTAAAAGTCGCAAATTCGCGTGGCCGCCATGTTGGTTTTGTAGTTACCAGTTTTTCAAAAGTCACATAGGCGAACTTCTATTAGTTCCCTTTATCACCGAAAAAAATTCCAGGGTGATATCGGGGATAGTTTCTGAGATATTGAATGCTGGTGAAATATTTCGCACAGCCGCCATGTTGGATTGGTGAGACGTAACAATATTTAAAGGGCACGGTCGGGGTCGTCCGGATTAGTGCTATGAACTTACCGAGTTTCATTGAAATCGTTCCAGCCGATCGAAAGTTATTAGGGACACACACACACACACACCTCACACACACACACACACGCGCACACACACACGGACAAAAGGTGATCTCATAAGCCTATTTTTTCAAAATTGAAAATAGGCTAAAAAGAGATAGTCAGTCTGAAAGACTGGACTTTATATCATTTTAAATACTACAAATGCTAGAAAGGCTGGAGGCACATGCACCAAGCGGTACTCTGACGTCACACACCTCAGTGCATTCTCGGTACATTTCGTGACGTTGCCCTAACGTAACGACGAAGTCCACTATATCATTTAAAATGATAAGAGGTTCAGTTGGTCAGTGATAGGAGGCTCCAAACAAGCAGCGCGTGGCGATGATTGATGCGTGAGGTAGCACGAACACAGCTTCATCACCGTCCCTCGCAAGGAAACGTGCTTAGTGTGATGTAGCTTTAACGTCTGAAGGGTTGCTTTTCAGGGGAAATTTATCGGCAACTACAGGGTCTTTCATATAAAATAAGAGCGCCAAGCGGCGGCTTTGTTAACCGCTTCTGCGGTCACCCTGGCCGAGCTTTTGGCGTGCCAAGGCCCCCTGCTTTAAGCGTGTGTACAATCCTATATGATGCAGCGGCCTTGCTAGCGTGTGTACAATGCTGAAATCTTACTTTAGTTAGTTAGTTATTGTTGATGAAACCGAAACGCCTATAGTATTGAAAGCGTGCGAATAGTACATACGATGGCTGTTTTTTTTTTCAAGTTCTGTATAAAAATAACAGATTGACATTACCAAACTTGACCTTGCAATAAGCGTGCAGTTGCTCAGTCGCCAGTCTAAACCTCAAGTGCTAACATGGTGAGACAGTTAACATTGCAACATCGTATTTTTTATGTAAAACTTATTTTAAGTACGAGTCGGCTCGGTGGGTACGTGATGCATTTGTTCAACAATTTCCTGATGAAGTGCCACCTTCACTAGCACAGATTCACGTAATTGCAAATAAGTTTGACATTACTGGCTCGGTGCTCAATAAAAAGCATGCCCGCACACGAACAGTTTTAACAGAGGATGAGCTAGATGACATTGGCGAGAATCTTGAACGCTCTCCGAATAAATCACTCACAAAATTAGCACAAGTAGGGGTTTCGGTTTCATCAACAATAACAAACTAACTAAAGTAAGATTTCAGCATTGTACACACGCTAGTAAGGCCGCTGCATCATATAGGATTGAACACACGCTTAAATCAGGGGGCCTTGGCGCGCCAAAAGCTCGGCCAAGGTGACCGCAGCAGCGGTTAACAAAGCCGCCGCTTGGCGCTCTTATTTTATATGAAAGACCCTGTATTTGAGGTGTACGGTGCTAATGTCACGCCAAGGGGCAGGTTTGACATTGGTGTACTAACTTCGATAACAACAGGATGGATATTCAAGCTAGACAACCAACAAAGCTCACAAATTGTGAATATGTTGGTTGGTTGGTTCTTAAGTTTAGGGGCTGCGACAACGCGGTCATGTAGCCCCGTCTGATAACCGGTGTAAATTGTGATGACTGTATTAGTGTGTGTTATCTGTTTTTTAATTCAAGTAAGGACAGCAGACTTTTTAATTTTTCAAATAGTTCCTACTTTTGCTGCCAAACGCCACCGTCAACGACTACTAGTTCAGAACTTAGCTTCCAGACGCCACCGCAGTCGGCTCTTGGCAACGAACGTAGGAACCTAAGAGCGTTGTTTACATTCTTAACCTATCCAATTTAGCTTCACACAGGTGTAATTAGTGGATGGTTCTTTAACATGCCGTAAATCTATGACACGGGACCGCCGGCTTTACTTCCCCTCCGAAAGAAGGCATACTGAGGGATTTTTAATGCCCTACTACTGTGTATCCTTATATCTGACTGTATGGTAAAGTTTCTCCGTACGAGCTCATGTACTGCTCGAGTCTAAGTTGCGTGGACCTGAGAGGAATGTGCATCGCAGACTATTATGAGTATTACGAGTGGTGGTGACGAGTGATGAGGTTTCTAGGTCCTTGTGTAGTAATAGAAGCAAATACATTAGTCGGTGACTCAGTCAATCATTCCCAACGCCACACTGGATTAGAAAAGACCCATGTTAGCAGTATTGGAATAGACGAGAAGTCAGGTAACACGGCGGGCTGTCGACAGGCTTCTCAATTCACGCCTGCTCCTACCCTGCCTCTGCTCTTCATCCCGCAAGTTCACAGAGCTTGGAACCGAGCAGTAACCTTGAAGCTCCCTCCTGTTACTTCATTCATAACTTGCAATCAATTTGCAGTTAAGTCTGTTCATCTCATTCGATTTTCATTCATTTAAAGTATGGTGGCTAGCGCCGTGAGACGTATGTATCAGACACGACACTGCTGACGGGAGGGAAGCCTGCAGGTATCACAGCAGGCGGTCCTGTTATATTCACAGAATAATATTATTGACTGACAGAAACATCATCTCAGAGTCTAGACGGTGACGAGTCTGGAGCTTGTTTACCACGTGGGCAGATCACAGCAGCCTCGTCACGAGACACGAGTAGTCTGGAGTAAATCCGGCGAGAAGCTGTCAGACATTCAATGCTCTCGCTAGCCTATAGCGTGCCAGAAAGATAGGGTCAGGTCAGAACAAGATGTCTCCGCAGTGCAACGTATTTTATAATAAACTAGCAACCCCACCCGGCTTCGCCCGGGAACAGTTATGAACGCATTACGTGATAAGCGCTTTTTTTTCTCCAATGTAAATGGACAACGACCAATATCCGTTTTACCTCTCGGCATGATGGGTTAAAATCACTGACTGGACTATTAATTATATTATCATGGAGATGCATGTGCAACAAATTCTTGTCAGACGTAATTTAAGAATGGCGAGGTGCATGAAACACAAATCCTCCTTCCGTCCAATCTTAACTTGACTGTGAATTTTGCGGAACGAAAAGTTCACAGGCGAAATGAGAGTTGCACTTCCAGGGAATGGCGAGGTGAATGAAACTCAAATCCTTCTTCCGTCCAATCTTCACTTGACTGTGCTTCACAGGCGAAATGAAGAAAACCTGAGTTGCACTTCCAGGGAAACTCCGAACACAACGACCCTTCTCAGGAGTATTAACTCAACACGACTGGACGGTTTGCTGCTGGCTTCTTTCTGGGGCAATAGACTCGCCCGCTAGCCAGGCTGTAACAGAGATGATAGACTCGCCCTTAGCTAGCTCGTAAACTGTCGTCTCAGTAGTTGAATGGACATGGTTGGGAGAAATTAAAACGTAAAAACACTTGTAGTGGGTGATGTATTGAAGATAGAGATATGCTCTCGCGGACGCTTTTGCAGAACTTTTCATGCTGAACAATTCTTACACTCATGGTATTTAGATATTTTTAACGGTTTTCCCAGCGAAAGCTTACAAAGCCCTTGAACGCCAGTTTTTTTTTCTTCGACTTTTCCACTGAAATCGTTACTGCTCGGCTTTAACATGCCAGTAAATATACTAACACGGCTCCCTCACATTAACAACTGCCTGCGCAAGGTTTCAATCCTGCAACCTTGGGACCAGCAAGCAAGCAATGTATTTTAACGTCCTGCGTTGATTACATTCGGCGAGCTATCACTGTTGTTAATTCTTGTAGGGGCTTTGGGACATCTTAATTCATGTAGCCCCATGCACTTGCGTGTGTGTAGAATTTGTCTGATAACCTGTGTGACTGTGATGTCTGTATTTATAATTCAGTTAAAATTTGGGTAGGAAGCGACCGTGGCCTTAGCTAAGGAACCATCGAGGCATTTGCCTGGAGTGGAAGTGGGAAACCAAGGAAATCCCCTTCCAGGATGGCTGAGATTTGAGTGTACCCCGTTCCAGCCCTAAGACCATAAATAAATTTCTTGGCAGAGCCGGGAATCGAACCAAGACACTCGGAGCCTGGAATAGTAATTCAAGACCTGGCTATGCGAGAAAGCAACCCGCACAGCTGTTCTGACGCACAAGTTGCCTACACAATCTACGTCACGGCACCAGAAATAAATATCATGTACCGTACCTGCCTTCAAGTGCAAGGTCACCAAAATATGGAATGCTTTCAAGAACACCATTACCGTCTTTTCCATCAAGATAAAGAAAATAATCTCAGCCTCAGTTGTTGTTGTTGTTGTTGTTGTATGCGACAGTGTGGTTATGTTGATACGTGTGAGGATCTTTGACAACATGTATTAGTGTGTGCAATTGGGTACGAGGTAGCAGTGGCATTAAGTTAGGTACCATCCCAGCATTTGCCTCGTGTAGAAGTAGGAAACAAGAATTTGTCTTCTCAGTTTTCTTGTCCACAGTTCCACCACGAACAGATGATCATGTTGTCCACAGTCCATGAGTTGATGATCATGTTTTCCACAGTGCCTCTAAGCTGATGATCATATTGTCCACAGTTCATGAGCTGATGATCATGTTGTCCACAGTTCATGAGCTTATGATCATGTTGTCCACAGTCCCTCTAAGCCGATGATCATCTTTTCCACAGTGCCTCTAAGCTGATGATCATGTTGTCCACAGTCCATGAGCTGATGATCATGTTGTCCAGAGTCCATGAGCTGATGGTCATGTTGTCCACAGTGCTTCTAAGCTGATGATCATGTTGTCCACAGTCCATGAGCTGATGATCATGTTGTCCACAGTCCATGCGCTGATGATCATGTTGTCCACAGTCCATGAGCTGATGATCATGTTGTCCACAGTGCCTCTAAGCTGATGATCATGTTGTCCACAGTGCCTCTAAACTAATGATCATGTTGTCCACAGTCCATGAGCTGATGATCATGTTGTCCACAATGCCTCTAAGCTGATGATCATGTTGTCCACAGTGCCTCTAAGCTGATGATCATGTTGTCCACAGTCCATGAGCTGATGATCATGTTGTCCACAGTCCATGAGCTGATGATCATGTTGTCCACAGTCCATGAGCTGATGATCATGTTGTCCACAGTCCATGAGCTGATGATCATGTTGTCCACAGTCCCTCTAAGCTGATGATCATGTTTTCCACAGTGCCTCTAAGCTGATGATCATGTTGTCCACAGTCCATGAGCTGATGATCATGTTGTCCACAGTCCATGAGCTGATGATCATGTTGTCCACAGTCCATGCGCTGATGATCATGTTGTCCACAGTCCCTCTAAACTAATGATCATGTTGTCCACAGTCCATGAGCTGATGATCATGTTGTCCACAGTGCCTCTAAGCTGATGATCATGTTGTCCACAGTCCATGAGCTGATGATCATGTTGTCCACAGTCCATGAGCTGATGATCATGTTGTCCACAGTGCCTCTAAGCTGATGATCATGTTGTCCACAGTCCATGAGCTGATGATCATGTTGTCCACAGTTCCTCTAAGCTGATGATCATGTTGTCCACAGTGCCTCTAAGCTGATGATCATGTTGTCCACAGTCCATGAGCTGATGATCATGTTGTCCACAGTCCATGAGCTGATGATCATGTTGTCCACAGTGCCTCTAAGCTGATGACCATAATGTCCACAGTCCCTCGGGTGGCCTCTTGTTTTGGGACGTGACGACTCCAACACAGCGACAGCGCGCTCCGACTTGACGCTTGTCCGTCATCAGGAAGCTGTCATCCCCACAATCACTCTCCGGGGTGTCGAACCAATCAATGCCCGATTTGGCAGCAGTTCGTATCATGCATTACATTTGCCTCTCAATGACAAAAGGCCGGAACAATGGCCCGGCCCGCCTGGTTTTCTATATCGGGGAGCGACCTTCTATTGACGATAATATTATTATATGTTTAGCCACACATTACATGTTAACTGGCGATACGTCATGTTGCTCGGCCGCTGGCTGCCTGGACCAAATAAAAATAAACATTTGGAGCAGCCGCATTGGGGGAGGGGGGTGGGGGTAGTACACGGTGCACAGTAATCCTAGCCACTTCATTCACCCTATATCATATTATTATTATTGTTTAAGTCTTCAGTCTTTTGACTGGTTTGATGCAGCTCTCCATACCTTCCTGTCCTGAGCTAATAGTTTCATCTCTACATACCTACCACATCCTACATCCAAGGCAATCTATTTAACATATTCTAACCTTGGTCTACCCCAACAACTCTTGTCCTCGACCCCCCTTCCATAACTAAACTTGCTATTCCTGGGTGTCTTAGTTGTGTCCTACCAACCTATCTCTTCTCTTCATTAGCAGTCACCAGAAACATCTCTCCTCTCCAACTCGTCTTAATAACTCTTCGTTTGTAACTCTATCTACCCATCTGATCTTCATCATTCTCCTGTAACACCACATTTCAAACGCTTCAATTCTCCTCTTTTCTGCTGCACCAATAGTCCAAGTTTCACTTCCATAGAGCGCCACGCTCCAAACAAAGGCTTTCAAAAATGACTTCCTAATACCTAAATCTATATTCGATGTCAACAGATTCCTTTTTTGTAGAAATGCTTTCCTTGCCTGAGCCAACCTACTTTTTATATCCGCTTTGCATCGTCCATCACTGGTTATTTTGCTTGCTTCCTAAGTAACAGAAGCCTCCTTTAGCTTTTCACTTGCCAAGTTGATGTCCATAGAGGTTTCTGATTTATTTCGACTGCATTCCAATATTATTATATTATTAATATTAATAGCGTATTACAATAATAATAATAATAATAATAATAATAATAATAATAATAATAATAATAATAATAATAATAATAATAATAATAATACACTGAAGAAAATGGAAATTGCAACACCCAGAAGGAGTGGTGCTACATTGCTGCAATTGAACATGCAGGACGAGTGTTCGGTTGTGATTCGTTGATTACACTTTCAGATCCCTCTGACCGCAAGTTTGGACAACAATCAGTACATGATATGCCCACCACGACCTGTAATACATTGATGAATTCGGCGAGGCATGGAGTCAATAAGGCCCTGGATCGCTTCCTGAGGTATTGTGGCCCATGCTTGCTGCACTGCATGGGTCAGCTGTTCCATAGTTGTGGGTGGCTGAGGACGGTTGGCCAGTTGTCGACCAATCATGTCCCACACATGATCAATAGGACTGAGGTCCGGGGATCTGGCGGGCCATTCTGAGGTTGTGATGTCGTGGAGAGCTTCTCTGGAGATGCGTGCAGTGTGAACCCGGGCATTGTCCTGCTGAAACATCCCATTAGCAATGTTCGCCATCATAGGGACAACCACTGGATTGGGTACCCTATCAGCGTCATAGTCATAGTGCCCTCAACAAGCACTAATTGTGATTTCACATTAAAGCCAATAGCTTCCCAGACCATAATGTTTGGTGTTGGCCCTGTGTGCCTCTCGACAATAAGGTCTGGGCGGCCCCTTTCCCTGGTACGTCGGCGCACACGATTACGGCGATCACTGCGGGCAAGACAGAAGCGCGATTCATCACTAAAGACGACCCTATGCCATTCGTCGACCCACGTCGATCGTTCTCGACACCAGGCCAGCCTTACACGTCGCTGTTGAGGGGTCAATGGAACACCTTTTGCAGGGACACGGGATCGTAAGCCAGCTGCACGCAGGCGATTACGAACTGTTTGTTGTGTAACGTGGGGTGGCACAGCTGCTGGAATTTGCGCTGCTGTTGCATGGGGTTCCATCCGAGCCATCCGAATGATGCGGCGATCCTCTCTCACAGTTGTCTGTCGCGCTGGGCCTGAGCCAGGTCGACGAGTGTGGGTACCTTCATTTGACCACTGCTGCCATACTCGTTGTACCGTAGATGCCTGTCGGCGAATACGTGCAGCGACAGTCCTTAGCGATAATCCAGCCTCACACAACCCAATTATCCGAGCCCTCTCAAACGGCGACAGTTGTTGATGGCGTGCTCTTCTCTGTCGTCGAGGCATGTTTGACGGTGAACACTTCACTGCACAGACTGCAAGTCAACTACGCTACACCAGAGTTCGTATACTGGAGTTGATTCCTCCGCGACCAATCACGTGGGGATACCTGTAGGAACAATCCCATGGGTCTGAAACTTTGATCGTTTACATATCTACATGGCATCGTTCCATATCTTGAAAATCAACACTAACGACCAATGCCTTCATGGTGTTGCAATTTCCATTTTCTTCAGTGTAATAATATTTTTAAGACGTTATACCCAATTAAGGAGTGCTATTTCGAACACGAATTTCACAGCATAATATTCCCAGAAATCTTTCGCGTTTCCTTTTCCCATCAAATCCTATTAACAAGTGGTTCCGTGACGAACTACAGAGCTTACTTTTCTTAAAAGTTAAGAAGCCAATGATTAATCTATAGTCTATATATTTATGTTGAACAATGACGAAAATAAGTGTTAATACTTACATTTCTAATTAGTTCGAAATATACCTGCAATAGTGTAGTCTAATACAACACTACAGTTGGCAGCCCTGGTGACTCAGAATATAGGATATTCTTGGGTCTTATATAATATACAACAAGAAGTTCCGTGAAGAACTATACAGCCTACTTTTCATGCCAATGATTATTCTACAGTATATGAACCTATCTGGAATAATGACGAAATTAAGTTGGTAATATCGAAATATCTAATTAGTTCAAAATATACCTGGTATAATGTAGCCTAATAGAGCACTACAGTTTGCAGCCCTGGTGACTGAATATATTCTTAGTTCCACCTCTTAAGGTACAGAATACAAAATTTGGTTGAAGTCCAATGGACGTTACATGCAGTTAGACACTGGATCTATCAGCACGCGTAAAAGCATGTTGCCAACAATACCATGCGTGTGCTGGTCAGAAATAATCTGAATTATTATGATATCTTGTTGTGCCAATTTTGGATGAAATCCATTTGTTAGTATAGAAGTTACATGTAATTTTAAATTGGACATATCAGCAGGCATATAATCATGTTGGCAGCACTGCCTTGTATTAATTACTCCAAATTAATCTAGAATGTCAGGTGCTATACGTGTGCAAAGTATAGAGCTGTTGGCTTGCATACTTTCTGATATATTGATATTAGGGTAAAAAGAATATAGACAGCATTTATTAACAGTTGGCAGCCCTGATTGCTCTTAACAATACTTATAGTCATATCTGTTATGGTACACATAGCACATACGAAATTTGGTTGAAATTCAACTGATAGTATAGAAGTTACATGCATTTAAAAATTGGTACTATCAGTAGGCTTATAATCATGTTGGTAGAACTGACATATATAAGTTACTCCAAATTAATCTAAAATGTCAGAATATACGTGTGCATAGTTTAAAGCTTTTGGCTTGCATACTTTCTGATATATTGGTATTTGGATTAAAAAAATAGAGAGAGCAATTATTAACAGTTGACAGCCCTGGTGGCCCTTAAGAATACGCTCAGTCATATCTGTTTATGTACAGATATTACATACAAAATTTGGTTGAAATCCAATTGATAGTGTAGAAGTTATATGCATTTAAACATTGGACCTATCAGAAGGCTTAAAATTATTTTGGCAACACTGTCATGATTGGCCTCCTGGAAATTAAAATGAAACAGTATTATCTACATGTGTGCCAATTTTGGAATAGCTCCCATCCATACCTTGCAAGATATCCAACATGGAGCTCAAATTTCTAGTGCGTTTTTTCAGCAGTTGGTAGCACTGACATCATTTTCAAATATGGACGTGAGCTATTCCGGTGCACATCTTTACTCATACTAAATTTGGTTTTGATTGCTGCAGCCGTTTAGGAGTTGATAGGGGAGGGCGGGACACACACACAGCCAGCCAGCCAGCCAGACAGACAGACAGACAGACAGACAGACAGACAGACACAACATTTTCCCGGATCGATCTCATAAGTCTACTTTTTCCTCATTTTTGCAAAATGTGAAAAGTAGGCTAAAAATTGGTTGAAGTCTAAAGCTCTGATTGGTGGAGAACCTGTATCATAATGAAATTTGAACTATAATGAGCCTCTTTAAGATGCAGTTTTCTGGCATATAATGTTTATCCTATTACGTCTTACACATTATAAAAATCAGGAGTCACTACTGATCTCACTTCTCTACTTCTTCACTTCTACTCAGGGCTGCGACCACCTGCTTGCTTATCCTGCTCCCAATTACAGATACACACAAGTACACGGGGCTAATGACCAACATATCACAATCCCCTTAAACGAATTAACATCAACAGGCTATAAAGCTTAAATATTTTTGGTGTGTATTTTGCATAACATCCCATTCTGAACTCGTTCCGGTATACACTGTCTGAAAGACAACCCACAATATCTCTCTATATATATGCGCGGGAAGATATTGTCATTGTCTGTCTGTATGTATGTCTGTCTGTCTGTGGACAATTTTGTGTCCTTATAACTCGAGAACGGCTGTGTGGATCAACGTAACGTTTGGTACAGATATCCATCAGAGGCACGACACCAATAATTGATGTAACAAGGGGGCCTACCCCGTAAAAATACATGCTGAAATAGGCGTAGAAGGGCGAGACAAAGCTCATTTTCAGCCCCTCAATATGAGAAACAAAACTTTGGGGAGGGAGGGGGGGGGGGGTGGTCACCCAAAACCACATTTTAAGGCCCTAAAACCAACAGCTTTTGAGATATTCCCAGAAAACTAATTTCATTTAACAAACTAACGAAAGAATGCAAATCGGCAACCATGGCAACAGAATCTCAGAGGTCCATCTATTTCTGCACGACGCAATGAAATTCCATTTATTACATTACTGGTACTGTGAAGTTTGCAAAGTGCCTTCGGTGGCGTAGTCGGTAGCACGCTGAGCTTCTATGCCTGAGATAGCGGGTTCAAACCCGGCCGAAGCCGTAGGATTTTTTAAGAGCGTTAAAAATCCCTCAGTATGTCTTCCTTCGGAGGGGAAGTAAAGCCGGCGGTCCCATGTCATAGATTTATGGCATGTTAAAGAACCTTCCACTAATTGCACCTGTGTGAAGCTAAATTGGATAGCTGCGGTGGCGTCTAGTAACTAAGTTCTGAACTTGGCCTAGTAGTCGTTGACGGTGGCGCTTGGCGGCAAAAGTAGGAACTATTTGAAAAATTCCAAGTTGCAGTACTTAAATTAAAAAATCAAACAGATAACACACACTAATACAGCCATCACAATTTACACCGGTTATCAGACAGATTCTACACACACCCAAAGTACACGGGGCTACATGACCGCTTTGTCGCAGCCCGTAAACTTAAAAACCAACCAACCAACCGAAGTTTACAAACGGCTATAACATTATCACGGAACCAAATTAAGCTGAAAAATTCATCAATACGTATAATGCGCTTAAGGGGGCCAAAGGCGTGCACTAGAATTGTTTCACGCGATTTACACGTGCGGGTGTGGTATGGCAGGTCTATTATATCCTTATCCCTAGATTGTTATTATATTATTATTATTACTACTATATTATGGCGTACAACGACTAGACAAAGTTCATTTTCAGCCCCTTTGTGTCAGAATCATAACTCGGGGGTCCTAAAGGGTCGCAGAAAACTACATTTTAAGACCCTTAAATTAAAATTGTCTGTGATATTCCCAGAAAACTAACTTCGCTCTGATGAACTTATGAAGGAATGACAAGCCCCTAACCATTGCAACAGTGGCTCAATTGATAGCGTCTGGTTATTAATACCGAAGACCGTTTGAAGAACGGGTACTTCTGCTATATCTATGATGGTCTCATCTCTGGGGCGGGATGTCGAGAATAAGAGCCAACTCCCATTCTTGTCCCCACCTTTACAAAGCCTTGTTGTTGTAAAACAATACGGGGCACTTAGACGGTAGTTTGAAAGTCTGCCAAGGCGAGCGATCCTCAACGCCCTTCAAACTTTGACTCATTCATTCTCTAATTCGTTTCCACACAAGTCCCATTGAATTCCGCTCGCTGATTTCTCATTATTAGCAGACATAATTATTGGCAAGCCGAGACAAAGGGTACGGCCCTTCCATTCATCGAGACGCCATCTTGGGTCTATTGAGAGCGCTGATAAAGGAGGGCGGTTCACAGGGCTCTTCACTTCACCAATTGGGAACTTTGGCATACTGCTTTAAATGACTCCAAAAAATAAGAATGAGTTTCCCAGATACAGCCAGTAGCAAACTGTCGAGTCGTGTTGAGTTAAGACTTCAGAGAAGAGTGGTTGTGTTTGGAGTTTCCCGGGAACTTCAACTCGGCTTTTCTTCATTTTATTTTCGTTCCGCAAAATACAGAGTCAAGTTAAGATTGGACGGAAGGGGGATTTGTGTTTCATGCACCTCGCCATTCTTAAATTACGTCTGACAAGAATTTGTTGCACATGCATCTCCATGATAATATAATTAATAGTCCAGTCAGTGATTTTAACCCATCATGCCGAGACGGAAAAGGGATATAGGTCGTAGTTCATTGACATCGAAAAAAAAAAGCGCTTATCACGTAATGCATTCATAACTGTTCCCGGGCGAAGCCGGGGCGGGTTGCTAGTAAATTATATTTAAACTTTTGAACTGACGGTGGTTTTGGGGTTTGGAAGATGTGAAACGCGAAGATATGTCGAAATTTTACAAACCACTTACCATATTAAGTCTCTAAATATGATAGACCTATGAAACATAAGACGCATGGACATGAAAGAGAAGCTGGTATTCAGAAAGGTGTGAGGCAAGGCTGCAACTTATCACCCATACTTTTCAATTTTTACATTGAACAAGCAATGAAGGAAATAAGAGAGACATTTAAAGTGGGAGTGAAGATTCAAGGAGAAATAATTTCAACTCTGAGATTTGCCGATGACATAGTCATCTTGGCCGACACGCCTGAGGATTTGAATGAGTTTTTGAATGGTATGGACTCCATCTTGGGGAAACAATTCATGATGAAAATTAATAAATGTTAAACAAAAATATTGGAATGCAGCCGCAATAAATCAGAAACCTCTATGGACATCAAATTGGCAGGGGAAAAACTAAAGGAAGTAGGAGAATTCTGTTACTTAGGAAGCAAAATAACCAGTGATGGACGAGGCAAAGTGGATATAAAAAGTAGGTTAGCTCAGGGAAGGAAAGCATTTCTACAGAAAAGGAATCTGTTGACATCGAATATAGATTTAGGTATTAGGAAGACATTTTTGAAAACTTTTGTCTCGAGCATCGCACTCTATGGAAGTGAATCTTGGACTATTTATTGGTGCAGCAGAAAAGAGGAGAATTGAACCGTTTGAAATGTGGTGTTACAGGAGACTGATGAAGATCAGATGGTTAGATAGGGTTACAAACGAAGAGGTATTAAGACGAGTGGGAGAGGAGAGATGTTTCTGGCGACTGCTAATGAAGAGAAGAGATAGGTTGGTAGGACACATATTAAGACACCCAGGAATAGCAAGCTTAGTTATGGAAGGAAGGGTCGAGGACAAGAATTGTAGGGATACACCAAGGTTAAAGTATGCTAAACAGATTGCCTCGGATGTAGGGTGTGGTAGCTATGTAGAGATGAAATGATTAGCTCATGACAGGGAGGCATGGAGCGCTGCATCAAACCAGTCAAACTCAAACAACAACATATTTTATGCAATGCTTGTGCTGAAAGAAAAAGTGCTTCTTATAGTCCGAAAAGTACAATACGTCCAGTGTGTGATCTCCACAATACGGACCCGAGGAGAAGGAGTGCCAGTGAGTAGAAATTGCATCACATGACACAAAAGTACGTTTTGAATAAACTGCCCGGCTTGCGAGTGCTACGCCAAGCACCCAGGTTAGGCCGAGGAGTAGCCAATGGCGAGCCAATATCCAGCACGCGCAGGCAAATAATAAAATGATCATTACACTCCATATCTCTTACAACCAACTCACTAAATGGAAAGCAGGAACTCATAAAAATGTACTCAAGCGCTTTTGGAAAGAGAGGGAAATCAGACGAGGAATTTTAACACGAAATGGATGTGAAAAGCTTTCGAACAAATGAGTGACTGATGACAGCGTTTTTTTTTCTGTTTCATTGTGAATCTGATAACGCGAGATAATATGAATAAAATTGCTAATCGCTTATCTATTCCCAGTGTCCATTCTCATCACATTTCCATTGCAGCCTGAGAGCTAAAATAACGTGTCTCCCCTCCCCCTTTCCCTCCTCATTTAGTAATAATAATAATCACAATATTAATGTTATTGGCTTTACGTCCCTTTTAACTACTGAGGCTTTTAGAGACGCCTGGGTGCAGGGGATCTTTAACGCGCCAGTAAATCTACTGATACGGTTCCCTTGCTTTTCCGCACCCTAAAATGGCAGCTGACTGCGCTAGGAAATATAATAAGAGTTGTACAGAAAGATAGAACCAATCACATCAACAATCCTATCCTATGGGCACATCTTCAGAATAGCTTGCTACTGTGGGTGAGTGGATAGCGTGTCGGTCTACTAACCCCAAGATTGCAGGTTTGCTCCTGGCCGTGGTAAGTGATTTTCTTTGAAAGGCGACAAAAATACGACACGCATGTCATACGATTTTGGCATGTCAAAGAACCCATTTGAATTCAGTAGGCCGTGTTCATAATGGCAAAATTAATCTCGGGAGTTTCAGCCAACACAAAGTTCCTCATTTCTCTACTAGAAAGCGCTATAGTGTTCAAGGAGCATAGATATCTAACCTTCTTGACTTTCATAGTGATTCAAGCAACAACGAAATTCGACATGCAAGCTACCCTCTAGGTGTCAAATTACAAAGCTTGCACCCGAGGCCATACGATATTATTATTATTATTATTATTATTATTATTATTATTATTATTATTATTATTATTATTATTATCTTAAGAATGTTCGATGATCGACTGGCAAAGAAAGTTTGGAATTTCGTGAAACCAAAGGTAAACAAGAACTAAATAGACTATTTTCATATATCCTACTTATGTTAATTGCCTCTATCAACATACAAAATTTCAGTTTGATTGCTGTAATAGATTCGTAGATATTGAGAACCGTCTACATATTTCGGATGATCACCATGTTGGTTTTTTATATCTGTAGGCCATAGAGTTATGTACTATTACATAAGATTATTGCGTAAGTGTGTTATTCAAACTTCAATCCCATGTTTAGGACACAAGACATAAAAACGAGATTTTAAAATTTCACACAGCCACCATCTTGTGGTTATGAAAAAAATTGAAATAAATTAGATATCAGTGGATTAACATTTGTATAAGCATTTACCGTACCAAGTTCCACTGCTCTCGGATTGTTAAATCGCGAGATACGTCCATTTAAATATTTAAATTTCGCGTCGCCGCCATGTTGGATTTGTGCTCACCAGGTTATTGAAAGGCCCATATGTGAACTTATGTTCATAGCCTCTATCAACATAAAGAATTTCAGTTTGATTGCTGTCATAGATTAGTAGATATTGAGATCGGTCTAAATAATTCAGATGGTTGCCAAGTTAGATTTTTATATATGTAGGCCTTAGAATTGTGTACTATTAGATGGAATTATTGCGTATGTTTATTATTCAAACGTTGACTTCGATCGCATCATTAGGACCCAAGAAATAAAAACTTAATTTTCGAAATTCACACAGCCGCCATCTTGAGGTTACGTAACCAATTGAAGAAAATTAGATACCAGTGCATTACAATGGGTATAAAAATTTGCTTTACGAAGTTTCACTGTGTTTGGATCATTAAATCGCGAGAAAAGTCTATTTAAAACTTTCAACTTCGCTTGGCCACCATGTTAACCGGTATTTGAAAGGCTCATAGATGAACTTCTAGTAGTGCACTTTATCTCCGTACAATATTTCATGGTGATACCGGTAATAGTTTCAGAGATATAGACTGCCGGTGAAATATTTCGCACAGCCGCCTTCTTAAGGTTATGTAAACAATTGAACGAAGTTAAATGTCGGTGCATTACAATGTGTATATACATATACTGTACCAAGTTTCATTGCGTTTGGTTGGTTAAATCGCGAGAAATGTCTATTCAAATGTCGCAACTTCGCTTGGCTGCCATATTAGTTTTGTGGTTACCATGTTTTCAAAATTACATAGGTGTACTTCTAGTAGTACCCTTTATCACTGTACAAAATTCCAGGGTGATATCGGCAATAGTTTCGGAGATATTGAATGATGGTGAAATATTTCGCACAGCCGCCATGGTGTATTGGTGAGACGCAACAAAATTTGATGGCCACGGTCGGGGTCGCGCGGAATAGTGCTATGAACTTACCGAGTTTCATTGAAATCGCTCCAGCCGTTTAGAAGTTATTAGGGGGAGCACACAAAAATCCTCACACACACACACGCACACACAGACAGACACACAGACAAAAGGGGATCTCATAAGCCTACTTTTTCATAAATGCATACGGGACTATTTATGGACACTCCAGGGAAGGTGTTTGGCTTAGTTAATCCATTTTACAATAGATAGCGCACGACTAGATTCAACAAATGAGCGACGACGCGCGAAGCGTTTCAAAAAGGTCCCGTTATGCGTTCAAATACCATTCGTCCGATAGCTATGAAACTTGGGTGAGATGTTGTGTACACCTCAGGGAAGGTTTCAGGCTTAGTAAATGCACTATAGTCTACAATAGGCAGCGCACGAGTAGATTCAACAAATGAGGGACGGTGCGCGAAGAGTTTGATGTCCATAGAGGTTTCTGATTTATTTCAGCTGCATTCCAATATACGGCGTTAAAACCAACACTTTCACAGCTAGTGTATTAAATGTGTAGGATAATATATCCGTGTAGAATGTGAGAGCACTCACTGATCCACATCACTCAGCTCTCGGATAATCCTCTGATTAATTGATCGAGATCAGCTCGTAAGTTAGTCGGTGTAGAAATCTCGCGCATATATCAGCTAAATGCCTCACATCGATAACTGAGCTTAAAATGCTTCAAAATAACGTTTTTGTTGTTGTTGTTGTTGTTGTTGTTGAAATTTGATGTTTTTCAGTTGGTAAACACGGTTGTACGCAATTGTGAAGGGATATTCACTAATCCTGAAAAAGGAATTACATGAGATTAATAAATACACTTATGACCAGTTACAGCAGACAGTGACGAAGTCAACTGCTCTCCTCCGGACCGCGCATGACGCACAGCAATCCCAGGGTGTCTACTAGTCCGGAAAGTATGGAAAACAGGAAATTCCCAGGGAATTTTTAAATCCTGAGCTGAGTCCCTCATTTGTTGAATCTACTCGTGCGCTGCCTGTTGTAGCCTATAGTGGATTTACTAAGCCTGAAACCTTCTCTGAGGTGTACACAGCATCTCTCCCAAGTTTCATAGCTATCGGACGAATGATATATGAATGCATACGGGACTTTTTTGAAACGCTTCGCTCGTCGTACCTCATTTGTTGAATCTACTTGTGCGCTGCCTATTGTAAAGTGAATTTACTAAGACAGAAACCTTCCCTGAAGTGTACACAACGTCTCACCCAAGTTTCATAGCTGAGTGATGTGGATCAGTGAGTGCTCTCACATTCTACACGGATATAGCCTACACTAGCTGTGAAGGAAGTTGCAGACAAATTTAAAGTGGGAGTGAAGATTCAAGGAGAAATAATTTCAACTCTGAGATTTGCTGATGACATCGTAATCTTGGTCGACACGCCTGAGGATTTGAATGAGTTTCTCAACGGTATGGACTCCGTCTTGAGGAAAGAATTCATGATGAAAATTAATAAATGTAAAACAAAATTATTGGAATGCAGCCGCAATAAATCAGAAACCTCTATGGACATCAAATTGGCAGGGGAAAAACTAAAGGAAGTAGGAGACTTCTGTTACTTAGGAAGCAAAATAACCAGTGATGGACGAAGCAAAGAGGTTATAAAAAGTACGTTGGCTCAGGCAAGGAAAGCATTTCTACAGAAAAGGAATCTGTTGACATCGAATATAGATTTAGGTATTAGGAAGACAATTTTGAAAACTTTTGTCTCGAGCGTCGCACTCTATGGAAGTGAATCTTGGACTATTGGTGCAGCAGAAAAGAGGAGAATTGAAGCGTTTGAAATGTGGTGTTACAGCAGAATGATGAAGATCAGATGGATATTTAGGGTTACAAACGAAGAGGTATTAAGACTAATGGGAGAGGAGAGATGTTTCTGGCGACTGCTAATGAAGAGAAGAGATAGGTTGGTAGGACACATATTAAGACACCCAGGAATAGCAAACTTAGTTATGGAAGGAAGGGTCGAGGACAAGACCTATAGGGGTAGACCAAGGTTAGAATATGTTAAACAGATTGCCTCGGATGTAGGGTGTTGTAGCTATGTAGGGATGAAACGATTAGCTCAGGACAGGGATGCATGGAGAGTTGCATCAAGCCAGTCAAAAACTGAAGACGCAAACAACAATGTGGTTGGCGGACTCCCCATGGGACCTTCCAGGTAGTATTTGTCGTATCGAGGGGCGTAATGGCAGGTGAATACTCTCCATAGTCCATGGATTACAACATTTAATTTCACAATTCATGTCAAAGAACTCATTTGAATTCAGTAGGCCGTGTTCATATTGGCAAAATTAATCTCGAGAGTTTCCGCCAACACCAAGTTCCTCATTCCTCTACTAGAAAGCGATATAGTGTTCAAAGAGCTTAGATATCTAACATCTATCCTCCTTGACTTTCATAGTGCTTCAAGGAACAACGAAATTCGGCATGCAAGCTACCCTCTGGGTGTCAAATAACAAAGCCTGCACCCGGCACCGAGGCCATACGATATTATTATTATTATTATTATTATTATTATTATTATTATTATTATTATTATTTCACAATTGGAGATACTTTTTGTTTTAATTTGCTGACGTCGGTAAATATAATGAGAAGTTGGTAACATGCATCAAGAAGATTCACTAATATTATCTATACACGCTTTTTTTGTTGTTAAATATCCATATAAATACCAGTTAATCTACTAAAAATTACCAAACCCCCATAAAAAACAGCCATAAAATATGGCGCATAGAGCAACAGGATACATCGATATTTCGCCGATCTTTATTATGATTGATCTTGTGTCTAAGAAACAAAACTTGAGGCAGCTGAAATGTGGTTTTGGAGATGAATGACTCAAACAAGCTGGATGGAAAGAAATACAAATGAGCTTGTTCTGAACCAAATTCAGGAGAATCGATGCTTGTTGATCACCATAAAGAAAAGGAAAGCAAAATTCATGGGACACATACTCAGACATGACGCTCTCCTCCAGGTAAGTTTTGAAGGGAGAATTTTTGGAAAATAACCAAGGGAACGATCAAGACAATCGTATCTCAAGAACATTGTCAAGGAAATGGAATGTGACACTTATGCCCACATGAAGAGATGGTTGGTTGGTTCTTAAGTTTAGGGGCTGCGACAACGCGGTCATGTAGCCCCGTGTACTTTGGGTGCGTGTAGAATCTGTCTGATAACCGGTGTTAATTGTGATGACTGTATTAGTGTGAGTTACCTGTTTTTTAAATTTATGTACTGCAACTTAGATTTTTTCAAATAGTTCCTACTGTTGCCGCCAAGTGCCACCGTGAACGACTACTAGGCCAAGTTCAGAACTTAGCTACTAGACACCAGCGCAGTCGGCTCTTGGCAACGAACGTAGAAACCTAAGAGCGTTGTTTACATTAACCTATCCAATTTAGCTTCACACAGGTGTAATTAGTGGAAGGTTCTTTAACATGCCATAAATCTATGACATGGGACCGCCAGCTTTACTTCCCCTCCGAAGGAAGGCATACTGAGGGATTTTTAACGCTCTTAAAAATCCGACGGCTTCGGCCGGGTTTGAACCCGCTATCTTGGGCATAGAAGCTCATCATGCTACCGACTACGCACATGAAGAGAACTGCTGAAGACCGAAAGAAATGGCGGCCTTTAGAAGCCGATGATAATGATCTTTTGTCACTCGTGTGTAAAGAAAAGCCTAAGTGTCAAAAACATAACAAGTAGTTCCGTGAAGAACTATACAGCCTATTTTCATATATCCTACTTATGTTAATTGCCACTATCAACATACACAATTCCAGTTTGATTGCTGTAATAGATTCGTAGATATTGAGAACCGACTAAATATTTCGGATGGTCGCCATGTTGGATTTTATATATGTAGGTCCTAGAGTTATGTACTGTTACATGCAGATTATTGTGAACGTGTAGTATTCAAACTTTAATCGCATAGTTAGGACACAAGAAAAAACAAGGAGATTTTAAAATTTTTCACAGCTGCCATCTTGAGGTTATGGAAACAATTGAAATAAATTAGATGCCGGTGGATTAACATTCGTATAAGGATTTGCTGTACCAAGTTTCACTGCACGCGGATGGTTAAATTGCGAGAAACGTCCATGTGAATATTTATATTTCGCGTCGCCGCCATGTTGGATTTGTGATCCCCAGGTTATTTAAAGTCCTATAGGTGAACTTAAGTTCATAGCCCCTATGAACATTAAAAAGTGCAGTTTGATTGCTAAAATAGATTCGTAGATATTCAGTATCGTCTAAATATTTCGGATGGTCGCCATGTTGGATTGTTAAATGTATAGGCCATAGAGTCATGTACCATTAAAGGAAAATTATTGCGTAGGTTCATTATTCAAACTTTCACTTCGATCGCATGACTACATCACAATAAATAAAATCTTAATTTTAAAATTCGCACTGCCGCCATCTTGAGGTTATGTAAACAATTGAACCAAATTAGATACCAGTGGATTACAATGTGTATAAATATTTCCTGTGCCAGGTTTCAATGCGCTTGGAACATTAAATCGCGAGAAAGGTCTATTTAAAATTTTCAAATTCGCTTGGCCGCCATGTTCGTTTTGTAGTTAACCGGTTTTTGAAAGTCTTATAGATGGACTTCCAGTAGTGCCCTTTATCTCCGTACAAAATTTCAGGGTTTTACCGCTAATAGTTTCAGAGATATAGAATGCCGGTGAAATATTTCGCACATCCGCCATCTTGTGATTATGTAAACAATTGAACGAAGTTAGATGTCGGTGCATTACAATGTATATAACCATATACTGTAACAAGTTTCATTGCGTTTGGTTGGTCAAATCGCGAGAAACGTCTATTTAAAAGTCGCCAATTCGCTTGGCCGCCATGTTGGTTTTGTAGTTACCAGGTTTTCAAAAGTCACATAAGTGAACTTATAGCAGTTCCCTCTATCACCATAGAAAATGTCAGGGTAATATCTGTAATAGTTTCGGAGATATTGAATGCTGGTGAAATATTTCGCACAGCCGCCATGTTGGATTGGTGAGTCGTAACAAAATTTGAAGGGCACGGTCGAGGTCGCCGGGAATAGTGCTATGAACTTTCCGAGTTTCATTGAAATCGCTCCTGCCGTTTAGATTTTATTAGGGGGGGACACACACACGAATCACACACACACACACACACACACACACACACACACACGCACACACAAACGGACAAAAGGTGATCTCATAAGCCTATTTTTTTCAAAATTGAAAATAGGCTAAAAATGAGATGCGATTGAAAGAGTTTCTGCTCTACTTGCATAATTGTAATTTCACTTTTCAGTCGGTCGCCACGAGGCACAACTTTACTATTTCAATTGTTCATGGAGCAACACTGATAAACGACTTCGAAACCTTCTATACTTGTATATGTTATGGAAAGAAGCTTGTAGCGTTATTCTTACTATCTTGAGCCACGTGAGCACATTTTAACGTGGAACCCGAACCACTTGACGTGACTGTGAATGTCGCACATACCCTAAACGGGAATCGAGCCCAGTCCGCTTTGGTGGAACGCAAGCACCTTGATCTCCGCTCTATCCCACCTCTGTTGTTTGCTAGTTCCAATTGTTACTATTCAAGCTATGAACGCTCCTGAACGCTGCGCGCATAAATCATTCGACACATCCTTCCAAAGCGATTTACTAGCCATGTACGGGAAAGAGCTGAAGACATTCCACCATGACCACCAAGGGTGGAGATCGGAGCTTGGAATCCCAGGACTGAGAGTGGTGATCCCGGGTGTTCCACACTCTCTTCTGGCAAATGCTGTGTTAGTACATACAGCAAACCCTGTCCAAACCGGACTCTTTATATACCGAAAACCTGGACAAACGGGAAACAAAATACGGAACGCAGGTATTTCCTATGTAAAATGACACTGTACACCGAAAAACTGCCTCACTTGGAAAAGGAAAGAAATTCCGGAACTGTAGGCGTAAATAACCTGACTAAGACGGATTATCTTATCCATAATACAGAGATAAGTACAGTACTAAATTTTGAGCGCGACTGTACTTCCACCAAAGTTCTAGGAAACATAAACGACTGAAGACATTCAAAGTGCAGCTGATATTATTGCTGCCGAAAACAGCAGGTGAGAAGTCATGGAATAAATGGACGACGACGATGAAGGTAACGAAAGGGAGCTAAAATACACACTTTTGGAGAAGCACTGTCTGTTCAGGAATTTGCAGCTTCCGAGAATGTTCCAGAACTCCAGGTGTTAATGCAGGATGCAAAGGAGATCATTCAGCCTTCTCTCGTAAAGAAGTCACGACAATGCACTTTGAAAGACATGTGGAAACAAAGCAACAAGCAGAGAAACTGAAATTTATGTAGTTAGGTTGAAAATACAGTGTAAGACATGTGAACCTATTTCCTTTTTTTTTATTTGAAATGAAAATCCACAACCTGCTTCCAGTCTCCGACCGGGTCAGGAATGGAGTGAATGAAGCCCCCATCTAACGGCGAGGATATGAACTGTGCCGGCTGCCCAGGCCTGACGCACTCCTCTGGGGCAATGATTAAATGAATGACAGATGGAATGAAATGATAGTGGAGAGTGTTGCTGGAATGAAATGTTGACAGGGAAAACCGGAGTACCCGGAGAAAAACCTGTCTGCCTCCGTTTTGTCCAGCACAGATCTCACATGGAGTGACCGGGATTTGAACCACGGACTCAGTGGTGAGAGGCCGGCGTGCTGCCGCCTAAGCCACGGAGGCTTCTTCCTTTTTTTTTATTTACAGACCTATATTTTTAAATGCTATTATTTCATTGTATTCCAATGTAATAACATAGTAATTCTTTGTATTTTGTCTTATTAAAACTCATCCCTTTCTAAAACGGAAACCTGTGAAAATGGAAAAATAAATCCGGAACGATTGAGTTCCACTTTAGGCAGGTTTCTCTGTACTCTGTGTCAAGTCACGGGGCAGCTGTCTCACTACCACAGCTCCGATAATAACCCAGGTTATCAGACAATGTGAACTCACATGGGGCTGATCACCAAGCCCTTCAAACTAACTTATAACAACAATGATTTGGGTGTGTTTTGTTTCCTTTTGTGTTCTATTTCATCTGTAATAGCACAATTTCCGGCGTTTAGCTATGCACTTGACCTTGAGAGCTCAGCGGTAGGAGAGGGGTGTAGTGTACTTCCCTATATGAAAACATTGACGCTCGTGGCAATGAGACACAGACACGATCAGCGTGGCAAATGTTTTACGCTGCAGTAGTATATTGGGGGAGTAGAGAGCCAACTGCCGGTAAATGTACATCTGTTGTTATGTTGTTGTTGAATCACTGAAGACTTGAAGACCCGTGCACTTTGGTGTGTGTTCGTCGAATTTGTCTGATAACCTCTGTTATTGTCATGGCTGTACTAGTATGTTTATTTATAACTAGCTGAAGTACCCGTGCTTCGCTGCAGGTCATAAATAAATTAAAATGAGAAAGTGACAGTTCAAACAGTTGATAGGCGAGGTGCTGCGCGGAGGTAGAGTAAGGATGAAACATTTTGTCCAACTACACCGCTCGGCGTTGACCGTGTTTTATAGCACAAATTTAGGTCTTACTCGCTAACCGTTGGAGATACACGAAAAGTGATTAAATTTTATACCTCGTATATGCCATAAAAAGTTTGCTATTTCTTAGTGCTCTCTTTTTATTTGAAATGGAAATATGAAATTTTGAAAGGAAAGTGTGTAGAGACGTCACTAATAGGTTACCATCTTTAAATAGTACAAAGTATCGAAATCAAAAGTAGCCTATATGTTAACCAGGTAAATCAGCTACTTCCATGTAAAATTTCATGTAAATCGGACCTGTGGTTCTTGCGTGATTTAGTAATACACAGACACACACCATCTCACTTTTTAGATATTAGTATAGATTAAGGTCAGGATTTGCATAGGAAACGAACGTGGCCTTTAGATAGTTGCCATCCAAACAGTCAGATTAGAAGCGGTCCCCAGAGGCTGAGTGAACTCCATTGCAGTCCTCAGACAATATTTAAATTTCCTGACAGAGTCGGGAATCGAGCTCGGCCCTGAGCGATGACAGCAATGAGATGGATTAATGAACTACAGCGAGGGAAGCACTGCGGTACATCTGATGCAGCTGGCTGAGATAATAGAAACGGAGTAAATATTCGTGGCTCTTTGACGCACCTGACGAATTGCTGATCGATCATTTGACAATCAGACGCAGTCCACTTTGCGCCCCCCCCCCCCCCCCCCCCCATCTCCATCAGCCGTTGAATCAAAATATCGTTTGCTTATCCATATTTAGTATTTCAACAATC
Organism: Meconema thalassinum; assembly: GCA_946902985.2. NCBI lineage: Eukaryota > Metazoa > Arthropoda > Insecta > Orthoptera > Tettigoniidae > Meconema > Meconema thalassinum. The sequence goes on along the minus strand of OX336391.1, from coordinate 89,273,751 downwards.
GCGTTTAGATTTTGGGAACGTCTCCTCCCCTCATACAAATTAAATTGTCGCTATAACTCTGCCATTTCGATTAAATAAAAACTGCAATGCTAATGGGTGTCGTCAATAACATGGCACCTCGTGCGCCTTTTGTCTGCAGGGACAGTCCCCGGTGGTAGCAGAGGTCCTACCCCACACTTCGCAGCCTTCTATAACTTACTATGGGCCGATTTCACCAACATCAATTGTCTCTTAACTAGCAACCCGCCCCGGCTTCGCACGGGAACAGTTATGAATGCATTACGTGATAAGCGCATATTTTTCCGATGTCAACTTACGACCTATATCCGATTTACGTCTCGGAATGATGGGTTAAAGTCACTGACTGGACTATTAATTATATTATCATGGAGATGCAAGTGCAACGAATTCTTGTCTGACGTATTTTAAGAATGGCGAGGTGCATGAAACACAAATCCCCCTTCCGTCCAATCTTAACTTGACTGTGAATTTTGCGGAGCGAAAAGTTCACAGGCGAAATGAAGAAAAGCCGAGTTGCACTTCCAGGGAAACTCCAAACACAACCACTCTTCTCTAAAGTCTTAACTCAACATGACTCGACAGTTTGCTGCTGGTTGTATCTGGGGCAATAAGCTCGTCCGCTAGCTAGGCTGTAGCTGGGGTGATAAGCTCGCCCCTAGCTAGCTCGTAAACTGAATGGAGATTGTTGGAGGAAATGAAAACGTAAAAACACTTACAGTGGGCGATGTATTGAAAACATAGATATGCTCTCGGGGACTTTTTGTAGAACATTCCATGCTGAACTATTCTTACACTCATAGCATATTGATATTTTTAACGGTTTGCCCAGCGTAAGCTTAAAAAGCGCACGGACGCCAGGTTTTCTTTTCGACTTTCTCACTGAAATTGTTACGGCTTGGCTTCCTTTGATCGTAAATTAAATATTTTCTACAGAAATCTCCCTCGAGATATCCTTTACAGAATGGTGAAAACCGCATCACAATCCATCCAGTGGTTCTCGAGATTATCCGTAACATGCAAGAATGTCCACTTTGTTTTATGCAGTATTAAGTAGAGATTAGGGGCAGATGACCTCGTAGTTCCGCCCCTTAAAACAACAATAACTAAGTAGAGATTCGTCATTAAAGGTTATTTAAATTTGCACGTGCATTTCATCTAACAGAAACGCTTACCTCTAACAAGCAATTACGTTAACTGGCCAAATATGACCACTCAACTCTCTAAAGTATCATTTAAATGGAGGGGAACAGTTGAACTCTACCTCGCACTAAGGATGGGATATGATAGGATGGTCTTATAAATCTTTAACCAAGAACCAAGAGGAAAAAGGCCAGTAGGAAGACCACGAAGTTCCTGGAAAAATGAAATCTCCAAACTTTGCAGACATGTGAATGTGTACAACTGGCAAGAAGTCGCCCCAAACAAGAGTTCAGTGGAGGCCTTTTGTGATATCGGCGCGGGATCTTACAGGCAACCCAATAATTTTAACAGAGACACTGGATATCAGCTAAGTGACACTTGGCTACCAGTTATTAAAGATTTTTGAAGATAGTTCCTTTCAGTCTCTCTGTTCTTCACCTAATTCAAATTATACGTTTTCCTCTATGGCTACAGAGCCAGGATTTGATATCCTTTGTTGTTCGTCACTGGAGGAGTTTCCATCTGTTTTTTCGCCGTTGCCTGTTTGACGTCAGGTATCGTTCTGTTTCCTTATATCCATCTAACCCATCCTCCCCTTTCTCCTTATTTGGACATCCTCATTCTTCGACGGGTCTCTATATTTTCACTCCGCCCCCTTTACCTTCGCAACGCTCCACTCCCTCAAAAGAAAAAAAGATATTTTACCATTTAAAGTAAGAATCCTACTCATACAGACACTTCTTCTTCTTCCTATTCTTGACTACTGTGACGTTATTCTTGTAGACGCAACCAAAAAATTAACTTTGAAACTTCAACGAGCTCTGAACTCTTGCATACGATTTATCTACGATCTGAGCTATGATAAACATATCACTCCCTATTATTGCGCTCTTTCCTGGCTGAAACCTGAACTACGTCGATCATATCACATTCTTGTCCAGATTTTCCGATTATAGTCTGACGATAGACCTCTATACTTATCAAATAAATTCAAGTACTTGTCTTCTTTCCATGGTAATAATACACGCTCTGGTTCTTCCCTCTCCATTCCTATTCATCGCTCCTCTATATACAACAACTCTTTTCATGTGGTGGGGTCTAGGCTGTGGAATACCCTTCCAGCCAGTGTCAGGGGTACCACCTCACTATCTAAATTCAAGACCACCTGCTGGGGCAGCCTGCTGAACACTGCTTACCGACAACAAGTTTGACTGGATGAGTGAATGAGAGTGTGAAACTCATTATCAATGTCAATTATTATTGTTTAATTTTGTCGCCATAATATGTTTATTGTATTAATGAGGTTAAGTGTAAGAGAGGGCCAAGAGCCCTAACTGCGCCACCAATAAAGGCAATAATAATAATACTCTGTCCGCCGTTCTACCGTGGTCCATTCAGTAATTTCTGGCAGCTGCTCTCTGGTGACAAACAGAGGAATTTATCGAATTTTTAGCCTACTTTTCACGTTTTGCAAAAATGAGGAAAATGTAGACTTATGAGATCGGGCAAATGTGTGTCTGTCTGTCTGTCTGTCCTTCTGTCTGTCTGTCTGTGTGTGTGTGTCCCTATCAACTCCTAAACGGCTGGAGCAATCGAAACAAAATTTGGTAGGAGTAAAGATCTATACCTGAATATCTCACGGCCATATTTGAAAATAATGTCAATGCTACCAACTGCTGAAAAATCGCAATTGAAATTTGAGCTCCATGTTGAATATATTGGAAGGTATAAATGGGAGCTATTTCAAAATTGGCACACGTAAAGATAATAATATTGCAGTTTAATTTCCAGGATGCCATACATGGCAGTGTTGCCAAAATGATTATAAGCCTGCTGATAAGTCCAATTTTAAAATGCATGCAACTTCTATACTAACTAATGGATTTCATTCAAAATTGACATAACAACAGATCACATTATTTCAGATTATTTCTGACCAATACATGTGTGTCATTGTTGCCAACATGATTTTGCGCGCGCTGTTAGATCCAATGTTTAACTGCATGTAACGTCCATGCTATCCATTGGACTTCAACCAAATTTTGTATTCTGTACCTTAAGAGATGGAACTAAGAATATATTCAATCACCAGGGCTGCCAACTGTAGTTCTCTATTAGGCTACATTATGCCAGGTATACAGTATTTCGAACTAATTAGAAATTTCGATATTACCAACTTAATTTCGTCATTATTCTAGATAGATCCATATAGGTTAATAATTGGCATGAATCTTTAATTTTAAGAAAAGTAGGCTCTTTAGTTCGTCACGGAACTTCTTGTTTGTAATCTCATTGATATACTTTCTTTGGCCACATTGTTTGATTCCATTGAAAAAGGAGCCAAGGTTCCTTCGAAACGTCTGGTATCTAATTTAATTTCACACGGCATCAGCCCAAAAACCATGAATTATTTGTATAATAATCCGGGCCGTAAAGCCTTAATCTACATAAATAAGTTCTATCGCTTAACGACGTAAAATGAATAAATATTCTTTTTCTTTATTAGCGTATGGCTTGTAGTGCCGGGAGTGTCCGAGGACATGTTCGGCTAGCCAGAGTTAGTAGCTGCTTCTATGCGGACACCCATGAGGTGAGCTACAAGTACCGTCGCGTGTGTGGTGTTGTCTGGGGAGGAAAGTGTGAATGTAAGGACGAGGAGTTGGAAGGAAGCGGCTGTGGCCTATAGTTAGGGACCAACCCAGGCATTTGCCTGGAAGGAAGATGGGACACCACAGAAAAACATCTACAAGGTTCCCGGAGGGGGGATTCAAACCTCCTCGCCTCCCGGATGTGAGCAACTACCTGCAGCCACGCCGTAACGACCACGGCTAACTCACCAGGTTATTATTATTATTCTCGTATCAGAAACATGTTACCCAATTACAAAACATTTCACTAGATACAATTAGACCAGAACTTGGCGACTTGTAGTGCATTCTCTGAGGCTAGGTGTAGATCCTCCGCTGTGCAGGTGGTTGGACACATACGACATTGGATCATGTGGTTGACAGTCTGATCTTCTCCGCAATCACACTTGATGTTTCCGTCTTTAGCGTAGTTCCATCTTACCATATTAGCCCTTGATTTGCCGACTCCTGATCTCAACCTATTTAGGGATTTCCATGTCATCCATGCCTCGTTATGACCCGGTGGTAAAGTTTCAGATGGTGTTGTACAGCCACCAGGAAGAAGACCTTTAGCTTTCCAAGATTGTAGTCTAGCATTTTTCTCGGTGGTTGTGAGTTCCTTTGATGTTTTTAGGAAACTCTTCCTAGATTTCAGTCTTGGTGTTTGTAATTCGTACCCTTATAACGGATGAGTTCCTTCATGCTCCACCTTCTTCCTTTCCTTGTTCGCTGATATTTCTCTTCGAACAGAAGGTGCTGCTATGCCGGCGAGGCGGTAAAGCCATTCAATTGGAGTGGATTTGAGACACCCAGTTATTATTCTGCACTTATCATTGAGAGCCACATCCACCTGTTTGGCATGAGCTGAGTTATACCAAAGAGGACATGCGTACTCTGCGGTGGAATAACATAATGCCATTGCAGAAGATTTGATGGTTGCTGGTTGGCTGCCCCACTGCGATCCGGCCAATCTTCTGAGGAGATTGTTCCTTGTGGAAACTTTCTGCTTAGTAATAAATAATAATATCAATGGTATGGTCTCAGATCTCGTACTGTCGATCATAAAAGTTGGATCGCTTAGACCATGTACTCTACTCTCCAATTTCGAGGTTCTTTTGTACTGCCATCCAGCAGTGGAACCGCACAGAGGCAATTTATTTTGTTTTCCAATAACCAAATTTTGATCATCGCGTGGTGTAGCGGCTAAGGTTCTTGGCTTTCGCCCCAGAGGTCCGGGTTCGATTCCCGGCTCTACCAAGAAATTTTAATTCTAGTCTGTGGGCTGGTACGGGGCACACTCAGCCTCATGAGGCAAAACTGAGAAGAGGAGGGTTCGATTCTCACCTCAGCCATCCTGGAAATCATTATCCGTTGTTCCCCTCCCCACTTCTATTCCAGGAAAATGCTGTGATGGTTCCTCGCTAAACGTCACGACCGCATTTTTTCCAATTTACAAATACACACACTGGTAGAGCCATGACAATAACACAGGTTATTACACAATATCCAGACAGACGGGGAAATATGAAAACGATGTAGAAGCCCTTAAAATAAGTAACAATTACAACATACAATAACCCACTGTGACATGGAAGGTCTTTTGCGAGCCTGCATCGAACAACTCGGAATGCACTCGCACTGTTAGTATCCAACTTAGTCAGCTTGGAATCGAACCCACGATCATCAGATCACTGTAGTAGTGATCCACGCACACCGTGAAATCACATCTTCAGTGGGACTAGGCCGATAAATCAACATGTCGATGTGAAGCCATACATCTCTACCTGCGTATGACAGTTCATTGTGTGCGCAGATCAAAGCTTATTCAGAGCTGGAAATGACTTGCGAGGTAAACGTTTTGATGACAGCGCGCATTTTGGTTAAAATATAACACCCAGTGCATATTGTTGTGTCACAGCAGAGGTCAACACATTAGCAGGCATTGCCCAACAATATCATTTCTCAGGAGAGACATTTAAAGATGTTGTCATTTCTTTGAGAGTGAGTTTCTTTGTCTCTATCGTAAACTTGGGTATGTAAAGCTTTGAAGCGCTTCTTTCACTGTTTCCTAAACAAATGACAGTAAACTTGGGATATCCTATATAATAATAATAATAATAATAATAATTATTATAATAATAATAATAATCTCTTCACGATCGTCATCCGTATGACCTCAACCAGAAACATATCGACATTGATGCGTCGAACAGCTGGTTGACTCATGCGGACCTATTCACTAAGACTGAAGGATTCATGGTTGCAATCCAGGATCAAGTTGTGGCTACCAAAAACTATCTTTAATATATAGTTAAGGCAAATATTCAGGATGATAAATGCCGAAGATGCCAACTAGAACCGGAAACAATTCAACATATCACAGGAGGCTACCAAGCAATCTCCTGTACTGATTACATGAAAAGGCGCAACCAAGTGGCCAAAATAATGCACCTACACCTTGCTCAAAAGCACTTATTATCTGATAATATTTTGCCTTACTATCAGTATGTTCCTGACGCCGTTTTGGAAAATCCTAGTCACAAGTTGTTATGGGACCGATCAGTTATTACTGATAAAACCATACCAGCAAATCGGCCAGATATCGTTCTTGTGGACAAGGTGCAGAAGAGAACCTTCCTAATTGATATTGCAGTGCCCAATTCTCATAATCTGCAACAAACCTGCTGTGATAAGATCACCAAATATCTGCCCTTGGCTGAGGAAATACGGCAAATGTGGAGACAGGAAAGTGTAGTGGTTCTGCCCAAAGTAATTTCTTCTACCGGCATCATCCCCAAATCATTGGATCGCAATCTACAAATATTGGGAATACATCCTGGTCTACATATCACCATGAAGAAGGCCGTCATCTTGGAGACCTGTTCCATTCTTCGTTCGTTTCTCAATGTGCCACCTTAAGAGATTTAACCACACCGTCTTGCAAACAAGCCGACGATAAGTTGATATGTCCCACTTATGTGGTGAAATGAATGTAAATAATAATAATAATAATAATAATAATAATAATAATAATAATATGTAATATCGAATGGCCTCAGGTGCCGGGTGCAAGCTTCGTTAATTGACACGCAGAGAGAAGCTTGCATGTCAAATTTTATCACTCTTTGGAACGCTATGAAAGTCAAGGAGGTTAGATATCTAAGCTTTTGACACTATAGCGCTTTCTAGTAGAGAAAGGAGGAACTTTGTGTTGGCGGAAAATCCCGAGATTCATTTTGCCATTATGAACACGGCCTACTGAAATCAAATGCCTTCTTTAACATGCCAACAACGCATGACATTGCGTACCGTGTTTTTGTCACCTTTCAAAAATCACTTACCATGGCCAGGAACGAACCTGCAAGCTTGGGGTTGGTAGTCCGACACGATAACCACTCACCCACCTAACAATACGCTGGGGCGATCAAGGACTAGCATTTGACACTGAACTTGGCCTTCTTCAGAGCCCAGATTCCCCTCACTCTTTGCGATTGGGCCTGCTTACGCTCTCTGTGTCTTCTCTTCGGTTGGTCGTCTCGGTTTAGCCCGATCATCAAGAGATCTCTGTTAAGGGCGTCTTCAGCTGAGATATGTAGCATTTGCAGCATTTCTAAACCAGGGAATTGTGGTTTTGGAGGTTGAATCAAAAAATCAAAAAAGTGGAAGATCTCTTCAGTTAACTTTGGTTGGTTGGTTCCTCAGTTCAGGGGCTGCGACAACGCGGTCATGTAGCCCCGTGTATTTTGGGTGTGTGTAGAATATGTCTGATAACCGGTGTTAATTGTGATGGCTGTATTAGTGTGTACTTGTTTTTTAATTTAAGGAAGGATTGCAACTTTGAATTTATCAAATAGTTCCTACTTTTGCCGCCAAACGCCACCGTCAACGACTACTAGGCCTAGTTCAGAACTTAGCTACTAGACGCCACCACAGTCGGCTCTTGGCAACAAACGTAGGAACCTAAAAGCGTTGTTTACATTCTTAACCTATACAATTTAGCTTCATACAGGTGCAATTAGTGCAAGGTTCTTTAACATGCCATAAATCTATGACATGGGACGGCCGGCTTTACTTCCCCTCCGAGGGAAGGCATACTGAGGGATTTTTAATTCAGTTAACTTTCTTCCGTCCATTCTTTTCAGGTGACCGTACAATCGTGCCCGTCTTTTTCGGATTGTGTCGGTAATGTTCTCTATTTTGCTGTAGACATCCTCGTTGGATCTCTTGATGGATATACAGTATATATATATATATATATATCTTATTATATAATACACTAAGGTGTATGTTTCACAAAACTCAAGCTTCTAAACCAGAGGGAGTTAGAAGGTGTGGTTTGTACCAAAATCTTCCAAATCGTCTCAATAGTACAGGAAAAATCTTGCATTTCTTGAAAAGTCAACGGAAATATATTTATTTGTTTATAAAGTGCTTTTAAACAAATAAACAAGACGATAGCTCCTGCCAGAACTGTGCTGCGTCCAGCCCCCATAACAATAGAGCCAGGCGGGTTGTCTATATACATGGGGCGCTCACAAGTAACCGAGTGTCTATTCAAAAGAAACAGAATTACCTGCAGCAGTGACGAATTGCATTCTGATTCCGTAAATACCGACAATTTGTTTATAAAGCGAGATTAAACAAATAAACAAGAAACTCGCACAACATTAAAGTCGGGCGGGTGGTTTATACGCCTGCGATATTTCCCTCACAGGTCCCCCTAGTGCAATACAATACAATATTCAAGGTTACGCCACCCCTCACGTAACCAAGCGCTTGTAGCAACGCTGATTGCCATGCTACCATAATGTCGAGAAATTGAAAATCCACAGCCTGCTTCCAGTCTCCGACCGGGTCAGGAATGGATTGAATGAAGACCCCATCTAGCGGCGAGGATATGAACTGCGCCGGCTGCCGAAGCCTGTCGCACTCCTCCGGGGCAATGATTAAATGAATGACAGATGAAATGAAATGATAGTGGAGAGTGTTGCTGGAATGAAATGTTGACATGAAAAAACCGGAGTACCCGGAGAAAAACCTGTCTGCCTTCGTTTTGTCCAGCACAGATCTCACATGGAGTGACCGGAATTAGAACCACGGACCCATCGGTGAGAGGCCGGCGTGCTGCCGCCTAAGCCACGGAGGCTCAATGTCGAGAAATTGATGACGCTAATTCCAGATAGACCCCAGGCTGAATCATAATTATACAATTATAATAAGAACGTAGTATCTGACGGCAATTTGTCAAAGGGTTAGTATTGGACAGTCAGTTGCAATAAAGTGTGAACAAGTTGTGTGCTAAGGAGTGGAGTGGTCGAGTGAGATTAAATGCGGCACACCTGTGTCCCGTGCGCTATCGGCGCCATCTGGTGTCGCGCGCCCACACCAATTACTGTGGTCTGGCCGCGCGCTGTTGCCACGTCTCAAGCCTTCTTTCACCTTACAATCAAACTACGATCAGCATCTAGCTCTGGAATAATAATAATAATAATAATAATAATAATAATAATAATAATTCAGAGAAAATCTCAGACATATTCAGGAAAATACGTTTGAAATTTTATGGGCATATTCCCAGAATGAGTGATTACAGGCTGACTAAAATAATTCTAAATCTCAATGGAAGCTACGAGGGCAGATCAAAAAATAAATTGCACTTGCCAGTTATGGCCATTTATTACACCACCTATACAACAGCAACACGTCTATAACGGCATACAATGTAACGTCACTTTTCCACATAGTTTCCAAGAGACTCCAAACATTTCTGCGAACGCACAACCAACTTGTCGATACCGGATGCATAGAAAGTTCCTCCAGCGTTCTGCAACCACACGGAGACAGCGGCCTTCACCTCCTCATCGGTCTGGAAACGTCGACCACCGTTCTGTCTAATGATCGCTTTCACACTGTTGACATTGGCACGGGTCCTGGACGTTGCGGGCCTGCCCTCGCGATATTCGTCCGTGATATCCGCGCATCCAGCTTCGAATTGCTGACACCACTTTACGATCCCTTGCCGGGAAATGGCCCACTCCCCATACACAGCACTAATTTTACGATGAATGTCCGCGCAATTCTTCCTTTTGGCCCATAGGAATCGGATTGTCTCACGCACCTCATATTTGGAGTGAACGTCCAGTCGACGCGCCATTGCTTTTGGCCGCTATTCACACCATATAAGACGAGACACCACAGCGACCTGCCTAACAGATGTGTGGGCAGTGTCTGTCCCTTTCTCCGCTGTGCCCACGTTTGCGACACCATCTAAACATTGCATCAAGAAGATGGTTGGCAGTTTCCTCAGTTTAGGGCCTGCGACAACGCGGTCATGTAGCCCCGTGTGCTTTGGGTGTGTGTAGAATCTGTCTGATAACCGGTGTTAATTGTGATGACTGTATTAGTGTGTGTTATCTGTGATTCAGGTAAGGACTGCAGACATTAAATTTTCAAGTACTTCCTACTTTTGCTACCGAATGCTACCGTTGACGACAACTAGTTGTGAACTTGGTGGCACCGACGAACGTTGGAACCTAAGAGCGTTCTTTTAAATCTAACCTGTAATTTAGCTTCGCACAAGTGTAATTAGTGGAAGGTTCTTTTACATGCCAAGATCCAAAAGAAACTGGACGGAAGATACATAGCGAGAAGATGAAGACATTATGGAAGCAAGATCAGCGCTCCTCAGAACCATAACGATGTAAAATATCAATGAAAAAGTAATCATAATAATAATAGGAGTTCAAATAATTGGGGGAAATTATTCAAGAAAGTGGTTTGGAAAAATCTGCTGTAGAAGAAAGAATGCGAAAGATGGAAATAGCGTGTGGCAGGAATACCTACAACAAAAAGTGTTTGTCTACAGATCTTAAAACGCAGCACTACAACACCGTAGTCAAACCGGAATGCCTGTATGTCTCGTACTGAACTACACAGTGGATAAATTAGAAGTAGTAGAGAGAAGAATTATACGAAAAAGACTCGGTCCTTTAAAAACTGCAGAATTCTGGAAATTAAGAAGTAATGATGAAATATATCGAAATAGTACATTATGCAACGAGCCTATAAAGGCAATAATTAAGACAAGAGTATGTTTATAAAACGAGCGTATGCAAGTTTTTTAATTTACATACGAGTGTCTTAATTACCATTATAGGCGAGTTGCATACGATTGTTTATGTTCAACAATAATTATTATAACTATTGTATGTTCGAACATTAATATTCATAAATATCGGTCCAGATTTCGCCAGTTTTATGTACTGAACAGAGAGCATGAGACGCAGACAATGCCTTGTATTTGACCATGGCCTCCTCGATTACCCTACTATGACACTAGCCACGCAGTGAAATTTAAATTAGAAGGCCGTGGAACTCAGCGCTGGTGGGATGCTATTCTTATCTAAATGGTCAAACAACTGCTTCTTGAGCTCTGATTGGTGGGAAAAACTGTTTCATAAAGAAAAATAGTGTTATAGTGAGACTCATTATAGTACAGTTTTCTGACATATAATAGTCAGGGTCGAACATAAACTAGAAAACAAATCAGAGACAATACAGAAGAGAGGATTGCTACAGGATGGATGGCAGTAGGTTAACCAAGTTGATTTTAGAATCCTGTGGAACAAGAAGTCAACAACAACCTGGGTGCAAGAAGTCAAAAAAGATTTGGAAAGAAATGATATCAGAGAAGAAGATACACCACACAGAGAGATATTTTTAGGCAAAAAGAACCCAATTAGGGTGAGGACTGGTACAAGACAGTGAGTTATGGGAGGAGGAAGGCAACTAGCAAGTTCCGATGGGCATAACGAACAAATAGTAACGATATTAATAATCTGAGTGTTTTTTTGAGACTCGGAGATCGTTATCGTGCTAGTAAATCTACTGACATACCGGTAGGTGTCTCACGCCTGAGCCAGCTCAAATAGCAACCAACTGCGCGAGGCTTCGACCCCGTAACCCTGGGCACTGAAGGCGAGAACCACGCAAGGAGTGTAGGGATTGGATCCACATCATTAGGGGTAGACCCAGACGTAACATTCCATTTATAACTAGAATCACCATCGCCACTAGAAGCCTGGAATAGCAAATCAAGACCTGGCAGTGCGATAATGCAACCCGCACAGCTGTTCTCACGCACAAGTTGCCTAAACAATCTACATCACGGCGCCAGAAATAAATAACATCTACCATACATGCCTTCAAGTGCAGAGTTACCAAAATATGGAATCCTTTCAAGAACACCATTCCCGTCCATCATTTCTATCGAGATAAGAAAAATAATCTCAGCCTCAGTTGTTGTTGTAGTTGATTCATTTGGGGGTTGTGTTGTCACGTATACTTGGTAGTGTGAGGATGTTTGACAACATGTGTTATTGTGATAGCTGTATTAGTGTGTATAATTGAGGCTAACATTGGGTACGAGGACCACCACGTGGCGCAGTGGCTAGAATTGTTGGCTGTCACCCCCGAGGAACCGAGTTCAATCCCCGGCTCTGCCAAGAATTTAAAAGTCTTGGTATGGTCTGGTACGGGGTCTCCCAGCCTCGTGATGCAAACTGGGAACCTGCCGGGTGCTATGGCAGGAGGAGGATGAGTGGAAAGGAACTGGCCACCCTACCACACGCAAACTCCGGCTCGGGATGCCTGGTTAGTGATCCCTTGACCAAGCCAAGGGCTCTAATTCAGGTCGCCTACGTCCCTGGATGGGATATGGCACCCTAAATGGATTGGGTACGAGGTGGTAGTGGCATTAAGTTAGGTACCATCCCAGCATTTGCCACGACGGAAAACGGCTTCCTCCTACAGGTTTTTCCTCACGAGGCTAAAGTATGGGCTTAAGAAAAGTGGCCTACAATATGAAGATAAGCACAATCCCTACAACGCTTGACCGCCATAATGGAGTCACTGTGGAGCTCTAGGGTCTGATCCTCTCGCAGTGAAGGAGATGTACCCCCCTCCCCCCCTCTCCTCCCCCCGCCACTGTGCAATGAGCTGGCGACCGTCCACCAACGTTTATTGTCTTGTTCACTGCACTTGGCGTGACAAATCGACTCCCCTTAATTGCTGCATGTAAATAAAACAAGCATCAGGAAATCATTGAATCTCGGATTACATCGCACCCATGTGTCTTGCTCTAGGGCCGCCTTTCGCTCATGTTTCCGGTCGACGACTGTTGGCTCCTGGAACTGTTCAACAACTTTGGAACAGAAGTGAGCATCTTTACTTTAGTTACCTGCATTTTGTAAATTACTCTCTATCTATGGAACCATAGCGAGGATCTGAATTATACTTTGTACATCAAGGTAACATTTAATTGGTTAGTGCCCGAACATCCGCGAGTGAGCGAGTTTTATCGTGTCCTAGTCTTATTGAGTGACATGTACAGCCAGTTCCGATTCAACACGGAACTGTAAAATGGGTTGCCTACCCACCCGCAATCGGCTTGAAATCTGGTCGCAGTGCGCTAGCGACGGTTTCGATTTCACTGATTGCAGACTTCTTATGCAGCATTGCAAAGTACTTTACTCTTTCAAAGAAATGGAAGAAATGGAGTTCGTCATTACCGAAGCCCTTGCGGAAATTACTTCTCAGATGTTGTCGAACGCAAGTGAGAACTTCATGCGACGAGTGGTCCTCTGCTTGGTAAATGATGGACGCCACTTCGAACACCTTATGTAAATGACCATTTGCAGCAGATGTAACGTCTGTGATAAATTAACTTTTTTAGTCGTATCGAAGACTGATTACAATTTTGTAACAAATCATTTCCAAATTGTTTCTTGTTTTGTGGTATTGGGTTAAAAAGCAATAAATTGTGTTGTAAATAAAATACAACACAAAAATACATTGTGTTGTAATAAACTATGTTGTATAATAACATTTTGTTTCATAGAAATGCTCTGCAAAAGCCATTAACAGAAGCGTTTAAATAACAAGTTCTGAAACAGAAATCGTTCCAATTTATTGTGAAGCTTGTGTAAATATATTTTGAAAGAGCAAAATACTTTGCAATGCTGCATAAGCAGGCGGCAATCAGTCAAATCGAACTCAGCCCCGTCGCTAGGGCGCTGCGAGCAGATTTCAAGCCAATTGCGGGTGGGTAGGCAACTCATTTTACAGTTCCGTGTTGCATCGGAACAGGCCGTACAGTACTGTACCTCCATTGACAATATCGTAGACGGGATGGCGCCGCCTTCCGTGACACGACAAAATACCTATTTATCAATAAACAACCAGGCATCGGTTTCAAATAGTTCTACGAGAAAAATTACAGGATCAATGGAACTGCGCAACTCACAAAGGAGCATCGCAAATGTGAACACTCTCGATCTCGCATGTTACTCAGATACATCTGCGATGCACTTCATTTCAGTAACTTACTAATAGAATTGATGTTTAATCGGCAAACACGGTAATGTGATCAATTACAATTATCACATTTACCAATGATTGTTTGGTTCCTTAGTTTAGGGGCTGCGACAACGCGGTCATGTAGCCCCGCGTACTTTGGGTGTGTGTAGAATCTGTCTGATAAACAGTGTTAATTGTGATGGCCGTATTGGTGTGTATTATCTGTTTTTTTTAGCTTACTTTTCGCATTTTGAAAAATGAGGAAAAAGTAGACTTATGAGATCGATCCGGGAAAATGTCTGTCTGTCCTTCTGTCTGTCAGTCTGTCAACTCCTACACGGCTGCAGCAATCGAAACCAAATTTGGTATGAGTAAAGATCTATACCGGGACATCTCAATGTCATACTTGAAAATGATGTCAGTGCTACCAACTGCTGAAAAATCGCATTTGAAATTTGAGCTCCATGTTGGATATCTTGGGATGTATACATGGGAACTATTCCAAAATTGGCACACATAGAGATAATAATACTTCAGTTTAATTTCAGGAGGCCATACATGACAGTGTGGCCAAAATGATTCTAAGCCTACTGATAGGTCCCATTTTAAAATTCATATAACTTCTACACTATCAATTGGATTTCAACCAAATTTCGTATGTACTATGTGTACATAAACAGATATGACTGAGCGTATTATTAAGAGCTACCAGGGCTGCCAACTGTCAACAAATACTTTCTCTATTTTTTTTTATCCAAATACCAATATATCAGAAATTATGCGAGCCAACAGCTTTAAACCTTGCACACGTATAGTGCCTGACATTCTACATTAATTTGGAGCAACCAATGTATGTCAGTGCTACCAACATGATTCTAAGCCTGCTGTTAGGATCAATTTTTAAATACATGTAACTTCTATACTATCAATTAGATTCCAACCAAATTTCGTATGTGCTATGTGTACCATAACAGATATGACTATGCGTATTCTTAAGAGCAATCATGGCTGCCAACTGTTAAGAAATGCTGTTTATATTTTTTACCCTACTATCAATATATCAGAAAGTATGCAAACCAACAGCTCTAAACTTTGCGCACATATAGTACCTGACATTCTAGATTAATTTGGAGTAATTAATATACGCCAGTGCTGCCAACATGATTCTAGCCTGCTGATAGGTCCAATTTTAAAATACCAGTAACTTCTATACTAACAAATGGATTTCATTCAAAATTGGCACAACAATAGATCATAATATTTCAGATTATTTCTGACCAACACATGCATGACATTGTTGCCAACATGATTTTACGCGCGCTGATAGATCCAATGTCTAACTGCATGTAACGTCTATGCTATCCATTGGACTTCAACCAAATTTTGTATTCTGTACCTTAAGAGATGGAACTAAGAATATATTCTGTCAGCAGGGCCGCCAACTGTAATGCTCTATTAGGCTACATTATGCCAGGTATATTTCGAACTAATTGGAAATTTCGATATTACCAACTTAATTTCGTCATTATTATAGATAAGTCCATATAGATTAATCATTGGCATGAATCTTAAATTTAAGAAAAGTAGGCTCTTTAGTTCGTCACGGAACTTCTTGTTTAATTCAAGTAAGGAATGCAGACGATCATTTCCAAGTAGTTCCTACTTTTGCCAACAAATGCTACCGTCCACGACACCCAGCTTACGGACTTGGCTACTAGATGGCATCGCAGTCAGCACCTGGCGGTGAACGTTGGAGCTAATAGAGCGTTATCAATTCTAACCTACAAATTTTGGCTTCAAACAACTGTAGTTAGTGGAAGGTTCTTTTTCATGCCATAAATCTATAACATGGACCGCCTGCTTTACTTCCCCTTCAAAAGAAGGCATACTGAGGGATTTTTAACGCTCTTAAAAATCCGACGACTTCGACCGGGTTTGAACCCACGACCTTGGGCATAGCTACCAACTACGCCTCCGAAGCCGCCTCACATTTACTAACCTGGATACAATAACATGGATTAATTAAATACGCAGATTAATTGGATGACATGTTTCGTTAGTCAGGCGGGCATCGTCAGTCTATATCGCTAAGTCTTCAAAAGAATAGAAATGCATATAAAACAATTCCACAACAATATATACATTTTATAGGGCTTACGATTCTAACTATGACACTCCTTTCATTATCGGGTTATTATTATCATTATTCTGTCTTGTATACAGTCCGCCTTGTTGCGTAGTGGCTAGCATTCTTGGCTGGTACCGCGGAGACCCGGGATCCATTCCAGGCTCTACCAGGAAATTTAATTCTGGTCCGAGGGCTCGTGAGGTAAAACTGAGAAGAGGTGGGTTCGATTCCTACCTCAGCCACCCTGGAAATGGTTTTCCGTGGTCTCCAGCATCTACTCCAGGTAAATGCTAGGATGGCACCTAACGTTAGGCCACGGTCGTTTCCTACCCACAAATACAAATACACACACTACTACAGATATCACAATCACACAGTTTATCAGACAACGATAGGAATAAAGTACAGGGATAGGAGGGCGATCTACAATCTATACAGAAACCAGACAGCAGTCATTCGAGCTGAAGGACATGACAGAGAAGCTGGTATTCAGAAAGGTGTGAGGCAAGGCTGCAACTTATCACCAATACTTTTCAATCTTTACATTGAACAAGCAATGAAGGATATTGGAGAAAAATGTAAAGTAGGAGTGAAGATTCAAGGAGAAATAATTTCAACTCTGAGATTTTCCGATGACATAGTGATCTTGGCCGACACGCCAGATGATTTGAATGAGTTTTTGAATGGTATGAACTCCGTCGTAGGAAACAATTCATGATGAAAATTAATAAATATAAAACAAAAATATTGGAATGCAGCCGAAATAAATCAGAAACCTCTATGGACATCAAATTGCCAGGTGAAAAACTAAAGGAAGTAGGAGATTTCTGTTACTTAGGAAGCAAAATAACCAGTGATGGACGAAGCAAAGAGGATATAAAAAGTAGATTACCTCAGGCAAGGAAAGCATTTCTACAGAAAAGGAATCTGTTGACATCAAATATAGATTTAGGTATTAGGAAGTCATTTTTGAAAGCCTTTGTCTGGAGCGTGGCGCTCTATGGAAATGAAACTTGGACTATTGGTGCAGTAGAAAAGAGGAGAATTGACGGGTTTGAAATGTGGTGTTACAGGAGAATGATGAAGATCAGATGGGTAGATAGGGTTACAAACGAAGAGGTATTAAGACTAGTGGGAGAGGAGAGATGTTTCTGGCGACTGCTAATGAAGGGAAGAGATAGGTTGGTAGGACACGTAAGAAGACACCCAGGAATAGAAAGCTGAGTTATGGAAGGAAGGTTCGAGGACAACAACTGTAGGGGTAGACCAAGGTTAAAACATGTTAAACAGATTGCCTCGGATGTAGGGTGTGGTAGCTATGTAGAGATGAAACGATTAGCTCAGGACAGGGAGGCATGGATGGCTGCATCAAACCAGTCAAAAGACTGAAGACGCAAACAACAACAACAACAACATCAGACAAATTCTACACATACCCAAGTACACGGGGCTACATGACAACAATGTCGAAAAGCCCCTAAATCAACAACAACAATAATTCTTTCTTTTATACGCACATACAGAAGGCAAAGTTGTTGTTCCTCTCATCTGGTGGGGAGGTTTAAAAACTTTCCAACTGTTAAGAAGAGCAGATTTTTGAACACATGTCACTCTATTGCCAGGAAGCTTTAATGTTTGTAGGTTTCTCTTCAGAGATGTTGGTACAACACGTGTTGTTGAGAGGACAAGTGGTATAACAGTCGCCTTTTCTTGGTGCCACATACTCTTTATCTCTTCTGCCAAATCACTGTATTTGGCACAGCAATGTCGATCAAATGGATGTGATTTATTATTATTATTAGTATTATTCAACTATTACATCATTTGATAGCACTATTTAATCCTGAAATGAACCACTTATCTGATTGCTACCTCACGATGTGCTGTGTGTGGGCGTCAGATTCCTAACCCAAATATCCTGTAAAAGCCTCAGCCTCTAGATTTGAATTCATATTTATATTTGATTCACATTTGTATGCACACACCGTAATTGGAATATCACACACGCCTAAGCATATGGAGCTGACAACCGTGATATCCTAATCAACAAGAACAAGATTTAAGATGGCCCATCATGCAAAGTGTGACAGTGCCCTTTGAGGCACTTCTGTTGGGAAAGAAGAATCATTGTCCTCTTGGATCAAGAAGTGTTGAAGCTGAAACTTTTGAATTTCTCGTATTTAACCGCTCAACATAACAAAACCACGTGGCATGACGGCTCGGTACACATCCGCATTTATTGCGCGGTGAGCTTTCCCCTAGTCAAACGTGATAGACTGGCACCATGCACTCAAATAACAGTTTTGAATTGAATTATCCCAACATGCAACGCGGGAGCTGCTATCAGTGACTGGAAGGATTTACTTGTAATGCTTTAACACAGAGACTCAGTTCCAACATGAATTACTGTTTTTAAGACAGAACGTTCACGGCATTTGTAGACTTAGAAAAGGCTTTTGATGATGTTGATTGAGCGGTTTTGGTAGCAAGCTGAACTGCTATGCTCGAGATCACTGATTCAAACCCGGCCGAAGTCGTCTGATTTTTATGAGCGTTAAAAGCCTTCAATATGCCTTCTTTCGATGGGGAAGTAAAGCCGGCGGTCCAATGTCATAGATTTATGGCATGTAAAAGAACCTACTACTACTACTCGTAGTGTGTAGCAAAACTTGTGGGTTATTTTTGACTAGTTAGAAACGCTGTATCAAGTTCCAACGTTCACCGCTAGGTGTCAGTGACAGCGGCATCTGGTAGCCAAAGTTGGAACTACTTGAATTTGAACTTCATTCAAAACTACCCAGCTATGGCCATTGGCTGCAATTCACATATCACAATAATGTTGATTGAAGTGATTGACATTTTGGAAAGGATTGGAATAAATTACAGGGATATGAGGGTAATCTATTTATACAGAAACCAGACGTCAGTTATTTGAGCCAAAAAATATGAGAACCTCGTATTCAGAAAGGTGTAAGGCAAGGCTGCAACATATCACCCATACTTCACAACTTACACATTGAACATGAAATGAAGTAAATTCGAGCAAAAATAAAGTAGTAGTGATGATTCAAGGATGAATAATTTCTACTCTGAGATTTGCTGATGACATCGTCATCTTGGTCGACACGCCAGAGGAGTTGAATGAGTTTTTAAAAGGTATGGATTCTGTCTTGAGGAAAGAATTCATGATGAAACTTAATAAATGTAAAACAAAAACATTGGAATGCAGCCGAAATAAATCAGAAACCCTTGGTTGGTTGGTTCTTAAGTTTAGGGGCTGCGACAGCCCCGTGTACTTTGGGTGTTTGTAGAATCTGTCTGATAACCGGTCTTAATTGTGATGACTGTATTAGTGCGTGTTATCTGTTTTTTAATTTAAGTACAGACTGCAACTTAGAATTTTTCAAATAATTCCTACTTTTGTCGCCAAGCGCCACCGTCAACGACTACTAGGCCAAGTTCAGAACTTAGCTACTAGACGACACCGCAGTCGGCTCTTGGCAACGAACGTAGAAACCTAAGAGCGTTGTTTACATTCTTAACCTATCCAATTTAGCTTCACTCAGGTGTTATTAGTGGAAGGTTCTTTAACATGCCATAAATCTATGACATGGGACCGCCGGCTTTACTTCCCCTCCGAAGGAAGGCATACTAAGAGATTTTTAACGCTCTTAAAAAATCCGACGGCTTCGGCCGGGTTTGAACCCGCTATCTTGGGCATAGAAGCTCAGCATGCTACCGACTACGCCACCGAAGCCGCTTCAGAAACCCTTATGGGTGTCGAATTGGCAGGTGAAAAGCTAAAGGAAGACTTCTGTAATTTAGGAAGCAAAGAGGATATAAAAAGTAGTTTGGATCAGGCAAGGAAAGCAGTTCTACAGAAATCTGTTTACATCGAATATAGATTTAGGAATTAGAAAGTCATTTTTGAAAGCCTTTGTCTGGAGCGTGGGGCTCTATGGAAGTGAAACTTGGACTGTTGGCGTGGCAGAAAGGGGGAGAATAGAAGCATTTAAACAGTGGTGTTACAGGAGAATGAAGATCAGATGGGTAGGCGATGGATATCACTCAACAATCAATAGTAGCGCCTGTAAGAATGTAAATTAGCAGCAGTATTAGCACCAGTGGTGTGCTGGGCTGTCTACCTCAGCGCGTGCTCTATGGCCTTACCCCTGCTCCCGCGCCTGCAGCTTAGGCGCTATGCATTGCAGCCGCGTCCAGCTCGATATTTTCCTTTCGGAAACTGAACAGCTGTAGTCGAGTTTGAAGCTTTTGTGTTCTACAAGGTTCTCCGTCTCGCTCGCACTTATTACAAGCAGTGCGTGTACACAAGCTCCGCTCCACTCTGCTCGCTAGTCCCTTTATTGTTGCGACAGCCACGGAGATGATGTTTCAAGTCAATGAATATGTTTTTATATTCACTACTTGTATGTTATATATTTTTCCCACTTTAGAAAACATCGCATTACGAGTAAAAAGATTTATATATTTACCTCCCGAGCTCATAATCAGGGTTTCAACAAGATTTAAATGTTTTCCGAGCTTTAAGTAGAAGCTTATTCAAAGCCGAGCTCTTCTGGAGAAAGAATATGGAATGCTTGCGAGTGGGAATGAATGAGGCCCGCACTCTATAGGTCAAGCGATGAAAGGAAATTGACGATATTAAACTTCAGACGCCAGGGATGTATTTTCTCATTTTGTTTAGCGATATTCAAAACATTAATACACTGAGCTATTTGATTACACTGGAAGGTTCCACAGAGGCCATCCTGAATTTGGTTTCCCACTCTACGTACAGGCAATGCCGGGAAGGTTCCTTAATTGAACTCCAGGAGCAAATACCCCGATCCTAGGAATCTCTGTAAAGAATCATTCTCGTATGAAAATACGGAATATATGAAGTCCAGGCACCAACGAGAGAAGTATAATTATGAAGGTAACACATGGGAAGATTAAGAGGACAGAGAAATTCAAATACTTGGGAGAATGGTTCCAACTAAACAGCCTCGACAAAGGTAATTAGACCTGGCTTACAAGCTAACACAGAACAAACAGGCAATATCGTACAAGGCCAAATTCAGACACTATAACGCCATATTAAAATCACAAGGTTTGAACGCAAGATTGTGAGGAAAATTCTGGGCCCACAGAAGCCTACTGATGGGACTTGGAAGAGCGAGGAGCTCTACAAATACAGTATGTTGAAAATATCATAGACACAATGTGGTGACATTCACTGGCCACCAGGTTTATTTATTTATTTATTCGTATCACATTTAAACAAGAAGTTCCATGACGAACTAAAGAGCCTACTTTTCTCGAAATGTAAGATTTATTCCAATGATTAATCTATGTGGACCTATTTAGAATAATGACGAAATTGAGTTGGTAATATCGAAATTTCTAATTATTTCGAAATATAACTGAACTATTATCATCTATTGTTGTTCCAATTTTGGATGAAATCAATTTATATGTATAGAAGTTACATGTATTTTAAAATTGGACCAATCAGCATGCTAAGAAACATGTTGGAAGCACTGACGTATATTAGTTACTCCAAATTAATCTAGAATGTAAGGTACCATACCTGTGCAAAGTTTAGAGCTGTTGGCTTGAATACTTTCTGATATATTGATATTAGGGTAAAAATAGAGAGAGCATTTATTAACAGTTGGCAGCCCTGGTTGCTCTTAAGAATACGCATAGTCATAACTGTTATAGTACACATACAACATACGAAATTTGGTCGAAATCCAATTGATAGTATAGAAGTTGCATGTATTTACAATTGGTCCTATCAGCAGGCTTAGGATCATTTTGATTGTACTGAGGTAACTAACGAGTTACTCCAAATTAATCTAAAATGTCAGGTACTATACGTGCGCATAGTTTAAAGCTATCAGCTTGCATACTTTCTGATATATTGGTATTTGGATAAAAACAATAGAGAGTGCATTTATAAACAGTTGGCAGCCCTGGTGGCTCTTAAGATTACGCTCAGTCATATCTATCTACACATAGTACACACGAAATTTAGTAGAAATACAATTGATAGTGTAGAAGCTATATGCATTTAAAAATTGGACCTACCAGTAGGCTTAAAATCATTTTGGAAACACTGTCATGTATGGCCTCCTGGAAATTAAACTGCAATATTATTATATATATATAATTCTTCGACACGTGTGTATGTGACTGAACTCCTCCTAAACGGCTGGTCCGATTTTGATGAAATTTTTTACGTATATTTGAGTGGGTCCATGTATTGTTTAGATTCATAATTGGATCCGGTAGGTGGCGTAGCGACGAAAATGTAGGATGAAAACACTTTTAGAACCACAAGATACAGTCAACAAAACAAAAACTGTCGTCATGGAAACAGCTAGCCTTAGTGAAAACTTAACTCGCCGCTATACAGGGACATCTTCCCCACTAATTCTCCCAAGCCCGTCCCCTTGGCAGTGGTTACTTATAATACGTTTTGAATAATTGACTTTCTGAGAATAATTCATGGTGTAGTTATTGTACCATATGTGGCGGTAATGTCGAATTCTTGATATTTGAAGTAGGCTTCAAAACATGCACAAATCACTTGCATCGTAGAGCTTGGCATTGTTTGGACATTTCAATAACGGCTCATAGAAAATAAACAACATGTAAGTTTGTTTGAGTGGGTCCCTGTATGGTTTAGATTCCCAATTGGACCCAATAGGCAGCACACGAGTAGATGCGACAAATGTGCGACGAAGCGTGAAGCGTTTCAAGAAAGTCCCGTATGCGTTCATATACTATTCGTCCGATTACGATGAAACTTGGGTGAGATGTTGAGTACACCCCAAGGAAGGTTTCTGGCTTAGTAAAATCCATTGTACAACAGGTAGCGCATGAGAAGATACAACAAGTGAGCGACGACGCACGATGCGTTTCAACTAAGTCCCATATACCATCCGCCCAATAGCAATGAAACTTGGGTGAGATGTTGTGTCCACTCCAGGGAAGGTTTCAGGGTTAGTAAATCCATTTTACAACAGGTAGCGCATGAGTAGATTCAACAAATGAGCGACGACGCGCGAAGCGTTTTAACAAAGTCCCGTATCCGTTCATATACCATTCGTCCGATAGCGATGCAACTTGGGTGAGATGTTATGTATACTCCACGGAAGGTTTCTGGCTTAATAAATCCATTTTACAATAGGTAGCGGACGGGTAGATTCAACAAAAGTGCGACGGCACGCGAATCATTTCAACAAAGTACCGTATGCGTTCATATGCCATTCATCCGATTGCGATGAAAATTTGGTGAATTGTCGTGCACACTCTAGGTTAGGAGTCTGGATTAGTAAATCCATTCTACAATAGGTAGCGCACGAATAGATTCAACAAATGAAAGATGACGCGCGAATCGTTTCAACAAAGTCCTGTATGCGTTCATATAGGATACAATGTATCCGATTGCTAAGAAACTTTGGAGAATTGTTGTGTACAATCCAGGAAAGGTTTCTGGCTTAGTAAATCCATTTTTAATAGGTAGCGCACGAGTAGATTCAACAAATGAGCGATGCTGCGCGAATATTTTCAACGAAGTCCCGTATGCGTTCATAAACCATTCATCTGATTGCGATGAAACTTGGGTGAATCGTTGAGTACACTCCAGGGAAGGTATCAGGCTTAGTAAATCAATTTTAGAATAGGTAGCGCATGAGTAGATTCAACAAATGAGTGAAGGTGCGCGAATCGTTTAAACAAAATCCCGTATGCGTTCGTCAATATGCCATTCATCCGATTGCGATAAAACATTGATGAGTTGTTATGTACACGCCAGGGAATATATTCGACTTAGTAAATACATTTTACAATATTGGTAGTGCACGAGTAGATGTAACAAATGAGTGACGACGCGCGAAGCGTTTCAACAAAATCCCGTATGCGTTCATATACCATTCATCGATTGCGATGAAGCTTTGATGAGTTGTTGTGTACACTTATGTGAAGGATTCTAACTTAGTAAATCCATTTCACAGTAGGTGGTGCCCGAATAGATTCGACAAATTAGTGACAGCGCACGAATCATTTTAACAAAATTACATCCCCAACTCTTTGATTGGCATTGCAACGCATGCCGGGTACAGCTTGTTATTATCTATATGTGTGCCAATTTTGGTATAGCTCCCACGCATACCTTCCAAGATATATAACATGGAGCTGAAATTTCAATTGCGATTTTTCAGCAGTTGGTAGCACTGACATCATTTTCAAATACGGCATTGTGATATTCAGATAGAGATGTTTATTCATACCAAATTTGGGTTCGATTGCTACAGCCGTTTAGGAGTTGATAGGGGGGGGGGGTGGGGGGGGGGGTGGACACACACACAGCCAGCCAGACAGAAGGACAGACAGAAGGGCAGACAGACAGACAGACACACATTTTCCAGGATCGATCACATAAGCCTACTTTTTCCTCATTTTTATAAAATGCGAAAAGTAGGCTAAAAATATGGTACTTAATAATGTACATATCAAATGATGTATGTCCAAAATTTTGCCAAGACACGGGCATAAGGTGCCGCAGCCATCAAGTCCTCCATTGTGCAACTTAAAGGACACTTAATGCAGTTCATGAAATGGACTGTGGTTTGGACTTCACCACAATCACATAGCCTGGATATGCCAGGAAAATCCCACTTTAACATATTGGTTCTTGATCTACCAATGCCAGTGCGAAGCCTTTTCCATGACTTCCACGTAGACCAGTGTTCCTCATGTCCTGGAGGGAGATGTTCAATTGGTAGTATCCAGCCATCAAGTTGAGTATTTCTAGATCTCCATAATCTTAACCTTGTGGACTTAGCAGATTCATGTACATCTTCTGTCGTACTCAGGAAACTCCTCCTAGACCTCAGTCGTCGATGGGCAGGTTTATATCCGTACAATGGGTGTGCGCATGAGGTAATTGCTTTGGTTTTGTCTTCTAATATCTGGTGGGGCGATTCCAGCCAAACAGTAGATTCTATCTCGTGGTGTTGGTCTCAAACAGCCAGTGATAAGTCGGCATGCTCCATTTAGAGAAGTGTCAACTTGTTTAGCAGGACTGGAACTGTACCAAACAGGGCAAGCGTACTCTGCAGCGGAGTAAGACAGAGCCAGGGCTGAAGTTCTCATCGTCTTTTGCTGTGCACCAGATAAGAATGGACAAAAATTATCTTCCGATACATCATGGGATTACCTAAGTGGATGCAGCAAAAGAGCAGAGATAATTCGTGATAGAAGTGCGTTCAGAAGAAGAAGAGACGATTTCAGATCGTTCAAAGAGAAACCACTGCATAAGAAACCTGTAAGGATCATTTCGAAGGAGGAGAGATGGATGAGAAGTGAAAGAATGAGGAGGTTCTGGAAAGGGAAGAGAAGAAAGGCCAAGAAGTCTTCAGTTTCATGCGGACCATAATGCGGCCAAATTCGGAGAAAGTAGAGCAAGAAAGTAAGCTTTCTGTTTGTTCGTTTGTTTGCCTGCTTGTTGTGGGTTGGTGTACAGGAGTGACTGGCTTGACTCGAGGTTACACTTTCTTTATGTAATACAAAGGGGTTAACAGGAACCCTCAACTCCCGTTGGTATGGCAGTTGTAGGATCTGCATTCTTCTCTTGGCATCGCAATGGCAGGCGACTCAGAGAATATCATGAGGTGACACAACACATGTTTTTTAGTCGGTCAACACGAATGTAATGGGTGGTTCTTTAATCCTGAAAAGCATTTACATGAGATTAATATATACACTTAGATGATCAGTTTCGATCGTCAAGTGATCATCATCAGATCCATCTCAGTTCAGTGCAGGCAGTGCACGAGAGCGGCTGCTCGTATCCGGACCACACATCGCTCAAACAGCTAAGTGCACAATCCACAATAACCTGAACATTTAACAACAATCACATAATCACACTGAGCAAGCAAATTTGAAGATCAATCTCCACTATCAGTATCTATAAGTTCTGATGATGATCTCTTGACGATCGAAACTGGTAATCCAAGTGTATTTATTAATCCAATGTAAATCTTTATCAGGATTAGGGAACCGCCCATTACATTCGTGTTGACCGACTGAAAAACATTAACATTTTGATTTCTAAGGCAACACTGAGAAATGACTTCAAACACGATTCAGTTCTAATAACTTAATATTATATGTCAGAAAACTGTATCATTATAACACTATTTTTAGCATATTTTTATTTTATGAAAAAAAAAATAGGCTTATGAGATCACCTTTTGTCCGTGTGTCTGTCTGTGTGCGAGTGTGTGATCGTGTGTGTTCCCCCTAGTAACTTCTAAACGGCTGTAGCGATTTCAATGAAACTCGGTAAGTTAATAGCACTCTTCCGGTCAACCTCGACCATGCCCTTCAAATTTTCTTACGTCTCACCAATCCAAAATGGCGTCTGTGCGAAATATTTAACCAGCATTCAATATCTCCGAAAATATTACCGATATCACCCTGAAATTTTGTGCGGAGATAAAGGGCGCTACTGGAAGTTCACCTATGTGAATTTTGAAAACCTGGTAACTACAAAACCAACATGGTGGCCAAGCAAAGTTGCGACTTTTAAATAGACGTTTCTCGCGATATTACCAACCAAACGCAATAAAACTTGGTACAGTCAATGATTATACATATTGTAATGCACCGATATCTAACTTTGTTCAATTGTTTACATAACATCAAGATGGCGGCTAATAATAATGCGAAATATTTCACCGGCATTCTATATCTCTGAAACTATTAGCGGTATCACACTGAAATTTTGTGCGGAGATAAAGGGCACTACTGGAAGTACATCTATAAGCCTTTCAAAAACCGGTTGACTACAAAACGAATATGGCGGCCAAGCGAATTTGAAAATTTTAAATAGACCTTTCTTGTGATTTAATGATCCAAACGCAGTGAAACTTGGTACACGAAATGTTTATACACATTGTAATGCACTGGTATCTAATTTAGTTCAATTGTTTATATAACCTCAAGATGGCGGCTGTGCGAATTTTAAAATTAAGTTTTTATTTCTTGTGTCGTAATCATGGGATCGAAGTGAAAGTTTGAATAATGAACCTACGCAATAATTTTCCTTTAAAGGTACATGACTCTATGGCCTATACATATAACAATCCAACATGCCGACCATCCGGAATATTTAAATGGATCTCAATACTTACGAATCTATTACAGCAATCAAACGGAATTTTTTATGTTCATAGGGGCTATGAACATAAGTTCACCTATAGGACTTTCAATAACCTGGTAATCACAAATCCAACATGGTGGCGACGTGAATTATAAATATCCACATGGTCGTTTCTCGCAATTTAACCATCCGTATGCAGTGAAACTTGGTACAATAAATCCTTATACAAATGTTAATCCACTGGTATCTATTTTTTTCAATTGTCTCCATAACCATAAGATGGCAGCTGTGCGAAATTTTAAAATTTCGTTTTTACTTCTTGTGTCCTAATCATACGATTGAAGTTTGAATACTACACGTACACAATAATCTAAGACCTACATATATAAAAATCCAACATGGCGACCATCCGCAATATTTAGTCGGTTCTCAATATCTACGAATCTGTTACAGCAAACAAACTGAAGTTTTGCATGTTGATAGTGGCAATTAACATAAGTAGGACATATGAAAATAGGCTGTATAGTTCTTCACGGAACTACTTGTTCATTATGAAACAGTTTCTGCCACCAATCAGGGCTCAAGAAACAGTTGTATGACCAATTAGGTAAGGATAGCATGGCATCTGCGCTGACTTCCAGGGCCTCCTATTTTAAATTTCACTGCGTGGCTAGTGTCATAGTAGGGTAATCGAGGAGGCCATGGTCAAATACATGGCATTCTCTGTGTCTCATGCGCTCTGTTCAGTGCATAAAACTGGCGAAATCTCGACAGATATGTATGAATTTTTATGTTCGAACATAAAATAGTTATAATTATCGTCGATCATAAACAGTCGTATGCAACTCGCCTATAATGGTAATTAAGATACTCGTGTCTTAATTATTGCCATTATAGGCTCGTTGCAAAATGTACTATGATTAAACTCAATGTGTACATTAATTTGAGTTCTGTTTTCCCACTTCACTAAATGGGCTTGGTCCTCCTTGGGTTCATGCTATCGTGTGTAGGTGGTGCAGCGGGTCCCTTCTAAGTTTCTGTTTCCATTATTTCTCCTGAAATCTCGCTGGCTATGTTCTGTCTCTCATCGATGACGGTTTTGTATGCTTGCGTTTCCGGTAGTCCGAAGGAGTGTCTGATGTCATCAATAAAGAAGGATTCATGTGCTATTATATAGGCATAGCTGTTTCTTGTGAACTTTGAGATTGAGAGAGCTCTTTATAGATATCATGCTTTAATGTTCTCTAGTTTCTTAAGACTTCAGTATTTTCCGACAGATAAGGCCATATGGGGCGGCAGGCATAACCTTGACCTTAACAACGTTCGCAGGAATAGTCTTTGGAGTTTAGGGATAACATAGTGCCTTTCATTGCAGCCATCACTCGCTCTTGTATATGTAGACAGAAAACGGTTCCGGTAGTTTGTAGCATAACACCCAAGTATTTGAAACGAATTCTAGGGTCTCTCCTCCACACATGAGATATCGTTCTTCCCCTCTTATATTTCATTACGGCTGGCTGCGTGGCTGAGCGGTAACTCACGCCTGCTGATCCCAAGATAGCGAGATCGTATCTCGACGCAGTCAGTTGGTATTTAACGGTGTGCAAATACAAGGGGCACTTTAAAGATTCCCTTCGGGGCAAATTTCCGGCACCCCCGCGTCTCTAAAAGCAACAGTAGATAAAAGCGACGTAAAACAAATAACATTATTTATTATTATTATTATTATTGTTATTATCATTATATTATTATCATTATATTATTATCTTTATATTATTATCATATATTATTATTATTATTATTATTATTATTATTATTATTATTTTCTTCGAGTTCTCTTCAGTCCGAAGCTTTCATTACAAACTTACTCTGGTAAATTCGTTCGTCAAGTCCCTTATATTTATTGTATGTTTTTTTGGTTTATTTCTGTGAATTTATTTTCAGGTTTATGCAAAGACTTTTATGAAATTGTTAACCAGATAATAATCAATTAAAATCTGTTCAGACTAACGAAACATAATTATGCTGAATGACGTAGTATCTGCAAGGAAAGAAAATGTGTTACTGGTCAAGATATTTATTTATGCCCTGTCATATCAATATATCTTCTGTAAAATCATTCTTCAATGAAGTTCACTACTTGTGGATCACGTCACGCACCGACAACACACCTTGTTTTCAGCAATCTGGCAATCCTGCCCCTAATGCATGTACAATACAAGGTAAATATAACAGTAGCTCAATTGGGCGTGAAACAAGTCGCAAGTTATCTATCAATCACTTCACACCGATCGTGGAGTGAGGAAATGGCATGGGCCAGTGTTAAAGGGTTGGTTTTCAAACTGAACTCGAGCTCAGCTGTCAGTTCGAATCCGGTAACGGGCTGTCTTTAATTATTGTAAAATCTGTACTTTCAATTTACGTTCTGCCTGTTAGGTCATTTCTCCTATCAGTTGTTTAATATTTATTACAGTCACCCCAAGTCGTCTTTTCTCCAAGTCGTCTTTTCTAAGCAGAACAATGTACTGGGAGAAAATCGCGAAATTGCACGGATGTTGGCCAAACAAGGCCCGACAGGTTAGGTTAGGCTAACCACTGTTACAAGTCGCCGGAACTCTGTTTACAATGCAAGCCCGTTAACGGCGGGTACTAAGACATAGTCACCAATAAAAAAACTCAAAGATTTTCAGGCTGTTCCACGCACACCCATAAATACACGTGGCTGATGACCAAGATGTCCCAAACCCCTAAAGTGAATTACCAAACAAGATTGGTCAAGGTGGCTTCAGATCAGGTCGAGGTGGAGATTGATGTTTTAAAGGAAGTAACAACTAGATCATGTGCTCCTAATGGAATGGTACTAATGAAATTGAATATGACAATTGTAGCTACTGAATTAACATACTACAAGGAGATGGGGGCACGGAGGACAGGGAAATAAACGACAGACATAAGAAATGCGGATTCAAGGACTTGGAAGAAAATTGAGTTATGAAAGGCAGATATTCCCTATATTTAACTACTGCGATGTTGTATTAGTAGATGCTACCGGAGAACAAAACAAGCAACATCAGAGAGCTTTAAATTCCTGCATTGG
The DNA here is from genome assembly GCA_946902985.2 of Meconema thalassinum. Taxonomy (NCBI): domain Eukaryota; kingdom Metazoa; phylum Arthropoda; class Insecta; order Orthoptera; family Tettigoniidae; genus Meconema; species Meconema thalassinum. The sequence continues at coordinate 89,243,203 of OX336391.1, read as the reverse complement.
GTTTATTTTCTCGAAATTTTCCTCACACGTGTCTCCTTTTGATGCTCTGCTTTCCTGGTTAACATTAGATAAACAAAGAAACCTGCACATTTGTACCCTCATCTATCGACTTCTCAATGAAAGCACACCTCACTATATCTCTTGTAATTTTCACATTCTTTCTTCCTTTCATGATCGTCACACGCGATCTGGATCTATAATTGCAATCCCTCTACATCATTCATCTGCCTTCAGTAACTCTTTCCTCGTGTCGGCAACTAGAATTTGGAATAATTGTTCTCGTGACGTTAGAAATTGTACAGCCCTAACAACTTTCAAACGTGCATGTTAAGATTTCCTCTTGAATTCGTAGGCCAACTAGAACAATTTGTGTATGAATGCGTGAGTGAATGACCATAGTAAAACTTTGTTAAAACTCCATGTATTGGTATTACTGCATGTAGCTTAGTTAATATCACACCGTTGCCACTTTAATTCTAGTATTTAAGTTTGCTTAGTATTTAAGTATCTTGGCTCTACGATAACTGCTGAAGGTCATCTCACCGAGGAGGTCAACGTAAGAATTAATAATTCTACGTGGCTGAAGGGCGAACAACGACAGGTGTCATGTGCGATTGCGAGATGATCACCTAAAATCGAAGATTTTCCGCACAGTCATTCGTTCCGTGGCGCTTTATAGTAGTCTACTGAATGTTGGCCGATCACCAAGGAAGCAGAACGTCATGGAGACCAAGATGCTTAGATGGACAGCTGGCATTACTAGGTTGGATCACATCCCCAATGAAAGAATAAGGGAACGATTTGGTATCGCGACAATCAACAACACAACGCGCGAGGGTCGTCTGAGATGGTTTGGGCATGTGCTACGGTCAGGAGCGGATACCATTGCAAAACAGGGCTGCACACTGGAGGTCGCCGGGAAAAGACCAAAGGGGCGACCGAGACAACGTTCGGCCGATACACTGCACAAGGATCTGAAAAGTGTCAACCTACATCCGGACATGGCCCATGACCGAGTAAAGTGGAGACAGCGGATTCAAACAGCGGACCCTGCCACGAGGTGGGACAAACGCTACAGAAGAAGAAGAAGAAGAACTTAGTATTTAAGTTTGGTAAGTGTAGCAAAACATAGTTGAGTATTCATTGAGGTTGCATTGTGTGTGTGTGTGTGTGTTTGGGCCGATAACCTAGATGTTAGGCCCCTTAAAACAACAATTATCATCATCATCAGCATTGTGTGTGGTTAAGTGTAAGAGAGAGTTAGAGCCCTGACTTCTCCACAATAAAGGCACCAATAATAATAATAAGAAGAATAAATGGCAAGAAACGAGGGTCTCCCCCAAGGCCACTGGGAAAGCATTCAGGGTGCACAACGTGCTGTGGGGTTCCTATAGTAGTGGTATCAGGAAGGAAATGACAGGAGCCAATTAAAGTGGTAAATTAAAGACTCCCTAGACCTCGGATACTCTAATACCATTGGGATTCGGAGGACAACAAGAGTTGACCAAAGGTCAAAAACAGGAGCCCGGAACATATAAGTGGAAGGAATGCCGGATTCAGCTGGGGTCCCGTGGTTATCTCCCAAAGGTTCGACTCCAATTAGACCTACTAACAGGTTCATGTTGCGTTTCCTTTTTCCCGACAATAATCACGATCATAGGTCAAAACATACAATACTCCACCGCTGCTAGATAACTAGAGCAGTGGCGACTCGCGCAGAGCGGGGCTAATGTAACAACAAGTAGGAGTCCACGCAGCACGACCTGCTTTTGATGAGACGTTGGCGCAGCAGCAAGGGGCGAGCAAGAGGGTTAATAATCTCAAACAACAACTTCGTTGGAGGCAAGGCCTGCGGAATTGCATTTCGGACCTTCAACCCGCTTGCGAGGAAATGTAGGAAAATTATAAAATGTTATTCTAGGCAATGCTGACACCATCACATGGTTATGAAAGCCGGACGTCCTCGGAAGTGGAAAATATCTTACTGCTGTAAATACATGATTCAACTTATTGAAAAGGTTAAAACGAGTTATTATAGATAATTTTCCGTAGAATTGAATTAGACCATCAGTTGAATTTTTACCAGTTATTATGTACATTTGGGCCCCATTTTTTTTTCAAAAACCAAAAACTTTTAATAACATCAAAACGGTGAGAGATATCAAAATATGATAAGGGGTAGTAAGTTGCAAATCACTGAGATCTTACACCTGTAAATTTAATTTTTTCGATAGGATCGACGCTTTCCGAGATATAACGATTCGAAAAATAGAATGAAATTCACGGCCCCAAAAAGGGAAAATGGTGAGAGATATCAAAAAAATCATAAGAGTTAAAAAAGTTGCTAATCACTGAGGTCCTATATCTGTAGATTTCACTTTGTTCGATACGGCCAACCGTTTCCCAAATATAACGGTTCGAAAAAAAGGAAGAAATTCAGGGCCGCAGAAAATCAAAACGGTGAGAGATATCAACAAATTTTAAGGATTGAAAAAGTTGCTAATCACTGAGATCTTACACCTGTAGAATTAACTTTGTTAGATACGGCCAACCGTTTCCCAGATATAACGGTTCGAAAAAAGGAAGACATTCAGGGCCCCAGAAAAGGAAAACGGTCAGAGATATCAAAAAATCGTTGTGAGTAAAAAGGTTGCATACCGTGGAGATCTTACACCTGTACTTTTAACGTTTTTCGATACGACCAGCCGTTTCCGATATATATCGATTCCAAAAAAAGTTTGAAATTCAGGCCCCCCGAAAAAGATCCGGCCCTACACCGTTTTTAACCCCCGACAACAGGTTTCCTCACAGGGTCCAACTCTTTCACCGCTCCAAATTTTAGCTCGATATCTTGAATATTGCGAACTGTACTTCGCTAAACACAAAAATGTGACGCTCAATGGACATTTTCAGGGCCCCAAAAAAAGAAAACGGTGAGAGATATCAAAAAATCGTTTTGAGTAAAAAAGTTGCATACCGTGGAGATCTTACACCTGTTCATTTAAAATTTTTCTATACGACCAACCGTTTCCGATATATATCGATTCCAAAAAAAAGTTTGAAATTCAGGGCCCCCAAAAAGATCCGGCCTGCACCGTTTTTAACGCCCAACAATAGAGTTCCTCACAGGGTCCAACTCTTTCACCTTACCAAATTTCAGCTCGATATCTTGAAAATTGCGACCTGTACTTCGCTAAACCCAAAAATGTCACGCACAATGGACATTTCCAGGGCCCCAAAAAACGAAAACGGTGAGAGATATCAAAAAATCGCTTGGAGTAAAAAAGTTGCATACCGCGGAGATCTTACACCTGTACATTTAACGCTTTTCGATACGACCAACCGTTTCCGAGATATATCGATTCAAAAAATAGGATGAAATTCAGGGCCCAAAAAAAGGTCTGGCCCTGCACCGATTTTAACGCCCAACAATAGGGTTCCTCACAGGCCCTAACTCTTTCACCGTACCAAACTTCAGCTTGATATCATGAAAATTGCGACCTGTACTTTGCTAAACGCAAAAATGTCACGCACAATGGACATTTTCAGCCCCCCCCCCCCCCCCCAAAAAAAAAAGAAAACGGTGAGAGATATCAGAAAATCGTTGTGATTAAAAAAGTTGCATATCGCGGAGATCTTACAGCTGCACATTTAACGTTTTTCGATACGACAAACCGTTTCCGAGATATATCGATTCCAAAAAAAAGTTTGAAATTCAGGGCCCCCCAAAAAATCCGGCCCTCTACCGTTTATAACGCCCGACAACAGGTTTCCTCACAGGGTCCAACTCTTTCACCGCTCCAAATTTCAGCTCGATATCTTGAAAATTGCGACCTGTACTTCGCTAAACCCAAATATGTCACGCACAATGGACATTTTCAGGGTCCCAAAAACGAAAACGGTGAGAGATATCAAAAAATCGTTTTGACTAAAAAAGTTGCATACCGGGGAGATCTTACACCTGTACATTTAACATTTTTCGATACGACCAACCGTTTCCGAGATATATCGATTCAAAAAAAAAGTTTGAAATTCAGGGCCCCCAAAAAGATCCGGCCCTGCACCGATTTTAACGCCCAACAATAGGGTTCCTCACAGTCCCCAACTCTTTCACCGCACCAAATTTCAGCTCGATATCTAGAAAATTGCGACCTGTACTTTGCTAAACGCAAAAACGTCACGCACATACGTACATACATACATAGACAGAATTGTTAATCCTACCACGGCTATATGAAAGCCTATAGGATCTACATCCGGCTTTCAAAACAAGCCGCATTTGGACGAGCCTACACTAAGCGTACATATATATTTCTTGATGAATGCATTTGTCTGTTAGCACAGAGTAGAACCAAATCACACTTTTCACCGATCACACAGACTCTTTGATGGCAGTTGTAGCTGGTAATGGCATATTGAGCTCTGATACTCATATGGTGAGCGAGGAAAGCAACGGTACCTCGCTCCTCACCTTGCCTAGTATGCCTCATTATAGGGCTGCCATTACATTTCTATCCATGTAACCAACAGTGGCGCTTTTTGAGGATCCGACCCCCCTTCGCGCTCACTACATAACAAACAGCCACTCAAACAACGAATAAGAGCACTCTTAGTAACTACACAATTTTGTTTCTTCTTTCATTTTCAACTCCGTCCAAGCAATCTGCGAAGTGCCAGTGAGAAAACACGTAGTCTGCGCAGAGGAGTGACTCGGCTGACTGGCCAATGAAGCGCGATGCCACTGAATAATAAGCCCAGGAGGGCTTCAACCAACTCTCGCAACGGCTGGGCTGCCAAGCTCCACCCATAGCATTTTATTTTCCCTTCCTCCGTGTGACGTCAAGCGCAAACCTACTTCACAGATTCCGTGGATGAGTGACAGAGCCAACATTGACATGAATGAGTAAATTAATCTCGTAAAGTCTCGTGTAAACACGCTGTTAGGACTTGGCCAGCACAGTCACCAAGACTGAACTCATTTTTAGTTTGAGAGACTGTCCCTTTTATTTTAGTAAGGTGAGGATGCAGATAGTCACTGACATGTGGTCCTTGCGTTGCAGATGTTCCCCACATGTACAATAGGCGCTGTACGTCTCAACTCTCAACAGCGAGAGAGGGGCCGATAACCTCGCTGTTCCGCCCCTTAAAGCAACAATAAACAGCAGGGTAGGCCAGACACATGACAGCTCTTCCCGAGTGACTACAGGTGTGTGCTCAGGCTTAGCAGATACTAAAGTAACATGTTTGCCCGCGACAAACACGTTTCCCTGTCGCTACACAGCCGAGTGGAAATTATAATTCTGCTGCAAGTTTTACGTCACCTTTAAATGTTGCGGACTTGCATTCTTGGCTGTCACTCCAGGGGTTCCGAGTTCGATTCTCCACTCTACGAACAATGTATGGTCTGGTGCAGGGTCTAAATGAGAACGTGCCAGGTGCTATAGCAGGACGAGGAGTGGCCACCCTACTTCACGTAAACTCAGGCTCAGTTAGTGATACCTTGACACAACCAAGGACTCGACATCCCTTGTGGATATGCGACATACAGCGACTCCGTCTTGAGGAAGGAATTCATGATGACGATCAATAATAATGGAACGCCCCCGAAATAAATCAGAAAGCCTTATTTATTTGTTTATAAAGTGCTTTTAAACAAACAAGACGATAGCCCCTGGCAGAAGTGTGTCACGTACAGCCCGCATAGCACTAAGGCCGGGCGGGTAGTCTGTACACATGGGGCGCACACAACCCATTGTGTAACCAGCAGCACTGATGAATTGCTCACTGATTTTATATCGACAATTTGTACCAAAAGTGCGTTTACACAAATAAACATATTTATAGAAGCCCGCATAGAGTTTCAATCCATTAATGAAAGATTATCCCTGCTATCCTTTAAATCAGTAAACAAAGTTTATACTATTGTCAATACCCATGCACCAACTAATGAGAAAAATAGGACTCAGAAAGAACAAACGGAAAATTTTTGGCAAGAACTATCAAACACCCTGGATCAAATTCCATCAACAAATATAATACTTCTACTTGGAGACTTTAACGCTCAAATCGGCAAAGAACGTCAACATCGGTCCATAGTAGGCAATTTCCCCGCACATAAAAGAACCAACACAAATGGAGAAAGACTTATTAGTTTATGCATAGTCCTGAAATCTACATTCTTCAAAAAACTTCCTAGGAAACAAACTACTTGGGTTTCCCCAAATCCAGTTTGTGGTGAGAAACAACTTGACCATGTTGCTATTAGCAGACAGTCTACAACGGAGATACTCAATGTGAAAGTTGCTAAGAGTGCAGGTTTAGATTCAGACCACTATCTGTCTCTCATTAAATTCAAAATTAGACCAATATATAAAAAGAAAAATTATTATCAAACCAAAAAGTTTGATACTCAAAAATTAGCTACAGAAAATAATTTCAAAACAGTTTTGGAAAGCAGAGCACCTAAAACATGGGAACAACTTCAAAGAGACTTAGTACAGACTGCAGAAGAAACCATTCTCCTTAAAAGAAAACGAAAACATGCCTGGAGGACTGCTGAGTGTGATGAACTAATTGTTAAAAGCTTGGAACATCTGGAATGCAAATAAAAATGAGAATACCAGGAACAGCTTTATAGAATCCCGAAAACATACATCTAAGGGACTCAAAAGGGTAAAAGTACAACATCTGAAAGACCAATTAACATTAATAGAATTGGACTTCAGACAGCACAATATAAAGGACTTCTACAAAACTTTCAGAAATAGTTTAAGGAAGTATACTCCACCAAGCTTACTTTTCACAGATCCAAAGACTCAGAAAACTGCATATAATAACGCTGAAAATTGCAGAATACTTGCGGAATATTTTGAAGAACTCCTCAACTGTGATCCACCAAAGGAGACATTCAATTTTGATAATATACTCCCCATTCCTTCAGACTCGAAAGCACCAACAACAAATGAAATTAAAGAAATTATAAACGAACTTAAAAATAACAAAGCATCTGGAGAAGATAGTATAGTTGCTGAATTATGGAAATACTCGAGTGACAACATGATCCTATGTTTAACGGAAATCATAAATGACATATGGAAGACACACTGTTTACCTTCAGAATGGGCATCTGCTTTGATACATCCATTACATAAGAAAGGGAAGAAAACAGATCCTAACAATTACAGGGGAATCTCCCTCCTGCTAGTGACCTATAAGATCTTATCCAAAGCACTTTTGAAAAGAGCAGAAAAAATACTCGACCTGCAATTGGGAGAGTATCAGGCAGGATTTAGGAAGGGACGATCATGTATGGAGCAAATACTAAATTTAAAGAACATATTAGACATGAGGAAAATCAGGAACTTGAAATATGTAGTTACTTTTGTGGATTTTAAAAAAGCCTATGACTCCATTGACAGAAAGGCACTTATTAACATTCTGAAGGAATTTGGACTTGATAACAAGACAACTGAAATAATTCAAGCAACACTAACGAACACAACTTCCAAAGTTAAATTTAGAGGGGAACTTTCGAAATCTTTCAAAATAAAGTCAGGTGTGAGACAAGGAGATAGTCTGTCACCTCTGCTTTTCAATTGTGCATTGGAAAAGGTAATTCGAGAGTGGAGGAAAGCCATCAATACTAAAGGCGTTCAACTAGGAAGACATCCAAATAAAATCACTGTAGATTGTTTAGCTTTTGCGGATGACATTGCATTACTTACTGACTCACTGGATACTGCCCAAGAACAAATTAGAGAGTTGCAAAAACAGGCAGCCAAAGTCGGACTACAAATATCATCTGAAAAAACTAGGTTCATGACAAACATCACCGATGCTCCGAAAAGTATCACAATTCATGACAGTTCAGTATGTAAAACAAATTCCTTTAAATTCCTAGGAGAGCGGATAATGAATGACTCACAGGAAAAGACAGCAATAGAATTGCGTATGCATAAATTACAAAGGTGTTTTCATATGACAAAAGATATATATAATAAAAAAAGCTTATCTTGGAACAATAAATTAAGGCATTATCAAACAGTAGTCAGACCTGAAACTCTGTATGCAGCAGAAACACTTAAATTAACAAGATTTGGTGATTTAGACAAATTAGAGAAGATTGAAAGACGAATTCTGAGAAAAATACTGGGAGCTAAACGAAATAATAACGCAGAATATAGGTTACGACCAAATAGAGAGTTATATTTGAAATGTGAAAAATTAACTGATGTAATGAGAAAGAGAAGATTACAGTTTTTTGGGCACATTTATAGAATGGAAAATAGTAGACTGACTAAACAGATCTTCAACTTACTGACTAGTTACAAATCCAAACCCACATGGTCCATTGAAATTGACAAAGATTTGACAAACGCCAAAATTCAGACAGACACAATAGCAAACAGAGAAGCTATTCAAAACGCAAAATTTCAAGAAAGGAAGAAACAAACAGCTGGCAGAAAGTGGACTCAGGAGGAGAAAGATCGTCACTCTAGAAGGTTGAAAGAAATTTGGAAACAACGGAAATTGAATACAATGGACAATAGCCAAAGTTGATTCATCGTACCCTCCAAATGGGTTATTCGAAAGAAGAAGAAGAAGAAGAAGCCCGCATAACAGTAAAGCCAGGCGGGTGGTTTATACACAAGCGAGAGTTCTTACACGGGTCCGCTAGTATGTTTACATGCAAAACGTTTCTAAAATATCAACTAAATGCATTTTTGCTCATACATGTTTTTGAAATGCTACTTTTAATATAATCATGATTGTATTTATTATTATTATTATTATTATTATTATTATTATTATTATTATTAATAATAATATTATTATTAAATATAGTTACAATATACAGTATACAAAATTCAAAAAGACTCCACACATTTCATTATCTACGTTTCAATTGCTACTCATTTGTTTAACCCATAAATTTACATTTGAATTATTATTATTATTGCTATATGAATTTCATCTAGCATTCCTGAATCTCGAAAAGGCCTTTGATCGAGTGCCTCACAGTCTCATCTGGCTAGCACTCCGAAAACATGATGTGCCAGAGCAGCTTATTAACTGGATGCAGTTGCTTTATGCACAGCCAAGAAGTTATGTCCGTACAACTTCAGGACAATCCAAGGACTTCCCCATCACAGTCGGTGTCCATCAAGGTTCTGCATTATCACCGCTTCTATTCATTCTAGTTATGGACACCGTGACAGTTGACCTGCACCGGCCATTACCATGGACCCTACTTTATGCTGATGACGTGATGCTGGCAGCAGAAAACAAGCTTGATCTGCAAAGCCAAACTCAAGAATGGAGTGACCGGTTGGTGCAACATGGTTTGCGCCTTAACTTGATGAAAACTGAGTACATGACATCAGATAGACATGAAATGGGAACCATCACGGTCAATGGTGAAGATCTGACGCGTGTGAGTAAATTTAAGAACCTCGGTTCCACAATCACTGCTGACGGCCGACTCACCGAAGAGGTCAATACCAGAACTCAGGCAGCCTGGATGAAGTGGCGAACAACTACCGGAGTCACTTGCGACCGCAGGATGAACGATCATTTAAAATCAAAAATCTATCGTACTGTCATCCGGCCAGTCGCCTTGTATGGTTGCGAGTGCTGGGCGACTACAGTCGAGACAGAACGCCGCCTAAGTGTAATGGAAACGAAGATGCTGAGATAGACAGCGGGCCTCACTAAGTTAGAACACGTTTCCAATGACAGCATCAGAAAACAGTTTGGAGTTGCACCGATCCAAGACAAGATGCGTGAGAGCCGACTTCGTTGGTTTGGGCATGTTTTACGGGCCGATGATGACTCTATTGCCAAGACGGGATACACACTTGAAGTCGTCGGCAGAAGACCTAAAGGACGACCTAAACAACGTTGGGCTGATACGCTTCATAAAGACCTCCAAAGCGTGAACATCCATCCAGATGCAGCCAGAGACAGAGCGAAATGGAGACAACGGACCCCGTATGTGCGCGGGACAAACGCTCAAGGAAAAGAAGAAGATTGTTACATGAATTTCAGCCAATGGCCATAGCAGAGCATTTTAATTGACCCCTAGGGGGCGCGCAGCGAGTTCAATTTCAAGTAGTTCCAACTTTCGCTAACAGATGCCACTGTCACTGACACCTAGCAGCGAACGTTGGAACTTGATAGAGCGTTTCTAACCAAACAAATCAAACCTACAAATTTACCTTCACACAAGTGTAATTAGTGGAAGGTTCTTTATCATGCCATAAATCTATGACATGGGACCGTCGGATTTACTCCCCCCCCCCCCGAAGGAAGGCATACTGAGGGATTTTTAACGCTCTTAGCAAACAAACTTCCTCTGATATTTCAATATGCTGACAACCGAAAACATAAAAAATACGATTTTTTAATCATTTCAAATGATCTTGTCGACTTCATCGTTATGCTCGAGTCTAACGTTATGCGTTACGGAGACGGCGACCGCGTGACGTCATGCAGCGGTGCGGGAAGCCTAAGTTAATGGGTAATGGAGTCTGTTGAAAGAGTCCTGGGGTGTCGAGCGACCTGGGGCTTCGAGCGAAGCGAGAAGGCAGTTGTAGCATGCGTCATTTGAAATGATATAAAGTCTAGTCTTTCAGACTGACTGTAACTTTTTCCCCCACCTAAACGTAAGTTAGCGGGCACATATCTGTGGGGAGTGACTCGTGAGGACATCTTCCTGACGTGCATATGTCACAAGCACCTCAGAGTCCACAACAATCCATTCAGTACGCAGCACCACGGGTCCTGCGCCAGTCGCGGTACCGTTGAGGATGGTTGGTTGGTTCCTCAGTTTAGGGACTGTTACAACGCGGTCATGTAGCCCCGTGAACTTTGGGTGTGTGTAGAATCTGTCTGATAACCGGGGCTAATTGTGATGGCTGTATTAGTGTGTGTTATCTGTGATTCAGGTAACGACTGCAGACGATCAATTCTTCCAAGTAGTTCCTACTTTTGCTACCAAATGCTACCGTCCACGACACCTAGCTGCCATCGCAGTCAGCACCTGGCGGCGAACGTTGGAACTATTATAGCGTTATTAAACTAACCTACAAATTTTAGCTTCCACAAATGTAGTTAGTGGAAGGTTCTTTTCCATGCCATAAATCTACGACATGGGACCGCCGGCTTTACGTCCCCTCCAAAGGAAGGCATACTGAGGGATTTTTAACGCTCTTGAAAATTCCGCCCACTTCGGATAGATTTGAACCCGCGATCTTGGGCATAGAAGCTCAACGTGCGACCAACTAGGCCACCGAAGCCGCTTACCGTTGAGGTTATTTGTCGTTATGTTGGCGGTCTTGTTACTGCACTGTATGAATACCAAGCGAGTTATCTCCGCATCAACATCACATCTTGTCACGTGTCAAGCGCAACGCACGCCGACAGTCTGTTGTTTTTCCACCTCGAGAGCTGGCATCTTAATATGAAGAGCCACAAGTACTGTATTATGTTACGATCTTATTAAGAGTAGCTCAAAAACTTTCAGGACAACCTTAATTGTGTTTTATCGTCGAGTTTCACATTGCGGTGTCTGGTCGTGACGCCTAACAGCTAGCACCACCTGACGGTGAATCAAGAAAACTACTTCTCTCAAAACAAAGGAAATTGCGTTCAGCGTTTGGAAACACAAGTTTCCAGCCAACTTTGAGGTTGCTCATGCGGCAAAAGAATAAAGAACAGAGCGGTATGCAAATGACCACAGAGGTTTACATGACATCTGGATAACAGTGGTCAGCTTTTCTCCTGATGGCGCAGCGGTCAACCTGCTCTCTTCCCATCAAAGCGATGTCACGTCCAGTGCTTCGGATTCCAAGTGAAACTTCAGGTGGCTTATGGTTTCGAGATTAACGAACACGTAGAAATTCATTTCTTTCTTTCTGCTCCCTCCTTCTCTCTCTCTCCCGAAATCGGTAGAAAGTGGAGTACCTCAGGGATCTGTCTTAGGTCCACTAATGCTTCTCGATTTACCTAAATGGTGTTTCCAATGAATTCCAAAATAGTTCTGTTCATATATACGCTGATGATCTCCAAGCCTATTTTCATCTTACACCTAACACTGCATGCGATCGTATAAATTTGTTTAATGAAGACATTGACAGGCTTTGTGAATGGGCCCTAAATCATAATCTTAAGCTGAACATGTCTAAAACACAACTTATATCCATTGGATATACAAAACTTCTAAATTTAGTAGATTTTAATTCACTACACCCATCAGGATACTAGATAATAATATTAAATATAGCAACACTGTCAATAGTCTCGGAGTGATATTTGATAGAACACTATCGTGGGCAGAGCATACGTCTAATGCGGTAAGGAAGGTTGTATCAACTGTGCATCTCTTGAAAATAACTGTTTCTTACACCCCAACTCTCATTTTTCCAATCATTGATTACGGCTCTGCTGTATGCAATGAATTACCAGAAACACAGAACATCAAATTACAAAGAGCCCAGAATGGGCATGTGTTCGGTACATTCTGGATGTAAGGCGAGATGAACATATCACACCTTACTACGTGCAGCTGAAATGGCTGAAACTCCACGAGCGCAGGCAGCTATCAGTTGCCATTCAGACACATAAAGTATTACATACCAAGACCCCATTATAACTCTACAATGCCTTCACACCAATGCATTCTGTTCATAATCGAGAAAATAGATACACAAAATTCCTATACACGGAACCATGAAGTTCGATAAATCTTTTGTTTGCACCGCTTCACGCCTCTTCAACACCTTCGAATCATATTAGTTCGTCAACATTGCAGCTCTCAAAAACATCTTTCATCCTGCTTCTTGGAGCAGTACACCTCTCACATCTGATTACTGCATTATGTTATAATACTATTATTAGTTCAATTATAATATCAGGACAATAGCTGACAATCTGTCTACGTTAATATCTTTTCTTGTATATGGTGTTAGTTTTTTAGACTGATGCAGTGTCTGTATGCCCTATTTTGTATACAGGGTGTATTTTATGTACCCTTTGAGAATGATAGGTCGTGTAGGGGACGGGTATAGAAGTAATTTGAAACAGGGAACTTGGGGTCGGAGCGGCCTCCTTAACCCCTAAAATAAGGGTTGATTCAGGCCCTCTACCCTGTAAGTTAGGCAACCTCTATTACCTTTCTCAATCCTTTAACTCTTGGCAAGATTCATTTCACCATGTGGCGCTGGCGTAATGGATATCGTTGCGGTGCGAAAGGCCGATAGTCCCGGGTTCGATTCCGGCCTTGGGCAAAACATTTTTTTTTAAATGTTATTTGTCGTATTGTAGTCACATGATACAGTCTCGTGCTGCGTCAGAGAAGGGAGTGCGAATACGACAAATACAAATTTCTTGTCTTTGAATATGCGAAAATTGAAGTTAGGAGAGATAATTAAGGCCCGGAAGTTCATGCACTATTAAAGGAATTAATATGCATGCAGAAATGCATTAATTATTGGTCAAATGTGCATCATGTTTTAATAAAGTGCACTATGAAACAACTACGGCAATTACAATCACTCTGAATTCTTTAGCGTTTCTATTTTGAATATAAGAAAATATGAACAGACGGACAAATAACTACATTTTTTCCTAATATCTCAGCTATAAAACATTTCTAAATGCAGTAGTAGGAAATGTTATTTTATGGAACTTCAAGCGGTGTTGACCATCAATATCTATTTCATTATGTTAATTTTTAAGTATAACTGATATAACATTTTAATAGCCTTTCAATTTTTTTAAATGTATATTTCGTATGACATTCAGAGGATACAGTAATACTACAGTAGGATATATACAATATGAACAAGTAACAAATACCTAGTAACATCGAAAACGAAACCAAAAGTCACAGTTGGATGTCCAAAGCAGCAATCCACTCCACTGCATTCTGCAGGTCATCATATCCTCCCTTGAAGGACCGTGAAGGACATTCCGACACAATACGATGGACTGTCTACAGTGAATCGCCACAATCGCACTGAGGACTAGACAGTTTCCCCCATTTGTGGAGCCATCTTCCGTGACCGGTCTGCACTCTGTTCAGTGACGTCCAAATCCTTCTTGGAGGTTTCCTGCAGGGGTCGCTGATCAATCCTAGCTCATCAGGATTTGATGTAGTCCATTCTTCTCGCCAAGTTTCGTCCATATTGAACTTAGATTCAACAAGCATCTTGTCTAGCTGCCATGACGGATGTCGAGATTTTAATCTCCCTTGATTCTGTGGATTACAGACCTGATGTATGGGTAAGAGATCATTTTCAGCGCATTTTGACCATTCCCTTTTTAGAGCTGTTAGCCTTCGCAGGGGAGGAGGGTAAATGTTGGATAATACTGGTAGCCACTTAAATGAAAAAAAAAAAAAAAAATACAATACTATATTTACATAGTGATTGCTGAATAAAAATAATTCATATTAATTTGCAAAAAGGACTGAAACATACTGGGTATTAAAATAATTTCAGTATTATTCTGTGAGACTCTCGGAGTCGGAATCGAAATATAGTATACGACTTTAAGAACTTGTAGTAACAAAAAGCGCTTCAAAACAATAGGGAATTAGAATATACGCCCTTCTCAAGCAGAGATATGCACTTACACAGGTAAAGGAGAAAAATATCATGCATTGTGCCAACATAACCAAAATATGCATAAATATGATTTTGCATGGACTTCCCGGCCTTAGTGATAATTAGGGCTCGGATCGATATGCTCGATAAAATCTCCAGATATGCTCGAAAACCATGTGTTTTATGCTCGATAGATATGCTCGAAAACCCCATTATATGCTCGATAGATATGCTCGAAAACCCCATTATATGCTCGATAGATATGCTCGAAAAAAACATTATATGTGGTTAAATATGCAGAATATGCTCGAAAACCACCGTTAAAAACTATAGAAAGGAAATTGAAACGAAATAAAAAACAATAACATATCTTTATATACGAGCTTTATTTTCTAATTTTATGTATGATACACTGCAATATACTCGCATTCAAGTTTTTCAAGTATAAGCTTATATAAGAGAAGTTTTCTTATAAAAGTTGCAGTTTAAAAGTTAATTTCCAAAATATTCAGAATTAGGCGAGTAAATGAAGTAGATCTGCATTGGTCTGTACAACAAGATTTTTTTCTGTTTTCAGTTTTGAATGATTTTATTACATCAGTCAATAAAAGTTTCAATGACGAGAACGACCTCACTAAAGGTTAAAGACCTGCGGTTCTATTATTCGCGCCAGATAGGCTTTTCATTAATTATTTCTGTTTTCGAAACTTAAGGATGCTCAGGGCCCGAATTCTATTTAGATGAAAACCACAAGAATATGCATTTATATGCTTCTATTCTGAAAACCGCGGTTTTATGCATTTATATGCTCGATAAATTTCAATTCTGTTGGACCCAGAGAGGTGAAAATACCACCGAAAGGCTTCTTTCAATGTGTACTATTCAGGGAAAAAATATGCAAATATGCTCGAATCCGAGCCCTAGTGATAATATTCTTGTTTAGTTGTCGAGACCAGAGAATGAGTAGTGCACCCCGCTGATAACCTCTGACACCACTGTAAAGGTTCGCGAGTTTTATAATTTCCATACGAGTGTCTTAATTACCATTATAGGCGAGTTGCATACGATTGTTTATGTTCGACGATAATTGTACTGTAACTATTTTATGTTCGAACATAAATTCATGAATATCTGCCGAGATTTCACCAGTTTTATGTACTGAACAGAGCGCATGGGACGCAGAGAATACCTTGTATTTGACCATGGCTTCCTCAAATACCCCACTATGACACGAGCCATGCAGTAAAATTTAAAAAGGAGGCCGTGGAAGTCAGCGCAGATGCGATGCTATCCTTACCTAATTGGTCATACAACTGTTTCTTGAGCTCTGATTGATGGGGGAAACTGTTTCATAATGAAAAATAGTGTTATAATGACCCTCATTATGACACAGTTTCTGACATATAATGTTAACATTTCGACATCGTCGAACATAAATAAAATTCAATAATTTCCTAGCAAATATACAGTACATTAACCATTTTGAACAGCGGACGGAGATAACCAACAAACAGATTCGAGGTCTATGTCCTGAAGCGAACTGTCCCATGTGCAAAAATTATTGAAGTGACTGATATCTCAGGTGGATATGGTTCGGTCAAGTATTTCACACATCCTATTATTATTTCTTAATTCTACTCCATGTCTTTTCATTTATTTATTTATTTATTTATTTATTTATTTATTTATTTATTGGTGCCTTTATTGTGGCGAAGTTAGGGCTCTAGGCCCTCTCTTACACTTAACCACACACAGTGCAACTTACATGAATACTCTAATATGATATACTTACCCTACCAAACTTAAATACTAGAATTACATTAAATTAAATTAAATTAAATCGGCGACTGCGTGATATTAACTAAGGTATACAATTCAAATGACATACATTTTTAACAAAATTATACTATGGTCATTCACTCACACATTCATACACAAATTGTTCTCGTTGGCGTACGAATTCAAGAGGAAATCTCTACATGCACGTTTGAAAGTTGTTAGGGATGTAGCCTACAATTTCTAACGTCACGGGGACAATTATTCCAAATTCTAGTTCCCGACACGAGGAAAGAATTACTGAAGGCAGATGAATGATGTAGAGGAACTGCAATTGTAGATCCAGATCGGGTGTGATGATCATGAAAGGAAGAAAGAAAACGAAAATTACTTACCGTATTGTAAGGATATCCATTCTCTTTGTAGATTTTTGTTAAGATAGTTTCTAAGATTATTCACGCTGACGAAGGTATCATTGATATGACGAAACATGTTCGTGTTAATTTAATTATTAAACTACTTTCTAGTGTTGGACAAGGCGGTTTTATAATCTGAGATTAATATCAGTCAACAAGGAGAATATTTAATATCGTCTTGACAACGGTACATGTCTACCAATATTGTACTTCACTGCGTACAAATCGAACATTTTACATCCACCATCTGTGAGGTGTTCACAACCAGTCGACTATATTCCTTGAGCCAGAAGCTGATCAGAAGTAATGTCGTTCATCTACTTGTTTTAACATTCAAAATAATTAACCTTAGCGCAAAATCAAGTTGAGCACCAGAGCTTTGTGGAAGTGACAGCACCAGTGAATGGCGCTCGGACAGCGTTCGGCAGAGTTCGGCAGCTCTCGGCTCCACCAACACACGCCGAAAGCGATAGGAACAGTGAACAAACAAATATCTAAAGAAAATTATGACAAAGTCCCCAAAGAACGAAGTAAAAGAGAATAAGGAATCAGCGGGATACGAGAAGACAAGAGCTCTGTTGTTAAGGAAACCAGGGCAACAGAAATTGAGATGACAGCTGCAGACAGAAGAGTCTGGTAACCTTGACATCTCCCATCACTTCAAAGGTAACAAGACCTCCCGCGGATACAGTCATAGTCACCATTATTGTCCAAGCAAACAAGCCAACGATGCCGGCATGGAAGAAATCTTCGTCCAGTCCCGGAAGCCTCGTGACGTAGTGACGAGCATTCTTAGCTGTCACCGAGGACGCCCACATCTTCTTCTCTCTATATAACAACAAGTTCCGTGACGAACTAAAGAGCCAACGTTTCTTAAAATTAAGATTCATGCCAATGATTAATCTACAGTATATGAACCTATCTATAATATTAGGGTCAAGACATACAGACAGCATTTATTAACAGTTGTCAGCCCTGATTGATCTTAAGAATACTTCTAGTCATATCTGTTATTTTACACATAGCACATACGAAATTTGATGAAATCCAACTGATAGTATAGAAGTTATATGAATTTAAACATTGGTCCTATCAGCAGGCTTAGAATCATGTTGGTAAAACTGACGTATGTAAGTTATTCCATATTAATCTAAAATGTCAGGTACTATATGTGTGCATAGTTTAAAGCTGTCGGCTTGCATACTTTCTGATATATTGGTATTTGGATTAAAAGAGAGAGAGAGAGCAATTATCAACAGTTGGCAGCCCTGGTGGCTCTTAAGAATACGATCAGTCAAGATATCCAACATGGAGCTCAATTTCAATTGCGTTTTCTCAGCAGTTGGTAGCACTGACATCATTTTCAAACATGGGCTTGAGATATTCCGGTATACATCTTTACTCATACTAAATTTGGTTTCGATTGCTGCAGCCGTTTAGGAGTTGATACGGGGGAGGGGGGCACACACACAGCCAGCCACACAGAAGGACAGACAGGCAGACAGAAGGACAGACACACACACATTTTCCCGGATCGATCTCATAAGTCTACTTTTTCCTCATTTTTGCAAAATGTGAAAAGTAGGCTAAAAATGAATGTTACGTGATAGTTTGTCTGTCGGTGGGTCTGTCTCCTATGTGTTCATATAGCATTCATCCGATTGCGATGAAACTTGGGTGAGATGTTGTGTACACTCCAGGGAAGGTTTCTGGGATAGTAAATTCATATTACAATAGGTACCGCACGAGTAGATTCAACAAATGAGTAACGGCACGTGAATCGTTTAAACAAAGTCCCGTATGCGTTCATATGTCATTCATCCGATTGCGATGAAACTTGGGTGAGATGTTGTGCACACTCCAGGGAAGGTTTCTGGCTTAGTAAATCCATTTTACAATACGTAGCGCACGAATATATTCAACAAATGAGCGACGGCACGCGAATCGTTTAAACAAAGTTCCGTAGGCGTTCATATGTCATTCATCCGATTGCAATGAAACTTTGACGAGTTGTTGAGTACACTTACATGAAGGTTTCTAACTTAGTAAATCCATTTCACAGTAGGTGGCGCACGAGTAGATTCAACAGATGAGTGACAGCACACGAATCGTTTAAACAAAATCTCGTATCAGTTCATATGCCATTCATCCGATTGCGATGACACTTTGGTGAGTTGTTGTGCACGCTCCCAGAAATGTTTCTAAATTAGAAAATCCATTCGAGGATAGTTTAGAGGCAGTTAACGGAAATTGAAAAAAATATTGTGTAGCCTATCCAAAAGCACTTCAAGAAACAAAATTACACCGCCAACACTTTCTTTGATTGGCATGGCAACGCATGCCGGTACAGCTTGCGCTTTTATAAAAGTGCCTTGTTGTAGTAGTTGTTGCTTGAGTCTTCAGTCTTTTGACTGGTTTGATGCAGCAATCCATTCCTCCCTGTCCTGAGCTAATCGTTTCATCTCTACATAGCTACCACATCCTACATCCGAGACAATCTGTTTGACATATTCTAACCTTGGTCTACCCCTACGGTTCTTGTCCTCAACCCTTCCTTCCATAACTAAGCTTGCTATTCCTGGGTGTCTTAGTATGTGTCCTACCAACGTATCTCTTCTCTTCATTAGCAGTCGCCAGAAACATCTCTCCTCTCCCACTCGTCTTAATAACTCTTCGTTTGTAACCCTATCTACCCATCTGATTTTCATCATTCTTCTGTAACACCACATTTCAAATGCTTCAATTCTCCTCTTTTCTGCTGCACCAATAGTCCAAGTTTCACTTCCATAGAGCGCCACGCTCCAGACAAAGGCTTTCAAAAATGACTTCCTAACACCTAAATCTATATTCGATGTCAACAGAATCCTTTTCTGTAGAAATGCTTTCCTTGCCTGTGCCACCTACTTTTTATATCCTCCTTGCTTCGTCCATCACTGGTTATTCTGCTTCCTAAGTAACAGAAGTCTCCTACTTGCTTCAGCTTTTCACCTGCCAATTTGATCTCCATAGAGTTTTCTGATTTATTTCGGCTGCATTCCAGTATCTTTGTTTTACATTTATTAATTTTCATCATGTATTCTTTCCGTAAGACGGAATCCATACCATTCAAAAACTCATTTAAATCCTCAGGCGTGTCGGCCAAGATGAC
Source organism: Meconema thalassinum (assembly GCA_946902985.2). Classification (NCBI taxonomy): domain Eukaryota; kingdom Metazoa; phylum Arthropoda; class Insecta; order Orthoptera; family Tettigoniidae; genus Meconema; species Meconema thalassinum. The sequence goes on along the minus strand of OX336391.1, from coordinate 89,223,257 downwards.
GATGTCATCAGCAAATCTCAGAGTTGAAATTATTTCTCCTTGAATCTTCACTCCCACTCAAGGTCTGCTATATTTCTCCTATTTAATGACTTATTGAACGTAGTCACCATTTTCTTGGAAGCGCTTGTCCGGATGTAAGGACCTCAGTGGGAAATGATGGCTACATTACAGTCATGGCAATAATAATTAAGTCTCTTTACTCTTTGACTGGCGAATGTCACGGAGTAATGTTTCCATTCCAGACTAAAGAAGGTCATGTCAATTATGCAAGGCAACTTTCCTTTGACGGTGACTGTCTTCTATATTAAATGATGGCGGTGCCGAAGTGCGCGGGACACAGTTTAACAGACGGAAGTGGTGGTCGTTGTCAGGACATTTGCCGCTAATGATAACGATGGTATTGAAAATTGACACCACAACCAACCTACACAGGTTGCTAGAAAAAATAATGCTGTTTTCTATTCAGGGGTTGCCCATCGTGGACATTTAGCCCATTGTACTTGGGTGTGTGAATAAATAAATTTAAAAAATGTTTGATAACCTGTGTTATTGATGTAACCTTTAGTAATGTGTGTATTTGCAGTTGAGATGAGCATTGGAATGAAACTGATTGGTTGGTTCCTCAGTTTAGGTGCTACGACAACGCGGTCATGTAGCCCGTGTACTTGGGTGTGTGTAGAATCTGTCTGATAACCAGTGTTAAATATGATGGCTGTATTAGTGTGTGTTATCTGTAATGCAGGTAAAACTGCTGACATTCAATTTTCAAGTAGTCCCTACTTTTGCTACCAAATGCTACCGTCAATGACACCTAGTTCTGAACTTGGTTACTAGATGCCACCACAGTCGGCTCCTGGTGACGAACGTTGGAACTTAAGAGCGTTAGTTAAATCTAACCTATAATTTTGCTTCACACAAGTGTAGCTAGTGGAAGGTTCTTTAACAAGCCACAAATCTATGACATGGGTCCGCCGGCTTTACTTCCCCCCCGAAAGAAGGCATACTGGGAAAGGAGCTGGCCGTGGCCTTAAGTTAGAAACCTCTTTAGTACATGAAAGCGTGTTATTTTGTGCTAAATATCTCATGTAATATTTATTTCAGGTTAGGTACACAATTTGTGTTGACCGACTGAATAGAATTAGCAACACTGTAAAATGGCTTCCATGACTCCAATCTGTGATTTATTTCAATACCTTGATAGATTTCATGCGCTTCTTTTTTATCCGAAACCCGTTTTCATAATTTGGTCCTAAGATTTTTCTGACGATTTTTGTCTTTTGTTTCTCGATGTTTATAACTTGTGAGCTCTTCCCAACCATCAATTTAATATTATTGTTGTTATAGTTATTGTTGCTGGTTCTACAAGGGCAGTAGCCAGTGTTACCAACCCGTGCGATTTGTCTTAAGTTGTGGGACATTTAGACAAATATTTTTAGGAATAGAAAAAAGTTTTTTTTTGCAAAAACTGAGCAGAATTTGGATATTTGGCCGATGTCATATATCACCAACTGAGCTGCCATTAACACATAGAAGCACAATAGGTACGATTCATACTTGCCGGTAGAATAAAAACAAACCTTTCACGGAACAATCGCCAACTGCAGCCTGTGCGATAACAGACAGTTTTGTGTGTTTTTGGAGATTAAAACTTATGTTTTGTGTTTTTGTGAAATCTCATTTTTTAAAATTCAAAGACATATACATGGAAAGATAAATATATCAATCTTTAAATGAATAAAAACGTGTATTACGTGAATGTTTAAGTGTATGATAATGACAGTTTACAAGACAGGGTTGTGTTTCGTAAAAATCCATTTTAGCTCAATTAGAATAGTACATTATGCAACGAGCCTATAATGGCAATAATTAAGACACGAGTATGTTTATTAAACGAGCGTAAGGAGTTTTATAATTTCCATACGAGTGTCTTAATTACCATTATAGGCGAGTTGCAAACGACTGTTTATGTTCTAGGATAATTATTATAACTATTTTATGTTCGAATATAAATATTCATAAATATCTGTCGAGATTTCGCCAGTTTTATGTAGTGAACAGAGCGTATGGGACGCAGAGAATACCTTGCATTTGACCATGGCCTCCTCGATTACCCCACTATGACACTAGGCCACGCAGTGAAATTTAAATTAAAAGGTCTTGGAACTCAGCGCAGGTGCGATGCTATCCTCACCTAATTGTGCAAACAACTGTTTCTTGATCTCTGATTGGTGGGAGAAACTGTATCATAATGAACACTTGTACTATAATGAGCCTCAGTATAGTACAGTTTTCTGACATATAATATTTACATTTCGACATGGTCGAACATAAACACATTATCGAGACTCTAGAGAACGTTTTCTTATTCATTACACATTTGTTTTGTACAACATATATTTACGTGGGATATTTTCTAATGAAACGGGACATTCTAAGTGGGAAGTTGGGATTTTCGGGATTGAGAGGTTGGCAACTCTGGCAGTAGCTTTACAAACGCTGCGCTGGGCGGGGATGGGGGTTTTCGCCCTTAATGTGATTTTCAATCCTACTGCCGTGGGTATCTACAATTAAAGCACCCTGAAATGTCAATTCCTGCGCCGATATTCGATCTCGAACCCTTGAGAACAGCAGGCGAGAATCGTACCGCCTGCCAAACAAATAATAGTCGAGAATCGAATTCTCGAAATGGACTTGCTTCTCTTTTAAAGCGATGTATCGAGAAGAAATGGGGGATAAAGTAGTGTGTAATGCGGGGAGCAAGTAAATTATGAACACGAAGGGAATGTCAATGACATACATCAGAGCTCGACTTATTTTGTCGTGTTCTCCACTTTACAGAAACTTTGGTGGACTGGAGGGCGGATGCTAAGGTAAGAGAGGAGAGGCCTGTCATTCGCAGATACAGCGAGCATCAGCATAGCTCGACACAAGCAGAGTGAGCCTTGCTATTCACATAGCCCCATTCAATAAGGCGAGCTGTTTCTGTAAGGCTATCCTGGAACACCAGCAGTATAGCTCGACACTAACAGAGTGAGCCCCGCCATTCACATCTCTCCATTCAATAATACGTGCTGTTTCTGTTAGGCAACCCTGGAACACCAGCAGTATGGCTCGACACTAACAGAGCGAGTCCCGCCATTCACATAGCTCTATTGAATAAGACGTGCTGTTTCTGTAAGGCTATCCTGGAACACCAACAGTATGGCTCGACACTAACAGAGTGAGTCCCGCCATTCACATAGCTCCATTCAATAACCCGTGCTGTTTCTGTAAGGCTATCCTGGAACACCAGCAGTATAGCTCGACACTAATAGAGTGAGTCCCGCCATTCACATAGCTGCATTCAATAACCCGTGCTGTTTCTGTAAGGCTATCCTGGAACACCAGCAGTAGGGCTCGACACTAACAGAGTGAGTCCCGCCATTCACATAGCTCCATTCAATAACCCGTGCTGTTTCTGTAAGGCTATCCTGGAACACCAGCAGTATAGCTCGACACTAACAGAGTGAGTCCCGCCATTCACATAGCTCCATTCAATAACCCGTGCTGTTTCTGTAAGGCTATCCTGGAACACCAGCAGTAGGGCTCGACACTAACAGAGTGAGTCCCGCCATTCGCATCACTCCATTCAATAAGACGTGCTGTTTCTGTTAGGCTATCCTGGAACAAACCCATAGTAAGTTGGAGCTGTACCTCCGAAGATCAAAAGTTCGAATCCCGATTCAGGCAGTAGCTAAACTACGCGCGGTTTCATCCTTAGCTTCCCAAACTCAATCTGGGCAAATGCCAGGATGGTAGATTACTCCCTGTGGGTTTCCTCAACCTTAATTCTACACCCTAATAATTGGAATAGCACATACTGCTACACCCAAAATCGAAACTGAGGTTAACAAATTCATCAAATGCCCAAGTATACGGGTTGATGACCAGGATGTCACAAGCTCCAAATTGAAACAAAATCAGTTACGTGTACTCGTTCTAATACAGACCCCACAATAACACAGTTTATCAAACCGGTTCCCGTGCCTTACAACACCAGCCGCCATGTACCTGTGGTGAGGAAATAATAATAATAATTAGAATATGCAGGATTTCAGCTGTTAGGTGGGGTAATGCACAAATAGTACTGGGGTACATTTGGCCTCGTGAAGAAAAATTAAGGAGAGGTGTGTTCGATACCCACCGCGGCCATCCTGAAATTGGTATTCCGTGGTTAGCCACTTCTACTCCAGGCAAATGGCGGGATAGTTCCTAACTGAAGATCACTGCCGCCTTTTTCCCCAATCCTAATTTGAATTACAAATAAACGCACTACTACGGACACTACAACTAAACAGGTTAGCAGGTTCATTTTCCTCTCTCTCATATATTTATACATACACACGCTGTAGTACATAGGGCTAAATTACCACCATGTCCAAGCCACCCAAATGAAACAACAACAACATTCATTTTAGGTTGTGTTTGCGATGTTATTTAGTTAACGACCGTGAATGACGACGATCAGCTCATGCTGCCAACTTAAGTTAAAACGATGACTTTTGAAACGTTAGTGGTACGCTAAAAGTGAAGAAAACCGAACAGCAAGAAACACCACCATAAAGATGGTATATTGGTTCATCAGCGGGCTCTTGGTGTCCCCTCCCGGACCCCCACAAGAGTAGCGATCTGCGCGCTAGCTCCCTTGAGCCAACTTGGTGTCCTAAGCGAAGCCCCACACAAGACACGGCACAAACCTAAAAAAAATTGCCGAGTTTTAATTCACTGGCCGCGAAAGCCAATTTACCATCTTTTTGGAAGACTTCATAGGGAGGTTATGGTTGCTTGAGCTTTAATTCTTGCAGTAAAGATGCGCAGGTGCGCTTCATAAAAAAGGGAGGTAGCGCGCAGTTCGCTACTCCTGTGGGGGTCCGGGCGGGGACACCAAGAGCCCGCCGATGAGCCAGCTTGGTGTCCTAGGCGAAACCCCACACAAGACACGGCACAAACCTAGCAAAATTGCTGAGTTTTAAGAAACACCATGTTCGCAGTGATGCGGGGCAATTGGTAACACTGTCGCTAGTAGCAAGCAATGGGATGTAACATATTGGGCCAGTTGAAATATCCTATTTAAATGAGACAAAGTGGTCTTTGATTTATTTATTTAATTTTATTTAGGCCTATTTAGTTGTTCTTTGGTCATTTGGACCACGGTGCTTGTTGTCTGCGCCCTGTGGTGTTCTTGGTGGATTGTTTCGCGGTGAAATCTTGAGCCTTTCTATTGGACCAGTAATCTTTCATTTTCTTGCTGAACTCTATCTTAAGTTCCTCGGACCATTTCCTGGACGCGTTGTGGTTAGCTATATTGGTGGCTAATTATGTTTTAAAAGTTATAATTATTATTTTGTTGTTTTAATTCTTTCTTTTTATTAAATTATTATTTAGATTTACAATTATCTACTTTGTATTTGTGCCCAGAAGGGTTTATGACCTGTGTTCTGTACCCAAATCTAGTAGAACCTGCCAGGATCCGCATCTTATAGTACTCGGCTTGAAGAACTACTAAGAAACTACTGATAGATAAAACTGATGGGATATTTCTAAATAATAAGCTATTTTCCATAATATTCTCCATTAAAATTACTTGCAATTAGCCTCCTGACTACGGATGAGAAGCCTCGTAAATTCATTAAATCCAATTACTGACGTGTGCAAATTATTAGACTAGATTCCAGTTTTCAATCATTACATCTCTTTACTTTTCATGACTTAATGCAGTAAAAATGTTTGCAATGCGCCGAAATTACTTCAAATGTTTAACCAATAGTATTAATTATATTTCCTCTTAATAAAATCACAGTATAGTGACTATTTTGAATTATCACCAAAAAAAACTTTGATAGTACAAAATGTGATACGTTTTGTTTTGAATACTTTATTCTACAGTAGGATCGTGTGAATTTAGAGCAGAGGAATTCGAAGTGTTTTTACTGATTGTTCGCTCTTGAACCATTCAAAGGTTCGTGGACCATGGATTGAAAAACGAGAAAACGGGCTCAGCAAAGGCATCCTTCAGAATATCCATTTCCCAAAACACTAGACGCAATTCCTTATGGAAAATTTCTAAGTCCATAGGGAAGAAAACATTACTACAGCCGTCAATAAAATGATTTAGAACAGGAAAATGTCACTGGTGCCCTCTGCGACTAAAATATGCATAAAGGCAAAAGTTTATAAGACAGTTGTACGTCCAACAGCAATTTAAGGGACAGAATCCCGCCCAATGACAAGAAAACATGAACAGGCTCTGCACACGATGGAGATGAAGATGCTCCGTTGGACATTTGGACGGACTAGATATGATCATGTCAGAAATACAGATGTTCGGCAACAATTAGGTGTCACACCAATTACGGACAAAGTGAGGGAAGCTCGTCTCCGTTGGCATGGTCATGTTATGAGAATGCCGGGCGACTCTGTTGCCAAAGTAGCTTTCAACCTTGACCCAGGTGGAATGCGACTACGCGGACGACCTGCGAAGCGTTGGATCGACAACATTAAGACGGATACGCACGATGTTGGCTTACAACCTGAAGACGTGGAGAAGATGTAGTAAGGCAGCGGACCCCGTACTGGGATAAACGCTAGGAAAGAAGAAGAACAAGGAAATGTGAATGACTTAAATTCTAATAATATGCACACCTCTGTATTTGATAGGTGGTGATATTTCAGACAAACGTCTGTCTCTTGCCACGCGTACACACGCTTCAGTTATTGCGGGCGAGTCTATCTTCCCCTGTCACCTCAATCCACCACCCACGTGTCCGTGGATTTGAGAACGGGATTTCTTCCGTCTTTGGCGCGAATAAATAATAGAATTTTCTGATTGGCTGTGGTAAACTCTCCCTCGTTCGACTCTCATGCACGTGTTAACCCTGGAAAGTCGGCGCTCGTTGATGTAACGTGTGAGGTGGCGCGGGGAACTTTGTGACCCCTATGACGGAACTTACTCTGATAACAAAATTACTAAGTGTTATGTATCATACACTGTTGTATTGGGTTTATTTACTCCATTGCATGATATTTTATTGAAAATAAATACATACAAGTGACAACCTGTCCATGAATGGTGCGGCGTTGATACAGTGTCAGGCGTTGTCGCCTAGCGACAATATCTCCGTCAAGTTATTAGATTCTATTTTCGTGTGACCTTGAAAAAATGAATTTTCGCAATGATTTTAATACACGGATGATACAATCAAGTAAGGTGAGGTTCAATCGATAATGCCTGACGGACATTACATTTTAAGACAACAAACGTCGTCGTAGCGCAAATACTTCCCGATATATTTCAGTTTTAGTATAGGGTGACATTTCTTCAAAACTATTTTCATATTATAAGATTAGCTTCACAGAATAGGTTACCAAACAATATACATGAATCCATAGATACCACACTAGTACAGGTTATGAAACAACTTGTATACACCCAATGAGTTGACGGAGCTAAATATTACGATGAACCCAGTAGCTAAATGAAATACCAAGGAACCATCCAACCAATATTTACAAAACTTTCGGAAAAACAGGCTTTCAATAAATCAACTATCGGGTTCTCTAACACGCACCGCTTGACAATAATTACTCTTTCTAACAATGAACATCTTTCATTACAATGTTACTGACCTCAGGAATGTGGGAGGAGCTATGTGGTAGTCAGGTCTCTAAGTTCAGAAACAAGCACACACTAACAAAATAAATTTGCGCCAGGTCAAAAATGACCCCGCGCGTTAAATACAGGTAACTTTCCAGCACACTAGAATCTCAATTCTTAACATAATAATGCAATGCTAATCTCATCACAAACTTCACTGCTATATATTCGGGTACAGTTTTTTCATAAATAAATACTTCTGTAATGGATGTGAGGAAAAGTCAGGTAGCAACTCCTGTCATTATTTTTTTTAAATTAGATTAATTTATAGTCGCTTTAACTTGGAAAGTCTTATCGCGACTTTCACTGTAGATTTACATTATACAATACAATACATTGAATTGAATACACTATAAAATCATTAAATGAACACTAGAAATGAAGAAAAGTCCCACTACTATGAGTTGATCAATCAGATTTTGAAATAAAGTTCCGAGTCTTTGAAGAACTTGATGGGATTTTTGAGCTGTGAAAGAGATGAGAAGGCCTCACATATCTTCTTGGGAGTGCTGTTGTGCTGGCGCCAGTGGTTGTAGAGAGCACAGTCTGAGATCATGTGCTGCACAGTCAGTACGCTGTTACATGTTGAGCAGCTTCTCGAGGAGATAGCTGTGGGTGATGTTGGTATGACCTATTCTTATTCGTGATATTAGAACTTGATCTTGCCTGGAAAGTTTATGATGGAGATATTGTTCTGTGGTTCCTGATGTTATTTCATGGAGTTTACTGGTAGAAGTTCTAAGCCAATGATTCTTCCACTGTTGGAATACTTTTCTTTTGACGTAGGAAATGATGTCAGTATGAGGTGTAGCTATTGTAGGATCACATAAAGGTACAAGAGTGGCTTCTTTAGCTGCTTGATCGGCAGATTCATTGCCATGAATGCCTCTGTGAACCACACAAATATGACTTGTTTACCTTGCTTCCCCACTTTATGGAATATCAGTTGAATTTCTTGTACAAGGACGTTTGTCGAAGATAGATTCTCTATTGCGTTTAATGCACTTCGTGAATCGGAGTAAATAATAAATGAGTTGTTACAGCTGGCTGTATTCAAAATGTATTTCATGGCCTGTTTAAGAGCAAAGAGTTCATTAGAATAGACAGTGAAAGATTCAGGAAGTCGAAAAAGCATGGTATGGTCAGGATAAATTATCCCACAACCATTTCTTTCGTCATATTTAGAACCGTCAGTATGAATAGCACTGTGCATTGGGTATCTATTGGAGATTTCAAGAAATAAACGATGGTACTGTAATCTGTCAGTTTGGTTTTTAACCAAGTTGTTCAGGTCGAAGTTGACTGTTGGTAAGGTAATTGCCCATGGTGGGATATCAAGAGAATGGTCTGAGAGTAGTATGGGAGGAATATTTAGGTTTAATTCTTCAAGGAACTTGGATATTCTAACATTGAAGGGCGAAGGTTGTCGTCTTGATTCAGTGTTTGTTCTTGTGTGGCTGTTAGTAGGGAAAACATACGACTTAATGCGTGATTTAGTCATAGTTGATACTTTGAGTGCATATGATAAACTTAGTTGTTGACGTCTAATTGCAAGGGGTGGTTCATTGGCTTCTATTTGCATACTGGTTACTGGACTGGTGCGGAGAGTTCCCAGTGCAATTCGAAGAGCAGCTGACCGGATAGAATCAAGGATCTTGAGGGAAGACGCTGTTGCAGAGTTGTATACTAAACTGCCATAATCTAATTTGGCCCTAATAATTGATCTATAAGTATTCATGAGCACTTGATAGTCTGCTCCCCAGTTTTTTGCTGCGAGAATCTTCATTAAATTAATCCGTCGTAGACTCTCATCCTTGAGATTTTTCAGGTATGGAAAAAAATCCACAGCCTGCTTCCAGTCTCCGACCGGGTCAGGAATGGAATGAATGAAGCCCCCATCTAGCGGCGAGGATATGGACTGTGCCGGCTGCCGAGGCCTGACCCACTCCTCTGGGGCAATGATTAAATGAATGACTGATGAAATGAAATGATAGTGGAGAGTGTTGCTGGAGTGAAATTTGGACAGGGAAAACCGGAGTACCCGGAGAAAAACCTGTCTGCCTCCGTTCTGTCCAGCACAGATCTCACATGGAGTGACCGGGATTTGAACCACGGAACCAGCGGTGAGAGGCCGGCGTGCTGCCGCCTAAGCCACGGAGGCTTTTTTCAGGTATGGAATCCAACTTAATTTACTATCAAACAGAATTCACAGGATTTTAAGAGTTGATACTGTCTCAATTTTATGATTGTTTATGTTGAGCTCGAGATCTGGTACAGAGTGTTTGTTTTTAGAGAATACTATGCATTTGGACTTTGTTTTGGAGAACTTGAATCCAGTAATCTTGGCCCATTGTTGAATATTTTCAAGTGATTCTTGAAGTAGTTGTTGAGTAGTTGAACTATTTCTTCCAGCACAGAATATGGTCAAATCGTCGGCAAAAAGACAAGCCTTTACTGGCAAGTGGATGTTGGATACAATTCCGTTTATTGCTACCAGGAATAAAGTAACACTGATAACTGATCCTTGAGGGACTCCATTGTCGATTGTAACTTCCTGTGACAAAATGCCATTTGTCTTAACTTGAATTCTACGATCTTTGAGGAAGTTGTAGATGAAATAGAGCATATTTCCTGAAATGTTATATTCCATCAATGATTTAAGTACATGGTCTTTGAACACCGTGTCATATGCCTTTTCAATATCTAGACTAACTGCTATGAGGTGATGGTTGTTTAGGAAAGCTTCCCTAATTTCAGATTCCAAACTTATGAGAGTATCGACAGTTGAACGTCCTTTACGAAATCCACTTTGTACATCACTAAAAAAGTTTATATGTTCAAGATACCATCGTAATCTCCTGTTAACAATTTTCTCCATTAATTTGCACATTGCATTTGTTAAAGCGATTGGACAGTAATTTTCTGCAATTGAATTATCCTTCCCTGGCTTGAGTATTGGAACAACAATGGCTCTGCGCCATTGATCAGGGAACGTCTGAGAGGTCCATATGTAGTTGAAAATAGCCAGAAGATAATTTAATGCGTTTAGTGGGAGCTGTCTTAGGAAATCATAAGGGACCGTATCTGGGCCAGGGCTGGATTTGCCACATTTGTCAAGTTCAATAATCATGTCCTGTAATTGAAAAGGTTCATTTAAATTAGAATTGGAGTCGGAGGAGGTTCTTTTTAGATCAAGAGGTTCGCTGGTTTTCTTTATATGGAGAAAATGTTGGTCATAATTGTGGTCACTAGAAATCTCGGAGAATGTGTCAGCTAATTTATCAGCAATGTTTTGAGGGTTGGTTATGAAGGATCCATCATTCGGGTTTCTGAGAGAAGTAATGTGGAACCGGTTATATTTACCATTTACACGTTTGAGTTTATTCCATACTTCGTTTTGTGGAGTTTGAGAATTTAGTGAGGAAACAAATGTCAACCACGAGTTCTTTTTGCTATCTTTAATTTCTTTTCGGGCGATTGCTCTACATTTCTGAAATTGGGCTTTATTTTCAGGAGTTGGTTTTCTCTTAAAGACATAGAAAGCATGGTTTTTATTATTTAGAGCTTCCTTGCATGCGTCGTTCCACCAAGGTACTGTCTTCTTACACGGGTTTATCTTTATTTTCGGAACACTAAGGTTTGCAGATTTAACTATTGCTTGTGTAAAATCTTGAACAATATCATTGATGTGTTTGGAAGGGAAGTCATGTGGATGGGTTAGACCAATTAAATGGTTGTTGACTATATGATTGAACTGCGTCCAATTTGCTTTATTTAAGTTCCATTTAAGGGTTTGGGGTATCGGGGCGTTGATTGAAGCGTTGTCGTTATTGATCAGTATGGGGAAGTGGTCACTATTTCCTTGGAGCGTCGAATAGATAGACCAGTCAAAACCAGTTGCTATCTCCGGAGTGCAGATAGTTAGGTCTATGCTACTATAGGTTCCATGAGCAATATCGAAACGAGTTGGAGCAGTTAAATTCATTAGATTTAGGTCAAATTCATCTAGTATCTTTTCTATCTCCTTCCCTCTTGCATCGGAGCGATGACTGCCCCATAACGTGTTATGGCTGAAGTCGCCTACTAGAATGAATGGTTTAGGTAGCTGACGGATAAGATTTCGTAGATCATCTCCGTGAAATAGATAACTGTTTGGTATATAAATATTGCAGATACACAGAGAGGGAGGTAGATGCAATGAGACGGCCACAGCTTCCAAATTGGAGTTTAAAGAAATTTCTTTAAGGTATATATTGTTTTTGACATAGGTAGCTACTCCTCCACTTGCATGACTTGCATTAGTTCTGTTTTTATGATGCACATTGTAAAGTTTTAGATTAGCAGCAAAATCTTTCCGAAAGTTGGTCTCTTGGAGACAGATAATTGGTGGTTGGTGTTTATTTATTAGGAGTTGTAGGAATTCTAACTGGGATCGATAGCTGTAGATATTCCATTGGAGTAGTGTTGTTGCCATAAGTATGATAAGGAATAGCAAAAGATCCATTTCCATTATTATAGAGGGAGAGATTAGTCATCGCTAGAATAGTCTAGAGAAACATTGTTATCCATTTGGTCTTCGCTTAGGTTGACGAACTTCAGTAATTTCTTCACTATCCGAGAGCTTCTGTTTTTAATGCTTCTATCGGTGTAATAGGGGTATAGTTTCTGTAGGGCTTTAGCGAGTCCTTCTATGTCTTGGGTGTAATTGAAAGCAATTGCCACCACGTCCTTGACACCTTGGGAATTTTCGAGAAAAGATTGGAGTTGTGTGTAACTGAGAGGAGCTAGTGATGGATCAGCTTCCAAAACCTGTTTCACAGGAAGGAGCATATCGCTGATTGTTGGTTTTTGTGGTTCTTTCTTGGGTTTCTTAGAAGTGTGATTTACCTTGTGATTCTCAATTTGTTCAGAAGAGTCGATTTTGGGTCTGTTGCTATTAGAAATATTCTGGTCAGTTCTTTCACTGCTGGCGTGTGACATTGGTCTTTTAAATCCATGGAAATGTCCAGTTGTTGAGGCAGGACATGTTTCACTATGTCCAGGCACTGTTCTTTCTATTGGAATTTCGGAGAGAGAAATACCATTACAATCTTGGTTTTGAGTTAAGTTTAGGATAGCTGATGAAGTTTCATCATGTGAATTTGTTGGAGGAAGGTCGGAAGTACTGGTTGCATTTTTGGGGTTTATCTCTGTTGTTTGTGGTTTCTCTTGTAGTTTAGGAAATTTGGAGAGGTTAGGTTTGTCAATTTCATGAATGTCGTGCTGAGAGGTTGGTGGATCATTTGGAACTGAGTTGTTAGTAGGATAGTCTTTGGCCAAATGTCCCTCAGTTTTACAAATAAAGCTGGTGGGTGAGTCAGATGATAGGTAAATCCAGTAGTTAGTGCCATCGTATTCAATTTGGAGAGATGCAGGGAGTTTATCGAAGTCTTCATTTTGGATGTACATTTGTCTTCGAAAGCTCAAAATATGAGAAAAACCTGGGATGGATAAGCCTGCTCTGATAGGGGTAATTTTAGACATGATTTTCACACCAATGTTTAACAATTCCTCTTCAATTACATAGTTGGGTATTACAGGACAAACGTTTGATAATATAATACGCTTGTTTTTTTTGTTAAGAGTGGTCGTATTTCCAAAGATACATTGTTTATTAAGATCTTGGGGTTTGCTAATATTAACTCTTCAACAACTTTCTTGCTAGAAGGAAAAATGCATATTCGTCCATTCGATATTCGTGAAACAAAACGAATGTTGCTAGGGCTAGTGAGTTTTCCTACAGCTAGCACATAATCTTTGATACTGATTCCATCTTGGGATTCAATTACGATAGCTTGTTCTTTGGAGGGGAGAGATTGAGCTATAGCAGAATAGCTTGACCTTGGATTTGTTTCTTTGGTACCGGTAGTTATTGTAGTTGTCATTTGGGTGCCAGATGTACTGTTGTTAAAATCAGGGTTATTTACAGTATTATAATAATTCATTGGTTGGTTTGGTACTTGGTGGGTTGATACGTCAGAAGTTTTATCATTCGTTGTGTTCGTTAAGAGACGCCGACCTCTATCAATAGAGGCGGCGGCCATGTTGGGTTGATCAGAACAGAGTTTTAGGTTGTGTATTTTCCACTTCACGTAACTTACGGTAAGGTTCACAAATATTAGGAATAATACTTACAAAAGTGTTGTAGGTATCTAGAATATTTTGATATACGATTCGCTCTCCAATGTGATATCCAAAAACCTCTCCAAATGAGATGTAACTACGGCAGCACGAACCTCGTGAACATTGTCTAGTCACAGCCTTCTCGACTCTCGTCATTTATTGTGTCTTGCTGAATATTAAGTTCATCAAGATCCTTCTCAATTTGTTTGACCCACGAGGACACAGTGGCGTGGACACCCTGAAGATCTTGTAAGACAGCCTGTGGTGTTCAATTCTGTACAGGTGCCCGTAAAGCCAGGCGTCTCCGTCTGATGGCATCGGCGAGGTTTTCCTGGTATTTGTACAGTTCACGATTTGGTTTGTACCATCGTCTTCCATCTGGTAAGATCCTTGGTCCCACTATTTCATTGCAAGAATTTCCTTTCTTGTACCTCGAGGGGCCTTTAGTGAGGTCTTCTTAGTTAGAAACAGGCACTCAGCTGCGTAGAGGATTGATGGTCTGACTACCGCATTATAGTGTCTTAGTTTGAAATTCATCGACAGATGTTTCCTTCTTTTGCGAGGGCTGATCTTTTTTCAAGTTCCGATGGACTGTATAAAATAACACATTGACATACCAAACTGATTTTACTACTAAATGTGCTTGTTTTATTCTTATGTCTCAACATAATCGCCAAAACGATTGAAAAATTTGTCGTATCGTTACACCAGCTTTCCAATGCGCTCGGCAAAATATTCTGCCGCCACTGAGGTGGGTACATCTGGACAGTCTCCTGAAGTGTTTCCTTTTGGCGTTGTCGTGCAACCATACCTTCAATTCTCGAAAAAGGTGAAAATCATTCAGTGCTGGTTTGGACTAATTAGTGGTTCAAAACCTCACACTTGAATTCTTTGAAAAAGTCTATGGTAACGTTGGCACAGTGCGGTCGTGAATGATTTTCACCATTATCGGTAATTGAAGGTGTGGTTGGGCGGCAACGCCTCGCCAAAAAGGAAACATTTTGGTATGGTATCTGTTATTTTTATACAGTCCATCGGAACTGGAAAAAACCAGCCCTCGTAGATTATTCATTAATTCATTTATTAATACATTTATTTATTAATTTATTCTTCTTCGTTTTGCCCAGTCAAAGAGCGCCTGATGGTTTTCGCCTCCTTATCCTCCCCAAATCTCTTCATGAATGCACTGTGTTGTTCTGTTGACCACTTGCTACCAGTTCTCATTTTAGGTTTGTGCCAACCTACGGTTGTACTGAAGGCTCCACAATTTTCTATGATGTCGTCTGTGATGTTTATTTCTTGGAGGTTCACCTTAGTTTCTTCTAGCCAGTTTACTTTGACCTTCTTTAATCTGATTACGGTAAATAATCTTTTGGTTAGTCTGTCGCTGTCCATTCTATAGATATGGCCATAGAATTTCAGACGTATCTTGCGTGCGGCATTAGTGAACCTGTCAGTTAAGGAGTAGAGGTTTGCTGTTCTCCTCTTAATCCACATTCCATTTTCTCTCGTGGGACCGTAAAATTTTCCGGAGAATTTAATAATTTATTATTATTATTATTATTATTATTATTATTATTATTATTATTATTATTATTATTTTCGTTTCGATCATGCAGAAAACACGAGCCAATTTCAATGATTTGTCCTTTGCTGTTCCTTCTTCATCATCTCACTATGTTTCCTCTTACTTTCCTCGGACCATTTCGAGCCGGTTATATTTCCCTTTCTCCCTTGGAATCCTTCCATTTTTAGCACTTTTTGCCTAAAAATATCTCTCTGTGATGAATCTTCATCTCTGATATTATTTCTTTCCAAATCCTTTTTGACTTCTTGTACCCAGGTTGTTGTTGACTTCATGTTCCACAGGACTGCTTGGTTAACCTACTGTCATCCATCCTGTAGCAGTCTCCTCTTCCGTATTGTTTCTGATATGTTTTCTATTTTTAGCCTACTTTTCACATTTTGCAAAAATGAGGAAAAAGTAGACTTATGAGATCGGGCAAATGTGTGTGTGTATGTCTGGCTGTGTGTCCCCCCCCCCCCTATCAACTCCTAAACGGCTGCAGCAATCGAAACAAAATTTGGTAGGAGTAAAGATCTATACCTGAATATCTCACGGCCATATTTGAAAATGATGTCAGTGCCACCAACTGCTGAAAAATCGCAATTGAAATTTGAGCTCAATGTTGGATATCTTGGAAAGTATAAATGGGAGCTTTTTCAAAATTGGCACACGCATAGATAATAATATTGCAGTTTAATTTCAAGGAGGCCATATATGGCAGTGTTGCCAAAATGATTATAAGCCTGCTGATAGGTCCAAATTTTAAATGCATATAACTTCTACACTATCAATTGGATTTCAACCAAATTTCATATGTGCTATGTGTATATAAACAGATATGACTGAACGTATTCTTAAGAGCCACCAGGGCTGCCAACTGTTAATAAATGCTCTCAATTTATTTTATCCAAATACCCCTATATCAGAAAGTATGCAAGCCGACAGCTTTAAACTATGCACACGTATAGTACCTAACATTCTATATTAATTTAGAGTATCTTATATACGTCAGTGCTACCAACATGATTCTAAGCCAGCTGAGATGTACAACTTTAAATACATGTAATTTGTATACTATCATTTGGATTTCAACCAAATTTCGTGTGTGCTATGTGTACCATAACAGATATGACTATGCCGATTCTTAAGAGTAACCAGGGCTGCCAACTGTTAATAAATACTGTCTCTATTTTTTTACCCTAATATCAATATATCAGAAAGTATGCAAGCCAATAGCTCTAAACTTTGCACACGTATAGTACCTGGCATTCTAGATTAATTTGGAGTAACTAATATAGGCCTACGCCAGTGCTGCCAACATGATTCTAAGCCTGCTGATAGGTCCAATTTTAAAATACATGTTACTTCTATACTAACAAATGGATTTCATCCAAAATTGGCACAACACGAGATCATAATATTTCAGATTATTTCTGACCAACACATGCATGACATTGTTGTCAACATGATTTTACGCGCGCTGATAAATCCAAGGTCTAACTGCATGCCACGTGTATGCTATCCATTGGACTTCAACAAAATTTTGTATTCTGTACCTTAAGAATAACCTATATTCAGTCCCCAACTGTACTGCTCTATTAGGATACATTATACCAGGTATATTTCGAACTAATTAGAAATTTCGATATTACCAACTTAATTTCGTCATTATTCTAGATAGATCTATATAGATTGGCAAGAATCTTAAATTTCAAGAAAAGTAGGCTCTTTAGTTCGTCACGGAACTTCTTGTTCGATATACGATTTCATCATTAGTTTTTTATTTCCAGAATTCTGCAGTTTTTGCATATAATTCTTCTTTCTACTATTTCTAATGTATCCAATTTGTAGTTCAGTACGAGACATTTATTATTGAAGTTGACAGCAGACGAATCTCCTGGCTAAATAAACCTCAGAGACTGGACTCTCAAGACAACGGAAGAGTTATTCCAAAAGGCTCAGAACACAGAAAGTACAGCCAAGATGGTTGCCCACATCCGGAACGGATAGTGACTAGAATAAGATGTATTATCTATCTATTTATTAATTCACTCAATATTTATGTTCGAAATGTAAATATTATATGTTAGAAAACTGTACTATAATGTGGGTCATTAACGTACTAGTTTTCATTATGAAACAGTTGTGTGGCCAATTAGCTACTTGATAGCTTTGCACATGCATACAAAATCCAACATGTCGGACATGAATTACAGGATTTGAAAGTTGACAATGTGAAGGGTATTCGATCAATGCATAAACAAACTTGGGGGAATATAGCAAAGAAATAGCACTGTACCTTAATATCCTCAACTCCAATTTCTACACGGAGCATTGCGTACGATTTCGCTGACAATTTTAGTGAATGCTGTTGTTGATATAAACACACTATAACGTCATGGGGGATGGAAACTTAATGACATTAGATCCATGGAAATCAATAACCCAGCTCTCTGTTCAGTAAAGGGATTTCCTATGCGAAACTTTTCCGCCAGATGTCATGACTGTTCAATATGAGACTCCATTGATTTGCATTCCGTTGACATTCTATACACATCGAATTTGAAGAATAACTAGAAGATAATACGATACATTTTAATTTTAAAGCGTTTGTAACAGCCTATTTTGTGTTATTAGAACTAAATAACAAAATGATCCACCAAAGTACATGTGCGCTACATGTTGGTGCTACTGCAAGATAAACAATTTGTCAAAGCTTTGGAATTTGTAATTGGGTAGAGAGCAAATGCTGAGCCCACACAATTCCCAAGAAGAAGAAGATAGCTTTAGAAGGTCTTTGATCCTTAGTGGGAATCCAGCGCATGCACTCTGTTCACTAAACTCAACTGACACAATGTCGACAGATATTTATGAATATTTATGTTATAACATATAATAAAGATAGAAAACCATAGGGGCATGGTTCATGAAAGTTGAGACAGATATACGTAAAATGGAAATTTCCCCTAAAGATATCCAGGAGCATGTTCCACTTCAGGAAAAACTACGTACGCACAAAGGTTTCCAAGAAAAGCCGAAGCTGAAGACAGGGAAGGCGCGGTCCCAAGAGAGAAAATAACAACACCGGAGGCGAATGCGGGAACACTGGGCGGTAGTTAGAGCTCGGAAGAAGAGACCGTTGAACTGAAGAAGAAGAAAGTTATAATATCGTCGAACATAAACAGTCTTATGCAACTCGCCTATAATGGTAAATAAGACACTCGTATGGCAAATTATAAACAAACTCGTGTCTTAATTATAGCCAATATAGGCTCGTTGCATAACGTACTATTATTTACTTACTAATTTGGAATCCCCTCAGTTGTATCACCGCTAAAGACCTTCGGCTATGAGCCCATTGTTTGTAAGAGCCCGCCCTATGCTACTGAACTCAGAAGTGTAAGGTGAGCACGCCTCAAGGTTGCTAACTGTTGAGGAACTCGGACTGTGCCGGAGCTTTGAGGTGCAGCAGTTGGCAAGAAGAAGCAAGGGGAGCAGGAACAGAGTTTGCTATTGCAGCTCAAAGGCCTGTCCGGCAAGATAAGTTGGTAGCAAACGCTTATATTCAATTACATAGAAAGACGTCATCATACTGAGAGCAAGGTAAGTTAGGAGCCTTCAAACACACGCACGGCCGCTTTGCTGTTATTCTTATGAGGCTGGGCCGGTAACTTTGAATTAATAGAACACACTGAATACAGTAATTATAGTTCAGAACATTACCGCCGGCGCCACCACTCTCAGAACACTAACACCAGATACTCACTGGATTTACCAATACAGATGGGCCACGCTTATCAGCTGAACAGGCATTTGTTAGCGAACATTCTGGAAGAAACCGAATCCAGCCAATGACGTATCAATGTTTCACGGTTTACTACATACATTTTCATTTGAGACTGTTCTTTCAGGGACCAGTCTAGTCTGCAAGCCTCTGACGCCTCCATGTCCCCTATTAGCAGTTAGCATTGCGGCCTTTACACCTCTCACTTTACCGGGTGATTTGGCCGTGGTCGTTACGGCGTGGCTGCAGGCAGTCGCTCACATCCGGGAGGCGAGGAGGTTCGAATCTCCCCCCCGGCAACCTTGAAGATGGTATTCTGTGGTTTCCCATCTTCCTTCCAGGCAAATGCCGGGGTTGGTCCCTAACTATAGGCCACAGCCGCTACCTTCCAATTCATCGTCCTTACATTCACACTTTCCTCCCCAGACAATAGTCCACACGCGACGGTACTTGTAGCTCACCCCATGGGTGTCCGCATAGAAGCAGCTACAAACTCTGGCGAGCCGAACATGTCCTCGGACACTCCCGGCACCAAAAGCCATACGCTAAAAAAAAACCTCTCACTTTGAAATCGTTCAGCACTGAATCCAACCATCGCCTCCTAGATCTACCTCTGCTTCTCTTACCCTCTACAGCCGAATCTCTCCTCCCCCACATGACCCCACCATCTGAGTCGGCTTCATCTAGCGTGTTCATTTCTAACTTGGCCTTTATCTCTTCAATACGAGTATCTTCCTGCCATTGCTCGCATCTATTTGTCCCAGCTACGCTCATATCAGTTACCTCTAGCTCTCACTTCCATACAGCAAGGTGGGTCTAAATACTGAGCGATGTAGGGAGAGTTTGGTTGCTACACTAACTTCCTTCTTGCAGAATACTGTAGATCACAACCGAGATCTCACTGCATTGGCTTTTCCACACCTCGACTCTATTTCCTTCCCCATAGGTCTAGTACCATCCGGAGAGGATACTCAGGTTAAAATAAAATTAAGGAGTCTGCTCATGAGTGAGCCACTAATCCAAAGTTAGAATGTCAGAAATGTTAGATTATCACAGCCACCTATCGCAATCGTTTCATCACGTCATCGCACCTACGACCACTTGTGGTTTATACTCTGTGGGCTGCCAGAATGGACCTCGCCATGTGGTCTGAGAACGAGGTTGCCAAACTGTACAAGCTAGAGACACAGCTGACCAGGCACTGAAGCACATGGGCTGTAATATTGCAACGCTGAGTATTATGACATCAACTATGCGAACATGGATTGGTCAAGAGGCAGATGAGTGATGACTGAAGTGGAATTTCTGCTGAAATGTCAATCCTCACAGAGTATAATAACACAGCTTAGCAAAGTGTTTTAGTGGAGAAGTTTCCGTCCTCAACACGCTGAATTAATTCAGTTGCATTGACGTAATTGATAAAGCTATGGCATAACCAACATGTTTTAGGTAGATCTCATTAGAAACCTAACTATTGCAATGGGTAGGTTACCATGTTACAACTTCCGGAAAATGTCGACATATCTTCACGTTTCACATCCCCCAGACCCCAAAACCACCGTCAGTTCAAAAGTGTATACATAATTTATCTCTCTCTCTATATATATACAACCTATATACTGTATATATATATACTGTATACATATACAGTATATACTAGCAAAAGTGCCCATTCTACGAACGGTCTTCGGTAGTATTAACAAGACGTAATCAATTGAGCTACTGTTGCAATGGCTAGGGACTTGGAACCTGTTTGTCGACAAAGAAAAATGATTAGTCAAAATATGCTCTCAAACTAAATTTACCTAACGTGTACTTCCTGACGTGAAAATAAAATTGAAAACCTCGGAGACGAAACACAATACACGTCACATAAAAACTGACCCTCAGTGTTGTGTCAAGTCCCCATCCATAGGAAGACCCCTTTAATAAATTATAAATGCTTGTGGTGCATGAAAATTCAGGTTTTTTTAGCCTCCATTGGCCCAAATTCCTAAAAGCCGAAAAAATGCTATTTCAATTCAGGAATTATTGAAAATAATGTTGATGTTTGTAAATATAATAGACCTTCTGTACGACATATCGCACGTGTAAGTCGTGTGAAAAAGATCTAGGGTATCCCTTGACCCCCTTAAGCGCATTGATGAATTTTACAGTTTCAGTTGATTCCGTGATAACCTTATAGCCATTTGCAAACTTCCACAGGAATGTAATAAATGAAGTGGCATTACTTCTGAAGAAAGAGATGGAAAGTTGGATGTCACCTTTTGAGATACTGTGTCATGGTTACTGGCTTGCATTCCTTCATTAGTTTATTAAATGGAATTAGTTTTCTAGGAATATCTCAGAAACTGTTGGTTTTAGAGCCCTAAAATGTAGTTTTCGGGGACCCTTTTACTGCTATTTAAGGGCCCCGAGTTTTGTTTCTGGCACCATGGGGCTGAAAATAAGCTTTGTCTCGTCGTTGTAGGCCGTAGTTTAATAATAATAATAATAATAATAATAATAATATGACAATATAGGGATAGGGATATAATAGACCTTCCGTACTACACCCGCACGAGTAAATCGCGTGAAAAACATTCTAGAGTACCCCTTGACCCCCTTAAGCGCATTATATATATTGATGAACATTACAGCTTAATTTGTTTCCGTTATAACCTTATGGCCGTTTGCAAACTATCTCAGTAATGTAATAAATGGAATTGTATTGCGTCTTACAGCAATTACCTGTGAGGTTCCATTGCCTTGGTAACCGCCTTGCATTCTTTCATTATTGTATTAAATGAGTAGGAAATATAAGGCGATTCTAGCACAGGGGCTAATGGGCAAGATGGCCGCCGCGCGCAACCAGCCCTATGTTATTCTTATGGAGAGGTCATTCAGAGCTGGCACAGGGGCTAATGGGCAATATGGCTTTCACGCTGTCACAGGGGGAGATCGGCCGTGTAGTTACTAAATGGAATATTTATTATTATTATTATTATTATTATTATTATAAATAATTTTATTAGGTAATTATTGATTGATAGCTTGCCACGGTGGGTGAGTGGTTATCGTGTCGGACTACCGAGCCCAAGCTTGCAGGTTCGCTTTTGGTCGTGGTAAGTGACTTTTGAAAGGCGGCAAAAATTAAGACACGCATGCCATACGAAGTTGGCATGTAAAAGAACCCAGGGACAGGTCGGCTATGTAGTTGCTAAATGCAATATTTATAATTATTATTATTATTAGGTAATTATTGATTGATCATGTACAATCAAGACGAGCCTTATATTGCCCCACTTTATGGTGTAGTGGCTAGCATTTTTAGTTGTTACTGTGGAGGCTCGGGTTCGAGTCCTGGCTCTGTCAAGAAATTTAATTCTAGGCTGAGGGTTGGAATGGGGTACACTCAAACTTGTGAGGCAAAACTGACAGGAGCTGGCTTTTGATTCATACCGCAGCCATTCTGCCTAACCCAACTTCACCTAACCTAACCTAACATAACCTAACCTAACCTAACATAACCTAACCTAACCTTACCTAACCTAACCAAATCCCACCTTACCTAACCTAACCTAACCTAACTTCAAAGTCAGAATGTACAATACATCTATTGTTTTTTATACCCTCATAAATTAGATATAGAGAATGTCCACCACGAATTAGATCCTCGAGCACACTTTCCGACATATCATTAAAACGTGTAGAATGGAATGTCTGAAAATTTTCACTAACCCATAGTACACGTTCACCATACATTGTGTCCACTTTTTGAATGTTAATGATACGGAAAAGAGTATGCATTGGTAATTCAGTGAGCTTTTTTTTCTCTCTAATCAACAGTTCTGCCCCCATAGCATTGCGAATATTTATTGTAGTAGCCTATAAAGAAACAAAAAAAATCGTATATATTACAGTTTAGCTATAAGTGACCAGAACCACTATAACATTTTATTCTAATAAGGAGATTTCCATAATGACAAGAAGAAAAAAAAAGCTCACCATAATGATGGATTGTGTAAGTAAACATCTTTTGCTGCTTGATGCCACTACTAAACTGATACTCATACAACAGACAAGTGAGTTCATGTTTCGCTGACGTAACCGTATGTTCCCACGCACTTCCTGTGTATTGCACGCGCCGTAGTGGCTAAATTTGAAACTAAATGAAAGGATTTGCAGACGTAATCGTATGTTCCCCTGCACGCACACGCCGGTCCCTGTGGACGGGTCCTAATAAGGAGATTTCCATAATGATAAGAAAAAAATGCTTACCATAATGATGGATTGTGTAAGTAAACGTCTTTTGCTGCTTGATGCCACTACTAAACTGATACTCATACAACGGACAAGTGAGTTCATTCTTCGCTGACGTAATCGTATGTTCCCAAGCACTTCCTGTGTGTTGCACGCGCCGTAGTGGCTAAATTTGAAACTAGATGAGATGATTTGCTGACGTAATCGTATGTTCCCCTGCACGCACACGCCGGTCCCTGTGGACGGGTCCTAACAAGGAGATTTCCATAATGATAAGGAAAAAATGCTTACCATAATGATGGATTGTGTAAGTAAACGTCCTTTGCTGCTTGATGCCACTACTAAACTGATACTCATACAACAGACAAGTGAGTTCATGTTTCGCTGACGTAACCGTATGTTCCCACGCACTTCCTGTGTGTTGCACGCGCCGTAGTGGCTAAATTTGAAACTAAATGAAAGGATTTGCTGACGTAATCGTATGTTCCCCCGCACGCACACGCAGGCCCCTGTGGACGGGTCCTTGTGGACGGGTCCCTGTTGACGGGTCCCTGTGGACGGGTTATTGTTGACGGGTCATTGTTGACGGGTCCTTGTTGACGAGCCCTGTGGACGGGTCCTTGTTGACGGGTCCTTTTTGACTAATCCATTTAGACCGGTCCCTTTGGACTGGTCCCTATGGACTGACCCATGACCCCTAATGCTATGATGAAATTAAACGTTGTTCCACATGAAATGCATGTGAAGAGCCGATTGCTAATATGAATTAACATGTTTTTGTTTTTGTTTTGTTTTTACACATGTGTAATTGTTTTTTTTTGTAAGCGGGCAGGCTTTTTGAATAATGATTTCTAGATGAGTTATTTTTTTAAATTACCAAAGGATCCAACACTAAGAGGTTAATAGCTTTTTAATATCTCATGAACCAATAAGGCTAGGGACTTGTATGAGAGGTCGTTGAACTTGAGGAGACATTCTGTTTTTGAAAGTATTATTTATTTTTTGTCAAAAGGGCCTAACTACACTTTTGTTAATATCTCGTTAACTAATAATCAGAGAGGGTCAAGTGAGGTGTCATGGGACTCAGGATGGTCAACCCTTTTCCATGACCAACGAATTTACCCAAAAGATCTAATACACCATCGTCATTGACCTATGATTTTATAAACTAATCATCGGAGAGGGTCAAGTGAGGTGTCATAGGACTTAGAATGGTTAATCCTTTCCCATGACCAATGAATTTACCCCAAAAATCCAAAACAGCAAGGTCATTGACCTAAGATTTTATAAACTAATAATCGAATATCAACATGCGAGGTGTCATAGGACTTAGAATGGTCAACCCTTTCCCATGGCCAATGAATTTACCCAAAATACCCAATACATCAAGGTAATCGACCTGAGATATTATAAACTAATAATAGGTTACGAACATGTGAGATGTTTACCATGCGTGATGAAACATAGCTAGGTAGAGAAATAATTAGTGTAGGCTACATGTATGGTGACTGACAAGTCTTTTACCATTGAAACTTGTTTTCAGATCAAACTGCAGTATAGAGAGAGTATAGGCTACAGGTATGGGTTAATAAATGAGAAACGGTGTACGCAAACTCTGATTTATCAAGAATTAAGAGTAGACTATCTTTAATTGATTGGTTAAAGATGATAGCTAAAACACAAAAATGCTCAGTGGTTACCGAGACAAAATGGTCGCTACACACAACAAGCTTTAAATACTTGAGGCTAATAATACACACACACACACACACTCGCTTGTTCAAAACTAAACTGTGTTGCTGTCAGTGCTCAGACAGTAGGCTGATGACGAAATGCATTGCTAACAGAAATATAATCATTTCCGGTTGTCTAATGTTACCAGCTATCCATGTTTTTGTGTTGCAGTGGTAAGCACTTTTAGCTCTTGTACTGGTGGTCTTAACTCGATTTCCAGGTCTGAGGCCTAGAACAGTCGAACTAAGAAACAAGGGCATGGTGGTGCAGTGGTTAAGCTGTTAGCCTTTCACCAGGGGTTCGATTTCAGGTTAATATGCATGTCATAAACATATTAAACAAAACAAAACAGAGATAACGTTTAAAACTGATTACATTTGTGTCTTTTTCAAATTATTACTTGGATTACAAATACAAAGCTGAACTAGGTTTGATATACAGTTAATGCTGTCTATCACACACTAGACTGTAAGAGCGCCAAAAGAGCAAAAGGCGTAGGTAGAGCAGTGGTAAAATTGCTATATGTAGAGAACTACCTGGCAATGCTATATCGCATAAACAGTGCAGGATAAAATCCAGCAATCAAATTTGTATCTTGTGGAACAGAGAAATGCACTTACGTGAGAAAATGCAAGTTCATGTGTAATATGACCTAACACACAAGTGTTCCCCTGTGCACGCGCATGATAAGAGCTAACAAGTCACATTCTGTTTAGTACGTACGTAACGTTAGGTTAGGGCTAATGCACACACCGTAGTACACGAGGCACATGCCATTTGAGAGAAGGTTAAGGGATCTAACTTAGTGGATGGATGTGTTCTAACGAGTCATTTGTAGTTGAAGGAGAATAATACTTGTTCTTAAGATGTTAACACTGAGGAGATGGTACGTGCTGTAAGACGTCTTGTTATTTCCTGTGTCATATTACAGACATGGCAGAGAGCGCACAGTTCTGTTGCTATGACTAACGCTGCAGTAAATTGAAACCCTACGTGTTCATCAAGACAATGGGTGATGATCATACAAAGTTAGCAGACATTGGATATTACACAGGTGTTCCTTCCGGTGTCATGTTGCTGACATGGCAGAGAGCGCACAGTTCTATTGCTATGACTAACGCTGCAGTAATTTGAAACCCCAGGTGTTGATCAAGACAATGGATGATGATCATGCAAAGTCAGCAGTAATTGGATACCACATATCAACATGGACTAAATCATAAACGTGTTGTCATAACCCGCAGAAACCTCATTTAAAGATTTTAGATTTTACATTTTTAAGATTTTTTTGATTTTTAGATTTTACTTTTTTTTACATTTTCCTAAAAGAGTAAACTACAACGTCACATACATAACCTCATTAAACCTAACTTTACCAAACCTAACTTAAGCTAATCCAAAGGCTAATGCACATACACAGAGTATATAAGGTACATGCAACTATCCATATGCTAGTCTTATAGGTTACTGTACAACATGATCACTACCCTAAACGGATTTTTTTTCATTTTGTTGTTTACACATATGTCAATTTTCCAATTTCCTATTTTAAGTTTTTTTAAATGCAAGATTTTAGTTTTTCAATTTCATAATATGGAAATATGGATTTTGCATTTTGTTGTTTACACATTTATTAATTTCACAATTTCTCATTTACAGTTCTTAAAATGTCAGTTTAAAGTTTTTCAATTTCATAATATAGAAACACGGATTTTCCAATTTATTGTTTTCACATTTGTCAATTTACCAAATTCACATTTACAGTCTTTTAAATTTCAGTTTAATGTTTTTTTTTCTATTTGCCAATATGGAAACATGGATTTTTCCAATTTCCCATTTTCAGTTTTTCTTTAAATGTCAGTTTTAAGTTTTTCAATTTCATAATATGGAAACATGGATTTTGCATTTTGTTGTTTACACATTTATCAATTTCACAATTTCCCATTTACAGTTCTTAAAATGTCAATTTAAAGTTTTTCAATTTCATGATATAGAAACATGGATTTTCCAATTTGTTGTTTTCACATTTGTCAATTTACCAAATTCCCATTTACAGTTTTTAAAATTTCAGTTTAATTGTTTTTTTCTATTTGTCAATATGGAAACATGGATTTTTTAAATTTGTGTTTTACATATTCATTTTGCATTAGGAGTGGAGAGAGGTGGGTGGTAATTAAAAATGTGCAAGCAGTGTCCATAGTTGACAGGTCATTGTTGAAGAGTCCTTCTCATGCAACAGACAAGTGAGTTCATGTTTCGCATGCATTACCTAAAATGTAATACCATGCCAGTGTTTAACATTTTACAAATTAGCTTATGTATTAGTTT
The DNA here is from genome assembly GCA_946902985.2 of Meconema thalassinum. Classification (NCBI taxonomy): domain Eukaryota; kingdom Metazoa; phylum Arthropoda; class Insecta; order Orthoptera; family Tettigoniidae; genus Meconema; species Meconema thalassinum. The sequence continues at coordinate 89,195,747 of OX336391.1, read as the reverse complement.
ATGTGTGGGGTCTTATGTTGGGCATTTTGTGTTGGCTTATTTGCCAAGATATTTTGTCAATGCATTTAGTGGATTTTTCTCTTGGTCTTGGAAAGTATATCAGTCTATTTTATCACAACATAATGCTTACTGCCATGTTTGTAAGCAACAACATCAACACACTAAACTTTCAAAAAAATCTAAAGTACTCTAAGGTACTCTCAACTCGTACTCTTACCTCTATCCCATGCCAAGTCAAGAACATTTTTTTTTCCAAAAAAAGGTGAATGGGGAAAGTAGACTATATGTTTAAACTAAAAAAATCATATAAAGTCATATGTTAACTCTAACACCTACGTTTATCCCATTCTTAGTCGAAAAATATATATTTTTTTAAATTTTTGTAAAAAATATTTGGAAAGTAGGCTATATTTTGATAACTAATCATCCTATAAAGTCATATATAGACTCAAACCAATGGCTTTTATATCATTAATCGTTAGAACAAAATATGGAATTTTTTAAATTTTTTCCAAAAATGTTCATTTTTAAAAATGGAAAATTGGAAACTAGCAATCTTACAAAAAGTGTGTTTGACATAAATGACAGGTATTAACCCCCCCCCCCCCCCTCTAACCACAAACCAAGTCCCCAGATCTCTGGGACAAAATCCAGAAATGTTTAATCTAATCCTAGCTAACCTCACCTGACGTGACCATACCTGTTTGTAAGCAACAACAACACACTAAGATTCCATGAATTCCAGAGTACTTTTAGATTAATTATCGACTCTCAACTCTTATAACTATGTCTATCCCACTCTGTCAGAAACACGTTTCTTTTTTTTTTAATTTTTGCTCGATGTCACTACTGAAGTGATAATGGGTTTTCCGATCCTATCACTATAAATTCATTACCCCCGCTCTTATCTCGGTCTTGACAACAACCATGCCAATTTTTGTTGTTATGTCAGATGATGTAATGTTCGGGTGCAAAGTGTGTGCAAAGTAGGTGTAAAAGTGAGTGAAAAGTGGGTGCAAAGAGGGTGCAATGTGGGTGCAAAGTGGGTGCAAAGTGGGTGCAAAAGTTGGTGCATAATTGGGGGCAAAAAGTGCGGGGGTGTAAAAGTGGTACCCTATTTGTAATGGCTTATTTGACAAGTTATTTTCTGGTACCCTATTTGTAATGGCTTATTTGACAAGTTATCTTTGTCAATGTATTTAGAGGATATTTCTCTTGTTCTTGGAAAGTATCTCAACCCTTTTTATGATAGCATAATGCTTACCGCCATGTTTGTAAGCAACAACAACACACTAAAATTCCAAGAATCCAAACTACTTACTCTAAGGTTAATGATTGCCTCTCAACTCCATTCCACGCATAGTCAAAAATATTATACATTTCATTTTTTTTAAAAAAAGGTAAATTGGGACAGTAGGCTATATGTTTAATCTAAAAATCATATAAAATCATATGCTAATTACAACACCTAAGTAAATCCCACTCTCAGTCAAAAAATATTATATTCTTTAAATTGTTCCAAAAAATATTTGGAAAGTAGGCTATATTTTGAGAACTGATCATCCTAAAAAGTCATATGTAGACTCAAACCAATGGCTTTTATGTCCTTAATCGTTAGAACAAAACATGGAATTTTTGACATTTTTCCAAAAATGTTCATTTAATAAATGGGCTATATTTTGTAAACTATTAAATTTACAAAAAAAAAGTGTGTCTGACATAAAAACCCCAAAAACCAAGTCCCAGGTCTCTGGGACAAAATCCAAAAAAGGTTCAATTTTGAAAGTAGACGATATTTTGAAAACTAATCATTCTAAAAAGTCATATATAGGCTCAAACACTTTTTCTCTAAGTCCTTTATCGTTAGAACAAAACTTAACACTTTTTCAATTTTTCCAAAAAAAGGTCAATTTTAATAATTGCCTATATTTTGGAAACTATGAATTTTACAAAAAAGTTTGTTTAACTTAAATGAAAGACCTGTACCCCTCTACCCCAAAAATAAATTGTAGGTGCCTAGGACAAAAACTGTGCAGTAGTGGTTTTGTACGGGTTCTATACCCTCCTCCTCCTCACCCTCCTCACAAGATGGCGGCCGTAGCTTAACTTAACCAAGCCTAACCTAACAATATGGCGGCCGTAGCTTAACTTAACCTAGCCTAACCTAACAAGATGGCGGCCGTAGCCTAACCTAACCTACGAGGTGTGATCAAAAAGTTCCAAAAAGGTGGTTGCGACTTAACCAAACCTAGCCTAGCCTAACCTAACCTAACCTACAAGGTGTGATCAAAAAGTTCCAAAATGGCGGCCGTAGCTTCACTTAACCTAACCTAACTTAAACTAAACCTACGAGGTGCATTCAAAAAAAATTCAAGATGGTGGTCATAGCTTAACGGAACCTAGCCTAACCTAACCTAACCCTACATAACATAATTGGGATAAAATGCAATGGCCAGTCCATAGGGATCAGTCCAAAGGACCCGCCCACAGGGACCCGTCAATAAGGACCCGTCCTCCGGGACCCGTAAAAAAAAAGACTCCCTTCAAAAAGGACCTGTCCAAAGGGGCTAGTCAACAGGTACCAGTCCAAAGGGATACATCATCAGAGATCAATCAAAAGGGGTCAATCAACAGGGATCAATCAAAAGTTAAGTTAAGCTAAGGCAGCTATTTTGGAAAGTTTGATCACACCTCGTAGGGTTAGGTTCAGTTAAGCTACAACCGCCATCTTGGAACTTTATGATCACACCTCGTAGGTTTAGGTTAGGTTAGGCTAGGTTCCGTTAAGCTATGACCACCATCTTGAACATTTTTGAATGCACCTCGTAGGTTTAGGTTAAGTTAGGTTAGGTTAGGTTAAGTGAAGCTACGGCCGCCATTTGAAACTTTTTGATCACACCTTGTAGGTTAGGTTAGGTTAGGCTAGGCTAGGTTAGGTTAAGTCGCAGCCACCTTCTTGGAACTTTTTGATCACACCTCGTAGGTTAGGTTAGGCTACGGCCGCCATCTTGTTAGGTTTCTATGTTAAGTTAAGCTACGGTCGCCATCTTGTTAGGTTAGGCTAGGTTAAGTTAAGCTACGGCCGCCATCTTGTGAGGAGGGTGAGGAGGAGGAGGGTGTAGAAACCGTACAAAACCACCACTGCACAGTTTTTGTCCTAGGCACCTACAATTTATTTTTGGGGTAGAGGGGATAAAGGTCTTTCATTTAAGTTAAACAAACTTTTTTGTAAAAGTCTTAGTTTCCAAAATATAGGCAATTTTGAAAAATGACCTTTTTTTTGGAAAAATTGAAAATGTGTTAAGTTTTATTCTAACGTTAAAGGACTTAGAGAAAATGTGTTTGAGCCTATATATGACTTTTTAGAATGATTAGTTTCCAAAATATCGTCTACTTTCAAAATTGAACCTTTTTTGGATTTTGTCCCAGAGACCTGGGACTTGGTTTTTTGGGTTTTTATGTCAGACACACTTTTTTTTGTAAATTTCATAGTTTACAAAATATAGCCCATTTTTTAAATGAACATTTTTGGAAAAATGTCAAAAATTCCATGTTTTGTTCTAACGATTAAGGACATAAAAGCCATTGGTTTGAGTCTACATATGACTTTTTAGGATGATCAGTTCTCAAAATATAGCCCACTTTCCAAATATTTTTGGAACAATTTAAAGAATATAATATTTTTTGACTGAGAGTGGGATTGACTTAGGTGTTGTAGTTAGCATATGATTTTATATGATTTTTAGATTAAACATATAGCCTACTGTCCCAATTTACCTTTTTTGAAAAAAAAAATGAAATGTATAATGTTTTTGACTATGCGTTGAATGGAGTTGAGAGGCAATCATTAACCTTAGAGTAAGTAGTTTGGATTCTTGGAATTTTAGTGTGTTGTTGTTGCTTACAAACATGGCGGTAAGCATTATGCTATCATAAAAAGGGTTGAGATACTTTCCAAGAACAAGAGAAATATCCTCTAAATACATTGACAAAGATAACTTGTCAAATAAGCCATTACAAATAGGGTACCTCAAAATAACTTGTCAAATAAGCCATTACAAATAGGGTACCACTTTTACACCCCCGCACTTTTTGCACCCACTTATGCACCAACTTTTGCACCCACTTTGCACCCACTTTGCACCCACATTGCACCCTCTTTGCACCCACTTTTCACTCACTTTTACACCTACTTTGCACACACTTTGCACCCGAACATTACATCATCTGACATAACAACAAAAATTGGCATGGTTGTTGTCAAGACCGAGATAAGAGCGGGGGTAATGAATTTATAGTGATAGGATCGGAAAACCCATTATCACTTCAGTAGTGACATCGAGCAAAAATTAAAAAAAAAAAAAGAAATATCGTGTTTCTGACAGAGTGGGATGGACATAGTTATAAGAGTTGAGAGTCGATAATTAATCTAAAAGTACTCTGGAATTCATGGAATCTTAGTGTGTTGTTGTTGTTGCTTACAAACAGGTATGGTCACGTCAGGTGAGGTTAGCTAGGATTAGATTAAACATTTCTGGATTTTGTCCCAGAGATCTGGGGACTTGGTTTGTGGTTAGAGGGGGGGGGGGTTGTTAATACCTGTCATTTATGTCAAACACACTTTTTGTAAGATTGCTAGTTTCCAATTTTCCATTTTTTAAAATGAACATTTTTGGAAAAAATTTCAAAAATTCCATATTTTGTTCTAACGATTAATGATATAAAAGCCATTGGTTTGAGTCTATATATGACTTTATAGGATGATTAGTTATCAAAATATAGCCTACTTTCCAAATATTCTTTACAAAAATTTAAAAAAATATATATTTTTCGACTAAGAATGGGATAAACGTAGGTGTTAGAGTTAACATATGACTTTATATGATTTTTTTAGTTTAAACATATAGTCTACTTTCCCCATTCACCTTTTTTTGAAAAAAAAAATGATCTTGACTTGGCATGGGATAGAGGTAAGAGTACGAGTTGAGAGTACCTTAGAGTACTTTAGATTTTTTTGAAAGTTTAGTGTGTTGATGTTGTTGCTTACAAACATGGCAGTAAGCATTATGTTGTGATAAAATAGACTGATATACTTTCCACGACCAAGAGAAAAATCCACTAAATGCATTGACAAAATAACTTGGCAAATAAGCCAACACAAAATGCCCAACATAAGACCCCACATATAAACTAATACATAAGCTAATTTGTAAAATGTTAAACACTTGCATGGTATTACATTTTAGGTAATGCATGCGAAACATGAACTCACTTGCCTGTTGTATAAGAAGGACTCTTCAACAATGACCTGTCAACAATGGACACTGCTTGCACATTTTTAATTACTACCCACCTCTCTCCACTCCTAATGCAAAATGAATATGTAAAACACAAATTGGAAAAATCCATGTTTCCATATTGACAAATTGAAAAAAAAAACATTAAACTGAAATTTTAAAAACTGTAAATGGGAATTTGGTAAATTGACAAATGTGAAAACAACAAATTGGAAAATCCATGTTTCTATATCATGAAATTGAAAAACTTTAAATTGACATTTTAAGAACTGTAAATGGGAAATTGTGAAATTGATAAATGTGTAAACAACAAAATGCAAAATCCATGTTTCCATATTATGAATTTGAAAAACGTAAAACTGATATTTAAAGATAAACTGAAAATGGGAAATTGGAAAAATCCATGTTTCTATATTGACAAATAGAAAAAAACATTAAACTGAACTTTAAAAAACTGTAAATGTGAATTTGGTAAATTGACAAATGTGAAAACAACAAATTGGAAAATCCATGTTTCTATATCATGAAATTGAAAAACTTTAAACTGACATTTTAAGAACTGTAAATGAGAAATTGTGAAATTAATAAATGTGTAAACAACAAAATGCAAAATCCATATTTCCATATTATGAAATTGAAAAACTAAAAACTTGCATAAAAAACTGAAAATAGGAAATTGGAAAATTGACATATGTGTAAACAACAAGATGAAAAAAAATCCGTTTGGGGTAGTGGTCATTTTGTACAGTAACCTATAAGACTAGCATAAGGATAGTTGCATGTATCTTATATACTTTGTGTATGTGCATTAGCCTTTGGATTAGCTTAAGTTAGGTTTGGTAAAGTTAGGTTTAATGAGGTTAGGTATGTGACTTTGTAGTTTACTCTTTTAGGAAAATGTAAAAAAATTAAACCTAAAAATCAAAAAAAATCTTGAAAATGTAAAATCTAAAATCTTTAAATGAGGTTTCTGCGGGTTATGACAACACGTTTATGATTTAGTCCATGTTGATGTGTGGTATCCAATTACTGCTGACTTTGCATGATCATCACCCATTGTCTTGATCAACACCTGGGGTTTCAAATTACTGCAGCGTTAGTCATAGCAATAGAACTGTGCGCTCTCTGCCATGTCAGCAACATGACACCGGACGGAACACCTGTGTAATATCCAATGACTGCTAACTTTGTATGATCATCACTTATTGTCTTGATGAACACCTGGGGTTTCAAATTACTGCAGCGTTAGTCATAGCAACAGAACTGTGCCCTCTCTGCCATGTCTGTAATATGACACAGGAAATAACAAGACGTCTTACAGCACGTACCATCTCCTCAGTGTTAACATCTTAAGAACAAGTATTATTCTCTTTCAACTACAAATGACTCGTTAGAACACATCCATCCACCAAGTTAGATCCCTTAACCTTCTCTCAAATGGCATGTGCCTCGTGTACTAGGGTGTGTGCATCAGCCCTAACCTAACATTACGCACGAACTAAACAGAATGTGACTTGTTAGCTCTTATCATGCACGTGCACAGGGGAACACTTGTGTGTTAGGTCATATTACACATGAACTTGCATTTTCTCACGTAAGTGCATTTCTCTGTTCCACAAGATACAAATTTGATTGCTGGATTGTATCCTGCACTGTTTATGCGATATAGCTTTGCCAGGTAGTTCTATACATATAGCAATTTTACCACTGCTCTACCTACGCCTTTTGCTCTTTTGGCGCTCTTACAGCCTAGAGTGTGATAGACAGCATTAACTGTATATCAAACCCAGTTCAGCTTTGTATTTGTAATCCAAGTAATAATTTGAAAAAGACACAAATGTAATCAGTTTTAAACGTTATCTCTGTTTTGTTTTGTTTAATATGTTTATGACATGCATATTAACCTGAAATCGAACCCCTGGTGAAAGGCTAACAGCTTAACCACTGCACCACCATGCCCTTGTTTCTTAGTTCGACTCGTTCTAGGCCTCAGACCTGGAAATCGAGTTAAGACCACCAGTACAAGAGCTAAAAGTGCTTACCACTGCAACACAAAAACATGGATAGCTGGTAACATTAGACAACCGGAAATGATTATATTTCTGTTAGCAATGCATTTCGTCATCAGCCTACTGTCTGAGCACTGACAGCAACACAGTTTAGTTTTGAACAAGCGAGTGTGTGTGTGTGTGTGTATTATTAGCCTCAAGTATTTAAAGCTTGTTGTTTGTAGCGACCATTTTGTCTCGGTAACCACTGAGCATTTTTGTGTTTTAGCTATCATCTTTAACCAATCAATTAAAGATAGTCTACTCTTAATTCTTGATAAATCAGAGTTTGCGTACACCGTTTCTCATTTATTAACCCATACCTGCAACCTATACTCTCTCTATACTGCAGTTTGATCTGAAAACAAGTTTCAATGGTAAAAGACTTGCCAGTCACCATACATGTAGCCTACACTAATTCTTTCTCTACCTAGCTATGTTTCATCACGCATGGTAAACATCTCACATGTTCGTAACCGATTATTAGTTTATAAAATCTCAGGTCGATTACCTTGATGTATTGGGTATTTTGGGTAAATTCATTGGCCATGGGAAAAGGTTGACCATTCCAAGTCCTATGACACCTCGCATGTTGATATTCGATTATTAGTTTATAAAATCTTAGGTCAATGACCTTGCTGTTTTGGATTTTTGGGGTAAATTCATTGGTCATGGGAAAGGATTAACCATTCTAAGTCCTATGACACCTCACTTGACCCTCTCCGATGATTAGTTTATAAAATCATAGGTCAATGACGATGGTGTATTAGATCTTTTGGGTAAATTCGTTGGTCATGGAAAAGGGTTGACCATCCTGAGTCCCATGACACCTCACCTGACCCTCTCTGATTGTTAGTTAGCGAGATATTAACAAAAGTGTAGTTAGGCCCTTTTGACAAAAAATAAATAATACTTTCAAAAACAGAATGTCACCTCATGTCCAACGACCTCTCATACAAGTCCCTAGCCTTATTGGTTCATGAGATATTAAAAAGCTAATGACCTAGTAGTGTTGGATCTTTTGGTAATTAAAAAAAATAACTTATCTAGAAATCATTATTCAAAAAGGCTGCCCGCTTACAACAAAAACAAGTACACATGCGTAAAAACAAAACAAAAGCATGTTAATTCAAAGGTCCAAAGAGACCGGTCTAAAGGGATTAGTCAAAAAGGACCCGTCAACAAGGACCCGTCCACAGGGCTCGTCAACAAGGACCCGTCAACAATGACCCGTCAACAATAACCCGTCCACAGGGACTCGTCCACAAGGACCCGTCCACAGGGGCCCGCGTGTGCGTGCGGGGGGAACATACGATTACGTCAGAAAATCATTTAGTTTCAAATTTTGCCACTACGGCGCTTGCAACACACAGGAAGTGCGTGGGAACATACGGTTACGTCAGCGAAACATGAACTCACTTGTCTGTTGTATGAGTATCAGTTTAGTAGTTGCATCAAGCAGCAAAAGATGTTTACTTACACAATCCATCAATATGGTGAGCTTTTTTCTTCTTGTCATTATGGAAATCTCCTTATTAGAATAAAATGTTAAAGTGGTTCTGGTCACTTATAGCTAAACTGTAATATATACGATTTTTTTGTTTCTTTATAGGCTACTACAATAAATATTCACAATGCTATGGGGGCAGAACTGTTGATTAGAGAGAATAAAAAGCTCACTGAATTACCAATGCATACTCTTTTCCGTATCATTAACATTCAAAAAGTGGACACAATGTATGGTGAACGTGTACTATGTGTTAGTGAAAATTTTCAGACATTCCTTTCTACACGTTTTAATGATATGTCGGAAAGTGTGCTCGAGGATCTAAATCGTGGTGGACATTCTCTATATCTAATTTATGAGGGTATAAAAAACAATAGATGTATTGTACATTCTGACTTTGAAGTTAGGTTGGGTTAGGTTAGGTTAGGTAAGGTGTGATTTGGTTAGGTTAGGTAAGGTTAGGTTAGGTTAGGTTAGGTAAGGTTAGGTGAAGTTGGGTTAGGCAGAATGGCTGCGGTATGAATCAAAAGCCAGCTCCTGTCAGTTTTTTCCTGACAAGGTCGAGTGTACCCCATTCCAACTCTCAGCCTAGAATTAAATTTCTTTACAGAGCCAGGACTCGAACCCGAGCCTCCACAGTAACAGCTTAAAATGCTATCCACTACACCATAAAGTGGGGAAATATAAGGCAGGTCTTGATTGTACATGATCAATCAATAATTACCTAATAATAATAATAATAATAATAATAATAATAATAATAATAATAATAATAATAATAAATAGTCCATTTAGCAACTACATAGCCAACCTCTCCCTGTGTTCTTTTACATGCCAACATCGTATGACATGCGTGTCTTAATTTTTGCCGCCTTTCAAAAATCACTTTCCACGACCAAGAACGAACCTGCAAGCTTGGGTCGGTAGTCCGACACGATAACCACTCACCCACCGTGGCAAGCTATCAATCAATAATTACCTAATAAAATTATTTATAATAATAATAATAATAAATATTCCATTTAGTAACTACACGGCCGACCTCCCCCTGTGACAGCGTGGCAGCCATATTGCCCATTAGCCCCTGTGCCAGCTCTGAATGACCTCTCCATAAGAATAACATAGGGCTGGTTGCGCGCGGGGGCCATCTTGCCCATTAGCCCCAGTGCCAGAATCGCCTTATATTTCCTACTTAAATGAAATTAGTTTTCTGGGAATATCTCAAAAACTGTTGGTTTTTGGGCCATGAAATTTGGTTTTCGGGGTCCCTTTAGAGTTATAAGGGAACAAAGTTGTCCACAGACAGGCAAACAGACAGATAGACAGACAGTCAAAAATTTTATTTTCGCGCGCCTCCAACATAAAATTCTAAAACGGGATAATAACGCAAATTTCTGTAGGAATTCAGAAAAAAATAGACAAACTTCCATTTATTATATATATATATATATAGATACTAGCAGGTACCCGCGGCTTCGCTCGCGATGAAGACAATGGGGACGATGCATTATTGCTGATAATTGGTCTATTCTATTACAGCAATCTTGGGTACTGGTGGGTCAATTTTAATTCTGAAAATTCTGATACATTGATATGAGCAGCAAAGTGGGAATTTCATAGAGTTGAGAAAGTCTGTAGGGTACGATGTTACCTTATGTGAACACATTTGAAAATTACGTTTTTGGTTTTGCCACCTTCTGTTGAGACATAACTATTTTGTTGTCCGGATACTCGTGAGAACTGGTTTTGTCTAAATGTACACCTTCTGCTGTAAGTGCGTTTCATTTCCCTTTGTTAATAATAATTGCAAATACTGTTTGAAGAGGGAACTGCACTCATGCACACTGGAATGGCAAGTCAGATTAATCGGAATAGCCTATGGGGAATTAAAAGTATTTTTCCTTAAGCTATTTAGGGTGTACTTTTCCCTCAATTAGGCCTATCTATGATTTGAGCGTCAACATGCCGCTATCAATAGACCAATAGCTAAAATATCTCTCACCTTGTCCGCTGATGTATATTGTGCAGCTTCTTCCAGTGTTACATCCCAGGGATTGTAATTCTCCAACAATCTTTTTGCCTTACATGCCTCATTATGATCAGGAAGGTTCAGTGTTCTCATTCCAATACCTTTTCTAAAAATGTACCGTACCTTTAGTGATGCAATATCAACAAGTAGTTCCGTGAAGAACTATACAGCCTATTTTCATATATCCTACTTATGTTAACTGCCACTATCAACATACAAAATTTCAGTTTGATTGCAGTAATAGATTCGTAGATATTGAGAACCGACTAAATATTTCGGATGGTCGCCATGTTGGATTTTAAATATGTAGGTTCTAGAGTTATGTACTGTTACATTAAGATTATTGTGTAAGTGTAGCGTTCAAACTTCAATCGCATGACTAGGACGCAAAAAGTAGCAAGGAGATTTTAAAATTTCGCACAGCTGCCATCTTGTGGTTATGGAAACAATTGAAATAAATTAGATGCCAGTGGTTTAACTTTCATATAAGGATTTACTGCACCAAGTGTCACTGCACTCGAATGGTTAAATTGCGAGAAACTTTCATGTGAATATTTATACTTCGCGTCGTCGCCATGTTGGATTTGTGATCACCAGGTTATTTAAAGTCCTATAGCCTCTATGAACATTAACAAAATCAGTTTTATTGCTATAATAGATTCGTAGATATTCAGAGCCGTCTAAATAGTTCGGATGGTCGCCATGTTGGATTGTTAAATGTATAGGCCATAGAGTCATGTACCAATAAACGAAAATTATTGCGTAGGTTCATTATTCAAACTTTCACTTCGATCGCATGATTACGACACAAGATATAAAACTTAATTTTTAAATTCGCACAGCCACCATCTTGAGGTTATGTAAACAATTGAACTAAATTAGATACCAGTGCATTACAATGTGTATAAACATTTCCTGTACCAGATTTCATTGCGTTTGGAACATTAAATCGCGAGAAAGGTCTATTTAAAATTTTCAAATTCGCTTGGCCACCATGTTCGTTTTGTAGTTAACCGGTTTCTGAAAGTCTTATACGTGAACTTCCAGTAGTGCACTTTATCTCCATACAAAATTTCAGGGTGATACCGCTAATAGTTTCAGAGATATAGAATGCCGGTGAAATATTTCGCACAGCCGCCATCTTGTGGTTATGTAAACAATTGAACGAACTTAGATGTCGGTGCATTACAATGTGCATAAACATATTCTGTACCAAGTTTTATTGCGTTTGGTTGGTTAAATCGCGAGAAACGTCTATTTAAATGTCGTAAATTCGCGTGGCTGCCATGTTGGTTTTGTAGTTACCAGTTTTTCAAAAGTCACATACGTGAACTTCTAGTAGTTCCCTTTATCACCGTAATAAACTCCAGGGTGATATCGGGAATAGGTTCGGAGATATTGAATGCTGGTGAAATATTTCGCATAGCCGCCATGTTGGATTGGTGAGACATAACAAAATTTGAAGGGCACGGTCCGGGTCACCCGGAATAGTGCTATGAACCTACCGAGTTTCATTGAAATCGCTCCAGCCGTTTAGAAATTATTAGGGGGGTACACACACACACTTCACACACACACACACACACACACACACGCACACACAGACACACGGACAAAAGGTGATCTCATAAGCCTATTTTTTCAAAATTGAAAATAGGCTAAAAATAAAAGTGGGTAACTTTATGAGTTGTAAGTTGGTAGCCCTGTAGTATTTAGAATTGAAATTTCTTACATATTAGTAGTCACATGCATGTGGTATCTTAACAAAATTTCAGATTGGTAAAGGTATTTCTGAGAAAATAAATTTTAAATTATCTTTGACCATTTGGGAGAAAGCTAAGTTAACGCCCCCTTAGGAAATTGGTCCAACAACAGAAGATGCTACAAATGAGAATAGTTTAACTGCAGCACTTGAAAAATATGATTTTTCATTTTTCACTTATAAAATAGAAAATTCCAACAAGAATATATTTCGCCCAAACAGGATAAGAAGATCAATACGAATTAAGAAGTACTTGGAAGAACGGAAGGCTCGTACAGTTCCTATGAGTCGACGAACTAATGGTTGGTTAAAGTGATCCTTTGTGGTCTCAAAAGTCGAATAATAAGAAGAAGAAGTAGAAGAGGAAGAAGAAGACATCGCTTGTTTACTTTTGAAGTTACTAGACACAGAGGTTACTACAGATAACATGACAAGATAAATGAGGTTCACAAGATAAGCTCGCTACTTTTGTAATCTGAACAACAGTCTGTTCAAGTATACACGCTATGTATCTGAGGAATCTTGTAACAGTCCTTTATCATAATTAGAAATTGTGTGCTTAGTCCATTTATATCACGCAAACAACCAAGGTTCTTCCATCGACAGAGCGCCGGGCTAGTGATCAGGAGCACCTGGGTTCACTTTGTGTAATCAACGCGTGTTTCAAATATTCCTACACATTACAGCGTCGCTGGCAAAGATTATACTGGTCACGCGTCACTCTAAGACACACTAATTTTTAGCCTATTTTCATTTATGAAGAAATAGGATTATGAGATCACCTTTCGTCCGAGTGTGTGTGCGTGTGGTGTGTGTGTCCCCTAATAAAATGTAAACGGCCCGAGCGATTTTAATGAAACTCGGTAAGGTCACAGTACTATTTTGTCCGATCCCGACCGTTTCCTTCAAATTTTAATTTGTTTCACCAATCCAACATGGCGCCCGTGCGAAATATTTCACCGGCATTCTATATCTCCTCAACTATTACCGATATCACCCTGAAGTTTTGTACGGTGATAAAGGACACTACTACAAGCTCACCTATGAGACTTTCAAAAACCTGTTAAATACTAAACGAACATGGCGGCCAAGCGAAGTTGAAACATTTAAATAGACGTTTCTCGCGATTTAATCAACTTGGTCAGCAAATGTTTATACACATTGTAATGCACTGACATAACTCCGCCAAGGACAGTCCCACGCCCGGCTGAAAAAAGGAGGAGGGTTGGAGTGGATATCTCGTTCCACTCTGGAAAACCAAACTAGAGAAAAGTTGAACATCTAACTCCACATCTGTGAGCATGGACACAGTGAGGAGGCAGCCCCTCCACCATGATAGGGTGCTGTGGGCCAACAACTCACACATCTGAACTTATTCGATTACTGAAACTGCAACAGAAAATAACCAGACTGACAAACAGTTGACGATTTTTGCCATGAAAATGATTACGAAAATTGGATGCTAGAATATAAGAACTTTACAATCAGTGGAGGAATTTTGTTGCAGCCCTTTGCTCCGAGAGGGGACATAGGAATTAAGTCAAGTAAGTCAATGCACTGACATACACTTTCGTTCAATTGTTTACATAATCTCAAGATGGCGGCGGTGCGAAATTTTAAAATTAAGTTTTTATTTCTTGTGTCCTGATAATGCGATCGAAGTGAACGTTTGAATAATGAACCTACCCAATAATTGTCATCTAACAGTACATAACTCTATGGCCTACATAAGTTATATAAAATTCCAACATGGCGACCAACTGAATTATTTAGACGGTTCTCAATATCTACTAATCTATGACAGCAATCAAACTGAAATTTTGTATGTTGATAAAGGCAATTAAAGTTCATCAATGAGACTTTCAATAACCAGATGAGCACAAATCTAACATGACGACGACGCGTAATTTAATAAATTAAATGGACGTTTCTCGCGATTTAACCATCCGAGCGCAGTGAAATTTGGTACGGTAAATGCTTATACAAATTTTAATCCACTGATATCTAATTTATTACAATTGCTTTCATAACCTCAAGATGACGACTGTGTGAAATTTTTAAATCTCGTTTTTATTGCTTGTGTCCTAATCATGCAATTGGAGTTTGAATAATACACCTACACAATAATCTAAATCCAACATGGCGACCATCCGAAATATTTAGACGGTTCTCAATATCTGCGAATCTATTACAGCAATCTAGCAATTTAGTTACTCACGGAACTAATTGTTAGACCTCAAAAATTATATGTTCAAACATCTAAGCATTGCGTAAACGGCCACATATTTTAAAACAATCATTACGTGACAAATGACCAACGTAAAATAGGTAAGAACAATTGCTTGCGTAGATGCGCTTTCAGATTATAGCAGATTAAAATTAGCATAGGATTGTGAACGATTAAAAGAAATTAGCCATGTAACTTATTTTAGTTTATTGTATTGACGGCAGTAAATAGAGTCGATGTGTTCCAGTTGCTATAGAAATGCACTGTACATGTTTATCCGAGTGCTCCGGTTGCTATGGCAACACACTGTACTTGTTTATCCTCTTCTAAAGAGCGTCTTGCTCCCCAATCAGTGACGCGCCGTGTGTACGTGCCACAGACGCGGGAGACGGGACTTGCAAAGACTACGGAACGGCGACCAGGCACGTTCCATCCGCCTCTCTCAGATACCTTGCGAGCAGGTTTGTTCCCAGGCGCCAATTAACCAATGGACATTGTCGTTGTGATATCGCGGTTACCAGCCCCGTGTACTTGTGGTAGCAAGAGGAACCAGGAGATGGCAGTTGGTCAACTGAGTACTGGTTAAGTTATGTGAACGGTTTTAAGGCATCGATAAGCTCAACGGAAACACTTCTAAAGATATCGTGTGAAGTGATTTGAAGGGTCGTGTATAATGTTGTGATATTCTGTAAAGGAAGGGCTCACCATCTCGTTACAGAGGCTGTTGGAAGGACGAATAAATCTGTCAGAATTGTGCGTAATGTTGGTCCGGAGAAAGTCGAGATAGACCCGACACGAAAGTGAAATTCGAATCCTAGGTAACCGACGTCGGCGTCGTATTGGAATTCCGTATACAGCCTAAAATATTATTATAATATTACTTCATATTTTAACTTGTGAATCTACTTCAGGTATTGTTTTAGCCTAAGTGAACTATATTTTATTAGTAGACTAGCAACCTGTCCCGGCTTCGCCCGGGAACAGTTGTGAATGCAATACGTGATAAGCGCTTTATTTTCCAATGTCAATGAACAAAGACCAATATCCGTTTTCCGTCTCGGCATGATGGGTTAAAATCACTGCCTGGGCTATTAGTTATATTATCATGGAGATGCATGTGCAACAAATTCTTGTCAGACGTAATTTAAGAATGGCGAGGTGCATGAAACACAAATCCCCCTTCCGTCCAATCTTAACTTGACTGTGAATTTTGCGGAACGAAAAGTTCACAGGCGTAATGAAGAAAAGCCGAGTTGCACTTCCAGGGAAACTCCAAACACAACCACTCTTCTCTGAAGTCTTAACACGACTCGACAGTTTGCTACTGGTTGTATCTGGGTTAATAGGCTCGTCCGCTAGTTAGGCTGTAACTGGGGTGATAGACTCGCCCCTAGCCAGCTCTTATACTGTCGCCTCAGTAATTAAATGGAGATTGTTGGAAGAAATGAAAACGTAAAAAACACTTATAGTGGAGCGAAATATCGAAGATAGAGATATGCTCTTGTAGACTTTTTTGTAGAACTTTTCATGCTGAAAAATTCTTACATTCACCTATAGGTCTAGAAATATTTTTAACGGTTTGCCCAGCGTAAGCTTAAAAAGTGCACGGATGCCAGTTTTTTTCGACTTTCTCACTGAAATCGTTACCGCATGGCTTTCTTTGATAATAAATACATTATTTTCTACAGAAATCTTTCTCGAGATATCCTTTACAGAATGGTGAAAACCGCATCAAAATCCATCCTGTGGTTCTCGAGATTATCCGTGACATCCAAGAATCGGGGACTTTGTCTTACACTAAGTAGAGATAGTATCTATCTAATACCTTATTTAAGTTTTTAGTTGCTCCCACGTGGTACGTGACCATTAACTGGTGTTCTTGGCAAAGAAATAAGCTTGCCAACATTTAAGTATTGTCATGCCGGCCCGCGTGGTGGAGATATCTCCTTTATTATTTTACTTTTTTTTCTGGGATCCACTATGGCCTTTAAGACAGACGATTTTGAGCTGGAGAGCGTATTGTATGATAATTTAATTACACAACGGTATTATGCATTATTTGAGCAGTTATACTGTAGTCTTTCTATTTTTTATTTTTTTATTTTTAAAATCATCTTGTATTTTTACAATCGCTTCATGTGTGCATATATCAAGTCTATAATCAAGTTCTTCCAACACCAGATGAAACGTGTCATTATGGGTGTGTTTAAAGGCAATGTTTACGCCATGATGCGCACTCGCATTTCTGTTATACATTTTATATTTTTCGTATTTTATATTATATATTTTATTTTTACAGTATTTTTTATGTTTGATATTATAAATTATATACTTTATATTTTATATATTATATTTTATAATATATATTTTATATTACATTTGTTGTATTTTATATGATATATTTCACTAATACAGCCATCAAAATTTAACACCGGTTATCAGACAGATTCTACACACACTCAAAGTACACGGGGCTACATGACCGCGTTGTCACAGCCCCTAAACTGGGGAACCAACCAACCACCCAACCAACCAACCATTGTATATTTCATTTTTTATACTTTTTATATTTTATATTATATTATATATTTAAGAGAGCCCCACACAAACACCGAATCTTTGACATAGGGGATTAGGTCAGGGGAGCATGGAGGCCACGATAGGAATTACTCCTCTCATCACCCTACCACGACAGATCCATCGCGAACATTCTGCTGAAAGTGGGGTAGAACTGTCAGCTACCAGGTGAGGCAGGAATAAGGTATATGCTTTATTGACGCCCGTGTAACCAAGAACATTAGTATTACAGTATCTGTTGCAGAACAAGTGACAAGTTAGTAGCGCACTCTAGTTAAGGCTGTGTACAGTAAGCTCTGACATACAAAGAGTTCACAATTGATTGACCCTCCTCGTCTGCTGCAAACATTAAAATGTTTTTACTGGTCAAAACAATCCCACTTCGCTTTGCTTTCCAAATCAAGATCTGAGCACATATGTCTGTCACTTTGCCATGGCCAGCTGCTCAATATAATATGGTGTTGACGTGCTCTTTGAGCCGAGTTTGCTGGTAATTATTCCGTGTCGCTTTGTACTTTCAAACATGTTAACAAATCATAAAGAAGGCCTGTGTTTTCTGACGGACTGAGCTGGGAATACAAGCTCACTTGTTGCTGTTGTTGTCCTCACCCGATGTATCTGGGTACTGGAGTTGCGAGCCGAAAGCAGACCATCTTATTGATATCGTTCCTGGGCATCAGCTCCGTATACTTCAATTCGTCTGATAACTTGTGTTTTTGCGGTGACTGTAGTATTGTGTGTAGTTGTAATTAAATGCACCTTCTTTGTGAAAACTAGGCTAAAACAAAGCAAAACAAAAGTGTTGCTGTCCTAAATTGTAAACATTGAACTAGAAATTCAAAATCTTTGCTGAAAACTGTTCGTTTTCTCGTTTCGAAACCCTTCCCAATGTGATTGCTGTTTGTCCTTCCGCTGTCACTGTTATTGTTAACATAAACAAGGAAGCACACTTTGTATATTTAGGCTAAAAGTAACTTTTATACATTTCTATACAACATTCCGAAAATAAGCGTAACTCTACTTAGGCGATGAGCTCTCATTTAAACTGCTTGTCTTATGTCGTGTCTACTGGTCAATTAATCGATTCTTTGCTTAGCCGATTAATCGAATATCGCTAATCACCAGATCTAATTTGTACAGACCAAACCAAACACACAGCAAGTGGGTGGTTCTTGTACTTACATACAGTGAAGTCGCTCGCCACTCCTGGCAGATATTTACCTGGAAATATAAATATCACAGTTAGCAAACAACAACAACAACATCAACAACAATAATAAAAAATAATAATTATAACAATATTGAAACTATAATAATAATAAACATATATGAAAATATTGAGAAAACATCGTTGGTCCAGTCTACTCAGAAGGAATCTGGATGAACCGGGAGTCTCAGGAGCTAAAGAGATCACAGACATCTTCAGGAAGAGGCTATTGAAGTTCTACGGCCACATTCTCAGAATGAACAATGACAGGCTCAACCTCGCTCTCTCAATGGAAGTCAAAAACTACTCGCGGAGTGAAATAGAAAAACACTATCAATAAATTAGCATTACTGAGGAAATTATACAAAATCGACTCCAGTTCAGAACATCAATCAATAACCATCATCATCAGGACCAAGAAATCATGGACTGAGGAACAGAGGGAGATTTTGAGTCCCCAGATGGAGAGATTTTGGGAAACATCATTAGCAAAATAAGTTCTATCGCCCTTCACAGAAGGGCGTAATGGTGTAATAATAATAATAATAATAATAATAATAATAATAATAATAATAATAATAAGAAGAAGAAGAAGAAGAAGAAGAATTATAATAATATTGAACTTTTGTGGCAATATTGAAAGACTGGACAACGTATGATATTTAATCCTGCCTCATCACTAAAAGCCAAGAATAACTGGATAATAGAAATCAACGTAACAGACGAAATGTTTGGTACGGGTCTAGCTTCAGATAGTTGGTCAACAAACATCACTTTGCTGCACACCCCCGCCGCCCCTGCTTGGACAGCAGAAATATCACAGTGAGAGAATGAAGAGATTCTCATCTGTTAAATAGACGCATTAGACAGGGATTTATTCCAGCAAAGGACAGTGACGAACAGTTTCAACCGAGTCATGCCTCCAAAGAGACGACATGGTCCTCCTTGGACAGAGGAATGCAAGCAGGCTCTGGGCGGAAAGGAAAGCCTAATGTGACAAGACTCGTGGTGCTAGATCACTGTAGTAAATTGTATATAATAATAATAAATGAGCCAACCCTTACCCGGCCTGGTAGGGTTGGCAGTGTACAGCGTGTTTCGATTCAACACGGAACTGAGAGATGGGTTGCCTACTCACCTTCAATTGGCTTGAAATCTGCTCGCAGCGCGCTAGCGACGGGGCTGAGTTCAATTTCACTTATAGCCACCTTATTATGCAGCATTGCAAAGTATTTTGCTCTTTCAAAATATATTTACACAGGCTTCACAATAAGTTTGAATGGTTTCTGTTTTAGAACTTGTTATTTTACGCTTTTGTTAATGGCTTTTGCAAAGCATTTCTATGAAATAAAATGTTATTTTACAACATAGTTTATTATAACACAATGTGTTTTTGTGTTGTATTTTATTTACAGAAAAATTTATTGCTTTTTACTCCAATATCACAAAACGAGATACAATTTCGAAATGATTTGTTACAAAATTGAGTTTAATTAAGAATAAGTTTCAACGAGTTCAATTTCAGAACTATTTACCTGTAACAATGTAAAATGATAGAACGACGAACACAGGCAGTTTAGTTTTACTTCATACTTTAGGACATCTTGGATGAGTTTACATTGGCGGAGATGAACAACATGCTTTTCAAAACAAGATGGTCATCCAGCGCACTCCTCCAGACTGGCGAGAGAAGTTTTAAACCGTTTGTTTCCTGGCTGGTGGATAGGAATTGGCGGCTTTATGGAATTCCCACCACGTTCACCTGATCTGACCGTCCTGGATTTCTTCATTTGGGGCTACGTCAGGTCGAGAGTATTTTTAAGATCACCACAAACACCCGAAGAAATGGAGCTCGTCATTACCGAAGCCTTTGCGGAAATTACTCCTCAGATGTTGTCGAACGCAAGAGAGAACTTCATGCGACGAGTGGCCCTCTGCTTGGAAAATTATGGACGCCACTTCGAACACCTTATGTAAATGTCCATTTGTATTAGATGTAAAGTCTCTGATAAATTAACTTTTTTTAGTCTCATCGAAGACTGATTACACTTTTGTAACGAACCATTTCTAAATTGTATCTTGTTTTGTGGTATTGGGATTAAAAAAAATTGTGTTGTAAATAAAACACAACAAAAAATCACATTGTGTTGTAATAAACTATGTTGTTAAATAAAATTTTATTTCATAGAAATGCTCTGCAAATGCCATTAACAGAAGCGAAAAAAAAAAACTTCCGAAAAAAAATTGTTCAAACTTATTGTGAAGCCTGTGTAAATATATTTTGAAAGAGCAAAATACTTTGCAATGCTGCCTGAGAAGGCGGCAATCAGTGAAATCGAACTCAGTCCCATTGCTAGCGCGCTGCGAGCAGATTTCAAGCCAATTGCGGGTGGGTAGGCAACCGATCTTACAGTTCCGTTTTGAAACGGAACACGCTGTACATACATACTGTATATGAAAAGCAAGTGTTTCCAGTGTTTTGTATAAAGCATCTGTTCGTACACCAACGAATTACAAGAATGCCCTGCTCGGGATGTTTTAAATAACAATTACCATGATCGTTGGATAGGTCCCGTTAGTTGACTTTACTTCCGCGGACTTTTTCTTATGGGGTTACCTGAAAGATCGAGTGTACTGTGAAAAACCAACGACTCCGAACAACATGAAGCGCGGATACGAAACGCTTATGCCAGTATTGACAGAGACATGCGTTTACGAACACATCAACCATTCAATCACAGAGTTGTAAAATGCATTAAGGTGGAAGGCCATCATTTTGAACATTCATTATGCTAAGGTTTGATGCGCATGCAATAACTGGTATTACGCTTTGTACCTACCTGTCATCAATGTTGCATTGTCTACACCAGAGATAGAACCATGTATAAGGTGCGTTCAAAAAGTAATGAGCCGGAGGCTGGAATGAGCAAACCGGTGACTACATCAGCTAATCGTGGCGTGTGTAACGAGGTGTGGTTCCGACCAGAGCGTGGAAGGTCACAGCCCGTCGCTAGAGGGCACGCGTGCACGTCACTTGACGATACAAAGCGAGCAGCAGCATGCATAAATCGTCCAACGCCGCCAGTCACATTGCAAACAGTGACATGGAGGGGTCAACCGATGAGCAAAGAGGTGTTTTTCGGTTTCTGACAACGGAAGGAGTAGGGGGAACGGACATTCATCGCCGAATATCACAAGTGTACGGCGAACACTGCATGTCCCTTGCAAGGGTCAAGGCGTGGCACAAGCGCTTCAGGGAAGGATGGGTGTCGTTAGCCCCCTGCATTACCGATGACAACGTCCAGCTGGTTGATGCACTCATTACCCAGGACCGCCGAGTGATAGTGAACGCCATAGCCACCGTGGTCGCTCCACGACAATGCACGACTTCAGACCTCCTGCAGAAATTCAAATGGGAGGTTCCGGCCACCCTCTATACAGTCCAGACCTCTCTCCCTGTGATTACGCCATGTTTGGTTCCCTGAAAAGGGCACTGCGGGGCCAACGATTCACCTCGGACGCCAACGTCCAGCTGTACGTGCAGACCTGGTTCACATCGCAGCCCAGGGATTTTTATGAGACAGGCATTCACCGCCTCGTGTCACAGTGGGACAAGTGCCTCAACAGCCAGGGCAAATACTTCTAACATACAGGTACTGTAATTATGTCTCCGGCTCGTTACTTTTTGAATGCATCTTATATTTACAAAATTGGTGTACGAAATGCTGTTTAGTTTTGTATCAGGAATAAGGAAAGACAATAAAAATTGTTGGGTCTCATTTAAAAGACGTCACGTGACCACCAAATTAGCATCCAAACGTTCTCCAAATAAACTACGACGTATAGCATGTTCTTTCCCCCTTAATATCACGCAACGTTTATTCCAGACTGTTCCGCTTAGTTTTTGAGATATTGTACAGTCTCAACTTACTTGGTCCAGCCTGTATTGTGTGCCAGTAAACCTACTAACATGGGTATCTCACTGTTTAACGTCACCAAAAGCCAACCGACTGGGCCAAGTTTAAAACCCACAACCTTGGGCAGAGCAGGCGAGAACATAACCTCTGTGCTCCATTTCAACTCGTAACAAGCTCCTGAATAGAAGCAACCAGGCTTACATCGTAACAGTTGGAATTATGTCGCAATCTGTTTCAATCAAACACACAAAGCCTCAATAATATCTTTGTTTTGCAAAAACGATCATCCGACCTTAAAACATGCCACGAGCAAAATACAAAGAGCATTATGTACAAACCGCGCGTCATTACATTTTAAAAGCTCTCCATTGTACCTTTAAAAATAAGCTTGATTTTGTCGCGGAATATCTAAACAAAGTTTTATCTCCATACAATGATTCAACGCAAAGTATAAAGCAGGCTGTCCGATTAACGTTATCACGACGAGCAGATGGGTATAGCTCTGCGCGGATATATAAGGTGCGTTCAAAAAGTAACGAGCCGGAGGCTGGAATGCGCAAACCGGTGACTGCATCGGCTAATCGTGACGTGTGTAACGAGGTGTGGTTCCGACCAGAGCGTGGAAGGTCACAGCCTGTCGCTAGAGGGCACGTCACGTGACGATACAAAGGGAGCAGCAGCATGCATCAATCGTCCAATGCTGCCAGTCGCATTGCAAACAGTGACATGGAGGCGTCAACCGAAGAGCAAAGAGGTGTTGTTCGGTTTCTGATAGCGGAAGGAGTAGGGGGAACGGACATTCATCGCCAAATGTCACAAGTGTACGGCGAACACTGCATGTCCCTTGCACGGGTCAAGGCGTGACACAAGCACTTCAGGGAAGGACGGGTGTCGTTAGCCGATGATGCCCGGTCTGGGGCACCCCCGTGCATTACCGATGACAACGTCCAGCTGGTTGATGCACTCATTACCCAGGACCGCCGAGTGACAGTGAACGCCATAGCCGCCGTGGTCGCTCCACGAAAATGCATGACCTCATACGGCCAACACAGTCGCGGCACTCCTGCAAAAATTCAAATGGGAGGTTCTCGGCCACCCTCCATACAGTCCAGGCCTCTCTCCCTTTGATTACGCCATGTTTGGTTCCCTGAAAAGGGCTCTGCGGAGCCAACGATTCACCTCGGACGCCGACGTCCAGGTGTACGTGCAGACCTGGTTGACATCGCAGCCCAGGGAATTTTATGAGACAGCCATTCACCGCCTTGTGTCACAGTGGGACAAGTGCCTCAGAAGCCAGGGCCAATACTTCTAACATACAGGGACTGGTTTCTGTAATTATGCCTCTGGCTCGTTACTTTTGAACGCACCTTATAGTTTCGCGATGCGGCTATAATTTACATGACTGTGCGTATAAGCTCCGGATAATGTTTGGAGATAATTTGCGGATAGTATTTAGAATACAATCCGAACTTGTTCAATATCATTATTAGGACCCGTATGTTCATGACAAATCATACTTTTCAGTTATGTTTTTTTTTTCATGACAAATGTAAAATGATGATGATATTGATTTAAGCTAATGCCATTCAAATTATGTCATTAAGCATAATTAACAAGAAAGGGTTGCAATTCTGGCCGTGTAACATTCATTTTAAACAAAGCACATGACATACAAAGTTTAAGGGAATGACTTTTCCCTCAAATGTCTAAATACAGTATGTTGCTTTAATAATTTATGCTTTATCTAATTTAAAACAAGAAGTTCCGTGTCGAACTAAAGAGCCTACTTTTCTTAGAATTTAAGATTCATGCCAATCTATATAGACCTATCTAGAATAATGACGGAATTAAATTGGTAATATCGAAATTTCTAATTAGTTCGAAATATAACTGGCATAATGTAGCCTAATAGAGAACTACAGTTGGCAGCCCTGGTGACTGAATATATTCTTAGTTCCATCTCTTAAGGTACAGAATACAAAATTTGGTTAAAGTCCAACGGATAGCATGGACGTTGCATGTAGTTAGACATTGGACTTATCAGCGTGCGTAAAATCATGTTAGCAATAATGTCATGCATGTGTTGGTCAGAAATAATCTGATATATGATTATTTCTTGTTGTACCAATTTTGAATGAAATCCATTAGTTAGTATAGAAATTACATGCATTTTAAAATTTGACCTATCAGCAGGCTTAGAGTCATGTTGGCAGCACTGACGTAAATTAGTTTCTACAAATTAATCTAGAATGTCAGGTACTATACGTGTGAAAATTTTAAAGCTGTTGGCTTACATACTTTCTGATATATTAATATTAAGGTAAAGAATAGAGACAGCATTTATTAA
The DNA here is from genome assembly GCA_946902985.2 of Meconema thalassinum. Taxonomy (NCBI): domain Eukaryota; kingdom Metazoa; phylum Arthropoda; class Insecta; order Orthoptera; family Tettigoniidae; genus Meconema; species Meconema thalassinum. The sequence continues at coordinate 89,170,829 of OX336391.1, read as the reverse complement.
CAGTTGGCAGCCCTGGTTGTTTTTAAGAATAAGCATAGTCATATCTGTTATGGTACACATAGCACATACGAAATTTGGTTGAAATCCAATTGATAGTATAGATGGTATATGTATTTAAAAATTGGTCCTATCAGCAGACTTAGAATCTTGTTGGTAGCACTGACGTACATAAGTTACTCCAAGTTAATCTAGAATGTCAGGTACTGTCCGCGTGCATAGTTTAATGCTGTTGGCTTGCATACTTTCTGATATATTGGTATTTGGATAAGAAAATAGAGAGAGAGAGCATTTATTAACAGTTGGCAGCCCATGTGGCTCTTAAGAATACGCTCAGTCATATCTGTTTATGCACACATAGTACATACGAAATTTGGTTGAGATCCAATCGATAGTGCAGAAGTTATATTCATTTAAAAATTGGACCTATCAGCAGGCTTACAATCATTTTGGCAACACTGTCATGTATGACTTCCTGTAAATTAAACTGAAATATTATTATCTACATGTGTGCCAATTTTGGTATAGCTCCCATGCCTACATTCCATGATATACAACATGGAGCTGAAATTTCAATTGCGATTTTTCAGCAGTTGGTAGCACCGACATCAGTTTCAAATACGGCATTGAGATATTCAGATAGAGATCATTACTCATGCCAAATTTGGGTTCGATTGATACAGCCGTTTAGGAGTTGATAGGACACACACACACACACACACACACACACACACACAGCCAGACACACATTTTCCCAGATCGATCCCATAAGTCTAATTTTTCCTCATTTTTACAAAATGCGAAAAGTAGGCTAAACATATTTCTGTAATGTGAGTAGATTCTGATAACAAACGTGGGAATTGGGAAAATAGTTATGCGGATTCGGGGCGGATGCGGATAACAGTCGTGCGGATGCGGGGCGGATGCGGATAAAAATCGTGCGGATACGGGGCGGATGCGGATAACAGTCGTGCGGATGTGGGGCGGAAGCGGATAAAAATCGTGCGGATACGGCGCGGATGCGGATAACAGTCGTGCGGATGCGGGGCGGATGCGGATAAAAATCGTGCGGATACGGGGCGGATGCGGATAACAGTCGTGTGGATGCGGGGCGGATGGGATAAAAATCGTGCGAATACGGGGCGGATGCGGATAACAGTCGTGCGGATGCGGGGCGGATGCGGATAAAAATCGTGTGGATGCGGGGCGGATGCGGATAAAAATCGTGCGGATACGGGGCGGATGCGGATAACAGTCGTGCGGATGCGGGGCGGATGCGGATAAAAATCGTGCGGATACGGGGCGGATGCGGATAACAGTCGTGCGGATGTGGGGCGGAAGCGGATAACGTTTTGTTTATCCGCACAGGGCTCTACAGATGGGGGACATGCACCAGGTCTCTTCGGACACCACACTCCATATGGTCATAGTTTCGCCTGCACCTCAGTTGTTGCTTTTCAAGGGCTTGGGACGTTGGTCTTCAGCCTCGTGTACTTGGGTGTTTAGTTCAATTGTTCAGATAGCCAGTGCTTCTGCGGTGACTATAGTGTTGTTATTATTACGGATGGAATGAGGTAGGTACTACCCCGACATTGGCTGGAGGGAGTGAGGGAAACCCCAGGATAAAGTACACTCGGGATAGCTGCTATTCGAACCTCGGGTATCGTAACAAACACGTACCCAGTTGAGTCTTATTCTGGTAGAAGTCTAATTTACCGTGAGACATCCAGAGTGCACGAGACAGCTGCGAAATGAGTGCGGAGAGATCAAAGTTGCTGTTCCGTCTCCAACAGAGGTCACGTGAATTTCATTTCGTCTCGGTTTCCCAGGAACAAGACTAATATCACCAGTCCGAGATAACGTTACCTGGCGACTTCTCTCCTCATCGGGAGTTTTGATCAACCATATCTTAAACTGTGACTCATTGGGGGCTCTGTGTTTTCCTAAAAATAACGACGTCACTCGTTTCTCCCATCACTGGAGCGCAATAATAATGATAATAATAATAATAATAATAACTAGGGGACCTGTTCATTAACCACCCGCCCCGCTTTTCTGTTATGCAGTTTTTTTGTTTATTTCTTTAAACGTACTTTTTAAACAAATTGTTGATATTTATGAAATCAAAGTGCAATATATCACTGCTGCACAATGTGTTGTATGCGCCCCATGCGAATAGACTACCCGCCCGGCTCTAGTGTTATGCGGGATGGACGCGACACAGTTCTGCCAGGGGCTATCGTCTTGTTTATTTGTTTAAAAGCACTCCATAAACAAATATATTTCCGTGAACGTTTCAAGAAATGCAAGATTTCTCCTGTACTGTCTCTTAGGTACACAGCCCGAAGGCTGGTTGGATCCTCAACAAGCACCGCCGTTAGGATATGTGGGTAGATACCCACAAAAATCCAAGGCAGGGCAATACTAAGGCGTACTAGGCAAGAAGAAGAGTGCGGTAGTTTGCCATTGCTTTCCTCACCTCCTGTACTGAATGTCTACCCCTTATTATTCCCTTTTCCAACGGGGTCGGGGATGAGATGCGATGGAACTCTTTGTGGCGATGGTTTTTACGGCCGGATGCCCTTCCTGCCGCCAACATCATTAGAGGAGTTAATGAGAGATGAAATGAATGATGGTGAATGAAACTGGGCAAGGATGTGGAAGGAAGCGGCCGTGGCCTGTCAGAAGGTACCATCCCAGCATTTGCCTGGTGATGAAAATGGGGAAACCTCACCTCCTGTACTATTGAGACTATTTCGAGGATTTTGGTACAAGCCATACCTTCTAACTCCCTCGGGTTTAGGAGCTTGAGTTATGTGAAACATACACCTTAGCGTATTATATAATAAGATATTGGGGTTCATCATACCCCAGTGTAACCTTCAAATTTAATGTAAGGAAGTGTGCGCATTGAGGTTTAATATTACGTAAATAATGTGTCCCTAGTTTTATTTTAGACTTGCCTTGTACATTTATACGAATATTCATATCGTTTGTTTCAGTAGATTTCACGCCAAAACATAACAAACAAACAAAAAAACAGACAGACGAACAAACAGGCAGGCAGACAGACAAACAAACAGACGTACAACCAAACAGACAGACATACAAACAGACAAGCAAACACAAACAGGCAGACAAACGAACAGATAGACAGACACACAAACAGACAGACGAACACACAAACAAACAGACAAACAAACACACAATTAAAAAATGCGGGAGTTTTTAATCCAAAAATGTTAAAAGAAAGTTCGCCCAGAAGGCTTCCTACTGTGGGAATAGTGGATATCCTCTAGGTATGTATGTTTCTAGGTTGTGTTGAGCAGACGCCGCGCCAGGCGGGGGAGGGCAAGTGGGTTCCGCCGCGGGCCCGCCAGATGGTGCTGACATGCAATCAAGGGACACAGCACGGCATGGCGTGGTGCGGCTCGGGACGGCACGGCTTGGCTCTATCGAGAGAGCGAACCAGTGCAAATGACAGCACTTGTCGAGCACCTCGCCTCATTTTTGGGCCCCCAGCAGCAAAAACAGACTCGACGCCAGTATTATACAAAGTAAAGCAAAGTTTATGTTCTAGGTACAGTCTGTGACCATACTTGTGGTTCACCCAGTGATGGTTCGATCCCGGATCCCGGCCAAACATGCTCCATGTCCAAGGATCACGTATCATGTACTGAACTGTACCTGAAGTGTCTAGGGATCACACATCATGTACTGCACTGTACTTGAAGTGTCCAAGGATCACGTATCATGTACTGCACTGTACCTGAAGTGTCTAAGGATCACGCAGCATGTACTGGACTGTACCTGAAGTGTCTAAGGATCACGCAGCATGTACTGGACTGTACCTGAAGTGTCTAAGGATCACGCAGCATGTACTGGACTGTACCTGAAGTGTCTAAGGATCACGCAGCATGTACTGGACTATACCTGAAGTGTCTAAGGATCACGCAGCATGTACTGAACTGTACCTGAAGTGTCTAAGGATCACGCAGCATGTACTGGACTGTACCTGAAGTGCCTAAGGATCACGTATCATGTACTGGAATATACCTGAAGTGTCTAAGGATCACGCAGCATGTACTGAACTGTACCTGAAGTGTCTAAGGATCACGCAGCATGTAGTGGATTGTACCTGAAGTGCCTAAGGATCACGTATCATGTACTGGACTGTACCTGAAGTGTCTAAGGATCACGTATCATGTACTGGACTGTACCTGAAGTGTCTAAGGACCACGCGGCATGTACTGGACTGTACCTGAAGTGTCTAAGAATCACGCAGCATGTACTGGACTGTGCCTGAAGTGTCTAAGGATCACGTATCATGTACTGGACTGTACCTGAAGTGTCTAAGGATCACGTATCATGTACTGGACTGTACCTGATGTGTCTAAGGATCACGTATCATGTACTGGACTGTACCTGAAGTGTCTAAGGATCACGTATCATGTACTGGACTGTACCTGAAGTGTCTAAGGACCACGCAGCATGTACTGGACTGTACCTGAAGTGTCTAAGCACCACGTATCATTTACTGGACTGTACCTGAAGTGTCTAAGGATCACGTATCATGTACTGGACTGTACCTGAAGTGTCTAAGGACCACGCAGCATGTACTGCACTGTACCTGAAGTGTCTAAGCACCACTTATCATTTACTGGACTGTACCTGAAGTGTCTAAGAATCACGTATCATGTACTGGACTGTACCTGAAGTGTCTAAGGATCACGTATCATTTACTGGACTGTACCTGAAGTGTCTAAGGATCACGTATCATGTACTGGACTGTACCTGAAGTGTCTAAGGATCACGTATCATGTACTGGACTGTACCTGAAGTGTCTAAGGACCACGCAGCATGTACTGCACTGTACCTGAAGTGTCTAAGCACCACGTATCATTTACTGGACTGTACCTGAAGTGTCTAAGCACCACGTACCATGTACTGGACTGTACCTGAAGTGTCTAAGCACCACGTACCATTTACTGGACTGTACCTGAAGTGTCTAAGCACCACGTACCATGTACTGGACTGTACCTGAAGTGTCTAAGCACCACGTACCAAGTCACGTGAACTTAAATTGTCCCGAATCCAAACAAGCATTCCTTACATTCACACAAGGACAGTACGAATACAATGAGATTCTACGTGCTCGTACAGCACTGAACCGAGCCTCTTTTAGGTCCCATGTAAACTTTGCCTCAGCTCCAGGCTGAAGATTTCATAATTGGACATGTAAAGAAAGAAAGAAAGAAAGAAAGAAAGAAGAATTCCACGATAAGGAAGAAATGTTACTGTGTACAAACCCTGTCTTGATTTTCACACCATCTTGTCCTTAATTTTGATCAAGTCTGTCGCGTTGAATTTTATCTGTCGTGTTCATTACCAATTTGTTGTTACAGAAAGCTTTTCAGTCGGTCAACACAAATTAGGCGGCAAACACGTATTTATGCAACCTAACCTGAAATAAATATTACATAAGAGATTTATCACAAAATAATACGCTCTTATGCACAGAAAAGGGAGGTACTTATTTTGAGGACCTGTTTCGATTGATAGCGGGTTTCAACGCAATGGTTCACAGGGCCTTAAGTATGCTCATGACGAAAGAAAATTAAAACAAAGACATTAAAAACTTAGAACAAATAGCTAAAGAAAACAACTTCACACCCAATAATATAAATCGAATAATATTAAGGCATAGGACAAAAGATAATGTAGTACAAACGCCAACCAGCAATGTAAGCAAGTTCGTGCGTTTCTATTTCGTGAACACAAACTCGTACAAAATCACCAATCTTAAAAAAAAAAAAAAAAAACAAGGAATCAGAATAGCATTCAGAACAAACAACATGCTTGGTAAACATCTCCTTAATACCAATTTAAATAGACAAAACCCATACTCAAAATCAGGGGTGTACTTATTATCATGCCATGAAACAGGGTGTCAAGCAAATTACGTAGGACAAACGGGGAGGCGGATGGACACACGTTATATAGAACACACACATGAAATTTAACACAGGAAACACTCGGCAGTATGCGATCACATTTATGACGCCGGACATAGCTTCACAAATATTGAAACAGACCCAAGAATCATACACTACGAAACAAAGGGTAGGAAACACGACATAATAGAACCTATAGCAATGCATTTAGGTAAACAACCCAGAAATTATAAATGGACATCACCTTTTTGGAGAGTTCACCTCTAATAAGTGTCTAAGCAATACTCTCGTCAACAAAAAGGAAACAACACAACGAAAGAAGCCAGGTAATTAATAAAAATGGGGTACAATTAATACAACGGGGAAAATGTTAAGCGGAAGGGATAAACGTTGTACCATATTCTCAATAAACCAAGGTCTATGTTAGGCAGCTTAAACGAGTTTAAGACACCCCAATATGCCTGTTGCGATTACAGAAGACTCATTAGTTGATGCATGGTTTTAGGAGATTGGTCGTTAATAGATGAGATCGTGCTGAACCATTAGCATACATCATCACAGGTTAAGACATTGCCAGCTCAAGATACAAACTAAGAAAACCAAGAAGGGTGTTAATAAACAACAGATGGAGCGGACAGCACTAGACGTACTGTCAATAACACAGTCCACAGATTAACAAGTAGATAGCGCCACAATTTCCAAACGAGGAAGCGAACGGAGCTCACAGCAACCAGTCCGAGGCTAGCAGTGTGCGACAACGGATGGCGCATAGGACTCACGACTCAACTACCAGCTACGTTTGCATAACCTTATTCAACACTAGTGTATTGTATCATTTTTGTAGTCGCCATTGATAAGTTGACCACACTACAATAGAAAACCAGTTTAAAATAGGTACGGTTGAATTGGAATCATAAATAACAAAATAGTGTAGATAACATCACTACTGAAGTTAGTCACAACAATAACACAACAACCATACAAGTGAGCAATGCTACTGTAAATAAGTTTGACACGTTTCACAAGTTTTTACAAACTTTTGTAATATAAACATTGTATATATATTTGTACATAAGTGTAATTCATAAACATCGTACCTTATTCAAGCCTAAGTGAGGATCTGATGATGATCGCGTGACGACGAAACATGTCATGCAATTAAGTACCCCCCCCCCCCCCCTTGTACACAAAAGCATGTCATTTTGTGATAAATATCAGATGTAATAGATGTAATATTTCTTTCCAGTTTAGGGTGTTTCCATACTTGTTTTCACGCCCAATGTAATTGGGCACAATTAGTGTTGACCGACTGAAAACCTTCCTTGAGATCTAGGCAACACGTTATGTCTTGGTGAGAAAAGCACTCAGATTTCCTTGCTCAGGAACTTTCAAACAACTGCCTTCGATTACCGGAGTCCTGTATTTCTTAGTCAGGTAAGAGTTGAAAGTAGCGTTCCTTGCTTACTGGGCACAGTCACTGCCATCGTAATGTGCAGGCCATCATGCAGCGACTCTTAACGATTGATCAGCTGATCGGTAGGTGGTAGAGATAGCAACCATTTTGCTTTGTGCTGTGTTGTTTAACTTATATCTTTTATGAATGAGTATCCGCGTGAAAAGTGATACTTGAGAACGCTTCTACTTACGTCATCTAGAATGAGGATTATTTATTTTCTGAAACAAATGTTCATTTTGTAGGTAGGTTATTGTATCTATGCAAATTTTGCGTTGCATGTTTGTCATCACTCAGAAGGTTATGTTTTAGTTAGGACCTCTATATCACTTATTATTTCGACTCATACAAGGTTTTTTGGATGGTAATAAAATGTTGTTAGTTCAGGAAACCTCCTTCCCAGGTCGCAGGTATGTCAAAAGTTTGTTTATAGCAACTACCGGTATTATGAAAGAAATGATAATGTGGCTTGCTTCTCCTTCCCCACCACGACAATTTAATTGCTTTCTTAAATTGTCGTGCTTTCTAGGAATGTTGTCTGCATACACAACATTCCTAGAAATAATTGGTAGGTGCATTACGGGGAATACAAGAGTGTGTGGTAACATTTCCCTGAAAGTAAGATACCCTTCTTCGGAAGAGAAGAGCTAATCGCCTTGATGGCAGGTTGTTAGTTAATATGGTTTCAATTATTGTAAGAAGTTCCCAAACTTCAGCCTATGCTAGGACTGGAAACTTTTCTAATATGATAATGCTGACGTTATGTTACTTACCGTATGTAAATCAGAAAAGCGATATCCAGTATTCAGTATCTACTGAAGTCAGTCTAAGTTACATTATTTGTGAGAATGGTCTCTCGATCAAGCTCAAGTGAATATGGTAATGTTTTCGTGGCAGCATTTGTGTAGGCTACTGTATTTACATTAATGGGATTGTTTGCACCTGGTGTATGTACTGTAGGTTATTGATACCTGATTTCAAAATTACAAAAAATTACAAAATTACCATCCAAAAAACCTTGTATGAGTCGAAATTCCTGATGCAAGAAACAAGTTAGATTGAGTCATAGAAAATAAGTGCTGTTAGGATAGGCCCTGTTTAAGTCACCTTGAGGGTGGCCTGTGCATTGATTACAGTTAGAGATAGGTTACATTGTGATTTGTAATCCACGAGCAGTTTAGGACGTGATCTGTTGAATAGCCAAGAGTGATGTGGAGTTTTCTCAGGCATCTACCATAAACCTTTTCAAAGCGGTGAACAAGGAGAAAATGGCCATGAATAGATCTTATTCTCGACGTCAAAATACAGCAATTTAGTCCTGTTTGTGTGTTTCAACGTCCTAGTAAATGTACCATTTTGTTCACTCTCAAAATACCAGCTACATCGGCCGGATTCGAACAAGCGGAGCGATAATAAGGCGTATGTAGTGGTAACGGATGGAAGTGCCAATCAGTCCTAAATAGCATTGCTATTTTTCTACGTCTTGAAGCGGGAGCGTAATCTATATTAGGTTTGAAGAGACTGCGTGTGAAGGGAGCTATCTGACTTGCTGCTGCGACTATAACGACCCTAGTCGTGACGTCACAGTAGGAGCCTTACGGCCTGTACATTACGATGGCAGTGGCACAGTCCAACTTTCATATCTCCAAGTGCTTTCGGAGATAAAAATTACTTCGAGATATCGATTTTTTTTTTTTTTTCAAAAGAAAGAAAAGTGTTATAAATATGCGAATAGGCAACTGTTGCTACTTGTAATATTATTGATACTAGAACTTCTCCTATGGGCCAGCCAGATAAGGTTTAATGCTATCGTATTAATTATTTACAAGATTCAATCCATTCTACTACATTGTGTCTATTTTGTTAAACTAATACACAGTTATACAGTATTACTTGTACATTTTCATTTTACAGTACTTACAAATTCAAATCATTAAAAATAAGTCCGTCAGTTTCTTTTGCTTTCTTTTCTGCAACACCCGGATCTCCACGAAGTTTTCTAACAGGTTAACAGCTTGAAAAACATCCTCTTCAACGGAAGGTTGTCCCTGCACGTAGCGACGAAAAGCGGCCAGAATATCTAGAGCCTGTTCTCCATAAATTCATACACTTTACCCACTTAAACATAGCTTCCTCCAACTGAGGGTAACTTGAGCTCTTAAAACGTTTCCTCTCCGATGAAAAACGTGATTCCTGAATAGCACTAGCAATCTTGTCTTTATTTTTCATAATCGATGACAGTGTGGTAGCTGGAATGCCGAATTCCGCCGCAATATATTTCTTCCTGCTCACACCCTTTTCCACTTCGTGAATTAACTTTAATTTTTCACTTGCACTTAAACATTTCAGAACACGTTTCTTCTCCATGGTGTTTGCATTACTGATTTACACAGTAGGTCAGAAACTACAGGACAGTGCTCTCTCACCAGGCTTATCAGCCAAGGACACGAAGGGTGCGGGCATGCCATAAATAGCCGGAGTTTCCCTCTTATTGTTATTGTCTGAGGTGCACATTGACCCGAATCGGTCTCCTTGCCCTCAGGCTGATCTGGAATGTAGCAGACCACACAATACTGACAGAAATAACGTCTCTAAGCACCGTACCGTACCCAAGGTGAACAAAAATATCATATTCCAAGCCCCAAGTCACAACTCCAGTCTTCAAGGCAATTGTATTTTCACCCTAGCTTCGAGATATAGAAAAATACTTTACGCCTGGGGAATGAAATATTCCTCGAGTTATCGAAATATTCGAGTAATAGAACTTCGAATTATAGAACAAATGTAACATGTGAATTAGATACGATACCGCCGGGAAATGAAAATTACTTCGAGTTATCAAAAATTTGAGATATAGAAGTTCGACTGTATTTATGAAAATCCACAGCCTGCGTCAAGTCGAACGACCGGGTCAGGAAAGGAATGAATGAAGCCCCCCATCTAGCGGCGAGGATATGAACTGTGCCAGATGCCGAAGCCTGTCGCACTCCTCTGGGGCAATGATTAAATGAATGACAGATGAAATGAAATGAAAGTGGAGACTGATGTTGGAATGACATATTGACAGGGAGATCCGGAGTACCCAGAGAAAAACCTGTCTGCCTCCGCTTTGTCCAGCACAAATCTCACATGGAGTGACCGGAATTTGAACCACGGATCCCAGCGGCCGGTGTGCTGCCGCCTAAGCCACGGAGGCTAATTACTACGTATTTATGTGACTAATTAATATTTTCATAGCTAGCAACAGAGGAACATTTAGTTATTTTGTCACATTAGACTGTCAATCACTTATCTGGTTAGCTACCCTAATCACCTGCAGGTGTCACCGCTCACTTGCATGAGTACTTATGGTGTCCAAGTAAGGACAAATCAATTCTATGAATACAAAACATAAATCAATGCCCTAGTAAGCCCTCTTATCCCGAGGCTATATCAACTATCTCAACCTGAAACACAATTACAAATTGTCAAAACATAGCGAGAACAAAGATTTCTTTGTTTGTATATTTGGTTGTCATGGTATTGCACCAAGAGCGTTATTCTGTCGTGAATACCAAGGTAATATTGTGTATATTTTGCGAGCATGAAACTGTCTCCAATCGAAAAGTGGGTGTGACAGTACTTTGTAGAATCAAGTAACAAATTAATTCTCCTGGAAGCTGTCAACAGCATGAGCGTAGCCTAAGGGCATATCATCGCGTGCGATCACAAGAAATGTCGCTGTTTGTTTTTCTCATGCGACCGTCGGCAGAGATGCTCAAAAGCCCGATAGCTTTATTATTATTACATGATAGCAAAGAATACTGAATAACCTTTTATGTCCGGAGGATCCGTGTAATAGCGCCATCGGATTGTTTGTGCGGCCTGTCAGATATTGTAGCGAAATGCCAGAGACGACGCAATTTTTGAAGTATTTTTTTCCGAAATCCTGGCACGCTACGCTACAGGTCTAGCCTGCAGAGCTGAAAGCTTTCATTTGTTGATGATGCTGCAGCCGTCATGTTGAAGCGGTGAGACCTATCATGCTGGCGAGCAAAATAAACAAAATAATAGCATAACAGCGTAAAATGTTTTGCTAAACACCTGATGACCAGAGTCAGTTAATTAAATGTTAACGTTCTTTGCGCTAAGTCTCTAGACAGGTCATCAAACACCGGCACAACATCTAGAGAGTGAAAAATACACACCGCGCATCACAAAACTTAATATACCGTATGTATCATTTAAAAATATCCTTGTTTTGAGCTCAGTACAGGGGTGTGCAGATCATTAGAACAGAATGAAGATTTTAAATCAGTCACAATTTATATTCAAAATCATTTTATTGGCCAACTACTGGCATCTTTTATTAATGAAACTAGCATTACCCGTCGCGGCTTCGCCCGCGAATATTCCAGTTGTAAAGAGTACACTTAGCAAAATATCAATCATGAATGCTATGACTGATTTATCCTTGGTATGAATAATCAGACTTTATCAATTCAGCTACTGGTGCAGTGGTTAGGGGTTTGTCATTCCTTCATAGGTATATCAGAGCGAAGTTAGTTTTCTGGGAATATCACAGACACTGTTAATTTAAGGGCCTTTAAATGTGGGTTTCGGAGACCATAGTCGGGTGAAAAAGACCTTTCGTACCACACTCACACGTGAAAATTACGTGAAAAAAAATCTAGAGTGCCCCTTGACCCCCTTAAGCGCATTATACTGTATGTATTGATGAATTTTACAGCTTAATTTGGTTCAGTGATAACCTTATAACCGTCTGGAAACTTTCACAGTAATGTAATAATTGGAATTGCATCGCGTCTTACAGAAATACACACATCAAAAAAAGTTTTGCATCACCTCGGTTCCAAGAGTTCCGGAACCGTTAAATACAAAGGGAATAGAGATCAACACAAACAACATTTCAGCTCGTTTTATTGCTCATGAGACCCACACATTGCATGTTGTACCATCATACAGCTAGACTTTCAGCATTTGTGGTCCAGATTGCAGTACACACCACTACCTCTAATACCCAGTAGCACGTCCTCTTGCATTGATGCATGCCTGTATTCGCCGTGGCATACTATCCACAAGTTCATCAAGACACTGTTGGTCCAAATTGTCCCACTCCTCAACGACAATTCGGCGTAAATCTCTCAGAGTGGTTGGTGGGTCAAGACGTCCATAAACAGCCCTTTTCAACATATCCCAGGCATGTTCGATAGGGTTCATGTCTGGCGAACATGCTGGCCACTGTAGTCGAGCGATGTCGTTATCTTGAAGGAACGCATTCACAAGATGTGCACGATGAGGTCGAGAATTGTCGTCCATGAAGACAAATGCCTCTCCAATATTCTGCCGATATGGTTGCACTATGGGTCGGAGGATGTCATTCAGGTATCGTAAAGCCGTTTCGGAGCCTTCCATGACCACCAGTGGCGTACGTCGGCCCCACATAATGCCACCCCAAAACATCAGGGAACCACCACCTTGCTGCACTCGCTGGACAGTGTGTCTAAGACGTTCAGCCTGACCAGGGTGCCTCCAAACACGTCTCCGACGATTGTCTGGTTGAAGGCATATGCGACACTCATCGGTGAAGAGAACGTGATGCCAATTCCGTGGGGTCCATTCAGCATGTTGTTGGGCCCATCTGTACCGCGCTGCATGGTGTCGGGGTTGCAAAGCTGGACCTCGCCATGGACGTCGGGAGTGAAGTTGCGCATCATGCAGCCTATTGCGCACAGTTTGAGTTGAAACACGACGTCCTGTGGCTGAACGAAACGCATTATTCAACATGGTGGCATTGCTGTCAGGGTTCCTCCGAGCGGCAATCCGTAAGTAGCGGTCATCCACTACAGTAGTAGCCCCTTGGGCGGCCTGAGCGAGGCCTGTCATCGACAGTTCCTGTATCTCTGTACCTCCTCCATGTCCGAACAACATCGCTTTGGTTCACTCTGAGACGCCTGGAAACTTCCCTTGTTGAGAGCCCTTCTTGACACAAAGTAACAATGCGGACGCGATCGAACTGCGGTATTGACCTTCTAGGCATGGTAGAACTACAGACAACATGAGCAGCGTACCTTCGTCCTGGTGGAATAACTGGAACTGATCGGCTGTCGTACCCCCTCCGTCTAATAGGCCCTGCTCATGCATGGTTGTTTACATCTTTGAGCAGTTTTAGTGACATCTATGAACAGTCAAAGGGACTGTATCTTGGATACAATATACACAGTCAACGTCTATATGCCGGAGATCTGGGAACCGAGGTGATGCAAAACTTTTTTTGATGTGTGTAGATAGACCTGTGAGATTCTGTTACCATGGTTACCGTGTTGCATTCTTTCATTATTTCATTGTAAATATACACGTTTTAAGGTATTTATTTAATTGTGAGGCATTTAAAGAGTAAGTGAGTGCGTTTCGCTTACGCATTGGGTTATGCTGAACCTGTAGGTACCCCATATGTGTAGGTTGGTGTTAATGGGACCTTATTTTCGGTACAAAACTGGAATTGGACCTTAGCAGAATAATATAGGGAGGGATGCGCACAAGTGCAAATACAGATAACTGTAATGCTAGTTGCGTTAGTGACATTTGTCTTTCTCTGCAATGATTTGCATGATATCTGTCACAGTATTTACTGCAAAGTTCACATAGACAGTCCTCATTCGGCTGGTGGAATCTCTTGTTTTGACAGAACTTGTGGTGTTGCGTATCGTGTTATTATATGTCGAAGGTTCGCCTGTTTCCATTCTTCCGTCACCATGGCGTCAGTTAGGTAGAAGTCGTTCCAGATAGCGTTGTTTTTTCCTTTGAGTATTTGGTGTGCACTGTCGTAGGCCATGGTGTTCGGCAGTAGCATCTGTATTCTAATGTCTTCTATGAAGAAAGTTTCTCTCGTTAAGGTATAAGTCAGTCTTGACAGCGCCGTTTTCCCGATACCCAAGATTCGTTTCACGTAGCGGGCTTTTACTTTTTCTAGTATTATGAGGTATCTTTTGTTACCCTACTTAGTGATTTTTTCTCCCCCATGGAGGTACACATTTTCCCATAAGGAATTTCGTCTAGGGACTTTCTGAATAATTGGGGATTCCAAGGGATTCCTGAGCTCGGCCAATTTTCTATTTTTTCAATGAATTTTTAATATACCCTCTAATCAAGTGATTTCAATCCATAGTTCATGAAACTTTGATCATCAGTAAAATGACTCCACATCTTCAGCTCTAAATTCACACGAAAAGTAGAGTGAATTAATCAAAACGTGTGGCATTTTCCGGTAGTAGGCTCCTCTGTTAGTGGAAATCCAAAGAAATCATTTTACTTTGAGTTTCTGAAAAGAAAATATAATCAAGGCTCTTGGTTAAACATTGGAAGTAATTTCACCGCCTTCCAAACATATTTAGTGCATGAAGCCGTGAAAAGTATAAATAATGTAATTTTGGGAAACAGTCGTCCATTCTTAGAATTTGCACACCTCTGTAAACGTGTTATAATGACAGATTTGAATCTCGTTATACGGTTGGTTGGTTTGTTTAGGTATGTATAAGAAATGGCATTTTTGACCAAAAGTTCAATTTTTGTTTCCTCATTGTAAATGGAAGCCTTATTATTGTCTGCTTCAAATTAACAGATAATTAATGTGGATATTGTTATGTCCTGGTGTCGATGCAAGGTGGCGCCGTACCGGACATTCAACCCCGGGTCAACCCAGTTCATTATGGTCAGCAACTACCGTGCTGGTTGATTATAAAAGCTGTGAACTCAGGTACGACAGAGACCGAAGTCTGGAGGAGAGGTCGTTTGCCTGCCGATCGGGAGATCGGGCAAGTGCGTCGAACGCTCGTCGACCAAGGGGTACAGAGCTGAGTCGATACTTGAGAGCGCCAGCTGGGAGAACAGCTGAGAACCGACATTTTCATTTCTTTTCAAGATTGAGTTATCCAAGCAAGCCTTGCATCTGCATGGTGGATTCCTTTGAAGCCCTTGAAGGAATAAACCAGCAGTAGAGCAGAGATCTCTTTTATTGGAGAGCATTCCCTATTTTATGTATCGCCTCCCAATTCCATTTCCTTATGCACAGGGGTGTGCATGTGATCGTTAATAGAAGCTATCGGTAGGACACGATTGCGATCCTGGTACTTGATCTTGCAGAACCCTGATCGACCTATGGCTTAAGTCCGTACCAGCAGGTGGGGACCCAAGACTAGGTGGAGGACAACAATTGCAGGGACGCAACAATGTTAGAGGCGCTGGTCGCAACAATAGTCCACCTGTAAGTAGTTAAAAACTATTTCAAGGGGGCTCGTGTGCACATGTTTAGGGAGAGTGGCTCCACAGCATCTTACTTGCATCTAAATATCCTGGAATATCAAATAAGGTATGAAAGCCATGAAACTAACATATATTAGCTACGTACAAGCCTAGGATCCAGCTTCATCACTCCCGAAGTATTACCGTTTTTAATATGTCGCAGTTTGTTTATTTGGTCTTATCATTTACGTTATTCTCAGAATTAAAATCGTTAACATTTTATGCCTTTCAAATTAACAAAATCAACATCACAAATATTAGGAATATTATTGATGCATCAAAATAAGCTAATGAATGCTGTGAACTCGGGATTTTTGGATACTTTGAAAATTTTAGCCAACTTATTTATTTTAAGCAATGATAAAATTGCTTTTTTTTTTTTGGAAAAATGAAAATAACTCCTACACTCTGTTGCAGATAACTGAACGATTCTAGTTCACAACATTATATGCGTTAAATAGAAGAACTCAGTAGAAGAAATTTGATAATTGAATAATAATTAGTAATTTTAGGGCATTTTGAAAAAATGTCTTATTATTCTGTTTTTCAAAAATTCAGAGAGCTGAAAACAGAAAACAAAGTTTCTGATACAAAAATATGATGGTGGGTTTCATGTGGTAGTCGTTCAGAGGAATCGGTTCAATAATGTGGGTTTCCATCCTAAACGTACTGCACAGTGCATACCTCAAGGGTTCTATGAATTACGTGAGCAATGGTATATAGGCACGTGTATACAATTTAGAACAACACAATATAATACATAAATAACATTAGCAAAAATATAGCATGCACTAGAATTTATTTGTACAAAGCGAATCGTGTTATAAATTGCGGTGCACTTGCAGTTAAACCTCAACACAGTGATCAGGATCCGATGATGACCACTTGAAGGCCGAAACTGGTCATCCTAGTGCATTTATTAATCTCATGTAATTTTTTTTTCGGATTAAAGTATAACCCAACTGTTTTGGAACCGACTGAAGAGTTACAAATAACAAGGACAGATTTACCACCAGTTGCTTTCTAAAATATGAGAGAGGAAACTAAATTTAAGTGATTGTATATTCAATAAAATAAGTTAATAATTGCATTATCATTTGAAAAAAAAACCAATTTTATATTTGTCTATTCACTGGAAATGAATGAGTCAGTTTGATGTTAGTGTTTAGGAGACAGCAAAATAAACTGTGCTTCTATATTCAATAAGGATCTGGTGTAGTGGCTAGCGTTCTTGGCTGCCGCCCTGCAGGTCAAGTTCAATTCCCGGCTCCTACAAGAAAATTTAATTTTGGTCTGAGGGCTAGAATGGAGTACATTCAGCCTCATAAGGCGAAACGGAGAAGAGCCATTTTGGAAGTGGTTTACCGTGGGTTCCCACTTCTCCTCCAGGCAAATGCCGGGATGGTTCCTAATTTAAGATTTGTCATTTGCAGCTTTTCAGTAGGTCAACGCGATTGTGCCCAATGAATGTACGGGGTACACGATATAAATATGTAACGGCATTACATATATTAGTCAATTATCACAATTGAATGGGGCAATTTAGGATTACGCGCTTTGACCCTCAAGCCCACCGGCTTTACTTCCCCTTCGAAGGAAGGCATACTAAGGGATTTTTAACGCTCTTAAAATCCGATGACTACAGCCGGGTTTGAACCCGCGATCTTGGGCATGGAAGATCAGCACGCTACCAACTATGCCACCCAAGCCGCCCAGAGTAGTTAAACGGGACGTAATAATTTGACCCTCAAGCCCACCGGTTTTACTTCCCCTTCGAAGGAAGGCATACTAAGGGATTTTTAACGCTCTTAAAATCCGATGACTACAGCCGGGTTTGAACCCGCGATCTTGGGCATGGAAGATCAGCACGCTACCAACTATGCCACCCAAGCCGCCCAGAGTAGTTAAACGGGACGTAATAATAATAACATTATTATTATTATTCCTGCTTCGAAATTTGCTAGAATCATGACGAAATTAAGTTGGTAATATCGACATTTTTATTTAGTTCGAAATATATCTCATATAATGTAGCTTAATAGAGCACTACAATTGACAGCCCTGGTGACTGAATAGGCTAAATACTTAGACCATCTCTTAAGCTACAGAATACAAAATTTGGGTTGAAGTCCAATGGATAGCATGGACGTTACATGCAGTTAGACATTGGATCTATCAGCGTGCGTAAAATCATGTTGACAACAATGCCATGCACGTGTTGGTCAGAAATAATCCGAAATATTATGATCTCTTGCTGTGCCAAATTTGGTTGAAATCCATTCGATAGTACAGAAGTTGCATATATTTCAAAATTTGACCTATCAGCAGACTTAGAATCATTTTGGCAGCACTGACGTATAATAGTTACTCCAAAATAATCTAGAATGTTAGATGCTATACGTGTGCAAAGTTTAGAGTTGTTGGCTTGCATACTTTGTGATATATTGATATTAGGGTAAATAAATAGAAACAGGATTTATTAACAGTTGGCAGCCCTGGTTTCTCTTAAGAATACGCTCACTCATATCTGTTTATGTACACATATTACACGCGAAATTAGGTTGACATCCAATTGATAGTGTAGAAGTTATATGCATTTAAGAATTGGACCTATCAGCTGGCTTAGAATCATTTTGGCAACACTGCCATATATGACCTCCTGGAAATTAAACTGAAATATTATTATGTGTGCGAATTTTGGATTAGCTCCCATTCATACCTTCTAAGATATCCAACATGGAGCTCAAATTTCAAGTGCGTTTTTTCAGCAGTTGGTAGCACTGACATCATTTTCAAATATGGGCTTGTGATATTCAGATATAGATCTTGGCTCATACTGAATTTGGTTTCGATTGCTGCAGCCGGTGATGAGTTGATAGGGGGGGGGGGGACACACACAGCCAGACAGTCAGACAGACAGACAGAAGGACAGACAGACAGACGGACGGACAGACAGACACACATTTGCCCAGATCGATCTCATAAGTCTACTTTTTCCTCATTTTTGCAAAATGTGAAAAGTAGGATGGTTCTGAACTTTCCAACTCTCGTTCTATCGTAGGATTGGATTAAGATATTATTAAATACGCCCAATTTGTGTGCGGGCGCAGCAAACAGGTGTAGTGGTGTTACCGCATGTAACAGCTGAAGAGCATTATGTTCTTGGAGGTCGCTGAGCGCTGCCAAGAGCCAGCCACAACCAGGGCAGATTCCTCAGATTGCACCAACCAGTGGCCTGGGAATGTTAATTTTTGCCGTGGTTGTAAGCGTGCTCTGCCAACATGTTCGGGTGAAAGGTTATGGGGTTGTGACCGAGAGGGGAGGGGGAGGGGGTGGGGGTGGTCCGCTAAAACTGTCAGCCACACCTGCCCGGCTAGCAATGGCAGTCCCCGCGGGGAAGCCGGCCAGGCCTTCCCGGCGCCACCAATTTGAAAGCGCACGCTACAAATTGCATTAGCATTGCATAATTGCTACCTGCATGGGCGAGCGGATAACAATTCAATGGAAGAGATTTCGGTCGACACAATGCCTCATTCACAGGCCAGCGGCTGTTTCACGCCCTGAACATTCAGGCATGTCTTACACCTCCTAAATGGTGTGCACCACTCAGCGAAACCTCAAGTAAAGTTACATAATCTCAATTGATCCCTCAGTATGCCTTCCTTCGGAGGGGGAAGTAAAGCCGGCGTTCCCATGTCTCATATTCATGACTAACTAACTAAACTTGTGTGAAGCTAAATTTGTAGCTTAGGTGTGATTAATGCTCTTAAGTTCCAACGTTCGTCACCAGGCGCTGGTTGCGATGTCATCTGGTAGTAGCCACGTTCACAGCTAGGTGTCGTGGACGGTAGCATTTGGTGGCGAAAGTAGGAACTAGTTGAAATTATCTCGTATGCAGTCCTTACTTGAATTAAAAACAGATAACACACACCAATACAGCCATCACAATTAACACCGGTTATCAGACAGATTCTACACACACCAAAGTACACAGGGCTACATGACCGAGTTGACGCAGCCCCTAAACTAAGGAACCAACCAACCATAAGTTTCAGTGATGAAATTGCCCCATAAATTAATTGATAATTAAGTAATGCTTGCATTTTTTTCTTCCAGGAGCGAGTTTATATATTTATATCTTGTACGCTGCTCATTCATTGGGCACAATCGTGTGGCCGACTGAAGTGCTACAAATGACGACCTTAAGGATCTCCAGATTGACAGCACTACAACATTAATACAGAAAGCTATCATCCTGGACACGTGTCGTAGTGAAGAGATTTCCAACACAATAAAGCATGATTGTAAGTTAACAAAACTTCTTGTGGATTTGCTACACCGAGTTCTTTTCTTGATAAAAATTAGAATTGTTTGAGAAATAACTAAACAAAAGAATTACTACTACCAGTAATAATAATAATAATGGTGCAGATCCGTTTGTTCGAGCGTTATGCAGATTCCCGCGGGTTATTTTGTCTTGCGAGCCGCTCCGGGCTTATGGGAACTGGTAACAGTCTTGTTCGTGTTGCTCTTCCGGTCAGCTGGGTCTTCGAGTCTTGAATCAACACAGCGCAGCGTAGCGGGCGTGTATTGATAGCACAAGCGCTGACCAGGGGTGAGTACAGCTAAGAGGAGCCGCGACTGTCTGTATGCTGTATATGGTCTGGTGGTGTTCCTGTGATGAACAAAACATGCCATCTTCACATACAGGGCACTCCCCAATCTGTAAAACTAATAAGTAGTCAACTGTAGACATTTAGCCCACTTTTCACATTTTGCAAAAATGAGGAAAAGTAGACTTATGAGATCGATCCGGGCAAATGTGTGTGTGTCTGTCTGTGTGAATCAACTCCTAAACGGCAGCAGCAATCGAAACCAAATTTGGTACGAGTTAAGATCTATACCTGAAGATATCATTGCTACCAACTGCAGAATAACCGCAATTGAAATATGAGCTCCATGTTGGATATCTTGGAAGGTATGCATGGGAGCTGTTTCAAAATTGGCACACGTATAGATAATAATATTTCAGTTTAATTTTCAGGAGACCATACATGCCAGTGCTGCCAAAATCATTCTAAGCCTGCTGATAGGTCCAATTTTTAAATGCATGTAACTTCTATACTATCAAATGGATTTCAACCAAATTTCGTATATGCTATGTGTACCATTACAGATATGACAATGCGTATTCTTAAGAGCAACCAGGGCTGCCGGCTGTTGATATATGCAGTCTCTATTTTGTTTTTTACCCTAATATCAATATATCAGAAATCATGCAAGCCAACAGCTCTCTACTTTGCACACGTATAGTACCTGACATTATAAACTAATATACGTCAGTGCTGCCAACATGATTCTAAGCCTGCTGATACGTTCAATTTTAAAATACATGTAACTTCTATATAAACTAATGGATTTCATCCAAAATTGGCACAACAATAGATCATAATATTTCCGATTATTTCTGACCAACACATGCATGGCATTGATGCCATCGTTATTTTACGCCCACTGATAGATCCAATGTCTAACTACATGTAACGTCCATGCTATCCTTTGGATTTCAACCAAATTTTGTATTCTCTACCTTAAGGGATGGAACTAATTGTATATTCAGTCACCAGGGCTGCCAACTGTAATGCTCTATTAGGCTACATTATGCCAGATATAATTCGAAATTTCGATATTACCAACTTAATTTCGTCATTATTGTAGATAGGCCCATATAGATTAATCATTGGCATGAATCTTTAATTTTAAGAAAAGTAGGCTCTTTAGTACGTCACGTAAACTTCTTGTTGGGGCCGATAACCAAGATGTTAGGCCACTTAAAACAACAATTATCATCATCATCAAACTTCTTGTTTTACATGGGCATAAATAATTAGAACGACTGAAAGTTAGTTAGAGTAAGTCTGAGTTTCTTCAAGCTGATTTACTAAACATAATAGATAGCCTAAATGCAGTTTGTCTTTTATCCAGAATAGTTGTTTCCTAGAAAAGACAGTCCTGCATGGCTGAAAGACAAACCCCTCTGAATATCACGCACACAGCAATGCTCAACTGTGAAGCCGGAGACCCCTGGATTGGTCTATGAACTCGGTAGGAGCTTCTCTTCCAAAATAATCTATATTTTCGAGCTTCAAAATTCGCATTCCTTAATACAGACATCAAAACCAGTTTTGCATATTGCTGGCCAAGAGACGTAGTGGTCTCAAACCCATTATATCTGTCCAGGAGGATAGATCTGTGCGAGTGTGGAGACCACCCGGTGAACGTATGCACAATATAGTTTATCACAACACAATTACAACATGCTTTTCAAAACAAGATGGTCATCCAGCGCACTCCTCCAGACTGGCGAGAAGTTTTAAACCGTTTGTTTCCTGGCTGGTGGATAGGAATTGGCGGTTCTATAGAATTCCCACCACGTTCGCCTGATCTGACCGTCCTGGATTTCTTCATTTGGGGCTACGTCAGGTCGAGAGTATTTTTAAAATCACCACAAACACCCGAAGAAATGGAACTCGTCATTACCGAAGCCTTTGCGGAAATTACTCCTCAGATGTTGTCGAATGCAAGAGAGAACTTCATGCGACGAGTGGCCATCTTCTTGGAAAATGATGGACGCTACTTCGAACACCTTATGTAAATGTCCATTTGTGGTAGATGTAACGTCTGTGATAAATTAACTTTTTAGTCGCATCGAAGACTGATTACAACCTTATGTAAATGTCCATTTGTGGTAGATGTAACGTCTGTGATAAATTAACTTTTTAGTCGCATCGAAGACTGATTACAATTTTGTAACAAACCATTTCTGAATTGTATCTTGTTTAGTGGTATTGGGTTAAAAAGCAATAAATTGTGTTGTAAATAAAATTCAACACAAAACTACATTGTGTTAAAATAAACTATGTTGTAAAATAACAATTTATTTCATAGAAATGCTCTGCAAAAGCCACTTACAAAAGCGTAAAATAACAAGTTCTGAAACAGAAATTGTTCAAACTTATTGTGACGCCTGTGTAAATATATTTTGAAAGAGCAAAATACTTTGCAATGCTGCATAAGAAGGCGGCAATCAGTGTAATCGAGCTTAGCCCCTTCGCTAGCGCGCTGCGAGCAGATTTCAAGCCGATTGCGGGTGGGTAGGCAACCCATTATATAGTTCCGTGTTGAATCGGAACACGCTGTAGATCCCAGGGCGTATGACAGGGAAACTATCCTGGCACCTGTAGTGAAAGGCTATGCTGACAATTTCGGCCCAAAATTCACTTTCGTGGACGATAACGCTCAGAGCTGGCATGTCCATGCCCTTTGTCAGTAGAATGGAATGGCCTGCCTATTCTCCTGAACTCAATTGTGTAGAGCAGCCGTGGACACTGCTTCATCCCCACTGTGCCCCATGGCAATATGCACAACTTCTTTTGATGTGTGTATTTACACAAAACCTCATTGACCCAGTCTTCAGGCGAATCAGAGATTCCCAACACAGAGAATACCAATAAAGAAGAGCTCCAAGTCAATTTTAGCAAATTTTCATTTATGAAAAAATAGGCTTATGATATCACCGTTTTTCCGTGTGTGTGCGTATGTGTGTGGGTGTGTCCCTAATAAAATCTAAACGGCTCGAGCGATTTCAATGAAACTCGGTAAGGTGATAGCAGCATTTTGGTCGACCACAACCATGTCCTTCAAATTTTATAACGTCTCACCAATCCAACATGGCGGCTGTGTGGAATATTTCAACGGGATTCTATATCTCCGAAACTATTGCTGATATCACCTTGAAATTTGTACGGTGATAAGGGGAACAACTAGACGTTTACCTATGAGACTTTCAAAAACCTGTTAACTACAAAACGAACATGGTGGCCAAGCGACGTTGAAACATTTAAATAGACGTTTCTCGTGATTTAACCATCCGAGTGCAGTGAAACGTTGCAAGTTAAATGCTTGTACAAATTTTAATCCACTGGCATCTATTTTATTTCAATTGTTTTCATAACCACAAGATGGCAGATGTGCGAAATTTTTAAATCTCGTCATTATTTCTTGTGTCTAGTTTGAATACTACACCTGCACAATAATATTCATGTAATAGTACATAACTCTAAAACATACATATACAAAAATCTAACTTGGCGACCATCCGAAATATTTAGACGGTTCTCAATATGTACGAATCTATTACAGCAATCAAACTGAAATTTTGTATGTTGAGAGAGGAAATTAACATTAGTAGGATATATGAAAATAGGCTGTTTAGTTCTTCACGGAACTACTTGATGGTGTATTGTTTAAATTACTCTTTGGTTGTTTGAAAACACGCTATTGCAGGAATTTCGTCCAGATTTGGTATAAGTGGTGCCTACTATCATGTCATGGTACTTCAGTCATCACTGAGGACATATATTACTTTACAAAACACGGGTCTTCGTGGACTTCTGCCGCCTACCAAGTGACGCTACTTGACGGCTGCGCGATGCATGTGTCCAGTGCTTACAGGCAGAACAGTTGCTCGTTAACACGGCCATCATCCTGACACCTAACTCGGTGAGCATGTTTCCCGACTGGGGGTAACAAGGTCTTTTGTACAAAACATGCATAATACAAAATGTATATGACCTATTACAAAAAATAATACTCCAAGGAAAGATCAACAGCAAAAGAGGTCCTAGACGAAGAATAATTATCTTGGTTCGACAATCCTAAATGCTGGTTCAATATGTCTTCAACTGAATTATTCCGCGTTACCACCAACAAGATAAGAATAGCCATCATGATCGCCAATATCCGAACCAGATAGGAACCGAAAGAAGAAGAGAAGATATATCAACATTCATGAATGAGTTCTTAAATGGTATGGACTCCGTCTTGAGGGAAGAATAAATCAATAAATGTAAAACAAAAATATTGAAATGCGCCGAAAGAATTCAGAAACCCCTATGGACGTCGAATTGACAGGTTAAAAGCTGAAGGAAGTAGGAGCCTCCTGTTACTTAGGAAGCAAAATAACCAGTGATGTACGAAGCAAAGAGGATATACAAATTAGGTTGGCTCAGGCATGGAAAACGGTTTTACAGAAAATAAATATGTTGACATCGAATTTGATTTACGTAGGCTATTAGGTAGTTATTTTTGAAAGCCTTCGTCTGGAGCGTGGCGCTCGATGGAAGTGAAACTTGGAATGTTGGCGCAGCAGAAAAGAAGAGAATAGAAGCATTTGAAATGTGGTGTTACAGGAGAATTATAAAGATCAGATGGGTAGTTTTTTTTAAATATCATATGGCCTCGGGTGCCGGGTGCAAGCTTTGTTATTTGGCACCCAAAGGGTAGCCTGCATGTCGAATTTCGTTGCTCCTTGAAGCACTATGAAAGTCAAGGAGGTTAGATATCTAAGCTCCTTAAACACTATAGCTCTTCCTAGTAGAGAAATGAGGAACTTTGTGTTGGCGGTAAATCCCGAGATTAATTTTGCCATTATGAACACGACCTACTGAATTCAAATGGGTTCTTTGACATGCCAACATCGTATGACATGGTGTCGTATTTTTGCCACCTTTCAAAAATCACCTAGCACGGCCAGAACCGAACCTGCAAGCTTGGGGGTTAGTAGACCGACACGTTGACCACTCACCCCCCGTGGCAAGCTAGATGGGTAGATAGGATAACAAATGAAGAGGTATTAAGACGAGTGGGTGAGGAGACGTTTCTGGTAACTGCTAATGAAGAGAAGAGATAGGTTGGTAGGACACATACCAAGACACCCCGAAATAGCAAAGTTAGTAATGAAGGAAGGGTCGAGGACAATAACTGTAGAGGTAGACCAAGGTTAGAATATGTCAAACTGATTGCCTCGGATGTAAGGCGTGGTAGCTATGAATTTATTAGCTCAGGACAGGGAGACATGGAGAGCTGCATCAAACCAGTCAAAAGACTGAATGCTCCAACAACGCAATAAAGGAAATTAAGTAGGAAGCAGTGCTCTCCTCGCTTCCGCGGAATAACTACATATTTACTAGGGAACTGATCGAAGACACAGCGAGTATGGACACACTCCACGAGCACGCCAGCTCGCGCTATTCTCACTTAGGGGCTTCCTTCCCTACACAGAGCCGATCTAACGTTGCCATGGTAACTTACTTGCTCCTCGGCAGAATATATCGGCACGTTGCGCGCTCAGTAGGGCAAGTTATAGCTCACTGTTTTTGAAGCATAAGAAGATATTTTTCGGTGTTGCCTAATTCCATGAATTTTAATTCTAGAAATAAACACTACATAAGTTTCCCCTCCCCAATGTTTGTACATAAAGCGTGTAATTTTATGAAAATATCTTATGTAGATTTTCTTTCAGGTTTGGACTGTATACATACTTATTTCCTAGCTAGTGTATTTGGGCGCAGTTTGTATTTAACGACTGGAAGGCTTTCGTTAATGGTCAATGTTTTGGGGAAGACGGATCTTCAGCCTAACAACAGGGCGGAAACTTCTAACAAGTAGCCTTGTCATGACAAATGATTGATACATATTTTGTTGTTGTTGATTCATTTAGGGGCTTCGACACACGGTCATTTAGTCCCGTGTACTTGGGTGTATATACTCACACACACACACACATATATATATATGTATAATGTTTATGATAAGCTGTGTTATTGTGGTGTCTGTAATAGTGAGTGTATTAGTAATGCAGGTCAGGATTGGGAAAGAGGTGGCCATGGCCTTAAGTTAGGACCTATCCCGGCATTTGCTTGGAGTATAATGGGAAACCACGGAAAACCACTTCCAGGATGGCTGACATGGGAATCTAACCCTCAAACCAGAATTAAACCCCATGGCAGAGCCGGGAATCGAATCCGGTTCTCCGGGGTGTCAACCAAGAAAGATGGATGATGGACGATTGTCTAATCGACTTACTGGGGAAATTTGAGGCCTCCTCTTAACCCCTGATCCCTTTATATTTTATAAATAATTTGTACCCCAGTTATATTTTCAGGGACACGCAAGTCATACGTTATTGGTATGTTAAAGAACCCATTTGAATTCAGTAGGCCGTGTTATTTTTTTTTTTTTTTTAGTCGTTTACCCTCCAGGTTGGTGGAAGCCACGGACTCAGCGAGGGAACTCACCACTACCGCCTCTACGGGCAGTGTCCTAGAGCTGGGAACATCTAATCGGAAGGGATACAACTGGTGAGGTGGGATTGGCACCTCGCCCAGGCGGCCTCACCTGCAAAGCGAACAGGGGCCTCATGAGGGAAGGTAAGGGATGGTGAGGATGGATAGGCAAGGAAGAGGGAAGGAGGCGGCCGTGGCCTTGCAGATGGTAGCATCCCGGCATTTGCCCGAAGACGAAGTGGGACCACGGAAAACCACTTCGAGGATGGCTGAGGGGGAATCGAACCCCCTCTACTCATTTGGGCCACCCGAGGCTGAGTAGACCCCGTTCCAGTCCTCGTACCACTTTTCAAATTTCGTGGCAGAGCCGGGAATCGAACCCAGGACCTCCGGGGCGGCAGCTAACCATGCTGACCGCTACGCTACGGAGGCGATAGGCCGTGTTCATAATGGCAAAATTAATCTCGGGATTTTCCACTAACACAAAGTTCCTCCATTCTCTACTAGAAAGCGCTATAGTGTCAAGATCTTAGATATCTAACCTCCATGACTTTCATAGCGTTCCAAGGAACGATATGCAACCTGCCCTCGGGGTGTCAAATAACAAAGCTTGCACCCGGCACCGAGGCCATACGATATTATTATTATTATTATTATTTTAAGGGGCGTTCTTCATTCACAGCACCTGCTCCTGTATGTCAATCCATGACAAACAGGCAACAATTAAATTGAGGGGAAGCCTCAAATTCGAACTATTACCTTATTTAACGATATGTTGGACGCCATTGCGAGAGCGAAATATAATATACATGTGTTATAGCTGAGGGGTGTTTGGATACCATAATTATCATGTTTGTTCAGGTTATTAATTCAAATATAACTCGCTCTGTATATAAATACAATATAATGTTAAAACAGATAACTGTTCATTTCTGGGAATTCCTGGCATAGGTTAACCCTCTGCTATTTTCAAGGTACAAATCAGGGACTAGTGAGAGACACAAACAGAAGTTAATGGGGGGGGGGGGGGATTGTTTGGCCCAAAAGCGACCCTAATATTTTTCGGAAAACCTTTTCTTTCTCGCTGCGGTCATTATTAATCACTGTTTCGTACTCTTGTGTTAAAATGCTAAGGTACTTGTTCACTACACAGTCTGGAGCATTTCTAGGCCTACATAAGTCCTCGATTCTTGGATATAACGAGTAATCTTGATACTCTGCTGTTACATCACTCTCCTGCCTGTAACTAAGTTACGTTAACAGAGACTGACATTTTTTTTTCTTCACTGCCTACTCGATATTTCTACTCTCGCACTGCCTTCATGATATTCTGCTGTTACAAAGTAATCCGTATGTGATAAATATTCCACATGGTACCACTGCCAGCTGGATCACATCCCTTCTAGCTCCTAAAGCAGCCAGGAGGGATGCGATCCAACAGGCAGTGCGTCTTACACACTTCCGTCCGATCCACTTCCGTCCCATTTTTCAAAATCACTCCCACAAAAATATCCATCAACCGAGTGGAAAGATGTCACATAAAAAAACAACCAGATATAAAACTTAAACTTAAAACAAAAGAGAAAAAACACAGAAAACATCAGAAACAATACAGTAGTTGTGTCATAGAACAAGCAGCATTACAACGTAATCTCGTCCAGTAACCACACTATGCTAGATGCGGACAGACTGACATTCCTTTCCAGGCCTCCATTTCTGTCCGAGACAAAAGATGTTATGGAGGGCTTGACCTTTGTACCTAACGTTCTCTCTCGGACCAATAATTACTTACAACAATATGGGTTCCTCGAAAGAATTATTATCACTGTCATCAGTCCCTATTATCATACTAATATATAAAAATGAGATGGTGTGTGTCTGTCTTTCTGTCTGTCTGTCTGTTACTCACTAACTCAAGAACCACTGGTCCGATTTAAATGAAATTTTGCATGGATGTAGCTGATTTACCAGGTTTACATATAGGATACTTTTGATTTCGAAATTTTGCACTATTAAAAATGGCGACTATTTTAGTGACGTCATTAGACCCTTTGGTTTCAAAATTTCATATTTCCATATCAAATAAAAAGAGAACGGTAGGAAATAGCAAACTTTCGATGGCACGAACGAGCTTTGAAATTTAATTTCCTATCCGAAAGGTCCTTATCACTTTTCGTGTATCTCCAACAGTTAGCGAGTAAAACCGACATTTGTGACGTCACTACACCCTTTGGTTTCAAAATGTCATATTTCCTTTTCAAATAAAAAGAGAACGCTAAGAAATAGCAAACTTTTGATGGTATACATGAGCTTTAACATTTAATTTTCTATCCGAAAGGTCCTTATCACTTTTCGTATATCTCCAACGGTTAGCGAGTAAAACCAGAATCTGTGCAATAAAACACGGTCAACACCGAGCGGTGCAGTATATCTCTCTATATATAAAAATGAAAATTTGTGTGTTTATCTCTGAATTTCTACGGGAATGTGAGATGTTTACACGTTTCAGACTGTTTTATGATGGATGCGCGCGAAAATAATTTTTTTGTTTGTCTGTCTGTTTGTTTGTTTGTCTGTGGACAAATTTATTCCCTTATAACTCGAGAACAGCTGGGTGTATCAACGTAAAATTTGGTACAGATATCCATCAGAGGCACGACACCAATCATTGATGTAACTCTTCTCCGTACCTCTCATAAAAGGGGGCCTACCCCCTTAAAATACATGCTGAAATAGGCGTAGAAGGACGAGACAAAACTCATTTTCAGCCCCTCAATGTGAGAGACAAAACTCGGGTCCCCGAAAACCACATTTTAAGGACCGAAGACCAACCGTTTTTTAGATATTCCCAGAAAACTAATTTAATTTAATAAACTAATGAACGAATGCAAGCCAGTAACCATGCCAACTGATTCTCAGAGGACCCATCTATTGCTGTAAGACGCAATGCAATTCCATTAATTACATTAGTGTGAAAGTTTGCAAACGGCTAGAAGGTTATCACGGAACAAAAGCCGTAAAATTCATCAATACGTTTAACGCGCTTAAGGGGATCAAGGGGTACTCTAGAATTTTTTCACGCGATTTACACCTGCGGGTGTGGTACGGCAGGTCTATTATATTCCTATCCCCATATTATTCATTCATTCATTCATTCATTCATTTCGTATAGGCCATCTATGGACCGCGTCATTCCAACCGTCTCCTACTGGCTTTGATGTTTGCCCTGTACGCCCGCATTCGTTCTCGGTGGACTTCCTTCCGTTCCTGAGTCCAAATCTTTCCCGTTTTCAGCTTCGCTTTTTCTTGGAAACCTTTACAAGCTTGAAGTTTCCCTTTGAGTGGGACGCACTCCTGAATGTCTGTTGGTGTAATCCCCACTTCTTTCAGATCTTTATCCAGTTCTATGAACCAGGCCCAGTTTGTTTTCCCCTCCTGAAAGTCAGTTATGTTGCGGTTGGTCAGTCTCGCTGGGCTCATTCGTTTCACATGCCCAACAAATGGTAATCTTCTCTTCCGGATGACGTTGCTTATCTTCTCCACGTGAGTATATAGGTCATGGTTATGCCGTTTTCTGTATTCCCCATTATCTTTGATGGAACCCAATACCTTTCTCAAAATTTTTCTTTCTTTGTCCTCCAGTTTCTCGACCAAGCCTTTTTTTTTGTTCATCGTGAGGCATTCAGAAGCATGCAAGACTTCCGGACGGATGACACTGCAGTAATGTTTTAGTTTTGCGTTGAAGGATATTGACCTTTTCATATAGATGTCCGTAGTTAAATGGTAGGCCATTTCCATTTTGCTCAAGCGCGATGTGAATGCTTCTTTCTCTGATAATATCCCTTCCCTGACCCGTCCTGAAAGAAAAGTACATGGCCATTGGCTGAATAAAAAATAATAAAAAATAGGTGTTATAATTTCTCCCTATATTATATTATTATTAGTATTATATTATGGCATACAACGACGAGACAAAGCCCCTCGGTGCCAGCAACAAACCTCGGGGGCCCTAAAGGGTCCTCGAAAACTACATTATAAGGCTCTAAATCCATCAGTTTGTGAAATATTCCCAGAAAACTAATTTAATTTAATTTAACAAACTAATGAAGGAATGCATATCGGTAACCATGAGAACATTATCTCATGGGGTGGCATACAACTTTCCATCTATTTCTGTAAGAAGCAATGACACTCCATTTATTACATTTCTGTGAATGTTTGCAAATGGCTATAAGGTTATCACGGAACTAACGTAGACCGTATAATTCATCAATGCAATTAAGTGGGTGAAGGGGTAACCTAGAATTTTTTCATGCAATTTTCACGTTCAACATATAGTACAGAAGGTCTATTATATCTCCAAACAGCAACATTATTTTCAAAAATTCCTGAATTGAACTAGCATTTTTTGCGGCTTTTAGGAATTTGGGCAATTTGAGGCTAAAGAACCTGAATTTTCATGCACCACAAGCCTTTATAATTTATGAAAGGGGTCTTCCTGTGTATGGGCACCTAGCACAACGTAGAGGGTCAGTTTTTATGTGACGTGTATTGCGTTTCGTCTACAAGGCTTTCAATTCTATTTCACGTCAGGAAGTACACGTTAAGTGAATTTAGTCTGAGAGCACATTTTAACTAATTTTTTTTGTCGACAAACGGGTTCATCGTAAGGATGATTTTGTTTGATACTGTGTGGTAGATATACCCATATTTGGATATCTCGGTAATATGTTGTAGACAATAGAATTGTCTGTCTGTCTTTCTTTGTATCTTTATGTAGCCTACGCCTATAACTCGTGTTCGGATGCTTGGAGCATCGTAAAATTAGGTATGGTAACCATGAGAGTCAATACACCCATCATTTATAAAACTCTTCACCGTACTTTTCATACAGTAGAAGGGTGGATATAGAGAAAAACTTCCCAATATATGCTAAAATATGCGAAATATAAAAATTATCCTACAAGGACGACCAAAGCATATGTTGCACTTCTCAATGTGAGACAGATAATTCGGGAATCTATAAAGGGTCTCCGAAAACTACATTTTAAGGGCCTTAAATTAACAGTGTGTGTGATATTCCCAATAAACTAACATCGTTCTGATAAACTTGATGGAATGACAAACCGCTAACCATTGCACAGTAGCTCAATTTATAATGTCTGTTGTAAACTACGAACACCGTTCGAAGAACGGGTACTTCTGCTAGTCTTATATATAAAAGTGAAAGTCTGTATGTATGTGGGTGGATCTGTTCCGTATACAAATCTACACCGTTCCACCAATCTCAACAAAATTTTGCATACGCATAGTATAGGACCCAGAAGGAACCGCTGGCTACATGAATTTTCGATAGTCTTTCTCATTCTTCTGATTTCGGCCCTTTTGCACTCAAGCACAGGCTAATCAAATCATAAAATATACTCATGAAGGAATGGCAAGGCAGATAGTTTCCATGGCAACATAGCTCAAGTCGAGACACGGCCGACTGGATGCCAGTTTTGCTCTGCACTACCGGTATAGAAAATGAGGATCTTTACTTGAAATCCCGTTAGTTACTCAACTGCTCGCACAGCACTGTCAACAGAGTTTAGCATAACAAAGACTTGACCCTATCTACTTTGTCAAATACCACTCACTCACTCATTCATTCATCACGAAATCTCAGAAACCACCGAACGGATTGGAATGAAATTTGGTATGCAGCTTCCTCAAGGGCCGCAAATGCCCTCTAAGAGAGGATTTTTGGATATTCAGGTTCTAAATGGGTGTAAAGGGGGTAGACCTGCATTTCATTGAATAACAATAACTCCCGATTGGTTTCATTGGGGGATGTGATACTCGGCATATAAACTCATCATTAATAATAAAAAAGACATGTGTCTGAGGGTTTTTCGATGTGGTGTATATTATGAGGTGAAAGGGGTGAAAAGTGAGGATTGAAAGATTCCTAACGGAGCGTGTATCTCTTAAACGACATAGGCGAGGAGTTTGAAACTCAGCGGAAAAAATCAGCATAAAAAATAAGTAAATATGTGTTTGACCGTTTTTTTCATAAATCCAATTTAAGGGGCCCATGGGGAGGGGTGAAATTCTTGGGGGGGGGGGCAGGAAATAAAGTGTCCTAACTGATTGACCGACTGACTCACTCATCAAACTCAGGGGGAAAAACTGCTTTAAAGTAAGTAAATAGCTTTTCGGCAGTTTTTTTTTGATCAATCAAATTGAAGGGGTTCATCGGGAGGGGTGAAATTCTGAAGAAAACAAAATTGAAAGAAAATGTCCTGATTCATTCACTCACTCATCATCACCCAGCCAAAAATATTGAAGTTGGAAACATGGCATTTCGGGGATATGTTCGTTGTATGTCAAAACCGTACACTAAGGGAGGATTTTTGGATATTCAGGTTCTAAAGGGGTCTTAAGGGGGTTAAACCTGCATTTCATTGAATAACAATATCTCACGAGTGGTTTCATTTGTGAATGTGATACTCGGCATATAAACTAATCATTAAAAATAAGCAGACATGTGTCTAAGGGTTTTTCGATGTGGTGTATTATTATGAGGTGAAAGGGGTGAAAAGTGGGGGGTTGAAGGATTCCTAACGGAGCGTGTAGGCCTATCTCTTAAACGACATAGGCGAGAAATTTGAAACTCAGCGAAAAAAATCAGCTTGAAAAGTAAGTAAATCGGTGTTCGAACGTTTTTCCATAAAATAATTTAAGGGGCCAATGGGGTGGGGTGAATTTCTGGGGGGAAAAAGGAGAGAAAGTGTCCTAACTGACTAACTCACTCACTCATCAAACTCAGGGGGAAAAAGACAGCTTAAAATATAAGTTAATAGGTGTTCAAGCGATTTTTCATCAATCCAATATAAGGGGCCCATGGGGAAGGGTGAAATTCTGGTAAAAATAATTGAAAGAAAATGTCCTGTCTGACTCACTCACTCATCACGCCCAGCGAAAACTATTAATGTTGGAAACATGAAATTTTGGGAATATGTTCGTTGTATGTCGAAAACGTCAACGAAGGAATGATTTTTAGCCTATTTTCAATTTTGAAAAAATAGGCTTATGAGATCACCTTTTGTCCGTGTGTGTGTGCGTGTGTGTGTGTGTGTGTGAGGTGTGTGTGTGTCCCCCCCCCCTAATAAAATCTAAACGGCTGGAGCGATTTCAATGAAACTCGGTATGTTCATAGCACTATTCCCGGCGACCTCGACCGTGCCCTTGACATTTCGTTACGTCTCCCCAATCCAACATGGCGGCTGTGCGAAATATTTCACTAGAATTCAATATCTCCGAAACTGTTACCGATATCGCCCTGAAATTGTGTACGGTGATAAAGGGCACTACTAGAAGTTCACCTATGAGGCTTTCAAAAACCTGGTGACTACAAAACCAACATGGCGGCCAAGCGAAATTGAGACTTTTAAATAGACTTTTCTCGCGATTTAACTATCCAAACGTTATGAAACTTGGTACAGTAAATGTTTATAAACACTGTAATGCACTGGAGTCTAATTTAGTTCAATTGTTTACATAACCTCAAAATGGCGGCTGTGCGAAATATTTCACTGACATTCTATATCTCCGAAACTATTACAGATATCACCCTGCAATTTTGTACGGTGATAAAGGGTACTGATACAAGTTTACCTATGTACATTTCATAAACCTGTAAAGTACAAAACGAACATGGCGACCAAGCGAATTTGAAATATTTTAATATACTTTTCTCGTGAATTTACTCTCTGAGCGCAGTGAAATGTGGTACAGTAAATGATTTTGCAGATTGTAATGCACTGCCATCTAATTTAATTCAATTGTTTACATAACCTCAAGATGGCGGCTGTGTGAAATTTTAAAATTAAGTTTTTATTTCTTGTGTCGTAATCATGCGATCGAAGTGAAAGTTTGAATACTGAACGTAGGCAATACTTGTCCTTGAATGGTACATAACTCTATGGCCTATACATATAACAATCCTAAATGGCGAGCTTCCAAAACATTTAGACGGTTCTCAATATCTATGAATCTTTTACAGCAACCAAACTTTTTTTTAATGTTCATAGAGACTATGAACATATTTTCACCTATAGGACTTTCAGTAACCTGGTGAGCACAAATACAACATGGCGGCGACGCGAAGTATAAATAT
This sequence comes from Meconema thalassinum, assembly GCA_946902985.2. Taxonomy (NCBI): domain Eukaryota; kingdom Metazoa; phylum Arthropoda; class Insecta; order Orthoptera; family Tettigoniidae; genus Meconema; species Meconema thalassinum. The sequence goes on along the minus strand of OX336391.1, from coordinate 89,135,837 downwards.
TTAAATGGACGTTTCTCGCGAATTAACTATCCGAGTGCCGTGAAACGCAGCACGTTAAATGCTTATACAAATGTTGATCCACTGGCATCTAATTTATTTCAATTGTTTGCATAATCACAAGATGGCTGCTGTGCGTAATTTTAAAATCTTGTTTTTACTTCTTGTGTTCTAATCATGCGATTGAAGTTTGAATACCACACGTACACAATAATCTTAATGTAATCGTACACAAATAAAAATCCAACCTGGCGACCATCTGAAATATTTTGACGGTTCTCAATATCTACGAATCTGTTACAGCAATTAAACTGAAATTTTGTATGTTGATAGTGGCAATTAACATGAGCAGGATATATGAAAATAGGCTGTATAGTTCTTCACGGAACTACTTGTTGTTTATTCGGGTTTTAAGGAGGTGTTAAGGGGTAAACGTGCATTTCATTGAATAACGATATTACATGATTTGTTTCTTTGGGGATGTGATATTCGGTATGGAAACTAATCATTAAAAATAATCAGACATATGTCTAAGGGTTTATCGATGTGGTGTATATTATGAGGTGAAAGGGGTGAAAATTGGGGTTGAGGGATTCTTAACGGAGCGTGTATCTCTGAAACGACATAGGCGAGAAGTTTGAAATTCGGCGGGGAAAAACAGCTTAAAATACAAGTAAATAGGTGTTCGACCGTTTTTTCATAATTCCAATTTAAGGGGAGTGAAATTCTGGAGAAAAATAAAACAGGAAAGCAAGTGTCCTAACTGATTTACTCACTTACTCACTCATCAAACTCAGGGGGGAAACAGCTTTAAATAAGTAAATAGGTGTTCGACCGTTTGTTTCATGAATCCAATTTAAGGGGTTCATGGGGAGGGGTGAATTTATCAAAAATAAATGAAAGAAAATGTCCTGACTGACTCACTCACTCATCATCGCCCAGCCAAAATTATTGAAGTTAGAAAAATGAAATTTTGGGGAAATGTTCGTTGTATGTCGAAAACGTCCACTAAGGAAAGAGTTTGGGATATTCAGGTTCTAAAGAGGTGTTAAGGGGGTAAACGTGCATTTCATTGAATAACAATATCTCACGAGTGGTTTCATTTGTGGATGTGATACTTGGCATATATACTAATCATTAAAAATAACCTGACACATGTCTAATGGTTTTTCGATGTAGTGTATATTATGAGGTGAACGGGATGAAAAGTGGGGGTTGAAAGATTCCTAACGGAGCGTGTATCTCTTAAACGACATAGGCGAGGAGTTTGAAACTCGGAGGAAATCAATCAGCTTAAAAATAAATAAATAAATAAATAAATAAAATAAATAGGTGTTCGACCGTTTTTTCATAAATGCAATTTAAGGGGCCTATGGGGAGGGGTGAAATTCTGGATGAAAAACGTTCACTAAGGAAGGATTTTTGGATGTTCACTCTCATCGACCAACCAAAACTATTAAAGTTAGAAGAAGGATATTTTGAGGATATGTTTGTTGTGTGTTGGATATTCAGGTTCTAAAGGGGTGTTAACGGGGTTAAAACTGCATTTCATTAAATAACAATATGACACGACTATGACGCGAGCGAAGCGAAGTTGAAAATGAGATGGTGTGTGTCTGTGTATTACTCAATCACGCAAGTACCACTGGTCCGATATACATGAATTTTACATGGAAGTAGCTGATTTACATGGTTAACATATAGGTTACTTTTGATTTCAATACTTTGCACTATTTAAAGATGGCGACCATTTTAGTGACGTCACTACACCCTTTGGTTTCAAACTCATATTTCCATTTGAAATAAAAAGAGAACGCTAAGAAATAGCAAACGTTTGATGGCATATACGAGGTTTAAAATTACATTTTCTATCCGAAAGGTATCTCCAACGGTTAGCGAGTAAAACCTAAATTTGTGCTATAAAACACGGTCAACGCCGAGCGGTGTAGTTGGACAAAATGTTCCATCCTTAATCTCCCTCTGCGCAGCACCTCGCCTATCCCCTATTTTAACTGCCACCTTCACATTTTAATTTATTTATGCCGCGTAGCGAAGCACGGGTACTTCAGCTAGTATAAATATAAATGGCGCGAAATACCGTATAAAGACAATACATGAGAACATGCTACCATCTGGTGGACGGGAGCAAGAACTATGGCAGAATCCGTGGACAATCTTACCTTCATCCAAATACATCTCACGGATTCACCAACGGATTGACAGGATTGCTGTAATTAAAATAATCTTTGAGTGTTACGTGATGAAATTCACTCTTTCTCTTGTTATTGGAAGATGAAACAAGGTTTTTGAGAAGCTACGCCTTTTATCCACAAATCGCAGAACCTCTATCTTTAGTCCACTTCTAGGCAGAGGTATAGATCCGATTACTGGCTCTGGCAAGAAATTTAAAACTGGTTCGAGTGTTAGACACGCACCTCAGCCCTCCTGGAAGTGGGTTTTAAGGCAAATGCCGAGATGGGCCCTAAATTGAAGCCACTGCCACACACTAGTACATCCATCACAATGACACAGGTTATCGGACAGATTCAACACACACCCAAGTACATGGAGCCACATGATGACGATGTCGTGAACCAACAACAAATTCCAATCAGTTAAAACCTACCAACATGGTAGTTCCCAATATTGTGATGTTCATTGGAATTTCAAAGAATTCAGGATGAACACATTCATTTTCTAGACTGAAAACTGTAATTTGTTTGCGTGCTGAAGGATGTCGCTTCTTCGTCTCATCTGAATGAATCAAAGGGCGAGTCCACATGTAATGCAACACATTCGTCATGCGAGTTGAGCGGGCGGTAGACTCAGGTGCATTGTGTTACGTGGGAACCGCACAGGGCCGCATCGGGCAGCTAATCCGACCAGGGAGGCGAGGGTCCCGCGCGCCGTGCAGCAAGAAAACACTTGCTGTGTATGCGTCATCAATAACATCACATCATTAGCACAGCTTCAGCGGCAGATGATGTTGGTGTTCCGCCACCACTCCGCCTTGTGACGCAGCTCGGCTGCACCCACGGCTTCTGAGAGTTGAACACACCTGGGTATGGTGACAGGCAACTGCAAACTTGGATCCAATTAAGCACGGGTCAGAGATACGCAGGAGATAATGTCAAGGCGCATCTATAAGGAGGATATAATGTCAAGGCACATCTATAAGGAAGAGATAATGTCAAGGCACATCTATAGGGAAGAGATATTGTCAAGGCACATCTATTCTATAGGGAGGAGATAATGTCAAGGCACATCTATAGGGAGGAGATAAAGTCAAGGCACATCTATAGGGAGGAGTTAATTTCAACGCACCTCTATAGGGAAGAGATAATGTCAAGGCACACCTATACACAGGAGATAATGTCAAGGAACATCTATAGGGAGGAGATAATGTCAAGACACATCTATAGGGAAGAGATAATGTCAGGGCACATCTATAGGGAGGAGATAATGTCAAGGCACATCTATAGGGAGGAAATAATGTCAAGGCACATCTATAGAGTGGAGATAATGTCAATGCACATCTATACGCAGGAGATAATGTCAAGGCACATCTATAGGGAAGAGATAATGTCATTGCACATCTATAGGTAGAAGATAATGTCATTGCACATCTATAGGGAACAGATAATGTCAAGGCACATCCATACGCAGGAGATAATGTCAAGGCACATCTATAGGGAGGATATAATGTCATTGCACATCTATAGGGAAGAGATAATGTCAAGGCACATCTATAGAGAAGAGATAATGTCAAGGCACATCTATACGCAGGAGATACTGTAATGGCACGTCTATAGGGAGGAGAAAATATCAATTCAAATCTATCGAGAAGAGATAATGTCAAGGCACACCTATAGAGAAGAGATAATGTCAAGGCACATCTATACACAGGAGATACTGTAATGGCACGTCTATAGGGAGGAGAAAATGTCAAGGCACACCTATACGCAGGAGATACTGTAATGGCACGTCTATAGGGAGGACATAATGTCAAGGCACATCTATAGAGAAGAGATAATGTCAAGGCACATCTATAGAGAAGAGATAATGTCAAGGCACATCTATACGCAGGAGATACTGTATTGGCACGTCTATAGGGAGGAGATAATGTCAATGCAGAACTATAGGGAGGAGATACTGTCATTGCACGTCTATAGGGAGGAGATAATGTCAATGCAGAATTATAGGGAGGAGATAATGTCATTGCAGATCTATAGGGAGGAGATAATGTCATTGCACGTCTCTGGGTAGGAGATAATGTCAAGGCACAACTATGTGGAGGCGATAATGTCAATGCAGAACTATAGGGAGGAGATAATGTCAGGGCACATCTATAGGGAGGAGATAATGTCATTGCACATCTATAGGGAAGAGATAATGTCAAGGCACATCTATGGGGAGGAGGTAATGTCAAGGCACATCTATAGGGAGGAGATAATGTGAAGGCACATCTATACGCAGGAGATACTGTAACGGCACGTCTATAGGGAGGAGAAAATATCAATTCAAATCTATCGAGAAGAGATAATGTCAAGGCACACCTATAGAGAAGAGATAATGTCAAGGCACATCTATACGCAGGAGATACTGTAACGGCACGTCTATAGGGAGGACATAATGTCAAGGCACATCTATAGAGAAGAGATAATGTCAAGGCACACCTATAGAGAAGAGATAATGTCAAGGCACATCTATAGAGAAGAGATAATGTCAAGGCACATCTATACGCAGGAGATACTGTAACGGCACGTCTATAGGGAGGACATAATGTCAAGGCACATCTATAGAGAAGAGATAATGTCAAGGCACACCTATAGAGAAGAGATAATGTCAAGGCACATCTATACGCAGGAGATACTGTAACGGCACGTCTATAGGGAGGACATAATGTCAAGGCACATCTATAGAGAAGAGATAATGTCAAGGCACACCTATAGAGAAGAGATAATGTCAAGGCACATCTATACGCAGGAGATACTGTAATGGCACGTCTATAGGGAGGAGATAATGTCAATGCAGAACTATAGGGAGGAGATACTGTCATTGCACGTCTATAGGGAGGAGATAATGTCAATGCAGAATTATAGGGAGGAGATAATGTCATTGCAGATCTATAGGGAGGAGATAATGTCATTGCACGTCTCTGGGTAGGAGATAATGTCAAGGCACAACTATGTGGAGGCGATAATGTCAATGCAGAACTATAGGGAGGAGATAATGTCATTGCACGTCTATAGGGAGGAGATAATGTCAATGCAGATCTATAGGGAGGAGATAATGTCATTGCACATCTATAGGGAGGAGATAATGTCATTGCACGCCTATGGGTAGGTCATAATGTCAAGGCACAACTATATGGAGGAGATAATGTCAATGCAGAACTATATTGAGGGGATAATGTCAGGGCACATCTATAGTTTCCGTCCTACAAGTCATGTATGCTCTCAATCTCCAAAGATTGAAATCACTACGTCCTTCCCTATGTGAAGCAACTTCAATGCTGGAGTGCAGTGGATGCACAATATTGTCGCTGCACAACATCTTCACTAGAGAGCAAATTGCTGATATCTCCCAACTGCCGGGCACGATATGACCCAGCCTAAACAGATGTAGGGATTCCTTCTACAAATGGAACATCGTGTTTTCTCCTGAGCGCGACTATAAAACCTCAGCTCCGGGCTTAACCATACAGTACGGAGGTCTTCTTTGTACCAACAGCACAAGCGGTGCAATGGGTTGTGAAGCTGGACATATAGTTGTGAGATATTGGAAATTGTCTGATGAATGCTACGAGGGACGTTCCGAAGGTAAGTTACGTCATTTTTACCCAGGCACCCTTTATTCACGATGTCTACCAAAAGCAACTAACAGATGTTCCTGACTATTCCCTGATTTTTTCCAGGATAAATCAGAAAATTCCCTGAGTAACAGTATGGGCCATAATAAATATATAAAACAGTGCTCGAACAATAAAGGGTAGCATTACAAAGTTGGAAAAGAACAAACAAACAATTTTTTTTCTCTTATATTTTGCCAATTTCGAAATTTTTCATGCAGAAATCTATTGTGTGAGTATCGAAAGTAGCTCATCAATAGTGATGCTCTCAAAATAATACAGTTACACATTTATACACAAACTAGCTGTTATGCCCGGCGTTGCTCGGGATCACAATTGGATATTAAACAAGAAGTTCCGTGACGAACTAAAGAGCCTACTTTTCTTAAAATTTAAGATTCATGCCAATGATTAATCTATATTGATCTATCTAGAATAATGACGAAATTAAGTTGGTAATATCGAAATATCAAATTACAGTGAAACCCCTCAAATCCGAACCCCGGAAATCTGAAATTCTGGGTAATCCGAACAAGGATCTTTCGACAATTTGAAGTTTGAAAAAATACACGCAAAAAAGAGAAACTTATTTATTTAGTCATAAAAAATCATATACTCTGCATTATGACCGCATTTTACATAATTAGTTGAAAAATTAACAAGAAGTACAGTTAGCATAGTGTAAAACTGCCTACGTAGACTACGTACTTATCCCATCCAGGATAAAGAAACGGAAACGTTGGTTATTATAATTCCGTTGGTAATCACTTTGCTAAAACAATGAAATAGCAATAAAAACAAACAAAATATCACTTAATCTTTCACTTGAAATCAGTTTTCTTCAATATTGTAGAAGTGTCGAAAACCTTCCCGCGGAAGCAATTGCGCACCAGCGTCGCACTAAGATGACATCGTTTGGCGTGGCTGCTGCGTGTTGTCCTACGAAATGCAATGCGATGTCAACAGCAGATGCAGCTTCAGTATAAGACACATTGTCTGCCGAAGTTTCTTCTTCCTCACTGTCATTAGCTACATTGCCGTCATGTTGACTTAAGACCAGACTCACTATTTCATGTTCGCTGTTTGTGCCAAACCAGCCTGCCTCGCTCAATGTAGGCTACAGCCCTATACCGTAACGAGGGCTGGTCATTATGTTATGGATATCTTTCGGCTAATCCGAACAAATTGAAATCCGAACAGGCTTCAGCCCCAATTAGTTCGGATTTGAGGGATTACACTGTAGTTCGAAATACTGTATACCTGGCATAATGTAGCCTAATAGAGCACTACAGTTGGAAGCCCTGGTGACTGAATATGGTCTTAGTTCCATCTCTTAAGGTACAGAATACAAAATTTGGTTGGAGTCCAATGAATAGCATGGACGTTACATAGTTAAACATTGGATCTAACAGCGCGTAAAATCATGTTGGCAACAATATCATGCATGTATTGGTCAGAAATAATCTGAAATAATGTGACCTACTGATGTGCCAATTTTGAATGAAATCCTTTAGTTAGTATAGAAGTATTACATTTATTTTAAAATTGGACCTATTAGCAGGCTTAGAATCATGTTGGCAGCACTGACGGTTATTAGTTACTCCAAATTCATCTAGAATGCCAGATACTATACGTGTGCAAAGTTTAGAGCTATTGGCTTGCATACTTTCTGATATATTCATATTACGGAGACAAAAATAGAGACAGCACATATTAACAGTTGGCAGCCCTGGTTGCTATTAAAGAATATGCATAGTCATATCTGTTATGGTACACATAGCACATACGAAATTTGGTTGAAATCCAAATGATAGTATGGAATTTACATGTATTTAAAGTTGGACCTCTCAACAGGCTTAAAATCATGTTGGTAGCACTGACGTATATAAGTACTCCAAATTAATATAGAATGTCAGGTACTATACGTGTGCATAGTTTAAATCTGACGGCTTGCATACTTTCTGATATATTGGTATTTGGATAAAATAAATTAAGAGCATTTATTAACAGTTGGCAGCCCTGGTGGTACTTAAGAATACGCTCAGTCATATCTGATTATATACACATACAACATACGAAATTTGGTTGAATTCCAATTGATAGTGTAGAAGTTATATGCATTTAAAAATTGGACCTATCAGCACGCTTATAATCATTTTGGCAACACTGCCATCTATGGCCTCCTGGAAATTAAACTGAAATAGTATTATCTACATGTGTGCCAATTTTTAAATAGCTCCCATGCATACCTTCCATGATATCCAACATGGAGCTCAAATTTCTATTGCTTTATTTCAGCAGTTGGTAGCACTGACATCATTTTCAAATATGGCCGTGAGATATTCAGGTATAGATCTTTACTCCTACCAAATTTTGTTTTGATTGCTGCAGCCGTTTAGGAGTTGATAGGGGGGACACACACACAGCCAGCCAGACAGACAGACAGACAGACAGACAGAAGGACAGACAGCCAGACACAAATTTGGCCGATCTCATAAGTCTACTTTTTCCTCATTTTTGAAAAATGTCAAAAGTAGGCTAAAAATCGTACCTTTGCTCGAATTGTCGTATTATGTGCAACCCGGAGGAAGGTCGTTATTATAATGAGCAATATTAATGTCACTCAATGTCCTTGAGCGTGCTTTTTATGTGATCACAAATTGTGTTGAAGTTGTTAAATAGGTGGGTACGACGGCTCTCTACTGCTCGTAGCTTATAGATTAAGCCTGAAATGTCGCTAATATAACTGAATATTTAAGGAACCTACTTCAATCATTGTATGCATTATTAACCTAACTAATACATTTTAAGGGCCAATGAATTTCTTTTTCTTAATTGTATTAGACTTGCGGGTTTTGTCGAACAGCAACATTTCAAGAGGATAATGGTAGTCCGAGGATAAACGCTTAGAATCCCAGATTCATAATAATATATGCATTTGATTAGGGAAAAAATAATACCATAAAATAAAAAACATACTAAATACCATCTAAGAATCTATATGTCCATCTTTAAATAAGAACTCCTCATACATAACGCACATTTAAAATGCTAGATTAACGTGAAATCACTTTTTTTCATTTTCGTTTTTTCTTTCAGTTCTTTATGTGGTTGGCAAATAACATTTGACTTGCAATTTTGATTTGTATTGAAAATAATATCACATTATTATTGTTATCATTATTGCACTACTAAGAAGGGGCCGTGTTTGTGCTGTGGTCAGGCCGCTTGCTACTCACCAAGGCAGACGGAGTTTACTTCCAAGCCAAAGTATGGAAGATTTTTCGGACTGCAATGTCGTGTACTATGGTTGAGAATCCACGTAAGAAAGGAGGCCCCGTGCCTCATTTTCGCGTGAATAATGGTCATGGCAACTACAAGCTTCTTTCCATTTTCACTACTATGTTGTGTAGACAACAAGCATCTTCACTCACCCAATTATTAATCAGAGGCAGGAAATTGCGTCTATATACTGGAAATAAACATCAGCTTCTATGTAGTGAACTAGAAAATCCACAGTCTGCTTCCAGTCGACCGACCGGATCAGGGAATGGAATGAATGAAGCCCCCATCTAGCGGCGAGGATATGAACTGTGCCGGATGCCGAAGGCTGTCGCACTCACATGGGGCATTGATTAAATGAATGACAGATGAAATGAAATCATAGTGGACCATGTTGCAGGAATGAAATTGTGACAGGGAAAACCGGAGTGCCCGGATGGAAACCTGCCTACCACCGCTTTGTCCAGAACAAATCTCACATGGAGTGACCGGTATTTGAACCACAGACCCAGCGGTGAGAGGCCGGCGTGCTGCCGCCTAAGCCATGGAGGCTTCTATGTAGAACAATTTAAATAACCTTTCATAAATATTAAAAACCTATCGTTTAACGTCCTCATACTACTGTACTGTGCATTCAAAAATGAATAATAGTATGCTAAAAATAGATCAAACTTGGTAGCAATTGCCATATCCGCAGTAAGAAATATTGTGCAAACTACGTATCATGCCATGATTAGGGGTAAAAGTAACAAAACAAACTGTAATCATTTCAAGTAATAACAACAAAACAATTTTCAACACATCAATATTTCTAAGTTTATGCTGTGTCTTGTGAGGTGTTTCACCTAGCAACACTGTGATGGGTAATCAGCGAGCTCTTGTTGTCAATTTGGGGACCCACAAAGGAGTAGGGAATGGCGCGCTACCTAAATTCTTATCTAGTGCACCTGCGGTACTTAACTGCGAGAGCTAAACGCTCAACAGCCTTTCACCTCCCTATAAAGGCATCCAAAAAGATTGTATATTGGCAATCATGACAAAGCAATTTATAGGTTTACGCTGTGTCTCGTGCGGGGGTTTCTTGGCCGTGAAAGAAGAAATACCAATTTTATTCAAATATGTAAGCGCAATTGACCAGTGAGATTTATAAGGCAAACTTAAAAAACTAATGCGAGAGTCGGTAGAACACGTCATAGTAGTCTGTGAATTTAGGTTGCACATAATGGTAGAACACGACAGAAAGCAGTTAAATATTTCGTCGTTGTTCCTGCAAAACCTCCTATGTGACATTTTCGTCCGTTTTCAGATAATTGCTTTGTTAAATATTGGGAGCCATGACGCATCACATGGAAAAAGCTCATATGTGAAAATAAATATCTGGCCAATCAAATTTAACGAAAACAATACCTCCGATGTGCGCGTGTCATATAGTAGGTCTGCAATACCTCCTATGTGCAAGGCGGCGTGCACATAGCTGATTTTGCAACGTCATTATTCTACGTCTGGGTGTCACATAGGAGATTTTGCTTTAATCTATGGGTTGAGTTCTGAACTGTTTGGTGTGTGTTTCGCGGTATTTTTATGAGCAGTCGATTAGTCCATTGTTTGCTGTTTGCGAGGAATGTCCAACAGTCAGTACCTTTCATTAGCCTGCATTATTGTGTACCGAATGCATTATCACTGCAAGAGTAACTACCATTCATTATATTACCAAGTAAGTATTATGTCGATTTAGTTTCACTGTATTATGATAAAGTGGCTTCTCAATTAAGAATATGGAGGGAATTGAAGTGCATTGCAATTCAACATCATAAGTCAATTATTAGGCCTAGGCCTATGTTGCAAAGTTATGCAAGCGAACGATACATTCTAAATTGTGCCTTTTCTCTCTCTCAGAATGCTTTCACGAGGAAAGTTGATGGTACAGATGGTCCAGGAGCAGAATAAACAAAATATCAGCAATACAGAGGCAGACAATGACATACAGCATTTTCACAATGACACTATAATGTTCGAACTAGGTCCCGAGCTTACTGAATTATTAAATGTTCGAGTTCAAGAGACACAAAATGTTAGTGAAGTAGGGGATATAGTTGAGGAAAACAACCATGTAAATAGTAGCTGTGACAAAGAACAAGCTATTCAAACATCTGGCAATGATGAACTTGGTTTACAACTTGAATTTAATGGTGAACTGTGTGTGGAAGATTCTCTGGAAAATGAACATCTAAATGAAGAGTGTGGCATAGATGAAAGAAATGAAAAAGATTCAACGGGGAAAGGAGAAAGAATCTGTGATGCAGAAGAAATGGATAGGGAGTACTGTGAGGATGTCGACAATCCAAACATTATAGAATGTGGTACGAAGAGGAAGATAAATAAAAATAAAAGACTCAAGGGGCTGGAATACCTAGGATTTCAGAAGACTGAGGATAAGGTGGTTCAAAATCGTTTAAGGGAAACCAAACAAGTTTTGCCTAGATGCAAACACACTACCACAAATAAGAAATCTGAGCGCAGTTTTCGTTGCTCTGAAATAACAGATGAAGAAAGAAATAAAATATTTAGGAAATTCTGGAACCTAAATTCTTGGAGTGAAAAGAAAACATTCGTTCGTGGTTGGGTAACAACAAGAAATGTTTTAAGGAGGAGGAAATCAAGCGAGGAAGAAACGAGGAAGAACACAGGCCATGATGTATTTTTGAGAAAACCATCAGGCGAAAAGGTGAGAGTATGCAGAACTTTATTTATAAATACTCTAGCGATTGGCGAAGATATGTTTAAAAGGTGGAAAGCGACGATGACTGTTCTCAATTCAATGAGAGTGGGCATGCAGTAGACTCAAATGGACCAGTTGCAAAGAGAAAGCGTGTTACTGTTAGTGACAATGTAAAAGAGTGGCTAGATCATCTGCCGAAAGTTCCCAGTCACTACTGTAGGGCCAGTTCCAAGAAGACGTATGTAGATTCCTCATTCCGGTCGATCCTTCACATGTATAAAGTGTATGTGGCATGGTGCAAGGATAGTAGTGTAGAGCATGTAGGAAGGAGGTGTTTTTCCGAAATTATGAAGAAGAACAATATAGCCATACAAGCTCCAAGGAAAGACCAATGCGACATATGCTGTGGTTATAAAGCTAAAATGGTCAGTGAGGAAGTTTATCGGGCTCATTTGAAGAGGAAGAATGAAGCCAGAGAAATGAAGAATCGGATGAAAGACAGCGCCTCCGAAGAGAAACTGGTGATCACAATCTACCTCCAAATTGTGCTCTTGTGTCCAAGACTAGCTGCTTCCAAGGCCTATTACAAACAAAAACTGCAGCTGCATAACTTCACTATTTATGAACTTAACAACCAAGATGTTACACTATGTATGGCATGAAGGTAACGGGGGTGTTTCATCAAATGAGTTTGTGTCTTGCATAGTCCATTACTTGGAACATATACCGAAACAGTACGGGCATATTGTCCTAATTTCCGATGGATGCGCCTACCAGAACCGGAACAAAACCCTGGCCAGTGCACTGAGCGATGTTTCCAAGACAAACTCCATTATTATTGAGCAAGTCTTCCTTGAAAAGGGCCATACAATGATGGAAGCAGATAGTGTACATTCTACTCTAGAGCAGTACTTCAAACCACCAACATATTCACCCATGGACTACATTAGATCAATGAGAATGGCCAGACCTAAAAAGCTATATAACATTATTGTCAACGAGTCTTCATTTTTCAGAAATTTTGAAGGCTTGAACTGCAACCTGATCTCCCTGAGACCTGGTAAGAAGGCTGGAGATCCCACTGCCCATGATCTGAGGATGTTAAAATACAGTCCATGTGGTGATATATCATACAAATTAGCATACTTTGAGGAGTGGAAACTGTTGCCTCACCGACGTAAAGAATGCTATCATACAATGGTTCAACCATTGTACACATCACAAATTCCAATCACGGAATCTAAATTCAAGCATCTTCAAGAACTGAAATCAGTAATAGAAAAGGACCATCACTCATTTTATGACTCTCTGCAATACAAGTGAAGATGCCAAGCTAGCAATGAAAGGCAATGAGAAATATTTCATCTTTACCTATTTTCTCGAATATTTAACTTTTTACTCAAATTTATTTTTCTATAAGTTGATTAAATTTTGTTATGCAACAGTATTAGTAGAAGTAGAAACACATTTTATATTATAAAAATGGCAATCGCATTACGTATGCAAGAACGTAAATTAATGATGAAGCTATGAACAGTAAGTACATTATTTGGGTGCAGTTTCTCCTATGTGGTGAAATGGAAAAGGCAAAACCTTCTATGTGCATTCGATGAATATATTTCCATTATTGTAAATATCCACTTGTTTCTATGAGCATTGTTGTTAATTATTATGACATCTTAGTGCAAATATGTGTTATTCAAATTTTTGGTGCAAAAAATGTGCAGTATTCTACCATCAAACTTGTTTTTTGCTTCTCCTGAAAAATTTACTGTTTTGCACATAGGAGCTATTGCCGGAACAACGACGATTTGCAAACAGAAGTTTTCAACTAACAAAAAATAAATCTATAAACAGTAAGAAAGCATACCCTACAAAATAGAAACAATCATACCTTGGTAAACCGTCGTAAAGATCCAAATACTCACATACAATAAGCGACGCAGAGACTTTAAAAGTAGACTCAAAATCACGCCTAGTTTCAGACCCCACAGTCCACCTTTATAAATAATACAGTTCATGTTCACGTGTAGCAATGCAAGGAGCAATGTTCGGTGGGAATCACGAACCCCACGTTTTAAGGCCCAAAAACGAACGGTTTTCGAGATATTGCAAGAAAACTATTCGCAATCTGTGAAATTGATAAACATTGTCATGGCAACGCCATTTCACGAGGTCTCATTCTGCTTCCATTCTGTCTCTGTAAGAGATAATATTTGCATGAAGGAATAACAGACTGTTCAACAGAGAGACGTCAGTGTAGAGACTTTCGTACGAACAGTGCCACTATCTGTATAAAAGAAAAAACCCTAAAATATGGTTTTGATTCTGTCCGAAAAACAGAAAAATCAGATAAAGTATGCATAAACCCAAGAAAAATACTATTTTTTCATCTCATCATGTAAAATAATGATGCCTCACCGATAATGCAAGTCCCCAGTCCCGTGATAACGCCCTTAAATTTAATTATAAACCTTGTGGGGCATGCAAATTCAGTGTCTTAGCCTCCTATTGACAACTTTTGTAATTAATTGGAAAATAAATAATTTTTCGTTACAGGAATTAATGAGAATAATCTTGCTGTATAGAGCTATAAAAGCCCTTTCGTACGACATATCACACGAGTAAATCGAAGGTAAATATAATAGGGCACCCCCCTGGCCCCCTTAAGCGCATTGCATGTTTTGTTGAAATTTACATCCTAAAGTGATTCTGGGATGTTCTTATGGCCATTTGCAAATTTTTAACGAAATCTGTTGAATCGTTTTCAATTGTTGGAGGAACAGACAGACAGAAGGACAAAAGTACAATTTTCTATCTATGGATGCAAGAAATGAGATATTACTGATTTAATGTCAGTAAGAACAATCACCACCATTGAATGAGTAATTCCCAATTATTCAAGGTAAAACTGAAATTCCCTGATTGTCACTAAAATATCCTAATAATTCCTGAATTTTCCCGGTTTTAACAAGTAGTTCCGTGAAGAACTATACAGCCTATTTTCATATGTCCTACTTATGTTAACTGCCACTATCAACTTACAAAATTTCAGTTTGATTGCTGTAATGGATTCGTAGATATTCAGAACCTACTAAATATTTTTGTATGTATAGGCCATTGACGTCAGAAAAGTTGGATGGCGCAGTCACGCGGTAGAATGTTGAAGCTGTAACATTGTGACTGGTGAGGTTTATTTAGATGGTGAAGCATTGACGTCGTGATGGAAACAGAAATAAATTTGTCAAATTCGAGGAGGTACTGCTCTGTATACGGTTGCAAATCGTATAAAACGGGTACGAAATATCTTCACTACTTTCCTGTACAAAAAGTTCAGAGAGAAAGATGGGCTTCGGCGCTGTCAATCGGAAAACGTGTTACAAGTTACATGACAGTGTGCAGTGTGCATTTTTGTGAAGACGACTTCTTTCCACCGGTACTGTTGATTATTGATAGTTATTGTCTCTAATTTGTATTCACATGGATTTAGCTACATCAAAAATACTGATAAACTTGTAGCCTATTACTTATTTTAGGGGTTCTTCCGATTGACAATAGCCGAATGGTTAGAAAACTTAAGAAAAATGCTGTTCCTAGCCTTAATGTGCCAGAGAATTTATATTCTTGCCTTTGAACAGCAAGTATGTAGGTCATTGAAGTATGATTTGGCTTGAATTGTGTTTTTGGCTATGATCTCCTTACTGTTGAATTTAGTTGATTAATGTGTAAAATCTTAGTTTTAAGTATGGTTTGGTGACCCATCATCCCAGGCAGGCCGGTAACACCTATACTACTCAGGCAGATAGGTCACTTAGCCGTAATTTTGAAGTTATAGTGATGTTAAGTATACATATGCGGTAATGTAGCAGGAGACCGGATCGGCCTAGGCTATTCTAAGTTTAATTAGTTCCCATTTCAGGGTTTTTCAGTTTTGAGTGCGAATAGTTGGTTTGAAAGTTGTACAACAGTAAGGAGAGTATGTTTTGTATAGGTTTTAATTGGTATTATGGTTTATGTCTAGCTGAGGAGTGAATTTGGTTTGGCTTAAAGTGTAGTTTTTGATCTGTTCCGTTTGCTTATGAAAAGTTCAAATGGAGACTCCAGCTTTGTTAAATATCTGTATTTTAAACATTTAATTATATATATTGATAAAGAGGGTGCCTCCATTTTAACTTGCCTGTGGCAAGAGATTAATAAATTAATATCCTTGCCTTTGAACAGCAAGTAGGCTTATGTAGGTCAATATTAGCAATATTGAAGTATTAAAAAAAAGTCAACCCCTGGCACTATCCAGCCCATGACGGGCTAAGGCCGACCAAGCGACCGCTGCCCAGCCATTTGGCCTGCAGATATTGGGGTGACGCGTGATCAGCGCGTCGGGTCCCCTCGGCCGTTAATCTTGGTATTCTTGATCGGGGCGCTGTCTCACTGTCAGGCAGCTACTCAATTGTCCTCACGAGGCTGAGTGCACCCCGTTCCAACCCTCACGTCAGGGTGAGAGGCAGGCTTGCTACCCCAACACCACGGGGCCGGCAATATTGAAGTATGATTTGAGCATCCCAAGTAACGCTTCTTTGAACCCAAAACATTCATGCAAATTCAGGGTTGCTTGATTCAATTTATTATCAGGGAGTCGTCCTTTCTGTTATGTGAGATATATATATACATATATTGTGAAATTAATAAAAACATCGATACCGCTAGGCTCCCAAGTACAGGCTTCATATATGTAACAGCAGACAGTAAATTAACTATCTACATGTGGGTAATATTTTTAACTGGTAGTAATTAGGCACTGCATTTAAATTGATTATAAAAATATTTCTATCAATGAAAGAAAATATGTAGTATTTTGCCATCACAAATTAGAAGCCATAACAAACGCACACCCAATTACTTCACGTCACTATCTCGCCGCCATATTGCAAACAGCTGACCGTAAGCTCCTCCCCCGTTTCGGACGTCAATAGAGTCATGTACCATTAAAGGAAAATTATTACGTAGGTTCATTATTCAAACTTTCACTTCGATCGCATGATTACGACACAAGAAATAAAAACTTAATTTTAAAATTCACACAGCCGCCATCTTGAGGTTATGTAAACAATTGAACTAAATCAGATACCAGTGCATTACAATTATATAAACATTCCCTGTACCAAGTTTCATTGCGTTTGGATCATTAAATCGCGAGAAAGGTCTATTTAAAATTTTCAACTTCGCTTGACCACCATATTCGTTTTGTAGTTAACCGGTTTTTTAAAATCCTATAGATGAATTTTCAGTAGTACCCTTTATCTCCGTACAAAATTTCAGAGTGATACCGCTAATAGTTTCAGAGATATAGAATGCTGTTGAAATTTCGCACGTCCGCCATCTTGAGGTTATGTAAACAATTGAACGAAGTTAGATGTCGGTGCATTACAATGTGTATAAACATATACTGTACCAAGTTTCATTGCGTTTGGTTGGTTAAATCGCGAGAAAAGTATATTTAAAAGTCGTAACTTCGCTTGGCCGCCATGTTGGTTTTGTAGTTACCAGGTTTTCAAAAGTCACATAGGTGAACTTCTAGTAGTTCCCTTTATCACCGTAAAATATTCCAGGATGATATCGGTAACAGTTTTGGAGATATTGAATGCAGGTGAAATACTTCGCACAGCCGCCATGTTGGATTGGTGAGACGTAAAAAAAAATTGAAGGACACGGTCCGGAATAGTGCTATGAACTTACCGAGTTTCATTGAAATAGCTCTAGCCGTTTAGAAGTTATTAGTGGGGAGACACACCATCACACACACACACGCACGCACACACAGACAGACACACGGACAAAAGGTGATCTCATAAGCCTTTTTTTTTTCATAAATAAAAATAGGCTAAAAATTCACTGAGAATTCCCTATTTTCCATGTTTTCCACTAGTAGTAGACACCCTGAGAATATGCGGAAGACGGGCGCGGGCAAAGCGGTCACTTTGCCGTAAACTGCGAAGGATGAGGGAACACTGTTCTGGGGTGAGTGATGCCACGATCCCTCGTAGATCACCGAGTATAAAGCCGCGGAACCAACTGCTGGTTACAAATTACCTCCAAACAATCCCATCTGGTGTGATTCTCCAACTGTAATGGCATGTGTCCACCGTCACATGAAACATGCTCTTTTAATAACTTATATTTGATGGCGTTAAACGTGTCCAGGATTCCAATACAATGCTTTTCTCATTATCACTGACATGGACCCGTCATGTGGCGCAATCGGCCGTGACTTTTACCTTCCAGTCGAACATTTACCAGCGCTTTTCAGCTTTATAGACATGGTTTCTCTCTGATCTGGTGTTTGGTTGGTTGGTTGGTTGGTTCCTCAGTTTAGGGGCTGCGACAACGCGGTCATGTAGCCCCGTGTACTTTGGGTGTGTGTAGAATCTGTCTGATAACCGGTGTTAATTGTGATGGCTGTATAAGTGTGTGTTATCTGTTTTAATTCAAGTAAGGACTGCAGACAATAATTTCAAGTAGCTCCTACTTTTGCTAACGTCCACGACACCTAGCTTGCGGACTTGAGTGCTAGTTGGCATCGCAGTCAGCACCTGGCAGCGAATGTTGGAACTAATACAGCGTTATCAATTCTAACCTACAAATTTTGGCTTCACACAAGTGTAGTTAGAGGAAGGTTAATTTTCATGCCATAAATCTATGACATGGGACCACTGGCTTTACTTCCCCTCCGAAGGAAGGCATACTGAGAGATTTTTAACGCTTTTAAAAAATCCGACGTCTTCGGCCGGGTTTGAACCCATGACCTTGGGCATAGAAGCTCAGCTTGCTACCGACTACGCCACCGAAGCCGCTCACATTGTCGTTTGAGACGGTTTTGTTATTCAGCGTCCAGTCCAGTCTGCAAACCTTTGTTTGCGTACAAGTCACCTTCATGATCACCTATTAGCAGTTAGCACTGCGGCCTCTACACCTCTCACTTTGAAATATTTAAACACTGACTCTAACCATCGCCTCGTAGGTCTACCTCTACTTCTCTTACCATCTACAGAGGAACTCATTAACTTCTTGGGTAATCTCTCCTCTCTTCACATGCCCGCACCATCTGAGTCGGCTCATATAAACAGCTTCATCTAGCGTGTTCATTCCTCACGTAGTCTTTATTTCTTTTTCGAAGTGAAATGCCATGTCCTGTGGTTCGGATTCCACGTAAAAAGGAGGTCCCGTGGCTCATGATCTCGCGATTAACGGTCACGTTAAACTACAAGCTTGCTTGCTTTTTCTTTATTTCTTCAGTAGCAACCCGCCCCGGCTTCTCCCGGGAACAGTTGTGAATGCATTACCTGATAAACGCTTTTTTCTTTCGATGTCGAAGAGCTTCGACCTATATCCGTTTTACGTCTCGGCATGATATGTTAAATTCACTGACTGGACTATTAATTGTATTATCTTGGAGATGCATGTGCAACGAATTCTTCTCAGACGTAATTTAAGAATGGCGAGGTGCATGAAACACAAATCCCCCTTCCGTCCAATCCAAAAACTCTTATAGTGGGCGAAGATAGAGAGAGATATGCTCTCGCGGACTTTTTTGTAGAACTTTTCATGCTGAATAATTCATACACTCTTAGTATTTAGATATTTGTAAAGGTTTGCCCAGCGTAAGCTTAAAAAGTGCACGGACGCCAGGTATTCTTTTCGATTTTTTCACTGAAATCGTTACTGCTTGGCTTCCTTTCATCATAAATAAATTATTTTCTACAGAAACCTTCCCCACGGTATCCTTTACAGAATGGTGAAAGCCACGTCGAAATCCATCCAGTGGTTCTCGAGATTACCCGTGACATCCAAGAATCGGGGACTTTGATTTATTCTAACTAGAGATTACGAGTACCTGCCATTGCTCCCATCTATTCTCTACATTATGTATTAGCTCTCACTTCCATACAGCAAGGTATGTCTAAATACTGAGCGACGTGGGGAGAGTTCCATCGCTACGCTAACGTCTTTAAACTGATACCTAGTCTACTATCTGGTGAATGTTCATTGAGCTCTCGGATGGTAACAAACCACTGTAATAAAAGCTTTGGGCATACTTTATCATTTATTGTAACAGACAGAAAACAAAGCAGGCATTGTTACCAAACTCACTGAGCATAGATAGCTTTGTTGAAGTTCTAGCTTCTTACCATCATCTCAGCTGAGTACTCGTAGGTCATGTCTGCATTAGTTTACAATTCTACAGTGGTTTAGGGCTTATCACAACAACAGTAGCTACACCATCATACATTAGTTTGTTGATGAGATTGTCATTTCTCGATCTTGCATTAAATATTCCAATGTAAGTGATCTGACTTTTAAACAAATTTACAATATATTGTTACCATTATTGAGTCGTCTGGTATCAAACAAGACACGTCACTACTTTTGCGATTTTGAGATTACGGATGATTTGACAAGTCCTACATGCCTTCTTTACATGTGTGAAGAGAAAGGTATTCAAAAGCGGAAACATCATGCTGTTTTTAAATGACGAAGTAGTCGGTTGGTTTCAAAATAAGACAAGTAGATGAATGAGTATCAAAACAAGACACATCTTGGCAGGGTTGTGTCAATGTTATTGGCCAAACACTTTGGTGAAGACTGGAGGTCCATGGAGATATTGTCCTTTTACAGAAACATTGAGTTCAATAGTAGGCGTGTGGCAGCAAATTAAGCAGTAGAGGAAAACTGTGACTGTGAGAGTGACTTGGTTGTAATTACGAGTTTGATTGTCCCTCAGTCAGAAATTACCATTTATAAAAGCAGTAACATCTTCTCTTCAATAAACTCCCATTGTAATTATTTTGAAGTGATATATTAATGTTTTATTGAATCGTTTATTTTCAAAATAAGTTACATCAGCAAGTTTTAAAACAAAATAAAGACACATCAAATATTAAAATGCTTTTAAAGAGGATAATTAAACACCATGAGTTATGAAACCATTGCGAAATATTTGTCTATATCACTTACCACTTTCAAAAAAGAGGGACATTTATTTGACAATAAACAAAGGACTTATTGAGTTCTTTGTGTCTCCTAAAAAAATTGTTGAAGTGAGGTGTCTTGTTTTGATACCAGACGCCTCAATTTTAACAATTAGTATCAAGATAATGTGTTTGGCTTCTGATCAAAGATTATTTTAAGGTAATATTTGGAAGGTTATACAACGGATACTAAAAGGTTTTATAGTGAATATTTTTATTTCATTGCTTAATTTTATTAATAGATTGTTAAGGTTTAGATTATATTGTTGCCCTTAGTTTAATGCTATTATAATTGTATTTTACCTGAGGATGGTTACAAGTTAACCGATACTAGTCCTATATCCAGTAATTTAGTTTCAATATAGTAATGACATAGGTGGAATCCTTCCTCACCCATTGAACTCCACTCCACTCTCCGTACTTTAGGTCTTTCTTGTCCTCTCTCTCCATCACTTGTTTCGGCATTCTTTCATCATTCGTCCCCTTCACATGTCCATTACATCTCAATCTGTTCTGTTCCAGCTTATCTTCGGCTTCTGTACATTCTCTCACTCTCTCTCCTAGTCTTCTGTACCATACTCCTCAGGAATTTCATTTCGGCTGCCTGTATTCTACTTTCATCTCTCCTCGTCCTCAGCCAAGGTATTTTAATTAAATTACATTGTTCTATGGCTAATACGAGAGGTCGCACCTGATCACAGATTCTTGACCAACGATACACCAGGGGCTGAAGTCTCTAATGCCGTGGGGATTAGTTCAAGAGGCAGACTCACACAGTTTCCAGTTTATAGTGAATATTTAGGGGCTAAAAGTTAATAAGAACCTTTAATGCTAAAATAGGGAAACATTTGATGAAACGTAAAAATAATAACTTAATTTCATCTAATAAGTTATATCCAAGACGGAAATCCTTGTTGCCTGTGACCATCCACACTGAACATAGCGCCACGTACTCTAGTTATTACTTTACGTATTCTCGGGAGCAATCCACAGTATCATATACTTAAGGGCCTTATTTTTTGGAGAAATAAAACTGTTGATTTCGGTGTTATAACTGACCCTATTTCGGTGGGTATTTCGCGAAATAAATTGTCATAATGATCGATGTTTCTGATGAAATTTTCCTTATAGCATGGAGTAAATCTAACAAATTATGTGATTTTTCAACTTCTTTGCGATGTGTAGTGTATCTCCGATTGTTATTTTCCGTTTAGAATTATGTTCATTTGCTCCTTTCTTCTTCTTTTTATGTGTTTCTGAATCGCTGCAGTGTTTATCGCACGTGTCTTTTCGTTCCCACTGAATACGAACATTGCAGTGTTTACACATTAGAATCTATCTTGCAGCGTCAAATACCTACATATAACCCCTCACTGTTGTATTCGTAGGCCCTCGAGAAAACTGTTGTGACATTAATTTTCCGCATTTTTATACTTAAATGCAGGATGTTTTATTAGTCGCGAACTCGCACTGCTGTATCTACGACCACAACGCCATGTGATGTGATCGATAGCAGATATCGATTTTCATCGATAGCCTTAGAGATCGCGGAACTGAATACTACTTCCGGCTATGTGGGTATTTTATGTGTAGAGAGTATGCAGCACTATCAATCAAACGAGAAGGAAACCACGACGGTCAAAACCTCAATCATTTAAACGTTTATTAGAGAGCTTTTTCGATAATATTTAGCACTTTTCGTGCCAAGTGAAGTATATTTCGTGATTATTTGCGCAATTCGCGCAATACATCAGATTTCGTGATATTTCGCGAGTTCGTTTTGCTAAAATACGGTATATTAAGTACCTAGAAGTTCATATATAGGCAAGAGGAAAGGTATGAAAAAAATTCGCGCGTATCGCTATTACCAAAAATTACTTATAATTAATTCACAATTAAACAAACACCAGATCCCACTCGGATATCATGCAACAAGAGATTCATAACTTGGCGTTCATCTTTAGTGTTATAAACATGGAATGGAATCTTAGTTGATTTTATTAACTCTGCTATAATTATATATTTTCATATTATGTAGACTACAATATATAGTTATTATAATAATATTTATATAACCATAAGTCAATATATATTTCACTTTAATATCGTACCGGTTTCAGTCGCTCTGTGAGCATCCTCAGCGTAATTTAGGACATGAAAAGGTGCAAGAACTTATACTTAATATACATTTGCCAGAACAGAGGATGTTATCAAAAATTCTACAAATATTCTTCGCCCAAAAGCTCACACATTAAGAATTATCTCAACTAAGGTATCTTGTGCCAGCTACGTCTGTAATCAATGCTATGGCTGTCCACAAGCAAAGAATATGCAGTTCAGTGATTTAGCAGACGTGCTGGAGAAATGAATACACCCTTTACTGTTTTCAAAAGACCAATTGAATGTAACCCCCGATTACACTAAGATAAGGTGTGCCTAACACGGGAACTACACCACATGTCCGACAAGGGGAAATGAAAGAGGAGATTAATACACAAGGATGAGACTGTTTCTTTTTATCCTCAAGCCATGGAGGGGAATGAAAGGTGAGGTATTCATCCCTGAAAACTTGACATGTGCGCCATCTATAATTTGTGGGACACAAACAAGAGATTTGTACACCTGTAGGTTTCCTTTACAGAAGCGGTTCAGTATCCCCCATTTCACTGTGATCCGATCATTCACTGACGAACTGGGGAATTCATATGTCAGGAATTGACATACGAGCATCAGTAATTTATTACAAATTACAGATATCATAGATTAATTGCCAGTAGATACATATTATAGTGAAATCCACACCCAGCTTTCAGTCAACCGACCGGGTAAGGGAATGAAATGAATGAAGCCCCCATGTAGCGGCGAGGATATGAACTGTGCCGGCTGCCGAAGCCTGTCGCACTCCCCTGGAGCAATGATTAAATGAATGACAGATGAAATGAAATGATAGGGGAGAGTGTTGCTGGAATGAAGATTGTGACAGGAAAAACCGGAGTACCCGGATATAAACCTGTCTTCCTCCGCTTTATCCAGCACAAATCTCACACGGAGTGACCGGGAATTGAAGCAGGGACCCAGCGGTGAGAGGCCAGCGTGCTGCCGCCTAAGCCACGGAGGCTTACATAGTAAGTACTGGTTCATTATACAAGTT
Source organism: Meconema thalassinum (assembly GCA_946902985.2). Classification (NCBI taxonomy): domain Eukaryota; kingdom Metazoa; phylum Arthropoda; class Insecta; order Orthoptera; family Tettigoniidae; genus Meconema; species Meconema thalassinum. Next base: position 89,111,814 of record OX336391.1, on the reverse strand, counting down.
TGACTTCGATCGCTTTATTACGTCACAAGAAATATAAAAAATTGCCTATTTTCATTTATGAAACAAGTAGTTCCGTGAAAAACTAAATAGCCTATTTTCATATATCCTACTTCTGCTAATTGCCTCTATCAACATACAAAATTTCAGTTTGATTGTTGTAATAGATTCGTAGATATTGAGAACCGTCCAAATATTACGGATGGTCGCCATGTTGGATTTTTTAATATGTAGGGAGTTGTGTACCATTACATGAAGATTATTGCGTAAGTGTATTATTCAAACTTCAATCGCATGATTAATACACAAGAAATAAGAACGAGATTTTTAAATTTCGCACAGTCGCCATCTTGAGTTTATGAAAACAACTGAAATAAATTAGATTTCAGTGGAATAAAATGTGTACAAGCAATAAGCATTTACCTTCCCAAGTTCCACTGCGCACGGTGGGTTAAATCGTGAGAAACGACCATTTGAATATTAAATTTCGCGCCGCCACCATGTTGGATTTGTGCTCACCAGATTATAGAAATCCCCATAGGAAGAAATAAAACTTAATTTTAAAATTTCGCACAACCGCCATTTGAGGTTATGTAAACAATTGAACTAAATTAGATGCCAGTGCATTACAATGTGTATAACTATTTACTGTACCATATTTCACTGCGATCGGATGGTTAAATCGCGAGAAAATCTATTTAAAAGTTTCAACTTCGCTTAACCTCCATGTTCGTTTTGTACTTAACAGGTTTCTGTATGTCACATACGTGAATTTTTGCTAGTGCATTTTTTTTTTCACCGTACAAAATTTCAGGATTAGTTCAACGTGGTTATATTGTTGATAATTAAGGCCTTATTGGTCGAAATTTCGTCTGCATTCACACGCGAAGTTTTGAAACACACAACATTAGAATTATGAATGCTCAATGTAATTGCCATATTTGCAGATTGGCTTAATTACTAGTGGATTCATCTTAGTTATTACTGTCGGAACAGCAAGGTCATATACCCCTTAATTGAGAAGTTGAAAATAACAAATTACTCTACTGTAGTTATGTACTGGAGTGTTAAGGTATGGAAAATACTTGAACGTTAGGCCATACTAATGTTAGAAAAGCATGTGTGATGCAGCCCTCCATGCTTCCCTGTCTAGAGCTAATCGTTTCATCTCTACATAGCTATCACACCTTACATCCGAGTCAATCTGTTTAGCAATATTCTAGCGTTGGTCTACCCCTACAGTTCTTGTCCTCGACCCTTCCTTCCATAACTAAGCTTGCTATTCCTGGGTTTCTTAGTATGTGCCCTACCAGCCTATCTATTCTCTTCCTTATCAGTCGCCAGAAACATCTCTCCTCTCCCACTCGTTTTAATACCTCTTCGTTTGTAACCCTATCTACCCATCTGATCTTCATCATACTTCTGTAACATCACATTTCAAACGCTTCAATTCTCCTATTTTCTGCTGCACCAATAGTTCAAGTTTCACTTCCATAGAGCATTACACTCTAGACAAAGGTTTTCCAAAATGAATTTCTAATACCTAAATCTATATTCGATGTCGACAGATTCCTCTACTGTAGAAATGCGTTCCTTGCCTGTGCTAACCTACTTTATATATCCTCTTTGCTTCGTCCATCACTGGTTATTTTTCATCCTAAGTAACAGAAGTCTCCTACTTCCTTCAGTTTTTCACCTGCCAATTTGATGACCATAGAGGTTTCTGATTTATTTCGGCTGCATTTCAATATTTTGGTTTTACATTTATTAATTTTCCTCATGAACACTTTCCTGAAGACGGAGTCCATACCATTCCTAAACTCATTCAAATCCTCAGGTGTGTCGGCCAAGATGACGATGTCATCAGAGTTGACATTATTTCTCGTTGTATTGTTTGTAGAATGATGTTATTAATTTAAACTGTCAGCAATCCAGATCCCAAGTCAATTCCTCAGAAGCGCTCAATGTTTCAAGACAATTATCAACACAATAGGATAGTTAAAGTGCTATAATTGTGTGTTTTAGTTGGTTGGTTGGTTCCTCGGTTTAGGGGTTGCGACAACGCGGTCAAGTAGCCCCGTGTTCTTTGGGTGTGTGTAGAATCTGTTAATTGTGAAGGCTGCATTAGTGTGTGTTATCTGTAATTCAGGTAAGGACTGCAGACGATCAATTTCAAGTAGTTCCTATTTTTGCTACCAAATGCTACCGTCAATGACACCTAGCTGTGAACTTGACTACTAGCTGCCACCGCAACCAGTACCTGGCGACTAACATTGGAACTTAAAAGCGTTAATAAAATCTAACCCACAAATTTAGCTTTACACAATTGTAGTTAGTGGAAGGTTCTTTACATGACATAAATCAATGGCATGGACCCGCCGGCCTTACTTCCCCTCCGATGGAAGGCGTACCATGTTTTAGATACACTGAGCCGAAACATGTGCTAAGGGAACCAGCACGTGTGATAGGCTCAAAAATGTCAATTTTTATTTTTAGCTTAAAAAATCTCCCTTCTTTCCTGAAGAATTTGGTGTAGCAATTATTGTGCTGAAGCGATATTTGATGGAATAAAATTAGCTTTAAACATAATGTTTTAAGGCTATACTGTAGCTACTAGTCAAACATTCTTTTTGTGTTCACCGTAAGTTATATTTTGGAAACTTCATGTACCATTTTCTCAGAAACTATGTGACCAATGTATTTGAAACTTGGTAGCCTCTAAGAAACTATATAGATCTACTAGTGGAACTAAATTTATTCAGGTATCTTGATTAGTTCATGGAGACCAGCTTGAAAAGCAATGAAAATTTTACAGAAAAGTCAGTTTTCAAAAAGGATGTAAACAAAAAAAGATAACCCAGCTACTGTAAACGATAGGGCAATACTTTTGCTTCAGTAGCTCAAAAATGGTTGAAATATTATGCATGCAAAGTTTGATGGGTCTGGTTTGTGTATTTGCTCGGAAAAAGGGACATGAGTTAAGGGAATTTTTAACAATATATATTTTTAGCCTACTTTTCACATTTTGCAAAAATGAGGAAAAAGTAGACTTATGAGATCGGGCAAATGTGTGTGTGTCTGTCTGTCTGTCTGTCTGTCTGTCTGTCTGTCTGTCTGTCTGGCTGTGTGTGTGTCCCCCCCTATCAACTCCTAAACGGCTGCATCAATCGAAACAAAATTTGGTAGGAGTAAAGATCTATACCTGAATATCTCACGGCCATATTTGAAAATGATGTCAGTGCTACCAACTGCTAAAAAATCGCAATTGATGATGATGATGATAATTGTTGTTTTAAGGGGCCTAACATCTAGGCTATCGGCCCCTGATGGTTTGGGTGATCGTGAAGATGAAAAATGAAATGTAAACTTAAAACTAAAACTAACTACCAACCTACAAACTAGAAGAAGAAAGGAAAACTAAAGGAGAATAAGGCAAATAAAGGACAGGAGGAAAAGAAATGCCCTCAACCCTCGAAGAATGCGGATTGAGGGACTTGGAAGGAAGGAGAGCCATGAAAGGCAGATAGGAAAGTGAAAGAGGAGAGGGTCCGCCCCGAAGGTAAGGGACAAAAGGGGAAAACGGACCCAGCTCAGGAATCCCTCGGGGTCGCCAACTCCCGAACTCACCAGCCGTGAGCCCCTGAGGGTGTAGCATTATCTAGGGTGCACCAGAAGTGGTGGGGCTACATACACCCTGCCTCCTTAAGGGCCCTGAGCACAAGGCAGGAGGTAAAAGGAAGAGAAAAAGAAGGCTGACCCCTCGCAGAAGGAGGGTATCAGAAAAGATGAGACAAGGGCCAATTAAGGCGGGAAAGGAAGAGACTCCCTAGGCCTCGGATACCCTAATACCGTCGGGGTCAGAAGAGAACAAGAGTTGACCAAGTGAGGTCGACAGGAAAGAAGACAGAGAGGAGCCCGGCACAAGTAAGTGGAAGCAATGCCGGACTCAGCTGGGGCCCCGTGGTCGCCAACCCACGCCCACAAGATGTGAGCCCCTGGGGGTAATCGCAATTGAAATTTGAGCTCCATGTTGGATATCTTGGAAAGTATGAATGGGAGCTATTTCAAAATTGGCACACGTACAGATCATAATATTTCAGTTTAATTTCCAGGAGGCTAAATATGGCAGTGTTGCCAAAATGATTATAAGCCTCCTGATAGGTCCAATTTTTAAATGCATATAACTTCTATACTATCAATTGGAATTCAACCAAATTTCGTATGTTGTATGTGTACATAACCAGATATGACTGAACGTATTCTTCAGACCTACCAGGGCTGCCAACTGTTAATAAATGCTCCTAATTTATTTTATCCAAATGCCAATATATCAGAAAGTATGCAAGCCGACAGCTTTAAACTATGCACACGTATAGTCCCTGACATTCTATATTAATTTGGAGTAACTTATATACATCAGTGCTACCAACATGATTCTAAGCCTGCTGACAGGTCCAACTTTAAATACATGTAACGTCCATACTATCATTTGGATTTCAACCAAATTTCGTATGTGCTATGTGTACCATAACAGATATGACTATGCGTATTCTAAGGAGCAACCAGTGCTGCCAACTGTTAATATGTGCTGTCCCTATTTTTGTTACCCTAATATCAATATATCAGAAAGTATGCAAGCCAATAGCTCTAAACTTTGCACACGTATAGTACCTGGCATTCTAGACGAATTTAGAGTAACTAATATACGTCAGTGCTGCCAACATGATTCTAAGCCTGCTGATAGATCCAATTTTAAAATGCATGTAACTTCTATACTAACTAATGGATTTCATTCAAAATTGGCACAACAATAGATCATATTATTTCAGATTATTTCTGACCAATACATGCATGACATTGTTGCCAACATGATTTTACGCGCGCTGTTAGATCCAATGTTTAACTGCATGTAACGTCCATGCTATTCATTGGACTTCAACCAAATTTTGTATTTTGTACCTTAAGAGACGGAACTAAGAATATATTCAGTCATCAGGGCTGCCAACTGTAGTGCTCTATTAGGATACATTATGCCAGGTATACAGTATTTCGAACTAATTGGAAATTTCGATATTAGCAACTTAATTTCGTCATTATTCTAGATAGGTTCATATTCTGTAGAATAATCATTGGCATGAAAAGTAGGCTGTATTGTTCTTGTTAAGATTGTTTTTGTAATGCTCTCTCTGACACAAAATATTCAACATAGAAGCTTCAAATTCTACCCAAATAATGATGAATGTACTCTGAATACAACAAAAGAACATCCAAGGAGATATATATATTGTAGTTTCTGAGATATGTAACTAAACATCGCAAGCTATATATCTCTATCGAATCACTCGTCCCGGTTCGCATTAAATACATTTGTAAATATCGCCATGGCGAATCATTCATAATGTGTCCTTTCATCAGACTACCGATGTTTCTCAAACACATCCACTTGTGTATCTGAGGATATCTTACATCTTGGAGCACTTCTCAAGTAATAATATATTCTATTCTATTTTATATTTTATTAGCAGCCCGCCGCGGCTTCGCCCGTTACCTTTAACGGTTTACCCAGCGTAAGCTTAAAAGGCGCACGGACGGTAGGTCCCAGACGCAATTCAGAAAAGCCGAGGTCAACAGCGAAACATACACTCTTCTCTGAAGTCTTAACTCGACACTACTCGACAGTTTGATGCTGGCCAAATCTGGGGTGATAAGTTCGCTCCGAAGCAAGTAATTTAAATTTCCACTGAATGGAGATTGTGGGAAGAAATGAAAAAGTAAAAACACTTATAGTAGGCGATGTATTAGTATAGAGATATGCTGTCGCAGACTTTTTTGTAGAACTTTTCATGCTGAACAATTCTTGCACTCATAGTATATTGATATTTTTGACGGTTTACCCAGCGTAAGCATAAAAGGCGCACGGACGGCAGGTTTTTCTTGGACTCTATTCACTGAAATCGTTACTGCTTGGCTTCCTTTGGTCATATATGAATGTTTTTTTGCAGAAACCTTTCTCAAGATATCCTTTACAGAATGGCGAAACCCGCATTAAAATCCATCTAGTGGTTCTTGAGATTACCCCTTACATCCAAGAATCGGGGACTTCGTTTTAAAGTATGTAGAGATATAGGCTACTCTATACTACATATTATGTTATATTATTAGAACTGACGTAGCTTACATTACGAACGAAACATGCAATCCAATTGAACTTCCCTCATTCGTTAGATAAGCGTGTTAATGTATACATTTCTCTAAGACAATAGGCATGTATTATCTTTAGATTAAGCTTTTTACCACTATGCATTTTGATCTGTGTGAACTTCCTGGTTTTAAGAATTACATTAAGATATTAATACTTAATGCAGACATATCAGGAAATGTATCTTACTGTGTAGGGGCACTGTTATTGGGGCGCACACTGAGCCCTGTTGTGTACCATCAACAAATAACTAAATGATAAAATAAATGCCATTCTTCGCTGAATCTTTTTGGACACTCTGTGTGTTGACCAACTGAGAGGCCGAGTGCAGGTCTTTCAAGTCGACGCCCGTGGGTGACCTGCGCGTCGGGATGAGAGATGGAATGGATGAAGATGAATGAAACTGGGCAAGGATGTGGAAAGAAGTGGCCGTGGCCTGTCAGAAGGTACCGTCCCAGCATTTGCCTGGTGTTGAAAATGGGAAACAACGGAAACCCATTTCAAGGACGGCCGACGGTGGGGCTCGAACCCACGCGTCTACCGAGTCAGCAGAGAGCTTGGCCCCATGGCCTAACGCTGCGCTTTAGCCCGCGTAGCCACTACTGTCGGTATGATGATGATGATAATTCTTGTTTTAAGGGGCATAACATCTAGGTTATCAGCCCCTAATGTTTTGGGTGATAGTGAAAATGACAGATGATCAAATGAAACTTACAACTAAAACGAACTACTCTCTTACAAACTTGAAGAGGAAATGGGAGAAGAATGTAAATAAAAGACAGGAGGAAACGAAATTCCCTCAACCCTCGAAGAAGGAGAATTGAGGGACTTGGAAGAAAGGAGAGCCAAGAAAGACAGAGAGGAAAGAGGAGAGGGCTCACCCCAAAGGCAATGGAAGAAGGAGAGAAACCGGACCCAGCACAGGAAGACCTTTGTGTCACCAACGCCCGGAACTCACCAGACGTGATCCCTTGAGGGTGTAGCACAATCCAGGGTGCACCAGAAGTGGTGGGGCTACACCCACCCTGTCTCCTTGAGGGCCTTGAGCACAAGGCAGGAGATACTGTGATCCCTTGAGGGTGTAGCACAATCCAGGGTGCACCAGAAGTGGTGGGGCTACACCCACCCTGTCTCCTTGAGGGCCTTGAGCACAAGGCAGGAGATACTGTGATCCCTTGAGGGTGTAGCACAATCCAGGGTGCACCAGAAGTGGTGGGGCTACACTCCCCCTGTCTCCTTGAGGGCCTTGAGCACAAGGCAGGAGATAACATGAAAAGAAAACAAACAAGAGGCCTGCCCCTCGAAGAATGAGGGATCTGGAAAGATAAGACAAGGGTCAATTAAGGCGGGAAAGTGAAAGGCGCCCTAGGCCTCGGAAACCCTAATACCGTCGGGGTCGGAAAAGAACAAGAGTTGACCAATGGAAGTCGAGATGAAAGATGACAGAGAGGCACAAGTAAGTGAAAGTAATGCCAAACTCAGCCGCGACCCCGTGGTCGCCAACCCACGTCCCACTAGTTGTAAGCCCCTGGGGAGGGGGGGGGGGGGCAACAATGGAAAATGGCTTCTAAGCATTCAGTATTCAAAACATTACAGGATATTATTTTGTATAAATACGGTACAATCTGGCATCACGTTATAACTAGGGCTCGGATGTTGATGCCGAAAAAAACATTAAAAAATGCACTATAAAATGGAGAAAATGATCTTATATTAATAAACTCACCAATATTTCAAAAATTCGAAAAATGCACTATAAAATGGAGAAAATGATCTTATATTAATCAACTCACCAATATTTCAAAAATTCGAAAAATGCACTATAAAATGGAGAAAATGATCTTATATTAATCAACTCACCAATATTTCAAAAATTCGAAAAATGCATTGTAAAAAGGAGAAAATGAACTGAGACAAAAATAAACACCCCTTCCCCTTTCTACCCCGCCACAGCTGACTTTGGTCAACAGAGCAGGTAACATTCCATTTCGCTAATAACTGGTTTGCGACGAAAACAAGAGCATCTGTATACCTACGGTACCATTCTTCTGCGTCCAAGATATATATTTTTCTACTAAAAGCAATACTGAAATAGTTTATTTCAATATTTTAAGTTATCTTGTATCAGCCACTAGCTTCGTCTTAACTGTGAGAGACGTAACTCCCTCGTATAAAGCTGTGACATGACTAAATTGGAAAACATACCTTAAAAGGCCGATTTCTATAAAATATTATCAAACAAAATCTACCAAACATTAAAAAAATGCTTTAAAAATTTAACAAGAAGTTCCGTAACGAACTAAAGAGCCTACTTATCTTAAAATTTAAGATCTATGCCAATGATTAATCTATATGGATCTATCTAGAATAATGACGAAATTAAGTTAAGTTGGTAATATCGAAATTTCTAATTAGTTCAAAATACTGTATACCTGGCATACTGTAGCCTAATAGAGAACTACAGTTGGCAGCCCTGGTGACTGAATATATTCTTAGTTCCATCTCTTAAGGTACAGAATACAAAATTTGGTTGAAGTCCAATGGATAGCATGGACGTTACATGCAGTTAAACATTGGATCTAACAGTGCGCGTAAAATCATGTTGGCAACAATGACATACATGTATTGGTCAGAAATAATCTGAAATAATATGATCTATTGTTGTGTCAATTTTGAATAAAATCCATTAGTTTGTATAGAAGTTACATGCATTTTAAAATTGGATCTATCAGCAGGCTTAGAATCATGTTGGCAGCACTGACGTATATTAGTTACTCCAAATTCACCTAGAATGCCAGGTACTATACGTGTGCAAAGTTTAGAGCTATTGGCTTGCATACTTTCTGATATATTGATATTAGGGTAACAAAAATAGAGACAGTATTTACTAACAGTTGGCAGCCCTGGTTATTCTTAAGAATCGGCATATACATATCTGTTATGGTACACATAGCACACACGAAATTTGGTTGAAATCCAAATGATAGTATAGAAGTTACATGTATTTAAAGTTGGACCTCTCAGCAGGCTTAGAATCATGTTGGTAGCACTGACGTATATAAGTTTCCTCAAATTAATATAGAATGTCAGGTACTATACGTGTGCATAGTTTAAAGCTGTCGGTTGGCATACTTTCTGATATATTGGTATTTGGATAAAATAAATGTAGAGCATTTATTAACAGTTGGCAGCCCTGGTGGATCTTAAGAATACGTTCAGTCATGTCTGTTTATGTGCACATAGCACATACGAAATTTGGTTGAAATCCAATTGATAGTGTAGAAGTTATATGCATTTAAAATTTGGACCTATCAGAAGGCGTATATTCATTTTGGCAACACTGCGATGTATGGCCTCCTGGAAATTAAACTGCAATATTATTATCTATACGTGTGCCAAGTTTGAAATAGCTCCTATTCATACCTTCCAAGATATCCAACATGGAGCTCAAATTTCAATTGCGATTTTTCAGCAGTTGGTAGCACTGACATCATTTTCAAATATGGGCGTGAGATATTCAGGTATAGATCTTTACTCCTACCAAATTTTGTTTCGATTGCTGCAGCCGTTTAGGAGTTGATAGGGGGGGACACACACACAGCCAGACAGACAGACAGACAGACAGACAGAAGGACAGACAGACAGACAGACAGACATTTGCCCGATCTCATGTCTACTTTTTCCTCATTTTTGCAAAATGTGAAAAGTAGGCTAAAAATAGTAAATAATGCAAAAACATGCAAAATAAATATGACATGTTTGAAGACGGGGTGGCCCGTCCGGAGTTTCTATGTACTTCAGCATTGTTTTAGACAACTCAGTAAAAAAGATGACATGTTATCAACATCCGGCCCTAGTTATAAGTAAACCTACACTATTAACTGAAGAATACATGAAGTATTGCTGTGTACCAAGCTCTCATTAAACCACTCAAATAGCAACCCGGGCTCTAAACAGTGAAGACACTGCGACGTTAATTACACTGTGTTGACTTGTATTTCCCACTAAATGTTTGTGTAAAACTCTGTGTATGTAATTTAGCTGTGTAAATATATCCCGCCATATTGCCACAATCCGAGGTAAAGTAATTACCCGTGATGCACTGGGGCACAGATATTGTGTACTTTCACTTCCGTTCTTGTTATTTTAGGCCACATCAGATAAACCATTAAAAATCGATTATGACAAAATGAAATTTATTCTACAGCTGTGCAGATACACAGCGCGTACTTAGCTTAGCTGCTAGTCTTGCACGAGGATGGCTCTAGTTCCTCTCCCGGACAAGGCAGCTATAGTGATACACAGTGCTGAGGGCGCGTACTTAGCTTAGCTGCTAGTCTTGCACGAGGATGGCTCTAGTTCCTATCCCGGACAAGGCAGCTGTAGTGATACACAGTGCTTGAGGGCGCGTACTTAGCTTAGCTGCTAGTCTTGCACGTGGATGGCTCTAGTTCCTATCCCGGACAAGGCAGCTATAGTGATACACAGTGCTTGAGGGCGTGTACTTGGCTTAGCTGCTAGTCTTGCCCGTGGGTGGCTCTAGTTCCTATCCCGGACAAGGCAGCTATAGTGATACACAGTGCTGAGGGCGCGTACTTAGCTTAGCTGCTAGTCTTGCACGAGGATGGCTCTAGTTCCTATCCTGGACAAGGCAGCTATAGTGATGCACAGTGCTGAGGGCGCGTACTTAGCTTAGCTGCTAGCCTTGCACGTGGATGGCTCTAGTTCCTATCCCGGACAAGGCAGCTATAGTGATACACAGTGCTTGAGGGCGCGTACTTAGCTTAGCTGCTAGTCTTGGACGTGGATGGCTCTAGTTCCTATCCCGGACAAGGCAGCTATAGTGATACACAGTGCTTGAGGGCGCGTACTTAGCTTAGCTGCTAGCCTTGCACGTGGATGGCTCTAGTTCCTATCTCGGACAAGGCAGCTGTTCAGATACACAGAGCTCGAGGGCGCGTACTTAGCTTAGCTGCTAGTCTTGCACGAGGATGGCTCTAGTTCCTATCCCGGACAAGGCAGCTATAGTGATACACAGTGCTTGAGGGCGCGTACTTAGCTTAGCTGCTAGTCTTGCACGTCGATGGCTCTAGTTCCTATCCCGGACAAGGCAGCTATAGTGATACACAGTGCTTGAGGGCGCGTACTTAGCTTAGCTGCTAGTCTTGCCCGTGGGTGGCTCTAGTTCCTATCCCGGACAAGGCAGCTATAGTGATACACAGTGCTGAGGGCGCGTACTTAGCTTAGCTGCTAGTCTTGCACGAGGATGGCTCTAGTTCCTATCCCGGACAAGGCAGCTATAGTGATACACAGTGCTTGAGGGCGCGTACTTAGCTGCTAGCCTTCCACGTGGATGGCTCTAGTTCCTATCTCGGACAAGGCAGCTGTTCAGATACACAGAGCTCGAGGGCGCGTACTTAGCTTAGCTGCTAGTCTTGCACGAGGATGGCTCTAGTTCCTATCCCGGACAAGGCAGCTATAGTGATACACAGTGCTTGAGGGCGCGTACTTAGCTTAGCTGCTAGTCTTGCACGTCGATGGCTCTAGTTCCTATCCCGGACAAGGCAGCTATAGTGATACACAGTGCTTGAGGGCGCGTACTTAGCTTAGCTGCTAGTCTTGCCCGTGGGTGGCTCTAGTTCCTATCCCGGACAAGGCAGCTATAGTGATACACAGTGCTGAGGGCGCGTACTTAGCTTAGCTGCTAGTCTTGCACGAGGATGGCTCTAGTTCCTATCCCGGACAAGGCAGCTATAGTGATACACAGTGCTTGAGGGCGCGTACTTAGCTGCTAGCCTTCCACGTGGATGGCTCTAGTTCCTATCTCGGACAAGGCAGCTGTTCAGATACACAGAGCTCGAGGGCGCGTACTTAGCTTAGCTGCTAGTCTTGCACGTGGATGGCTCTAGTTCCTATCTCGGACAAGGCAGCTGTTCAGATACACAGTGCTTGAGGGCGCGTACTTAGCTGCTAGCCTTCCACGTGGATGGCTCTAGTTCCTATCTCGGACAAGGCAGCTGTTCAGATACACAGAGCTCGAGGGCGCGTACTTAGCTTAGCTGCTAGTCTTGCCCGTGGGTGGCTCTAGTTCCTATCCCGGACAAGGCAGCTATAGTGATACACAGTGCTGAGGGCGCGTACTTAGCTTAGCTGCTAGTCTTGCACGAGGATGGCTCTAGTTCATATCCCGGACAAGGCAGCTATAGTGATGCACAGTGCTGAGGGCGCGTACTTAGCTGCTAGCCTTGCACGTGGATGGCTCTAGTTCCTATCCCGGACAAGGCAGCTATAGTGATACACAGTGCTTGAGGGCGCGTACTTAGCTTAGCTGCTAGCCTTGCACGTGGATGGCTCTAGTTCCTATCTCGGACAAGGCAGCTGTTCTGATACACAGTGCTCGAGGGCGCGTACTTAGCTTAGCTGCTAGCCTTGCACGAGGATGGCTCTAGTTCCTATCTCGGACAAGGCAGCTAAAGTATTCACGTATTACTGTTGATTCACTCAAAATCTTACCCATCTTGGTCATCATACACGTGTACTTGAGTGTCCGTGGAGTTATATGTATGTATGTATGTAATGTTTATTGTCGGACAAATAAAACCCCATGTGACAGAATGACTAAGTATTAATATTTCAGGGGGCGTGGTGGCGCAGCGGTTAAACTGTTTGTTTCTCACCAAGGCGGACTGAGTTCGATCCCCGGTCAATACATGTGAGATTTTCGAATTGAAATGCCATGCCCTGTGGTTCGGATTCTACATAAAAAGGACCTCCCATCTCTTATGACTACAAAATTAGTGGTCACATTAAACTACAAGCTCCCTTTTTAAAATTAATATTTCAGGACGTAAACAAACCGAGAACAAAACGTGATCACAAGACGCTAGTAACAAGCAAACAGTCGATAACTTTTGATGCAAATTTGGTGCAAGTTTCAAGCTTTCATTAAACTCCCCAAATTGCTTATATCTAATTCTTAAAACTAGTGTAGCACTTATTCATATCCTTACAATTTTCATTTAAATAAACGTTCCTTCGGGGGAGTGTAATGGCGCAGTAGCTTAGCTGCTCGTCTTTCACCCGGACGGCCGGGGTTCGAATCCCGGTGAGAGCGGAGTGGAATTTTCACTTGAAAAATCACGTGGCGTCAGGAAGGGCATCCGGCCTTAAATCCCCGGCCAAAATCAAAATGAGCCTGGCTGGCTCCGGCGACCCCAATTAATTGGGAAAAGCCGAAGAAAAAAGAAACGAAAGAAAGTTCATGTCGCCTCCGTAGCGTAGCGTTCAGCATAGTTAGCTGCCGACCCGGAGGTCCTGGGTTCGATTTCTGGCCCTGCCACGAAATTTGCAAAGTGGTATGAGGACTGGAACGGGGTCTACTCAGCCTCGGGTGGTCCAAATGAGTAGAGGGGGTTCGGTTCCCACCTCAGCCATCCTCGAAGTGGTTTTCCCTGGGTTCCCACTTCGTCTTCGGGTAAATACCGGGATGGTACCTACTGTCAAGCCACGGCCGCCTCCTTCCCTCTTCCTAGCCTATCCATCCCATTCTTCCATCCCTTCCCCTCCCTCATGAGGCCCCTGTTCGCTTTGCAGGTGAGGCCACCTGGACGAAGTGCTGATCACACCTCCCCAGTTGTATCCATCCCGACCAGATGTTCCCAAGCTCCAGGACACTGCCCATTGAGGCGGTAGTGGTGAGTTCCCTCGCTGAGTCCGTGGGAACCACCAACCTAGAGGGTAAACGACTAAATAAAAAAAAAGTTCATAAATTCTTCGAGTGCTAGTTTAGCGGTAAAGTATTTCACTAACTTATATTGTTGCATCTAAAACTATGTCAGTAAAGATCGCGATGGAATGTGATAAATTCGTTAACATTGAACAGAATGGAGTTGGGGTATGTACAATAATCAACGCGAGGCTTGATGACACGACGGTCATTTGAACATTGATGGTTATTGCACGTGGGATCACAAAGGTCAAGTCACTTCCAATGTAGAAAAGGAAATTCCATATTTAAGATCGCAAAGTCTGGCGGCTTCGGTGGCGTAGTTGGTAGCATACTGAGCTTCTATGCCCAAGATCCCAGGTTCAAATCCAGCCGAAGTCTTCGGATTTTTTAAAAGGGTTAAAAATCTCTCAGTATGCCTCCCTTCGGAGGGGAAATAAAGCCAATGGTCCCATGTCATAGATTTATGGCATGAACTACACTTGTGAGAAGCCAAAATTTGTAGGTTAGAATTGATAACGCTCTACTAGTTCCAACGTTCACCGCCAAGTGCTGACTGCGATGCCATTTAGTAGCATTTGGTAGCAAAAGTAGGAACTACTTGAAATTATTGTCTGCAGTTCTTGTTGTTGTTGTTTTAGTCATCAGTCTTTTGACTGGTTTGATGCAGCTTTCCATGCCTCCCTGTCCTGAGCTAATCGTTTCATCTCTACATAGCTACCACACCCTACATCCGAGGCATTCTGTTTACCATATTCTAACCTTGGTCTACCCCTGCAGTTCTTGCCCTCGACCCTTCCTTCCATAACTAAGCTTGCTATTCCTGGGTGTCTTAGTAGTCTATGTGTCCTTCTAACCTATCTCTTCTCTTCATTAGCTGTCACCAGAAACATCTCTCCTCTCCCACTCGTCTTAATACCTCTTCGTTTGTGACCCTATCTACCCAACTGATCTTCATAATTTTCCTGTAACACCACATTTCAAATGCTTCAATTCTCCTCTTTTCTGCTGCACCAATAGTCCAACTTTCACTTCCATAGAGCGCCACGCTCCAGACAAAGGCCTTCAAAAATGACTTCCTTATACCTAAATCTATAATCGATGTCAACAGATTCCTTTTCTGTAGAAATGCTTTACTTCCCTGAGCTAACCTACTTTTTAAATCCTCTTTGCTTCGTCCATCACTGGTTATTTTGCTTCCTAAGCAACCGAAGTCTCCTACTTCCTTTAAGTTTTCTCCTGCCAATTTGATGCCCATAGAGGTTTCTGATTTATTTCGGCTGTATTCCAATATTTTTGATTTACATTTATTAATTTTCATCATGAAGTCATTCCTCAAGACGGAGTTCTTACTTGAATACAAACAGAAAAACACACATTAATACGGCCATCATAATTAACATCGGTTATTAGACACATTCTACACACACCCAAAGTACACGGGGCTACATGCCAGCATTGTCGCAGCCCCTAAACTAAGGAACCAACCAACCAAGATCGCAAGGTTAAAAGTCATGTAAAGTTAGAAGCTAATGAATGTAACATCGACATTTTGGGCCATTTTACACAACTCACCAACATCTCAAACATTCCGCCTTGAGCAACCAGAAACTGAGTAAATTGGGTGTTTGTAGTGCGTACTATGTGCTTATCAACAAAGTGCTTGCCACGGTGGGTGAGTGGTTAACGTGTCGGTCTTCTAACCCCAAGATTGCAGGTTCGCTCCTGGCCGGGCTAAGTGATATTTGAAAGGCGGCAAAAAGTACGACATCATGTCATACGATGTTGGCATGTCAAAGAACCCATTTGCATTCAGTAGGCCGTGTTCATAATAGCAAAATTAATCTCGGGAGTTTCCGCCAACACAAAGTTCCTCATTTCTCTACTAGAAAGCGCTATAGTGTTCAAGGAGCTTAGATATCTAACCTCCTTGACTTTCATAGTGCTTCAAGGAACAACGAAATTCGACATGCAAGCTACCCTTTGGGTGTCAAATAACAAAGCTTGCACCCGGCATCCGAGGCCACACGAAAGTATTATTATCATCAAAGTAGGGTGTCCTTTGCGAGTTCTTCAAGGATAACTCTAAGCTTGGAAACAATAATAATAATAATAATAATAATAATTATTATTATTATTATTATTATTATTATTAATGGCAGTGAACACTGGAACTGCATGAATCATTTGTAAATTAAGGCTTTCACGGCCCGGATTTTATTTTATTTTATTTTTGGTCAATTTTACCCTCCAAGTTGGTGTTTCGCAGGGACTCACCACTACCGCCTTCTAGGCAGTGTGATAGAGCTGAGAACACTTGGTCGGATTGGATACAACTGGGGAGGTGTGATCAGCACTTCGCCCAGGTGGCCTCACCTGCAAAGCGAACAGGGGCCTCATGAGGGATGGGAAGGGAAGATTGAGATGGATAGGCAAGGAAGAGGGAAGGAGGCGGCCGTTTTGTGAGGAACCTTGCTCCTTTTCAATAGAATTAAAACAATGAAGGCAAGGTTCCTCTCGAAACGTCTACAATTTGAAACTTTATTTTACACATCAATATCCCGAAAGTATCAATAATTTTAATTGTATGAATGATGCGTATATTATAAGTACAAATAAACTACGATTCCCAGTTAATGCATCTGAGATTTCAGAGATGAAATGTCATATCCGGTTGTTTGGATTCCACGTACTGTAAATAGCAGGTCTCTTGCTTATGATTGCGAGCTTTCCTTTGTCCACAACATATTTCGATGATGATGATGATGATAATTGTTGTTTTAAGGGGCCTAACATCTAGGTTATCGGCCACTAATGGTTTGGGTGATCGTGAAGATGATAATGAAATGTAAACTATAACTAAAACTAACTACAAACTTATATACTAGAAGAAGTAATGGAAAACAAAAGGAGAATAGGGGAAATAAAGGAAGGGCGGAAAGAAATGCCCTCAACCCTCAAAGAATGCGGATTGAGGGACTTGGAAGGAAGGAAAGCCATGAAAGGCAGATAGGAAAGTGAAAGAGGAGAGGGTCCGCCCCAGAGGTAATGGATAAAAGGGGTAAACCGGACCCAGCTCAGGAATCCCTCGGGGTCGCCAACTCTCGAACTCAGCAGCCGTGAGGCCCTGAGGGTGTAGCAATAACCAGGGTGCACCAAAGGTGGTGGGACTACATACACCCTGCCTCCTTGAGGGCCTTGAGCAGAAGGCAAGAGATAACATGAAAAGAAAAAGAAGGCTGGCCCCTCGCAGAAGGAGGGTATCAGAAAAGATGAGACAAGGGCCAATTAAGGCGGGAAAGGGAGATACTCCCTAGGCCTCCGATACCCTAATACCGTCGGGGTCGGAAGAGAACAAGAGTTGACCAAGTGACGTCGACAGGAAAGAAGACGGAGAGGAGGCCGGCACAAGTAAGTGGAGGCAATGCCAGACTCAGCTGGGGCCCTGTGGTCTCCAACCCACGTCCCACTAGATGTGAATCCCTGGGGGGACAACGCATTTCCTGGCATCGTCTGTCGCTGTCTAGAAAGTCGCCAGAGTTACCTCTCATTTTATTAGACTACGTAGATTCCTTCAAAAAGTGTTGAAGTGGATCGCGTATTGCCTCTGGAGAAATCCTTGTCTGATACAAAATATTTAACTGCATAGAGTATGTTATGATATGAACTGTTTTGCTCATAAAAAACTAACGTTTGATGAGAACTTATAATTTCTTCAGTTTCCTAGTGGATTAAGGATGAATTGAGCAGTAAGAAAGAGTAAAATGCGATGTATGTTTATGGACCCTCACTTATTGGGTTTTACTCTTTCTTAGTTCTGTGGTACTCAAGTCATCCACTATTAAACTGAAGAACAATCTCATTTTTGAATTAAGCTTTGATGAAAGGCAAAACTATTTGCCATTTCACGAAAATATGGGAATGTTGCCGTTTTGATTAATAGATAACTTAATGCTCGGCCAATCAATACAAAGCATATTCTAATTAGTTCCGGTACATATTTCGGTCCAACAATGGGACCTTTTTCAGCAGATGAGAATCAAACCTTAAGAAACTAATCTAATAAAACTAAGTGTTGAGAAACTAAAACAAGATGTTCAGTAAAGAACACATAGCCTACTTTCTCCTACATGCATGGGTATTGTTATAACTCTTTGTCTTTTTCAAGGAGTATATTTGAATATTGGTTATAGCAGCTTGTTGAAATACGTGCTATACGGATATTAACCATGAATATGACGTTCGCTTTTCTAGTCCTACCTCTGTACAAAATTTCATTTAATTCGGTTTCACCGTGTTTGAATTGATATGGGGAATCAATTTGCACACATACATGGCTGCCATCCGCAAATTATTGGTCTGATAACCTTGTAGTTTGGTCAAATGATTCTTCATACATAAAGGTATAATGTTGCAAAATGTGATAGAGATCAGATGATTAGTTTGGTCGTAATTTGATTTGAGCTTTTGATATTTGGGTGGCCGCCATTACGTTTTCGTCAAGATGACGGCGATATAAAACATGACACTGAGGTTTCCTTTGCTAGTGCTACCTCTGTTCCAAATGTTGTTCAATTCGGTTTCACCGTGTTTGAATAGATAGGGGGAATCGATTTGCACACATACATGGCCGCCATCCGCAAATTATTGGGCAGATGAACTCGTAGTTTGGTCAAAAGATTCTTCATACATAAAGGTATAATGTTGCAAAATTTGGTAAAGATGAGATGAATAGGTTGGTCGTAATTTGATATAAGCTTTGAACATCTGGGTGACCGCCATTACGTTTTCGTCAAGATGGTGGCGATATAAAACATGACACTGAGGTGCCCTTTGCTAGTGCTATCTCTGTACCAAATATCGTTCAATTCGGATTCACCGTGTTCGAATTGATAGTGGAGCGGGGGGAGACAGACATGCAGAGTACACACACACACCGACAGACACACAATTTTTGGCCCTGTGTTGATCTCATAAGTCTACTTTCATTTTTTGCAAAAATCGATAGTAGGCTAATATATTCAGGATGAAATTAAGAAACTGGGAAACAAATCTTGAACCCAATAAATATTTAGAATCTAATAGATAAGTATTCGTGTAAAATAATTGTCAATGTGAAATAAAATAAAATGGATATCGCTAGAAATAAGTTCATTAAATAAAAGTTCTAAATACTTTAATATAATTTTCACAAACACTCTGGAGATGCTGTTTCCAATGGAGACGTGATGGGTGTTGTCAAGTAACATTTTAAATATTTATTTTATTAGATTAGTTTCTGTTAATTCTAATGTTGCTGAAGAAGGTCCCATTGTTGCACCGAAACATGCACTAATTTGAATAGAATTTGTATTGATTGGCGGAGCGTTGTAATTAATTAACGTTCGATGATGATGATAATAATAATAAATAATAATAATAATAATAAGGGTCATTTAAGGCAAGAAAGGAAAATTCTAAGACACATTTTTAGACCAGTCTGTACAGATCTCGATGAAAAGAAAATCGCAAGGCTTATATCAGCACTCGGAGAAAATCTCAGACACTTTTAGGAAAAGACGATTGAAATTTTACGGGCATATCCTCAGGATGGGCAATCAGAGACCTTGGCCTGTCAATGAAAGTTAAAAACACCTGGCTGCTTGAAGTTGGAATAGATCTTCAGGAAATAGGCATCACAGATTACATTGTACTAGACAGAGCTAAGTTCAGAGAATTAGTCGATAATCATCGCTTTGCAGACCATCCAAGCACAACACCTGGTCAGAAGGTCGCAAGAGAAGCCACAGCGAGAAGATGAAGAGATTTTGGGAGAAGAAGGCAATGCCATCAGCTAAATAAGTTCAATCGCGCTCCTTGGTCGGGCATGAAGAAAGAAAGAAAGAAAGAAAGAAAGAAAGGAAGGAAGAAAGAAGGAAGAAAGATTATTTAAGGGGTGACCATTGAGGTCATCAGCTCCTGACCTATAATTTAGCAAGACTGATATAATTAAAGCCATATAAGCACCTGCGGCAATTTGGTTATCATATTATTGTGTAATGCACTTTGTAATGAGAGCTGAGCTCTCAAGGAGGTAACAATGAAGAATAAATAAATGAATCAATGAAAATCCTGGAAAAGCATTAATTTTCAGTCGGTGAACACGTCAGTGTGCCCAATTACATTGGTCGGGGAGTAAAACTTATCCGCTCACTGCCAACCTGAACAAGAAATGGTACAATTATACACTTCTTAAACACTTATCAAAGGGGCTACCTGGAGCAGCATACTAACGTGTTGTTATAACAGCTTAGGCTTTCACGGCCGGCGTTCATAATTAAGTACAAGTTTTTCGGGCTTGTAGGCCGTGGTCCAGACAGGATATCTCCCGACCTTTCACCGGAAATTGCGCCCGGCATTTTCAAGGGTTCCGCTCCTTTCCTTGGTGAGCAGTGTAAAGGAAAAGAGCGGAACCCTTCAAAATGCCGGACGAAGTTTCCGGCGAAACGTCGGGAGATATCCTGTCTGGACCACGGCCTAAAAGCCCGAAAAACTTGTACTTAATTATAACATGTTGTTGTTGAAGTCTTCAGACTTTTGGGGGGTTTGATACCGCTCTCCATGCCTCCCTATTCTGAGCTGATCGTTTCATCTCCAGATAGCTAACACACCTCACTAAAAAACTATCCGAGGCAATCTATTTAGCATATTCTAACCTTTTCTACCTGTACAGTTCTTGTTATCGACCCTTCCTTGTTTGCTATTCCTCGGTGTCAGTCTGTGTCCTACCAACCTATCTCTTCTCTTCATTAGCAGTCGCCATAAACATCTCTCCTCTCCCACTCGTCTTAATACCTCTTCATTTGTTACCCTATCTACCCATCTGATCTTCATCATTCTCCTGTAACACCACATTTCAAACGCTCCTATTCTCCTCCTTTTTGCTGCACCAACAGTACAAGTTTCACTTCCATAGAGCACCTCGCTCCAGACAATGTATTTCTAATACCTAAATCTATAGCCTATTTGATGTCAATAGTTTTCTTTTCTGTAGAAAAGCTTTCCTTGCCTGAGCCACCCTACTTTTTATATCCTCTTTGCTTCGTCCATCGCTAGTTATTTTGCTTCCTAAGTAACAGAAGTCTCCTACTTTCTTTAGCTTTTCACCTGCCAATTTGACGTCAATAATGGGCTGCATTCCATTTTTTAGCCTACTTTTCACATTTTGCAAAAATGAGGAAAAGATAGACCTATGAGATCGGCAAATGTCTGTCTGTCCTTCTGTCTGTCTGGCTGTGTGTGTGTGTGTGTGTGTGTCCCCTATCAACTCCTAAACGGCTGCAGCAATCGAAACAAAATTTGGTAGGAGTAAAGATCTATACCTGAATATCTCTATATTTAAAGATGATATCAGTGCTACAAATTGCTGAAAAATCACAATTGAAATTTGAGCTCTATGTTGGATATCTCGGAAGATATGAATGGAAGCTATTTCAAGATTGGCACACTTATAGATTAAAAATATTGCAGTTTAATTTCCAGGAGGCCATACATGGCAGTGTTGCCAAAATGATTATAAGCCTGCTGATAGGTCCAAATTTTAAATGCATATAACTTCTATAAGTAAATTGGATTTCAACCAAATTTTGTATGTGCTATGTGTACTATAACAGATATGACTATGCGTATTCTTAAGAGCCACCAGGGCTGCCAACTGTTAATAAATGCTCCCATTTTTTAAAATCCAAATACCCATATATCAGAAAGTATGCAAGCCGACAGCTTTAAACTATACACACGTATAGTAGCCTACCTGACATTCTATATTAATTTGGAGTAACTTATATACGTCAGTGCTACCAACAATATTCTAAGCCTTCTGTTAGGTCCAATTTTAAAATGCATCTAACTTCAATACTAACAAATGGATTTCATTCAAAATTGACACAACAATAGATCATATTATTTCAGATTATTTCTGACCAATACATGTATGTTATTGTTGCCATCATGGTTTTACGCGTGCTGTTAGATCCAATGATTAACTGCATGTAACGTCCATGCTATCCTTTGGTCTTCAACCAAATTTTGTATTCTGTACCTTACGAGATGGAACTAAGAATATATTCAGTCACCAGGGCTGCCAACTGTAGTTCTCTATTAGGCTACATTATGCCAGGTAGCCTGTACAGTATTTCGAACTAATTAGAAATTTCGATATTACCAACTTAATTTCGTCATTATTCTAGATAGATCCATATACAGTAGATTAATCATTGGCATGAATCTTAAATTTAAAGGAAAATAGGCTCTTTAGTTCGTTACAGAACTTCTTGTTTTATATACGTGCACTTCACTACGTCCTTCATTGAACTGTCGGACCCATCTTCTCACCATTGAATCACTCATCGCATTTTGTCCATACACTTCGCAAATTTGCCGATAAATTTCAATTGGTTTCACTTTCCTAGCATTCAGAAAACGAATCATTGATCTGATTTCACAAGCGGCGGGATTTTCATCAACACCGACATTGTACGAGTAAACATGCACAACAACGCGTACGTGGCTGACAGCGCTCTCCAAATGGCGCACGTTTCTTCTCCTTGATACAGAGCGTCTACCGCGCATATGCGGAACTGCTCTGCAGCGGATCGTACAACTAGTTGAAGACACAGGCGGCACACGTCTATGAAGAAGGTATACAAAAACTCGTGCCACCCTACGACAAATGCCTGCAACATTTCGGCAGTTATGTGGAAAAGTAGTTTAAGGGTTGTAGAATTTTGTGCAATAAATATTTTTTCTGTATCTGTACACAATTTAATGTTATTACCAAACGGAACTTACTTTCTGGACGTACTTCGTATATATATATTTATTGATTTTCATCATGATTCTTTCCTTGACGTGTTGATCGACTGAAAATAAATTTATTAGCACTGAGAAAATATCTATGAATGAATACAAACATTCTTGAAGACCATTACGATTCTCCTCAACGAATTGTGAATGAATTCGAAATTGCTTAGTTTGCATTAAAGTTAGTATCCGCCACTTACTGGCGCAAACAGGCGGGTAGATGCTTAAATAAGAG
This sequence comes from Meconema thalassinum, assembly GCA_946902985.2. Lineage (NCBI taxonomy): Eukaryota > Metazoa > Arthropoda > Insecta > Orthoptera > Tettigoniidae > Meconema > Meconema thalassinum. The sequence continues at coordinate 89,088,816 of OX336391.1, read as the reverse complement.
GTAGTAATCATAAGCCGATGACCCAATTAACCGCACTCTGGGGCAGATGACCTAGCCGTTCCGTCCCTAACTCAACCGCACCCTACTGTACACCCCTGTGGTGGAGACAGATGAAGCGGGTAATGAACCAAGCACCCCTGGAGTGACAGTAAACACGGAGGACACAGATGAGTGCTGATAAAGAATGGACAGCCCTGCAGCGGGCGGGAAAGGTAAACAATGCACCACCACGAGCCACAGGCGCAGGAATCGATCTCTGGACCTTACAACGCACACGCGCGCCATTCTCAACAAACCACTTGGTACTCCTAAATCTGGGTCAATTTAGAGCATAAGTGTTGTCTCTGTTTTGCAAAGTGCCCGCCCAGCGCTACCAACTGCCAACAAGACACAACTAACTCAGGGGTACTCGAGCTTTTTGGTTGGCAGCACTACATTCTTGAGAGAGCTACCAATTGATTTATTGTTGTGTACAAAAGTTTGGCGCTTTTCAGTCGGTCAACACGAATGTACCCAAAAGAGCTGGGTTATGCCCTAATCCTGTACATGAGATGAATAAATACTGGAAAGCACCAAACTTTTGTTTTCTAAGGGAACACTGAAAAATGCCTTCCAACCCCACAATATATTGTTGTGTTTTAGGCTTCAGTCTTTTGACTGGTTTGATGCAGCTCTCCATGGCTCCCTGTCCTGAGCTAATCGTTTCATCTCTACTTAGCAAACTCACCCTACATCCGAGGCAATCTGTTTAACATATTCTAACCTTGGTCTACCCCTACAGTTCTTGTCCTCGACCCTTCCTTCCATAACTAAGCTTGCTATTCCTGTGTGTCTTAGTATGTGTCCTACCAACCTATCTCTTCTCTTCATTAGCAATCGCCAGAAACATCTCTCCTCTCCCACTCGTCTTAATACCTCTTCGTTTGTTACCCTATCTACCCATCTGGTCTTCAACATTCTCCTGTAACACCACATTTCAAACGCTTCAATTCTCCTCTTTTCTGCTGCTCCAATAGTCCAAGTTTCACTTCCATAGAGCGCCACGCTCCAGACAAAGGCTTTTAAAAATGACTTCCTAATACTTAAATCTATATTCGATGTCAACAGATTCCATTTCTGTAGAAATGCTTTCCTTGCTGCGCTAACCTACTTTTTATATCCTCTTTGCTTCGTCCATCACTGGTTATTTTGCTTCCTAAGTAAATGAAGTCTCCTACTTCCTTCAGCTTTTCACCTGCCAATTTGATGACAATAGAGGTTTCTGATTTATTTCGGCTGCATTCCAATATTTTTGTTTTACATTTATTAATTTTGTTCATGAATTCTTTCCTCAAGACGGAGTCCATACCGGCGGCTTCGGTGGTGTAGTTGATAGCATGCTGAGCTTCTATACCCAAGGTCTCGGGTTCAAACCCGGCCAAACTCGTCGGATTTTAAGAGCGTTAAAATCCCTCAGAATGCCTTCCTTCGGAGGAGAATTAGAGCCGGCGTTTGACTAACGCTCTTAGGTTCCAACGATCGTCTCCAGGAGCCAACTGCGGTGGCATCTAGTACCCATGTTCAGAACTAGTTGTCGTTGACGGTGGCGTTTGATAGCAAAAGTAGGAACTACTTGAAGATTGAATGTCTGCAGTCCTTACTTGAAATAAAACCAGATAACACACATTAATACAGTCATCACAATTAACACCGGTTAGCCTATCAGACAGATTCTACACACACCCAAAGTACACGGGGCTATATGGCCGTGTTGTCGCAGCCCCTAAACTAAGGAACCAACCAACCAGAGTCCATACCAATTGATAACAGGACACGATCTAACTGAAGGGTACTCAAGCACTACAATTTATAAATGGAGTATTGTACGCCACGGCTCAGAAACATGGACCCTAAAACAGTAGACGTGTTGAAACTCAGGGCATTTGAGATATGGTGCTGGAGAAGACAAACGAGAATGTTCTCAGAAGGGAAAATGATCCACGCAACTTGGTTGAAACTTTAAACGAAAGGAGAAATAACTTCGTTAGTCATTTGATTCGGCATTCTGACCGATTCACCACTCTATTGGGCATTCTGATCGACCCACCACCCTATTGGAAGGAATAAGGAGCAGAGGAAGACCAAGACCACAATTTAAGAAGCAAACACACTTATTGCCACTCGATGCTATTAGCCAAAGGACGCCATGTATGCTACCTACCGGTTGATGAGATGAAAAAGATGGAAACTCTTAAATGCCACGAATGCTTCACATTTGGGACGTAGCGCAGACTGAGTGACCCCAGCGTCTGTTAGTGAGAGAAAACTCCAAAGACGGAAATAAGCTACTAGATTTGCTGAATTGAATGACTTGCTCGAGAAAGCAAAGTTCTATCAGATAGGTTTAACAGTGGCGTGCATTAGGATAAAGCAAGGGAATCACTGCTTCAGCGACTGAAATTCCCCTTAAATTTGTCTATTTGCTATTCGCTATTGCCACATGTCCTCTTGTTTGAGCGCTCAGTTTTCCTCTCGACCGCGAGTAGCTCTACTTTAGCTTGCGCTTAAGGTTAGAGAAGTCTGCACCCGCAAAGTACTGTCTTGCATGGTCTGAGGGCAAGAACAACACTGAATAGAGGGTTTTCACTTCGAACTCCACGAATAGGCGGCTGCGGACTGCATAGAGGTGAACATAATATCATCTGTATATTGGATATAACAGGAGATAGCAAATTCCACACCCACAGGGCCATACCATCATCTCAGTTGGAAGATATTTATGCAAGCTCTGTTAAATAAGAATGTTCAATTCAGTGCTCCCACGATACGTTCCCCAGCGCTACGTTTCACGCCCTCGTTACAGGTGATCCTTCTTGCTCACAACAAGTGCCCAGTGTTTTTCTACTTGCATCAAAGGACACTATAAAGACTCTTAAAAATGTTATCTAATCCTGTGCATGGCTTTCGCACTCTACATGTTTTTTTGTATACTTTCTTTTTATAACTTATCCATCTTTTTCCCACATTGCATTGCATATATGTGTAATTGTTTCTGTCAATATACGGGGTATGTTACGGGCGAACCTACCTCGTGGGGTGTGGTGGAGGACTTCCTGTCTTGCGGTGACCTCTGCATCAGTCAATTTACAAATTTCCCCTTACGTGCGCTTCAACGTACTTTTTCAAATTTTCTCACTTCTTAATTCTATTTTCTAGTCGCTATGGCCAAAGGACTATTTGTTTAGCCGACGGACCGCCCACAGTCCGCTCCGCGGAGTGCGAGAATGAAATAACTTACATCGAACGATCGATATCAATTTACATGAAAATAGATTTATCACACCCCATATTCTATATTAGGCAGTTAGTTTATGCTTTATTATTAAAGATAAAGCACACAAATTGTATATAGTGATGATAACAAACTGTCATTCACAACACATCACAATGGATGATCCCCGATTTGCACAAGAAATGACATGGTATCTACTACATTGTACACCGCATAATTTACATACGCAGGATTCATCAGCGTCATGAAAGTATTCGGTATTGGACAGTTTATGGTGATAACCATGTACCGCCATCGAATTAACAAAGTGTCGCAAGTCTTGGTTAGTGTTCATCCATGTCCTAGTCATCATGGCCTTCGTGGTGTAAAATTGAACCAGATTTCGTCCCTTTTCTGTATTCTTTCCTGCATTAGTTTTTTCCAGGCGTCTGTGGATGGTAGTCCTCTCTTCATCCGAAGGTCCTCAATGAAGAAGGTCTCCCTGGCGAGTTCATATGCTAATCTAGATTTTGTATATTTCGATATCCCCAGGGTAGCCTTCAGGAAGCGCGATTTGACTGCTTCAAGCGTCCTCAAGTCTGCCAGGGATAATTTCTCCCAGATGATCTCAAGTCCATATGTGGCTATGGGCGTTATTTTCGCGTCGAATAATCTCATAGCAGTTCCCAATGAGAGCTTCGTGATTGTTTTAATGTCATATATGGCTTTGGTAGCGGCTATTGCTCGAGACTTTATGTGAACTCTGTAGGCTCTTGCTGTTGTTTGCATTGGCAATCCTAGATATTATATTTAAATGTATTGACTGACTTAAGGGGAGTCGATCCTAAGTATATCCTGTCTCCTGAAGCCTCTCTGCCTCCTTTCCGAAACGTCATTTTCACTGTTTTCTCTGTGTTAATTTTCATCTTGTTGTCCTTTGCCCACCTGTCTAGATTGTCTATGGCTTTTTGAACTTCAGGAATGGAACTCGAACCAATGACCATATCATCTGCGTATAATAATATTGTAAAATTTTTCTGTTCCTTGCCTAGTTACCATCACCACATCATACGTCGCAATGTTGAACAGGAGGGGGCTGAGTGGGTCACCTTGCAGTACTCCATTAGTTTGCATTATCAAATTCGAGGTTGAGGCACGGTCATCTATTTGTATGAAGTTTGTCGTCAGAATGTTACTTATCAGGTTCGTTAGTTTATTACCCTCACCCAATATGGATTCCAGTTTTGCGAGTATTAAAGGCCTGCTGAACATGTCAAAAGCCTTTGCATAATCGACAAAAACAACGTGAAATTTTCCACCTGGGTGTCATAGTGTTCTTCAATGCCATTGATTAAGTTGCATGGAAGGCACTTCGTCCTTTACGAAATCCAAACTGTTCAGATGGTCTACTTCTTCTGTGATCCTCTTCGTAAGGAGCTTTGTCATTAATTTCATCATGGTCTTTTCTATAGCAATCCCTCTGTAGGAGTTCGGATCTGACTGGTCACCTTTCCCTTTAAACATCACTTTGATATTCAAAATTCCCCATGCTGAAGGGATGTTACCCACTTGAAGACAAAGATTCATTAGGTCGGAAAGTAATACCTCTGTTGAGTCTTTTACGTGTTCATTGCATATCCCGTCGGGTCCAAAGGCCTTACTGTATTTTAGTGACATAATACTGTAGCTTCGTCCAGTTCCACCAATGCGAATGGGTCAGTTTCATTTTGGTATGTTCCTGACAAAGCTACCACGAGGTTGCACAGATCTTCTAGTATGTTAACTTATCCTTTGATCACATTTTTAAACAGATATAATACATTATGGCATTGCATTGCATGGACGTGCCTTATGTTATTTATTTATTCGTTAATTCCCCATAATGAGAGCGTTACAACACAATCAATTTCCATGTTTCATCTTTTTTCCCAAAAAAACTCTCATATATAAGGTGCGTTCAAAAAGTAACGAGCCGGAGGCTGGAATGCGAAAACCGGTGACTACATCGGCTAATCGTCCGTGTGTAACGAGGTGTGGTTTCGACCAGAGCGTGAAAGGTCACAGCCCGTCGCTAGCGGGCACGCGTGCATGTCACGTGACGATACAAAGCGAGCAGCAGCATGCATCAATCGTCCAACGCTGCCAGTCGCATTGCAAAAAGTGACATGGAGGCGTCAACCGAAGAGCAAAGAGGTGTTGTTCGATTTCTGACAGCGGAAAGAGTAGGGGGAACGGACATTCATCGCCGAATGACACAAGTGTACGGCGAACACTGCATGTCCCTTGCAAGGATCAAGGCGTGGCACAAGCGCTTCAGGGAAGGACGGGTGTCGTTAGCCGATGATGCCTGGTCTGGGGCATCCCCTGCATTACCGATGACAACATCCAGCTGGTTGATCCACTCATTACCCAGGACCACCGAGCGATAGTGAACGCCATATCCGCCGTGGTCGCTCCACGACAATGCACGACCTCATACGGGCAACACAGTCGCGGCACTCCTGCAGAAATTCAAATGGGAGGTTCTCGGCCACCCTCCATACAGTCCAGACCTCTCTCCCTGTGATTACGTCATGTTTGGTCCCCTGAAAAGGGCTCTGCGGGGCCAACGATTCACCTCGGACGCCGACGTCCAGCTGTACGTGCGGAACTAGTTCACATCGCAGCCCAGGAAATTTTATGAGACAGCCATTCACCGCCTCGTGTCACAGTGGGACAAGTGCCTCAACAGCCAGGGCCAATACTTCTAACATACAGGTACTGGTATCTGTAATTATGTTTCCAGCTCGTTACTTTTTGAACGCACCTTATACACACTATGCCTCCTATTTCTCTCCTCCGTCCACTTCTTTCCCGGTTGTCTCTCTTTGGGAGTTTGCTCAAACTTTTGTTGCCTAAGTTTTTCTCTGTGTGTATTCCTGTCTTCTGTAGAGATGTTTAGTTTCTTGAGGTCTTCCACGGTTTCCTTTACCCAATTGGTTTTTAGTGTGCTATTCGTAATTATAATAAACATCTTCTTGGTCATCCTAAGTATATGTCTATAAAATTTTGCTCTCCTTTTCCTTATGTTGTTTGTGATCGTCTCTGTCTGTTTGTACAGTTCTATTAGTATATTAAAATTAATTACAATTTGTATTATACTAATTATTTAAGCCTACTGAATTGTACTGTATGAAGATGACTTCAAAATATTTATTTTGTAATGATGGTATTATTATTATTATTATTATTATTATTATTATTATTATTATTATTAGTGGGTAACTTAATGCTAGTCTCGAGGGTCAACACGCCACTAGGTCTTACCTTAATAGTCGACTGTCTCATAGTTTATAAGGAGGTGTTGTTAGTTGCAGATACACATATTTGAAGACCTCGATGTTCATCCCGTTAATTTGAGCATCAATCCAATCTTCAGTCATCCAATTTGGAGCTAGAGCTTTATGTATGGGGTCGTGAATCTTTTTGTCGGCTGAAACGTGCTCTCGATTAAGAGCAGATTGAATAATTTTGAGAAAAGCTTCTTATTGGTGAAATCATTGTGAATATTTTGGCTTTCCAATAGTAAAAAAAGGTAACCAACGCTCTGCCCGTTTCTGGAAATGTAGCCTAAAGGAAGAGAGGCGAGGCTTGCACGTGGTGCTACACCACAGGTGGTTGGTCTCTGTGAGCCAAGGCGTGTGTCATGTGACACATTCTTGGACCACACGAGCGAGACACATCATTAGCTCCCTTGTGACATCTACTGGACTAGCTCGCGTTGTTGTTTTACAACAATGACTCCAATATTTCGTTACTCAAAACTCTGTACTAGCTGAAGAAAAGTTTGTGTCTTTACGCAAGGTTTTGGCAATTTTGTTTACAACATAACAAAATCACTCTGTATAAACAAAGGCAGTGTATTATGAAGTACCATCGTTCATGGGTTAATATAGTAGGGAAAAAATCATCCAACCTCAACGCTACCGAGATTGGCGGTAGAAGCCTTGGAAGGGTTGTTGGACTAAGCAGAGTTCATTCATTCATTCATTCATTTATATGCAATTAGGGGTGTGTCCCACGGTGGAAAATTAGGAATACATAACAAGTAAACAATTATACATTACAATTAAACTGGAGTATTTAGACAAATCGACAACATTTTCTTAAACACACCTAGTCTACTGCATATGTTTGGGAAAAGGCTCGAAGACTGCGGCAGGAAGAGAGTTCCAGTTATCAATGTCACGGTTTAAGAAATAATATTTACCATAATTTGTACGCTGTGGTCGGCCCTTAACTTTGAAAGAATTATCACTCCTACTCATGTAAGTGGGCTTTCCCATTCGATTGCTAAGCTCACTCCATGCTTGTTGTAGGCCTACATAGCGCAGATTCTCGATTTCATCCTCCTAGCCTCCAGTGATTCCCACCCAAGTTTCTTTAACAAACTGCTCCTGGGATTAAAGTCGCTGAGCACAAATCTAGCGGCCTACTTGATATGGGTCCCAAACCACTGAGGCGTAGTCCAAGTCATAAATATCGTAATTCTTTAGTAGAGGTAGCCTATTACTTCGTTTTAATACCCTCATTACAAAGTGCAGAGATCTGTAAGCTTTAGAAACTACACATCCTACATATCATTCCTAACGTGAACACCCAAATATTTGCAAGAATCTTCTTCTACAAGTTTTTCCGAGCCAATGTTATATCGAAAATCTTGCCTTCACCCTTTTGCCTAATGTTATCAGACTTCATTTTCTTATGTTTATTTTCATTTTATTTTCAATCCCCCACTTATAGATCAGGTTCAGGTCATCTTGATGTACTGCGTTGTCTCGTGAGCCATACATCTTTCGATGTATCACACATCATCCGCAAACAATCGAAAGACACTGAGAATCCCGTTTGGTAAGTAATTTATAAACGCCAACAATGACAAATGTTGTTTGGCTCCAACAATGGTCCTGGGAAGTGTTTACGTCAGGAATATGTCCTGAGAGTAGCAGTGATTCACCAAGCCTTGGCTTCGACGCGACAACGCGGCCATGTAGCCCCGTGTACTTTGGGTGTGTGTAGAATCTGTCTGATAACCGGTGTTAATTGTGATGGCTGTATTAGTGTGTGTTATCAGTATTTCAGGTAACGACTGCAGACGATCAATTTCAATTAGTGCCTACTTTTGCTACCAAATGCTACCGTCCACGACACCTATCTGTGAACTAGGCTACTAGATGCCACCGCAATCGGCACCTGGCGTCAAACGTTGGAACTAATAGAGCGTTAATCAAATCTAGCCTAAAAATTTAGCTTCACACAGTAGTGGAAGGTTCTTTTACATACTGAAAGATTTTCAACGCTCTTAAAAATTCCGACGACTTCAGCCGGGTTTGAACCCGCAATCTTTGGCATAGAAGATCAGCATGCTACTAACTACGCCACGAAAGCCGACAATGGGTCTATCTGTCGAAAGCATTAAATGTCCAGATTAAATCAAGGAAACAAAGAGAGAACTTTTAAATTACAAAAACCATTACAATTACTTGCAACAGATACAACAAAAATATTTGGGACGGCAAAATGAAAATACTACTGTAACATAGCAATTAAACCTGGAGCATTTTACGCATCAGAAACCCTCATCACTGGAGGCAGATCTCCGACTAATAATAATAATATCGTATGGCCTCGGATGCCTGGTGCAAGATTTGTAATTTGACACCCAAAGGGTAGCTTGCATGTCGAATTTTGATGTTCCTTGAAACATTATGCAAGTCAAGGAGGTTAGATATCTAGTAGAGAAATGAGAAACTTTGTGTTGGCGGAAAATCCCGAGATTAATTTTGACATTATGAACACGCCCTACTGAAATCCAATGGGTTCTTTAACATGCCAACATCGCATGACATGCATATCGTGATTTTTCCGCCTTTAAAAATCACTTACCACGGCCAGAAGCAAACCTGCAAGCTTTGGGTTGGTAGACCGACAAGATAACCACTCACCCACCGTGGCAAACTATCTCCAACTAAAAGTTAGAAAAACAAGAAAGGAGAATCCTTAGGGAAATCTTACCCCAGTGTTCATAGAGGGAGTGTGGAGGGCCCGTGAGTTATACCAACATTCCGAGAAAATATCACACACTATTTAAAAAAAACGATTGAAATTTCATGGACATAAACTATTCAATGGATGGACAATGAAGGACTTACTAATCAATAGATATTTAATCATGCCTCTTCGCTAAAAGTCAAGAATAATTCGATAGTGCAAATTGTAAATAAGTTTCAAGAAATCAACGTAAGGGACAGAACATCGAATTGCTGCACATCCAGGGCCGTATTTCTAAGAAGGCCGCAGCCTAGAGCGGCAAATTTTCAAGGGCGGCAGTGCGTCAATTCATTCAAAAGCTAAAATGAAGTATTTCAGACGTTAATGATATTTTCCGTACGAATTTAAGAATATATGTTACTTAAAACTAAGTTTTAGTCCTTCTACAGTTTCTTCTGCCTTAGAAGAGTTAAGAACTATCTACGAACTAGTATTTCTGAAATACGGTTAAACTCACTTTCATTACGGTACTTTGCATTGAGGCAAATACAACAAAAACACTTCCATATGAGGATATTATTAACGAGTTTACCATTATGAAATCTCGCAAGAAAGCTATGTAAATTTGAACATCAAGATTACGTGGGGTGAGTTGTTTTAGATAAGTTTGTATATTTTTCAACAAATAAACCAGTAATTAACTACATTTTGTGTAATTTCATTTCACCGTGTAGCACAACTTAATTCAAATTGAACACAGTTCTTCAATCACGCAATAAATAGTCATTAGCATTAAAACATAAAAATATGTGGACAATAGTGATCACTGATCTCCAAGAACAAATTAATTACTTAAGATCGAAACCCATTTTATTCTTAAACGAATCTTAAATGAAGTAAGTAAAAAAAAGACAAGTGGAGAACTAATTTCAGTATAACAGTTATTATACTTTTAATAACATATATTATGTAAGCCATTAAAATTGTAGTTTTATTTGAACTAAATGAACTTGATGTTTCAAAAAGATGAAAACGCCAATGAACTCTATCCTTTTGTTGTATAAAACACATGTATTAAGCAAATATGAACTATAGAGGGGCGGCAAATGGGCTTAAGCCTATAGGCAGCATACTCTTAAATCCGGCCCTGTGCACATCCCTGGAAGAGAGCCATCACTGCGGGCGGGCATCAATTCCGCTCGGGAATTCCAGTCAGGTAGCCAGGGTTACCTCAATTCCACTCGGTCCTCCAAGGGACCCAAAAATAAGTTCCTCAACTCCTCTCAGGCTTTGACAAGGGGTCGGCAAAGGGGTTATCCCCAATGACGTAAACAAATTCATTCATATTCATTTATTTGCAATGGGGGGTGTGTCCCCCGGTGGCAAATTGTATATACATAACAAATAAATAATTATACATAACAATTCAATAACAATTATACAACAATTAAACTGGATTATTTACACAAATAGTCAGTCTTTTCTTAAACACACCTATATGTTTGGGAAAAGGCTCTAAGACTGCGGCAGGTAGAGAGTTCCAGTTATCAATGGCACGGTTTACAAAAGAATATTTGCCATAATTTGTGCCAAACACTTGTCATACCCTCCTGCTCGCATACCAAGGGCCGGGTCTAACACCTTATGCAGCGCATGAGTGAATTCTTGAATGCAGCTGATTTTTCCGTTCTAGGCTGGAAAACAGTATTTTCAGCATCCGCAGCTGATATCGAAAGTATTTTTAGGTACAAATTATACACCTATTATTATCTAAATTTAATTTAATAATGTCTGACTAGGTTAAAAAACATACAAACATTTAATTATGCACATGTTAAAAACAATGTATAAAATGTGTAGAAAAAAATACAAAACTTGACAGACTTGTTTAAAAGAATATAATGATTAATTTTAAATCACTTGTATTTTCAGTGCCAAACACTTTATATCTGATTTAACAAATGACCGGACTTGACATCAGAGCGGTTGACCAATAGCACAACAATGTCTTGCGAACACCACCACCACGCCATCGCTCAAACGCTCTGAAGTCAAGTCCGCTCATTCGTTAAATCAAAATGCGCTGCAGAAGGTGTTTGACCCGGCCTTTGGTTTTGTCATTTGTGATGGACAACCTGAAGATGTATCTCGTTGTGTATCATCAGTCAGTGAGGCATTGCATTCGTGAGTAGTGCATATTGTTTATATTCATATTAATAAACTAAATTATAATTAAATATTTTTACTTTTTGTCACATATTTCAGGTACTTTTAATACATAACAAAAAGTTCCGTGACGAACTAAAGAGCCTACTTTTCTTAAAATTTAAGATTCATGCCAATGATTAATCTATATGGATCTATCTAGAATAATGACGAAATTAAGTTGGTAATATCGACATTTCTAATTAGTTCGAAATACTGTATAACTGGCATAATGTATTCTAATAGAGAACTACAGTTGGCAGCCCTGGTGATTGAATATATTCTTAGTTCCATCTTTTAAGGTACAGAATACAAAATTTGGTTGAAGTCCAATGGATGGCATGGACGTTACATGCAGTTAAACATTGGATCTAACAGCGCGCGTAAAATCATGTTGGCAACAATGATATTCATGTATTGGTCAGAAATAATCTGAAATAATATGATCTATTGTTGTGTCAATTTTGAATGAAATCCATTAGTTAGCATAGAAGTTACATGCATTTTAAAATTAGACTTATCAGCAGGCTTAGAATCATGTTGGTACCACTGACGCATATTAACTACTCCAAATTAATCTAGAATGCCAGGTACTATACGTGTGCAAAGTTTAGAGCTATTGGCTTACATACTTTCTGATATATTGATATTAGGGTAACAAAAATAGAGACAGTATTTATTAACAGTTGGCAGCCCTGGTTACTCTTAAGAATCGGCATATACATATCAGTTATGGTACACATAGCACACAGGAAATTTGGTTGAAATCAAAATGATAGTATAGAAGTTACATGTATTTAAAGTTAGACCTCTCAGCAGGCTTAGAATCATGTTGGTGGCACTGACGTATATAAGTTACTCCAAATTAATATAGAATGTCAAGGACTATACGTGTGCATAGTTTAAAGCTGTCGGCTTGCATACTTTCTGATATATTGGTATTTGGATAAAATAAATTGAGAGCATTTATTAACAGTTGGCAGCCCTGGTGGATCTTAAGAATACGTTCTGTCATATTTGTTCATGTACACATAGCACATACGAAATTTGGTTGAAATCCAATTGATAGTGTAGAAGTTATATGCATTTAATATTTGGACCTATCAGCAGGCTTATATTCATTTTGGCAACACTGTGATGTATGGCCTCCTGGAAATTTAACTGCAATATTATTATCTATACGTGTGCCAATTTTGAAATAGCTCCTATTCATACCTTCCAAGATATCCAACATGGAGCTCAAATTTCAATTGCGATTTTTCAGCAGTTGGTAGCACTGACATCATTTTCAAATATGGCCGTGAGATATTCAGGTATTGATCTTTACTCCTACCAAATTTTGTTTCGATTGCTGCAGCCGTTTAGGAGTTGATAGGGGGGGGGGGAGGACACGCACACAGCCAGACAGACAGAAGGACAGACAGACAGACAGACACACATTTACCCGATCCCATAAGACTACTTTTTCCTAATTTTTGCAAAATGTGAAAAGTAGGCTAAAAAAATAAATATTTTCCCTATTTTAAGAACCTAAAAATCCTAGCCCTAGTCATAATGATTAATACATATAATGACGAAATTAAGTTGTTAATAGGCCTACTGGTATTTGTGATTTGTACGAAATATACCTGAAATATTGTAGCCTAATAGAGGGCTACAGCTTGCTTGATATAGTTTCCTTCCATGGATTATCAGAGTCTACGGCTCAAATGCTTAGAGAGAATTTTTAACTATTTGGCACGTCTCCTGCCTCTAAATATGTGCACAAATATCTGCCTTACGACATGCACACAATATATAAAATTTGTTAAATCTTATGGGAGTTAGATGCAGTTAAACATTGAACCTATAAGCACGCGTAGAATTATGTTGGCATCACTGTCACGTATTGGTTTCCGAAATGAATTTGCAAATTTTGTTTCGATATCTGCAGCCGTTTAGGAGTTAATAGGGGAGGACACACAGACACACATCTGCGCGGGTGATCTAATAAGACTACTTTTTCGTCATTTTCGCAAAAATGTGAAAATTAGGCTGAAAAATCATAGCGAGAAAGTGAACAGCAAATTCATATCTTCTCCTTGGTCGGGCTTAACTTTGTACAGTAATATTATTATTATTCTTTTATTCGTTTCACCCAGCATTGGGGTAGCCTACATTAAATCAATCACTTTTTAATGTTCTGTGCTTTTCTTGCCTCATTCTTTGTGATCTTGGTTTCCTTTCTTCATCAGAGATTTGGGTCTTTCTCTTGCGTTTGACTTTGACTTGGAACCGTTATTTCATGTCCTTGGTTATGGTTTTGGCTGTTTTATCCACGAGCATATTAGTCTTTCTCCGTTCCTTAAACCAAAATGGTTTGGTTCTTTTGTTACGGAAGTAGTCAAAGATTCTTTTGGTTAGTCTATTGAAGTTCATTCTGAGGATGTGCCCATAAAAATCAATTCTTCTCTCTTTTTTTTTTTTTTTTTTTTTTTTTTAGGGGCGTGGTGGCTCAGCGGTTTAGCTGAATGCCTCTCACCAAGGCGGTCCGGGTTCGATTCCCGGTCAATGCATGTGAGATTTTCGAAGTGAAATGCCATGCCCTGTGGTTCGGATTCCACGTAAAAAGGAGGTCCCATGGCTCATAATCACAAGATTCACGGTCATGTAAAACTACAATCTTCCTTCCTTCTCTTTTTTTTAATGCGTCTGAGAGTTTTTCTGTACTTTAGTAAAGGGTTTTATTTCTGACGTGGATTTATTTTTTGTTACAGAACTTGGGGCCTAAGATTTTTCGTAATCTCTCTTTCTTTCTTCCTTTCTTTCTTTCTTTCTTTCTTTCTTTCTTCCTTCCTTTCTCTCTTTCTTTCTTTCTGTCTCTCTTTCTTTCTTCCTTTCTTTCTGTCTCTCTTTCTTTCTTCCTTCCTTCCTTCCTTCCTTTCTCTCTTTCTTTCTATCTTTCTTTCTTTCTTTCTTTCTTTCTTTCTTTCTTCCTTTCTCTATTTCTTTCTTTCTCTCTTTCTTCCTTCCTATCTTTCTTTCTTCCTTTCTTTCTTCCTTTCTTTCTTCCTTCCTTTCTCTCTTCCTATCATTCTTTCTTCCTTTCTCTCTTACTTTCTCTCTTCCTATCTTTCTTCCTTCCTTTCTTTCTTTCTTTCTTTCTTTCTTCCTTTCTTTCTTTCTTTCTTTCTTCCTTCCTTCCTTCCTTTCTCTCTTTCTTTCTCTCGCTCTTTCTTCCTTTCTTTCTTTCTTTCTTTCTTTCTTTCTTTCTTTCTTTCTTTCTTTCTCTCTTTCTTTCTTCCTTCCTTCCTTTCTGTCTTTCTTTCTCTCTTCCTTTCTCTCTTTCTTTCTTCCTTTCTTTCTTTCTTTCTTTCTCTCTTTCTTTCTTCCTTTCTCTCTGTCTTTCTTTCTTCCTTTCTCTCTGTCTTTCTTCCTTTCTTACTTTCTTTCTTTCTTTCTTTCTTTCTTTCTTTCTTCCTTCCTTTCTTTCTTTCTTTCTTTCTTTCTGTCTTTCTTTCTTTCTTTCTTTCTTCCTTTCTCTCTTTATTTCTCTCTTTCTTCCTTTCTCTCTTCCTTTCTTACTTTCTATCTTCCTTTCGTACTTTCTTTCTTTCTTTCTTTCTTTCTTTCTTTCTTTCTTTCTCTCCTTCTTCCTTTCTTCCTTTCTCTCTTTCTTTCTTTCTTTCTTTCTTCCTTTCTCTCTTTCTTCCTTTCTCTCTTCCTTTCTTTCTTTCTCTCTTTCTTTCTTTCTTTCTTTCTTTCTTTCATTGATCTCCGGCCTTTCAAGCGGGCCCTGGGTTATGATAAACAATGTTTCGGCTGCATATAAGGCTCCTGGTTTAATTGCCGTGTTATAATGTATTATCGTTCCATTCCAGGAGAGGGACTTCTTGTTATTATTATTATTATTAGTATTATTATTATTATTATCATGTGCGAACACTTCACCACGTTTTATTCCTCCTCACTTTCTCTTACCCAGTGTTTTGAAGGCATTGGATTGGCTGTGTAAATTACAGGTGTAATGTCTAAAATTACCCATCAGGAGAATGAGACGCCAGTCTGCCTGTAATTATTGGGCTGTCGCAATATAAGATGTTGTTTGAGGTTTCGAACGCAACGACTCAATTATGCATGTGGAATGACGGCGTTATCTTACCTAGATGACAGACTCGTTTAGATAGCTTATTTTCACGAAATGCTGTTATATTCTTGAATAATTTAATATATTGTGTTTCAATTCCAACCTTCATAGTTTTATGCTCGTATAATAACGCGAAATTTTCCTCATGCGAGACATTCTTTTCGCAAACTATGTGTTTTAAAGCGAAGTATTTGTGTTCTTCGTGCAAAATCCAGGCTTCTGTTTGGTTGGTATTAAATTGCATTATAAAATTGCCCTTACAACATTTTCTCCATACATTTAAAATCTTATGGAAAGAACTGTTTGAATAACAACACTAATATTATATTGATCCTTAACGTACGACAATTGATCGTGAATCACTATTCCAAATACTGAGCTTCAGATACAAAAATCTTGATAACGTAAAATAGACACAAAGTCTGAATACAAATTCATGAGAGAAATATCAGGGTCCTTCAAAATAAAAACAAGAAGACAGACTCTCTCCACAACTCTTCAACTGCGTTCTTGGAAAGGTGATATAAGAATGTCCCAAATGGCAACCGTAAGAACACGGGAAGCATGAAAACTGCATCAAACCACACTAAAGACTTAATAGATCATATTAGGCACAACAATAGATTGTCAAGTACTTGGAGGCGACCTAACAGAAACATACCACCAGCCTAAAACAAGATGAACACCCAAACGTAATAACGGAAAAAAAAGTCGGCTAATGAGACGCATTTGAAAAATCAGAATACGGCACGTATAACAAAAAAGCAAATACAGAAAGTCCCACGGTTTAAAAACCCCGGTAAAACGGTCAGATATCTGAAACTGAAACAAAATTAGATGTCAGATAAAATGAAAACTCGCCAAAAATATCCACAACAAAACTATTTCCAAACACACCAGCATTAAAGCAGAATGTCTACGTGGATCGGAAACAGTAAGTTGGAACAGCAAGCAAACATAGAAAGCATTGACAAGGAAGGACTCAAAATCATTAGGACAATATTGTAGGCTCAAACCTCACCGGCGAACAGTAACAGTGGACAACAAGTGTACAAAACCGCTGTGTCGAGTCAGTTTCATTTAAGTGTTTTACCTAAACAACTACAAAATCTCACCAAGGAAATTAGCGGTTAATAACACTTGCTACGGTCAAAGTTAACGATTCAAAAACGATTCCCAGTTAAACCCATAAAATGTTCTTACAAAGAACGCAATCACTTGAAAACTCGCTACGGGCAAAGTTAACGATTCGAAGAGATTTCACAGTTAAACCCATAAAATGTTCTTACAAAGAACGCAATCACTTGAAAATCTCGCTACTGTTGAATTTAACGATTCAAAGAGGTTTCCCAGTTGAACCCATAAAATGTTCTTGCAAAGAACGCAATCACTTGAAAATCTCACTACTGTTGAATTTAACGATTCAAAGACGTTTCCCAGTTAAACCCATAAAATGTTCTTGCAAAGAACGCAATCACTTGAAAATCTCACTACTGTTGAATTTAACGATTCAAAGACGTTTCCCAGTTAAACCCATAAAATGTTCTTACAAAGAACGCAATCACTTGAAAATCTCGCTACAGTAGAAGTTAACTATTCTTTGGGATTTTACACTTAAACACTTAAAAAATAACACAACACTTTCTAAGTGTAACACACTAACGGAAAATAAATACAATTGGTTAAAAAACGACTCGTTACAAAGTTTACTTTAAAAGTTGTGTAGCTAAATATTTGTAAATACTGTAGTATATAAGTGTTTTATCGACTGTTCCGACGATGTCCTCTTGACGAATGAAACTAGTCATCCAATGTATAAAGTGTTTAATTAAAGTCATAGATATACGAGGGCAGATCAAAAAATAAGTTGCACTTCCCAATTATGGCCATTTATTACACCACCTAAACAACAACAACTCGTCTATAACGACAAACAATGTAACGTCACTTTTCCTCATAGTTTCCAAGAGACTCCAATCATTTCTGCGAACGCACAACCAACTTGTCGATGCCGGATGCATTGAAAGTTCCTCCAGCGTTCTGCAACCACACAGAGACAGCAGCTTTCACCTCCTCATCGGTCTGGAAACGTCGACCACCGAGCTCCGTTTTGAGCTTAACGAACTGATGAAAGTCACATGGCGCTAGGTCAGGACTGTAGGATGGATGTTGCCAGATCTCCCTCTTGAAACGCTGCAGCAGTTCGCTCGTTTGGCGGGCCTTGTGAGGTGTTGCGTTATCCCTTGCCGGAAAATGGCCCCCTCCCCATACACAGCACTAATTTCACGATGAATGTCCGTGCAATTCTTCCTTTTGGCCCATAGGAATCGGATTGTCGCACGCAGCTCATATTTGGAGTGAACGTCCAGTCGACGCGCCATTGCATTTGGCCGCTATTCACACCATACAAGACGACACACCACAGAGACCTGCCTAACAGATGTGTGGGCAGTGTCTGCCCCTTTCTCCGCTGTGCCCACGTTTGCGACACACAGCGCGCTGCTGCAGCGCGTTAGTGCAACTAACTTTTTGATCCACCTTCGTATTTCAGGCGCTAGGAAATTAACTAACTTCCTGTCCAATGTATTGAGCTCTCGTGCTGTGCTTCTACTATTATGAAGCGTTTCTTATAGCACACAAAATATATAACACATTACAAACCATATACATCTTAACACAATCAACTGGGCTCCTGATACATTTCAAGTCTTATATCTAAATTGTCCAGCCACTCTATAGCCTTTATAGAGCCTTGCACAAAGTCTACTAATAGATCACATCACCAGATGTTCCTTCACCACGGCACAAGGAGTGGAATTCAATGAAAACAGGAGTAAAGTACAATAGTACATTATGCAAAGAGCCTATGATGGCAATAATTAAGACACGAGTATGTTTATAAACGAGCGAAGAGAGTTTTATAATTTCCATACGAGTGTCTTAATTACCATTATAGGCGAGTTGCATAGGACTGTTTATGAAGGACGATAATTATAATTTTATTATAATTATGTTCTAACGTAAAAATATTCATAAATATCTGTCAAAATTGGAAGCCTCCATGGCTTAGGCGGCAGCACGCCGGCCTCTCACCGCTGGGTCCGTGGTTCAAATCCCGGTCACTCCATGTGAGATCTGTGCTGGACAAAACGGAGGCAGAGAGGTTTTTCTCCGGGAACTCCGTTTTTCCCTGTCAAAATTTCGTTCCAGCAACACTCTCCACTATAATTTCATTTCATCTGTCATGCATTTGATCATTGCCCCAGAGAAGTGCGTCAGGCCTCGGCAGCCGGCACACTTCAAATCCTCGCCGCTAGATGGGGGGCTTCATTCATTCCATTCCTGACCCGGTCGGAGACTGGAAGCAGGCTGTGGATTTTCATTTTCATCTGTCAAAATTCTGTCAGTTGACTTTAGTGAACAGAGTGCATGTGCTGGGCTCCCACTAAGGATCAAAGAACTTACAAAGCTTTGTTCTTGGGAATTGTGTGGGCTCAGCATTTGCTCTCTATCCAATAACAAAATCCAAAGCTTTGAAACATTGTTTATCCTGAACTAGCACCAACAGATAGCACACAGGTACTATGTGGGAATATTTTGATATTTTGGTCAAATAACACACAACAGGCTGTTACAAACGCTTTAAAATTGAAATGTATCGAATTACCAACTAGTTATTCTTCAAATTCGATGCGTCAATGGAAGGCAAATCAATGGAGTCCCAAATAGAACAGTCATGACATCTGGCGGAAAAGTTTCGCATAATACATCGCTTTACTGAACAGAGCTGGGCTATTGATTGATTTCTGTGGATCTAATGTCATATGCTTGCTGCCTCCATGATATTATGGTGTGTTTTTTTCAACAACAGCATTCACTAAAATTGTCGGCGAAATCGTACGCAATGCCCGGTGTAGAAATCGGAGTCGCGGATATTACGGTACAGTGCTACTTCTTTATCATATTCCCCAGTTTGTTTATGCATTAATCGGATATCCTTCACATTGTCAACTTTCGATTCCTGTAATTCATGTCCGACATGTTGGATTTTGTTTGCATGTGCGAAGCTATCGAGTACCTAATTGGTCACACAACTGTTGCATAATAAAACTCTTGAGCTGTGATTACTGGGAGAAACTGTATCATGATGAAAACTAGTACTTTAGTGACCCTCATTATGATACAGATTTCTGTCATATATTATTTACATTTGAACATCTTCGAACATAAAGAGACATTACGAAATGGATCGGTAAAATAAAACGAGATTTTCAGTTGGCTTTGTTGTTGTTTGAGTCTTCAGTCTTTTGACTGGTTTGATGCAGATCTCCATGCTTCCCTGTCCTGAGCTAATCGTTTCATCTCTACATAGCTACCACACCCTACATCCGAGGCTTTGTTACACGAGACGTTTTACCAAACGTCAATGCAAAATTCACAAATGTCAAGTTGAGTAAGAAGAAAAAATGAAAAATATGATCGGAAAAACTTTTACTGAAAACAGAAGAGAAGCACACAGCGGAGTAATTATAGAAATATGAACACAAAGAAACGTCTGGAAATTAAAATCTCTACGCAATCCTTCAGAGGCTACTAAGACCAACACTCAACCCGACAGCTGACCAGTGCTTTCGAGCCAATATCTAACTATCCAGAACTTTATGATGAGTGGTTTTGTGACTGTCATTAACAGCAGTGGCAGCTCGCGAAACTTGAGTTGTCACGGTGTTTAGAAAATACTGTACTTGTTAAAGATATAAACTTACATTTTTGCTAAGAGAAACAATATCCTCGCGCATAAACTAACAGCTGACACTCATATTGCATGTATTGGCGATCCTAATTTCACTTACATCAGATTCCTGAACCGAGAGACACACGTAAACGTAACTTCAGCAATCGAATTTAGTCGGATTGGAAATAACAAATTCATACAATCATACTAATATATAAAAATGAGATGGTGTGTGTCTGTCTTTCTGTCTGTCTGTCTGTCTGTTACTCAATAACGCAAGAACCACTGGTCCGATTTAAATGAAATTTTGCATGGATGTAGCTGATTTACCATGTTTACATATAGGATACTTTTAATTTCGATATCTTGCAGTATTAAAATATGGCGACCATTTTAGTGACGTCACTACACCCTTTGGTTTCAAAATGTCATAATTCCATATCAAATAAAAAGAGAACGCTAAGAAATAGAAAACTTTTGATGGCACGTACGAGCTTCCAAATTTAATTTCCTATCCGAAAGGTCCTTATCACTTTTCGTGTATCTCCAACCGTTAGCGAGTAAAACCCACATATGTGACATCACTACACCCTTTGGTTTCAAAATTTCATAGTTCCATTTCAAATAAAAAGGGAACGCTAAGAAATAGCAAACTTTTGATGCATACACGAGATTTATCATTTAATTTTCTATCCAAAAGGTCCTTATCATTTCTCGTGTATCTCCAACGGTTAGCGAATAAAACCTAAATTTGTGCAATAAAACACGGTCAACACCGAGCGGTGGAGTATATCTCTTCGTACATAAAAAGTAAAGTTTGTATGGTTTTTCTTCGCAATTTCTACGGAAATTTGAGTTATTTACGCGTTTCAGACTGTTTTATTATGGATGCGCGCGAAAATATTTTTTTGGTCTGTCTGTAGGTTTGTTTGTTTGTCTGTGGACAACTTTGTTCCCTTATAACTCGAGAACGACTGGGTGTATCAACGTAAACTTTGGCACAGATATCCATCCGAGGCACGACACTAATCATTGATGTAACCCTTCTCCGTACCTCTCATAAAAGAGGGCCTACCCCCTTAAAATACATGCTGAAATAGGAGGAGAAGGACGAGACAAAGATCATTTACAGCCCCTCAATGTGAGAGGCAAAACTCAGGGGCCCCAAAGGGTCCCCGAAATCCACATTTTAAGGCCCTAAAACCAACCATTTTTGAGATATTCCCAGAAAACTAATTTCATAATAAACTTATGAACGAATACAAGCCGGTAACCATGGCAACAGATTCTCTGAGGTCCATCTATTGCTGTAAGACGCAATGCAATTCCATTAATTACATTGGTGTGAAAGTTTGCAAACGGCTAGAAGGTTATCACGGAACCAAATTGAGCTGTAAAATTCATCAATACGTATAATGCGCTTAAGGGGGTCAAGGGGTACACTAGAATTCTTTCACGCGATTTACACCTGCTGGTGTGGTATGGCAGGTCTATTATATTCCTATCCCTATATTATATTATTATTATTATTAGTATTATATTATGGCGTACAACGAGGAGACAAAGCCCCTCGGTGCCAGAAACAAAACTTGGGGGCCTCGAAAACTACATTATAAGGCTCTAAAACCAACAGTATCTGAAATATTCCCAGAAAACTAATTTAATTTAATTTAACAAACTAATGAAGGAATGGAAATCGGTAACCATGACAACATTATCTCAAGGGGTGGCATCCAACTTTCCATCTATTTCTGTAAGAAGCAATATCACTCCATTTATACCTTGCCACGGTGGGTGAGTGGATAGCGTGTCGGTCTACTAACCCCAAGATTGCAGGTTCACTCCTGGCCGTGGTACAGGCCGGACGTTTGTTTTAGACGAGTGAAAAATCTTAATGGAAGCCTGGAGGCGAGTTACTACAGTACCTGTGTTGTTATCAGCTGCCCCAAGCGTTCCGATGATTGATAAAGCTGTTTCACACTATTGCTGAAGTATAGTCACTGGCAAATATAATGACGTTCTGTTCGTAACTACGTAACGTGTACTTCCGTGTCACACAATACTTCGACGTGGACTGTACTGTCTGCTCAAGTCTGGAATTCCATTACATCAGATCCGTGGTGACAAATGTGAAGTGATAGGGTGAGAGAGTGACTGTGTACAGGCTCACCCTCAGGCTTAAAGTTCAAGGGCAATCGTCTAAAACAAACGTCCGGCCTGTACGTGATTTTTGAAAGGCGGCAAAAATACGACTCGCATGTCATACGATGTTGGCATGTCAAAGAACCCATTTGAATTCAGTAGGCCGTGATCATAATGGCAAAATTAACCTCAGGAGTTTCCGCCAACACAAAGTTCCTCATTTCTCTACTAGAAAGCGCTATAGTGTTCAAGCAGCTTAGATATCTACCCTCCTGACTTTCATAGTGATTCAAGGAACAACGAAATTTCGACATGCAAGCTACCCTCTGGGTGTCAAATTACGAAGCTTGCACCCGGCATCCGAGGCCATACGATATTATTATTAGGCTACTCCATTTATTACATTTCTGTGAAAGTTTGCAAATGGCTATAAGGTTATCACGGAGCCAATGTAGACTGTATAATTCGTCAATGTAATTAAGGGGGTCAAGGGGTAACCTAGAATTTTTTCATGAAATTTCACGTGCGAAATATAGTACAGAAAGTCTATTATATCTACAAACAGAAACATTATTTTCAAAAATTCCTGAATTGAATCAGTATTTTTTGCGGCTTTTAGGAATTTGGGCCATTTGAGGCTAAAGAACCTGAATTTTCTTGCCCCACAAGCCTTTATAATTTATGAAAGAGTTCTTCCTGTGTATGGGGACCTAACACAACGTAGAGGGTCATTTTTTATGTGAGGTGTATTGCGTTTCGTCTACAAGGCTTTCAAATCTATTTCACGTCAGGAAGTACACGTTAGGTGAATTTAGTTTGAGAGCACATTTTAACTAATCTTTTTTTTTTGTCGACATACGGGTTCATCGTAAGGCTGATTTTGTTCGATACGTATGGTAAATATACCCATATTTGGATATCTGGGTGATATGTTGTAGACAATAGAATTGTCTGTCTGTCTTTCTGTGTTTATTTATGTACGCCTATAAATCGTCTTCGGATGCTTGGTGCATCGTAAAATTAGGTATGGTAAACATGAGTCAATACACCAATCCTTTATAAAACTCCTCACCGTACTTTTCATGCAGTAGAAGGGTGGATATAGGGAAAAACTTCTCAAAATACATGCTAAAATAGGCGAAATATAAAAATTATCCTAGAAGGACGATCAAAGCTTATGTTGCTTCTCATTGTGAGACACAAAATTCGCGAGTCTATAAGGGGTCTCCGAAAACCACATTTTAAGGCCCTTAAATTATCAGTGTGTGTGATATTCCCAGAAAACTAACTTCGTTCTGATAATAATAATAATATCGTATGGCCTCGGGTGCCTGGTGCAAGCTTTGTTAACTGACACCCAGAGGGTAGCTTCCATGTCGAATTTCGTCGTTCCTTTGAACGCTATGAAAGTCAAGGAGGTTAGATATCTAAACTCCTTGACACTACAGCGATTTCAAGTAGAGAATGGAGGAACTTTGTGTTGGCGGAAAATCCCGAGATTAATTTTGCCATTGAACACGGCCTACTGAATTCAAATGGGTTCTTTAACATGCCAACAACGTATGACATGAGTGTCGTGATTTTTGTCGCCTTCGTTCTGATAAACTTATAAAGGAATGACAAACCGCTAACCATTGCAACAGTAGCTCAATTGATAATGTCTGGTGTTAATATATAACACCGTTCGAAGAACGGGTACTTCTGCTAGTCTACGATAACACGAGTTTCCAACAATGGCGAACTTAAAAACAACGCAAGAAACAAACTTGAGTTATAGTAAAGCCATCATTACTTCCGACTTGACATTTCAGTGCTGAGCTAGAGCAATCTAGCGGTCCGAAGTAAACTAATCACAGGCAGTCATTCAAATAAATATACGATGTATAGTATCACGACTAATCGCGCTTCGTTCGCTAAACCGCGACATAGCGAACTAAACTCGATTTGTCGAGACATATCGATTTGAATGTCTGCCTCTGATTGGCTATACAAAGTGTTTTCACTTCTGACCGCTAGATATCTCTAGCATAGCACTGAAACGTAAAGTCAGAAAAAACGATGGCGATATGAACGTGATTTTAAAGCGGAGTTCATCAGTTAAGGTGTTTCATTAGTTGAAGCCAAGCTTGTGTATATAGGATCTTTCATTCTGTAATGTTGGCTCTATACGTCGAGAGGGGAATGACTAATGCTCGACATAATGTAGCCCCGTGTAGGTACTTGGATTTGTGTATTTGTAACGGTATCGTGCCGGATGCGACCCGTGTCGGATGCGACCCGTGCCGGATGCGACCCACCTATTTGCCATCGTGCCACTAGCGACCCAAGCACTGATGTTTCGGTGGAATCTGGGAATTTCTAACCCATCTGTCTCTGCTAAAATTCCGCTTTGGTTAGGTTTGGCACCGTAAAAATTGAAGAGCTTATTTCCAAAGCGACGTAAATACAAAATTGACGTTTTTCAGTTTTCTCTTTCATAAGTAAGTTTATAGGTTCTCTCAACGTATAGCAAAGGTTTTATGTCGCAATACGTCGTATATCCCATATTAACAGAGACCTAAGCGAGCAGTTCGCTACTCCAGTGGGGGTCCGGGCAGGGACACCAAGAGCCCGCCGATGAGCCAGCTTGGTGTCCTAGGCGAAACCCCACACAAGACACGGCACAAACCTAGAAGAATTGCTGAGTTGTAAGAATTAAGTTTATTTGCAAAGTGATGTAACTCCAGCAACGGGTATTTATTTCCAATGTGTCATATCCATGTTGACCAATCCGATGGTTCTCTGGACATTACGGGACATCACGTGACATCACGTGATATCTCGTGATAAATCAAGGTCATGGCTAACTTTGAAGAATATGTAGAGTATCAGTTTGTGTTTGCTGTGTTTAAACCATTTAAATGTTCACAAATACCACTCAAAGCGTATGTCAATATATGATTTATATCCAAAACGTCCTAACTCCAACTTACAGGAGTCGATTACCACAATTTCCAATGATAGGAGATTATTAAAAGTAATGAATGAAATTACATTATATTCATAATCATATCTGAATTCGATTATACGAAGAAACAAAAACGCGATTTCTGAAATTTTGCATTTCATGGATTTACGTCACTTCAATATTCTTCTGTCGAACAATGGGGCACTGTAAGCTACTAGCAGGGTCGCTACAGCCACGGGTTTTACTGGGTCGCATCCGGCACGGTCGCACTCGGCAGGTAATCTTTGTAACTGGGTCAGGAGGTGGCCGTGGCCTCAATTCAGACACCAGTCCAGCAGTCTCCTGAGAAACCACATAAAAGCAGGAATCTAACCCACCTCTTCTCAGTTCCTCCTCACGACACTGAGTGAAATCTGGTGAAGCCTTAGGGCCAGAATTAAATTTCTTGGCAGAGTCAGGAATCGAACCCGGACCTCCACGGTGAGAGCTTCGACCATCCTCGAGGCGAAGGAAGATGTAACATTCTCCGATACATTCATTAAGCATATATTTACTGTATCAATATAGTAGAGTGGAGCAATGAAACACGAGATTACACAGCACGCGGCGCGCTTGGGGCATTACGCAATATTATCTTGTCATTTAAATATTAATTTCCCAAGAGCTGCTCCATGATGAACAAACAGCAAGGCAGCAACAGCAACCCCGAGCAGAAAGAACTAGTGTTCGTAACAACAGTCATAGGAAACTCTGGGCTGGACTTGCAGCATTGTAGTGATAGCACATCACCAATCCGGAGGCTGTACCATGAATGGGCAGGTATTGGTGTGGTTGTTATGTACTTTGTCGGCGATTAATGGAAATTGAGTATTATCTGCGTATGGATATACTTTAACAGTAAAGGTTCAACGGATTATGTTCAAGAACTCAATGATCACCTGGGCCCGGAGAATTATGTGCTTAACTTTTCAGAAATATGCATTTATTTATTTAAGAGTTTAAACGTGGAAAATATGTGATTGAGTTTTCAAAATATGTTCTTAAGTTTGTATCATATTTATATCATCCCGTCGGGGGGCGTGGTGGCTCAGGGGTCTAGCTGTATGCCTCTCACCAAGGCGGTCCGGGTTCGATTCCCGGTCAATGCATGTGAGATTTTCGAAGTGAAATGTCATGTCCTGTGGTTCGGATTCCACGTAAAAAGGCGGTCCCGTGGCTCATGATCTCGAGATTAACGGTCACGTTAAACTATAAGCTTGCTTGCGTGCTTGCTTTTATATCATCCCATACTCGAAAAGTAGTTGAAACGTCCAGCTGCTTGAATAATTCAGTCCACAGTACAAACAAGAAGTTCCGTGACGAACCAAAGATCCTTCCTTTTCTTAAAATTTAAGATTCATGCAAATGATTAATCTATATGGATCTATCTAGAATGATGACGAAATTAAGTTGCTAATATCGAAATTTATAATTAG
Source organism: Meconema thalassinum (assembly GCA_946902985.2). Classification (NCBI taxonomy): domain Eukaryota; kingdom Metazoa; phylum Arthropoda; class Insecta; order Orthoptera; family Tettigoniidae; genus Meconema; species Meconema thalassinum. The sequence goes on along the minus strand of OX336391.1, from coordinate 89,061,906 downwards.
TTCGAAATATACCTGGCATAATGTAGCCTAATAGAGCATCTCTTAAGGTACAGAATGCAAAATTTGGTTGACGTCCAATGGATAGCATGGACGTTACATGCAGTTAAACATTGGATCTAACAGCGCGCGTAAAATCATGTTGGCAACAATGTCATGCATGTATTCGTCAGAATTAATCTGAAATAATATGATCTATTGCTGTGCCAATTTTGAATGAAATCCATTAGTTAGTATAGAAGTTACATGCATTTTAAAATTGGACCTATCAGCAGGCTTAGAATCATGTTAGCAGCTCTGACGTATATTAGTTACTCCAAATTAATCTAGAATGCCACGTACTATACGTGTGCAATGTTTAGAGATATTGGCTTGCATACTTTCTGATATATTGATATTAGGGTAACAAAAATAGAGACAGCATTTATTAACAGTTGGCAGCCCTGGTTGCTCTTAAGAATACACATAGTCATATCTGTTATGGTACACTTAGCACATACAAAATTTGTTTGAATTCCAATTGATAGTGTAGAAGTTATATGCATTTAAAAATTGGACCTATCAGCAGGCTTATAATCATTTCGGCAACATTGCCATGTATGGCCTCCAGGAAATTAAACTGAAATATTATTGTCTATACATGTACCAATTATGAAATAGCTCCCATTCATACCTTCCAAGATATCCAACATGGAGCTCAAATTACAATTGCGATTTTTCAGTAGTTGATAGCACTGACATTATTTTCAAATACAGCATTGAGATATTCAGGTATAGATCTGTACTCCTACCAAATTTTGTTTCGATTGCTGCAGCCGTTTAGGAGTTGATAGAGGACACACACACACACAGCCAGACAGACAGAAGGACATACAGACAGACGGACAGACAGACACACAGACACACATACATTTGCCCGGATCGATCTCATAAGTCTACTTTTACCTCATTTTTGAAAAATGTGAAAAGTAGGGTAAAAACCACGGGGAGTACGATGGTGACACCAAGTTGGCGGTATATCCCCGTTAAGTAGCGTTAGGTATTAGTGCTGAGCGGTATGAGGAACCATGGACAAGCACGAACTAGGACAGCTAATAAATACCCTTGCTTGCAGGTCGTTAAAAACTGGAGCCATGCATCATGCATGTTACCGCAGCTGCGATTGTCCCAAGCCTTCTTAATAATAAGTTGACAGCGAGCCCGTCTTTGAAGGCAAAGAAACTTACAAATTGATTTCCTGAAGTGATTTTATTTCCTGTTTGTCCCAAGAAATAGCATCTATAAATCAAGCACAAAGCAAAGAATAAACAATTCACTAGGGACGAATGACAGGTACCCTTAATGGAAAGCGATGGATTTCCTTCGTGCATTCAACGAAACAACTGATTGCGGAATACTTTAATGTTTGCAGATACTTTCTCGCTTCGATTTATCTAATGGAAAGAGCGTGTGAAGGCTGGCGTGGATTTACGTATTTTAGAGTTTACCAGCACGCATCAGCGAAGCAGCTAGTTTACACTGCGTACAGAACTGTGAATTACTACAATCAAATAAATAATATAAACCAGTCACAATTTTTTATTCCAAATAATGTTCTCGACAAACTGCTGGCTTCTTTTGTAACCTTACTTAGTAATGTTTTCTCCCGCGTAGACTTACACCTTTACCCATAAGGAATTGTGTCTGGAAACTTTCAGAATTGGGGATTCCAAGGGATTTCTGAACTTGGCCCGTTTTCCATTTTTTCATTGCAATTGGAATGTACCCTCTAAGTCAGGTGATTACAATCCATAGTTCATGAATCTTTGATATCAGTAAAATGACTCCAAAACCGTCAGCTCTAAATCCACAGGAAACGTAGAGTGAAATAATCTAAACAAAACGTGTGGCATTTGTCAGTAGCTAAGCTTAGGGGCAGGTGACCTCGTTGTTACGCCCCCATAAAACAACAATAACTAACTAAGCTTTTCTGTACGTGTAAATTCTAAAAATTCATTTTTCTTTGAGTTTCTTAAGAGAAAATATAATTAAAAACTGCTGAATTCTAGAAATTAAGAAGTAAAGATGAAATATATCGAAAAATGGAAAACATATCAGAAACAATACATTCCTGTGGAACAAGAAGTCAACAGCAAGCTGGGTACAAGAAGTCAAAAAGGATTTGGAAAGAAACAATATCAGAGAAGAAGATACACCACAGAGAGATATTTTAAGGCAAAAAGTGCTAAAAATGGAAGGATTCCAAGGGTGAAAGGGATAGAAAACCGGCTCGAAATGGTCCGAGGAAATGAAGAGGAAACATAGAGAGATGATGAAGCAATACTGGAGGAAGAAAAAGGTACAGTAGAGGACAAAGTATTGAAATTGGCTCGTGGTCCCTAGACTACCGATACGAAAATAATAATAATAATAATAAGGCTCTTGGTTCAACATTGGCAGTAATTTCACCGCATTGCAAACATAGGCCTACGAGTATTTAGTGCATTAAGCCGTGAAAAGTAAAAATGTAATTCTGGGAAACTGGCGTAGTCTAATAATTTGCACACCACTGTATCATCTCCACATGGAGTAAGCTCTGGGTCTAACACTTTCCGGTAAAACCTTATACAGGGTGTCTGGCTAGGACACTCTTAATTCAACTGAGTCAGGGAGATACAATATCACACCAGCTACCTGTGGGATGGGGAGAAGGGGATCTGTTATTGCTTTGTGCTGGTCCCAGAGAATGCCATGTCGAGAGCAGAGAGGTTTGCAGCCCTGTCTTCAAATGATCTCTTTCCTTTGTTTTTTCACGTGAGGTCGAACTTAGATGTCACACGACACCCTTTAAAACAAGAACTATCTTCATTTTGATTTTTGCATTATCTCGGTCGGGGTTTGTCAATCAAATTGTTGGTTGGTTTAAAATGTTCATAATTTCCTATTTTAATTACAAAGTTAAAGAAAACATGGTTGGTTCCTCAGTTTAGGGGCTGCGACAACGCGGTCATGTAGCCCCGTGTACTTTGGGTGTGTGTAGAAACTGTCTGATAACCGGTGTTAATTGTGATGACTGTATTAGTGTGTGTATCTGTTTTAATTCAAATAAGAACTGCAGACAATAATTTCAAGTAGTTCCTACTTTTGCTACCAAATGCTACCGTCCACGACACTTAGCTTGCGGACTTGGCTACTAGATGGCATCGCAGTTAGCACCTGGCGGCGAACGTTGGAACTAATAGAGCGTTATCAATTCAAGCCTACACAATTTGGCTTCACACAAGTGTAGTTAGTGGAAGGTTCTTTTTCATGCCATAAATCTATGACATGGGCCCGTCGGCTTTACTTCCCCTGAGGGATTTTTAACGCTCTTAAAAAATCCGACGACTTCGGCCGTGTTTGAACCCGCGATCATAGCAGTTCAGCATGCTACCCACTACGCCTAGTTTTATTGTAGCTGCCATGACAGTCAGACCCCTTAACCGGCACAGATATAGGCCTAGTAAAACAGAAAATACTGTAATATCTTCAAAACAAGTCCATCTCACTCTATGAACCCGTTAACAACAAAACCAAAGCTAGCGTTTGGAAGACGCCATAAGTTGATTTTGTGGAGAATGGATGGTGCTGCTGCTACTGCAACATGGTGGGGCATTGAACTACAATTACGTGTATAATTACATGATTGATTGATTTATTAATTAATTTATTGATGGCTGGAGCGATTTCAATGAAACTCGATGAGGTCATTGTACTATTTCATCCAACCCCGACCGTGCACTTAAAATTCTATTAAGTGTCACCAATCCAACATGGCGGCTGTGCGAAATATTTCACCGGCATTCTATACCTACGAAACTATTACTGATATCACCCTGAAATTTTGTATGGTGATAAAGGGCAATACTGGACGTTTACCTATCTGACTTTCAAAAACCTGTTTACTACGAAACGAACATGGCGGCCAACCAAATGTGAAATTTTTAAATAGACTTTTCTCACGATTTAACCATCCGAACGCAGTAAAACTTGGTACAGTAAATGTTTATACACATTGTAATGCACTGGCATCTAATTTAGTTCAATTCTTTACATAACCTCAACATGGCGGCTGTGTGAATTTTTTAAATTAAGATTTTATTTTTTGTGTATTAATCATGCGATCGAAGTGAACGTTTGAATAATTAACCTACGCAAAAATCGTTATATAAGAGTACAAAACTCAATGGCCTATATAATATATAAAATCCAACATGGCGACCATCCGAAATATATAGACGGTTCTCAATATCTACGAATCTATTACAGCAATCACACTGAATTTGTGTATGTTGATAGTGGCAATTAACATAAGTAGGATATATGAAAATAGGCTATTTAATTATCCATGTAACTACTTGTTTATTTGTTTACGTTGTTAAGGCTACATGGACTTCTCTTACACAGAACATTCATTTTGATACTTAAAACTGAAATAGTAGCCTACAGTTAACTCTAGAAGTAATTATTTAGTTAATAAGATGACTGGCTGCGTGGCTCAGCGGTAACGTTCACGCCTGCTGATCCTAAGATAGTGAGATCGTATCCCGACGCAGTCAGTTCGCATTTGACGGGGTGAAAATACAAGGGAGCCGTGTCAGTAGATCGTCTGGTACGTTAAAGATCCTCTTCGGGGCAAAATTCCTGCACCCCGGAGTCTCTAAAAGCGTCAGTAGTTAAAAAGGACGTGAAACCAATAACATTATTAGTTAACGAAAGTATGATGCTTTTCAGTCTGTCAATACGAGTATTTCCCAAATGTGACGGGTTATTCCCTAATCCTGAAAAAAAAACTGAGATATAAATACTCTAGGATGACCAGTTTCTATCGTCAAGCGATCATCATCAGATGAATTTATAGAATTTATGTCAGAAAATATGGGTGAAAATATTTACAATATGTACACTTAGAGTAGTTAGTGACCAAGATAACTGCTCTCACCGGGACTCGCAAGACACCATCAACCATATAAGTAGCCTGTACAATACAACTTGAATTGACCATTTAACTACAACCACATATTCACTCTAAACAAGCAAGTTCAGAGGTCAATCACTACTTTCAGTATTTTAACAAAACATCACATAGACTATAAGTAATTAGGGGCAGATGACCTCGTAGTTCCGCCCCTTTCAACAACAATAACTAACTAACTAGACTATAACTAACGAATATTGGCGAGTTGAATTATCCCAACTATACTGCAACTAAACCTTACTGGGATTAGTTTTTGGCCCTTTCCAAAGAATAGTTCGATTTTTCATATTAAGAATCAAAACAGTCTTCCTCCCCCAAACTTCATACATTAGGACTGATTTTTCTTTTATTTTTGTATTTTGTTTTTGCAGGACAGAGATTGTCTGTGGGAGACACTGTAGTTTTTTTATAGAGCTATTTGTCTTACAGATTGGGATCTGATGATGCTCCCTTTACGAGCGAAACAGGTCATCCCTTAGTTTTCTTCTTCAATAGTCCATAACAATTTATAAATCTTAATCACATGTAATTTATTTCACATTATTTTTCACATATTCCAGTAATTGTTTGTTGACCGACTGAAAGTGACAGTATTAATTGTTATTGTACATTGTACGTATGGCTTTTAGTGCCTGGAGTGTCGGAGGACATGTTCGGCTCGCCTGAGGCTGTAGCTGCTTCGAGCGGACACACATGGGGAGAGCTACAAGTTCCGTTCAATTTCAAGTAGTTCCTACTTTCGCTAGCAGTGTCACTGATACCTAGTGGTGAAGGTTCGAATTTTGATAGACCGTTTCAACGAAATCTAACCTAGAAAGTTAGCTACACACAAGCTTAGTTAGTGGAAGGTTCTTTAACATTAATCTATGACATGGGCCCGTCGGCTTTACTTCCCCTTTGAAGGAAGGCATACTGAAGGATTTTAACGCTCTTAAAAATCTGATGACTTTGGCCGTGTTTGAACCCGCGATCTTGGGCACAGCAGTTCAGAATGCTACCAACTACGCCACCGGATAATAAGGCAACACTGAACAAAGTTTTCAAAGCTAACTTTAGTTCCTTTTCCCATCTACCACAAAGTTCGCTATCCCAGTGAGGTCCAAAAAGGGTGTACCTATAATGGACACTTCAAAAACCCACAAGATTTTCTGCTGTTTACGAAACATTCAGTGAACAAAGTATAATGGGGTTGGTCACACCTCAGGGTTGAGGGTCGCACACAGAATACCATGGCTATTGGAGGGTGGATGTAGCGAGAGTAACGATGCGACGCATTGGTCAACATGGCCAACACATAAAAATAGAGAGGCTACATTTTGTTAAACCCCCATAAAATAATCAAATATATTTTATCCCCTCCCTCGGGGAGAGGAGAGGACTATAACTCACAGGATGCACATAACTTGATCCCGGGACGTCCTGACGCGACGCTGTTCTACACTCATATTCTAGCATTTGCGAATCGCTATTTTATTAGCGGTATAAACAAGGTTAACAGGAAGGACAAGCAGTGTTGCCAGATACATGGAACAGAGCTTAACGTTATCACTAGGGCTCGGATTTCTAGGTAAATAGGCCTCAATATTATTTTATGTAAATACATATTTAAAGCATTTTTCTAAAATTACATAAATTCCTGCTTTTCACTTATTAGCACATAAAAAGACATAATATTTACATTTTTAAAAATCAGTACCGGAATACTAGATCTTTTAATTTATTGCGTTTTTGTTCTGTGTTACTTCAATGGGGAAGAACATGTGAGCTATCTAATCGTCATGCAGAGCGTACGTCTCCTTGCAATTGTTTTATTCTTAACTTGTCGCCCCGTGCCACTCACAGTGGAAGCCGGGGATTTCCTTGTCCATAGCCATATTGCACCACGTGCTAGACCTCCCCCTCCCCCAGCTACCTGGAACCAGTGTCCCATGCAGTTCATTTCTAGCACTGTGAAGTGTAAGGCAGTTCTACGATGCCTAAAGTAAAAACAACTACAAGTTATCGTCTGTTGCCGAATTTAAAAATAATTTTACTTCTGATGGGGGCGTTCTGTTCTGTCAACCATGTGGGATAGCAATCAAGGCTGAACAGCGATCTCAAGCTACAAAACACCTCAAGGGCAAGAAACATATTGCCGCAGTTTTGCGCCTTTATAAGAAGTGTTTCTCCATAATCGTCGGTCATTTGTGATGGACAACCTGAAGATGTATCTCGTTGTGTATTGTAATGCTTCAGCAGTCAGTGAGGCACAGCATAAATTGCATTCGTGAGCACTGCATATTGTTTATATTCACATTAATAAACTAAATTATAATTACATATTTTTACTTTTTTTTTTTTTTGTCACATATTTCAAGTATTTATAATACATAAAACAAAAACATTTTCCCGATTTTTAACACCTAAAAATCCGAGTCTTAGTTATCACCATGAATGCGACGAACGAGCTGACTGGATGAAAATAGACATGTTGCTGGAAGAGATTTGTGCGCATTTCATGGACCGGAAAAACGACTTGAGCTCATGAGACCAGGACTAGCATGTAGTAAGACCAGGACGCTGGATTGCCACCAAGATGGAAATGGAACAACTTTCAAGTGTTTTCCACTATTACCCACTTTATAGAACACAACTACAGAATGTTTGCTATGTTTTCAAATGTCATGCTTTTTTCTCTTTTAAGCCTATTTTCATTTATGAAAAAAATAGACATATGAGGTCACCTTTTGTCCCGGTGACAGCAAGGTGGAATTTTCACCTGACAAATCACGTGGCGTCAGGTAGGGCATCCGGCCTTAAATCCCCGGCCAAAACCAAAATGAGCCTGGTGGGCTCCGGCGACCCCAATTAATTGGAAAAGCCAACCCCCCAAGCATGCAGGTTCGCTCCTGGCCGCGACAAGTGATTTTTGAAAGGCGACAAAAATCACGACACGCATGGCATTTGAATTCAGTAGGCCGTGTTCATAATGGCAAAATTATCTAGGGATTTTCCGCTAACACAAAAGTTCCTCCTTTCTCTACTGGTGTCAAGGAGCATAGATATCTAACCTCCTGGACTTTCATAGCGTTTCGGGGGCGTGGTGGCTCAGCGGTCTAGCTGTATGCCTCTCACCAAGGCGGTCCGGGTTCGATTCCCGGTCAGTGCATGTGAGATTTTCGAAGTGAAATGCCATGTCCTGTGGTTCGGATTCCACGTAAAAAGGAGGTCCCGTGGCTCATGATCTCAAGATTAACGGTCACGTTAAACTACAAGCTTCCTTCCTTTTTTTTTTCATAGCGTTCCAAGGAACCACTAAATTCGACATGCAAGCTGCGTCAAATAACAAAGCGTGCACCCTGCACCGAGGCCATACCATATTATTATTATTATGAAACAGATTCTACGATGACAACAATGTCAAAAGCTTTTAAATCAAACAACTCAATATCAGTCTATACTTCTCGCAGACTTGCTCATGGTTCGCTTATTTACTGTGCAAGTTCATTGAACTCTGTCAGAGCTAAGATAAAGATATTTTTTCCTCGTCTTTATTTTTCTTTAAATTTTAAAATGCAGCATCCAAGAAAACCCCACAATTATAGCATAATCATTAAATCATTATTATTAATTATTAAATATTGAATAATTCCTTCTGTCGAGGGCGACCTCGCTGTTCCGCCCCTTAAAGCAACAATAACTAACACTTTATGAATCACTGCTCGCCACGCGCACCTATCTTGCACTACACTAGTTTTTTCAATACATTTTTGACAAACGTTTGGTGCTTTTCAGTCGGTCAACACGATTGTACCCAAATGTGATGGGTTATTCCTAATCCTGAAAAAATTACATGAGATTAATAAATACACTTGGATGACCAGTTTCGATCGTCAAGCGATCATCATCAGATCCATTACGAGTTGCATTATCTCAACTAATACTGCAACAAAATAAGTGTACGTATTGTAAATATGTTCACCCGTATTTTCAGACATAGATTTTATAGCCTAAGTGTAATGGATCTGATGATGATCACTTGACGATCGAAACTGGTCATCCAAGTGTATTTAATAATCTCATGTAATTTCTTCAGGATTAGGGAATAACCCATCTCTTTTGCATACAATCGTGTTGACCGACTGAAAAGCATCGAACTTCAGTTTACTGAGGCAACACTGAAAATGGCTTCAAATAGCATAATAACATTTATGTTCGACCCTGACTATTATGTGTCAGTAAACTGTATCATAATGATGGTCATTATAACACTATATTTCATTATGAAACAGTTTCTCCCACCAATCACAGCTCAAGAAACAGTTGTTTGACCAATTAGATAAGGTTAGCATCGCACCTGCGTGGAGTTCCAAGGCCTTCTAAACTGCGTTGCCTAGTGTCATAGTGGGGTAATCGAGAAGGCCATGGTCAAATACAAGGCATTCCCTGCGTCTCATGCGCTCTGTTCAGTACATAAAACTGGCGAAATCTCGACAGATATTTATGAATATTTATCTTCGAACATAAAATAGTTCTAATAATTATAGTCGAACATAAACAGTCGTATGCAATGGTAATTAAGACACTCGTATGGAAATTATAAAACTCGCAAACGCTCGTTTTATAAATATACTCGTGTCTTAATTATAGCCATTATAGGCTCGTTGCATAATGTACTATTATGTTCGACCCTGACAATTATATGTCTGAAAACTGTATCATAATGATGGTCATTATAACACTATTTTTCATCATGAAACAGTTTCTCCCACCAATCACAGCTCAAGAAACAGTTGTTTGACCAATTAGATAAGGGTACCTTCGCGCATGCGCTCAAAATCCAACATCACTATATAAATTACCGAAAGTGCACCGTCCATATGTTCGCGTAAATAAACTGGTGAATATGAGACACTGTGCCTTAATATCCCCAAATCCAATTTCTACACAGCGGGTTGTTTTGAAACGACTTTGGTGACAGTTTTACTGAATACTGGTGCACAATCTGAACATATAGCATTGAAGCACACAGAGCGCATGCGTCGGTCGGTCAGAGAGCTTGGAAATCAGAGATATCCTACCCTGCGCAGCACCCGATCACAAAATTCTAGTTACAATCTCAACAGATATTTATGAATATTTATGTTAAAACATATAATAAAGTTATAATTATCGTCGGACATAAACAGTCGCATGCAACTCGCCTATAATGGTAATTAAGACACTCGAATGGAAATTATAAAACTCGCATACGCTCGTATTATAAAAATACTCGTGTCTTAATTATAGCCATTATAGGCTCGTTGCATAATGTACTATTATCGCACCCCTTCAAGAAGACTGCCACAAGTCAAAAATTGACGATTTTGAGTTATATATGACTTATAATAGTTTACTGTGTCCTTTTCCGGTTCCAAGACTGCCATAAGTCTAAATTTATTATTTGACTATTATATGACATTGTAAGGCAGTATACACACTGGCCATAAAATGCAGCTCTTTGTTTCTAAACTGCCACAATTTGTGTTGTGGCAGTATTTAGATGAGCAGTTGCACTGTTAGTAAGTCACATGTGTTTTTGTTAGATGAGAAATAGTGCCCCAAGTCAAAATGTGGCTGTTAATGAAGAAATGGAAGATTTTAGATCGACTTTCACACAACCAAGCATGTCTTAAGATGCTAGATAAGGCTACGGCTACTTATGCTTCGTGAAGGTTACGCCATGATCTGTTTTCTCTAGCCTCAAAGAGTGAATCCCTCCTAATTTAAACAAGGATGATCTACATTAGCATCACAATCAGAGTCCTTCTCTACGCTATTTCTGAATGTAAGATAAGGGATCTCATGTCTCTCTGCCGGGTTCGATTCCCGACTTAGCCAAGAAATTGTATACTTTATCTCTTCAGGCATTATTTCCACTCATCCTAACCATCTAAGCCTATTGATCCTCAAGACAATAGCTTCTATCACACTGATAATAATGGCTTGGCTTCAAAGTCAGGAAATATGGATGTCATAACTGTTAGAAATTAGTGAGGTAATGTCTGATTTGATCGTCGTAAAGGGACAATGGCTGTGAATATTGTCGATGCAGATTAAGACAATCTTCTGAGTGATCCAATTTTCCCAATGCTATTACGATGTTATCAATTAAATACATAACTTAACCAACGCCACCAAAACAAATGTTGTTGAGAAAGGCAACATAGTCATAGCGTTTCGTGACTTTGAGGAAGAGGAAAGAGAACCAAATTAGTCTTTGAATATCGGCTAGTTTGATTCCTTCTCAATACCATTCCTAATACCATAAAAAGTTCTGTATTGGATAACAATAGAGTGCAACCTGTAGAAAATATGAAAGAAGGCATAGTAAATTAATTTAATGTGACCATGCTTTGAACGTAAAGATCTGGAAAATGGTACGCAAGTAATTAATGCAATGTTCCTTTATTTCAAGTAGTAATTTCGTGAGCACTCAATAGTGTACGTTATGATATACAGTACATCAGGAACCCACAAAATGAATTAGTAAGAATGCAAGTTCATATTTCTAAGAAGCAGTTAGTGGTAAACATGCTCTCACATCAAGAAAAAATATTCACAGATAACATTGTATTTGTAAGCCAATTCTTTCTGTAACTTGCAAAATAATTGCTTCTAAAACATGCTGTATAGCCTAGTGAAAGAGTGCCACAACTACAGTACAGTATGTAACAGACCGTAAAACTTGCATTAGATCATGGTGAAAGAGTGCCACAACTCAATAAATATGCATAATACGCAACGTCTTTCTAATTTAGCTTTATATTGGTATGCTTAAAGTAAAATCCAATACATGAGGGCCAATTCGACAAAATTTTGTAAAAATAACAATTCATTTGAATTAATTACAGCAATTTAAAAACTTTGAAGCTCATTATCTCAGAACTGTGGTTTTTGACTTGTGTCAGTCTTCTTGCAGGGGTGCGTTATTTTCGACCCTGACTATTATATGTCAGAAAACTGTACTATAATGAGGCTCATTATAACACTATTTTTCATTATGAAACAGTTTCTCCCAACATTCAGAGCTCAAGAAACAGTTGTTTGACCAATTAGATAAAGAATTCCACGGCCTTCTAATTTTAATTTCACTGCCTGGCCTAGTGTCATAGTAGGGTAATCGAGGAGGCCATGGTCAAATACAAGGCATTCTCTGCGTCTCATGCGCTCTGTTCAGTACATAAAACTGGCGAAATCTCGACAGATATTTATGAATGTTTATGTTCGAACATAAAATAGTTATAATAATTATCGTCGAACATAAACAGTCGTGTGCAACTCGCCTATGATGGTAATTAAGACACTCGTATGGAAATTATAAAACTCACATACGCTCGTTTTATAAACATACTCGTGTCTTAATTATAGCCATTATAGGCTCGTTGCATAATGTACTATTTTGACATTCAATAGACGAAGCCGTATCCATGATACTAGCCTGGAAGTAGAAGACTCTACTTGAAAAATATTATAATTGCTTAATTGCACAGGTTACAAATAATAATAATTTTGATAACCAACCAGGCTCAAAAAACAAACAAGCACGCACCGTTGGCTGAAGAAATACGAAAACTATGGAGATTCAAATACGTGATAATTATACCAGTGGTGATCTCTTCCACGGGAGTTGTTGCAAAGACTGGTAATGGCTCTGAATCACCTGCTGCTGGATACTTGTTATACACTGCATATTGCATGATGTCGTATTTTCATCGCTGTATGACGACATTTCGTTTTTGCACATTGGCTCATGTGTTAACTCTAGTGGGGGGCGTGGTGGCGCAGTGGTCAAGCTGTTGGCCTCTCACCACGGCAGACCGGGTTCAATCCCCGGTCAATACATGTGAGATTTTCGAAGTGAAATGGCATGTACTGTGGATCGGATTCCACGTAAAATGGAGGTCCCGTGGCTCATGATCTCGCGATTAACGGTCAGTCACGTAAAAAATGCAATCTTCCTTCTTTTGTTAACTCGCAGGTAACACGTTGGTTTGTTTGTACCGTAGACTGTTGGAGTTTGTGCATAGAACCTGCACAAATGGGGGAAAGAGGCCAAACCCCTGCTGTGATTGCGCTACATCAAACCAGACCATCGGGCACATTGTGGAAGATTGCAAACTAACAGCGTACTTAGGTGACTCGAACAGTGCTTCACATCGAGCCTGGACTGGAGAAATAGACTGGACATAAGGTCGTAATAAGGTTGATATCTGTGCTAGTGGGCTATGTAGTTGTTCTGCTTTCTTTCTTTCTTTCTTTCTTTCTTTCTTACTTACTTTCTTCGTTTTGCCCACTTAGGGAGCGCGTTTTAACTCGTTGACTCGGGTTGATGGTGTTTTCCTCTTCTTCTCCTCCCAAAATCTCCTCATGAACTCGCTATGCCCCTTCTTACGTTCCTCCGTCAATTTTTTCCAGTGGTCTTTTTAGCTTTTTCGGTGAAAGAGTGATTTGTAACTAGAGTTCCAAAAGCCTTGCGATTCATGATGATATCTTCTGTAATGTTTATTTCTATTAAGTCCTGCTTGATTTCTTCTAACCGACTGATTTTAACCTTCTTTGATTGATTATTTCAAGCAGTTTTTTTGTGCAAATCTGGTGTCGTCCATTCTGCAGATGTGACCGTAAAATTGCAATCGTCTCTTACGCACGGTATCAGTGAACTTATTGATTACTGTGTACAAGTCTGTGGTTTTCCTTTTAATCCATATGCTATGTAGTTGTTATTATTATAATTATTATTATTATTGTGATTCATGTGTAATGCCATACGCTACATAAATAAATAAAAACAGTTATCGCACGTGTATTATATTTGGACTACAAATCCATAAGCTTGCAATATGCAAAACTCCTTTTAACCAGTGTATTTTCACAGTAAGATTTGCATGGTACTTGATTGCGAAATCCGTTTCTTGTAGACTGAGTATTGATGAGAAATTAAAGATGATAATAATAATAATATAAGGAGACGAAGAAGACTCAGTGGGACGGAAAGAGGGCTAATTGCCGAGTGTTGTCAGCGTCCTTAAGAAAGAGCCGGAGCGGGCTGAAGAAAGTAGTGTCTGTGTGATAGGGGATGGTGGCGAGGCGAGGCGCGGGGGAGGGGAGGGTCTTTGTGCCGAGCTGGGGGATAGGGGCACCCGTATCTGTGATGTATGATACCCCCCAGTAAACCACAGGGGCACCCACACCGCCTTCACTTGTTGTGTGGGCCTCATTTTTATATCTGCTTCTTGCCCAGCATCTCTCAATGCTTCCTCATCGATACTCCCATTGTTTCAATAACAATCGATATAATCACCACATGAGAACTAATGTTTCGTAATCACTTAAAAAGGAATAACATATAACCTAAACGCCTGTGTAACTGTTAGTTACATAGATACGGCATAAGTGTCAATATAAAGACACGTGTCTCTAATTTCTAACTTAAAGCATGCGCATATTCTCTCCGTGTGGGTGGAGGCAGCCAGGTGACCCCTGTACCTCCTCCAGATTGTATCAACTACACCTGTAGTGGAAACCCAGAGAAATTAACCAACCCGTCTTCTTTCTCAGGGGAAATATTTTTATTTTTTTTATTTTTTTATAATCATTTCGGTCGTCTATGGACCACGTTATTTCAACTGCCTTTTCCCTCTTTCTTTCACATTGGCCCAGTATTCGCGCATTCTTCTTCGGTGAGCTTCCTTCCGTAATTCGGTCCACTTCTTGCCGGTTTTCAATATAGGTTTTGGCTGAAAACTCTGTATCTCCCCAAGTTTCTTCTTCAAAGAGTCACGTTCCAAGATGTCCTCATGTGATATCCCCAGTTCTTGTAGGTCTTTTTCCACCTCTGTAAACCAGATCCCTTTGGTTTTCTTTCCCACAAAGTAGGCACAGATTCGATTGGACAATCTTCCAGAGTTCATTCGTGTTAACTGGCCATAAAAGGAGAGTCTTCTTTTGCGAATGGTGTCCGTTATTTTCTCCACATGTAGATAAAGTTCATCGTTGTGTCGTCTTCTATACTCTCCTCGTTCCGTGACCGGGCCCAAGATCTTTCTCAGAATCTTCCTTTCTTTGGTTTCGAGTTCTTCGACCAGGCCTTTCTTATTCATCGCCAGGCATTCCGATGCATATAACGCCTCCGGGCGAATAACGGTATCGTAGTGCCTCAGTTTGGGGAAATATTGCTATTATTATTATTATTATTATTTGTTGAGTGCCATTTCAGTGCTGAACAGTTCTCCCTAATGACACTGGGGGACCACTTGTCAGGATCTTCTATGTGAAGGGTGCGTGGCCTAGCGGCAAAGGGTCGCATAACCTTGCGAGGAATAACTGTTGCCTGGAACTGTTGTCATGTAAGCCGTCGCGCGCGGGGTTAGCAATGTAGTGTATTTTATATTCTGTGTGTTATTTAGGTTTAATAAATTAGTGTTCAGTAAAGCCAGTGTTGTTTTCATGTGTAATTTAAATAGTTTTGAGCTACCAGAGAGGTGTTGTACCACTAGCAACCAGGCGCGGATCTAGAGTTTGGCTTTGGTGGGGGAGGTCAGAGAATCGAAATTGTTAAGAAAAATGGTATCACTAAAAACGCAATCACAATTTTTTGGCAAGCTACCTGGATAGAAATTTGAAGCGTCTAGCGCACCAAAAATATTCGTACAAATTGCAACGGCGTGTTTTGCAACTTTTACATCGAGCTTCGAGAAAAGTGTCAAGGTACGTTACAGTTTCGGCAAGTCGAGTTGGTACCGACAAAGGGAGAAAGTCACAGCTTAAATTGCCAACCGAACTTGCAGTTTGGACGTCGGCAATTTTTTTTGGTGCGAAAAAATCCCCACATTCCTATCCGTGCATTGCTGCACATTCATCGTGTAATCACTATAAACATCGATTCGGTAATCACAAGGTTTGCTAAACAAAATAGACGAGTTGATTTTGTTATATAAATAATCGTTTTTATATAACAGGTATGAAGTTGTAAATATGTACAGTTGTAACAGAACATAATAATTACAATAAAGATATTTTCAGTATTGAATAAAATGAAAAAATAAACCTGTTTTTTAGTTAAAATTCGTTAAGTTTTATTTGTCTGGTTATTGTGTTTTCGTTTCTTAAGTTTGCAAAAAAAATAATGGTCTCCGTTTGGGGGGGGGGGGGTCATGACCCCCGTGACCCCCCCCCCCCCTTGAATCCGCGCCTTCCAGCAACAACATTATTATTATTATTATTATTATTATTATTATTATTATTATTATTATTATTATTTTCGTTTCGGTCGTCTGGGGACCACGAGCCAATTTCAATGCTTTGTCCTTCGCTGTTCCTTCTTCTTCTCCAGCATTCCTTCATCATCTCTCTATGTTTCCTCCTCCTTTTCTCGGACTATTTCGAGCCGGTTTTCTTTCCCTTCCACCCTTGGAATCCTTCCATTTTTAGCAGTTTTTATCTAAAAACATCTCTCTGAGGCGTATCTTCTTCTCTGATATTGTTTCTTTCCAAACAGGTTGTTGTTGACTTCTTGTTCCACAGGAATGTGAAGACCTGCTTGGTTAACCTACTGTCATCCATCCTGTAGCAATCTCCTCTTCCGTATTGTTTCTGATATGTTTTCTATTTTTCGATATATTTCATCATTACTTCTTAATTTCCAGAATTCTACAGTTTTTAAAGGACCGAGTATTTTGCGTATAATTCTTCTTTCTACTACTTCTAATTTCTTTGAAAGGGGTAATATTATTATTATTATTATTTGACATCGTTTTTGCCCATCTGTGGAGAGCGGTTGGTTGGTTGGTTCCTCAGTTAATGGGCTGCGACAACGCGGTCATGTAGCCCCGTGTACTTTGGGTGTGAGTAGAATCTGTCTGATAACCGGTGTTAATTTTGATGACTGTATTAGTGTGTGTTATCTGTTTTCAATTCAAGTGAGGACTGCAGACATTCAATTTTTTCAAGTAGTTCCTACTTTTGCCGCTAAACGCAACCATCAACGACTATTAGTTCAGAACTTGATAACCAGATGCCACCGCAGTCAGTTCCTGGTGACGAATGTAGGAACCTAAGAGCGTTTGACGAATGTTTAACCTATATTATAATTTAGCTTCACACAGGTGTAGTTAGTGGAAGGTTCTTTAACATGCCATAAATCTATGACATGGGAATGTCGGCTTTACTTCCCCTCCGAAGGAAGGCGTACTGAGGAATTTTTAACGCTCATAAAAAATCCGACGACTTCGGCTGGGTTTGAACCCGCGATCTCTGTGGAGAGTGATAGAACATATTTACCTGATGTAGAGCTTTTCTTCTCCCAAAATGAAAATCTTCCTCCGTCCTGGTAGTGCAGTAGGCCATGATTAGGTTTCTCAGCAGAATGATGGTTGTTAATTACTAGTTTCCACTGGAGTCGATCTTGTATAATTCCCTCTGTGATGCCAATTTCTTGAAGGTCTGTTTCTGTTTCACTAAGCCAGTAGTTCTTGACTCCGATGTCAGGTTGAAGACTGGAATAACCGCCTCTCCCAGTATGTCCTATGTCTGAATGTGAAAAAGACGGAGTATCTGGAGTTACAACAAGCGACGGTACCATTCAAGTCGCGGGACAAAATCTAGTCAAGACAGAATGCTTCAGGTACCTTGGATCTCGTCTTCAGAGTGATGGCAACTTCAATGATGAAGTAAGAGCCAGGGTAAACGCAACCTGGTTGCGGTGGAATGAGGTCACGGGTGTGCTTTGCGACAAGAAAATGCCACTTCGTCTCAAATCGAAGATATATCGGACAGTGGTACGGCCAGTTGCGCTGTATGGCGTTGAATGTTGACCATCCGACAAAATTTCAGAACGTCGCCTGCACGCCATGGAAATGAGAATGCTTCGTTGGACAATGGGCATCTCCCTTATTGACCATGTCAGAAACGACACAATTCGGGAGCAAATGAGAGAGAAACGGCTCCGATGGTCTGGCCATGCCCTGCGTGCAGCGCCAGATACTGTTACTCTGTTCTTCATTTTGAGGTTGAAGGCCTACGCCCCAGAGGACGAACGAAGCAGCGTTGGCAAGACACAATAAATGGTGACTTAAAAATGACCGGCCTGAATCCAGCTGACGCACGAAACCAGACAAAATGGAGGTCAATGACCAAAAAAGCGGACCCTGCACCAGCGGGACAACGCTAGGAAGAAGAAGAAGAAGTTATTGATTTCCATTGCGAGAGCGAGGTTGAGCCTGTCATTGTTCATTCTGAGAATGTGGCCGTAGAACTTCTATCGACTTTTCCTGGAGGTGTCGGTGATCTCTTTAGCTCCTGAGATTTCCGGTTCATCCAGATTCCTTCTGAGCAGACTGGACCAACGATTTTCCTCTATTATTATTAGTAGTAGTAGTTGAATCAGTCATTTGAGAAACACCTCATCTCCATTTTTTTTTTACCGAAATTGAGTTAGACATACAAATTTGTAGGTGAAGGTAAGGCACATCCAATACATATAAAACACCACATCTCCTGGAAATGTGTTTCTCAAATGACTTGAAATTTGTAGTTGGTGGCAACACTGCTCCTCCTTATTCTGTGCCAACCTAAAACAGCTGTAAATGTGTTCAGTTTGTTGTTGTCATGCTTTGTTTCTGAGAAAAAATGAGTTCCAGTGAGAGTGATGTTAGTAATTCTACGCGTTTAAAACGTAGAAAAGGGCAGAAGGAAGTCGCATATGTGTGAAATAATTTTAAAAAACTTCATTGATGGCCTCATCGAGCATACTTTGACTCGAAAATACAGGGAGCCTGTTCACCAGAACTTCCAACAATTAGTGCCTACCAATGTGTCCCTATAAACATTAACAAAATTAATGATCTCAAGAATCTCAAAGACTATATTCCTACAGACATTGTTGATGCATTTTATTGAAAAATTTATGACTGGCCAACTATTGATAGGAATGAAGTTGACCTGATGTAAAGAAACATTGTATGTAAAAAAACAATGCCTTGAAAATGTATAATATACAGTGCTAGATTGATCTTAGAATAAAGTGGCTTCCTTTCATAATGTATTTATTTTTAACAGTTATTTCATGGCTGATGACTCCACATTATGTCAGTCATTTGAGTAACAACTCATCTCCAACAACTTTGAGAAATTTTATGCACATCAAAATGTACAAAAAATATTTTTATCATATAATTCGCTTACCAACCCCCAGTACATACACATTAAACAATCTAACATTGATACAATGTGAAATGTGGTCACGCCGAGGTTTTTTTTATTTTTCCTTAAGTTTACTTTTGTGGAGATGAGGTGTTTCTCAAATGACTGATTCAGTTGTAGTAATTCAACACAAGGACTTAGGTCATCTCAGTCAACAGTCCTGTCTGATAACCTGTGTTCCTACGCTGACTGTACTATTGTGAGTAACTATAGGTTTAAAGTAGGTGCCTCATGACATGAAATAAGGCACCATCCCAGCATTTTCCTGGAGGGAGTGTGGGAAAACCTCGAACCTTCCATTGTCCCACGTGCACTGATGATAGCAGCAGCAGACTCTCTGGATAGTGTTTAATGTTATCCTATTTGCTTCTGGCTCATCTTTTAAAACACCTTTCTGTTTTTCATTTCGCCATTTTATTGCTAATTTTATTCTTCGCTGGAGCCACTCCACTCAGCGCAGCGCCAGGTGGTGTGAACATTACCGACATCTGTTGTGTGTCACATTTCTCATCAAGTCGAACCATAATTTGTGGTTGGTCCTCGTCCAAATATTCCGGGAACAAGTCATTTTTACATGTCTCTATAAATACAGGCTGTGGCTGAGCATTTGGAATTGTAGCCTAAAATCTTGAATTCACCCGAGATAAACTGCATATATCGTCAAAACTACTGAACCGAATGAAGTGAACATTCGAATTTAAATGGAATACATAAATACATTTGATATTGAGACTGTCCTGCCTTTCAGCGTCCAGTCTGCAAGCCTCTGTTTGTAAATCCCCTTCCTTGCGTAGTGGCTAGCATTCATGGCTGTCAGCGTGGAGGCCCGGGTTCGACTCCCGGCTCTGCCAAGAAATATAATTCTGGTTTGAGGGCTGGAACGGGGTGCAATCAGTCTCATGAGGCAAAATTGAGGGAGGTGAGTTCGAGTCCCAGCTCAGTCATCCTGGAAGTGGCTTTTTGTGGTTTGTCACTTCTACGCCAGGCTAATGCCGGGATGGTTCCTAATGAGGTCACGGCCGCCTCCTTTCGAATCCGCATCTGAATTACAACTACACGCCCTAATACGGCCATAACAAAAACACAGGTAATCAGATAAATTCCACATACACATCCAAGTACACGGGGCTACACGAAGTTCTAAAGTCCCTAAAAGAATCTGCGATGTCTGTAGTAGTGTGTGCATTTGTAATTCAGGTGAGGATTTGGGAAGGAGGCCGCCGTGGCCATGAACCATCCTGGCATGTGCCTGCAGTAGTATTGGGAAACCACGGTAAACCACCTCCATGATGCCTTATGCGAGAATCGAACCCAACTCTCCCCAGTTTTGCCTTGTTCCAGCCCTCAGACCAGAATCAATTCTTTTGGCAGAGCCGGGTATCGAACCCGGACCTCAGCAGTGGCAGCCAGGAATGCTAGCCACTACACCACATAGGCCTACTTGTAAGTTGTAATTGCTTCATTTCGAACCTCGTAGTATTTTCAGGCCCGGTATGTGTAGGATTTGTCGATAACCTGTGTTATTGTAGTGGTCTGAGTTAGTTTGCTGAATGTGACGTGTGGGCGATCTCTCAAAATTAGAGCACCTGTTTAGATGCCTGTAGTTCAGTAACGAGATAATTTAGGAGGTTATGTACGTGTGCACCTGAAGGATGCAGCCACTATATTACCCTAAACACCTATCAAGCTTGGAAAAGCCTGTTTTGATGTTCTTAAAGTGCCATTTTTCTGTTTTTGAAACAGGCTGGAGTGATGCTTCAGTGACACATGAAGGTACTGTTGACACTAGCTCATACGTCAGGCCCATAATTTATTTTGCGTTTGAACAATGCGACTGTTAATCTCCGTCAAGAGATTGTCACAGGACTCTCACCTGGGAACCTTGCCCGCTTTTAACAGCGCAAAGTGTTTTTTATATGACAATTTACGGTGGCAGCTGGTGCAGCGTGGTGATGTACGACCGGAGTTAACAGGCACCAAACCTGCCCCAGTCCGGCCAGTCTTCTTATGGACGTGACTCTCATGTTGGGCCCAAATTAACCCATACAGGGTCATATTCTGCAAGAACGTTTACTTAACCCTTTTATTGCCAGGGGGCCGATATATCGGCCGACGGAAGATTTGCTAAATCTATCGTAACGGTTTTTTTTAAATATCATTATTTCCAGCCCTGCAGTGCTGTTACTATTGTAGCCTAAACTACGCGGGAACCATTTTCTCTCTGGATATATCGATGTGTTTAAGTTCCGTGAATAACTGGATTCAAAAAAAGTACCGTAATTCTTTGAATCAGCTGACTTCACGCGCGTGTTATCCTTTGAAGTACCAGTAGTATTTGCTCGGAGCTAATTAAGATACATGGAAATCAATAAGTCTACTATTTCAAGGAAGGGGAAATAGATACCGTTTTTAACGCTTAGTGACGGGTATGAAAGTACCCCTTCAACTAATGACGACTTAAGTCTTTCCCATTTACATTTGAAAAGAAAAATAATGTTTAGAATAATTTTAATTAAATAAATGAAATTTAGTAACGTATACATTTAAATTATATTTGCCTTGCTCCGGAAAAGCCTTATAATTTGACATTCATCAAATGCTTGGCATCAGAAGGGTTAAACATGTATAGCCTACTTTCTATTTTTGCAAAAAATGAAAGTAGACAAATGAGATCGACACAGGGCCAAAAGTTGTCAGTCTGTGTGTGAGTGTATTTTCTCTCCACCCTATCAATTCAAACACGTCGAAACCAAATCGAACGAAATTTGGTACAGAGGTAGCACTAGCAAAGAGCACCTCAGTGTCATGTTTTATATTGCCACCATCTTTACTGAAACTAAATGGCGGCCACTCAAATGGTCAAAACTTAGAATTAAATTACGACCAAACAAATCACCGGATCTTTACCAAATTTGGTAAAAACATACCTTCGTATGGGACGCGTCTTGCACCCAAACTACAAGATCATCAGCAGTACCATTTCTGGATGGCGGCTGAGCTTTATAATCCATGACTTGGGAACCACCAGTTCCGATTATCGAACCGAGAATGGTTCAAATTGCTCTAAAGGACGTGGCTCATTCGAGATTAAAATTTTATATTATAATATTATCCTGCAAAAGTGACTTTAAAAAGCCGAGCCGTCTCAGTTATAAGACAAGATGGCAGCTGATCTCTCATTCTGACTTATATTTCACTAATTTGAGTATGTTGCATACAAAATAGCCTAATGATAGAAAAAATATAAACTTTGTATGAAATGAATTATATTAAATATACTCCAGAGAAGAAATCGTTTAGTCCAAGTCATTATTTGCTAAGACGTTTTATGTAAATCGATAGATAACGTTTGACCTGGGTGCTCACGATTGGCTCTGTGGTTAAAGCTTTGGTCTTCCACCCGGCCAGCCGGGGTTTAAAACCTATCAGAGGTGTTTTTTTTTTTTTTTTTTTTTGTATTTATTGTTTTATAAGTACTGAGACGTTATAAAATTCAGCGTTATGTTGTGCATTTTGCATTAGTCTATTTAATTTAAAGGAAGCTTTCCATCGGATCTGCACGAGTGACATCTACTAGCAAGCAGTTGAACTATGCGTTTGCTAACCACGGTGTTAATTGAAACGTTGCCGATAGAGCGCACTCGCCCCCAAGGATAGGCGCGATTAAAAATTAGCTGTGCAGTAGGTTTATTAAATGTGTTTCTCCCAGTGATACGTTTAGACCAATGAAGTTTGGTTTCAGTTTCAATTAGTGTGACTAGTCGGTGTTAATATACTGAATTCCTACGTTGTTTGGAGTGTTTGATGATGAAATTGTAAAATGCTGGTGTACATTTCACACTATGGTTTGAACGCCGCTGCTCAAATCCAGTATGCCGTACTGTTGTGTGCCATTTTGCACTTCGAATAGGAAGAAAGTAGGAGGTGAGCGTTAGGCCTATAACCATACCCATACATTTAGTAGAAAGTAGGCTATATGCTCTTTCCGGAACATCTTGATTATAAACAAACTAGCAACCCGCTTCGACCGGTATTTTTAACAGTTTACTCAGAGTAAGCTTAAAAGGCGCACTGACGGCAGGTCACTAATGCAATTCAGAAAAGCCGAGGTGAACAGCTGAACTCCAAACACATATACTCTTCTCTGAAGTCTTAACTCGTCACGACTTGACAGTTTGATGCTGGCTGAAGCTGGGGTGATGGGCTCGCTCACTGGCTCGTAAACTAGTAGTAGTAATTTAAAATTCCACTGAATGGAGATTGTTGGAAGAAATGAAAACGTAAAATCACTTATAGTGGACGATGTATTTAAGATAGCGATATGCTGTCGCTGACGTTTTTGTAGAACTTTTCATGCTGAACAATTCTCACACTCATATATTCAACGGTTTGCCCAGCTAAGCTTAAAAGGCGCACGGATGGCACTCGATTCACTAAAATCGTTACTGCTCGGCTTCCATTGGTCGTAAATGAATGTTTTTCTACAGAAACCTTCCTCGGGAAATCATTTATAGAATGGTGAAAGCCGCATCAAAATCCATCCAGTCGTTCGTTGAGATTACCCGTTACATCCAAGAATTGGGGACTTCGTTTTATACTGTGTAGAGCAGGGATGCACAACTTTTTTTTATTAGTGGGGGTGAAGTTTATTAGCCTACTTTTGATTTTTGCAAAAAATGAAAGTAGACTTATGACATCACTACAGGGCGAAAAAAAGTGTGTCTGTGTGTGTGTATGTGTGTGTGTGTGCGTCTGTGTGTGTGTGTGTGTGTGTTTGAGTGTGTGTACTCTGAATGTCTGCCCCCCCCCTATCAATTCGAACACGGTGAGCGCAAATTGAACGAAATTTGGTACAAAGGTAGCACTAGCAAAGGACACCTCAGTGTCATGTTTTATATCGCCACCATCTTGACGGAAACGTAATGGCGGCCACTCAAATGTTCAAAGCTTAAATCAAATTACGACTAACCTAATCATCCGATCTCTACCAAATTTTGCAACAACATACCTTTATGGGGGCAGCATCCTTTGACCAAACTAATAGGTCATCAGCCTAATAGTTTGCGGATGGCGGCCATCTTTGTGTCAAAATCGATTACCCCTATTAATTCGAACACGGTGAAACCGAATGGAATGAAATTTGGTACAGAGGTAGCACTAGCAAAGGGCACCTCAGTGTCATGTTTTATATCACCGCCATCTTGACGGAAACGTAATGGCGGCCACACAAATGTTCAAAGCTTAAATCAAATTACGACTAACCTAATCATCCGATCTCTACCAAATTTTGCATCAACATACCATTATGGAGGGAGCATCCTTTGACCAAACTAATAGGTCATTAGCCTAATATTTTGCGGATGGCGGCCATCTTTGTGTGAAAATCGATTCCCCCTATTAATTCGAACACGGTGAAACCGAATGGAACGAAATTTGGTACAGAGGTAGCACTAGAAATGGCCACCTCAGTGTCATGTTTTATATCACCGCCATCTTGACGGAAACGTAATCGCGGCCACCCAAATGTTAAAGGCTAAAATGTAATTACGACCAACCTAATAATCTAGTCTCTACCAAATTTTGCAACAACAAATCTTTATGTGGGAAGCATATTCTGACCAAACTGCTAGATCATCAGCCCAATAGTTTGCAGATGGTGGCCAAGTATGTGTGCAAATCGATTCCCCCTATCAATTCAAACACGGTGAAACCGAATTGAACGAAATTTGGTACAGAGGTAGCACTAGCAAAAGGCACCTCAGTGTCATGTTTTATATCGCCGCCATCTTGACGGAAACGGAATGACGGCCACCCAAATGTTAAAAGCTTAAATCAAATTTCGACCATCCTAATAATTTGATCTCTACCGGATTTTGCAACAACATGCCTTTTTGTGGAAAGCATCTTATGACTGACTACAAGGTCATCAGCCCAATAGTTTGCAAATAGCGGCCATGTATGTGTGCAAATCCATTCCCCAGATCAATTCAAACACGGTGAAACCGAATTGAATGATTTTTTTTACAGAGGTAGCACTAGCAAAGGGCACCTCATATTCATGTTTAATATCCCTATAGCACGTTGTATTTCAACAAGCTACTACAACCAACATTCAATTATACTCCTTGAAAAGGACAAAGAGTTATAACAATACCCATGCATTTAGGAGAAAGTAGGCTATACGTTCTTTGCTGAACATCTTGTTTTTACATAACAAGTGGCGGGCCGCAAGTTACCTTTCCACACAGGCACTTGCCAAACCCTACCGCTAAAGCTAATTATCTGAATAACCTATTTTACCAGCAGACAAAAAATGTGTTTCAATACCATTTGTGTGTCCTCGAAATGGTTTAAATCCATTTTATCATTTCAAATGATCTTGTCGACTTCATCGTTATGCTTGCGTCAAAAGTTATGCGTTACGGAGATGGAGATGGTGACGTCATGCAGCTGCGCGGGAAGCCTAAGTTAATGGGTAATGGACGGCGAGTGCGTGACGTCATGCAGCCACCAGGGAAGCCTAAGTTAATGGTTAATGGAGTCTGTTGAAAGAGTCCTGGGGCGTCGAGCGACCTGGGGCTTCGAGCGAAACGAAAAGAATACAGGGTGACTCCTAAAGACGTGTACAAGATGCCAGATAAGAATACAGGGTAACTCCTAAGGAGGTGTACAAGATGTCACACAAGAATACAGGGTAACTCCTAAGGAGGTGTACAAGATGTCAAACAAAAATACAGGGTAACTCCTAAAGAGGTGTACAAGATGTCACACAAGAATACAGGGTAACTCCTAAAGAGGTGTACAAGATGTCACACAAGAATACAGGGTGACTCCCAAAGAGATATACACGATGCCAGATAAGAATACAAGGTGACTCTTAAAGATTTGTAAAAGATGTCACACAAGAATACAGGGTGAGCCTTAAAGAGGTGCCCGTGCGGGAAGCCCAAGTTAATGGGTAATGGAATCTGTTGAAAGAGTCCTGGGGCTTCGAGCGAAGCGACAAGCCCTCCAGAGCCTTTCTAACATGTGTAGCATTTGTAGCATGCGTCATTTGAAATGATATAACGTCTAGTCTTTCAGACTGACTGTAAATTTTTGAAGTTGTTTGGCGAATTGCGTTATTAAGTTATCAAATTACTGATTTACAATCAACTTACTCCTAATTAGAAAAGGTTTAGGGGTATATAAAATAAAATAATACTATCACAAGGTGGTAAAATTCTTATTTTTATAAATTCCTTATTCCAACTAGGGCCTACAATAAGGGGAAAAATCTCATCATTCACAATATATAGAACGACATTCACGTTTTCGCGGCCCTCGGGCCGCGGGTTGCGCACCCGTGATTGTAGAGCTTGTCGTTATTTATGAAATCAGTCTGCAATTCGTCACTGCTCCTGGCAATTCTCATGCTCTTGAATGTTCATTTTTTACGTTCGGTTACTTGTGAAGGCTGGTGCTTTTCAGTCGGTCAACACGATTGTACCCAAATGAGATGGGTTATTCCCTAATCCTGAAAAAAATTACATGAGATTATTAAATACAAGTTGACCGACTGAAAAGCACCAAACTTTTGTTTACTAAGGCAACACTGAAAAATGGCTTCAAACACCAGAATGTGAAGGGATCCATAATAACACATGATATTTGCATCATCCCCCAATCTGAATACCGTACATTCTGTGTATTTGCGCAGAGGAATAATTATAAAAACGATCGCATCTGAACAAAAATCAAAGCGTATATCACAGCTTAATCTCCATTTCGTCATTGAGCTGATGTGTGGTCTCCAGTTGTCACCACCAGGAGCGCCAAATATTCGGTATGGTGTTTGATAAGTAGAGCCAAGTCCGAATGACCGCAGTATCAAAGCGAAAAAGGAAGGGAGGATAAATGTGTGTGTAATCTGCGACATCTCCGCTGTGTATCTGTTATAGTCCACATGTCGCAATTCCCAGCCAGACCCACCTTATCGCACGTTCGTGTTGTTTTTTGAAGTCGCTGTCACGGTACGAGCGATGTCCCAGCACTCAATTAACTGAGTGTTGCGTATTGATTTTGTAATTGACTCGTCCCATTCGTTACACACCTGCTGCTTTCCACTTAGGTTACCGTCTCTAAACACTACTGTAGTTTCTGCACTCAATGCTACTATCTAAAGAAGGCCCCAGCAAACTATCAGACCAGACCAGACCAGACCAGACCACCAGACTGCCCCTCTCCTGACAGCCATTCACAGTTCATACCCACAAAACATAACTAAATCATAAGAGGCGGGAGCTGGAGCCTTATATCAAAGCAATAATCTCAATTGCAAACCAACGCCAAACCTACTATAGGTACATTTTCTTCCCTTCATAACTATTAACCTGTTAACCCACTAGAGGTCTTTCTAACTACAAAATAAACGAAGCTGCTGAAAAAATTAAACCCAGAACACACACACCAAAATCTCAGGCAAAATACCGGCCATGGCGAAAGATAGGGAGCGATAGTCACCTAACAGCATCGGCAGGATGGAGAAGGACATCAGCCCAGGCTATGACCAATATCTCACCATCTTGACAACCTTAAACTGATAAGTTTATTATAATCTAACCCCCCCCCCCCTTATGCAAGTATAATTACTGATTATCATTAAGCCAAACAAAAATCAAAACCAGAAAGCATTACAATAATTTACTTCCGACACCTAAATGTCGTAACTAAATTAATTACCACCCCAAATATTATCTTTAAAACATTTAAATCCCCACAATAGAGTGTAAGGAGCCAATTACTTGACACTAGACTCTACCCCTCAAACATCTGACCAAAAGGTTGGATCCTTGCTCACTGGCTGAGATTATAAACCGTATGTCTAGTCTTGTCTGCGTTGTCTGACCGACTGGCGGACTCCGTCGCGATCTGCAACAGTTTCAGTACCTTGAACAGAGAGGCAATACGTCTTATTTCAAGATTCTGTCACCATGTATCAATATTCGGTAAAACATTGTTCATCCATTCGTACAAAAGTGCGGAAATCATCTGATTTCAACTCGCTCTCCATGTTGGCATAAGCGAACTAGTGCCTTTCTTTAGCCTATACATCTTCTTCTCCCATACTCTTCTCTTCTTCCGCGTATCCTCATCACTGATCAATGCAACACACAATGATAGTCTATTTTCTGTTGTTTTGAAAGATGCGTCGCCGTCACAATACCGTATTTAAATACTCCACAAAATAACAATGACCTTCTTACTTATTACTGGGTGGACGACTCAATACAACTGAGGTCTGGTGGTCTGGTATGTTGGTGTGTATGTAAAGTCGTCCCCCGTCCTAGCGACATGCCCTTCCACGTCTGCTGGTCTGGTCTGATAGTGTGTAGGGGCTTTTTAAACACTAGCTAGTCTCTGCAGACAATTTGCAGCCGATATCAATACAGTGAAACCCCTGAAATCCGAACTAATTGGGGCTGTAGCCTGTTCGGATTTCAATTTGTTCGGATTAGCCGAACATAATAACCAGCCCTCGTCACGGTATAGGACTGTACGTTGAGCTAGCGACACTGAGGAAGAAGAAACTTCGGTAGACAATGTGACATACTGAAGCTGCTTCTGCTCTTGACATCGCATTGCGCTTCTTAGAACACGCAGTAGTCACGCCAAACGATGTCATGTTCATGCGACGCTGGCGCACGATTGCCACCGCGGAAATGTTTTCGTCGCTTTGACAATTGGATACCTATCAGTAGAAAGGTGCTAAGTGCCATTTTTTGAAAAAAGCCGTTTTTTTGCTAGAATGGTGCTATGTGCGATGTAGCATTACATATCAAAAGGGCTAACTCCTCAGTGGTTTCGAAGGACCTTCCAAGAGCATCACAAGATGGCACTAGTGGTAAGTCCTGCAGCTCTTTCAGAAGAAAGGTGCAATGTGCCAATCATTTGTTCTCACTTCCCTCCAATACGTGCACCATTGACAGAATTGTTCCAGGAACTTAGAATACTCAATTATTAGCAGTTCGTACTGGTGGGAACCTGTGTACGGATAGCAGAGTTTGTTTCCCGTTGGACACGCGACTTTGCCGTGCATTAGTCTCGCAAAATCTCGAAAACTACTGCTCCGATTTCAATGCAAATTTTACGATTTGTTCTCATTATGGTTGACAGTGTTTAGAAAGTGGTTTGAACAAAATCGAATTGGCAGTATTTTAAAATTAATTTACATTAAAAAGCCTTGCCAATATTGAATCTAATAACTTGACTGACAGATGGTGACACAGTGCGTCCACTTCAAAATTTTCCATGAGCAAAGATAACATCCCGTACCATACCCTTTGATCAATAAGTGCAACAAAATAATACTTAACGTAACAGAATCATACTTTATAATCAAAGTACAGCATATTAAAGTATGTTATAATAATATTGCACTTCACGTTAATGTGTTTCGACCTACATATCTAATGTGAGAATGTACTACTAACGGAAAGGATGTCAATATTGTCAAGTTCTCAAGGTAGGTTCGATAGATTTGAGTTACTATGAAAACAATTCCGTGTCGTTTTACGGTGTCCATTACATTACCGGTACTAAAATTCCATGTCATTTTAGTGTCCATTACAATGCTAAGGAGAGGAAGAGCTGACAGAGGTCGTCGAAGCCAGTTAAATGCGCGGCGAGCTACTTCACGTGCAAACCGCACTGATGACCAAAGAGCGACGGATAATGAAAATAGTCGTATGGGCATGTCTGACTTACGTTCGAGAGCGACTGAAAATGAACGAACAGCGAATAGATTCAGAATGCAATGAGTTCGTGAATATTAAACACAACGCCACCGAGCACGACACAATGGACATGACTGATTGCGCCAACGCGATGCTCCTATGAACCTGGAACATCAGTTGACCGAATCAAAGGAGGATCTCATTCGGCTTGTTTTTCCGAACGTAGCGCAGAACTTCAAAAACCATAATTGGCTGAGCGAACGAGCCATATTGGCAGCGAAAAATAAAGATCCCAACGAGTCAATTCAAAATTTCATTCCGGGACAGTTGTTTTCCTTCAAATCGGTTGACACAGTTATCAACCAGGATGAGGTAGTCAGCCATCTCACAGAATTTTTGAATTCGCTGGAATTGCCTGGATTACCACCTCACAATTTGCAATTGAAAGTAGGCTCAGTCATCATCATGTTGCGTAACATCAATCAACTTCGACTATGCAATGGAACACTACTGGCTGTGGAAAAGCAAATGAACAACGTCATCGATGGAGAAGTTGTTTTGATTCCGCGCAACCCAATCATTCCACCGGACGTGCTATTCGATTTTAAGCGGTTGCAATTTCCCATGCTTATGGCCTTCGCAATGACCATCAACAAATAACAAGGTCAGTCGTTGGAAGTTTGTGGAATTAACTTGGAGTTTCAGTGTTTCGTGCATGGACAACCTTATGTCACGTGTTTGCATGTCGGAAAGCCGTCATCTTTGTTTAATTAGCACGTAGCACATTCGTAAAGACTAGTGGACTTTGCACCTTTCACAACTTCTAACATTTCACTCAAACTGAATTCCACAATTTTCATATTATGAACCTATATCTGCCACTGGATAGCAAGGAATACTATATCTGTATGTTATTCAAATTAGAAGAATAAATACTCACAAATAAACTGACTAAACACTTTTTACTATAATACTCAATGTTCATAAAAATGGCACTTAGCACCTTTCTACTGATAGGTATCCAATTATTGAAGATAACTGATTTTCAAGTGAAAGATTAAGTGATATTTTGTGTTTTTCTATTGTTATTTCATTTGTTTTTGCAAAGTGATTAACCTAAGGAATTACAATAACCAACTTTTCCGTTTTTCAATCTTGGATGAGATAAGTATGTAGCTTAGGCACATATACACTTTGTTAGGTGTGCTAACTGTACTTCTTTGTTAATTTTTCAACTAATCATTTAAAATAACGTTATATTGTAAAATATATAATTGTTTTATGACTAAAATAATTTTTCTTTTACTGAAATTGTCGAAAATAACTCGTTCGGATTACCCGGGATTTCGGATTTCTGGGGTTCGGATTTGAGGGGTTTTTCACTGTATTATCCGCCAGTAGCCTCTAGAACGAAATTTACGCGTTTGGTCGCACGTTGAACAAAACGCCACTGCTGAGGGAAGCTCACTCCCTCCCTGTATCATGGAAGCGCATCCATCCACCCCTCAAAGCGGCTGTGGGAAGGTATACCGACGCTCAACATCAAAACCATAATATGTTGTTTAAAACACAAACCGTGAGCATTTGAGAAGCTGACTGGAATAAAACTAGTCTTTAGTAAGAAACAAATTGAGATATTGTTACAGATCTGTTTCTTAATAATTGTAGACTGTATTTTGCTATGTTTTATTTGTATTCCTCAGTAAATAATCATTTTCAGAATATTCAGTTTCAGTGTGAATAATTTTTCCACGACAATTTAATAGCACAGTATCACACTTCTATGAACATTCTACGGATAACCTCAAACGTGTTAAAAGAAATTAAAACTCAGCAATTCTTCTAGGTTTGTGCCGTGTCTTTTGTGGGGTTTCGCCTAGGAACACCAAGCTGGCTCATCAGCGGGCTCTTGGTGTCCCCGCCCGGACCCCCACAGGAGTAGCGAACTGCGCGCTACCTCTATTCTTGTGAAGCAATCCTGTGCTTCTTTACTGCGAGAGCTAAGAGCTCGAGAGCCCGCTGATGAGCCAGCTTGGTGTCCTAGGCGAAACCTCACACAAGACACGCCACAAACCTAGAAGAATTGCTGAGTTTTAATTCACTGACCGTGAAAGCCAATATACCATCTTTTTGGAAGCCTTCATAGGGAGGTTATGGCTGCTTGAGCTCTTAGTTCTCGCCGTAAAGAGGCGCAGTTGCGCTTTATATAAAGGGAGGCGGCGCGCAGTTCGCTATTCCAGTGAAGAGCCCGCTAATAATCCAGCTTGGTGTCCCAGGCAAATCCCCACACAAGACACGGCACAAACCTGGAAAATTTGCTGAGTTTCAAAATTGTAATTATCTTTAATATTATTTTGTTCGCATTTTTTTTAATTTTTCGTACTTTAACGCCGAGGAAGAAACTTGTACGTTTGATTAATTAATTTCAATTATTTAAAAAAAAAAATGACTTATGAGTAATAAATAGATTATAGCATATATCTTCAATATCAGGCAAATGTTCATTAAAATCCAAGTCCAATAGAAAGTTTCAAGAAAATGTGACGTGATAGAACTTTGTAATTACTGTTTACGAAATCAGCACCGAAGAACACATAAAGTTCAGAATCCCTTCCCTTGCCTGTGTAATCTAAGCCCAAATGATTCCAAGAACCAAGTTTTAAGGCGTAAATGATACATCTATTTGTTATTTCATTCGCTATGACGAGCCCTGCGAGAATAAACTAAACGTTATCCGCTTCCGCTCGTTTGTTATCCGAATCCACTGACATTACAATGAAAATGAAAATCCACAGCCTGCTTCAAGTCTCCGACCGGGTCAGGAATGGAATGAATGAAGCCCCCATCTAACGGCGAGGATATTAACTGTGCCGGCTGCCGAGGCCTGGCGCACCCCTCTGGGGCAATGATTAAATGAATGACAGATGAAATGAAATGATAGTGGAGAGTGTTGCTGGAATGGAATTGTGACAGGGAAAACCGGAGTACCCGGAGAAAAACCTGTCTGCCTCCGTTTTGTCCAGCATAGATCTCACATGGAGTGACCGGGATTTGAACCACGGACCCAGCGGTGAGAGGCCGGCGTTCTGCCGCCTGAGCCACGGAGGCTCCACTGGCTTTATAATAATATATTTAATTTATTAGATAACGCGTAAAGTACTAAAGCAACACATTTAGACAGGGGCGGATCTAGGGGAGCCCCGCGCCATGGATTTTTAGCCTATTTTCATTTTATGAAAGAAAAAAAACAGGCTTATGAGATCACCTTTTGTCCGTGCGTGTGTGTGTCCCTAATAACTTCTAAACGGTTGGAGCGATTTCAATGAAACTATTCTGGCTGACCCCGACCGTGTCCTTCAAATTTTATTGTGTCTCACCAATCCAACATGGCGGCTGTGCTAAATATTTCACCAGCATTTAGTATCTCCGAAACTACCGTATTACCGATATCGCCCTGAAATTGTGTACGGTGATAAAGGGCACTACTAGAAGTTCACCTGTGAGGCTTTCAAAAACCTGTAACTACAAAACCAACATGGCGGCCAAGCGAAGTTGAGACTTTTAAATAGACTTTTCTCGCGATTTAACCATCCAAACGTAATGAAACTTGGTACAGCAAATCTTTATACACATTGTAATGCACTGGAGTTTAATTTAGTTCAATTGTTTACATAACCTCAAAATGGCGGCTGTGCGAAATATTTCACTGACATACTATATCTCCGAAACTATTACAGATATCACCTGACATTTTGTACGGTGATAAAGGGCACGAGTACAAGTTTATCCATGTAACTTTCATAAACCTGTAAAGTACAAAACGAGCATGGTGGCCAAGCGGAGTTGAAACATTTTAATAGACTTTTCTCGTGATTTAACTCTCTGAGCGCAGTGAAATGTGGTACAGTAAATGATTTTACATATTGTAATGCACTGGCATCTAATTTAGTTCAATTGTTTACATAACCTCAAGATGGCGTCTGTGCGAAATTTTAAAATTTACTTTTATTTTTTGAGTCGTAATCATGCGATCGAAGTGAATGTTTGAACAATGAACCTAGGCAATAATTGTCCTTGAATGATACATAACTCTATGGCCTATACATATAACAATCCAAAATGGCGAGCATCCGAAATATTTAGAAGGTTCTCAATATCTATGAATCTTTTGCAACAATCAAACTGATTTTTTTATGTCCATAGAGGCTATGAACATATGTTCACCTATAGGACTTTTAGTAACCTGGTGAGCACAAATCCAACATGGCGGCGACGCGAAGTATAAATATTTAAATGGACGTTTCTCGCGAATTAACTATCCGAGTGCAGTGAAACGTTGCACGTTAAATGCTTATACAAATGTTAATCCACTGGCATCTAATGTATTTCAATTGTTTGCATAATCACAAGATGGCAGCTGTGCGAAATTTTAAAATCTCGTTTTTCTTCTTGTGTTCTAATCATGCCATTGAAGTTTGAATACCACACGTACACAATAATCTTCATGTAATAGTACAAAAATAAAAATCCAACCTGGCGACCATCTGAAATATTTAGACGGTTCTCAATATCTACGAATCTATCACAACCTTCAGACTGAAATTTTGTGTGTTGATAGAGGCAATTAACATGAGTAGGACATATGAAAATAGGCTGTATAGTTCTTCACGGAACTACTTGTTTTAAATTGAATTAATTAATTAATTAATTAATTAATTAATTATACTCTTCAAACTAATTTAGAATTCATGTCCTTTTTTCAGTGCAGCTATGACCTCCCGTGACAGTTTAGCAAGTTTAGATTTCAGTGAATTGATAGAAGACTTCAGCCGGGAAAAGAGTCGCAAAGTAATATTTTAATATTTCATAACTTAGTTTACATAAATGGGGACTTAAAGGTTTCTTTCATATTATTTAAAAAAATGTACTGTAGTGTATTAAAAATACTGTAACTATTCTTTATTTTATTATTATTACGAAACTATTTTCCATTTGATTTGATAATTTTTATTTCCTATTGTTGTGGGCCCCACCTTATCATATCGCCCAGGGCCTGGATCCGCCACTGCATGGAGACATTTGAGGAGAAAGTCATTCCCCTAAGCTTTGTATGTCATGTGCTATGTTTAAAATGAATGTTACACAGCCAGAATTGCAACCCTCTTCAGTTCGGAGTGTTAATTATGCTTAATGACATAATTTGAGATTAGCTTAACTCATCATCTTACATTTGTCATGGACAAGCATAACGGAAAAGATATGATGTGACGTCATAAATATTTGGGTCCTAATAATGATATTCAACAAGTTCGGATTGTATTCTACAAACTATCCGCAAATTTACTCCAAACATTAGCCTCAGCTTATCCACTATCCACACAGCCATGCAAACTATACCCGTATCCGCACAGGGCTTTAGCCATGACGTCAAGTGAGTCTGCTCTCATCTAGCGGTTGATGCATCACTGGGGATTATACCTCCTTGTAACCATGACAACACTCTTGTCATTTATGTCAGTATTTTTAGCCTACTTTTCACATTTTGCAAAAATGAGGAAAAAGTAGGCTTATGAGATCGATCCGGGAAAATGTGTGTCTGTCTGTCTGGCTGTGCGTGTCCCCCCCCCCGCCCTATCAACTCCTAAACGGCTGCAGCAATCAAAACCAAATTTAGTATGAGTAAAGATGTGCACCGGAATAGCTCAGGACCATATTAGAAAATAATGTCAGTGCTACCAACTGCTGAAAAAACGCACTAGAAATTTGAGCTCCATGTTGGATATCTTGCAAGGTATGCATGGGAGCTATTCCAAAATTGGCACACATGTAGATAATACTATTTCAGGTTAATTTCCAGGAGGCCAACCAGGACAGTGTTGCCAAAATAATTTTAAGCCTTCTGATAGATCCAATGTTTAAAAGCATATAACTTCTACACTATCAATTGGATTTCAACCAAATTTTGTATGTAATATCTGTACATAAACAGATATGACTGAGCGTATTCGTAAGAGCCACCAGGGCTGCCAACTGTTAATAATTGCTCTCTCTATTTTTTTTATCCAAATACCAATATATCAGAAAGTATGCAAGCCAACAGCTTTAAGCTATGCACACGTATATTCTGACATTTTAGATTAATTAGGAATAACTTATATACGTCAGTTCCACCAACATGATTATAAGCCTGCTGTTAGTACCAATTTTTAAATACATGTAACTTCTATACTATCAGTTGGATTTCAACCAAATTTTGTATGTAATATCTGTACATAAACAGATATGACTGAGCGTATTCTTAAGAGCCACCAGGGCTGCCAACTGTTAATAATTGCTCTCTCTCTATTTTTTTTATCCAAATACCAATATATCAGAAATTATGCAAGCCAACAGCTCTATACTTTGCACACGTATAGCACCTGACATTCTAGATTAATTTGGAGTAATTAATACAAGGCAGTGCTGCCAACATGATTCTATGCCTGCTGATATGTCCAATTTTAAAATACATGTAACTTCTATACTAACAAATGGATTTCATCCAAAATTGGCACAACAAGATATCATAATAATTCAGATTATTTCTGACCAGCACACGCATGGTATTGTTGGCAACATGCTTTTACGCGTGCTGATAGATCCAGTGTCTAACTGCATGTAACGTCCATTGGACTTCAACCAAATTTTGTATTCTGTACCTTAAGAGGTGGAACTTAGAATATATTCAGTCACCAGGGCTGCCAGCTGTAGTGCTCTATTAGGCTACATTATACCAGGTATATTTTGAAATAATTAGATATTTCGATATTACCAACTTAATTTCGTCATTATTCTAGACAGGTTCATATACTGTAGAATAATCATTGGCATGAAAAGTAGGCTGTATAGTTCTTCACGGAACTTCTTGTCAAACATTGTAATTTATTACATACGGTATTTTGCAACGAAGTGACATTTCCAAGGACATATGGAGGGGGTTGGAATTATTACTCGGGCGAAGCCGGCTACGATTGCTAGTATCTTCTCAACTGGAAGCTCGGGTGATAATGCAAAAAATTACATTCCACAAAAGGCAGTCAGAAAGAATATGATAAAGGAAGCCAATTAAGGGAGAAATACATTACAAATCCAGAGACTATGAATACAAGAGTGTAATAATGAAGACTCGCGCAATCTCGCCCCTCCAATGGAGGAGATTACACTTCAGCCAGTTTAAGGAGCGACGTAGCGGTCGGAAGAAGCCAACTTTTTTTCCTGCTAGCAGCTGAGATTGGGTGATATGTTTTAAAAAAAACTGTGAGAAGAAGAAGGGGTATGGGTAAATTTCATTACATAATCTTCAATTTTTTTCTCTCCTTCGTACATCGCGGGTAAGCTAAAAGTAATCTAATTGAAAGTGAGCGAATTATCAGGAGCACTTTTTATCCCATTAATGGACGGCGAGGGGTTATCTTATAAAACAGCCAAGTCTGACGTCGCTTCTTTTATCATTAAATTTGTTGGTAATAGAAGATGGGAATTTTATAATACAGCGGACACTTATTTTAACGTCAGCTTTATCTTAAGCCTTTGATTAAACTTAATCCCAGTCTTTACAATCTTTCATCGGACCTATTATAAATGTTAATTATTAAGTCTCTTCATTTTTGAAATGGAAGGCAGGTCTCTCGTAGAAATGGGAGTTTGTCTGACGGCTCACAATCCTTTGTGTACTCTTCAGTAAATTAATGCGATTGATTAGCTGATATGGGTCCCTGCTCTCATAACATAGAATCTGGAAGATCAGAACCTGAATTCTACTTAAGGGATGTTGTTGTCCTAATATGACTTGTGATTGGAACTGGAGGGTAGAGATCATTAGAAATATTGTATATATTTATTTGTGTTTAACTGTGATTGATAAACATCATACAGCCTGCTAGTTAAGCCTAAGTGAACAGGATCTGAGGATGAACGCGTGACGTTCGAATCATGTCATCCAATTAAGTAGGTATTTGTACATAAAAAGTGTGTTAGCTTGTAGGGTATGTACATATTTGTTTCCCGCCTAATGTAATAGGGCACAAATTCATGTTGACTGACTGAAGATCTTTCTTTAATAGTGTTATCTATAGTCTATAAGTGGTAGTGGAACTATTCTGTAGATTATTTATTCATTTTGTACTATGTCATTAATGCATATAATAATATGTGAAGGCCTAAGTCCGTTCCTTGAGGTACCCCCCCCCCCCCCCTCTTTACTTACGGGAATAACCTAACTAATGAGTAACACAGGTCCGTCACATCACACAGTGTACGAATACATAGCAAAAGCAAAGGAACCATAGGATGTACTTCCAATTAATCATATGTGTATGAATAATGTCGCAACAAAGCGCGATTTGTATGTTTTATTCACCGTTTAGAACGCGCGATGAAGGGATTTTTTATATCGAAACACCGACGTTTTATTCAGCAGTAAATCCTGCCTCTGGTATTTAAGAGAGCGCAGGGTATTATTTATGCCTGCGAGCTTACAGCACTGTATGTTAAGTTGGCGAATTATATTACCATAATGATGAACGCTGCAGCTGTATTGACGAGTATTAACAGTAAAAAACAATAACCTTTACCTCTAATCCGCACGAATTACCTACAGTTAATAAATAATTTACAACAGACACGTGATCAACATATCCAATTACCATACACATTTGTGTTCGGGGCTTATCGCTTCCAAGTGCCTCGTGCATGTATCGTTTCTAAACGTCCTCAGATAAAGTAAACATAACAAGCTAACTAATGAAGAAAGCTTTTCAGTCGGTCAACACATTAGGCGGGAAACAAGTATTTACATAACCTAGAAGATAACACACTCTGTATGCACAAATAACTACTACTGTAGTAGGTACCTACCTAAGTGTGTTAGTTTGTGGGTTATGTAAATACTTGTTTCCCGTGTAATGTAATTGTGCACAATTCGTGTTGACCGACTGAAAAGCCTTCTTTATTAGAATTAGACAACACTGAAAATAGCTTCCATCCATACAATTCATCACTACAACAAGCTAACTAATATCGTAAGCACTTTGCCATCAGATAAGACAAAATCTCTCATTCGTATGGAGAAGCATTTCAAAGCCAGATTTAGAGCTGATAATAACCGATGTTTGATCGATCGATTAATAATACAGTATATTATTCGAATAATTTGAAATTAATCGATTAATCTATTAATCGACTGACCGTACATTAGATTAATCGGCTAACTGAAGAATCGATTTAGCAGCCACGACATAAGAACAGGAATGGGAGGTCATCGCTTAAGTTGAGTTACGCTTATTTTCGGAATGATGTATGAGGAACTAACCATCAATAGATAGAAAGAATCAAAACTTAAAAGACGCACAAAGAAAATTAAGAATCATGATGTGGAACATAGAAGGGCTAAAAAGTGCTATGAGTATGAGCCCAGAACACGTCCTAGTAGGTTACGATATAGCAATCCTATTGGAAACATTCGTCACAGACGACGGACATTACCCACACTTCTATGGTATTCGTCTTAAAGCTAGACAGGGAGAAAAAGGTAGAACTTCCGGGGGGATAACTATCTTACTAAAACCACACCTAACCCCAATATTATCACAAGGCAACAGGACAATACCCTACTTTTGGAAATAGGCGGCCTCATAATAATAGCCGCTTATTTCCAACCAAACATAACAGTATTCGACATAATGGACGAGCTAGGCCAAATGATCATTCAGAGCTAGCAAGATAACCAATAATTATCGCAGGTGACCTTAACTGCAGATTAGACATTCCGAACTACAAAACAAAGCTAGTCCTGGAGAAACTGGAAGAAGAAGGCTTCATCCTGCTAATCAACCCCACAATCCCCACATACATCTCACACAATGGAAAGAGCACAATAGATATTGCACTTACAAAAGGACCAATAACAGGAAACGTATTTATATTATTGACAGCAAACCAAGCTGTGATAAGGAAACACTTACCACTTGAAATAAATATCCAAGTGGAGTGGGGAAAGCTACAGGAAAAGACAACTCATCCCCTTTCAAGGAAAATAGTTGTCGAGAAAGTAGAAGCTATGTTCTATTCAACAATACTTTTAGACTCATTAATACATAACTCAAGGCTGGAGGACGCAACAAGAACAATAGAGGAAATCCTACAAAAGGCCGCCATTCCGCGGGCCACAAGAAGAGCAAAGATATGGTTTGATAGTGAGTGTTGTAGGCTGAGGAGGGAGACCCTAGAAAAATTACAACAGTTAAGGCAGAACTTGAATAACCAAAGTCTACTACACATATAGAATGACAAGAGGAATCTCTACAACAGAACACTGAAAAAAAAAAAGAAGCGCGCCTACTTAGAAGCAGAGGGCAGGAAGCTAGCAGAGGAAGCCAAGAAAGACCCGTTCATAGCCCTATGTCCAAAGAAACATTTACAGACACACTACATAGACATGGAAAATTGGGAATCACACTTCAGCAAGATTCTCAATATCGAGGGTCTAGCGCACACCAGAAAAGATCCACATATCATCTCTCCACAAATACCAATAGACTGGGTACCCCTGACCATTGAGGAAACTAGAATCGCCATAGACAGCGCCACAAATAAGAAAGCCGCAGGACTGGACGGGATCTATAATGAATAAGTAAAATACACTGTTTTATATAAAGGAAAAGGAGATCCAAGAGATCCCAATAAGTACAGAAGCATAGCACTGGAAAACTGTCCCTTCAAAATCTTCACCAAAATCTTCACCAAAATTATAACAGGAAAAATAAATGAGGAAATAAACGAGCTTCTGCCAGAGAACCAGAACGCTATTGAACTCCTGCTAAACCAAATATGGGATGCCTTAGAGGACAACGGAAAATATTACACCATTTTCATAGATTTCACAAAGGATTTCGACCTGATAAATAGGAAGCTAGTGACAGAAAAGCTAAAGGAGATGCTAGGCATGAACAACATATGGGCCAATCTCATCACATCAATACTGGAACGAAGTACGAATTTCGGACAACCTCACTCTATCAGAACCGATTGCCCAATCAAACGGGGTCCTACAGGTAGACCCGCTGAGCCCCTTGCTGTTTATTCTATCAACCACAGATATCCTAAAAATAGCCCAAAAGGAGGGAGTATTCTCTTGCGCATATGCTGATGACATTGTAATTGGCTCCAGAGATTTAACGAAACTCCAGGAAACTGTAAATGACGTGCAACTGCAAAAGTGGTGCTCCGAACAGAAGTTGGACATCAACATCTCAAAAACAGACACCATGATCTTCCGAAAAGGAGGAAGAATACCCGCCTCAGCAGAGATTTTCATTCGGGATATAAAATTAAAGATAGTTCCAGACTTTAAATATTTGGGCATCACACTGCAATCGAGTGCTTATTGTTTCACAAAACATGTCACAATAAGGTAACCCAAGCAATGATGGCAATGCACGAAATAAAAGACATCAGATCACTCAGTCTGGACACTGCAATGTTGCTATTCAGAGTAAAAATTCTTCTTGTGTGCACCACATTAACAGTAGCTACAGATTCATAGGTTAGACTGTTTGTTGTTGGTATCGTCATTTTTAAGTTCCGCAACATTAAAATAAAAAATCTCAAATAATATGATATCTTGTTGTGTCAATTTTGGATGAAATCCATTTGTTAGTATAGAAGTTACATGTATTTTAAAATCAGACATATCAGCAGGCATAGAATCATGTTGGCAGCACTCCTTATATGAATTACTCCAAATTAATCTAAAATTTCAGTTAGTATACGAGTGCATAGTTTAAAGCTGTCGGCTTGCATACTTTCTGATATTCACTATTGGTATTTGGATAAAAAATAGAGAGATCAATTATTAACAGTTGGCAGCCCTGGTGGATCTCAAGAATACGCTCAGTCATATGTGTATATGTACACATATTACATACAAAATTTGGTTGAAATCCAATTGATAGTGTAGAAGTTGTATGCATTTAAAATTGGACCTATCAGAAGGCTTAAAATTATTTTGGCAACACTGTCATTGTATGGTCTCCTGAAAATTAAACTGAAATAGAATTGTCTACATGTGTGCTAATTTTGGAATAGTTCCCATGCATACCTTCCAAGATATCCAACATGGAGCTCAAATTTCTAGTGCGTTTTTCAGCAGTTGGTAGCACTGACATCATTTAAATATGGGCATGAGATATTCCGGTATACATCTTTACTCATACTAAATTTGGTTCCGATTGCTGCAGCCGTTTATGAGTTGATAGGGGGACACACACACAGCCAGACAGACAGAAGGACAGACAGACAGACAGACAGACAGACAGACAGACAGAAGGACAGACAGACAGACAGACACACATTTTCCCGGATCGATCTCATAAGTCTACTTTTTCCTCATTTTTGCAAAATGTGAAATGTAGGCTAATAATAATTGAATTATATAAGCCACATAAGGATAATGAAAAACATTTAAAGGAGTGCAAATGTTGGTAGAAAATGTCGATTTTTAGTTTTTTATGGAAAATTGTTCTTCCTCGCCTTTTCCCGTTATTGTAAGTATTAGGGCAGAGTAGTATTGATGATATTTTATTTGTATTGATTATAATTTCATTTTAATTACTTTAGCCTAATTAGAATTTATTCATTTTAATTTTTGTTTTCTTTAATATCTTAATGCTCATATTTATTTTGATAATTTTTATTTTTATATTATTTTTATAATAGGCTATTATATTAGTTTAATTTTAATTTTGTGACCTCATTTATTTGTAATTTTTACAAGCGTATTTATTTTTAATTGTAACTTTTATTATCATATTTTATTTCTTCGCTCTTCAATTTTAATTGTTGTAATTTAAAAAATAATGTTATCAAGAAATTAGGTATAATATTTGGTTTACGTACATATTAACTCTTCCAAAATAATAATAATAATAATTATAATAATAATCCGTTGAAATATGGCTGAAGATTCAACCAACAGTATCTTTGACAACATAAATATTGTGGTTAATACTGTATATATTCCACTAACCAATAGCTTGCCACGGTGGGTGAGTGGATAGCGAGTCGGTCTACTAACCCCAAGATTGCAGGTTCGCCCCTGACCGTGGTAAGTGATTTTGAAAGGCGACAAAAATACGATACGCATGTCATACGATGTTGGCATGTCAAAGAACCCATTTGAATTCAGTAGGCCGAGTTCATAATGGCAAAATTAATCTCGGGAGTTTCCGCCAGCACAAAGTTCCTCATTTCTCTACTAGAAAGCGCTATTGTGTTCAAGGAGATTAGATATCTAACATCTAACCTCCTTGACTTTCATAGTCAAGGAACTACGAAATTCGACATGCAAGCTACCCTCTGGGTGTCAAATAGCAAAGCTTGCACCAGGCACCCGAGGCCATACGATATTAATTAATAATCCACTAACGAATAAAGGGTTGATTCTTACATAATCTAAAAACTTCTCACGAGATTATTGCTTTGATGAAAGCCACTCAAATTCAAAGAATTCACAGTTATAGTTCATACAGACTAAGTGGTTGTCTGAGCCCACTGATGACATTTTACAATTTCAGATAAGTCCCCACATCAGGCCTTTCAACACATTAGCAGTAGACAAACTTTATTTCGTATTAAACTCAACAATTTTTCTAGGCAAAACAAAATTCTGGTGCTTTTCAATCGGTCAATGTTAGCTAGACTTGGCAACATCCCACAAACACACATGCACTGA
The DNA here is from genome assembly GCA_946902985.2 of Meconema thalassinum. Taxonomy (NCBI): domain Eukaryota; kingdom Metazoa; phylum Arthropoda; class Insecta; order Orthoptera; family Tettigoniidae; genus Meconema; species Meconema thalassinum. The sequence continues at coordinate 89,018,210 of OX336391.1, read as the reverse complement.
CCTCAGCCAGTACACAGGAATACGGGGCGGGAGGAGGGAAACAACAGTTTAGGAGATAACATTCCAGGTCAGTCGATCGCAACTGTTGTAAGAGTGAAGTTGAAACTGCTCGTAGCTCCAGCGAAGAAAGCATCCAACCAGATAAGTCGTAGCCTGTATTATTACAGTACAACGATAGTTGACATTTTACAACCATGTATCACTCCAAACAGACAAACTCGGGATTTCTACCACCATTTTAACATTTCACCTAACATCATATATACCATACTACAATTAGCATACACTGACAAGTTGCATTACCAATACTGCAACCAAATAATTGTACATATTATAAATAATCTCACCTGTATTTTTAAACCTAGATTTTATAGCCTAAGTGTAATGGATCTGATGATGATCTCTGGACGATCGAAACTGGTCATCCTAGAGTATTTATTAATTTCATGTATTTTTTTCAGGATTAGGAATTGGGTACATTCGTGTTGACCGACTGAAAAGCACCAAACTTTTGTTTACTAAGGCAACACTAAAAATGGCTTCAAACCCCATATTTTTCTAGGTTTATTACCGTGTCTTGTGCGAGTTTTCGCCTAAAAACACGAAGATAGGTTCATCAGCGGGCTCCTGGCGTCCGTGCCCGTCCGTGAAAGCCAACATACCATCTTTTATTTCGTATGTTGTAGTTATAGGCTCTTACTATCATCACAGTAGAGTACTTGCAAGTCACAGTAGTTTAGGGCTCATTGCTTGTGTGCACCACAGCAACAGTAGCTACAGATTCATAGGTTAGACTGTTTTTGTTGTTGGGATCGTCATTTTTAAGTTCTGCAACATTAAAATAAATAGTTATTTTTTCGGGTGATTAATGCTTTCATATTTATCAGTTTGATGCTTTTCTGTCGATCAACACGAGTTTATCCCAAAAAGAGATGGGTTATTCACTAATCCTGAAAATAGAAATACAGGAGATTATTAAATACACTTGGATGACCAGTTTCGATCGTCAAGCGATCATCATCAGATCCATTACACTTAGGCCCCAAAATGAGTGTCAGAAAGTATTGGTGAAAATATTTCTGACAAAAATTTTAGGGCCTAAGTGTAATGGCTCTGATGATGTTCGCTTGACGATCGAAACTGGTCATCCAAGTGTATTTATTAATCTCATGTAATTTTCTCAGGATTAGGGAATACCCCATCTCTTTTGAGAAAACCTCGTGTTGACCGACTGAAAAGCATCAAACTTTTGTTTACTGAGGCAACATTGAAAATGGCTTCAAACACCACAATTTATCAGTAATAACTATTACACTCGCTAAATTTTTTGATGTTTTTTTTGTTTTCTTTTTGCAGGGCTGAGAGTGTCTGTGGGTGTCGCTGTAGATTTGGATCTGATGATGCTCGCTTGACGATCGAAACATGTCATCGCTTACTTTTCTTAATCACGTGTAATTTATTTCAGGTTATCTTTTCGCATATTCCAGTAATTAGAATTGTTTTGTGCTGAACGACTGAAAGTTACAATATTCATTGAAGTTTCTGATAACCTGTGTCTCAGTGGTGACTGTAGGGCCGGCAATGGAGTTGGTGCCCCGGTACCATCCCTGCATTCGCTTGGAAGGAGTGCGGGGAAAAATACCCACGGGAAACGACACTCATGATAACCGCTTTCAGCACCGGGATTCGAAACTTCACTCTCCATCCTTGCTACATCACGGTCGTGGTGAGGGATTTAACGCACACACGGGGCTGATGACCACGGTGTTCCAAGCCCCTAAATGAATTAACTGTGCCTGTTTCACCAGCAAAGCAAAGCCTGCTCGTTAGTGAAATGTTATGTCATTTCCATCCCACCGCGATAATACGTGTAATATTTCAACGCTTCATTCGTGTGATTGGCATCTGAATCATTGATAACTTGAAACAATATCATCTGTTTCCTTTTTGCCATGGAAACTACCAGCGTTCATTGCATCAGCACAACTAAGCGGCGATGGTCAAGAGATTCAGGCGTCACAGTACAGAGAGACATTTATCCAGGATCAACTTTGTAAAACCTCGAAGAAAATGAAGAAATATTTCTAATAAATTCTTGTCCACATCATATATATATTTTTAGGGGAAGAAATGTTACTTCAGGCTAGAGTCATTTTATATTTGCCCGTAGGGCACTCCTCCTTTGTGAATTATCTCCAGTGGTAATCCAGATTCGTCTTCTTTGTTCGGAGGATATCTTCAACAAGATTCCAATGTTCTTCATTTTGTAGCATTACCGCAACAATATTGTCCGGAGATATCTCTACATCAATGTGATCTTGAAGAGACTGCCTACCTAGGTATATTGGACCCACAAGAGAAGAAGGTGTGATTAACATTCTCTAGTTCATTAATACAATAGATGCAATCTGATGAATACACATCCCCATCTTCTTAAGATAAGAACAGAAGTACCCATGGCCAGTCAAGAACTGAGTGAGATAATAACCAACTTCACCTTGGTTCCTCTCTGTCCAAACCTGCACCTGGGATATCGTTCTCTTAGTCCACTGGCTTCGCTGTCCTTGCTCCCATTAGATCTGCCAATTATGAAAGGTTATACTCTTGCTGTTCGTCTTGCATTTTGTAAAACTACTTCCAATTTCCTCCAGTAAATGTACTTGCGTTCTTTCACAAGAAACAAAATTGGAATTATCCCAGCAACAACAAGAACTGCTTCTTCAGAGACCGTGCGATAAGCAGATGCCACGAGCAAAGCCTCTGCACTTGCGCTAATGACTTCCTATAAATAATAATAATAATAATAATAATAATAATAATAATAATAATAATAATAATAATAATAATAATAATAATAATAATAATAACAATAATAATAATAATATTTAAATGTCAGCACGAACAATAGGAGTGAAGGTCTACTTCCTGGCGCAAGCAGCTCGCCCCGGAGGTCCAGGTTTGATTCCCGTCTCTGCCAAGAAATTTAATTCTGGTTTGAGGGTTGGTTGGTTCCTCAGTTTAGGGGCTGCGACAACGCGGTCATGTAGCCCCGTGTATTTTGTGTGTGTGTAGAATCTGTCTGATAACTGGTGCTAATTATGATGTTTTTTTTTGGCGTATGGCTTTCACTGCCGGGAGTGTCCGTGGACATGTTCGGCTCGCCAGTTTTGTAGCTGCTTCGAGGCGGACACCCAATGGGTGAGCTACACGTACCGTCGCGTGTGGAGTGTTGTCTGGGGAGGAAAGTTTGGATGTAAGGACAAGGAGTTGGAAGGAAGCGGCTGTGGCCTATAGTTAGGGACCAACCCCAGCATTTGCCTGGAAGGAAGATGGGAAACCACAGAAGACCATCTTCAAGGTTACCGGCGGGGATTCGAACCGCCTCCCGGATGCCAGCAGTCCTGCAGTAACGACCACGGCTAACTCACCCGGTTGTAATTCAGGTAAGGACTACAGATGATTAATTTCAAGTAGTTCCTACCTTTGCTACCAAATGCTACCGTCAACGTCACCTAGCTGCGAACTTGGCTACTAGATGCCACCGCAACCTCACCTGGCGGCGAACGTTGGAACTTAGAGCGTTTATCAATTCTAACCTACACATTTTAGCTTCACACAGACGTAGTTAGTGAAAGGTTATTTTACATGCTATAAATCTATGACATGGGACCGCCGACTTTACTTCCCCTCCGAAGGAAGGCATACTGAGGGATTTTTAACGCTCTTAAAAATCCAACGACTTCGGCCGGGTTTGAACCCGCGATCTGGGGCATAGAAGCTCAGTATGCTACCAACTACGCCACCGAAGGTTAGGACACACTCATCCTCGTGAGGCCAAACTGAGGAGAGATGGGTTCGATTCCAACCTCAACCATTCTAGAGGGATTTTCCGTGATTTCTCATTTCTACTCCAGGCAAATGCCAGGATGGTTCCTAACTTAAGGCCATGGCCACCCCCTTCCCAATCCTCACCTGAACTAGGCTACGAATACACACACTAAAACAGATATCACAATAACACAGGTTATCAGACAAATTATATATATATATATATATACACACACAAGTACACGGGGCTAAATGACCACGATGTCCAAGCCCCTCAAATTGAACAGCAGTATTGAAGTTGATTAATTTACGGCAGTGGTGTGTAACTTTATATTAATGAAGGGCCAAATTTTTGTTATGAAAGGGCTTGAGGGGCGCATTAATCATATTATATATCTATATATTGTCTTTCAAATTGGAAGAAAAAAACACCATTTTTAAATAAGTTTTTATTTAGTTTTAAAATTACTTTAAATTGTACTCTTTCATAACGGAGACAGATTCATTACGAATTTAAACAAGAAGTTCCGTGAAGAACTATACAGCCTACTTTTCATGCCAATGATTATTCTCCAGAATATGAACCTATCTAGAATAATGAGGAAATTAAGTTGGTAATATCGAAATATCTAATTAGTACAAAATATACCTGGTATAATGTAGCCTAATAGAGCACTACAGTTGGCAGCCCTGGTGACTGAATATATTCTTAGTTCCATCTCTTAAGGTACAGAATACAAAATTTGGTTCAAGACCAATGGATAGCATAGACGTTACATGCAGTTAAACATTGGATCTAACAGCACGCGTAAAATCATGTTGGCAACAATGTCATGCATGTATTGATCAGAAATGATCTGAAATAATATGATCTATTGTTGTGCCAATTTTGAATGAAATCCATTAGTTAGTTTAGAAGTTACATATATTTTAAAATTGGACCTATCAGCAGGCTTAGAATCATGTTGGCAGCACTGACGTGTATTAGTTACTCCATATTAATCTAGAATGCCAGGTACTATACGTGTGGAAAGTTTAGAGCTATTGGCTTGCATACTTTATGATTTATTGATATTAGGGTAACAAAAATAGAAACTGCATTTATTAACAGTTGGCAGCCTTGGTTGCTCTTAAGAATACGCATAGTCATATCTGTTATGGTATATAGCACATGCGAAATTTGGTTGAAATCCAATTGATAGTATAGAAGTTACATGTATTTGAAGTTGGACTTCTCAGCAGGCTTAGAATCATGTTGATAGCAGTGACGAATATAAGTTACTCCAAATTAATATAGAATGTCAGGTACTATACGTGTGCATAGTTTAAAGCTGTCGGCTTGCATACTTTCTGATATATTGGTATTTGGATAAAAAAAATAGAGAGAGCAATTATTAACAGTTGGCAGCCCTGGTGGCTCTTAAGAATACGCTCAGTCATATCTGTTTATGTACAGATATTACATACAAAATTTGGTTGAAATCCAATTGATAGTGTAGAAGTTATGTGCATTTAAACATTGGACCTATCAGAAGGATTAAAATTATTTTGGCAACACTGTCATGGTTGGCCTCCTGGAAATTAAACTGAAATAGTCTTATCTACATGTGTGCCAATTTTGGAATAGCTCCCATGCATACCTTGCAAGATATCCAACATGGAGCTCAAATTTCTAGTGCGTTTCTTTTCAGCAGTTGGTAGCACTGACATCATTTTCAAATATGGACGTGAGATATTCCGGTGCACGTCTTTACTCATACTAAATTTGGTTTTGATTGCTGCAGCCGTTTAGGAGTTGATAGGGGGAGACACACACACAGCCAGACAGACAGACAGACAGAAGGACAGACAGACAGACAGACAGATAGACACACATTTTCCCGGATCGATCTCATAAGTCTACTTTTTCCTCATTTTTGCAAAATGTGAAAAGTAGGCTAAAAATGGTTTATTTTGTATACAGTATTTGCGAAACAGTAGAGTTCAGTCCACTTTCCTTGGAACACTCGGTACTCACGGCAATTTTCAGTTTGTTACTACTCATAGCCATTATTCACAAAACATAAACAAGCGTTCACTCGCTATGAGAGATCAGGTGATACTGATCAAAGAATATGGGTACTGATTAGATACTGATTAGTGCACCGGGGAAAGCAGTCTCAGTTGACTGACCTGATGCAATCTTCTGAATTCTTTGTTCTTTTTATCATCAGTACATCAACATAACACTGTTGTGGCTATCGAAATACCATCTAATATGAATTATTGAAAATAAATCATTTTGCGGGCCGCTGAAATATACGCGGCCCGGGCCGCGGGCTCAAGATCTTTGATTTAGAGGCTTCAAGAATTCTTGTACTGTAGCCCCGTGTACTTGGGTGTGTGTAGAATTTTTCTGATAGCAAGTGTCATTGTGATGCCTCTACTAGTGAGCGAATTTGTAATAAGGGCTGGGATTTAGGCAGGAGGTGGCCGTGGCCTTAAGTTAGGAACCATCCAGGCATTTGGCTGGAGTAGAAGGGGGAAACCACTGAACAATGGCTGAGGTAGAAATTGAACCCACCCCTCCTCAGTTGGGCCACACGAGGTTGTGTGTACCTCGTTCCAGCCTTCAGACCAGAATTAAATTTCTTGGTAGAAGCGAGAATCGAACCCGGACGAACACATGAATGATGGCCACTACGCCACAAGATACACAAGTGATATATTACCTATAAGATAAGAATTAGGACGACAACGTAGCCTCGTAATGTAGCGACTAACACTCGTTGCATTTTTATTTGCCGAACCAATTCCGGAAGTTTAAAAAGATACAATTGCAATATAAACATCAGTTTCTTGTATACAGTAGCCTGCCTCTGCTAGTAGACCAATGAATCAATCAATGTTCTTGGTTTTACGTCCCTTTTAACTACTGCGGCTTTGAGAGACGCCGGGGTGCAGGAATTCTGCCCCGAAAGGCATTTTTAACGTGCCAGTAAATCTAGTGACACGGCTCCCTCGGATTTGCGCAACCTCAAATGCCAGCTGACTGCGTTAGGATTCAATCCTGCAACCTTGGACACAGCAGGCGAGAACGTTATCGCTGAGCCACGCAGCCAGTCGACTCTCATAGAAGAATTCTATCGTCCGTGTGTAGACGGATGTTTCTTTATATCTTCTCTTCATTCTGTCCTATGTTGATTATGACAATATTGCACCAAAGCGTCTCCTAGTAAACTTCGCAGGGTTGCCAACTGTAGGGTATTTGTTTATTTTTATCACTAAGTGAGGAACTAGAGTCAAATTTACGAATGTTGCTCAAACCATATCGGCGAGAACGCATTAAACTTATGTTTATTCAATGAATCTTTTTTGGTTTCCACCGTATGCCGTTCGGAGCACTGAACATTTACTCATTTGTTACTCTTTCACGCAAAAGCTACTCAACCAATTTAGCTGAAATTGTGTACGAACGTAATTTATATACCAGAGAAAAGCAAAGGACTATTGCCATTTCGAAATGTTTTACCGTTTAAACACGGTAGCAAAGGGTACGGTTTATGTCAGTGGCAGGCGCTGCCGCGTCCCACCCGGTGAACAGGTATTCATGACTGGCTGCATATATTCACCCTTGATCACACTACTTGCTGCTAAATTTCCGCTTGCGGTTCAGAGATTTACTGAGGTTAGGACAATGAAAGATGCACACACAAGTGAATGGATACACACACGAAGGACAGAGAGAGTGTGAACCAATGTCCCTCAATAAAACAACCTCTCGCCGCAAAGAGATTGAGGTGGAAGCTGTTCGGAGCCATCTACTAGCTATAACTAAAAGTATTTTTGAGGAATGACACACACACATTGAGGCGCTGATCACGATGCCTGTGGAGACAGGTTGTCTGCTTATCATGAAATATCTTAGCGTTGTTTCTCACAACAGTTGTTGTTGTTGTTGGTTCATTTAAGGGCCTTGCAACACCGTGATGTAGTAGTCCCGTGTACTTGAGTATGTATTAGTGGAATCTGCCTAATAACCTGTGTCATTGTGATGCCTGTACCAACTTTAATTGTGGTTATGATTTGGGTAGGGGCGGCCGAAGTCTTCATTTTGAAACCAACCCGTATTTGCCTGGAGTAGAAGTGGGAAACCACGGAAAACCACTACCAGGAAGGCTGAGATAGGGATAGAACCCACCTTTTATCAGTTTTGCCTCAAGAGGATGAGTGTACTCCGTTCCAGCCCTCAGATCAGAATTGCATTCCTTGGCATAGCCGAAAATTGAACCCGGGCCTCTAGAGGCGACAGCCAAGAAGCATACCGCTACACCACGAGGTGGACGTTTCTCACATCAATCCCTGTCAAATTATTATTAGACTATTATTATTACTATGTCTCCACCATATCGTTGGGTACAATTCACCATTTCATCGGCATTTGTTGCAAGATGGAGTGGAGTTCTCGAAACTGGTAGGTTGAGGAAGGAACGAACTATGGAGCAGGTCTCTAAAATAACTACTTTCTCCATGCTGGTGTGAAGATTATGGTGGAGCCCCAGTTTATCGTGGTTGGCCTTCAGCGACTTCGGTATGATGCATGTGGAAGAGATTATGATAGGCAATACAGTGACAAATTCCTGTCGCCACATTTGTCGGATCTCTTCAGCCAGTCATGTATTTGGTCACTTTCTCAGCATAACTGTGCTGGATATTATGCGAGTTAGGGACTGCGATATCTATTAGAAGAGTTATCTTCTGCACTGTATCAATAAGAATAATGTCTGGCCTGTTTGCTGATATAGGTCTATCTGTGATCACTGACCTGTCCCAGAGTAGCTTGTGTGTATCATTCTCCAGAACAGCATCAGGAATGTATTGATAGTAAGGCAGAACATTATTACTTAAGGAGTGCTTCTTTGCCAGGTTAAGGTGGATTATTATTATTATTAGTATTATTTATGTCGCTCTCGGGACTGTATCTAGCACATATATAGCAACTATACAGATCACAAGGAATCAGAGCATCATCTGCACCTTTAAAGAAGTCTATGTCCATTAACTATTCCGGCTGTCGCAATGATGACTGATTTTTGCAATGGCATCAACCCATGCAGTAGACTCCTTGGTACAACGCCAGTGCTTGATATATAACAATTGGTATGATCTTCACCTTCCCAATCCGCCATTGCTTCCAGATGGACTCCATCAGGTCTTTATATTTGGAGATCTCTTCGTCTTACTTTGCCTTGAAGTTGTTGTTAAGACGTTACGTTGTTGCTTCCTTAACCTTGTTATTGAAGACTACAAACGTACGGCAGACTGTCCGCTCGGCCAATCGCAATAAAGGCGATAGGTTTCATTTTCCGTGAAGCACTTTGGGAAGTACTGATGGTGTACGAATTCATGTTGTCCCAGAAGCTGGTATTTGACAGTCAGTTCTTGGTGCAAAAGTTTATCCAGTCCATCATTCCTTCGTCTCTACTCTGTACGCGATAACACTGTACATCCAGATGTATTAACTGGTGGACACTGTGCATCCGTAGCGATACTTACCATCGTGCTGTGTTCCATCTTTAACGATGAACTTCAAATTATTACGTGTTGGAATGACCTGGTCTTGGATTGCTATCATAAACCCTTCAGTTTCGAGACAGATCTGCCCTGTATTCGGCCAAACGTTCAACGCTATCATGTCGACATGGACTTGTGCGGATGCTTCCCGTGCAGATGTTTCACCATTCACGCATTCTGATTTTGAAGATTATTATTATTATTACTATTATTATTACACAGTGTAATATGAACCTGATTGAGAACATCACTCTAATTTACAAACAAGTGTGTAACATCGCATTGGGATGAGGTTTAGGTAAACAGCTGACTTGCATGCAGCTTGGAGATAAGATTTGAACTATAGGCTTTTAGTGACTTTGACAGTATAGGGTGAATTATTTTCTATAAAATTCTCTAAGTAATAACCAAAACGACTTAATTAAATTAAGTTTCCAACTCCCTATTCCATTCCCCAGGGGAGTCGCTTCGAAAACAAATTAACCGTAGATTTGTTTGTTACGTCGATCATTGTATGGATAGATATTCTGCAAAACGTTCGCATATAAATGTGCTCAGTTCTTAATTAATTATTTAATTACGTTCTTGGAATTTCAGCCAATGTGCGACACAATAAGAGATGTTTACAAGAGCCAACACGTTTTTCGTCAGAAAGTAACAAAATGTCCGAGACACTGTAAAAGGTTTCGATCAATAACAGATGAAGACATTACTCCGGAGAGTTTGTTTTCGCCGGGAGATGAGACAGATACCAGACACAAACATTGGAGCAGAGCATTGTCCAGCATGGCTTTGCTTTCTTAAGCAAAACAAATACACTGCGGGTATTTAAACAGAAATGGTGATTAATAAATGCTTTATAGGGTTGAGTAAAGCAGACCACTGGAGCAGGGCTGGTACATTCAATCGATTAGTCGAAACAGAAAGATCGAGTAATTTCTACAAAACGATTAGCCTAATCGATAGAGCCTTCAATCGACTAATCAATTGTTCGTTCAATCGATTAATCAGTTAGTCGAATAACTTATTGTTTTGTCGGCTTTTGATAGCGTTGCTTCAGGGGCCGATAACCTAGATGTTAGGCCCCTTAAAACAACAATTATCATCATCATCATTGATAGCGTTGATTGGACTAAATTGTTTGACATTTTGAAATCTATTGGAATAAAGTACAGGGTTAGGAGGGTGATCTACAATCTATACAGAAACCAGAGAGCAGTCATTCGAGCTGAAGGACATGAGAGAGAAGCTGGTATTCAGAAAGGTGTGAGGCAAGGCTGCAACTTATCACTCATACTTTTCAATCTTTACATTGAACACGCAATGAAGGAAATTGCAGACAAATTTAAAGTGGGAGTGAAGATTCAAGGAGAAATAGTATCAACTCTGAGATTTGCTGATGACATCGTCATCTTGGTCGACACTCCTGAGGATTTGAATGAGTTTTTGAATGGTATGGACTCCGTCTTGAGGAAAGAATTCATGATGAAAATTAATAAATGTAAAAAAAAAACTGGAACGCAGCCGAAAAAAATCAGAAACCTTTATGGACATCAAATTGGCAGGTGAAAAGCTGAAAGAAGTAGGAGACTTCTGTTACTTAGGAAGCAAAATAACCAGTGATGGACGAAGCAAAGAGGACATACAAAGCAGTTTGGCTCAGGGAAGGAAAGCATTTGTACAGAAAAGGAATCTGTTGACATCGAATATAGCTTTAGGTATTAGGAAGCCATTTTGAAAGCCTTTGTCTGGAGCGTGGCGCTCTATGGAAGTGGAACTTGGACTAATGGTGCAGCAGAAAAGAGAAGAATTGAAGCATTTGAAATGTGGTGTTACAGGAGAATGATGAAGATCAGATGGGTACATAGAGTTACAAACGAAGAGGTATTGAGACGAGTGGGAGAGGAGAGATGTTTCTGGCGACTGCTAATGAAGCGAAGAGATAGGTTGGTAGGACACATACTAAGACACCCAGGAATAGCAAGCTTAGTTATGGAAGAAGGGTCGAGGACAAGAACTGTAGCGGTAGACAAAGGTTAGAATATGTTAAACAGATTGCCTCGGATGTAGGGTGTGGTAGCTATGTAGAGATGAAACGATTAGCTCAGGACAGGGAAGCATGGAGAGCTGCATCAAACCAGTGAAAAGACTGAAGACTCAAACACGCACAACGATTATTCGATGTACTTCGCTCCTTTCACTTCGCTCTCACAGAAACAAAACAGATATTCAATCAATTATATATTGTATCATATGTTTTAAATAATGTTCCTTTTTTGTGAAAACTAGGATGAAACGAAGTAAAACAAAAATATTCCTGTCTTAAAATGTAATCATTGAACAAGGAATCAAAATTCTTCGTTTTCTTTTTTCGAACCCCTTCCCAATGTGATTGCTGTTTGTCCTTCCACTGTCACTGACTCTTATTGGCTGTTGTTAACATAAACAAGGAAGCACACTTTGTATATTTAGGCTAAAAGTAACTTTTATACATTTCTATACATCATTCCGAAAATAATCGTAACTCAACTTAAGCGATGACCACGCATTTAAACGCCTTTTCTTATCTCGTGTCTACTAATCAATTAAATGATGCTCCGGCAATAGATAATCGAAAAGACGTTGGTTGGTTGGTTGGATCCTCAGTTTAGGGGCTGCGACAACGCGGTCATGTAGCCCCGTGTACTTTGGGTGTCGTAGAATGTGTTTGATAACCAGTGTTAATTGTGATGATGTATTAGTGTGTGTTATCTGTTTTTTATTTCAATTAAGGACTGCAGACATTTGAATTTTTCAAAAAATTCCTACTTTTGCCGCCAAACACCACCGTCAACAACTACTAGTTCAGAACTTAGCTTCTAGACGCCACCGCAGTCGGCTCTTGGCAACGAACGTAGGAACCTAAGAGCGTAGTTTACATTCTTAACCTATACAATTTAGCTTCACACAGGTGTAATTAGTGGAATGTTCTTTAACCTGCCATAAATCTATGACTTTGGACCGCCATCTTTACTTCCCCTCCGAAGGAATTCATACTGAGGGATTTTTAAAGCTCTTAAAAAATCCGACGATTTCGGTCGGGTTTGAACCTGCTATCTTGGGCATAGAAGCTCTGCATGCTACTCAAGAAGACGGTCAGTCGATTAGTCGATTAATTGCAATTTATTTGATTATCGAATCGAACATCGCTTATTACCAACTCTTGGGATCCAGCGAAGGTGTCGCTATAGAACGATTTAATACAAGAAGGTCGCCATGTATTGCGTGAAGAGAAATACAGGCAGAAAGGTTATTAAAAGGAAAGATCAATGACAGGTCTCGGTAACATCAAAGCGTGGGAGATAACTGTGAAGCAGGCAGAAGACAAAAACATATTCAGTTCAGTCTGCACAGAAGGAATCTGAATGAATATGAGATCAGAATTCTGAGAATAGAAACCTCGAGACACGAATGAAACTAAACGCCCATAGTCTCAGAATAAATCATAAACACTGGCGATAAGAGTATTCAATCTCGCTCTCTCAATGACACAAATTGAAAGCCACCTCCAGAAATTCGGCATCAATTAACAGTCTGCAGATAGGAACCAACAAAACCTGGACAGATGAACGCAAGAAATATTATATCGAGAAAATGAAGAGCTTATAGGAGAAAGGTAAATTTTCAAGACATTCCTTCAATGTTTCCTCAACAAACTGTTGGTCGTAACTCTTCTGTCGGTCAACAATGACTGGACAGGGTTACAATGTAAGTAAGTAGGGAGTAGTATAGATCGCGATACCTTACACAACAAAATTCCCCTAGATACAAAATGGTAACATTCATGACGTGATGGACGGCACTAAAGGTTTAAACAATGCATGTTAAATTCTATGTGTTAATAAGACTTTACATAAAAATACAAACCTACCTAGAGGTTGGTTGGTTCCTCCGTTTAGGGGATGCGACAACGCGGTCATGTAGCCCCGTTTACTTTGGGTGTGTGTAGAATCTGTCTGACAACCGGTGTTAATTGTGACGGATGTATTAGTGTGTGTTATCTGTTTTAATTCAAGTATGGACTCCAGGCATTCAATTTTCAAGTAGCTCCTACTTTTGCTACCAAACTCCACCGTCAATGACAACTAGTACTGAACTTGGTTACTAGATGCCACCGCGGTCAGCTCCTGGCGATGAACGTTGGAACCTAAGAGCGTTAGTTAAATCTAACTTATAATTTAGGTTCACACAAGTGTAATTAGTGGAAGGTCCTTTTACATGCCATAACTCTATGACATGGGACCACCGGCTTTACTTCCCCTCCGAAGGAAGGCATACTGAGGGATTTTCAAAAAAAAAAGATACGAGCCTTACAGTAGTCGCATATGATGTGTAACATCTGACATGTTATCCTACTCGTATACTACACAGCTTGGACATTCTTAAAATGTTAATTTTCACTCCATTTTCATACTGGTATTATGTTGAATGTATAGATTAAATTGGAGATATGCTACTGTCACATTTGTGGCGCAGCGGTCTAGCTGTTGGTCTCTCACCAAGGTAGACCGGGTTTGATTCCCGGTCAATACATGTGAGATTTTCGAATTGATTTTTTTTTTTTTTTATTGGTTTTACGTCCCTTTTAACTACACTGGCTTTTAGAGACGCCGGGGTGCCGGAATTTTGCCCCGAAGGGGATCTTTAACGTGCCAGTAAATCTACTGACACGGCTCCCTCGCATTTGCTTTTCGAATTGAAATGCCATGTCCTTTGGTTCGCACTCCACGTAAAAGGGAGGTACCGTGGATCATGATCGTGAGATTAACGGACACGCAAAACTACAAGCTTCCATCCTTCCTTTTACATTAATAATTCATAATAACAAAGTGACACACAACGTTGACAGTACTCTCAAATACTGTGAGCACATACCTCAGTAACTATAACGTTCATTATTCTCAAGGCTCTCATACAGTTCGTCGTAAACAATCAAAACATGGCTTCCTACAATCATGAAATGACCTAGTCTCACATATGATGAAAATACAGCTTTTATTCCACTCATATAACAACATTCTGTTATGCATTTAATACTTGACTACTCACCCACAGCTTGCCAATAATGCCGCTTACTTAAATGTCATTTGTCGTCTTTGTCCTACCCCATGTGATATTCAACCTTGAACGTCAAGCTTCATAAACTGCTCAATGACAAATGAAAGTCGGTGAAACATTTGCCACTGTGCTCGTCAAACCAGTGCCTGCTAAATGCACTGCCTACTGTATTGCCATAACATTCTCGCGCTACAGAGCACACACTGCCTTGTTTCCAATACACACATTTTCAATTGAACATCCAGCTGGCAGTGCGTCTTCACTTCCGTCCGATCCACTTCCGCCCGATTCACTTCCGTCCCATTTTTCTGGCAGTACGTCTTCACTTCCGTCCGATCCACTCCGTTCGATCCACATCCGCCCGATTCACTTCCGTCCCCAATTTTCAAAATCACTCCCACAAAACTATCCAGCAACCGAGCGTAAAGATGTTACACATCAAAAACTACCTATTGCTTACGCCCAAGATCCCCTTGCTTTTATTACAAGCATTACTTTTCGTCCAGAGAGTCGTCTAACGTAGTAGTGGCCAAGAGCAGGGAAACTCAAGGTTCCCTAGGCAAGAGGAAAGCGATCTAATCCTACAAAACGGGAACAAACGAATAAGGAATTCTATCCATGGACATCTGGTAACGCTTCGCCTATCGTCAGATGTTTTCAGGCTGGCCATAAACCACCGCGCTTGGTGATCGATTATTAAGAAAATTAAAATATCTCAATACAGCGCGGAAGCGGCCCGTCCCACTTTGATATTGGCGTTCCATCTGCTGCACCTTGCTCTCCATACAGATTGGTTCATTCCTGGCTGGGGCATCACGGTCACTAGCCCGTCCCACTGTGATATTGGCGTTCCATCTGCTGCACCTTGCTCTCCATACAGATTGGTTCATTCCTGGCTGGGGCATCACGGTCACTAGCCCGTCCCACTGTGATATTGGCGTTCCATCTGCAACACCTTGCCCTCCATACAGATTGGTTCATTCCTGGCTGGGGCATCACGGTCACTAGCCCGTCCCACTTTGATATTGGCGTTCCATCTGCTACAGCTTCTCTCCATACAGATTTGATCATTCCTGGCTGGGGCATCACGGTCACTAGCCCGTCCCAGTGTGATATTGGCGTTCCATCTGCTACACCTTGCTCTCCATACAGATTGGATCATTCCTGGCTGGGACATCACGGTCACCAGCCCGTCCCACTTTGATATTGGCGTTCCATCTGCTATACCTTGCTCTCCATACAGTTTGGTTCATTCCTGGCTGGGGCATCATGGTCACTAGCCCGTCCCACTGTGATATTGGCGTTCCATCTGCAACACCTTGCTCTCCATACAGATTGGATCATTCCTGGCTGGGACATCACGGTCACTAGCCCGTCCCACTTTGATATTGGCGTTCCATCTGCAACACCTTGCTCTCCATACAGATTGGTTCATTCCTGGCTGCGGCATCACGGTCACTAGCCCGTCCCACTGTGATATTGGCGTTCCATCTGCAACACCTTCTCTCCATACAGATTGGTTCATTCCTGGCTGGGGCATCATGGTCACTAGCTCGTCCCACTGTGATATTGGCGTTCCATCTGCAACACCTTGCTCTCCATACAGATTGGATCATTCCTGGCTGGGACATCACGGTCACTAGCCCGTCCCACTTTGATATTGGCGTTCCATCTGCTGCACCTTGCTCACCATACAGATTGGTTCATTCCTGGCTGGGGCGCACGGTCACTAGCCCGTCCCACTTCGATATTGGCGTTCCCTCTGTTACACCTTGCTCTCCATACAGATTGGTTCATTCCTGGCTGGGGCATCACGGTCACTAGCTACTACACCTTCTCTCCATACAGATTGGTTCATTCCTGACTGGGGCATGACGGTCACTAGCTACTACACCTTCTCTCCATACAGATTGGATCATTCCTGGCTGGGGCATTAAGGTCACTAGCTACTACACCTTGCTCGCCATACAGTTTGGTTCATTCCTGCCTGGGACATGAAGGTCACTAGCTCCTACACCTTGCTCTCAATACAGAATGGTTCATTCCTGACAGGGGGCATCACGGTCACTAGCCCGTCCTACTTTGATATTGATGCCTTATGTGTTATGTGTATATTGACTAACGTTGTGAAGGTTAGTAGTAATGGATGGCGTCACAACAAAGGGAAGATGATCATCTAATGCGGCCAACTATCAAGTTACATCTTAACTGTCATATTTAGCAGGTTGATTTGTAAACATGAGTGGCACAAAGAATGAGACGCAACACAACAGCAAGTACTAATCTCCGTGTTTTACTGCTGGGGGACAACATGACCGTTGGTTCGGTTCTGGGCCGAGCAAATGTAGCCCGAGGCTCAAGAGCCACTGGACTTGAGTGATGGCTGCCAACTCGGACTTACTCAACTGTTTTAGCGATTACATACAGAGCCTCGCTCTGACTGGTGCGCCTTGTGATTTCCCCATGTGTCAACCTTCACCACGAGCATCCAGAACTGTGATATTCGCCCCTCAATCTAAAAGATGGGGTGTTAGTCTTCGCCGTGGAAGAAGGGGACAAGGAATGTTGAGGTTATTTTTAGGGACTTGGATTAGCTTGATCATCAGCCCCGTGCAATTATCATTGAGATAGGAGACTCGTAACTTGAATATGTGTCCATCCTAGCATTTCCTTGAGTTACACCATAGCTACCTATAACCAGGCCTTAGCCACACCGAATTGCAACACCGCTTCGCTAGCGTCATACATCCGAGTCCGGCCGTGCGCCTAGGACAGAGAAGACATTATTGTCTCTCGATGTTCTAATTTGAAATCGGATTATTGGAAAGATGTTCACTAATATGTATGGACGGGGGAAGGTGCGTAGCCTGTACTCTAGATGACAAAAGGAGATTCTTATGTAAGTTATTTAATAATAATTAGTCAATAAAACGATAATACTGATAAAATTACTTCACATAAATTTAACTTATACTAAAACATGACAAGAATGAAATAAATACTTCACATAAGTGTTAACAATTTTCGTTTCCTACTCTCACTTGAAGTGGGCATATTCAATGCGGCCGTCATCATTTTGGAGTAATTGTTCAGGAGAACGTTCGATGTAATTGCAATTGTTATTATAACAGTATCACCACGTTCGTGTTTCATCCTCTTTTGGGAACATGTAACATTGGTCTTAGTGCTGTCATAATTGGATTTACAGTTAGCCCTCACATCTGTCCGGCATCTCAAGGTAACAGGAAATACAGATTTTTGATGTGTAACATCTTTCCACTCGGTTGCTGTATATTTTTAGTGGGGGTGATTTTGTAGATATGAAACGGAAATGAGACGGAAATGAAACGGAAACAATGAGCGCGCGCGGTGGAGGAGATTGGTACTGCTGTATATTTTTAGTGGGGGTGATTTTGTAGAAATGAAACGGAAATGGGACGGAAATGAAACGGAAACAATGAGCGCGCACGGTGGCGGAGATTGGTACCACAACGTACTGCCGGTCATGTGGCTATGTGGAATGTAGATCGCATACTTCAAGGTTTGTAGGCCCCATTAAAGATATTTCTACAGTAAATCATCTTCAAGTTGTCGTTCTTTGGTGTGAAAATATTCATTATATCATATTTTCTGAAAGGATTTGGCACTGGAATTTTACAAGTAATTATTTCAATGACCAACAGAGTTCACTGTTAACAAGGGATTTGCGCTCCCGGCAGAGCCCTATGTGAATGTATATCGCATATGGTTTACTTAAAGGTTTTGGAGGCCCCATTAAAGATATTCCTACAAAAAATCATCTTCAAATTGTCGTTCTTTGGTGTGAAAATATTCATTATATCATATTTGCTGAAAACAATTATGATTTATTAAATCTTCATACTTTTGCTGCATTCTTATTTAATGTAAGCACTCGAGGTACTGTCGGCCAAAATACAGCACTATGTAGAATGTATATCGCATACGGTTTACTTCAAGGTTTTGGAGGCCCCATTAAAGATATTTCTACAATAAATCATCTTCAAGTTGTCGTTCTTTAGTGTGAAAATATTCATTATATCATATTTGCTGAAAGGATTTGGCACAGGAGTTTTACAAGTAGTTATTTCAATGACCAACAGAGTTCACTGTTAACAAGGGATTTGGGCTCCCGGCAGACACATAGTAAGATAACAAGTCACATGATACACATCATATTTAAGAAAGGTCACAGCACATCTACTGCACTCATTAAGATCACTGATAACGTAAGACAAGCAATGGATGAGCGTAAAGTGACTATACTCATTCTTCTAGACTTCAGCAGTGCATTCGACACCATTAATACAGACATACTTATGGCTAAATTGCAATCCCTCCATCTCAGCACCCTTGCTCTCAAATTATTCGCCTCCTATCTTCATAACCGAAGACAACGTGTACTCCTAAATGAAAACAGAACTGAGTGGAAGTTCAAAGTAAATGGAGTACCTCAGGGTTTAATTCTCGGCCCCCTTATAGTCAATCTATATCTGAACGACATCTCATCGAAACTGGAAAACTGCAACTACCATCTATATGCAGACGACCTTCAGATATATTGCCACACAAAAATAAATGGCATAGATGCGGCAATTGAAAATATGAATCTAAATCTAAAGAGGATCAGCCGCTATGCAACTGAAAATTCTCTTGCCATCAACTCAATTAAAACACAAGCTATCGTAATAGGGAAGACTAAATTGCTTTTCCATTTACACAGTAGACCGCTTTCCTTAATTCAACTTGATGGTGTTGCTATCCCGTTCTCTAAATCGGTAAAAAGTCTTGGAGTCACACTAAATAAAACTTTGAATTGGGATGGGCACGTTACTAATACATGCAGGAAAATTTACTCGTCACTTCATCCACATAAGATTCATCAGTCCGTTCTACCTCGTAATTTGAAAATAAAACTCGTCCAAACCTTGATACTCCCTATATTTAACAACTGTGATGTTGTATTAGTAGATGCTACCGGAGAACAAAACAAGAAACTTCAGAGAGTTTAAATTCCTGCATTAGGTTTATTTTCTCCTTGAAATTTTCTTCAGACGTGTCTCCTTTTTATGATATACTTTCCTGGCTAAAAGTAGAACAACAAAGAAACCTGCACATATGTACCCTCATCTATCGACTTTTCAACGAAAGTACACCTCACTATCTCTCTTGTAATTTTCGTTTTCTTTCTTCCTTTCATGATAGCCACACACGATCTGGATCTATAATTGCAATTCCTATACATCATTCATCTGCCTTCAGTAACTCTTTCCTTGTGTCGGGAACTAGAATTTGGAATAACTGTACTCGTGACGTCAGAAATTGTCAATCCCTAACAACTTTCAAACGTGCATGTAAATATTTCCTCTTGAATTCGTAGCCCAACTAGAACAATAGTATAATTTTGTTAAAAATGTATGTCATTTAAATTGTATAGCTTAGTTAATATCACGCAGTCGCCAATTTAATTTAATTTAATTCTAGTATTTAAGTTTTCCTAGTATTTAAGTTTGGTAGGTTAAGTATATCTTATTTGAGTATTCATGTAAGTTGCACTGTGTGTCATTAAGTGTAAGAGATGGCCTAGAGCCCTAACTTCACCACAATAAAGGCACCAATAAATAAATAAACAAATATGCGATTGCCGTAAGGCTCGTGATTTTTGTTTATTTATATTGATACGTTGCTGGTAAACAATTTACCCTAGAAAGCCACAGTGAGGACTGAGAAAATCGAAATGAGTATACTGACTACAATAATAATAATGATATCGACCGGGGTAGCTAATGACGTTGAGGCAAAAGCCCTGAGACCAGACTATATCTGGACTCGGAGGACCAGTGGATTCGAACCCCATCGTCAACCGCTCTTGAAATGGTTTTCCGTGGTTTCCAATGTTTAGCTTCAGGCAAATGCCGGCCACTGATGCTTCCATCCAATTCTTTGCCCAGTTTCAGTCATTGTATCTCTCATTAACTATTCTGGTGAGGCCGGCGTCAGAAAGGGCCCAGCCGTAAAAACCATTCGCCACAATTTAGAAAGTCATCTTAATTCAACCCCAACCCCATAGGAACAGCAATAATATGGGTTAGAAATAATAATAATAATAATAATAATAATAATAATAATAATAATAATAATAATGATGATGATGATGATGATGATGAATGATGATGAAGATGATAAAGCACCATTAGACATGTGAGACATATCTTGCCTCTGCTAATTGCAGTAGGTAGCTCGGTAGGCTGCCTCTCCGTCATTCATATCTGTCATTTCCAGCAGGCATTCTTATTCTGACATACGAAACAGAAATAGTCGAAGGTAACTTCCTCATGCAATAAATCGCTATCTATGTTTTAGTAACTAATTAGTACGCCCATATCAATGATTTATATGTATCTGTTTACTTACACTGCTTAAATGTCAACGAAGACATGAGAAAAGTAGCTATCGTAGGTCATGGTCGATCGAAATTACCGAATATTGACGAGAATTGTCAGTCGCCGCTAGAATCAAAGTACGATTGTTGTTCCAGGGTTAAGTTACAATAGACAATACATTTACATTTTAAAGTGTGTATGAAGCTAAAAAATCATAATGCATGAAGCTTTGGAACAATGCAGAAGAGCAACCACGTGTGATAGAATTCGAGAGCTTACAGTTGGGCAAACGATAACGAGATGAAAATTAACACAGAGAAAACAGTAAAAATGACGTTTCGGAAAGGTGGCAGAGAGGCCTCGGGAGACAGGATATACCTAGGATTGAATCCCCTCAAGACGGTAAATACATTCACATACTTAGGATTGGCAATGCAAACAACAGCTAGAGCTTACAGAGTCCACATCAAGTCTCGCAACGGCGGCAACTAAAGCCATATGACATTAAATCACTCACGAAGCTCTCTTTGGGAACCGCTATGAGATTATTTGACGCGAAAATAGCGCCCATCGCCATATACGGGATATAAATCATCTGGGAGAAACTGACCCTGGCGGACTTGAGGACGCTCGAGGCAGTGAAGTCGCGCTTCCTAAAAGCAACCCTGGGATTATCAAAATATGCAAAATCTAGATTAGTGTACGAACTTGCCAAGGAGATCTTCTTCATTGAGGACCTACGGACGAAGAGAGGACTACCATCTACGGACGCCTGGAAAAGACTAATGCAAGAGAGAGTGAAGAAGAGAGATGAAATCTGGCTCGAATTTTACATAACGGAAGCCATGACGAATAGGGTATGGACTGACACCAATCAAGACCTGCGACACTTCGTTAACTCGATGGCGGTACATGGGTACCACCATAAACTGTGCGTCACAAAGTACTTTCATGACATAGACGTAAATTATGTGGTAAACAATGTAGTCGGTACCACGTAATCACATGTAAGAACCGGGGACCATCCATTGTGATATTTTGTGAAGGTGCAAGGGGAAAACACTAATGTATATTCAAATGTATTAACCCTATGCACAATTTGTGCGCTGTATTTTCAATAATAATATTATAGAAGAACGACATTGTTAGCTTTAGAACAATGCAGAAGAGCAACCACGTGTGATAGAATTCGAGAGCTTACTATCATTTAATATTATAGAAGAACGACATTATTTTAGGAGCTGTACTTACGTTTCCCAGATGATTAGCTTGCGCTCTTGGGTCTATCTTAAACACCATTGAAAACAAGATGTTCAGTAAAGAACATATAGCCTAAATGCATGGGTATTGTTATAACTCTTTTTCTTTTTCAAGGAGTATAATTGAATGTTGGTTGTAGTAGCTTGTTGAAATACGACGTGCAATACGGATATTAAACATGAATATGAGGTGCCCTTTGCTAGTGTTACCTCTGTAAAAAAATGTCATTCAATTAGGTTTCGCCGCGTTTGAATTGATATGGGGAATCGATTTGCACACATACATGGCCGCCATATGCAAACTATTGGACTGATGACCTTGTAGCTTGGTCAAATAACGCTTCTCACATAAAGTTATGTTGTTGAAAAATTTGGTAGAGATCAGAGGATTAGGTTGGTCGTAATTTGATTTAAGCTTTTTACATTTGGGTGTCCACCATTACGTTTCCGTCAAGATGGTGGCGATATAAAACATGACACTGAGGTGCCCTTTGCTAGTGCTACCTCTGTACCAAATTTCGTTCAATACGGTTTATCGTGTTTGAAAAGATAGGGGGAATTGATTTTCACACATACATGGCCGCCATCCACAAATTATTGGGCTGATGACCTTGTAGTTTGGTCACAGGATTCTTTACACATAAAGGTATAATGTTGCAAAATTCGGTAGAGATCAGATGACTAGGTTGGTCGTAATTTGATTCAAGTTTTTAACATTTGGGTGGCCGCCATTACGTTTTCGTCAAGATGGCGGCGATTTAAAACATGACACTAGAGTGCTGTTTGCTACTGCTACTACTGTACTAATTTTTGTTCAATTCGGTTTCACCATGTTTGAATTGATAGGGGGAATCGATTTCTACACATACATGGCCGCCATCTGCAAACTATTAGGCTGATGATCTTGTAGTTTAGTCAAAGGACGCTCGCCATATAAATATATGTTATTGCAAAATTTGGTAGAGATCGGATGATTAGATTAGTCGTAATTTGATTTAAGCGTTGAACATTTGGGTGGCCGCCATTACGTTTCCGTCAAGACGGTGGCGATATAAAACATGACACTGAGGTGCTCTTTGCTGAGGTGCTCTGCACCAAATTTCGTTCAATTCGGTTTCACCATGTTTGAATTGATAGGGGGAATCGATTTCTACAAATACATGGCCGCCATCTGCAAACTATTAGGCTGATGATCGTGTAGTTTAGTCAAAGGACGCTCGCCATATAAATATATGTTGTTGCAAAATTTGGTAGAGATCGGATGATTAGGTTAGTCGTAATTTGATATAAGCTTTGAACATTTGGGTGCCCGCCATTACGTTTCCGTCAAGATGGCAGCGATATACAGTATAACCTGACACTGAGGTGCTCTTAGCTAGTTCTCTTCTGTACCAAATTCATTTTTTGCAAAAATCGAAAGTAGGCTAAAAACTGCGAGTGATAAAAGAATAGGCTATATGCAATTTTATGCGGACTCACACGTACAGCTCGCCACACATAGACCGTTCTGCTATGGGCAAGACCTGGTTATAGGTAGCCTTGGTTACACCTATGACGGGCCTTGGCCTGCCAAGTGACCGCTGTTCATCCAATTCGGGAAGACGCATGGTCAGCGCGACAGGATCCCTAGGCAGTTGTCTTGGCTTTCTGCTTCTCTGAACAGATACTCAATTGTCACTTTCCATAATCCGTGACGGGGCCAGAAATCGAACCCGGGGCCTCCGGCTGAGAGGAAGGCGCACTACCTCAACACCACGGGGCCGGAACATTTTCCTGGAGAAGTTGTTTTATTTCAGGGGCTTGGACATTGTTTTCATTTAGGCCCGTGTACTAGGGTGTGTGTGAGTAATAATCTGTGTTATTGTGATGGCTGTATTAGTGTGTGTAATTCTGATGAATATTGGTAAGGAGGCAGCCATGGACTAGAGTTAGGAGCAATCCCAGCATTTGCCTGGAGTAGAAGAGGGGAAACCACGGAAAACACTTCCAGGATGGCTGAGGTAAGAATCGAAGCCACCTCTTCTCAGTTTTGCCTTAGGAGGATGAGTGTTGCCCGTACCAGCCCTCAGATCAGAATTAAATGTCTTGGCAGAGCCTGCAATCAACGCGGCCGAAGTCGTCGGATTTTTTAAGAACGTTAAAAATCCCTCAGTATGCCTTCCTTCGGAGGGGAATTAAAGCCGGCGGGCCCATGTCAAAAGAACCTTCCACTAACTACAATTGTGTGAAGCAAAATTATAGGTTAGATTTGACTAACGCTCTTAGGTTCCAACGTTCGTCGCCAGGAGCCGACTATGGTGGCATCTAGTAACCAAGTCCAGAACTAGTAGCCGTTGACGATGGCGTTTGGTAGCAAAAGTAGGAACTGCTTGAAAATTGAATGTCTGCAGTCCTTAGTTGAATTAAAAACAGATAACACACACTAATACAGCCATGGCAATTAACACCGGTTATCAGACAGATTCTACACACACCCAAAGTACACGGGGCTACATGACCGCGTTGTCGCACCCCCTAAACTAAGAAACCAACCAACCAGAGCCTGCAATCCAACCCGAATGTCTGGGACGACAGCCAAGAATGCTAGTCACTACACGGAGGTTCATATCCAATACGACTGAGGCAGGAATCGAACTCACTTCTTCTCTGTTTTGCCTCACGAGGCTGAATTGATCGTTTGTCCTGCCATCTTGGCAACGAACAATTGACACACAAAACGCGCACCTCGCGATGTTACAGAAGAAGGGTGTGTTGACGCGCAGCGTGGCGGATATTTTAGCTACTTTAAGGCGGCAGCGCTCTCTAGCAGAGAATATCAATAAACATAATAGTAATTTGTCAAGATCAAGAGTTCATTAGAATGAGGCTGCGAATAGCAGATAAAGCCCATAAAAGTAAGCTATTATGTGAGAACGTTCACAAAAAGCGAGGATATCGCTAATTTGGACTTAAACACCTTGTGATGATATTTGAATAGAGTGTTAGTGAAAAAAGATTTCACATTCTGGATTTCCAATGATAAACTTAAGTATCCAATTTCGAGGCAATTCTAAATTCCGGGTTGGCACTTCCCACCGCATTCTCTAAGTTCATTTGATGTAACACACCAAGAGCTGACGAGAAGGGTAAGGAATGGAGTCGATAATAAGCGATGTTCGGTTAATAAATCGAATAATTTGAAATTAATCCACTGGCCTTGAAAGCCAATATACCACCTTTTTGGAAGGCTTCATAGGGAGTTAAGGCTGCTGGAGCTTTTAGTTCTCGCAGTCAAGTAGTGCAGTTGCACTCTATACAAAGGGAGGTAGCGCCGCCGATGAGCCAGCGTGGTGTCCTAGGCGAAACACCACATAAGACACTGCACAAACCTAGAAGAATTGCTGAGTTTTAATTCACTGGTCGTGAAAGCCAATATACAATCGATTAGTTGATTAGTAGACACGAGATAAGAAAAGGAGTTTAAATGATAGGTCATCGCTTAAGTTGAGTTACGCTTATTTTCGGAATGTTGTATAGAAATGTATAATAGTTACTTTTAGCCTAAATATACAAAGTGTGCTTCCTTGTTTATGTTAACAATAACCAGTGATAGTGGAAGGACAAGCACCAATCAAATTGGGAAGGGTTTGAAAACGAGAAAACGAACAGTTTTCAGCAAAGATTTTGAGTTCTTGTTCAATGTTTACAATTGAGGACAGGAACACTTTTGTTTTACTTTGTGTTAGCCTAGTTTTCACAAAGAAGGAACATTATTTAAAAATAATATAATAAAACGCGATTTAAAGAAATATTTTAATTAAATAAATGTCTGTTTTGCTTCTGTGAGAGCGAGGAGCGAAATATATCGATTAATCGACAAAACAATTAATCAATTATTCGACAAACCGATTAAAATATCAATCGATTATTCGATAGGTCTAAGTGAAATGAATCGATTAAATATACCACATCTAGTAATAATTAAGGAACAGATTCTAATAGGAGCAAACCCAGCCAATGGATCAGGCGCGATTCCCTTCCACTGGAAGCTAATTGTAAAATGATTATTATTATTACTAATTAGGGCCCGGATGTTGATGACACGTCATCTTTTTACCGAGCTGTCTAAGACTATGCTGAAGCACATAGAAACTCCGGACGGGCCACCCTGCCTTCAAATATGTCATTTTTATTTTCATCTTTTTGCATTTTTTTGCTATTTTTCCATTTTAAGAGCATTTTTTTAAGTTTGGTAGATTTCTTGGTCTTATTTTAGAGAAATCGGCCTTTTGATGTCCTTTTCTTTCCAATTTAGTCATGTCACAGCTTTATATGAGGGTGTTAAGTGTCCCAGAGTTAAGAAGAAGCTAGTAGCTGATACAAGATAATTTGAAATATTGATTCCATTTCCTTAATCAACTGGGTGGAAACTAGTCTTAGCAACAATCGTGGCGAAATTGCTGCGGGTATTGCATCAAAACTGAAAAGAGTGCTGGACTAAAACACGAGGTATAAAACATTCTGAAAAATCTGACATTAATTCTGGAGAAAACTACTGCATGGATGGGATTGAGGAGGATTCAGCAGCAAACGACCTTCCTCACTTCAAATACGCTCCGATCACACCAGTTGATGTTGAACGCAGCTTTTCGAGATATAAAAACTTGTTGGCTGATAACCGCAGATCATTTACATTTGACAACATCAGAATGACATTCGTAGTGCAGTGCAACTCAGACTTAAGTGAACATAAACCTTTTGTTAAGTGCAAGAAATATATTTTGATTGACTTTTATGTTTGAACTTAGGATTTCATTTTTGAAATATTGGTGAGTTTATTATTATAAGATCATTTTCTCCATTTTATAGCGCATTTTTCGAATTTTTAGGTCATTTATTACAGTCATTATGAAAGTTTTAAGTGCATTTTTTAAACATTTTCGGCATCAACATCCTGGCCCTACCATTGTATAGACTGCATTTGTGTCTAGATCTTTTTCTTCTACCAGCCTTGACATCCTACCAGTATTTCTTGAGTCAGTGCCCTTCTAGTAGAGGCCCTCCCTCAGATTCCACTTTAAAAATGTTGCGAGTTTTTAACCATTTGTCAAAATTCAAATCTGTCGTGGATTTTCGTTTCTGGATACCAATTTGCATCAGGTCATTCTCACAATCTTGGAATCGTCTCCAGTTGGTTGCCTTTGGCTTTGTGAAATACCACATTTTCTAGTCAGTCGGACATCAGTCATGCGGAAGATATACATGTAGAAAAATATTTTTGGGTATTGACGCCTCAATGTTATTCCCAAAAATTATAAATTCCCCCCTTAACACTCAATCACACGGAATATAATAAAACTCCCTCTGTCTGTTAGGTAGTCAGCCCGAAGTCTGGTTGGATCCTCAAAAAGTACCACCGTTAGGTTATGTGGGTAGATACCCACAAAACCCAAGGCAGCACTATATTGAGGCGTACCAAACAAGAAGAGGAGTGAGGTAGTTTGTCATTGCTTTCCTCACTGAGTCAGTACAGCAGTACTAACCCTATGAATAGAACCTCTCACAGCATCCACAGGCACTGACTGTGCCCTGAATGTCATTACAAAGCACCTCCCATACCTCATTAGCTTCCATATAATCACAGCCATGAGTGAGACTAAGACATCGGTGATACTCTAGCCTGTGCTACCAGGCACTGACTGTGCCCTGAATGTCATTACTAAGCACCACCCATACCTCATTAGCTTCCATATAATCACAGCCATGACTGAGACTAAGACATCGGTGATACTCTAGCCTGTGCCAACAGGCACTGACTGTGCCCTGTATGTCATTACTAAGCACCACCCATACCTCATTAGCTTCCATATAATCACAGCCATGACTGAGACTAAGACATCGGTGATACTCTAGCCTGTGCTACCAGGCACTGACTGTGCCCTGAATGTCATTACTAAGCACCACCCATACCTCATTAGCTTCCATATAATCACAGCCATGACTGAGACTGAGACATCTGTGATACTCTAGCCTTTGCCAACAGGCACTGACTGTGTCCTGAATGTCATTACTAAGCACCACCCATACCTCATTAGCTTCCATATAATCACAGCCATGAGTGAGACTGAGACATCGGTGATACTCTAGCCTGTGCCAACAGACACTGACTGTGCGCTGTATGTCATTACTAAGCACCACCCATACCTCATTAGCTTCCATATAACCACAGCCATGAGTGAGACTGAGACATCGGTGATACTCTAGCCTGTGCCAACAGACACTGGCTGTGCCCTGGATGTCATTACTAAGCACCACCCATACCTCATTAGCTTCCATATAATCACAGCCATGAGTGAGACTGAGACAGCGGTGATACTCTAGCCTGTGCCAACATTCACTAGCTGTGCCCTGAATGTCATTACTAAGCACCACCCATACCTCATTAGCTTCCATATAACCACAGCCATGAGTGAGACTGAGACATCGGTGATACTCTAGCCTGTGCCAACAGACACTGGCTGTGCCCTGGATGTCATTACTAAGCACCACCCATACCTCATTAGCTTCCATATAATCACAGCCATGAGTGAGACTGAGACAGCGGTGATACTCTAGCCTGTGCCAACATTCACTAGCTGTGCCCTGAATGTCATTACTAAGCACCACCCATACCTCAGTAGCTCCCATATAATTACAGCCATGAGTGAGCCTGAGAAAGCGGTGATACTCTAGCCTGTGCCAACAGACACTGACTGTGCCCTGAATGTCATTACTAAGCACCACCCATACCTCATTAGCTTCCATATAACCACAGCCATGAGTGAGACTGAGACATCGGTGATACTCTAGCCTGTGCCAACAGACACTGGCTGTGCCCTGAATGTCATTACTAAGCACCACCCATACCTCATTAGCTTCCATATAATTACAGCCATGAGTGAGCCTGAGAAAGCGGTGATACTCTAGCCTGTGCCAACATTCACTAGCTGTGCCCTGAATGTCATTACTAAGCACCACCCATACCTCATTAGCTTCCATATAATTACAGCCATGAGTGAGCCTGAGAAAGCGGTGATACTCTAGCCTGTGCCAACAGACACTGACTGTGCCCTGAATGTCATTACTAAGCACCACCCATACCTCATTAGCTTCCATATAATTACAGCCATGAGTGAGCCTGAGAAAGCGGTGATACTCTAGCCTGTGCCAACAGACACTGACTGTGCCCTGAATGTCATTACTAAGCACCACCCATACCTCATTAGCTTCCATATAATTACAGCCATGAGTGAGCCTGAGAAAGCGGTGATACTCTAGCCTGTGCCAACAGACACTGACTGTGCCCTGAATGTCATTACTAAGCACCACCCATACCTCATTAGCTTCCATATAATTACAGCCATGAGTGAGCCTGAGAAAGCGGTGATACTCTAGCCTGTGCCAACAGACACTGACTGTGCCCTGAATGTCATTACTAAGCACCACCCATACCTCATTAGCTTCCATATAATCACAGCCATGAGTGAGACTGAGACATCGGTGATACTCTAGCCTGTGCCAACAGGCACTGACTGTGCCCTGAATGTCATTACTAAGCACCACCTTTACCTCAGTAGCTTCCATATAATCACAGCCATGAGTGAGACTGAGACATCGGTGATACTCTAGCCTGTGCCAACAGACACTGACTGTGCCCTGGATGTCATTACTAAGCACCACCCATACCTCATTAGCTTCCATATAATTACAGCCATGAGTGAGACTGAGACAGTGGTGATACTCTAGCCTGTGCCAACAGACACTAGCTATGCCCTGAATGTCATTACTAAGCACCACCCATACCTCAGTAGCTTCCATATAATCACAGCCATGAGTGAGACTGAGACAGCGGTGATACTCTAGCCTGTACCAACAGACACTAGCTGTGCCCTGGATGTCATTACTAAGCACCACCCATACCTCAGTAGCTTCCATATAATTACAGCCATGAGTGAGCCTGAGAAAGCGGTGATACTCTAGCCTGTGCCAACAGACACTGACTGTGCCCTGAATGTCATTACTAAGCACCACCCATACCTCAGTAGCTTCCATATAATCACAGCCATGAGTGAGACTGAGACAGCGGTGATACTCTAGCCTGTGCCAACAGGCACTGACTGTGCCCTGAATGTCATTACTAAGCACCACCCATACCTCAGTAGCTTCCATATAATCACAGCCATGAGTGAGACTGAGACAGCGGTGATACTCTAGCCTGTGCCAACAGGCACTGACTGTGCCCTGAATGTCATTACTAAGCACCACCCATACCTCATTAGCTTCCATATAATTACAGCCATGAGTGAGACTGAGACAGTGGTGATACTCTAGCCTGTGCCAACAGACACTGACTGTGCCCTGAATGTCATTACTAAGCACCACCCATACCTCAGTAGCTTCCATATAATCACAGCCATGAGTGAGACTGAGACAGCGATGATACTCTAGCCTGTGCCAACAGACACTAGCTGTGCCCTGGATGTCATTACTAAGCACCACCCATACCTCAGTAGCTTCCATATAATTACAGCCATGAGTGAGCCTGAGAAAGCGGTGATACTCTAGCCTGTGCCAACAGACACTGACTGTGCCCTGAATGTCATTACTAAGCACCACCCATACCTCAGTAGCTTCCATATAATCACAGCCATGAGTGAGACTGAGACAGCGGTGATACTCTAGCCTGTGCCAACAGACACTAGCTGTGCCCTGGATGTCATTACTAAGCACCACCCATACCTCATTAGCTTCCATATAATCATAGCCATGAGTGAGACCGAGACATCGGTGATACTCTAGCCTGTGCCAACAGGCACTGACTGTGCCCTGGATGTCATTACTAAGCACCACCTTTACCTCAGTAGCTTCCATATAATCACAGCCATGAGTGAGACTGAGACAGCGGTGATACTCTAGCCTGTGCCAACATTCACTAGCTGTGCCCTGGATGTCATTACTAAGCACCACCCATACCTCATTAGCTTCCATATAATCACAGCCATGAGTGAGACTGAGACAGCGGTGATACTCTAGCCTGTGCCAACATTCACTAGCTGTGCCCTGGATGTCATTACTAAGCACCACCCATACCTCATTAGCTTCCATATAATCACAGCCATGAGTGAGACTGAGACAGCGGTGATACTCTAGCCTGTGCCAACAGGCACTAGCTGTGCCCTGGATGTCATTACTAAGCACCACCCATACCTCATTAGCTTCCATATAATTACAGCCATGAGTGAGCCTGAGAAAGCGGTGATACTCTAGCCTGTGCCAACAGACACTGACTGTGCCCTGAATGTCATTACTAAGCACCACCCATACCTCAGTAGCTTCCATATAATCACAGCCATGAGTGAGACTGAGACAGCGGTGATACTCTAGCCTGTGCCAACAGACACTAGCTGTGCCCTGGATGTCATTACTAAGCACCACCCATACCTCATTAGCTTCCATATAATCACAGCCATGAGTGAGACCGAGACATCGGTGATACTCTAGCCTGTGCCAACAGGCACTGACTGTGCCCTGGATGTCATTACTAAGCACCACCTTTACCTCAGTAGCTTCCATATAATCACAGCCATGAGTGAGACTGAGACAGCGGTGATACTCTAGCCTGTGCCAACATTCACTAGCTGTGCCCTGGATGTCATTACTAAGCACCACCCATACCTCATTAGCTTCCATATAATCACAGCCATGAGTGAGACTGAGACAGCGGTGATACTCTAGCCTGTGCCAACAGGCACTAGCTGTGCCCTGGATGTCATTACTAAGCACCACCCATACCTCATTAGCTTCCATATAATCACAGCCATGAGTGAGACTGAGACAGCGGTGATACTCTAGCCTGTGCCAACATTCACTAGCTGTGCCCTGGATGTCATTACTAAGCACCACCCATACCTCATTAGCTTCCATATAATCACAGCCATGAGTGAGACTGAGACAGCGGTGATACTCTAGCCTGTGCCAACAGGCACTAGCTGTGCCCTGGATGTCATTACTAAGCACCACCCATACCTCATTAGCTTCCATATAATCACAGCCATGAGTGAGACTGAGACAGCGGTGAAAAGCCACATTTTATCATTTCAAATGATCTTGTCGACTTCATCGTTATGCGTTACGGTGTGTATGACGTCATCATGTTGTTCAGTGCAGATGCACCGAGTCTGAGTTTACTCCTGGGGTCTGGCGTTATGCGATACGGAGACAGCGAGTGCGTGACGTGCAGCAGAGTGCACCTCCCGCTCTCCGTTCCCCGCGCGGGAAGCCTAAGTTAATGGGTAATGGAGTCTGTTGAAAGAGTCCTGGGGCATTTGTAGCATTCGTCATTTGAAATGATATAAAGTGTAGTCTCTCAGACTGACTGTATCTTTTACTCTAGACTGCGCCAACTGACTCCCTCAAAATAGAATAAAAGAAGCCTAGCTCATAGGCACCAGGTATACTGTACATCAGAATTGAGAACTCACAGTATTGACTTTTCTACACCTCGACTCTATTTCCGCCCCCACACTGTGACCATCCTGAGAGAATGTTCCACCTGCTCCAATTTAGTTCCTCCTACCTGGCATTATATTCTTCCCTACCGAAATAACCTTCGTCTTTGAAATATTGATCTTCTTACCATACGTATGAGCGTTAAGAACAGAGACCGACCAGGTTATGTCAGAAGATTGTCAAGGGCATGTCACAAAATATAATGTGGACTCGCTGTAATATCCTCACGCACGTACTACCCTGCCAGAAAATTGTTGCCGGTGGCAGAAATCGGAACTAATGCGCTCCGCCCAGCCAGCGATAGACGTGCGGTCATCGCCAGAGAAACCTCATCGCATGTCGTGTGTGTGCATGATTCGTACTGGGTCGTGCGCTGTGCGGTGTGTTCTGGCATTGCCCCGCTCCACGTCTAGCATAACAATTCCCTGGCAGTGTAGTACAACGAATGGCCAGCTATTTATCAAGGTGACCAAACCCCGTGGCACTACAGCCCATGAAGGGCCTAGGCCTACGAAGCGACAGTTTTTGTCCAGCCATTTGCCTTGCAAACTATGGGGTGGCGCGTGATCAGCGCGTTGGGTTCCCTCGGCCTTTAATCTTGGTCTCCGTGACCGAGGCACTGCCTCACTGTCAGACAGCTACTCAATTGCACCCCGTTCCAGCCCTCACGACAGTTTCTGAAATCTCTGACGGAGCCGAGAATCGAACCCTGGGCCTCCACGCTACCCCAACACCACAGGGCCGGCTCTTGTTACAGTACACAATCACTAACACCGCCGACGATATTCAACGCCTTCCCTATGACAGTTATGTGTTTATGTCCCCGGAGACTATTCTGAAGGACGTTAGGTGTTGAAAAATGATGACAACGGCGGAATATTGAGGTTATCTCCCCCCACCCGTGTTGAAGAGCACCTTACATACAGAATGCCAGGGAAATCCTCGACGATGATTTGTTCCATACATCAAAGAACAGTTCATATTACGGCAGAGGCAGGTCAGTGAAGCACTTGGCTAAGACGTTGTCTCCAGCTGTCGCAGGTCACTAGCACAATATTATCATCACTAAAGATAAATATTGAGATTTAGGAGTCACTCATTGCACTGTTATGGCACTGGTCATGTAACACATGCTATTGCTGTTCATTTGTTTTAGGAAATAGGGACAACGTGGTGATTAGCTCCGCATAGTTGGGTGTTTGTTGAATATGTCTGGTGACCTATGATTTTTTGGTCAGCGTAGTGAGGTGTGAAGTGAAATGGAAGCAGTCGAAGAACTTCCCGGAAATCAGCTAAGTCATCAAAACAACTTTATAGAATCCGTTACATTTAACAGTTTGTTTAACCAATTATAAAACCCTCATTAAGAAATTTGAGTAATAACGGTAAATAACAAAACAGTCAAGAAAACAATCATTTCTAAAGCTAACTACGGTAGAAGTTAACGATTCAAAAGGGTTTTTATACTTAAATACATAATTGTGTGGTTTGAAGACAGTTTTCAGTGTTGCCTTAGTAAACAAGAGTTTAGTGCTTTTCAGTCGGTCAACACGAATGTACCCATTAGGCCTAATCTCATGTAATTTATTTCAGGATTAGGGCATAACCCAGCTCTTTTGGGTGCATTCGTGTTGACCGACTGAAAAGCACTAAACTCTTGTTAAATACATAAAAAGGACTAACAATAAAATGGCAACACCTACATAGACTAAGGGAATAAACAATAAGTGGTTAAAGAATCCGACATACTTAATAATAGTAAGCACTGCCAACGGCCTGGCCGAATCCCATGACAATTCCACAGTTAAGCAGCATTGGGCGTGGTCATAACGTGGATGGTATGCCGGTTCTAGGCAGTGCACGCTGTTGGCCAACATAAGGAGGAGCGGAAAGGCCCTGGCCACCCTACCGCAAGTAAACTCCGGCTGGAGGTAGCCTCTTCGGAGGCTCAGACCTGCCTTCGGGCAGAATACCAATTAAAATTAGTAAACACTATTGTACACAACTATCCACTGAGCCTAAGTGAGATGGATCTGATGATGCTTGCTTAATAAACGAAACTAATCATTCTATTAAACTCGATTCCCGGTTCTGCCAAGAAATTTAATTCTGAAAAGAGGTGGGTTCTATCCCCACCTCAGCCATTCTGGAAATGGCTTTCCGCTGTTTCCCCACTTCTACTCCAGGCAAATGCTGGGATGGTACCTACCTTAAGGCCACGACCGCCTGCTCTATTAAGATGATGATGTCATTGAAAGAGTATATGAATATAACGATTTAGGAGTAACACTCTCTTACGATCTCTCGTTTAGGCAACATGTTGATAAAATAGTACTACAATCGTATAGAAACCTAGGCTTCCCGTTTAGAAATGCTAGAGACTTCCGAAATATAACATCACTGTCAGTATTGTATCAATCCTTTGTTAGAAGCATCTTCTGTCTGGCTTCCTAGTTATTTTACTTATAAGAATCATATTGAAAAAATTCAGAAGAAGTTCATTAGGTATCTTTATTATAGAAAACATGGAACGTTTGCAATATCAGATGGAATCTCTTATACTGAAGTGTTTCTTGAGTTTAATTTCAACAGCTTATCGAATAGAAGAGAAATATCCCAACAGATATGTCTTTATAAGCTTATAAATAATATTATTGATAATACCGAATTTCTAAATTACATCAGTTTTAATACCTGGAGAATGAATCTCAGGCAACGTGCTTTGCTAGTCGCCCCAAAACCAAGAACGTGCTCTCAACAAAACTCGCCACTTCATACAATGTGCCAGACAGCTAACCTCATCAGTGTGTATTTCGAAATGTTCGATTTCACTTTATATTTGTAACAGTTTAAAAAAGACTAAGTCAGTACCTGCATAAATAAGTAATACAAATACATCTTGGAAGATGTCTGATAAAATGTCAAAATCTATGCATCATACTTGATGCAACTGTAGAATGAACCCTGTTGTTAGTCAGATCTAGACCTTCTGCACAATAGTATTAAGTGATAATCACTAGGCATTAATTATTGTTGTTTTCACCAATTACTAATATTCTTAATTTAATTACAGTTTACTTTCACTTTATCAAGTTGGCATTCAGCATATATTTGTGTTAAGAATAGTTAAACTTGAGTATTGTACAATGTGAACTGTATTATTATTGCTGTGAATCACATGTTTCTTTAACATGTGATTGTGATAATACTGTATGTAAAATTGGTCAGTCTCCAGTAATTGGAATTTTATTCTGTTGGAGGCAATAAATAAATAAATAATTGTTGTTTTAAGGGGCCTAACATCGAGGTTATCGGCCCACTCTATTAATATGTCACTAATAATTAGTTAACTTATATAGGAACCATTTCAACTCATACCATCTAGCGACAACATCCCAAACCTTGTGGAATATTTTCAGATATGACAAGGCAGAAAACAGTTCTGTTTTGCAACTTGGTCAAAAAATATTATGAAAAAAACATTCTAAAATTTTCAAATGCATTTATTTATTTATTTATTTTATATATTAATTGGCGAAAAATTCGCGAATAACGATAAAAGAGATGCTAAATTCGAGCCATAGAACTTTTGCGATTTTTCCGAGAGTTGAAACGTGTAATTATATGATTTTGTTTATGTAAAACACGTTCAATGTTTATTTGTTTTAATTTCTTTCGTGATTTTGACTGTCTGTAATGAACACAAAGCTAGCACGTGGGAAAATGCTGCGTTGCCACTGAGACAGGTCATAAGAAGGGGTGGTGTTTTTCCACAATGCGATGAAGTTCTGCATCTAGAAGATGACAGTTTCGTTGAAGGCATCGCTGTTACATGAGCCTGAGAAATCACAGTTGTATGCTTTGACAATCCCTGACTGTTGGTATTATTAGTTGTGATTGCCTTACCTTTGGTTCTTGCTCGAGGTACGCCACTGTCTGGATGTGAGGGTGGGGTGGGTTGTCGGCTGCCCCGTGGTAGCTCCTTGGTGCAGGTGGGGCCCGAGCTCGAGTCCCTGTCCGGGGCCTCTTCTTTGATCAGCTTAGGCTCCATCCACTGTAACAAGAAAACCATTGTTAACATCTGTGGTGTAACGTTTCTCTCACTTCAAGATTAACAAGTAGTTCCGTGAAGAACTATACAGCCTATTTTCATATATCCCACTCATGTTAATTGCCTCTATCAACATACAAAATTTAAGTTTGAAGGTTGTGATAGATTCGTAGATATTGTGTACCGTCTAAATATTTCAGATGGTCGCCAGATTGGATTTTATATACTGTTACATGAAGATTATTGTGTACATGTGGTATTCGCATGATCGCATGATTAGAACACAAGAAGTAAAAACGAGATTTAAAAATTTCACACAGCTGCCATCTTGTGGTTATGGAAACAATTGAAATAAAATAGATGCCAGTGGATTAACATTTGTATAAGCATATAACGTGCAAAGTTTCACTACACTCAGATGGTTAAATCGCGAGAAACGTCCATTTAAATATGTATACATCGCGTCACCGCCATGTTTGATTTGTGCTCACCAGGTTACTGAAAGTCCTATAGGTGAACTTATGTTCATAGCTTCTATGAACATTAAAAAATTCAGCTTGATGGCTGTAAAAGATTCGTAGATATTGAGAACCGTCTAAATATTTCCGATGCTCGCCATTTTGGATTGTTATATGTATAGGCCATAGAGTTGTGTACCATTAAAGAAAATGTATTGCGTAGGTTCATTACTCAAACTTTCACTTCGATCGCATGATTACGACTCAAGAAATAAAAACTTAATTTTATAATTTCGCACAGCCGCCAACTTGAGGTTATGTAAACAATTGGACTAAATTAGATGCTAGTGAATTACAATATGTATGATTATTTACTGTACCACATTTCACTGCGATCAGAGAGTTAAATCACAAGAAAATTCTATTAAAATGTTTCAAATTCGCTTGCGCGCCTTGTTCGTTTTTTACTTTGCAGGTTTATGAAAGTTACATAGATAAATTTGTACCGGTGCCTTTTATTAGCGTACAAAATGTCAGGGTAATATCTGTAATAGTTTCGGAGATATGTAATGCCAGTAAAATATTTCGCACAGCCGCCATTTTGAGGTTATGTAAACAATTGTACTAAATTAGATGCCAGTGCATTACAATGTCTATAAACATTTGCTGTACCAAGTTTCATTACGTTTGGATGGTTAAATCACGAGAAAAGTCTATTTAAAAGTCTCAACTTCGCTTGGCCGCCATGTTGGCTTTGTAGTTACCAGGTTTTTGAAAGTCTCATAGGCAAACTTCTAGTAGTGTCCTTTATCACCGTACACAATTTCGGGGTGATATCGGTAATAGTTTCGGAGATACTGAATGCTGGTGAGAAATTTCGCACAGCCGCCATGTTGGATTGGTGAAACACAATAAAATTTTAAGGGCACGGTCGAGGTCAGTCAGAATGGGGCTTTGAACTTACCGAGTTTCATTGAAATCGCTCCAGCCGTTTAGAAGTTATTAGGGACACACACACACACGCACACACGGACACACGGACAAAAGGTGATCTCATAAGCCTTTTTTTTTCTTTCAAAATGAAAGTAGGCTAATAATCACAGTTCTAGCAACTCCTTTAGGCTGGGAACTTAATGGCATGGGAATTAACTTCTAGGATAACAAAAAAGAAAAGAAATAATAACCTTCACATCAATTTAGTGAACTACATACGACCAAGGATGTGGTCTAACGCTTGGTGTCCATGACTTGTTTGAACGAAATCATACGAGTATCGACTGTATTCGTCTTCTAGTTGTTGATTGTTCAGTGATTACAATATCTTCATCATGTTGCCGACTCGTTCCAGGTTCGTCGCTCAATCTTACTGCTTTCTGCTATCGTCTTCAGTGACGTAGTTGGTAGGATGCTGAACTGCTGTGCCCAATATCGCGGGTTCAAACCCCGCCGAAATCGTTGGATATTTTAAGAGCGTTAATATCCTTCAGTATGCCTTCCTTCGGCGGGGAAGTAAAGCCAGCGGTCCCATGCCATAGATTTATGGCATGAAAAAGAACCTTCCACAAATTAAACTCGTGAAAACTAAAATTTGTAGGTTACTTTGATAACGCTCTATTAGTTCCAAATTTCGTCGCCAGGTGCTGACTGCGATAGCATTTAGTAGTCACGTCCGCAGCTAGGTTTCGTGGACGGTAGCATTTGGTAGCAAAAGTAGGAATTAATTGACAGAAATAATCGTCTGCAGTCCTTCCATCTGAATCACAGAAAACACACACTAATACAGCCATCACAATTAACACCGGTTATCAGACAAATTCTACATACACCCAAAGTACACGGGGCTACATGGCCGCCATGTCGCAGCCCCTAAACTAAGGAACCAACCAACTTATTCGTAATGTACCGATATGAGACTTGTTACCAACTTTAAGGTGAGTAAATAAAGACATAATAATAAATTCAAGTACTTAGGGCCGTTTTCACCAATGTCAATTATCTCTTAATTCATCATTCTCTCTCTCTCTTAGTCGTTTACCCTCTAGGTTGGTGGAACCCACGGACTCAGCGAGGGAACTCACCACTACCGCCTCTACGGGCAGTGTCCTAGAGCTGGGAACATCTAATCGGAAGGGATACAACTGGTGAGGTGTGATTGGCACCTCGCCCGGGCGGCCTCACCTGCAAGGCGAACAGGGGCCTCATGAGGGAAGGTAATGGATGGTCAGGATGGATAGGCAAGGAAGAGGGAAGGAGGCGGCCGTGGCCTTGAAGAAGGTACCATCCCGGCATTTGCCCGAAGACGAAGTGGGAAACCACGGAAAACCACTTCGAGGATGGCTGAGGTGGGAATCGAACCCCCTCTACTCATTTGGAACACCCGAGGCTGAGTAGACCCCGTTCCAGTCCTCATACCACTTTTCAAATTTCGTGGCAGAGCCGGGAATCGAACCCAGGACCTCCAGGGCGGCAGCTAACCATGGTGACCGCTACGCTAGGGAGGCGACTTAATTCATCATTAAAGGTTATTGCACGAGCATTTCACCAACAGAAACGCTCGTTAACTTACCACTAACAAGGAATTACGTTAAATGGTCAAATATGGCCACCCGACTCTCTAAAGCATCGTTTATGTTGCGGGAAACAGCTGAACTGTGCCTTGCGCATCTCACAATGGCGGTTTGTTTCCGAGTTTCACACGAACTTTCATCCATATGAATATAAAATATGTTTATGACAATGAAATTATAAAAGTTCACACACACTACTAAGTTTTAATACCAAGAAAGACGTATACGGAAATTTTTTAAAAAATATATATATATATCCGAAGGGGGTTTCGAACTGCTCCCAGCGCTGCATAATAAATTGGGAGTCTGTACCTCAACCGCTTACGCTACGAGTACAACACGGTGGTGCGTCCTAATAAGGTATCTATTCCCACAACTGCCAGTTATCCTAAATACTTTGTTCATATCATTTTAAGCTTTTGCCACGAATAAGGTCTTCTGTATTTCCCTTCCTTTATAATTATGTTACAGAAAGTCTCAAGGAAGCATCGCAAACAATGATCAGTGCTAGACGCTTCTTGTTCGGTCCGCCATGCTCTCCAAGATAAAACCTAGTCTACGCATGCGCGAAAGCCGTAAATCTTATTTAAGTAATTGTGAACCCGAATGGCCTCGTGAAATGCATTGAAGATAATCACGCATTAAATTTCATATTTAAGTTAAATTGGAATTAACTAAATAATCGTTAGTGAAGAGTTGGTGAAAACGGCCCTTAGAAAAAGTAATTCAGCCGTGAGGTAAACAAAGAGAGAATTTCAAAATTACAGAAGGCCAATAGAATCACCTGGAACAGATCTAAGAACGCAAAATTAAGACATTACACTACAATCATCAAACCTGGAGCACTGTGCGCCTGGGAAAGGTTGATCATTAGAGACAGATCTCTCATTAAAGCCGTAGAGAAACAAGACAGGAAAATCCTTGTTCCAGTCTGCTCAGAAGGAATCTGGAAGTAACGGAAGTCTCAGGAGCTAAAAAGATCACTGACACCTTCAGGAAAAGGCAATTGAAGTTCTACAGCCACATTCTCAGAATGAACAA
This sequence comes from Meconema thalassinum, assembly GCA_946902985.2. Taxonomy (NCBI): domain Eukaryota; kingdom Metazoa; phylum Arthropoda; class Insecta; order Orthoptera; family Tettigoniidae; genus Meconema; species Meconema thalassinum. The sequence goes on along the minus strand of OX336391.1, from coordinate 88,977,428 downwards.
TGACAGGATCAACCTCGCTCTCTCAATGGAAGTCAAGAGCAACTGGTTTATTGAAATAGAAAAAGACCTGCAAGAAATTGACATTACGGAGGAAATTATGCAAGATGTACTCTAGTTCAGAACATTAATCAATAACCATCATTTCTCTGAGAAAATTACTATCAGGACCAAGAAGTCATGGACGGAGGAACACAGGAAGATTGTGTGTGCCCAGATGGAGAGATTTTGGGAAAAGAAGAAACATCATTAGTAAAATAAGTTCTATCGCGCTCCACAGATGGGCGTAATGGTGTAATAATAATAATAATAATAATAATAATAATAATAATAAATGCGGGACTCCAGATATCCTTCGAGAAAACGGAATTTATAACAAACATTAAGTCAGCATCCAACGTGCTAGAGGTAGGAGAAGGGAAAATCAAACGAACAGGGAAATGTAAATATCTTGGAGAGTGGATAGATCCCAACGACTCGGAGAAAGAAGCCTTTGTATCACGGATCAGAAAAATAGAAACGGCGTATCAACTAAATAAAAATGTCTTTAAGCAGAAATCAATATCCATTAACGTCACGATACGACATTACTGCACAGTAATATGACTGGAGGCTTTATATGGTGCCGAATACCTTGCTATGAGTAGAAAGGGTATGGTTGAGAAGCTCGAAATAAGAGAAAGGCAGATCTTGAGAAAAATCCTTGGTCCAATTGTGAAAATTGTGAATTCAGAAGACGACACAATCATGAACTCTACTCACATGTAGAAAAGATCACGGACACCAATCGTAAGAGAAGGATATTTTTCTATGGCCACATTGCTCGTATGGGTTCTACAAGGTTGAGCAATAAGATCTTCAGTTTTCTTTGTCTTAACCAGAAAACCAAGGAGACGTGGTTCACCGAGGTAGAAAAAGACCTGCGTGAAGTGGGATAACCCAGGATGATATCCAGAAACATGTTCCACTAAAGTCGAACCTCCAAGAACATCATGGATTCCAAGAAAAGCCAAAACTAAAAACTGGCAAGACATGGACTGAAGCGAGGAAGGAACAGCATAGGAAACTAACGCGGGAATACTTTAAGCCCAGGCGCAAAGGACAGTTCAAATAGCGTGTTCCGCTTATGGCCTTATCGACAGCAAGAAGAAGAAGAATCGCAATAATAATAATAATAATTAGGGCCAGGATGTTGATGCCGTAAAAAAAGCTTAAAAAATGCACTTAAAACTTTCAAGAAATGACCTAAAAATTCGAAAAATGCACTATTAAATGGAGAAAATAATCTTATAATAATAAACTCGCCAATATTTCAAAAATAAAATCTTAAGCTCAAACTGAAAAGTCAATCGAAATAGATTTCTAGCACTTAACAAAAGGTTTATGCTCACTTTAGTCTGAGTTGCACTGCACTATGAATGTCTGATCTGCGGTTATCAGCCAACAAGTTTTTATATCTCGAAAAGCTTCGTTCAACATCAACTGATGTGATCGGAGCGTATTTGAAGTGAGGAAGGTCGTTTGCTGCTGTGCTAAATCCTCCTTAATCCCATCCATGCAGTAGTTTTCACCAGAAAGAATGTATGCAGAGATTTTGCCGATTTTTTTACCCTGTGTTTTGGTCCAGCACTGTTTTCAGTTTTGATGCAATAACCGCAGCAATTTCACCACGATTGTTGCTAAGACTAGTTTCCACCCGGTTGATTAAGGAAATAGAATCAATATTTCAATATTTTAAATTATCTTGTATCAGCTACTAGCTTCTTCTTAACTCTGAGACACATTCCCTCATATAAAGGTGTGACATGATTAAATTGGAAAAAAAATGACCTCAAAAGGCCGATTTCTCTAAAATAAGACCAAAAGAATCTACCAAACTTTAAAAAAATGCTCTTAAAATGGAAAAATAGGAAAAAAAATGCAAAAAAAAATGCAAAATAAAAATGACATATTTGAAGACGAGATGGCCCGTCCGGAGTTTCTATGTGCTTCAGCATTATTTGTAGCTTGCCACGGTGGGTGAGTGGTTATAGTGTCGGACTACCAACCCCAAGATTGCAGGTTCGCCCCTGGCCGTGGTAAGTGATTTTTGAAAGGCGACAAAAATTACGATACTCATGTCATACGTTGTTGGCATGTTAAAGAACCCAATTGAATTCAGTAGGCCGAGTTCAATGTCAAAATTAATCTCGGGATTTTCCGCCAACACAAAGTTCCTCCATTCTCTACTTGAAAGCGCTGTAGTGTCAAGGAGTTTAGATATCTAACCTCCTTGACTTTCATAGCGTTCAAAGGAACGACGAAATTCGACATGCAAGCTACCCTCTGGGTGTCAATTAACAAAGCTTGCACCAGGCACACGAGGCCATACGATATTATTATTAGCATTGTTTTAGACAGCTCAGTAAAAGTATTACACGTCATCAACATCCGGGCCCTAATAATAATAATAATAATAATAATAATAATAATTGCAGGAGCGAAAAATTCTCCGGAAGATCTACGGAGCAATCAACAGAAACGGCATTTGGGTGAAGAGACCTAGTACAGAACTATATCAAAAGACCAATACGATAACGGACGAAATTAGAAAACGCAGAGCCAAATTTTACACTCACATCCAAAGGATGGCCACCTCCAGATTGCCAAAGAAACTACTTGGTATCATAACACAGAGTTAATGCGGCACAGAATGGCTTCAAGAGGAACTGAACCCTTCAGAATAGCAGTGTTTTATGCAAGAATCTTAGATCAAGGGGTCGCGTTCAGTTCATAGTGTGGTGTTTACGTCCGCCAAACAACGTGCTTTTCTGAGGCAAGGGTCATAGGATGAAAACTATAATTAAGAAAGTAAGGAGACAAAACGTAAGATAATAACAAGATTTAATAACTAATTTGTGCATAAAAGAATAAAACAAACAATAATAAACAAAATCCTCCCTGAATTTTTCCCTGACAGGAATATTTATCACTTTGAGGAGTCAGATGGATCTCCCCTTTTCTAATAAAATGTGGATCCAAGTTCCACTATCTTGCATGTGAATTTATGTTCGCGTGGTGACTATCTACGAGAAATGAGTACTTGGATGATCGTTCGTTCACAACGGGTTAACAGCCACGGTGCTCACGAACAATCATCTCGTAAATCAACGTTTATGGATATGGGCATAACATTAATAAAAATCTTTAAATCTAATTCTGACACACATATTACAACTCTACTATTTACAGGCATCTCTCTGAGACCCTTATTAGTGTGGTGACACACTTAACCAAATGAGCTGCCACAATGGCCAGATACTCAACAACAAGGAAAAACAGCGCCGCACGTGACTCACGGGTCACTGACATGTAAAATAAACAAAGAATAAACCAACAACAACAAACAACCTGAGTGGTTAAGATTACTTTATATTAACAAAACTGCATGTTAAAGAAACGCTTCGAATATTATCGTGTTTCGTAGGCAACTCCCATTTATTTAAACAATTTTACCATTGGTCAGTTTCTCACATTTATATTTATTTTCAAGTAATTGGGAGCCAGACGTGCACTCCACTAATGATGAGCTTGCTTGCGAAACTCAGCCAGCCCTTGTGACCACAACTCACCCTTTCCACATTACCAGTCATGTCCCCCTTCCAGTGTATATAAATAGCCGACCAGCTGGACTGTTATCTCAAGGAATCAACAGCAACTAACATCTCCTCCAACTCAACATATGGTCAGACAATAATCACATATCCATAATTGTCCTCGCAAGGATACAATATGAATCTGGTACCAAGCTGACAGAAATCAGTCTCTGCTGAAATTCCCGCTTGTAATACCACAAAAATATACTCACAACACACACATCTGGGACTGACATAACGCCTTTCACACGGGTCTGCTGAATTAGAGCTCGCAAACATTTAACACAATATTTAAAACTTACGATAGAGCTGAATACTCTTCGTCACAAATTACATTGCTCCAAAGGCAATAATCACACTGAATCTGATCAATAATAAATCTCAACAAATTTTTATTACCCTCCAATCTACTATATAATTATATTAATTCAGTCCTACTTCTGAAACACGACATATCTCCGAGAGACGTTTTTAACCGCACTTCGTAACATAGGCGAACACGGCCGTTCACATAGATACGTTAGTTAACACAACACAAAGAAAAGAACCTTCCAAAAACTACAATTGTGCGAGCTGCTTCCAAACAAAAATGTGTCAGATCAAAACTAAATATACTACATTAATCACACAAGCAAAGTATTTACAAAAATATGTCCCATAAACCATAAGTTAATTTAATAAATAATAAAATATTATTTTGTACTCATCTCTTTTTGTAGTCACCCGTCAAAGAACATCAGACGCCATTCCCCAACTGGATGATTCTTTATCTCATATCAGCCATCTGCACGGAGTGTTGAGAATTCCAAACTTCCTCTGCATTCATCGGTGTCATCCTTGCGCTGATACAAAAATTAGGTTATTATACACTTTATGTCTGACTATTAAATTCGCTTGTTCAGGTACTAAATTCCCTGTCACTGTTCGTTGGCGAATTATCGACGATACTGTCCCTATAACTATAGTACTATGACTATCTATCACTGAATTTAACACTTTACAATGAATATCTTGTGTCCTCGACACACAGAATAAAAGTATACGTCCGTAGACGCACAGAAGAATAGTAATGTCTTGGCTCTTCGACACACTTATAAATGAACTGGCCCTTGGGTCTAGATGGAGGGGGATTTTATGTAAAAATTTCTCGAAGTAATTGTGGTACAGAAATGAAATAGATATCACTGAACTCGTAATATTGCACAGGTCAAGAATATGCCCATTAATCCTAGAATCGATCGTAGAGATTTTGTCTAGGCGATTTCCCGCGTGAATGCTAGCCGCCGCGTACCCCAGCCGGAGTTGGCGCGCAAGTAGGCATTCTCTTCTCATTGGTTCTCCATTTTCTGATATTTGGCGGTTTCTAGTAGATCTTGGCGTCTTGGGAGGGTCTATTTTCTTCATCAGCCATTCACGTTACTGCATCATATTTCTTCTAGGCGCGAATATCACAATGAACATACCAGAACCATGTCTCAACGCGCGTCGCTTCTAAAATTGTGATACATAGCTAAACTATTTCTTTTCATGGCTCAAGTATTTAGCCTTTTGTTAAACTGATGCAGGTATGTCCCTACTGTCTCCAACAAATGCTTGAAATTTCCTCATCACTGTCTGGCTACTTTCATGATGCTGGTTGAAATATTTATTAATTGAAGAAATAAAAAGTAGAATCATTTAACCAACATAGGGTAAAGGGTTCAGTACAGAGACTTACAAGTTATCAGTATACAAAATTTCGAAGACCGAACTGAGCGTCAGACGATAATCGCGAATGTTAAGTTTGAACCAAGATCATTACGAGAACCTGGAAAAAGTGGACGGATGAGAGGAAGCGGGAACATTCCGTAAGAATGAAGAGATTTTGGGAGGAGCGGAGGAGACACACCTCCAAATGACATCATGCTATCAAGTTTAATCGCTCTCCTGTAGGGGAATATTCACTTAAATAAATAAATAAATAAATAAATAAATAAATAATTGCTAATTCATTATGGGTGTTGCTAATTCAAGGTGTGGGTGTGGGTTGCATTTTTAGATAACCTGTGTTCCTATAGTGTTTTTTATTCAGATAAGTACTATAAACAGTGCGCGAGACGGTCTGACATCTCTTGGACATAATATTGTACTAATTTTGTTTGGAGGTTCCAGAAGTCATTCAGTAGTAGGAACTAGAGTTCAGTTTAGCGGAGATTGTACGTACTTAAGGATTACTAAGGGGGGAGGTTATTTCAGTTGGGAAAGTAGCCTACATAGGGGAGATAGTCAAGAGGACATACAAGTCACTGGTTCTGGTAAGGAAATTAGGGAGAGGACTTATCTGCCTCCAGTAAGACCTCAGCTGCAGATGTGTACGATCCCTTTCAATAAATCTCTATAAAACTAAGTCCCCGATTCTTGGACGTCACGGGTAACTTCATGAACCACTGGATGAATTTTGATGCGGTTTTCACCAATCTGTGAAGGATATCTCGAGGAAGATTTCTGTAGAAAATAATTTATGATCAAAGGAAGCCAAGCACTAATGATTTCAGTGAAAAGGTCGAAAAAAAAAACCTGGCGTCCGTGCGCTTTTTAAGCTTACGCTGGGCAAACCGTTAAACATATCTATATACTAAGAGTGTAAGAATTGTTCAGCATGAAACGTTCTACAAAAAAGTCCGCGAGAGCATATCTCTACCTTCAATACATCGCCCACTATAAGTGCTTTTAGATTGGACGGAAGGGAGATTTGTGTCTCATGCACCTGTGACTAGAATTCGTTGCACATGCATCTCCATCATAATATAATTAATAGGCCAGTCAGTGATTTTAACCCATCATGCAGAGACGTAAAACGGATATAGGTCGTAGTTCATTGACATCGAAAAGAAAGCGCTTATCACGTAATGCATTCATAACTGTTCCCGGGCGAAGCCGGGACAGGTTGCCAGTACTTGATAAATGAATTGTAGGGGGTGCAAAGGAACTGAATGGAGCACCACAGGTGGACAAGTTGTGAGAATGATATGATTCAGAACGTGGGTCGGAAACGTTTGGCTCTCAGACGTTACAGAACAAGATTAGGTGAATACTTTTGCTTTATAAGGGAGATAATGGACAGGAAGATATTTATAGGACATTGGTAGTGGTGGTGGAATAATAACTGGGGCAAGTAGAGGGTGGAACTGTTTGCCAGAGGTCATTTTTTGGCCAATGCATCCAATTGTACAGAGATTTAAGAAGCTAATCATGCAATTATAATTTGAATAGTGGGAAGCTGTGTGTTGGGGTTAAAAAGGACGGAATATTTTAGTTTTACTTGGCCGTTAATCATGCGATGATGAGCCACGGGACATCCTTTTTACGTGGAATCCGAACCACAGGACATGGCATTTCACTTTGAAAATATCACATGTATTGGCTGGGAATCGAACCCGGTCTACCTTGGTGAGAGGCCAACAGCTTGACCGCTGGCCCCCACGCCCCTGTGTGTTGGGATTGGTTTAGTAATTTATCATATTAACATTATTATTATGTATTTGTTTCTGCAGAACAGTTTGTGCATATATTTTATTTTCCAAATAAATCATTTTATGTCCAAATAACAGAGCGTTTAAGGACATAATTTTTCTTTGGGCCCTTTAGGTTGAATACGCATGTTGTTTTTGAAGACAAGAAATATTAACATCAAAACTGTAGGGTTTTGTATTTAGATGGATACATATCCCGCCCTGCTTCCACCATCTTTATTTTGTTTTGTCTCTTACCTGCGAATAAAAACACTTTGCTCTAACTGAGCAAACAGTTAACTCATTTCACAACATTTAAACTAAAGGGTTAAGTGCTCCGGTACCATCACCACATTCACCTGGAGGGAGTCAAGGAAACCACACATTTAATGGTCGATATCAGTGCTGGAATTCGAACCTTAAATCCCCGGACTTACTGCATCTTACCATCATAATCAAGTTGAGTAGAACTTGAACCCACTAGTCCTAGTTTCAGAATGATTGGATGGATGCTTCTCTGCAGTGACTGAGATTCCCAATGAGATCTACCACCGAGTCCAATAACATATATTCTGATTGGGAGTCTGGATTACAGCACACCTGCGCCCCGCACGTCCCCTCGTTTCGTACCGCAACCCTGCAGTCCCGAGATCTCTCCCCTTGGTCACATCAAACACCAACCACCTCGTGGTGTAGTGCCTCTCACCCCTGAGGTTCAGCTTCGATTCCCGGCTGCACCAACAATTGTTTTAGGGCTAAAATGGAGTACACTCAGCCTCGTAAGGCAGACCTCAGAAGAGACAGGTTCGAATCCCACCTCGGCCATTCTAGAAGTGCTTTTCGATGGCATATGCCGATATGGTACCTAACTTAAGGCCAAGGCCACCTTCTATCCTAATCCTAGCCCTAAATACAAATTCATACACTAATAAACTATCACAATAACACAGGTTATCAAACATATTCCAAACACACATGAGGCTACATGAGCACGATGTGGCAAAGCCCCCACAATGAATTCACAATAACTTCTTCAGTAGCGACATCACTGCGGGCCGTGGAGCAACGAGTGAGCATCAAGTTATAATAGGAATCGGGGACGAAACAGCGACGGAGACGCAAGTGTACGGACAGAAGCCAGTGGCAGAAAATGTGTTCACGACTAGTTAACCCTCTACTTGTGAGGTGGTATTACTGTGACGTACATTGTGAGGTGAGGTCTGAGTGGCCGGCGATTAATCGTGCTTGTTCATAGGCACACACAACAAAACTATTCACTTGAAATTTGTCGTGTTGGTACTTCAACTACTCTAACACACGACACAAATACAAACAGTTCTTAAAATCCAAGTATAGGTCTTTCGTACTCATATTGCGTTTGTAATGCGAAAAAGTTTTCTCTGATCATTAGATTTAATTCATTAAAAAACTTAACAAAATATCATTATACAGTTATTATTTAGAGACAAATATTCATGGTTGACACACTCCACGTAAAATGGAGGTTCCGTGGATCATGATCGCGAGATTAACGGTCACGTTAAACTACAAGCTTCCTTTCTTTCCATCTTGTTCTTCCTGTCTTCCTTCTTTACTTTGTGGTTCTTTCGTTTTCTTCCTTGTTCTCCATTTTTTCGTTCTTGTTCTTCCTTCATTGTTCTTCCTCTCTTCCTTCCCTGTTCTTCCACTTTTATTCCCTTCATTGTTCTTCCTCTTTTATTTCCTTCCTTGTTCTTCCTGTTTTATTTCCTTCGTTGTTCTACCTGTTTTATTTCCCTCATTGTTCTTCCTCTTTTATTCCCTTCCTTGTTCTTCCTGTTTTATTTCCTTCGTTGTTCTACCTGTTTTATTTCCTTTATTGTTCTTCCTCTTTCATTTCCTTCCTTGTTCTTCCTGTTTTATTTCCTTCCTTGTTCTTCCTTCCTTGATCTTCCTCTCTTCCATCGTTGTTCTACCTGTTTTATTTCCTTCATTGTTCTTCCTCTTTTATTTCCTTCCTTGTTCTTCCTGTTTTATTTCCTTCCTTGTTCTTCCTCTTTTATTTCCTTCCTTGTTCTTCCTCTTTTATTTCCTTCCTTGCTCTTCCTGTTTTATTTCCTTCCTTGTTCTTCCCGTTTTATTTCCTTCGTTGTTCTTCCTCTTTTATTCCCTTCATTGTTCTTCCTCTTTTATTTCCTTGTTCTTCCTCTTTTATTTCCTTCCTTGTTCTTCCTGTTTTATTTCCTTCATTGTTCTTCTTATTTTATTTCCTTCATTGTTCTTCCTTTCCTCCTTCCTTCCTTCCTTCCTTGAGTTTATGTTAGCGTTCTTCTGTCCATGATGTGTTCGTTGTGCAATTTGTGTTTGCCAGTGTATTCTGGTTGTTGTTCTAACTACAATATCTAATTAGCTGAGTTTTACTTTTCGAGGTTATTGCTGGGTTTAGAATCCTTTTTGTTGGTCTATTATCTATTTTGTAAAGGTGTTCATTGATTCTTAATTGCCTTTTTCAGTGATTTGAAGATTTTCTGTGGTTTGTATTGCATCAGAATTACATTTGCACATTTTAGTTCAGAAAGCTTGCTCTCTCGTTATTCTATGTGTCTGCCCCCCAGTTTGAGGGTCGCACAGTGCTTGCGGTTTCTTATTAATATTAGTATATTGTGATTATTATTGAGGTATGAAGGTGGCGCCACTCGAGGCTGCAGCCAGAGCCGAATAATTTTCCATGAATATCTCACACGTGGACCAGCTGGTGATGACGTCAACAGCCCTCCAGTGTGCACACACGGCGCGGGACAATCTTCACAATTTACAACCCCAACCCAACCCGACCCGACCCGACCCAGTCAGATTTCCCTAAGTGGATTGCCTTTCGAGCTCCAAGTCCTCCGGTTCAGAGTACGTCTCTATTCATACAGAGCATTATTGTCCATCGGATCTTATCAAGGGGAATATTCTATGGTCTTTATGTGCACGGCTTGGCGAGGTGGACCGTCGCATCGCCACTGCAAAGGGAAGATGGAGATCAATCCCCGTTCTGAGTCCATCATGAGTCCATTTTCCCACGATGGTACTTCATGTCGCCGATACGCGTCATGGCGCGCCTCACTCGGAAGTGATGGACTTCATCTCGGCAACGCTGCACAGCTTTCGCCGTATCGGCTAGCTGCGGAACCATGCCTTATTTCCCCATACAAATACAAACTGATATAAAATAAGTGAATTAATTTACGTATTTCACAGTCATACAGCATAACCTTTTGATGTATAAGGATCACAACGCGACCAAGAACTACATTTTCCAACCACCCCGAGCCGAGAAAAAGTTACCTTATAAAAATGATAACAACTTTGTTTTTTGGATACACAAAATGTTGAAATTAATAAACTAGATATAAAACTTTCCAATGTATATTGTGTTAAAATTTGGATTCGATCTGATGACGGGTTTGTGAGATAATAATTCTTAAATGTGACGCATGGTTGAAACACGCTTAAAAACGGGCACTTTTTGTGTTCCAACTGCGATAAATAATATTAAAATATAAATTAAAAATTCCAAACCTACATGAGCTAACGTAAAATAGAACGACAAAAATGATGATGTTATTGGATTACATGTAGGCCTATTGGTTACTTCACAAACAACCTCCAAACTCGAGTGCACATAATACTTTGGTCGACAGTAGATATCTAACCTCCTTGACTTTCATAGTGCTCCAAGAAACAACAAAATTCGACATGCAAGCTGCCCTCTGGGCGTCAAATAACAAAGTTTGCACCCGGCACCTGAGGCCGTACGATATTATTATTATTATTATTATTATTATTATTATTATTATTATTATTATTATTATTGAGATCCTAATTTCGCCAAATAACCGACAAACTCACCTTGCTTATCCAAACTTTATTATGAGCTACGTTTCGATCGGCGGATCATTATCAAGCTACACAGAGATGTTGTTTACAACCATGGTCAATTGCACTTGTACCAAACATAACCTAAAAAAACATATACAGTCTCTTTGGCACGTTAGTCAATCTACAGCCTAACACACAAGTACTGGATTGTAAGTTCCGTGCAACCTTTCGGTGTCTGTCTGCTCGTTAACACAATATGAATTGCTCTTTATATACGACATTTCAGCTATCAATCGTTTATTCAAACCCATCTCCTTATCTACAATTTTCACACCATCCCAATTAAAGTCATGTTTGTTGGCAATTTTATGCTGTCTCAACACATTGTTTTCTTCCGTGTCCTTTTCGCTTCTCTTTTTATGCTCTTTTATTCTCGTAGACAATTTCCTCTTTGTTTGACCTATATAAATGCTGTTACAGTTATCATTTTTGCATTCAATTTGATAAATGACATTAGTCTGATTTTCTCTCTTTGTTTTATCTTTCCCCTTAACAATAACACCTTCTAATTTATTATCAAAGGCGTTGATGACGTTGAGCTTTAGTTTTTTTTTAATTTATTGCGAATAATATCAGTGGTGATATTGATATGGGGAACGACAACCCAAGCTCTCCTCTTTCTTGTTTGACCATTCTCTGAGACGTCGTTATTCCCATTTGTTACATTTTTTTATCAAATCAATGCGTTTTTAATGTATTTGCAAGCAAACTTCCCCGGATAAAAATTCTTATCGCAGATATCTCTAACTTTTTTTCAAATTCTCCTCATGGAACTGTTCATCTGAGAGCTTCATGGCCTTGTCTACCAAGTTATAAACCATTGCTATTTTCTGATGGATAGGGTGGAATGAATTGAAGTGTAGAATTCTACCAGAAAAAGTAGCTTTTTGGCACCAGATTGTTTTGGATTGTTGTTCCCCATATCAATAGCACCACTGATATTATTCGCAATAAATTTAAAAAAACCTGCATTATCTGCTTTTCTGAAGCTTGTATTGCTGTCTGTTACACCCTGAAGCCTACATGTAGTGAAGTAGCGCAGTTCCGAGCTAAAAGAGACCAGGATCTCATGTTAGTGTAATGATTTCTAGCACAGGCAGTTCACGGCTGGAAGTGACAGATCTTGTGTGCCACATGCACATGGCGGATCACGCGTTTCTTTTGTTACTGGAATGGCACAGTCCGTACCATACGGCACACCAAGAGTCAAACATTATTCAACCCCAGCGTGTTCCTTATTTCAAATAATAATAATTAAGCCTTCGATTTTTAGGTGCTAAAAATCGGGAAAATATTTATCTTT